>CM046881.1:457885821-459204988 GCA_025667525.1 Glebionis coronaria | reverse complement strand
AAGTTTCCAAAAATAGATCAGCTGCCTTAATTAAATAAGTTTCCATATATAGAAGGTTTCCATGATTAGATTAGTTGCCTTATTTAATTAAGTTTCTATAAATAGAAGTTTCCATAATTAGAATTAAGCTGGTTGCATAAGCTAAAATATAAGTCTAAGTGTTTATAAGCTTATTTCTTAAGTCATATGATATAGTGTATAGTTTAATTATTATTTCATGCATTTTAATTAAACTACAGGTTAAGCATTTTAATTAAAGTATAACATGTTTTAATTAAAATGGAATAAATTACTTAGGTTAAAATGTATATTAATATGTATTAATAATATAACCTAAGTCATGTCTAAATTAATTAATTATAAGCATGTTTTAAATAATTAATTAATTATAACTTATAACATAAAAATACTTAGGTTAAATTAATATCATGCTAAATTAATAATGAAGAAATAACCTAAGTCATGGTTTAATTGATATCTCATGTTATTAATTAATTTATATCCTAAGTTCATAATTCATAATATTAACATGTAGCATAAATCATGATTTAACCAACGAACCATGAATCGGGCATGAACTCGACACCGTACCCCGAGCCAACTCAGGGTACTTGTGTCCCCTTGCTGCCGTGGGTCCCACATGCACCAACCAAGACCAAAATGGTCTTGGTGGTGGCGGCTAAAAGCAAACCGAACCCCCCCTCCTCGGGTTGGTTATACTAGGTGGCCAAAAACAAACACCCTCATATAACAAACTTTGATTTTAATTAACCCCAAAACATGTTAGATCTATGTTTAATTATCATGTTTTAATAAGAATAACAATAACATGTTCATGAAAATAATCAAAGATTTAAAAAGAATTAAAAAGAAAGGTTTAGAATGATATACCAATACGTAGCTTGGAAGAGGATGAACAAACACGGTTTATAGCAATGGTTTTCAAGATCAAAATCAATCAACAACCACCTATGGTGGTCCTTAAGGTGGCGGCACAAAGAGACCAAGAGGAGGAGAGAAAAACCTTTTTAGGTTAAATGCTTATTTTCTTGAAATGTAAAAATGAAATGAATATTTACCATAACCCCCCCTTTCATGTAAAAAGTCAATGGGCTAAGCCCATTTAGTTATGTGTGCCGTGGGTATGGGGCCCCACATGGGGTACCCGTACCTTTTCTCGTGTCCTGATGTTTCGTGTTCGTTCGTGGTTAAACGTGTTCGTGTTTAAAGTGTTTCTGTTTATTTTATCATGTAGTTTATCGTATTATTTACACTCGTAATTAAGTACTTACGTAATTATTTTAGTTCGTGTTTTAAAATGGTGATCATGATTTAATTATGTTCACGTGAAATATCTATTAACTGTTTATCATGAGTTTGTACGTAATCGATACTTATCATGTCATACACGTATGCACTTGCTTGATTATTAGCACATGAATGTGATCAATACTAAATAGGGTAAGTTTTAATCTAGGACGTACGATCTTAAGAGCACTATTCATGGTAAAAGCATGCGGGTTTTACAATTCTTCCCCCTAAAAAGAATAATTCGTCCCCGAATTGTAGATAAAGTAAACTGGAAAGAAGTAACATACCCGAACTCAAAATATGAAGTGAGGGTAAGAAGCCCGGATGGACTCCTCCGTTTCCCAAGTGGCTTCCCGCTTGGTATGGTCCCTCCAAAAAATTTTAACGAATGGAATCGTCTTCCTTCTCATGACTCGTTCTTGCCTGTCAAGAACTCGTTCGGGTTCCTCTATAAAAGTGAGATCTTAACGTATCTGTTCCAGTGGATACCGAACCATGTGAAGGGGATGATACTTGTACCCTCTGAGTAAGGACACATGAAACACGTTATGCACGTGAGAAAGCTGAGGAGGTAACGCCAATCGGTAAGATACTTCACCGATTCGTTCAATGATATCAAACGGTCCGATGAAACGAGGACTGAGTTTCCCTTTGATCCCGAAGCGTCTAACACCACGCGCCGGCGAAACCTTGAGGAAGACGTGGTCTCCCACATTAAAATGTATGTCCCTACGATGCTTATCAGCGTAACTCTTCTGACGTGACCGTGCTTCCTGCAGCTTCTGCTTAGCTACTTCGATCTTCTCATTGGTCATTTCTATAATTTTCGGTCCTTCGAGTGTTCGCTCTCCCACTTGATCCCAGCAGATTGGAGCGCGACACTTCCTGCCATACAACATTTCGAAAGGAGCACATTTGATACTTGCGTGCCAGCTGTTGTTGTATGCAAACTCGACCAAAAAGATGTAATCGTCCCAATCACCTGTCCATTCCAACGCACACGACCTTAACATATCTTCCAATGTTTGAATTGTTCGCTCCGACTGTCCGTCCGTTTGAGGATGAAAGGCCGTACTCAGCTTAAGTTGTGTACCCCAAGCGTTTTGCAGACCTTTCTAGAATCGCGACGTGAAACGAGGATCTCTGTCTGAGACGATGCTGGAGGGAGCACCGTGGAGTCTCATGATCTCCCTTCTGTAAGTATCTGCGAGTTTACTTACCGGATCTTCCTTGCGTATCGGTAATAAATGAGCTGATTTGGTGAGTCGATCGACGATGACCCAAATGGCATCGTGCTTCTTCTTGGTAGGGGGAAGACCGGTAACAAAATCCATGGTGATTTTGTCCCACTTCCACTCTGGAATATCCAACGGTTGAAGGAGACCGCCCGATCGCTGATGCTCAATCTTAACCTGCTGGCAGGTAAGACATTTGGAGACATAAGTGGCTACATCCTGTTTCATACCACTCCACCAAAAGTACTGTCTGATGTCATGGTACATTTTTGTCGACCCAGGATGTATAGAAAATGGGGAGCTGTGAGCTTCAGCTAACAATGCTTCCCGGAGTTCTTGATTGTCAGGAACACAAAGTCTCATGCCCTGCCAAACGATACCGTCTACGTCCATTCTGAATTTTGTCTGCTTCTCCAAATTCTGAATTATCGCCCATATTTCTCCATCATCCTTCTGAGCTTCCTTGATCCTAGACAGTAACTCGGGTTCTATTCTAAGATTCGCCCAGTATCCGTGCTGCCCACGTACCATGATTTCGATGTCTAGCCGCTCCAAGTCTCTTATGTTTTGTTCCTTGATTTCAATGTCGTTGATCATTCCGGACATTCTGCTGAGTGCATCTGCTACTACATTATCCTTTCCGGGATGATACTGTAGGTTAATATCATAATCCTTCAACAGTTCCAACCATCTCCTTTGTCTCATGTTCAATTCACGTTGAGTGAAGATATACTTCAAGCTCTTGTGATCCGTGAAAATGTCGCATGATTCTCCGTATAAGTAGTGCCTCCATATTTTCAATGCGAACACCACTGCAGCAAGTTCCAGGTCATGCGTAGGGTAGTTTTCTTCATAGGGCTTAAGCTGCCGTGAAGCATACGCGATCACTTTCCCATGTTGCATGAGAACACAGCCCAGTCCCTTCCCCGATGCATCGCTGTAGATCTGAAATCCACCTGTACCAGATGGGAGAGTAAGAATAGGTGCAGATACTAACTTCTGCTTTAGGTCTTCGAAGCTCTTCTCTCGTTCTTCCGTCCAGACGAATTTCTCTCCTTTTCGCATCAGTTTGGTGAGAGGTAGTGCCAAACGGGAAAATTTCTCCACGAATCTGCGATAATATCCAGCTAAGCCCAAGAAACTGCGGACTTCTGTCGCTGACGTTGGTCTTGGCCATTTAGTGATAGCCTCAACCTTCGCTGGGTCCATAGTGATCCCTTCTGCTGATACAATGTGACCTAAGAATGCCACTTTGTTTAACCAGAACTCACACTTGGAGAATTTCGCATACAGCTGCTTCTGACGAAGAATCTGTAGTACCGTACGGAGATGGTCTTCGTGTTCCTCCGTGGACTTAGAGAAAATCAGGATGTCATCGATGAATAGAATGACAAACTTATCAAGGAATTCATGGAAGATTCTGTTCATCAGATCCATGAATACTGCTGGAGCATTAGTCAGGCCGAATGGCATGACTACAAACTCATAATGGCCATAGCGGGTACGAAAAGCAGTCTTGGCAATATCCTGCTCTTTAACCCTTAGCTGATGGTAGCCTGACCTTAGATCGATCTTTGAGAAGTGTTTGGCTCCTTGAAGTTGGTCAAACAAATGATCTATACGTGGCAGTGGATATCTATTGCGGATGGTAATCTTATTAAGTTCACGGTAGTCTATGCAAAGTCGCATGTTGCCGTCCTTCTTCTTAACGAACAAGACCGGTGCGCCTCATGGAGATGCGCTTGGCTAATGAACCCTCGCTCAAGAAGTTCATGCAGTTGGTCCTTCAGTTCTTTTAGCTCTATGGGAGCCATACGATACGGAGCCTTAGAGATTGGTTCAGCTCCTGGAACAAGGTCGATGTTGAACTCCACTTCTCGTGCAGGTGGTATGCCGGGGAGTTCAGCTGGGAAGACGTCTTGAAATTCCGAAACTACTGGTTGATCCTGAATCGATGGGGATTCCGCATCCATGTCGTGAACCGTAGCTAGATAACCCTCACAGCCATGTGACAGTAATGCACGTGCTTGCAAGGTAGATATGACTTGTACAGACCGTCCGGGTATGAACCCGTTATGAATGTACTCTGGTGCATTAATGTCGCCGAAGATCACCCGATATGAATGGCAGTCTATGGTAGCATGGTGCTTGGATAGCCAGTCCATGCCGAGAATCATATCGTACTCAATCACGTCTAGGGGAAGTGCATCTACTGCACGAACTTTATCGTCAAATTCTAGAGGAAGACTCTTGTATACATGAGTTATTAATACAGAGTCCCTCAAAGGCGTGGAAATGGTAAGCCTATTTTCTAATGGCAAGGGAAGTATCCTGATGTTCTTAGCATATGTAGTGGAAATAACTGAGTGAGTGGCACCCGTGTCGAAAAGAACACATGCGGCTTGGCCGTACATATACAAAATTCCAGTAATGGTACCTGTAGATTTGTTTGCCTGATCGCGAGATGTCGTGTAGACACGCCCAGTGGTAGGAGGCGGCTTATTATCAGCATGACCCGAGGTACCCTCCATTTCACCCTTACGGCAATCTCTCATACGATGGCCAGGGAGACCGCACTTGAAGCACGCGTCAGAATCACGACGACATGGGCCAGGGTGTCTGCGATGGCAAGTATTGCAAAGAGGATGAGTGAATCCTCCAGCAGGAGTCCTTGCTTGCTGAGGGCCTGCTGATGACAAAATGTGTTAAGATAAATTATATGTACGAGTATAAGACATATGCATCATAAGATGTTCACCAGTGATAGTTGAACGGTTAGGCTGCGAACCCCTGTGGTTCTGGTCCTTCCCGTTACCGTGGTTCCTGGTAGAGGTTAATATAGTGTCAGCATGAGAGATATAACATGAAATCATAAGAAGATGCGTAAATAGTAGGACCTGCTGTTGTTGGAGTGTCCAGCGTTGTTACGGTAATTATCATTACCGCTACGCCTTTCCACAACAGAACGGTCGTTAGTGTGACCGTTTCCTTTGGGATGATGAGGCTGCTGCTGAGTAGCCGGCTGAGACCGGTCCCCAGTTTTCTGCCTGGAAGATACAGTTTAAGAGATGATTATTGAACATATAATGATAGGATGCGGTTTGGTTACCGTTTGAATACGAAATGTTTACCTCTTGTCGGGTCTTTCAGCTTCCCCGAACTCATCTCGTTCCTGCAGCATCTCTAGCTTCCTTGCTGCGTCGGCCACTTGTGCTACTGTATTGAATGTAGCACACACCAGATTGTTAGCGACCGAGGTGCGAAGTGCCCACCTAAAGTGGTGTGCCTGGTCCTCAGGAGTACCTGCTTCTGCTCCCAGGAAACCAGCTAAGCGAAGAAAGCGCTGCATGAATTCGTTGCTATTCTCGCCCGCTCTCTGTCGTATCCCATGGTACTCTCGCTTGAGCTTGTCCTGCTCTGCCTTGGGAAAGAACTGCTCCATCACTCTCTCCTTGAATTGGGCTCATGTCAAACCAGCGACCCAATCATCACCTCCTTCCGACTGCGTCAAGGCTAGCCACCAGCTGAGTACATCGCCTTCAAACCGGTAGCATGCCAATCTCGCCTTGTATGCGGGGTCACAGCCCATAGCATTGAAAATCTTCTCGATATGAGTCAACCAGCTTTTAGCATCGCTGGGGCTATCAGTCTTTTCAAAAGCTCCATGACGGAGCTTGTTGAATCTTTCCAGCCACACTGCTAGTGTCACTGGAGGAGGAGGAGGAGGAGGTGCCTGATTCTGCTGCTGCTGATTGTTGGCAGCTTGGACTTCAGCACGGATTTCATTCCTCAATTGAGGAAGCAAGGCTTGCATGGCAGCCTGAATTGCAGCATTGAGCTGCTCTTGCTCGCGTGTGAGAACCATCTGACAGTATAACATAAAACATATGATTAACAGTTCAAAACATAAAATATAAATTATATATATATACATGAAAAAAAATTTTATACAAAAAATTTCACGAGAAAAATTTTATGCAAGAAAATTTTTGTATGAATGCATGATGCAGTTTTATGAAAACTTTTGATGCTCGAGAGTGAACGCCTCTGGTCAGTTCACTCAAAACAAAAGACATATCGAGGGGACGCCTATGGGTCGGTCCCAAATCTAAAAGTTTCGATAAAACACATGCGACTAAATAGGGCCAGTCCTGTACCAACCATTACTTAGTCAAAAACCCTGTAACAATGACATGTATATGTATGCTTAAAAATGATGAATGCATGAAAACAACTGTCAGTTCTAGGAAGACCGTAGTGACTACCAACTAATCACAGGTCATATTTGAGAGCCTACAGGTCGAAACCTTGGCTCTGATACCATAATTGTAACACCCCATTTTGGAAATGGAATCTTACGCATAATCATGGCGTGTCATCAAAGCATACAAGGATAAATGTCTAAGCATTATTTGACCATAAAAGGGAAATACCGGAATCAAACATCGGTAACCCCAAAGTAGAGCTCATCACACACAAGCATAAATACTGAAAAAGGAAAGGACGAAACAATGTCCATTGCAAGCTGTATTAAAGTAAAGGAAATGCATAAAGTAAAGAAAGACAGTAAAGCTTCCAGTCCATATGCACGTACGTTTGAAATCTACGAGCGTCCCTGAGTACCTGCCGTTTTGGGAACATGAAAAGGAAAACGGCTGAGCAAGACGCTCAGTGCACGGATGTACAATATAGCATGAAATAGGATAAGCATGTAACATATAACAGCGAAAGACTAAGTTCTGAGTAGACTGGTTAAGTATTAAGAAAACTGGTTTTATAGTTTGAAAAGCCTTATGTTTATCTTATGAAAACTGTTTTAACATATATATACCATAGCCCATATAGATCATGAAAAGGTCACGTGCATGAATACTTAGAGGGGTGACCTCATCATGCTGATTAGAGGGGATGCCTCTAATTAATATACTGGTATGGGTAGGAGGGATCAACTCCTTGTGAAGGATGCAAGGCACACACCACATTCAACATGAAATACTGAATAAAACATGTAACTAGGATGCACCCATACGCCCCACATGATATAATAATATGGCCAAAACTGAAACGGACGCCACGAGCAATCACTCCGCCGTGGGGAAGTCATAACATTGGTGCCTCCAATGTTATGGTTATGGTACCTCCATAACTAGGTAAAACTGGTCATGCTTGTATATGGCTATAGATTATGCTAATTAAACATAAGCAGTTCAAAACAATAAAACAAATACTGGGGAAAACAGTTGGCTGCATACGGGGAAATCCTAATAAGGAAAGAGTGTCCATACTGAAAGGACGGGAATCCGTACCTCAAATCCAGTGAATGAACGGAAGAAAGACTCCTACTTCTGGATCACTAACGCTACATGAATACACACGTGTATAAGTATCGAATCACTGATTACGTACTGGGTTTTATGTCTCATCTTAGCTTACTTTGTATGTTTTAGGTCATGGTTTACTGTTTAAAGCCCTATCTGTGTTTACCTTGTACTCTGATTAATCTGATAAAGTATTATTGGTAATTCATGTATTATTATACTTACTGTGTAATAATAAGTAACTTTCCAAAAATAGCAGGTTTCCAAAAAGAGACAGTTTCCAAAAATAGAAAGTTTCCAAAAATAGAAAGTTACCAAAATAGAAAGTTTCCAAAAATAGAAAGTTTCCAAAAATAGAAAGTTTCCAAAAATAGAAAGTTTCCAAAAATAGAAAGTTTCCAAAAATAGAATTCACTGCTTAAAATAGATCAGTTTATAAAAATAGAAAGTTTCCAAAAATAGATCAGCTGTCTTAATTAAATAAGTTTCCATATATAGAAGGTTTCCATGATTAGATTAGTTGCCTTATTTAATTAAGTTTATAAAAATAGAAGTTTCCATAATTAGAATTAAGCTGGTTGCATAAGCTAAAATATAAGTCTAAGTGTTTATAAGCTTATTTCTTAAGTCATATGATATAGTGTATAGTTTAATTATTATTTCATGCATTTTAATTAAACTATAGGTTAAGCATTTTAATTAAAGTATAACATGTTTTAATTAAAATGGAATAAATTACTTAGGTTAAAATGTATATTAATATGTATTAATAATATAACCTAAGTCATGTCTAAATTAATTAATTATAAGCATGTTTTAAATAATTAATTAATTATAACTTATAACATAAAAATACTTAGGTTAAATTAATATCATGCTAAATTAATAATTAAGAAATAACCTAAGTCATGGTTTAATTAATATCTCATGTTATTAATTAATTTATATCCTAAGTTCATAATTCATAATATTAACATGTAGCATAAATCATGATTTAACCAACGAACCATGAATCGGGCATGAACTCGACACCGTACCCCGAGCCAACTCGGGGTACTTGTGTCCCCTTGCTGCCGTGGGTCCCACATGCACCAACCAAGACCAAAATGGTCTTGGTGGTGGCGGCTAAAAGCAAACCAACCCCCCCCCCCCTCGGGTTGGTTATACTAGGCGGCCAAAAACAAACACCCTCATATAACAACCTTTGATTTTAATTAACCCCAAAACATGTTAGATCTATGTTTAATTATCATGTTTTAATAAGAATAACAATAACATGTTCATGAAAATAATCAAAGATCTAAAAAGAATTAAAAAGAAAGGTTTAGAATGATATACTAATACGTAGCTTGGAAGAGGATGAACAAACACGGTTTATAGCAATGGTTTTCAAGATCAAAATCAATCAACAACCACCTATGGTGGTCCTTAAGGTGGCGGCACAAAGAGACCAAGAGGAGGAGAGAAAAACCTTTTTAGGTTAAATGCTTATTTTCTTGAAATGTAAAAATGAAATGAATATTTACCATAACCCCCCCCCCCCCCTTTCATGTAAAAATTCAATGGGCTAAGCCCATTTAGTTATGTGTGCCGTGGGTATGGGGCCCCACATGGGGTACCCGTATCTTTTCTCGTGTCCCGATGTTTCGTGTTCGTTCGTGGTTAAACGTGTTCGTGTTTAAAGTGTTTCTGTTTATTTTATCATGTAGTTTATCGTATTATTTACACTCGTAATTAAGTACTTACGTAATTATTTTAGTTCATGTTTTAAAATGGTGATCATGATTTAATTATGTTCACGTGAAATATCTATTAACTGTTTATCATGAGTTTGTACGTAATCGATACTTATCATGTCATACACGTATGCACTTGCTTGATTATTAGCACATGAATGTGATCAATACTAAATAGGGTAAGTTTTAATCTAGGACGTACGATCTTAAGAGCACTATTCATGGTAAAAGCATGCGGGTTTTACAGTGATATTATGCTGAGATAAATAATTTACGACTACAACTTTGCGTATGTTTAATTTTATGTCGAACGTTTTTGCATTTTGTAATTATCAAAATGTCGTGGAGTCGAAAGATATAAATAACGTTTTACGAAATTATTTGTATAACAATCTCTCTTTTTTAATGATTACAAAATAATAAACTCATTTTATATAAATTTATATTTAAGCAAATTTTAGTGAGTTTATATTTACTTCTCCCCTTTTTGTAGAATCAAAAAGGCATCATCGAGTAGTAGAATAAAAAAACAATTTGATGGTAAAAATGCTCCCCCTTGATGTAAGCTCCTCGTAAATTGGGATACCAAAGGATCGAGCTATGGATGCTTGCTACAAACCAAAAGTTAGTGGCACAAGCATGTATACACACACACACACACAACACTCATGTTTTCAGCTTAAACAATTTAACCATTGATAGGTAAAAATTGACAATAAATGCATAAGAAAAGGGACATGAGGAAAAATGAAAAAAAAAACAACTACAACAACCTAAAAACATATAAAACGTCAAAGAGTAAAAAAAATACCATAAAAATAAAATCTTACATACTATTACTACAACAAGTAGATGCCAAGAGTTATTCACATATGTTTATTTGAGGGTGGCGAGTCTGGTGGTGCGGAAGATGGCGGATTTGTTTGTTGTGGAGTGTTGTCAATTGGTGGTTGAGAGAGCATGAACTCAGTGTAATAAACATGAGTTAGAGTTCATCTCGTATTCTGAAGTTAGGTTGCGGTTATGTAAACATCATAGATAACTAGTCCCATATAGCTCAAGATATTGGAATGGGATTTGGTTACCATAACGGGTGATGAATGCAAAAAGATAAAGGAGAAGGTGAATAAAAAGGGTAGGCAAAATCAAGAGGTGCTAGTGGTTAAAGGCTAAGTGAAACATCCATAGACTCATTTTCACTAGAGGGCGGTGGATGTGAAACTCTTGGTAGTGGTGAGTGTGAGCTTAAGTAAAGATTTGTGAATATAGAGTAAGATAGTAGAGATGAAGAAGCAAACCCATTGGTTGAAGGAGTATTTGATGGTGCCTTAGGTGTTATTGGAGAGTTAGGAGTTGTAGTGGGTAATGGAGTTTTCTCAATAGTGAGATCAATTAGAGATGCTTTAGAAGGGATTATGGTAAATCTTAGTCTTTTGTTGGTGTTGGAGGATGGTTCTTGTTCCATGGTTGGAGAGGAGGTAGAAGATGGTTGTGTATGGTTGTGATGGTAGAGATGAGGCAGTAGTGATTTATAATCAAGAAAAATGATGGAAATGGAAGTTTTGATGCATGTTTCTTGAAACTACAGAGAATGCATGCATATTTTGAGCAAATGAGTTTTAGAATATGGGTGAGGAATTTCATAAAGCTGAAGCTGAAATTGGTCACATCCGCACAAGAGCGCCGATGCACTTAAGTGTGCACCTGGTGCACTTAAGTTAAGTGTACCGGTTGTACAACTTAATTGTACCGACGGCTTAATCGACCAGAATATCCAAAAAATGACTTTTGACCAGATTGTGCTTTAGAAAGTGTTGTTGGATGTTTTGTTTTTGCAGCTAACTCTTGACAACTACATATATACAAGTATAAACAAGGTCAAAGTAACTAACTGAGCTAGCTCAGTTGGCCACCAAGGGTAACCTTGAGGAGGTATTCTTGGAGAGGTCTCGAGTTCGAGTCTCACTAGGGACGTTCAGGGGCCCGAATTAAATAAAAGCAGGAGTAGGGTATATCCCCTAATGCGATGGTTCTACATACTTCTCAATTAAATGCCAATGTAAGCTCGAATAACTAACTTCTAACTCGCCATTCAAAAAAATAAACAAGGTCAAAGTAATACAACATGCATGTAATAGAAGAAAATATAATATATATATTATCAATAAGACAATATTCATTTTGAGGCATAAGGTAATGCAAGAACACTAGAGTCTAATAATAGACATAAATAGTTATAGTACTAGAATTTTTAAAGAAAAAAAAGTAAGCTTTGCATTATTCCTCATATTAATCTTCCTCTTCATCACTATCTAAATTATTGTCGAGATTTACTATAGGTTTCATGACCGAATAAACGAGATGATAGTTGTTACTGTTGGAAATTATTTGTAATAGTACCAAGTACCGTTAGTATAAGTAATTACTGCTAGTATATGTGCGGTACATGCTAAGTACCGTTAGGCTTTTTGTTAAGTACTTCTTATTAGATAAGAACAGATTTATCTTTAGTAAAGATATGTTTTAGTTATATTGAGAGTATATCCTATGTGATATACTTATCATAATAGAATATTCTAGGTGTTCTTTGTACTATAAAAGGAACATAGGTACGATGAGTTGATTGTACCTCAACACAATCGATAATAAGAATCGAATAGTTAGTATATATCTCTGTTCTTCTTTGATTTTATAAGTTAGATTTCGCATAACTTATTGGAGTTTAGTAAAAGTCTCTCAAGTGCTCTAGTTTGTTTGCAAGTTATTGTGCAATCCTTAACAGGATCTCGATCTATTCAAAGAGATCAACAAGTGGTATCAAATCTTGTTGAGAAACTCTGAATAAGAAGAACAAAACCCTAAACCTACACTCACAAAAATTCACATCATGTCTCAAATTGGTGAACATCCTCAGTTTTAAGATGACTTCCAAATCCCTGATCCTATCTCATCCAAGCCGTAGGAACGTGTACATAAGGAATACGAGAATTTCCACCTTGTTGTCCTCAAGGACAACCTCAAGTTGTGTAACCTACACCAGTGGTCCCACCTCCACCACCTACACAAACTACACTAGTTGTAGCTGCAACACCAACAACTACATCTTCTCCCCTATACTCTGTCTGCTGTAAAACTCCCCATTCTCAAAAGTGAAAATTATGAAACATGGGCTATGCAGATGGAACACTATATGAATCACATAGATCACACTCTCTGGGAAGCCATTAAGAATGGGAACTCTCCCAAAAAGCTACACTGGCTACCAGATGGTACATGTTATGCTTTGCCTGCTGTCACTGTTGAAGATATTCAGGCTGAGATCAGAGAAAGAAGGCCAGAACTTCTTTGGCTATGGCACTTTCAGAAGATATTCTACCTAGCTTTCATCATTACAAAGATGCAAAAGTTATGTAGGATGATATCAAACCTTAGATTTAGAGGAAACGACAAATCTAAGAAGATGAAGAAAACTATGTTGAAACAAGAATTTGATAACTTCACAATTTCTAGTGCGGAAGGGATCCATAAAGGATATGAAAGGTTTAATAAACTACTTATTCAATTAGTAGTTCATGGACTAATAATCCCCAATAAAGAAGCTAATCAATAGTTCTTAAGATGAGTTCCACCAAAATGGAAAGTGATGGCTATGTACTTTATCACAAGAGATGATTTGGATGTTACTCCATTTGATCATCTCTATAACAATCTCAGAGTATATGAGATGGATGTTAAAAGTACTGAACCAACTAAAGCACTTGTATTAAAGCCTAACTTGGCTTTTGTGTCAGAAGAAACCAGCAGTACATACTGCCAAAGTACCCCTAGTGGATCAAGTAGCGGTTGTGACACCCCGGGTAGGGTAAAAATATGCGGAATTATCAACGGAGATGTCACAAGGGTGGATCGATAGCACATTTTCCATAGAGCATAAGATAAGAGGTTATTCAAAAACAGATTACATGATTGTTATACAAATTTATAAAATTGTCTTCAACATAATAAAAGTAGATTGTTCATTTTCCCCAAATAGAACACTTGACGAGTCCTATAATGCAGATTACAGTAATGCTTGAGTCCATGCACACACCACGTACTAACTTTATTTTCTTGAGAAAAACATGCTTAGAGGGTCAACATAAAGTTGGTGAATTTACAGGTTTAACAATAGTTATTTTGGACATACATTAATCATAGAAGTAACAATGCCCAAAGCATTTTTACTAAAAGTTAGATTACATTTGCTATTACTCGAAACTGAAGCTTAACCTTCCATAGTCCTCAACTGATGAGGACGTAGTGTCTTACAAAAAGACACCCAAACCCAGTTCCAACATGGTATACATCTATTGTCCCGGCCAAGGCACAGTGAGCATGACGCACCCAGATGGGGATGGTCAATCTCTAATAGATCTATTTATAACATTCGAGCGATTTACAACAATTTAACAGTTTCTATAATAGTCAATCATAGTCAAGTTTATACAATTCCGTTATGTCCATTGAAAGTAGTTGCATGTTTTCTCCCCCGTGGACGAAAAGTTTATCAATAGTTTATATGGGGCTGTAAACTCACCTGGGAGTTGGCAATAGCTATATAACACGAATATCCAAATAATGTTCACGCCAAAAGTTATGCCTAATCAAATAGTACAGTCTTAATAGATAGTACAAAGATCATATGTGTATGCTTATACAAATTCTTAGTCAGTTCATTTATGCTACGGCATTTATCTAAATAACCGTAGTACAAGTATTAACAATATCAATTTAAACTTGTATATAAGTTTCATTTCTAAGTAAACATAAAATGTCTTACTTATAATATTAGTTTGCATACGTAGTACATGTATTAATAATAACCATTCAAACTTACAATTAAGTTTCCAATTTAAGTAGACATAAAATGTCTTACTTATAGTATTAGTTTACGTTCGTAGTTCATGTATTATTAACATCAATTTAAACTTACCATTAAGTTTCATATTTAAGTAAACATAAAAATGTTCTACTTAAAATATTAGTTTACGTTCGTAGTACATGTATTAGTAATAACCATTTAAACTTACAATTAAGTTTCATATTTAAGTAAACATAACATGTTTCACTTATAATATTTGTTTACGTATTAGCATTCAATTTAGTTAACGTTCATATAATTTTATTTCCTAAAAGTATATAAGTACACGTATTAATAATACATTTCCATACTGTTTATACAATTCATTTCGTAAAGCAAAATATAAATATTTTATTTTTGAAAAGTAAAAATATAATATTTTATTTAACTTTAAAGTTCCTATAAATTATTTAACATTTATAAAACAATTTATAAATTACAAGTTTAAGGATTTATACATTAATCCTTATGGATTAGGGTTTAATTAAGTTTTACTAAATTTAAAATAGAATTAGGGTTAGGGCTAGTTTAAGTTTCGGATTATGGCAAAACTAGTCCCTCCATATTTTAAACAAAGTAAACTTTCGGATTTTACACATTTGGTACCTAGGGCTTGTTAAGCTTTCGGGTTATGACAGTTTTAGTCCTCCTAGTTATATTTAGGTTTTATAACTTTCATAAAATAACAAAACAGTCCCTAGGGCTTCTTTAAGTTTCGGATTATTACAAAAAGGTCCTTAGGGTTATAAAATGACAAAACAACTTTTAGAAACTTTCCAAAATGGTCCGTAGGGTTTAATATGCCACGGATGGTATTTATAAAACCCTAGACTTACGAATACATTTTCAGTCCTTGTGTTCAATAATTTATCAAAACAAGTTTCATATGTCACGGTTTTAGTCCTTAAGTTTCATAAATTGTAATTTTAGTCCAAAAGTTTTTATAAGTTATATTTTATTACAAAAACTTTTATTAAAACATTCAAAACATTAAATGGGTTCATTAAATGGGCTAAAATATCTAATGGGCCATCTAGTGGGCCTAAACACATTTTAAGTCTACTAACTTGTTAAATGGACCTTTAAAACATTTATTGGGCTTAAATACATTTCTAAGTCCATTAATTAACTAAATGAGCCTAATCATATTCTTAAGTCCATTAAGCTACTAAGATTTGTCAAATGGGCTTATTGGGTCTATTAATACTACTTTTTCATTTTATGTAAGTAATAATTTAGGATTTTCGTATAAGCTTATTATTAGCTTATCCATATTTAGTTATAAACCTTAATAAAAGAATAAAACTCATAGTTTGTTTTATTTCTTATACCAAATGAGATCTAGATGTGTTACAAGGTTGCATGCAAGTCATAAGCTCTAATATGAGCTTATGGCTTACGGCTATATTTAATTATAACTTATTAAGATGAGTCAAAACGTGTTTTAAGGTTACATGTACTTATAAGTGTCCCCAAAGTAAAGATCTAGCTATGTACAAACCAAAAAACCAAATCATAAGTCCAGGTATACATATATATAGCCCACGGCTATAATTTTAATCTTGGGGTTTCCAAGATGAGCTTTTTAGCTAGTTTTATGTCTTGTAAATATTCATAAAAATACGACATAATTATCTAGGCTTCTTGTATGATTCCAAGGTAATCACAAATCCAAGAAAACAACATATAGCCCACGGCTATATTGCTTTCCCACAAATGTTCCCATAAGATCTTTATGCTTGTTTTATGTTTATCATGTTAAGTTAAACTCTTAAAACTAGATCTAGGTTTTATATAAGCATGCATGTACATTTAAAATCCATTCAAGGTTATATATAACCCACGGCTATATATGTATATATATAAAGTGTTTTAGAGATTTTTAGAAGTCCATTTCACATGTAATAACACATATTCCATCATTTAATGCTTAGTACATAAACCATAGATACATCATTCATTTATGCCGTGACCTTTAAGGTCATGGTTTTTTTTATGGTTTTTGAGTTACACAAGTTCATTTATGAGATCTATGATTATTAGTTAACTAAAACCCCAAAGAGTGAGATTTGTAACCGACGACTTCATTTAAATTCATAAAATGATTCTTATGATTTTTAATCAAGTTAAAACATAGAATGTTAGTCATAGGTTTCTTTATTAAAAAGTTTTTAACCATGACTAATGGTATTCAAATATATGTCGTGACCTTTAAGGTCATGGTTTTTATCAAATCTTGATTTTAACAAGTTTGTTACATGTGTTTATAAGTGAATGACCTTGCTTGCTAAAAGTTACCAAGGAAGATCTAGATGACAAAGGAAATTAGAGATCTAATCTTGATGATGAAAACCCTAACTATAAACAAAGTCGTGACCCTTAAGGTTTCGGCTAGGGCTTCTTAGAATGATTCCAAAGATGATGATGCTACTAAATGATTAGTAGTTAAGATGAGATAAAGATCTAGTGGATTTAATGTATAAATCTTGGATGTTTGTGGCTTATAGCCGAATGATTTGAGAGAGAAAGGTGATGAGAGAAGTGATTAGATTGCATGAGAGAATGAAGAATGTATGTGTGTGTTTTTCAGCTTAAAGGAGAAAGAGAAATCCAAGGCAAAAGGTATGATTGCCTTGGTAAGTGAACACATGCCAAGTGTCACACTCTTCATTTACTAGGCAACCCTTCTTCTTCCACATATGCATGTGTGTGCCATGTAAGGCTAACCAAAGGGAAGGGTGGGCTTGGACTTGGGCTTATGTTGGGCTAGCACACAAGGAGTACATGATCTTGGGCTAGTACAAGAAAGATTAAGCATGCCTATAGTATGCATACCTACATACACGGCTACATATACATGATGTAGCATATTTTCCAAATTTAGTTAAGTGTTGTATACTCAAATATTGATTATACATTTTACTACTTGTTTTCCTAGTTTTAAGTACATGGTTTAAGTTATGTAGTTATTTACAACAAGGATGAATGTAGAAGTATAAGTACATAATGAACAAGTTCACACACATCTTAAAGAAATAAAATACATGAGTGAATGTTCTTAAGATCATTGGATGAAACTTTATTAAATTAAATCATGGTAAAATCATGGATTTTACAGCACCACTCCGTTATTTTTAGCTTTGTCCTTAAAGCTACTAAAAATGTAGTTATCTTTTAAGTGAAAAGGAGGTTCTAAGTTTTTGGTTCATCTCGGACACTCTCAGGAACGAATGATAACATCAATGTGAAGTGGTCTACATCTAGGTTACCTTTATACGTCCGATTGAGCAGTAATGGAGGCTTCTGCTACTACGGGTGGATAGAAAGCGATGCAAAGAGATCTTTATCGGGTCGCACTATACATCCGATTGAGCAGTAACAGAGACTGCTGCTGCTATGGATGGATAGAAAGCAATGCAAAGAGATCTTTATCCGGGTTGCACTATACATCCATTTGAGCAGTATTGGAGACTGCTGCTACTATGGATGGATAGAAAGCAATGCAAAAAGATCTTTATTCGGGTCGCACTATACATCGGATTTAGCAGTAATGGAGACTGCTGCTACTATGGATGGATAGAAAGCAATGCAAAGAGATCTTTATCCGGGTCGCACAATTCATCCGATTGAGCAGTAACGGAGACTGCTGCTACTATGGATGGATATAAAGCAATGTAAAGAGATCTTTATCCGGGTCGCACTATACATCCGATTGAGCTGTAACGGAGACTGCTGCTACTATGGATGGATGAAAGCAATGCAAAGAGATCTTTATCCGGGTCACACTATACATCTGATTGAGCAGTAGCGGAGACTGCTGCTACTATGGATGGATAGATGCTGGCTTCTCAACGGAGGTCGCGGTTACATCCTTCCAAGAGCTGGGAGAGGACCCATGGCATTGTGGATTTGGTTAGGAGGGAAAATTCACTGCAAATGGTTTCTGGTATGAGGAGGACACGCCACCATATTTTATATGCTGGGAAGGCTGGGGATGCACTACTTCTGCATCCTTCTCACTGGTGAGATATGCCATATATCTTCACACCCGATGGTAAAAAAAATTTAGGGGTTGAAGGTAAAGTAATAAAAAATTTTTAACTAAAACCCCTCTTGTGTCAAAAACTATACGCGGAAGATTTGCTGCTATACCTCAAGCTTGTGCGATACAGACATTAGTTGATAGCACTAAAACTTCTACCCAGCAGAGAGGTTAAGATTATTGTTGATGGCGATTGGGTAGGAAGTTACAAAGAATCTTCTTCATTCGCAGTTGGGCTGGGCGAAAGGGGCACAGAAAAGAAGTACCTCAAATGGTGGAAATAAAAGAAGATACTAAGAATAAATAAGTGTGCGTCTTGCGGGGTGCTGCAAAAAGGGTCATGCATCCACTATCAATGGTTCAAAATTCGCACGAATTTTGACTTCTAAAGAGAGGAAGTTACACCTCCCAGGGTTTGGTGGATGATGGTATTGTCGAACTAATTAGACCCGAAGAGGGAAAAGGTATGTCCAAAAGCATGGGGCATTCAACATCTCTTTACGAGAGATGTCGAACACAGCCCTACAAAATACACCCATTGTGAGTTGGACATGTCTTTTAGGTTTAGAGTTGCCTACCTCGTCACGTAGGAAGAAACAAGTTAGGAAAGATAGGGCATCTTTTGACCAAGTATTTCTGGACTTTGGTGTAAGAAATGACACTAAGTCTAGTATAGGTTATATCGGGGTTATCGTCCCCTCGTATAATCAAGGTTTCATCTCCCCAAGGTATACGAACCAGTTTTTGATCACATATGATAACTGCATGATACTTTGCTAGCCAATCCATGCCAATGATGACATCAAAGCTACCAAGAATTACTGGAATCAGATCGATGTTAAACGGGTGATTGGAAAGGTTTAAGGTACAACCTCGAATGATGGTGGTAACCGTCACAACTTTTCTGTCGGCTAGTTCTACAGTATAGCAGGGGTCTAAAACTGATGGAGTGATTTCCAATACTTTACTAAATTCAGTAGATATAAAGCTTCGGTCTGCCCTGGTGTCAAACAAGACGGATGCATATCGTTGGTTTAGTAAAAACGTACCGGTGACGATGTTGGAATCTGGATTGGCTTGGGCATTGCCAACCATGTACACTTGCGATGAAGTTTCCTTGTTGTCCTTCTTCTGGTTGGCCAACTTGGGACAGTCGGGTCTCACGTGTCCAGGGGTTCCACATTCGTAACATACTACAGCTCTCTTTGGTCCACTATTGCTTCCACCTGTGGGGTTTCGGTTTCCTTGTTGCCCACTTCCGCTCCCACGAGCATTGGACTTGCCTTTGTTGCTGTTTTCGGGGTTGTTATTGGGTCGAACCAGGGTAACAACATTTGCTTGACATTCACGAGCAAAATGGCCTTGTTGGCCGCACTTGTAGCATCCCTGGCATTGTCCTCCAGCAACATGATGATAATTTCACTTTGGACACTTAGGCTTGGATCCTGAGTAGTTCTTGGTGCGGGTTGTGGGAGTAGTATCGTCGGCTTGCGCAACGTTTTGCCTTTTGGAAGACTGCTGGTGCTGGCTACGAGAACTTTCATCCGACTTTCTCTTGTTATCCGTTTGCTTTTCAGACAAATTGCGGGCTCGCTTGTTGATCAACTCAGTCGCAAATTCCATAGCACCCTCAACGGTAGTGGGTCGTGATGCTAGCACACTGTCATGGATGTTGGTCAGGGATTCCGCTGACATACATCTCAATCTTCTCGCTCCTTTGAGGGAACATTCTGGTGCACATCAAGCTTAGCTCTTGAAATCTTTGGTTGTACCAAAGGATGTCATCGTTCTTGCATTTTAGATCCCACAGCTCTATTTCCAACTTCTTTATTTCTCCTCTAAGACAGTACTTCTCAGTCATCCTCTCTTTGAGGTTGGCCCAAGTGAGAGTATAAGCAGTGTCATGTCCAAGGGTAGCGACCACAAAGTTCCACCAGGTAAGGGCGCTCTCGAGTAGTGTGCATGTAGCAAACTTAACTCTGTTCTCGTCAACACAACCGCTGATGCGGAAAACTGTCTCAAGTCTTTCAAACCATTGCATCAATTCAACAACTTCTTTTCCTCGGTAGTATGAGGGTTTGCACTTCAAGAAGTCGGGGTAAGAACAACCCTTATTGGTGTTGTTTCTGCACACATATTGAGGTTTGGATCATTGTTCACATTTGGATCAGCTCCTCTGGCTGCCATAGCTGCTATAATGCCTTCACTTATCATTTCCCTGAGTTGTGCAGCGGTGACATTTTGAGTAGCTTCAAGAAATTCAGTATTAGTGGCGTTTGAAGTGGTTGCATTATTGGGATTTGATCGCGTAATAACCATTTGTCCATAATCATACACAAAATGAGATTATTAGTTCAAACGTTAGTACAGTTATTATATTATTTGCACGGGGAAAATTCATGCATTGATTTCATAACAAATTAGATAACCTGTCAAGATTTCATAATATAATACATTGCACAATAAACATAATAAAGAAAGTGATTACATGCTATTTCCATAAGAAATTTAACATCCATCTAGCATGACAAAATCCAAGTCATAGGCCTGCCAAGCCTTGTCTAGTGTAGTGATACACACAGTCTTTAATACATTACATCCAAAACATATGTCCAAAGAGAAAGGATACAATACAAGATTACATGACCAAAAGCTGAAAAGAAATAAAAGTACAAAAGTCCTATACCATGATAGTTAGGGCACATCCCATGAGCTGATCATGATGTACAAGAAATCTAGTACATCTACTCTACTCCTGCCTAGATGGTCTGCTAGATGAGGTTGGGGCTGGTGGGGTTGATGAAGGTGCAGATGCTCTCTTGGTATTCCATAAAGTCCGAACTGTCGCTCGGGCCTCCTTAAGCATGCGGAATGCTGTCATCAGCTGGGTCCTAAGTCTGTCGACGGCCCCTCGAAGATAAGTCATCTCTGCAGTAACCCCATCGTGTCGGACGGTGGCAAGGTCGAAGAAAATAGACAGGGACTGCTCCTGAGCAGATAGAGCAGCATGGGCCTGGTGCTGGAGACTCTCCATGGTCTGGATACGCTGGTGGAGACGATAGTTCTCCTCCCATAGCCACTGCAATGCCTCGTCAGTCTTAGCCTGAACACCTCTGACTGCCTGTGCCTCTCCCCTCATAGTATGAGTGAGAGAGTCGATACGCTCATGGATGGCAGTATAGCCCAGTTGACCAGCTGTCAACAGGCTGCGAAGGTCTGATATCTCTCGCTCCTGGCGTGCGGCCATTGCGGCGATCTGGGCCTGGATAGAATGGGCACGTCCCGCCCTAGAGCCTTCCCCGATGTCGAAAGTGGAGACGGGTATAGACTCGAGAAAATAGCCCGATGGTAAAGATGAAGTGTTGTCCCTAATATTTGATGATTCTATACGATTAATGAAGAAAGAAAGGTAGAAATGAGATGAATTTTAGAGAGAGAAACTAGAGAGCGAAAAGAGAGAGAAGTGTGTGAACTTGTGAAATATTAGATTAAGAGAAAAATGAATCACCAACCCTCCTAACATGCTAGGAGGGTAGTATATATAGTCCACCCACATGCGGGCTTCTTTATGGACTATATGGTTTGGGTCGGGCTTTCCTTTTGGGCTTTAGTTACTTATTAATGAACTTTAGCCTAAAGTTAAGCCCGTATAACACGACTAATATACTACCCATTACAACGTTCTAAAATACGATACATAATAAACATATGACCGAGCATTCTTGTTTGGCTCAATATTTTGAGGCTAACAATCTCCCCCAATGAGAGGTCATAAACCTTGGTCATTTAAAAAATTTGTAGAGATTACTAATCTCGCCATAAATGAGTCTTGAACGTGTAATCGTAGCCTTGTTTCTTCATGCTGTGATCTTTGAGCCTTTGTCGTTGTCTTTCGACTTTGTCTTTAAGCTTGAGATCTTCAAATCATCCTTGACTTGTCTTTGCCATCTTGCGATCTTGTGTCTTCATCCACATGGTCACACTATTAGTTGTTGAATATGTCTTTAGGCATGAGTATGTGGTTTCTGAATTATTGACTTTGCTGTGTACACCGTGACGCCACCTTCTCGAGACAAAACATAGACACGGACTGAATGGCTTTGACATTCGTCCTAAATCGGTAGCGTTTTACCTCTGGTCGGTGAAGACCGTTATACGATATTAAATATCGTACCTGTGATCATGTAGATTCAATTAAGAATCTCCTTGACAGGGTTTTGCGGCTGTACTAGCCGTTCTCTTTACTCGACCGTCTCAAAGCAAGACTGCGAACATAAAGAGTGAATCAAATGGATAAATATCCGCTTGATTAAAGTCGTCAATTCAAATTACTGGAACAAGTGTGATTCATAAAGAATCTTACCATTGTTTCTTTCCAGTTGACACAAGTTTGATTTATAAGAATCTCACAAGTCACCTACCGTAGCGCTGTTTGATGTTGACGCTAGATGGATTTCCATTCGTCACTGTGAATATTAATGAATATCACTCTGAATGTTCTGGCAAGACCATAAAGATATTGCGTAGAAACCTGAAACGAGTTTGAATCAATTCAGAATCAAACCACTGTTGCTTTTCAGTTTTGCACATGTTCAATTCATAAAGAATCTTGCATATGACCTATCGCAGTGCTGTTTGATGTTAACACTGGAAGGATTTCCACTCATCATTGTGAATACTAAGTAGTATCACTCTGAGTGTTCTAGCAATATCACAAGGATATAGCGTAGGACTCTCTTGATCTTCATCCGTGTGTCCTAATGAGATTTGATTGATCTCTTGGCTCTAGACTCGATTTGTGCACTTTTAGTGGTCGGAGGCTGGAGCAGATGCCACCTATTCAATATCAACTATCTTGAAGTGAGAAAGTCAATAGTAGTCATGTTGTTCTCCGTGACAATAAAACAAACTTCTTTTGAGAGAAGCCTGAGTAGCTAGGAAAGGGTTGTGCATACATCACTGGGTCCATGATGAGTTTGTCTTCATGATGAGTTGACCCGGTTTCTGCGTAAGTTGTATGGAGGGCTTCTTTCTTTACACCCTTTATCCTTACATTTCTTTTTCATTCTTCAACCCCTTCAATGCTTACCAAGACATCATTACTAGCACCTTGTTGTGGTTGTTCCAGTGCTAGCATCAGTACTTAGTCGGCATTCAGCTACATTCACATTCTACTCCATCTTTCCTAAGGACTTCTAATAATCTATTGGATTGTCCCTGGGAAGATCCCTCCGGTTCTGGTTGGATCATAGGACTTAAACCTAACCACCCTTTTGACACCAATAACGTCGTAAATTAAAGATGTTGTGGGTATTTGATTGTAACCATGAAAACCACTTTAAGTTCTAACAAAGTGTTTGAAAAACATTTAACACCTTGCTAGTTTTGTCGTTTCAGAAATGCTCCCCCTTCACATGTGCATCGATAATCGAAAGTGTTTCGCACATGTAGGTAAGAGTGAAAGTGCTTAAGTCTTATATTAGATCACATTTTAATCACATTTTCTCCCCTTATCTCTAATATATAAAATCTTTTGATATTAGAGATACCAAATTTGATTAAAATATATTTTGAAAAATAGTCTTGAAATCTCCGGGAGAAAGATGTGTTAATCTTTTGCATGAAGTTAAAATGCTCCCCCTCAAAAATTGATCCAATTGAATTGTCATTGTGAGGATATGATCTACATTTTTCTTTTTGAGGATGGGAGTTGTTGAACACACAATTTTTGAAAGATTTTGAATAATCATTGAGAAATTCTTGAAAAAATTATGTTCAACGCTTTTTGAAAAATCAATTCTTTTTGTCGAAAGGTTTTTCTAAAGCATAAACTTGAGTTCATAGACTTTGAATGTCTTGACGAATCCACTCAAGTGTAAGAAGATTTCTCTTCTTTTGCTGAGGGTAAGGGTACTAAATCGTACACTCCCCCGTGAATATCGATCCGAGTTGCAATCTGAAAGTGGTTACAAGCCATTGTGTTGAGCTCAAAACGTTGAATGTTTTGTGACAAGCTCAACCCGTGATAGATTGCTCTACCCGTTGTTTGGAAATATTGTCCAAAATAGACAATTTCCTTTATTAAAAGAAGAAATGACATGTTTTGAAAAATATTTACAACTTTCATTCGAGCTTTATGTACACACCCGTGTCGTTATTGAGCGACATTTCTAGGCACGTCCATATTATCGATACTGAAAGACATGTCGAGAAGAATATTTTTGGATTTTGAAAGATTTTTAATTTTGTGTTTTGCTTTTATGTGTTTTATATTTTTGTGTTTTGCTTTTTCAAAGATATTTACAAGTTGATGTTTGATAGATAAATCAAGCAGGCACCTTTGCCAGAATCTCCAGGTCTGCTGGAGTCAAACATCTCATACCAATTTGCCTAACGAGGTACTCAAACCTATCTTTCGACAGAGCTTTCGTAAACAAGTCGGCTAATTGGTAATCCGTTCCAACAAAGTATAATTCAACGATACCTCTTTCAACTTGTTACTTTATGAAGTGGTATCTGACATCGATGTGCTTCGTGCGGGAATGCTGTACCGGATTGCAGGAGATGGCTATGTCCGACTTTGAGTCACAGTACATAGGTACTTTATCAAAGTGAAAGCCATAATCCGTGAGTTGTGTTCTCATCCATAGAACTTGAGCACAACACGCAGATAGAGACACATACTCCGCTTCGGCTGATGAAAGTGACGTGCAATCCTGCTTCTTGGAAGACCATCTCACAAGCTTATCTTGACCTAGAAATTGTGCACCACCAGAAGTACTTTTTCGTGTATCAAGACACCCTGCATGATCAGAATCTGAATAGGCCGTTAGAAAGAAACCGTTTCCCTCGGATACCAGAGTCCCAAATGAATGGTATTCTTAAGGTACCGAAAGATCCGTTTAACCTCCTTGAGGTGCTTTTCAGTGGGTCGTGCTTGATATCGTGCACAATAACACGTAGCATGTGATATATCTGGTCGGCTTGCTGTTAAGTACATGAGGGAGCCGATCATGGAACGATATCTCGTTTGATCTATAGCAACTCCCTCCAAATCAGCATCTAGGGATGTGGTTGATAATGGTGTCCCAACGGGGTCACATGAAGTCATACCATGCTTTTTGATTATCTCTTGACAATACTTAGCTTGGTTTATAAAGATACCACTTGGGGATTGGTGAACTTGAATTCCTAGAAAGAATTTTAGTTCGCCCATCATTGACATTTCAAATTTGATGTGCATTACTTTTTCAAACCATTTTCAAAGTTTTGGGTTTGTAGACCCGAAAATAATGTCATCAACATAAATTTGCACAAGCAAAATGTCATCCCCATATTTATAAGTGAACAAAGTTAGATCAATGGAACCTTTTGAGAAACCTTTGGATACCAGAAATTTCGAGAGCTCGTCGTACCACGCCCTTGGAGCTTGCTTGAGTCCATATAGTGCCTTGTGGAGACGATATACCTTGTCAGGATAATGAGGATTGACAAATCCTTCCGGCTGCGTGACATAGACTTCTTCCTTCAAATGACCGTTAAGAAACATCGTCTTTACGTCCATTTGATAGACAGTAAATCCCTTATGTGCAGCATAAGCAAGGAAAATCCTGACCGCTTCCATGCGAGCAACTGGTGCAAATGATTCATCAAAATCAATTCCCTCTTTCTGGCCATACCCCTTAGCCACTAGCCTAGCTTTGTTCTTGATGATCGTGTTTTCTTCATTCATCTTGTTTTTCCAGATCCAACGAATATTTAAAGGAGTCACATCGTATGGTCTGTCAACAAGTTCCCAGACTTTAAGTCTTTCAAATTGTTGAAGTTCATCCGTCATCGATTCAATCCAAGCATGATCAGCCATGGCTTCTTTGATGGTTTTCGGTTCAGCTATACTCACGGTGAATGCGAACATACAAACATCGCCATCGGTTTCTAGTTGTCGTCTTGTACGAACAGGCTGTGAAGGGTTTCCAATTACGTGAACCAAAGGATGATCTCGGGTCCAATGATGTGTTGAAGGATGTCGTTGATAGAACGTATGCATATTTGACGGATCAACATGGCGAGTAGAAGACTATCTAGTTTCGTGTACCGGTGTACCGAATGGGTTGTTAAAATCGTCATCGTCAGATAATGCACCATCTGCTTGATTTGTGTTCTCTGGAGCAATGACAGTAGTTATGGATGTTGTAGGATCGATTGTTGAATTGATATTCTGAGGAGGTAAATCTGCAACAACCCGTGTTGAAGTAGATGAAGTTGTATCCATTTGTTGATGATGATCGGTATCATCATTCGTATCATGAGTGACAAAGGAAGACTTCGATGCAACTTGTTTCTCCCCCGTGAAATATTCATCATACATTGGTCCATATAACATTTCCAACTCTTCAAGTGTCGTGTCCACTGTCATATCTTCTCTAGGAACATGTTCAGGAACCAGCTTTGAACTTGACGGTTCATTCTGTGGTCTTGAGTTCCGAGTTCCGTGTGGTTGTGAACGGAAGTCGTTTGTCGTTGTGGATCGAGACTTAAACTGTTTTGTTCAAGTGCCATCTCTTGCAATTCATCAAATCTGATATGAATAGTCTCGACTATCAATTTTGTTCTCTTGTTGTACACTCTGTATCCCTTAGACTGAGTTGCATATCCCACTAAAATGCATGCATCACCTTTCTCTTTCATCTTGTCCAGATTTTCACCATCTCGAATAATGTAACACGTACATCCAAAAATGTGAAGGTGTTTGAGTGAAGGTTTGCGATCATTAATTATGTGATATGGTGTCTTTTCGTGTCTTGGGATAACTAAGAGCGGTTTTGTGTGTAGGATGCGGTTGACACGGCTTCGGCCCAAAAGTATAGTGGAAGTTTTGAAGCGGATAATAATGCTCGAGCAGCTTCAACTAAAGTACGGTTTCGTCTTTCAACAACGCCGTTTTGTTCGGGTGTTCGAGCAATAGATGTTTCATGTTCAATTCCTTCAGCTTCAAAATAGTTTCTCAGTTTTGAATTCAAAAATTCAGTACCTCTGTCAGTACGAACCACTTTAACTTGATCTTGAAGACCACGTTGTATCACTTTAAGGAAGCTGATGAGAACATCGGGTGTTTCATCCTTGGACCTCAAGAAGTGAGTCCAGGTGTACCTTGAGTAGTCATCGACAATTACCATAACGTATTTCTTCCCATTGATACTTTGAACACGCATGGGACCACACAAATCTATATGAAGAAGATCTAACCGTCCTTTAGAGCTTGGTGTAGTCTTTGTCTTGAAACTACTCCGTTTAGCTTTACAAAGCTCACAAGAAGAACAAAGATGATCTTTGATGAATTTCAAGTTAGGAAGGCCTCGCACAATATCTTTCTTGGAAAGCAAGTTGATGGTATCAAAGTTAAGATGAGATAAACGTTGATGCCATAACCAAGCTTGAGTCGTTGAAGCTTTAGCCATGAAACAGATTGGAGTTGAAGATGTGGAGTCTTGTAGTGAAATAGTGTAGAGATCAGTACCCCGTGTTCCGGTAAGTAAGTCATTCCCATCATAATCACGAACAAAACATGTCTTCTTTCTAAAAGCAACCTCTAAATCCGCATCACAGAATTGACCAACCGAGAAAAGATTATGATTGAGCCCTTCGACGTAGTAAACCCTTTTGATAGTGATATTCCCCTGGACCAAGTCTCCATATCCTAGGATCGGTGCAAATTGATCATTTCCGAATCGGACCGTACCCAGGAACTTCTCCACGAAGTTAATTAGAAGCTTGAGATTCCCCGTCATGTGCTTCGTGCATCCGGAGTCCAGTATGAAGAGAATTATTTCGATCACCTGCAAAAGAATTAGAACACGATGGAGCATTTGCTAAATTGGATTCCATGTTAGTTGTGATTTCTGATTCATTAGTTTCCCTAGTTTCATCACTTAGAGGCACACTAACGCTTGTAGTTACATTTTCTTTCCTAACCTTAGGCATCCATTTATATCCTGGAGGACATTGATTAGCAAACCACTATTTCCAAGGCATGCTAGCAGACTCATATAATTCCCTAATTCTGCTTCTAGGGTTCTTAGTGGTGGAGTCTGATGCAATACTTTTCTTAGGGGGGGTTGCACCAGAATGGTTCACTTTGCGTTTGGGTTTTCTAGCACTAATAGGCATCACAGTTTGCTTCTTAGTTCTAGTTTCTACGCCTTTGACATTATTCGAAACACACATATCATGATTAGCATTAGCACACTTTCCATATTTCACACAAACAAACTTAACTTTCATAGCATTCAAAGTTGAATCATTCAAATCGTCATTACACGCGATTATAGACGTTTTATTCTTAGAAACATTGAAAATCCTAGGGTGGTCTTCTACTTCCTTCATCTTCCCTTGACTTTTGTTTTGCCAGACCTTTTCATTCATGTGAGTGCTCTTAAGCTGGGGCCGGCTAACACTAGCAGTGGGGACTACTCCTGTAGTAAAAGACACACGTCTATTAGTGTTTCTAGAAGTCTGAGGTGATTGACTTTCTTTGTTGTGTGTGGGTTTAGTGGCCAATCTATACATCCCTGGTTTAACCACATTTGTGTTCTTAATGCTTTGTGATCGAATATGTGTTTTGGGAGTGTTTTGTGGTAATCTATCCTTCCCATCCGTCTTGGGGGCAAACGCAGGTTTTGCAAATGCAGAATTAGAGAAAACAGATGGTTTTCCCAAGACAGAGGGTCTAGTCACTTTTTGAGCATTGGGTTGTCTTACAACAGGTTTCTTAACACTAGGTTCCACAATCTTCCC
Organism: Glebionis coronaria; assembly: GCA_025667525.1. NCBI lineage: Eukaryota > Viridiplantae > Streptophyta > Magnoliopsida > Asterales > Asteraceae > Glebionis > Glebionis coronaria. The sequence goes on along the minus strand of CM046881.1, from coordinate 459,175,652 downwards.
ACCCATCTTAGCAACGAGTTTCTGTAACTCTGCTATCGCTCTGTCCCTGTCTTGTAACTGAGCTTTCAACCCTTGAATTTCCAAATTCTGTTCGTTCATTTCTCAAAACGTTTGGGAAAGTTTTTCTTGCAATTTATTATCATGTGGAAAACTACCAACGTCTTTTTGCAAAGCAAGTTCAAGAGAATGACAATGTTTTTGAAGGAAATCAGTTTTGTGTTGAAGTAACTCAAAAGCCTTTTTATCAACATTTTCTTTATGTTTCGAAAGCTCAAGTTCAAGACGCTCACACTCTTTGATTTTATCAAGATATTTGCATGCAACATCAGAATATTCATCGATATCAGCACAAGATTGAAGAGTAACACACAAAATATCTTTGGAGAGACATTCTTCTAAGAGTAGATCATATTCGTTTGAAAATTCTAATTTGTCATTTTGAAGGTCATCAATTTCTTTTTCAAGAGACTCAACATATTTCAAATCATCAAACATTTCAGACTGAATTAAATTCTCAAACTCAAGAACATGTTCTTTTATTATCTTCGTATTTGGTATTAAAAGTTCTTTCACAAGCACAGTTATGTCGTGAGGAATCTCGGTTTTCCACTTATCCTTTTGAAGTTTCTCCCAATCGCTTTCAACAATTGATTGAACATTATTAACGTGGTGTTTAAGAAAACCAAGTATTTTTCTACTTTTACTTTTAGAAGCATCTAGAGTCAAATAGTTAATATATTTAAAAACATTAGTTTTCCTCTTAGTGGCAAAAGCTTTTTTCCATTGAATTCTTTTTTGTTTGCATTCTAAAAAGAATTCCTCACGAGACTTCTGTTTTTGTGGAGTGAAAAGACCATAAAGACTGTTTTCATAAGCATAGTTATATGGTTTCACAAAATCTTTATTGACCGGTGATCTACTCTCCTCATTCCAAAGGGACGTCTCTTCACTATCGAGGTTAGCTACAGGGCAGTCATTATCAGTCCATTCGGACTCGTCAAGATATAAATGGGGGTTCGCAGCTTGAGCTTGTTCGAGGTACATGGGGGTGGCAAAGCTAGGTTGACCCTTGAAAAACGACCGAGGTGCTATCATTCTTACGGTTTGAATAGAGTCATGTGTATTATAAACAACTTTTTTCAAAAAATCGACTTTTTCTTCGAGATCCTTTACTTTTTCAGTATCTTTGCTTTGTCTATTTTTGAAATCTTGTTTTAATGTTTCAACCTCTTGTTTCTTCTCGTCAAGAATTTTAGCAAAATCGGTGGTATTCATCGAAAGCCTCTGTTCAAGTTCATTAACTTTTATTGTGGCAAGGTACGTTTTTTGACGTTCATCACTTATTAAAACATTAAATTGACGTTTTTCTTTAGTTAACAAAGCAAGAGCTTCGTTGTATTTATTTTCAAAATCGTCCTTTTTAACGTTGATGACACGAGTTTTGTACCCCTCAAGCTCGTTGGTCTTTTGAAGAAGCTCAGCCCTATAACTATCAATAGTCTCACTAGATATTATAAGAGCGGCTTTGCATTCTTCAAAGTTTTGAGTGAGCGCTGCGTTTGCCTTCTTTAATTGCTTTTGATTCTTTCTATTTTCATTGACATCTTTTTGTAAACTAGAAATTAAATTAGCAAGCGCGACACGCTCCTCGTCATCATACTCATTTGCATGTTGATCATCCTCAAACTCATTATTGCACATGTCTGATGAATCGGGTGTGGTATTGCTATCAACCGTTTTCATCATACACGTGTCAGTAATTGTTGTTGGAAGATCACTATGCTCATGTGTATCACCAAACACATTATATGCAGCATCATCTTGTACCTTATCAATTGGCTCGGTATCAAAGATAGGACCATTGTCATCTCCAGTGACGTTAAGGACCTCATGAATCTTTGCCATGTATGAATAATGTGCCTCAAGTTCTTGGTCAGAGAGTTCATCATCTGTGTCGTCCAGCATTTCTCCTTCCTCAGCTGATAACTTGATTCCAGCTTCCATTTTCTTGCACAGCAACATCTTTTCCTTATGATAACCATAATCTTTAACCCTCTTTGTCTGCCTGCATTCCCTAGCCAAATGCCCAAAACCTCTGCAGTTATAACACTGAATCCCACTTTGTTGCACAACTTGAGTACCAACAGTTTCCCTATTTCCAACAACAGTAGCCACCCTCTGATTATCATACTTAGGTTGTCGATCATACTTTGGAGGACTCTCAGCACGTCTTCGTGTGTCATACCTTGGAGGACTCTGTGCATGGGTGTTCCTCGAGTTTGAAGATGTTCGAAGGTTGTTGTTGGTGGGTTTGTAGATTTTCTTATATTGCTTCATAACGAAAGCCATTTGTTGTTTGAATTCCCTATCCTTTTGAGCTATTTCTTCATCACTGTCTTCTTCGGATGATTGCTCAGGTGTGGGTGATGGTGCTCTTGCAACTTCTTTGCCTCGGGATCATGTTGGAACATGTGACTTGGAGACAATGGATTATCGTGGTGATGATGATTGAGTAGAGTAGGTCTTTGAAGTACGGGAGTGATATTCTGGGTAATTTTGAGTGGTAGACACCAAAGCAAGTGGATTGGAAATCTTTGCAACTCGTTCAGCTCGAAGTTCATTTGCCTCATTTTGAAATTGTTTCAAGATGTCAAAGAGCTTGTGATATGAAACTTCGTCTAACTTTTGTTGTTGTTTCACCAAGGTGACAAACCGTGTCCACTCTGGTTGAAGTTGCTGTAGAAATTGGACATTGACTTGCATGGTGGAAACTTGCAAGTTGTTTCGGGTCATATCATTCATCATCTTGTAGAATCGGGAGTAATAAGAATCAATTGATTCCCCATCCTTTAATGTAAACTTGCCAAAGTTCCAAAACATCTTAGTTTTCACATCTTGTTTGTTAAGTGATTCACCTTGTTGCAATCTTTCAATGGCCGTCCACATTTCTTGAGCAGTAGGACATGCGTCAAGCGTAGAGTAAATTTCATCTCCAATGCCACTGAGAATTAAGTAGATTGCTTCCTTCTCTGCATCAAACAACGCACGGTTCTCTGGGGTGAGGTCGGTCCTCTTTTCATCACGTTCATATGTGGGTTGTGCGTCACTTGTGTCTGTGGCTGGTACTACAGGAACTTGAATCCTTGAGAGTTTATAGGGTCCTTCCAAGATACATTTCCTTAAAGCATCACCGTTAGGTTTTGTGTCAAGGTAACGTATAAAACGGGATTGCCATTGATCATATCGACCCGACACAAGCATTGGTGGTCTTTCCTTGTTACCTGCCACCATTATGTTGTTGTTCGTCACACGATATTCGGCAGTAGAATCCATCTCAATATTCTCTGAAATGATGAATCGAATGTGGATCTTAAGTAGTTGTGTTGTGATTATTTGGTTGTTGAAATTCCGAAAATTGCGATTTTTTCTCAGTCCGACAATAAATGCCTCAGTCCGACAAAACGGTAGACCTAAAAAATTTGTGATCACCAAATTTTGAAATTGAGCTAGAAATAGCCTAAAACTAGTATGGAAAAAATATGATTCTACTTGACCTAAATATTTTAACTCTTTTTTTTTTAATCTTTGTGTAAACTACGTTCCGAGACTAGTCTAGATATTGGCTAAATCTAAAAAATACTCGAACAAAATTTAGATGTCCCTCGCAATGAGACCCATCGCACTCTAATCGCACTCTGATCGCACTATGATCGTACTCCAAGATCGTAGTCTGATCGCACTCTGATCGTACTCCTTGATCGCAGTTGGATCGTACTCTTAGATCGCAGTCGGATCGTACTCACCTATCGTACTCTTTGATCGCAGTTGGATCGTACTCTTAGATCGCAGTCTTGGATCGTAACAAAGGATCGTACTCTTGGATCGTAACAAGGGATCGTACTCTTAGATCGTACTCACTTGATCGTACTCTCCGATCGTAGTGAGTGATCGTACTCACGGATCTAGTGAGTGATTGTAGTATAAGATCGTGACTATGGATCGCAAGTAGAAACCCCCAGGGTTTATGCAATCACAAAATCAGATTATACCCCAAAAATTAAGCCGAGACTTAAGAGCAACAAGAAAGAATGGATTTTTACCTTGGATTTCGTGATTCAATCCAAACCAAAGTAACCAAAATCTTAACACACGTATGAAAGATGTAGAGATTAAAGGAGGAAGATTTAGAGCACGAAAAACATAAGAAAAAACTTGAATCCGAGTGAATTTTATGGTAAAATCACACGAATTAAGTATTAAATCAACAACGAATCACAAAAACTACCCCATGGCGATTGATACCAATTGTTGTCCCTAATATTTGATGATTCTATACGATTAATGAAGAAAGAAAGGTAGAAATGAGATGAATTTTAGAGAGAGAAACTAGAGATAGAAAAGAGAGAGAAGTGTGTGAACTTGTGAAATATTAGATTAAGAGAAAAATGAATCACCAACCCTCCTAACATGCTAGGAGGGTAGTATATATAGTCCACCCACATGCGGGCTTCTTTATGGACTATATGGTTTGGGACGGGCTTTCCTTTTGGGCTTTAGTTACTTATTAATGAACTTTAGCCTAAAGTTAAGCCCGTATAACACGACTAATATACTACCCATTACAACGTTTTAAAATACGATACATAATAAACATATGACCGAGCATTTTTGTTTGGCTCAATATTTTGAGGCTAACATGAAGGTACAGAAGATGGTAGGTCAGGAGATACCCAGTCCTCCTTCATAGAGGTGGGGACCACTATGGCTGATGCTGGAGCAGAAAAAGGGTCCTCAGGAAGTACAGCTTCGATAGTCTGATCATCCTCTGAGTCTGAGGCTGATAACCATCCACATTATACTGATCGTGGAGATGAACGGGTAGCCGGAGCAGGTGCTACTACTGGTAGAAAAGTCAGAGGTATAGTAGGCGAAGTCATGATGCTCTGAAAATAATATTATTTTAAATTTAAAGTAAGTATAAGCTTACAAACAAAGGAAAAAAAATATTATTTTTGATTACAAGTTTTATGAAGTATATCCCTTTTAAACAATCATCGCAATATTTTAAGGTTATATATATTAATACTATATATATATATATATATATATATATATATATATATATATATATATATATATATATATATATATATATATATATATATATATATATATATATATATATATATATATATATATATATATATATATATATATATATATATATATATATATATATATATATATATATATATATATATATATATATATATATATATATATATCATCTAACCAGTTTATTTAACAATCAATATACACTTAGTTCACATAGCACAAAATGCCCTACGATCTACATGCTTAACTAATACGGTCCCAAAAAAATCCCAAAAGATTTTTATAAAGTTATAGTCCAGTTTTAAATAAAAGAAAATTTTACTTAATTTTTATTTTATTTAAAAATTTATCTGGTTCTCTATAACTAATGCTCTGATACCATTCTCTGTGACACCCCTGGTAGGGTCAAAATATGCAAAATTATCAATGGAGATGTCACAAGGGTGGATCGATAGCACATAGTCCATAGAGCATAAGATAAGAGGTTATTCAAAAACAGATTACATGATTGTTATACAAATTTATAAAATTGTCTTCAACATAAAAAAAGTAGATTGTTCATTTTCCCCAAATAGAATCCTTGACGAGCCCTACAATGCAGATTACAGTAATGCTTGAGTCCATGCACACACCACGTACTAACTTCATTTTCCTGAGAAAAACATGCTTAGAGGGTCAACATAAAGTTGGTGAATTTACAGGTTTAACAATAATTAGTTTGGACATACATTGATCATAGAAGTAACAACGCACAAAGCATTTTTACTAAAAGTTAGATTACATTTGCTATTACTCGAAACTGAAGCTTAACCTTCCATAGTCCTCAACAGATGACGACGTAGTGTCTTACAAAAAGACACCCAAACCCAGTTCCAACATGGTATACATCTGTTATCCCGGCCAAGGCACAGTGAGCATGACTCACCCAGATGGGGATGCTCAATCCCTAATAGATCTATTTATAACATCCAGGCGATTTACAAGAATTTAACTGTTTCTATAATAGTCAATCATAGTCAAGTTTATACAATTTCGTTATGTCCATTAAAAGTAGTTGTATGTTTTCTCCCCCGTAGAGTAAAAGTTTATCAATAGTTTATATGGGGCTGTAAACTCACCTAGGAGTTGACAATAGCTGTATAACACGAATATCCAAATAATGCTCACGCCAAAAGTTATGCCTAATCAAATAGTATAATCTTAATAGATAGTACAAAGATCATATGTGTATGCTTATACAAATTTTTAGTCAGTTCATTTATGCTACGACATTTATCTAAATAACTGTAGTACAAGTACTAACAATATCCATTTTAAACTTGTATTTAAGTTTCATTTCTAAGTACACATAAAATGTCTTACATATAATATTAGTTTGCATTCGTAGTACATGTATTAATAATAACCATTCAAACTTACAATTAAGTTTCCTATTTAAGTAGACATAAAATGTCTTACTTATAGTATTAGTTTACGTTCGCAGTTCATGTATTATTAACATCTATTTAAACTTACCATTAAGTTTCATATTTAAGTAAACATAAAAATGTTCTACTTAAAATATTAGTTTACGTTCGTAGTACATGTATTAGTAATAACCATTTAAACTTACAATTAAGTTTCGTATTTAAGTAAACATAACATGTTTCACTTGTAATATTTGTTTACGTATTAGCATTCCATTTAGTTAACGTTCATATAATTTTATTTCCTAAAAGTATATAAGTACACGTGTTAATAATACATATCAATATCGTTTATACAATTCATTTCATAAAGCAAAATATAAATATTTTATTTTTAAAAAGTAAAAATATAATATTTTATTTAACTTTAAAGTTCCCATAAATTATTTAACATTTATAAAACAATATATAAATTACAAGTTTAAGGATTTATACATTAATCCTTATGTATTAGGGTTAAATTAAGTTTTACTAAATTTAAAATATAACTAGGGTTAGGGCTAGTTTAAGTTTTGGATTATGGCAAAACTAGTCCCTCCATATTTTAAACAAAGTAAACTTTCAGATTTTACACATTTGGTGCCTAGGGCTTCTTTAAGTTTCGGATTATTACAAAAATGGTCCTTAGGGTTATAAAAAGACAAAACAACTTTTAGAAACTTTCCAAAATGGTCCCTATGGTTTAATATGCCACGGATGGTATTTATTAAACCCTATACTTTCGGATAATTACATTTTCAGTCCTTGTGTTTAATAATTTATCAAAACAAGTTTCATATGTCACGGTTTTAGTCCTTAAGTTTCATAAATTATCATTTTAGTTCAAAAGTTTTTATCAGTTATATTTTATTATAAAAACTTTTATTTAAACATTCAAAACATTAAATGGGTTCTTTAAATGGGCTAAAATATCTAATGGGTCATCTAGTGGGCCTAAACACATTTTAAGTCTACTAACTTGTTAAATGGGCCTTTAAAATATTTATTGGGCTTAAATACATTTCTAAGTCCATTAATTAACTAAATGAGCCTAATCATATTCTGAAGTCCATTAAGCTACTAAGATTTATCAAATGGGCTTATTGGGTCTATTAATACTACTTTTTCATTTTATGTAAGTAATAATTTAGTATTTTCTTATAAGCTTATTATTAGCTTATCCATATTTAGTTATAAACCTTAATAAAAGAATAAAACTCATAGTTTGTTTTATTTGTTATACCAAATGAGATCTAGATGTGTTACAAGGTTGTATGCAAGTCATAAGCTCTAATATGAGCTTATGTCTCACGGCTATATTTAGTTATAGCTTATTAAGATGAGTCAAAACTTGTTTTAAGCTTGCATGTACTTATAAGTGTCCCCAAAATAAGATCTAGCTATGTACAAACCAAGAAACCAAATCATAAGTCCATGTATACATATATATAGCCCACGGCTATAATTTTAATCGTGGTGTTTCCAAGATGAGCTTTTTAGCTAGTTTTATGTCTTGTAAATATTCATAAAAATACAACATAATTATCTAGGCTTCTTGCATGTTTCTAAGGTAATCACAAATCCAAGAAAACAACATATAGCCCATGGCTATATTGTTTTCCCCCAAATGTTCCCATAAAATCTTTATGCTTGTTTTATGTTTATCATGTTAAGTTAAACTCTTAACACTAGATCTAGGTTTTATATAAGCATGCATGTACATTTAAAATCCATTCAAGGTTATATATAACCCACGGCTATATATGTATATATATAAAGTGTTTTAGAGATTTTTAGAAGTCCATTTCACATGTAATAACATATATTCCATCATTTAAAACTTAGTACATAAATCACAGATACATCATTCATTTATGTCGTGACCTTTAAGGTCATGGTTTTTCATGGTTTTTAAGTTACACAAGTTCACTTATGAGATCTATGATTATTAGTTAACCAAAACCCCAAAGAGTGAGATTTGCAACCCACGGCTTCATTTAAATTCATAAAATGATTCTTATGATTTTTTATCAAGTTAAAACATAGAATACTAGTCATCGGTTTCTTTATTAAAAAGTTTTTAACCATGACTAACGGTATTCAAATACATGTCATGACCTTTAAGGTCATGGTTTTTATCAAATCTTGATTTTAACAAGTTTGTTACATGTGTTTATAGGTGAATGTTGATGCATGCAAGTAAAAATGAAGAAGCATAATGAATAATACCTTTCTTGCTAAAAGTTACCAAGGAAGATCTAGATGACAAAGGAGATTAGAGATCTAATCTTGATGATGAAAACCCTAACTATAAACCAAGTCGTGACCCTTAAGGTTTCGGCTAGGGCTTGTTAGAATGATTCCAAAGATGATGGTGCTACTAAATGATTAGTAGTTAAGATGAGACAAAGATCTAGTGGATTTAATGTATAAATCTTGGATGTTTGTGGCTTATATCCGAATGATTTAAGAGAGAAAGGTGAAGAGAGAAGTGAGATTGGATTGCATTGAGAGAATGAAGAATATATGTGTGTGTTTTTCGGCTTAAAGGAGAAAGAGAAAGCCAAGGCAAAAGGTATGATTGCCTTGGTAAGTGAACACATGCCAAGTGTCACACTCTTCATTTCCTAGGCAACCCTTCTTCTTCCACATATGCATGTGTATGCCGTGTAAGGCTAACCAAAGGGAAGGGTGGGCTTGGACTTGGGCTTATGTTGGGCTAGCACACAAGGAGTACATGATCTTGGGCTAGTCCAAGAAAGATTAAGCATGCCTAGAGTATGCATACCTACATACACGGCTACATATACATGATGTAGCATATTTTACAAATTTAGTTAAGTGTTGTATACTCAAATATTGATTATACATGTTATTACTTGTTTTCCTAGTTTTAAGTACATGGTTTAAGTTATGTAGTTATTTACAACAAGGATGAATGTAAAAGTATAAGTACATAATGGAAAAGTTCACACACATCTTAAAGAGATAAAATACATGAGTAAATGTTCTTAAGATCATTGGATGAAACTTTATTACATTAAATCAGGATAAAATCATGGATTTTACAGCGGTACATTCTACCAAGGTACCGTTGGTGGACCAACTAACAGTACTTGTAAAACCCGCATAAAATACATAAATGCATTAATTACATGAAAACACGGATTAATTAAAACTTTACATTTAATTAATACACGACACGTACCAAGAATAATTAATGTTTAAATACAAGTACTACGTAGATTATTATTTATTATATACAAGTATTTACGTATAATAAATAATATATGACAAGAATAAACACGAAAGTAAAACACGAACTCACGCCACGAATAATAACACACATAATTTAATAAAATTGAAAACGAAAACATATAATTATAAGGGGTGTTTGGACGACAAAAGAGAAGGAACAAGAGGCCCATTATCAATTGTTACATGCACTAAAAATCTCCCAAGAAAAACACTTTTACCATTTTAGCAAAATAAACAAAACCCTAGCTCTCCTTGGTTCCTCTTGGCCGCCAGATATACACAAGAAAAGGAATAAGGAAAAACATTTTGGTTGATTAATTCGGGTTTGGTTCTTCATTGTTCTTCAAGATCATTAAACACTCGGTGTCATTAAACCTTTAATCCTTTTCTTTTATTTGTTCTTTCTTTGATTCACGAATTAATAATATTAATAAGAACAAGTGAGGATTTCATGAATAAAACATGTATTTATCATAAACAAGTCGGGTTTTTGGTTGGTTGACACGGATACCGAGACCACTGTGGGTCTTGGTGGGGTTTTCTAAGCCAGTCGCACCCATAGGGAGGGCGATGGTTGTTCCTTTTTTTCGACCGCAATACCCAAACCACCCAACATGGGGTGTTTGGTTAGGACGGTGGCAAACCGAGAGCCATGGGGCTCTCGGTGGGATTCTGCTGGGCAGCAGTGGCAACCGGCTGAAGCCGGTGGCTGCTGTGTGCTAGCGGTGGCAAAACACAGCATTACGGCTGTGGTGGTGTTGCTGCGGATCGGGGCATGTCTAGACATGGTGTCTCGGTTGGCTCGGTTCGGGCTCGGGTACACGAATAATGCACATGGGTGTGTTTGGTTTAGAGTTTTGCTAATTAAATTTCTAGACTTATGATAGTTTAACTATTTATTATGTCATGGCCATTTAATTAAATTAACTTATGTTATAATAATTATGTTATATAATTTAACATGGTACACTTATAATTGTTATTTTAAATAATTATTCATGATACATTATATGACACATTTTGGTTTAATTAAATAAACTATACATTATAATAATTATGCATATAATTATTCTTGATAAATTACATGTTACATTTAATTAATTTAGAACTTGGCATAATTATTTTAATTACATGATTCACCATAGTTTAGTTAAATTAATATCTTACTTTAGTTTAAATATACAATATCAAGTTATGGTAAAGTATTATAAATTTATTTATTATTTTTTTGAACGAAAATTTTTCACAACTCACACAAACTATCTCAAAAATTCTATCTCACATCTTCATCGAGACTTGAACCTACAACCTTTAGGTTAGAGGGTCACTCACATACTATATTATAACATACTATTTATGGAAACATACTATTATGGAAACTTTCTATTTTTGGAAACTTACTATTTATGGAAACCTTCTATTTTCGTAACTTATTATTTATGGAAACTTGCTATTTTTGGAGAGTTGCTATATATGGAAACCTACTATTTTTGTAAAGTTACTATATTTAGAAACCTGCTATTTATAGAAACTTACTTATTATGAAACATCAAGTATAATAACACATGAAACATAAAATTACATTAATCAAGAACACATGCAAACACTAAGAAATACATGATAACATATGAAGCAGTAAAACAAGTCAAGAACATGTAAAACAAGTCAAGAACAAGTAATACAAGACAAGAACAAGTAAAGTAACTAATACTCAGCAAGTTATACATGAACACACAACTTATTCACATCCTTTATTATGTAGCACTCGTGAAGTCGGAGTAGATTTCTTTCCGCCTTTCATCTTCTTCGTTACTGGACATAAGGTACGGATATTCTGTCCTTCAGTAAGGACATTCCTTTTCTATGTATGATTAGGATTTCCCGTTTGCCGCCATCTGTTTTCCCTAGTAGTTTACATGTCATTAAACTTTCAATAATTACCATGATATTATTTAAATTGCCTAAGCTATATACACGCATGCCATGTTTCACCTAGTTATGGAGGTACCATAACCATAACACTTGAGGCACCGGTGTTATGACTCTTCTGCGACAAGAGTGATTTCTCGCAGCTTCCCTTCACGTTTTGGCCAGTATTATTATTATTATCATGTGGGCCGAATGGGTGCATCCTAGGACATGTTTATCAGATTTACACGGTGACTGTGGTGTGTGCTCTACATCCATCACATGGAGCTGATCCCTCTACTCAGACTAATATAATTAGAGGCAACCCCTCTAAATGTATGAAGAGGTCACCCCTCTATGTCTTCATGCACGTTGATACCTTTCATGACCTATATGGGCTTTTGGGAATTTAAAACACGTTTTCATGAATAAACATAAGACTTTTTAGATATAAACCAGTTTATAAAACATGTTTCAGGTTTTCCAGGACTTACATTATTCCACTGCATTTTCATATTTTACTTATGATTCAGTTATTCATATCATGTCATATATCCGTTCACTGAGCATATTTCTTAGCCGTATTTTCTTTTTACGTTCTCATACGACAGGTACTAAAGGACAGACTTAGGCAATCAAGAGTACGTGCATAGGATGGAGGCTTACATTGACTTCATTTCTTTATGCATTTATATATTTCTGCTTTGCTTGGACATTGTTTAGTCCTTTCTTTAAATTCTTTACTTATGCATGTGTGAGCTTATGCTTTGGGTCCGATGATTGATTCCGGTCTCCTTTATGGTCATTTATGTTTTAAGACATTTACCTTTCATGCTTTGATGACACGCCATAGTTATCATGTAACGGTCCACTTGTCAAAGTGGGTTGTTACAGTTATGGTATCAGAGCCCAAGGTTTCGACCAATAGGCTCTAAAACTTGACGTGACTAGTGGGTAGTCACTAGGATCTTCCTAAACTAACAGTAAATTTCATTTCATGTATCGTTGTTTTCTTTAAGTTTTTGACTAAGTAAGGATTGATACAGGATTGGCCATACTTAGTCGCATGTTGTTTTCTTCGAATTTTGTTTTGTGGGTTGAACCATAGTCGTCCACACTTGCTCATGTAAGTTTTTGTTGGCTATTCCTTCATAATTCTTCCATGTACCTCTTATGCTTATTCCATGTTTCAAACAGATTAATCATTTTATTTCCTTTGAAACTGTCAGATGGTTAACACACGCACAAACGAGCAACTCATTGCAGCTGTCAATGCAGCTTTACAAGCTATGCTTCCCCAGATCCGAAATCAGATTTGGGCAGAATATCAGGCTATAACAAATCAGAATCAAAATAATCCTCCTCCTCCACCAGTCACAGTGTCAACGAGTAAGAAAAAACCCATAACCCACGGGTACCCACACGTAAGTGGGTGGGTATTTTTGTCATATTACACCCTTGGGTAGGTCGTGGGTATAAATCAAAACCCATTAATGGGTGGCAGGTGGGTGACGGGTATGCCATACTCGTCATGGGTAAACTCATGATACCCATCACGGGCAAACCTATGAAACCCATTTGATATACCCACATGTGTATCCATCAATATAGTTATGGGTGTTATTATAATCCCATTTAAAATAAGATAAAATTCATTATACCTCTTAAATAGTTGTACTTAGATAGTTGTGACTTGTGAGACTATTATAAATTATAATTGCTACGATTGTCAAGAAAACACGTTAAACTAAAAAAGACTATTCGATTTGCTAGACTAAAAAGTGAAAATCAAATATAAGATCATCAAATACATATACATAGATTATCTAGTTCGTCTCTTCTTGCCAAACATCAATTCATCCATACTAATACATATATGATACTACTGTTTTACACTTCTAACATATTTTGTTCACTCTACAAGGTACACGACACACCTCTAGTCCTCAGACACATCTAAATAATTATTCACTTATTCTAGTCTCGTTGTTTTATTGATATTGTCTTTAATTCAGTTTCTTGAAACGCACTTACATAATTGCTTTTCATATAAGATTGTGTGATTTTTTTATTGCATTAACCCATGGGTTTACCCACGGGTATGGGTATGGGTATCAAATTATACCCACTAATGGGTAACGGGTGGGTGGTGGGTATGAAAATATTTACGTGGGTGGGTGACGGGTTTGAGATACCCGTACCCATTACCCACGGGTTCCATCCCTAAGTCACACTCCACACATGGTTGGATCGTTTCAATAAGCAGAAGCCTCGAGCATTCGAGAAGGTTGAGATCCCGTCAGATGCTGAGAAGTGGATCTCGCATATGGAGAAGATATTTGATGTCACGGGTTGCGATAGGGTATACAAGGCGAGGTTGACATGTTACAAGATTGAGGGTGATGTGTTAGCATGGTGGAGGGCTTACAAGCAGACAAATGGAGGTGAAGCATGGCTTACTACTTTGACATGGGCATAGTTCACAGAGTTGTTCTACAATCAGTTCTTCCCTATAGCTGAGCAAGAACGACTGAAGAGGGATTATCATGCTATCTGTCAGAAGACATGTGAGAACAGAACGAAATTCATGCAGCGATTCCTCAGGTTAGCTGGTTTTGTGGGCGCTACTGCTGGCACATTTGAGGAGCAAGCGAAGCATTTCCGCTGGGCCCTTCACTCCTTGATTATTGATCGTCTGTTATGTGCTACTTTCACCAATGTGTCACAAGTTGCTGACGCAACATGCAGTCTGGAGATGCTCCATGAGAGGGATGATTATGAGGAGTCAACTCGACCTGAGAAGAGGTATATTTCTGTCATCAAGCGTAACCATCTCATTCGAATCAGTATTTTCAATTATATATCATATTCTATTCAATTGTATCTTTCAGGCAGAAGGGTGAAGATCGGTCCCAACCGGCCACTCATCATAGCAACAACAAGGGACACGGTCACACTAACGACCGTTATGGATCACACAAGCGTGGCGGTAGTGAAAACTACCGTAACAATGCTAGCTACTCCAACAACAACAGGTCCCAAAAATTTAAACTTTTCCATGTTAAGTTGATGTATGACATAAGTTCTAACATCTCAGCATTATAACAGTAACTCTGGTAATGGGCGTGACCAAAAAAACAAGCGTCAGCAGCCTAATCACTCAGCTCAATCTGGTATTATACCTAAACTTTTAGTGTAGTCATGTTTATGTTCCAACAATCATGTCTCACGCATATCTTCTGATCAGGCTCCCAGTTAGCAAAGGTACCCACTAGAGGGTATTCTCATCCCATCTGCACCACTTACAATCGTAGACATCCAGGACCATGTCGTCGTGCTGCAGGTGTTTGTTTCAAATGTGGGCAAGCAAGCCATCTCATGAAAGACTACAAGAAAGAGGACACTGCTGGTACATTAGGTACTACCCCTCATAAACCAGCAGCATCAGGTCGTGCGTACACCACTACTAAAACAAGTCTACAGGTACCATTACTAGCATCTTATTTATGTATGGACATGCTGCCAACATTTTATTTGATACGGGTGCGACTCATTCAGTTATATCAACTACTTATGCTCCCCGTATTAATAAGACACCTACACCACTTGAGACTGTGTTAAATATATCCACGCCCATGAGAGACTCTGTACGTATTACCTAGGTGTACAGAGATCTTCCCTTAGAGTTTGATGACAAGATTCGTCCTGTCGACGCACTTCGTTTGGACATGTGCGATTTTGATATGATCTTAGGCATGGACTGGTTAGCAAAACACCATACCACGTATGATTGCCATACATATCGAGTCATATTTGGTGATGATCAAGCCCCAGAGTACATTCATAATGGTTTTATACCAGGAAAGTCTGTACAAATCATTTCTGCCTTACAAGCACGTGCCTTACTAGCTCATGGCTGTGAAGGTTTCTTGGCTAATGTTCATGACACGACTGTTGAAGCTCCATCTATTCATGATCAGCCTATTGTCTCAGAATTCTCAGCTGTATTTCCAGAAGAACTTTCGGGTATACCACCTATCTGTGAATTGGAGTTTGGCATTGAGCTCATTCAGGAGTTGAGCCTATCTCCAAGGCTCCTTACCGTATGGCTCCCATAGAGCTCAAGGAGTTGAAAGACCAGCTATAGGATTTAATGAAGCGAGGTTTTATTCGACCGAGTGTATCACCATGGGGTGCACCGGTGCTCTTCTTTAAGAAGAAGGACGACAACATGCGACTATGTATCGACTATCGTGAGTTGAACAAGATCACGATTAGAAACCGATATCCATTACCACGTATTGATGATCTATTTGACCAAATGCAAGGTGCTAAGCACTTCTCCAAGATTGATCTACGGTCAGGATACCATCAACTGCGAGTGAAGGAGCAGGATATTTCAAAGACTGCTTTGCGCACACGATATGGTCATTATGAGTTCGTAGTCATGCCTTTCGGACTCACAAATGCTCCAGCGGTATTCATGGATTTGATGAACCGTGTTTTTCTTGGGTTTCTTGACAAGTTCGTCATTTAATTATCGATAACATTCTAATATTCTCAAAATCCAAGGAAGAACACGAGGAACATCTTCGCATGGTACAACAGATTCTTCGCCAAAAGCAACTGTATGCAAAATACTCCAAGTGTGAATTTTGGTTAAGTAAGGTGGCGTTTCTAGGCCACATTGTTTCCGCAGAAGGGATCACCATGGATCCTGCGAAGGTTGAAGCTATCACAAAATAGCCAAGACCGACATCTGCAACAGAGGTTCGTAGTTTTCTGGGTCTAGCTGGGTATTATCGCTGATTTGTGGAGAACTTTTCACGGCTGGCCTTGCCTTTGACCAAGCTGATGCGTAAGGGAGAGAAATTCGTCTAGAAGGATGAGTGGGAGAAGATTTTTGAAGAACTTAATCAACGATTGGTTTCTGCAGCTGTTCTTACTCTCCCATCTGGAACAGGTGGATTTCATATTTATGGTGATGCTTCGGGAAACGGACTAGGATGTGTACTCATCCAGCATCGAAAGGTGATTGCCTATGCGTCACGTCAGCTTAAGCCATATGAAGAAAACTATCCCACTCATGATCTAGAACTAGCAACAGTTATTTTTGCACTCAAAATCTGGAGGCATTATCTTTACGGTGAGTCATGTGACATTTTCACTGATCACAAGAGCCTCAAATACATATTCACTCAGCGAGAACTAAACATGAGACAGAGACGGTGGTTAGAGCTATTCAAAGATTATGACACCAACATTCAGTACCATCTTGGTAAAGCGAATGTGGTGGCCGATGCTCTCAGCAGAAAGTCAGGCATGATTGCTGGCATTATGGTGAAAGAAGAGATTATTCGTGATCTAGAGCATTTAGACATTAAGTTCCTTGTACGTGGACAACATGGTTACTTGTCTAATATGAGAATTGAGCTAGACTTAATCTCTTGGATCAAGGCAACTCAGAAGGATGACGGTGAGATATGGGCGATTATTTAGAATATCGATCAGCAGAGAGAGTTCCGTATAAATGACGATGGCATCGTATGGCAGGGTACCAAGTTATGTGTTCCAGATGATCTTACACTCAGAGATGCCTTATTGACCGAGGCTCACAGCTCCCCATTTTTTATTCATCCAGGTTCTACCAAAATGTACCATGACCTCAAGCAGCATTTTTGGTGGAGCGGCAGTACTAGGATTTTTAGTCCAATTAATGATTCGTTTTTCCTCGACTCACTCGAAATTGAAATCCGATTAAACGTAAAACTATATTTGTTTTTGGTGAAATGAATTTTCGGTGTAATAAACTAAAAACTATTTAAACTAAAGACTATTTAATCTAATTTAAAAATTAAACTAATTTAAATAAAAACTTTTTAAATGAAAACTATTTTAAAATAAAACTTAATTGAAAAACTATTTGAAAACTAAAATTTAAAATAAGACTTAAACTAATACTTAATCTATAAAACCAATATTTAAACAAAACTAAAATATATAAAAAAACAATTTTTAAATGAAACTAAAACGAAAACTAATTTAAAAAAGAAATTAAAATTAAATATTTTTTAGTCTTTTTTTTATAAAAACTGAGTTAAAAGAAAATTAAAACAAAATTTAAATTTAAAAAATTAATTAAACTAAAAAAAACTTAATAAAATCCTATTTAATTAACTGCCACTAGTAAGAAAACTATATTAATTAAACTATGCGTAACAAAACACAAGAAAGGTTTAGAACAGATGGAAGGGGCGTTGGACTATTAAGCGAGGGGTCCAGGGTTCGATACCCAGCAGACCAATTTTTTTGCTATTTTTTTGGAACTTTGAATAAACAGACCAATTGAATCTTTTGATATGCACAGCAATCTAGACAGCAATCTAAGAAAACACAATAAGCACAAAAGCTGAAAATTCAAAAAGCAAATACGGAAACGAATAAGCAAACTAACACCTAAAACCAAATAAGCAATAGAAATCAAAACCAAATAAGCAAACTATAAAAGTTAAATCAAATAAAACAATAGCAGTCGAAAATAAATAAGCAGATATAACCAAACAATAAATCAAACTAATCAAACAATACCATAAGCAGATAACATCAAAATACAAGCAGATACAAAAATTAAACTAGAACTTATAAAAATTAAAAAAGATTAAAAGGAACCTAGTGACGAATCCTTTGAGCCGTAGACGAGGCGCTGAGCCGTCTAGTCGAATCGAACACCTCCGTCTTTCACCCAATCATCAACATCATCACGTCCCAAATACTCTCGAACCAAAAGTACCAAATAATATCCTCGAACCGAGAACCTAACTTTGAAATATGAATATGACCAGTAAATTTTTTTCTTATTTTCCCAGTAGGGGAAAATATACTTCCACGTTCTCTTTATTATTATTTTTATTTTTTATTTTGTTTATCAATAGAAAATACTAACAGTAATAATTAAAAAAAACAGATTCAAGATGAAATTAAAACTTGAGAGGAATTAAAGAGAGACGAAATAATTAAATCAACTTTTCATTAATTATAAAAAAATTACAATTGCTGGAAAAATAAAATTACAATATTAAACCTAAACTAATTTTGCCAAAAATTAAATCTAATTTAATCTACTCCTAAGAAAATAGTAAAATAAAATAAAAATAGACTATATTACACAATAATTTTGGGGGTTTTTATAGGAGAAACCCTGAAACCCTCTTCATAGCTTCCTCATTAAGCAATCAATCCAGGCCGTTTAATTCGTCATTTATTGCTTTCTCTTTCTTCTCATCTTCATCTACGGTTGAAAATACTTCCCATCACATGGATTGCCAGCCTGGGCTGTTTTTATTGGTGAAGGGGTTGTGGTGAGGTGTGAGAGCCAATTAGATTAAGCCACATAGGATTGGAGAGATGAGGACCACCTAGTGATTGCCTCCGATTCTTGGGGGGATTTATTTCCCATAATGTGAATTAAACAAGTAAGGAAAAACCCCCAAAAATCCTTGGGTAATTTTTGGATCAAGGTGAATTTAGGGTTTATGTAAATGGTGGCTGTTATTTTGAGAGAGAAAGAAAGGTGTGGTTGTTTTTCACCTTGTTTGTATCGTAAAGCATTAGGGTGGGTAAAAAAATATTTATTTGTATGTGTGGGGTTTGTAAACACGTGGGAGTGAGGTGTAGGATAACGTGTGAGGGGTTGAGATGCAGGCTTTGTTTGTTTATTGTGTTGTGGGTAGTAAAAACATTTATTAATTTTGTGAAGTTATGTTTGAGTTGACCGAGGGTTTTTATAAAGCAAAGTTTCCACCGTTTGTTTGAGAAATGGGCTTTGGCCCAGGGTTAAGTTCATCCGACTGTTTGTGATGCAAGATTGGGCTTGCCAAAATCAAAACATTTTCATCCGTCCTTGTTTAGTATTTGGGCCTTTTGGGCTATTAATTTTTATCAAGCAACTTTTAACATCCAAATGGACTTTTGAGCCCATTATCCTGAATGTGGGACCCACAAGGCCCAAAATCTTCGTAAAAATTAAATCTCCGAATAAAACGACTTGATCTTAGGCATTTTGGTCTTTTCTTCAAATCGTATCGATTTTGTCGGGTTTTCGTGAACTTGGGCACATTTTGGTCTTTTGACTTTGTCTTCGTCTTTTTCTTGGACTTTTCTTCAATATTTGATCGTGAAATCCCGTGTTTTCTCTTCATTTGATCATTTGTACCTATTTTAACACAAAAACACAAAACCACGCGTAATTCCAACTTTTAAGACATTAAACACATGATTAGGTCTTGTTTTTCCTTGATTTTAGTGGCAAAAGGATAAGTGTTTTCACACTTATTAAATCCCCAACACTTGACCATTGCAATGACCCCATGCAATGCATTATTTTAAAGCATAAAGTTACATTTTCTCGTAATTAACCCATCTTGGCCTTTATTAAGATATACTATTACTACTACGATAAAAAGATAAAAACTTAAAAGGAGACAAAAGTTATAACAATTTATTAACTTGTAAATTATTAGATGGAAGAAACTTGTAAAGAAATCTAAGACTTAAATTAGGGCTTTGGTGTCATGAATATTAATCACCCTCAGGTTTCACGTTCCCCATACCAAGCTTAAAAACGAGATCATTGTTTACCATAAGTCTTTAAGTTAAAACCACTTATATAAGACAATTGTGTAAACTCTTTCTCCAATTCCTACTTTGTATCTCTAGATTTTATTGATTGTCATTCACCCGTAGGCTCATTTGACTTATTTGATAATTATTATTCCAAAAATGAAGGCCAAATGGTGCAAACCCGACACTCAAAACCTAACCTCGTCCTCAAAAACGTTGTCACTAAAGTAAGCCCACATCAAGGATGATTTAACACGATTTGGGGAATAAATTCCCGGACCCAAAATTTGGCCAAATAGTACTACTTATTAATTATTTCCTCCAAAGTCATGTAGACTTTATGTGGAGTTTAGCAAGTTCACATCATATACCCTTAGTCTCTTTAAGATGTAAAAATGCTCCCCGTCTATTGTCCACACCCTAAGGCTCCTTGAACGATAAACGAGGGAATTGATTTTTGAATCAATTTTTATTCAACACTTACCATGCCATACACCCTAAGGCTCTAACGACAAGGTTCGTGCTACATGCCCCACACCCTAAGGCTCCTTGAGGTCATGTTTTAATCTTATTCTTTCTTTATTCATGATATATATATATATATATATATATATATAGTAGGCCAAATTCCAAGGTCCCATGGTCTGAATACCTCCTACTTAGTGGTTATGAGCCACCTTAGTCGAAAGTCCACAACGCTGGCACCCTCAATGTGTTCATGCTTTAGTTACAATGAGATTAAAGATTTGGCTAAGAGTTAAGATATCGAATCGACACCGCAAAAATCCTCATTTATTAAGCAATTAAATATACAAGTGAGGAGAAAGAGCCACAAAAACCATATAAGCAAAAATTAACCCTTAAACTTATTATCAACTCTATCATCTCTCGTTCTCCACAATTTAAAATCTCTAGGAATGAGACTCGTGGATGCTTAGCCTAATAAACCAATTAAGGTCCATATGGTTAAGGATACTAGCTAGAGTAAACTTGGATAAGTAAACTCGGGTTGAGTCAAAATATTCACAATGGGCCTAATATATCAAAGACATCTAAACTTGTTAAAACCATTTTATTCATTTATTTATTTTTAACTTTATTATTTAAATGAAAAATTATTAATATGATGTGATGACAAAAGAAAAATAAATGGAAATACTACGAGGACAAAATAGATCAAAATTTTGAAAAACGTTGAAAATTTTTTAAATTTTCCGGTTAAATGGGGTCAAATTCATGGAAAAGACCACTAAAATTTCGATAGAAATCCCCCTTACACTTAATATAAACATTGTCCTCAATGTTTAAGCATGTGGGCGAATAAACTCCCCTACACTTAGGACATTGAGTACGTTGTTTAAAATCGAGCTAAGGAAAGGACAACTAAAGTGATTATATTTATTCGTCTTATTT
Source organism: Glebionis coronaria (assembly GCA_025667525.1). NCBI lineage: Eukaryota > Viridiplantae > Streptophyta > Magnoliopsida > Asterales > Asteraceae > Glebionis > Glebionis coronaria. The sequence continues at coordinate 459,153,894 of CM046881.1, read as the reverse complement.
ATATACAAGATTGAATCACAATAGCAAAAACTCATCGAAGGAACCGGGTACACGGGAAACACGGGAACACGGGTCTCGTCAAAAGTACCAAAAGTGGATCATTAAAGCTCATGTCCCTGCACAACATCACAACACACAAACAACCTACAAGGCTCCCCTACACTTATTCTAGAAAATAGATAGAAAAATAGATCATCGGGTTGCCTCCCGAGAAGCGCTTGTTTTTGTTAATCGAGTCACGAGCCTGACTCGACCCCGAATTAAATGGTCCATGGGGAAGCCTCGAATGTAATACCGGGATCAAAGATCTTATCCTCGGTCCCGGAGGAACATAATAAATGAGAGGCAGGAGGATAAGTCATAGAAGGTAAAAAGGTCCTCTCAACATATGTGAAATTTTCATCCACGGGAGTATCAAGAAACTCATCGATCTCAGGAATGAGAAAACCATCATCATCACTAAAAGTGATGTGTGGAAGAGAATCGATGGTATAATCAAAAGTAACTGGCGAAGAGGCAAATGTGAATGTATCAAAATCCGACTTTTCAAAATCAATATCAATATCAAGTTTTAAAACTTCATTTGCCTTCTCATCAATACCATGATCACAATTAAGCTCATGCGAGAAATCCAATAACACGGGATCATAAAAAGCATCCTCGTGATGGAATTTCTCAATACTCGGGGTATAAAAGTCATTACTAAGGAGTAAAGAATCCGATAAATCATTAGTATCATGGTTTTCAAAAGTCGGTTTCGGTAAAATAGGAGAATCATCCTCATCCGATCCCGAGGAATAATTAAAAATGTGATTGGAATCACAAGATAACTCATCCCTATCTACAAACTCCTTAGGTGTATGACAACTTATGGGTTCTTCTTCTATGCACTCATTATAAAGTTCTTCACACTCCTCAAAAATTGGTTTATCAAAACATGTCTCGCTAAGAGGATTTGAAGAAAGCATAAAGTCATTTGAAGGAGTAGGTGAAGGAGTCATAAAATAAATGGGGTCATCAATGGTTAAAGGAGACTCAAGAATAATCTCGGGAATTTCCTCAATAGGTGAGGAAAGAGGAGAGCTAATAGTATCTGTGGGTGTCAACACCGGAGGGTGAGTAAAACTCATGATAATCTCAGGGCCTTGTCTCTCCTTTATTGGCGGAGAGATGGAAGGATCCACAGTGGGAACATCACTACTAGTAGTGGTGTTAGCCTCAATATCAACTCTCAAAGACGGCTCAATATCACGTTGAGCTTGATAGGTTTCTAAAATGAGCATGAATTTCCTATCGGTTTCCTCTTGCATTTCTCTTAAGAATCTATCATGTTCCTCAAGTTTATTAAGAATTAAATCCATTTGAGGTTGTGAAATACTCCTTTGATTATAGTTTTGAAAATTGCCTTCATTTGGAAAACCTTCATTATTTGGAAACCCTTGATTTTGAAATTCCCCATAAAACCGTTGATCATATTGTGGTGGGTCACTAGTTGTAGGAAAACTAGGGGAGCCAAAATAAGTATTAGTATCATAACACATACTTTCCTCATTATTATAAACCTCCTCATAAGTTTTGTCACAATTAAAATAAGCATGAGGTCCACCACAAGTCGTACACTCCTCGGAAATAATCTTATAACGCTCTTCTTGCAATATTTCCCAAATCGGACGATTATCCATGGTAGTGTCGAAAGAAATCGAAATAACAATAATTATTATGCTACGTAATATATAAAAGAAAAATCTTTTTGTATTTTTTAGAAAAATATATATTCACAAGAAAAATCGAAAGAAATTGAATTAAGAAAAATAACACTAATACGTAATATTTTTGGTGTAATACTTTAGGAAAAGTATTAATTTTTGATTTTTTAATTTTTTTGGTGCAAATCTTAGGAAAGAATTTGCTTTTGTGATTTTTTTTAATTTTTTTTTTTCGTATTTTTAAGTTTTTGATTTTTTTGTATTTTTGATTTTTGTGCAAGAAATTAACGTTCAAAGCGAACGGATCCCAAAATCCAAATGTCTTCACGAAAAGTCGTCAATCGTACGAGCGAAGCGGCAGCGGCGCCATTTTAATACTAGGATTTTTAGTCCAATTAATGATTCGTTTTTCCTCGACTCACTCGAAATTGAAATCCGATTAAACGTAAAACTATATTTGTTTTTGGTGAAATGAATTTTCGGTGTAATAAACTAAAAACTATTTAAACTAAAGACTATTTAATCTAATTTAAAAATTAAACTAATTTAAATAAAAACTTTTTAAATGAAAACTATTTTAAAATAAAACTTAATTGAAAAACTATTTGAAAACTAAAATTTAAAATAAGACTTAAACTAATACTTAATCTATAAAACCAATATTTAAACAAAACTAAAATATATAAAAAACTATTTTTAAATAAAACTAAAACGAAAACTAATTTATAAAAGTAATTAAAATTAAATATTTTTTAGTCTTTTTTTTTTATAAAAACTGAGTTAAAAGAAAAGTAAAACGAAATTTAAATTTAAAATATTAATTAAACTAAAAAAAACTTAATAAAATCCTATTTAATTAACTGCCACTAGTAAGAAAACAATATTAATTAAACTATGCGTACCAAAACACAAGAAAGGTTTAGAACATATGGAAGCGGCGTTGGACTATTAAGCGAGGGGTCCAGGGTTCGATACCCAGCAGACCAATTTTTTTGCTATTTATTCTTTTTGGAACTTTGAATAAACAGACCAATTGAATCTGTTTATATGCACAGCAATCTAGACAGCAATCTAAGAAAACACAATAAGCACAAAAGCTGAAAATTCAAAAAGCAAATACGGAAACGAATAAGCAGACTAACACCTAAAACCAAATAAGCAATAGAAATCAAAACCAAATAAGCAAACTATAAAAGTTAAATCAAATAAAACAATAGCAGTCGAAAATAAATAAACAGATATAACCAAACAATAAATCAAACTAATCAAACAATACCATAAGCAGATAACATCAAAATTCAAGCAGATACAAAAATTAAACTAGAACTTATAAAAATTAAAAAAGATTAAAAGGAACCAAGTGACGAATCCTTTGAGCCGTAGATGAGGCGCTGAGCCGTCTAGTCGAATCGAACACCTCCGTCTTTCACCCAATCATCAACATCATCACGTCCCAAATACTCTCGAACCAAAAGTACCAAATAATATCCTCGAACCGAGAACCCAACTTTGAAATATGAATATGAACAGTAACTTTTTTCTTATTTTCCCAGTAAGGGAAAATATACTTCCACGTTCTCTTTATTTATTTATTTTTATTTTTTTTTGTTTATCAATAGAAAATACTAACAGTATTAATTAAAAGAACAGATTCAAGATGAAATTAAAACTTGAGAGGAAATTAAAGAGAGACGAAAATAATTAAATCAACTTTTCCTTAATTATAAAAAAAATTACAATTGCTGGAAAAATAAAATTACAATATTAAACCTAAACTAATTTTGCCGAAAATTAAATCTAATTTAATATACTCCTAAGAAAACAGTAAAATAAAATAAAAATGGACTATATTACACAATGATTTTGGGGGATTTAATAGGAGAAACCCTGAAACCCTCTTCATAGCTTCCTCATTAAGCAATCAATCCAGGCTGTTTAATTCGTCATTTCTTGCTTTCTCTTTCTTCTCATCTTCATCTACGGTTGAAAATACTTCCCATCACATGGATTGCCAGCCTGGGCTGTTTTTTTTAGTGAAGGGGTTGTGGTGAGGTGTGAGAGCCAATTAGATTAAGCCACATAGGATTGGAGAGATGAGGACCACCTAGTGATTGCCTCCGATTCTTGGGGGGATTTATTTCCCATAGTGTGAATTAAACAAGTAAGGAAAAACCCTCAAAAATCCTTGGGTAATTTTTGGATCAAGGTGAATTTAGGGTTTATGTAAATGGTGGCTCTTATTTTGAGAGAGAAAGAAAGGTGTGGGTGTTTTTCACCTTGTTTGTATCGTAAAGCATTGGGGTGGGTAAAAAAATATTTATTTGTGTGTGGGGGGTTTGTAAACACGTGGGAGTGAGGTGTAGGATAACGTGTGAGGGGTTGAGATGCAGGCTTTGTTTGTTTATTGTGTTGTGGGTAGTAAAAACATCTATTAATTTTGTGAAGTTATGTTTGAGTTGACCGAGGGTTTTTATAAAGCAAAGTTTCCACCGTTTGTTTGAGAAATGGGCTTTGGCCCAGGGTTAAGTTCATCCGACTGTTTGTGATGCAAGATTAGGCTTGCCAAAATCAAAACATTTTCATCCGTCCTTGTTTAGTATTTGGGCCTTTTGGGCTATTAATTTTTATCAAGCAACTTTTAACATCCAAATGGACTTTTGAGCCCATTATCCTGAATGTAGGACCCACAAGGCCCAAAATCTTCGCAAAAATTAAATCCCCGAATAAAACGACTTGATCTTAGGCATTTTGGTCTTTTCTTCAAATCGTATCGATTTTGTCGGGTTTTCGTGAACTTGGGCACATTTTGGTCTTTTGACTTTGTCTTCGTCTTTTTCTTGGACTTTTCTTCAACATTTGACCGTGAAATCTCGTGTTTTCTCTTCATTTGATCATTTGTACCTATTTTAACACAAAAACACAAAACCACGCGTAATTCCGACTTTTAAGACATTAAACACATGATTAGGTCTTGTTTTTCCTTGATTTTAGTGGCAAAAGGATAAGTGTTTACACACTTATTAAGCGGCATGAAGCAAGATGTTGCTACCTTTGTTTCTAAATGTCTGACCTGCCAGCAGGTTAAGATAGAACACCAACGAGCTAGTGGTTTACTACAACCATTAGAAATTCCCGAATGGAAGTGGGACAAAATCTCTATGGATTTTGTTACTGGACTACCACATACTCAGAGGAAGCATGATGCTATATGGGTCATTGTCGATCGTTAAACCAAGTTTGCTCATTCTTTTCTAATTCGCAAGGATTATCCAGTTAGCAAATTGGGAGACATATTCCAGTAGGAGATCATGCGACTGCATGGTACTCCATCAGATATCATATCAGACAGGGATCCACGATTTACATCTCGTTTCTAGAAAGGCTTTCAGAAAGTTTGGGGCACCAGACTCAAGCTTAGCACAACCTTTCATCCTCAGACCGACGGTCAATCAGAACGTACTATTCAGACTTTAGAAGAAATGTTGCGTGCTTGTGCTTTAGAATGGACAGGGAATTGGGACTACTACATCTGTTTGGCAGAGTTTTCTTACAACAAGAGTTGGCATGCAAGTATCAAGTGTGTACCTTTTGAGATGCTTTATGGCAGGAAGTGTCGTGCTCTAATCTTTTAGGATCAGGTTGGTGAACGAATCAATGAGGGTCAAGAAATGATTGAGGTGACCAATGATAAGGTCGCCATTGCCAAGGCGAAGCTTCAGGAAGCTCGTTCTCGTCAGAAGAGCTATGCTGACAAGCATCGCACATTGTTAGAATTTTAGGTCGATGATCATGTTTTCTTAATAGTATCACCACCACGTGGAGTCCAGCATTTTGGTATTAAGGGCAAGATCAGTCTATGTTTCATTGGACCGATCGAGATCCTCGAGCGTGTCGGTGAGATATCGCATCGGTTGTCGTTACCTCCTCAGCGATCTTATGTTCACAATGTGTTTCACGTGTTCCTACTCAGAGGCTACAATTATCATCCTCTACACATGATCACGTATCCACTCGATCAAATTCGTGAGGATTTATCCTATGTTGAGGAACCCGAGGTAGTTCTCGATCGTCAGGATCGAGTCATGAGGAGAAAGAAGATTCCTTTTGTCAAAATCCTTTGGAGGGACCATCCCGAGCGAGAATCCACTTGGGAAACGGAGGAGTCTATCCAGACTTCTTAGCCTCATTTTCAGCTATGATTCGGGTATGTCCTTTTCAGCTTATCGTATCTCTAATTCGAGGACAAATTATTCTTTTTAGTGGGAAAGAGTTGTAAAACCCGAATAAAATACATGAATGCATTAATTACATGAAAACACGGATTAACTAAAACTTTTCATTTAAGTAATACACGACACGTACCAAGAATAATTAATGTTTAAATACAAGTACTACGTATATTATTATTTATTATATACAAGTATTTACGTATAATAAATAATACATGACAAGAATAAACACAAAAGTAAAACACGAACTCACGCCACGAATAATAATACACGGGATTTAATAAAATCGAAAACGAAAACATATAATTATAAGGGGTGTTTGGACGGCAAAAGAGAAGGAACAAGGGGCCCATGGCCCGGCCCATTATCAATTGATACATGCACTAAAAATCTCCCAAGGAAAACACTTTTACCATTTTAGGAAACTAAACAAAACCCTAGCTCTCCTTGGTTCCTCTTTGGCCGTCGGATATACACAAGAAAAGGAAGAAGGAAAAACATTTTGGTTGATTAATTCGGGTTTGGTTCGTCATTGTTCTTCAAGATCATTAAACACTCGGTATCATTAAACCTTTAATCCTTTTCTTTTATTTATTCTTTCTTTGATTCATGATTTAATAATATTAATAAGAACAAATGAGGATTTCATGAATAAAACATGTATTAATCATAAACAAGTCAGGTTTTTGGTTGGTTGTCACGGAAACCGAGACTACTGTGGGTCTCGGTAGGGTTTTCTACGCCAGCCGCACCTATAGGGGGTGGTGGTTGTTCCCTTTTTTCGGCCGCAACACCCAAACCACCCAACAAGGGGTGCTTGGTTTGGACTGTCAAACCGAGATCCATGGGGCTCTCGGTGGGATTCTGGTGGGCAGCAGTGGCAACCGGCTGAAGCCGGTAGCTGCTGTGTGCTAGCGGAGGCAAACCACAGCCTTGCGGCTGTGGTGGTGTTGCTGCGGATCGGGTCATGCCGAGACATGGTGTCTCGGTATGGCTCGGTTCGGGCTCGGGTACACGAATAACGCACAGGAGTGTGTTTGGTTTAGAGTTTTGCTAATTAAATTTCTAGACTTATGTTAGTTTAATTATTTATTATGTCATGGCCATTCAATTAAATTAACTTAGGATATAATAATTATGTTATATAATTTAACATGGTACACTTATAATAATTAATTTAAATAATTATTTATGATACATTATATGACACATTTTGGTTTAATTAAATAAACTATACATTATAATAATTATGTATATAATTATTCATGATAAATTACATGTTACATTTAATTAATTTAGAACTTGGCATAATTATTTTAATTACCTGATTAACCATGGTTTAATTAAATTAATATCTTACTTTAATTTAATTATACAATATCAGTTATGGTAAAGTATTATTAATATAAGTCAAGTTTTATTATTAATTAATAATTATTTATAAACTATGTATTATAATATTAATTAATAATTATCATGGTAACCTAAAGTATATATTTATTAATAAACTTTACTATATTATAACATATTATTTATGGAAACAGGCTAATTATGAAAACGTACTATTATGGAAACTTTTTATTTTTGGAAACTTACTATTTATGGAAACCTTCTATTTTAGAAACTTACTATTTATGGAAACTTGTTATTTTTGGAAAGTTGCTATATATGGAAACCTGCTGTTTTTGGAAAGTTACTATATATAGAAACCTGCTATTTTTAGAAAGTTACTTATTATGAAACATCAAGTATAATAACACATGAAACATGAAATTACATTAATCAAGAACACATGAAAACACTAAGAAATACTTGATAACATATGAAGCAGTAAAACAAGTCAAGAACATGTAAAACAAGTCAAGAACAAGTAATACAAGACAAGAACAAGTAAAGTAACTAATACTCAGCAAGTTATACATGAACACACAACTTATTCACGTCCTTTATTATGTATCACTCGTGAAGTCGGAGTAGATTTCTTTCCGCCTTTCATCTTCGTTACTGGACATAAGGTACGGACATTCCGTTCTTCAGTAAGGACATTCCTTTTCTACGTATGATTAGGATTTCTCGTTTGTTGCCATCTGTTTTCCCCAGTAGTTTACATGTCATTAAACTTTCAGTAATTACCATGATATTGTTTAAATTGCCTAAGCTATATACACGCATGCCATGTTTCACCTAGTTATGGGGGCACCATAAACATAACACTTGAGGTACCGGTGATATGACTCTTCCGCGACAAGAGTGATTTCTCGCAGCGTCCTTTCACGTTTTGGCCAGTATTATTATTATTATCATGTGGGGCGAATGGGTGCATGCTATGACATACCTATTGGAATGGTCAAAATCCAAAAACCTCTAATTTTTACAATTTTTTATTTTTATAAAATCAAATGCATGGGTGATTTTTGAGTGGGGTTTTGATAAGCAATGATCAAGGAACAATTTGGTGTAGTTTAATTATGATATAATTGAGGGAGATGGTGTTTTTTTTTGTTATAATTTTTTTCTGGTGTTTGGTGTTGGTGGATATAACCGACGAACAAAAGAAAATAAAGAGAGGGTAGGGGGCTTTTTGGCCTAATAACCCTAAATTATATAAAACTTAGCCCAAATGCAATTTAGCTCTAACCCGACTTAATTTCCTAAAACGCTATTCGTTCCGACTCGGTGCAAGTTATAATACAAAAACGAAATAATTATAGAAACATATTATTTTTGACTTCATAAAGTCGAAATATATAGCCATCGGTTCTGGTTCCATCGAATCGGGTAAATATTTTATAAAACACGCGCGTGTCTTTTAAATCAAAAATTTTGATTTAAATAAATTTGGAAAAATAAAATAAAATTCCAATAATTCCAAATAAATTATGTTAAATTGTTTAAAAAATAATTTTAATATAATTTAATTAAAATTCTCGAAATCTCAGGATTTACGTAGAATAAAATAAAAATAAAAACATTGTAAAATCGAAAAGTACGAATAAAAGAATAATTTAATTGCCGAGAAACGAGTTCTCATAGTCGACCCCCCTAAAGGAACTCTGGTCCCTTAGAGTTCAACTGGAGACGGAAGAAAACGCGAACAAATGGGGATACTTATCTTTGAACTGGTCTTCGCTTTCAAATCCCAACGAACCTTAACAATTGGAATCCAACTACGTTTTATCTTCTTAACTCATTTTTGAAATTTATTCCAAACTTGGAATAAAATAATGACCTTTCAATACGAGGAAATATTATGAGGTAGAATAAACACGATAAATGCTTAAACGGACAAGATGCGCTAAAACGAGTTAAGATTGATAATCGACGAGGAATCGGAAATCGTGCAAACTGTAAAACATGACAATCTACTTTACTAGAGAAATAGAGGAGAAATATGAATTACATATAGACATTTAAAATATGATTGTCACAGTTATCTGTCTCGGATTCAGTAGTACTTTAAAACTCGACTTAAGTACATTCTTGATAATAATAAATACAAGGTTTGTTCGTTTATGGCTTTAAAATGTTACGACACTTTCAAAATGGTGCCAATATAGTTATATTTGCTTATCAAGGTGTTTGGTGATTTGAAATTAAAACTACTAGTAAGGAAAAGTGTTAACTACGTTACATTGGGATTAAACATAAATTATATATTTAGTGAGTCGCTATTTTTCTAAAACAACTAGTAAGTCTTTCGTTATAAAATGGTGTTGAAACATAGAAGTAAAACAAGTTCTAGGGTCATTTTTGTCGTATTGAGAAACTTTGAATGATTGTATGAAATCTTCATTGAAACACGAGCTTATAATTACAAAAAGAGAAAATCTATATTATTATTATTATCAATGTTATTATTCCAGATTATATTTAGGAATAAAATTTCAATCGACCAATTCAAAATATGAAAAAGAATTAAGTAGTTTCAAAAGTTACGATAATGTGTGATTTTAAAAATAAGTCACAATTTTTTTACAAAGAATATATATAAATCCAACATCTTTAACTTGAGACATTTATTTCGGTAATTCCAACGCTTGGCAAAATGTATAAAATTTTCGTAAAATATATAATAAATTATAGAATTTGTAAAGGTGTTTTATGCATCAAAGGTAAACATGAGACATATTCGGGTTTCAAAAGGTGACAAGATAATAAACGAATATGAAACAAATAATAGTCAACAATTAGTATATAGTACAAGGGAACGAAGCAAATGTCGTAAGAATTCTTAAAAATGATAGAATATAGGCGTCGACGATAAGACAATAAGAAACAAGGGTTTAGCAAGTCATCAATTCTTGAGAACGGTTAGTGTCACCAACATTGGCTCATTAAGTTCTGTGTGGTCGATATATGATCGAAAAAGAAAAGCGACACTAACAAATTTTCATTTCGAAGAAAATTCTTAAATAATTACTTGTGAATAAAATCAATAAAATGAACAACCTTAGCGATTAGAGAGCGAAATCAACTAATGGTTCACACGAACAAATTTCGAGGCAATAGAGTCTGGCACACATCAAGTCGGATATATGAAATCATTAATCACATCCAGTGATAAATCATTATTCTCTTCCGGAGACATTTTGAAGGTCTACCCAAATATATAAAAAAAGTTGGTCGAGGAGAAAGCATAAAAACGTTGAAACTTCCAAGTTTGGTAGCAATGGTAGGTAATTAGACTAGTTGTAAAGAGAATTATATCAAGAGAGAAAATGAGGTAATAAGTAGAACAAAGATCGTTGAGTAAAGAAAAGTGTACTCGCAAACTCGTAATTCGTTCAAGAAAAGATAAGGATACATATGCATAAGTCATGAACGGGTGTTACTTGCATAATATGTAAAAGTTTTCAAAACTTTCACCTTATTTTATTTTATCTAACTTTTTTAGAAACACAAGTAAAAAGTTGGTTCTTGTCAAAATATATAAGGTGACTACTATTCAACCTCGCATAGCTCCTTCTAAATTATACACAGGTGATCAAGCTATGCATAATTTAGGGCTAGCAATGCGATTCTCGGTTTTGTCAAACTAGTATTACGTATCATATATTTACAAATAATATATTACCATTTGAAAATAAGAATCGAAATAATTTATGTAACTTTTTCGAGTGTAAGTAATTTGCTAGATACTTAATAAGTAACTTTAATGTTACTAAAATTAATTTATAAGACCAAAGTAGAACAATTTGTGAAAATTAATCGTAAAACAATATCAAAAAATTTATGAGGCGTCATTCAAGAATTTTAAAATGCCCAAGTAGAACAATTTGTAAAATCATTCGTAAGACAATAACAATTTTATTTACATGGTGACATTATTATAACTTATAAAATAGCGAGTAGTTCGCATGAGAGTAGTAAAGGGTAATTAATAAGAAAATCGATGAAATGGTTACAAGATGATAGAGTTTAAAAATTTTATCTGAAATCGTCATGAGACACGTGTTATCAATGATGACGAAAGATGTGAAAACAAGAACTCCAAATCTAGACCCAAATCAGTGGTGCGTTAGAAGTAAAAGCAATATAATATAGAATGACAAATAAGTTATGTATAAAATAAAGGATAAAGGAATCCATATGTGTGCGCATCGGAAATCGACATAAACATATATCCGTTTTTGAATAACACCACTAACCCGAAAATTTCTATTTTTTGAAAGTTTCTATATTAGGAAAATTTCCAATTCTGGAAAGCTTAGAAATTTAAGACGTTAATATTAAGTTAAAAAATGCACACCTTATTCGACAATACTCGATTTTAATAAAGAGAGGGTATGGGGCTTTTTGGCCCAATAACCCTAAACTATATAAAACTTAGCCCAAATGCAATTTAGCTCTAACCCGATTTAATTTCCTAAAACGCTTTTCGTTCTGACTCGGCGCAAGTTATAATACGAAAACGAAATATTTATAGAAACATAATTTTTTGACTTCATAAAGTCGAAATATATAGCCATCGATTCTCGTTCCATCGAATCGGGTAAACATTTTATAAAACACGCGCGCGTCTTTTAAATCAAAAAATTTGATTTAAATAAATTTGGAAAAATAAACTAAAATTTCTATAATTCTAAATAAATTATTTTAAATTGTTAGAAAAATAATAAAAATATAATTTAATTAAAATTCTCGAAATCTCAGGATTTACGTAGAAAAAAACATTGTAAAATCGAGAAGTACAAATAAAAGAATAATTTAATTACCGGGTAAAATACAAGTTCTCACTCTAGACGCGATCAACTTTTTGATTATATTGAACGACACGTGACTCCCATTCATGATACTCGAGTGAGTTGGATGAGATCGAACTTGAACCAGAATCAGAAGATAAACTCTCATAATCAGATGAGATATTTTATTTTGAGAACTTGAATAAGAAAATATAAGTTTGATGTGTATTTAATGCAATCATGTTTGTTTATATAGATGAAGTAATATATTATAGTCATCTGGTAAGATAAGATTTTCTTTTTATTATATGTAATCTCATTAGGCGACTAAAACCTTGCCACTTGTCATGATAAGTTGGATGTGTATTTAATGTAATGTCTTTTTATTTATAACAATTAAATATAAAAACTGAAATTTCATATATTAAAATTCATAGCAATCCTAACATACATAAAAACATCACTTTCCAAACAACATTTCATACAAACTACTTTTCATGTTTTCTTCTTCTGGTAATAAGCGGTCTTTTGCCATCAAAGCATTCAGATGTATCTCAAGCCTTTTTTCATGACTTCGATTTCACTTTCTCTAGTTATTCTCATTACACGCAATTCTTCAACAAATTCGTTATTAAAGGATAACGCGCCCTTGCCAGCGTCTCTACCAATAGGCTGTTGAATAGTTGAACCACCACTATCGGATGTTTCTTGATTGGAGTGAACAACATAATATCCTTCGTCAATAGTTCTCGGTCTTTTCGTACTGCCACCACTTTCGTCATTAGATTCATGTAAACGTGTCTTGTCACGACCTATGTTTAACTTACACTTAGGATTTACACATAACTTCGTTAAATACAACCAAGTCTAAGAACTTGTTACCATCTCTCTCGTAAATTTTATGAGCATCAAGCTCAACATCTTTCAAACTCATCCCACTCATTTTTAAATTATATGTTGTCGTGTAAGCAGCGACCCACTTACTTCCATTTTAGCTAAATCGTTTAAAACGACCTTTCATCTGATTTTCATTTCGAGGGCTGATTTCGTCTACATTTGAATAATTTTTGCCCACATCGAAGTTTTTTTTGTTTCCACGTGTTGAGTCACTACTAACATGACACCCTGCTGACATTAGAGATATATCTTCTTTGGTTTCCCATTTTGAAACTTTTTCGGTACTTTTGCTTGGTATTGGGGAATCTTCAAACAAATTTCTACAAATACGTTGTAAAGTATCGCGATTTGGTATACTAGACATCTAATTTAGATTTGTAGAAAACTGAGGGATTTCTTGAGATTGAGTGTTTGGAACAATAAACTGATAGTTTTCATTACATTGAAAATTTAGAAGAGTTTAAAAATAATTTGAATTTGTAGGATCCATATTAGAAGTTGAGAAATTAGAAATCAAGAATATGTATATAACTATGGCAATATTGGACTTATTTTATAGAAAATTGAAAATTAAATTCAATGGTATAATTTTTTTTATAAAAATAATAATTACTAAATACTCTCTACAAGATTATTCATATACATTAAAATCTTAAAGAAATAAATAAAAGGGTAAATGACACAAAAAAGTACTCAATTTATGGTTGTTTTTCAATCAAGATACTGTACTTTATTTTTGGCATATAAAGGATGTCAACTTATTTTTATAACCGATTTAGGTTTTTTTTTTTTTGTCACCTCTCGTTAAAAAACTAACGTCCAATTCGTTATTTCATTAAATGAATTTTTATTAAATTTTAGGAGGGTTTTTAACTTTTATTCAATAAATCAAATGGGTATTATTAATATCCTTTTGTCCACGTACAAATCCCAGAAACAAATAATTATAGCGTAAACTTTATCTTCAAATTAGAACGTATTCAATTTCTAACAAATTATGCCTAACTCATCAAATTCATCAAATCGAGTATAATATACATAAATTGATATGTGTCTTGGCGTGGGTTTTCTGAAAGTCTTAGTGTCCTTAAACGTTCAATCAAGGTTGGAATATATGGATGGTCATCATTGTTGGTAAAGAAATCAAAACAAAAGCCTGTTACGTAAAACCGAAATTACATATGTTTGGAATAATATATGAAAGTGAAAAGTAAATTTCCATGTCAGGTATATGGATGGATATTAGTTGGGAAGTAAAATAACATCAGTTCCTATTTAACATAATTATCTCCTTATCATTCTTTTATTAAACTGGTGATTTTAATGGCATAAAGTGGCCAAGTATATAAAATGTATTCGTTCATTCACTCGTTATAAATAAACAATAACCCAGATCAGGTATAAGTAGATTAGGTGTTAGTGAATAAATCTAAATCGATTAAGTAATTTGGAGATTAGGTGTTAGTTCAAAAACCCTCATCATATTTCATAAAAATTCATTTAACGAAATAAAGAATCCATCGTTAGTTTTTTAACGAGAGATCAAAAAACCTAAATCGATTATAAGAAAAAGTTAGCATCCTTTATATGCAAAAAATAAAGTGAAATACCTTGATTGGAAAAATAGTGTCATTTTCTCTAAATAAAAATATACATGGCTAATAAAATAATGACATGTGACAGTTTGGAGATAGGATTTGAAAGTCACCAGGCGACTTTGGTGGTTGAACACATTCATTATTTTGTAACTACCCACTATGCACATTTACTATTATTTATATTTGTGCCCCATCAACCGGTTAGTTAGGGTCACGAATAAACATGGTCAACAAAGGCTCGAAATCACAATATGAGACATATATGTGTAAAGTCTGTTACAATGAAAAGAACGAAGATGACACTTATTATAGTCACTAGTCAGTGAAAGACTCTATAAGTTGAAGTACCTGGACGCATTGCTCTTTCACATTTAACAGATAATGTATTATTCGGACAATATCAGAAACTATTTCAAGGTAAATAGACAATGTAAAGTCGGCCACTAGCGGACCCTTGTGTAGCAACAAGGAAGATAGCAGTAATTTTAGTGTGTATCACATAGTATTTTTATGTAATTGTGTTTTACATAGATACCAATGGCCTTAAACAAGTTTAGCTAAAGACGATTTAGGAGGTGCGGAGTGCACACTCGTCAAAGTTAGCTTGATATCGCCACGACCAAGATGTGGGGGTCAAGGGGCCGCGCCCTTTGCGGGGTTCAAGGGGCAGAGCCCCTTGTTGGGTCCGGCTGACAGGTCAGCGGGCGGGGGTCGAGGGGGGACGCCCCTCGCAGGGTTTTGAGTCAGCACCCTAAAACCTAAACGATTTTTACTAATAGTTATTATCGTTCCCTGCCAGAAATCTTATTAAATGCATCTTTTCTTAACCAACGTGACAGTTGGTAAATAACTTTACAGTGGTTATTTCCACCAGAGTTGGTCTCTTCCACAGAACATAATATTCATAACATTCTAACGTTTTCGGATTGATTTCTCGTGCCTTAGATTTCAATTGCAATCTGTCTTATCCGATTGAAGATTTCGTGAACCCGAGGCTGGTCGAAATACTTTGATCTGAAAGTGATTACACGGTTCAAAATGATATCCAGATTATAACCATTCACAACACATAATTTTCCTACAGCAAGCTTATGCTTTCTTTGCTTTTAGAAAAGGATCCTTTTAACATTTAAAAATACAAGTCCAGGAATAATGCTCGCCGAACATATGTTCAGTTATGTCTTGTGGAAGGGGTGCTTAACTGCTTATTGTATCTGAACGTAAGCTCTGTCGCCTCTTAATGGTTTATTTAGTCGAACCCTGGCATACTTTCTTTTGGGATTAGAATTCCATTAAGATCAAGATATACATCACTAGTACTTTTGGCATACAGGACCACCAATGACAACTGTCATTTATAATGGTACTATGTTGCCATGAAAGAGACCGAGACAAGACCGAACTAGACCTAATAAGGTAGGATATTCAACAACGGCATGCATGCTCTTATATTTCATTGTAGTATATACTTTTCATCTAATTATAACAGTCATTAGTAATTACTGTAGTTAATCATGTATTTATAAGATTATATGTATTTAAGAAAACGGTTAACACAACTTCTAAAGCCCCTCGCCGATAAGTTCGACGTCCAGTCGTCCAACGTGCATAATGAGGTACATATAACGTGCAGTGATACATCAGGATTAATTGGATACACGGTTAAAATTGAAACTATGACCTCTGCGTAACTACAATGAAGTATAATCAGTAATCAAGTTTCAGGTATCAATGTAGATTACAGTGTTTTTTAAGAGAGATTTTCTAAGAATACCTCACAGAAGCAAATTTAGCGAAACTTATCTTACAAAACACAAATAATGTTACATGTAACAATATCCTATGTTCAATATATTGTTTGGGACGTCATAGTTTTCAGTGGGGGTCGTACGTGATAGAAAGGCAATACTAGTTATATAGATAGCTATGTACTTAGAATTTTCTTTATCGAGTAATCGTTAGTTAGTAGATGTTGTTTTCCTGTATTTATGTCTACAACTTACTGCACTTGTGTACCAAGCCCCTACCAGATCATTTGCATATAATTTTTTTTTCTATAAATACCTGAGATATAACCAACCAGATTTGTATCTAGCAACATGTCATTTCTGCAATACTCATATATATTTTCTTTCCTGATCTGCTGCTTTGTTTCTCTTTACTTTTACAATAAACTTAGAACTCGAAATTCCTCATTGCCCACCAATTGGCCTATAGTAGGTACGACTCCGAGCCTGTTATGGAACTTTCATCAGTTTCATGATTATCTCACCGACTGTTTGAAACAAAATGGAGGTACATTTATGTTCAACGGCCCTTGGTTTCTCAACCGTGACATGATTTTCACGAGTGATCCAGCCAACTATCAGTATATAACAGCCACCAATTACCGTAATTACGAGCTGATGAGAGGTTCAGAGTTTAAACAGATTTTTGATATCTTTGGTGATGGTATATTCAACAGCGATTCCAAGCTGGGGGAATTTCAACGTAAAACAACCGTGTCGCTTATCAACCATGCACAATTTAAGAAAGTGACGGAGGAAACCATGTGGAACGACGTGCATAAAAAGCTTGTTCCGGTTCTTGATTACATGTCAGAGAGAGGAACAAAGGTGGATTTACAGAATATCTTCCATAGGCTAACGCTTGATGTCATCATCAATTTAATATTAGACGACTATGATCCTCAAACCTTATCAGTTGATCTTCCTTACAATGCATATGATGCAGCCTTCTCCAAGTCCCATGAGGTTGTCTTCTATGGACATCTGCTCCCAATTTTTTGTTGGAAGTCTCTAAAGATACTACAAATTGGATACGAGAAGCATAGTGCTAATGCTAGCAAGCTAGCTGCTGAGTTTTTCGACAACTTAATAAACGAAAATGAAAAGCGACTCAGTGCTGATGATTTTGAGAAAGAACAATTAGAAGATGTAAAGTTACTATCAGGATTTACGAGGGAATACAAGAACTACCCTGGTAACCCTTGCAAATTTATGAGAGACACTCTATTGAATATTGTTTTTGCAGGGAGAGAGACTACAAGCTCAGCTCTTACTTGGTTCTTCTATCTCCTAATGAAAAATCCTATTGTCGAACGTAAGATAAGCGAAGAGATTCAGGAACACTTAGGGACAAGGGAGGGTGAGAAATGGAGAGATTTTGGAGCAAAACAGTTTCAAACGTTAGTTTATCTTCATGCAGCACTATGTGAAGCATTAAGATTATTCCCTCCCGCCCCCCTCAACCCAAAAGTTCCACAAGTAGCAGACACTCTGCCAAGCGGTCACCGAGTTCATCCAGGCACCAAAATATTTTTACATTCATATGCAATGGGAAGAATGGAGACGATATGGGGTCAAGACTGTTTTGAGTTCAGGCCAGAGAGATGGATATCAGAACAAGGAGGGATCACGCACATGCCGTCTTATAAGTTCACAGCATTTCATTCAGGTCCGAGAGCTTGCTTGGGTAGAGATATGTCACTAACCCATATGAAAATAGTGGCAGCCACAATTATATACAATTACAATGTCAAAATGGTGGATGGTCATCCAGATACTCAGGATCCTTCGGTGATCCTGAACTTGAAGTATGGTTTCATGGTAACATTGACGAAGAAAAATTAGGTGAAACCATGTTAGCTTCATGTTAGTTGTGTACTTAAAGCCATATTGGTATTGTCCATTTGGATACTGGCAATATATCTAAAATAAGAAAGAAATAACCTAACTGTGATTGGCTTCGATCCACACGGGTAATCACATTTGTAAGTGTTGGTCATGCAATATTCACTCTGTTTGTAATATAAAGGCTAAATTCCAGCTTTCAGCAAGTAAATTTGACCCCATTACTAGCTACTTAATCGATCTGTAGGTGCATTATAGATTCACATTTAAATAATTAGTGGTCGGATACACCATGTTCACATTATCTATAACGGAATTTAAATTTACACAAGGAGAAGTTGATGGAAGATGATTGAATGACAATAGTTCCTTTCTGATGAGATTCAATAACAATAATAATATGAAAAGAGCTATTATATGAACAATTCAGATGTTTTTCTAAGTGCACAATACTGTGAAATGTGTGTCACTCTACTGTAATCAGCCTAATAATCTTGGTGCGTCCATGATAAATGAGATCATGAAAAGGTATATCAAAGAACAAACTACTACATGATACTCGAATGAACATTCTGAGAGATTGGTGAGATCCATAATCTCTTACACTTTTAAATCCAGTAATCTACTATCCTTAACTCTAAATTGCTAGATAAGCCTAATTTCATATTATGGTTTCTGTACTAAGAAAGACCCGTTTGTTGACCCGAAATTCTTTTGCTGATCCTTTTGGATTGTCTTAAACGCAATTTGAATGCATGTTCAACTATCTCATGAAGACACTTCACTTATCAAGTCTGACACTAAAGCTAAGAAATCCAAAACAGCAGTTTAATAGCATAGCCATTACTTGTTAAGCTTTCGAGCATAATACCAACCAACAAGCATAAGTACAGATAAGATAAGCAGAAATACTCGGAAACATTAGAAACCGACACGCCAAAAAATGTCATACAAGTAAACCGAGATATAAAAACAATGGTATGATCTGAAATGTTTACACTTTATCGTCACGGACCATATTTCAAAACCAAAATCACCAAAAGACAAAACGAAAAAACCTTATTACCATAACACAAATCAGTAGCTTCATCTCTTCATCATCAACACACATATAACACAAGCACTCAAATTCACCCGAAATATCAAAACAGTAATTTTTCAGTTTTTACCCAAATCACCCAACAAACAACTAACTAACAAACTAACCACTTAATCTCGGATCTAATCTCAACCGTTGAACTTCCTTCCATGAAATCCAGCTAATGCCAACAGATTCTGATCCAATTAGCTAAAGTAGAGACTACGTCAGGACCACAAATGATAACTGTCATTTGGTCATTTATCATTTATAATGGTACGATGTTGCCATGAAAATGAAAGAGGTCCAGACATGACCGACCTAGACCTATAATTAGGTAGGATATTCAACATCGGCATGCATGTTTTTATTTTATTTTCATCACTATAACAGTAATTAGTAATTACTGTAGTTAATCATGTATTTATATGATTATATCTTTTAAAGAAGACGGGTAACACAACCTCTAAATCCCCTCGCTAATAAGTTCTACAGTCGTCCAACGTGCATGCTGAGGCATATAATGTGATATCAGGATTAATAGACACGAGGTTAAAATTTGAAACTATGACCTCTGCTTAAAGCTTCTTACTTTCCGGTTCAAGAATACCAATATGGTTAATCAGTTGCTATCGTGTTGGAAGATGGCTAAGACATTTAGGCTTTATGGATGCTAAAGTCCTTGTTCTCATATGTGTCGATATACCATCTTCGTTTTGGGACTTGGTGAATTGGAAGATTATTTGTAGTATAGCCCTTTTCTATTACTGGATGTAATCGTATAATTAGGCTTGTTTCGTTTGTGGCATATCACGAATGTGTTTTAGTGGTTGTTCAAGCTTAGGCTGAGGTTAACGTATTCTATTATTAATATTTACAGGCGTAACCCTTTAATTAAACAAAAAAAAACTTACATTAACATATTTTATTTTATTTTTTTGAACATTACATTAACATATTCATCAAGCATATATATGGATATACATCTCTTTTATTTTATGCATCTAGCTAGAGTAAAGAGTACATCAGGACCATCAATGATAATTGTTATTTGGTCATTTATCATTTATAGTGGTAGTACTATGTTGCCATTAAAATCAAATAGGTCCAGACAAGACCGGACTAGACCTATAAATAGGTAGGACATTCAACAAACGCGTGCATGTTTTTTTTTATTTAATCATTATCTTGTAGTACTACTTTTCATCATTATAACAGTAATTAGTAATTACTGTAGTTAATCATGTATTTATAAGATTAGACGGAGTATGTATTTAAGAATACGGGTAACACAACTTCTAAAGCCCCTCGCCGATTAGTTCCACGTCCAGCTTGCCAACGTGCATGATGAGGTAACGTGATATCAGGATTAATTGGACACGAGGTTAAAATTGAAACTATGACCTCTGCTTAATTACGCTCCATGCGCCCTTCACCATTGGGCTACAATCACGTATAATCAGTAATCAAGTTTCAGATATCGATGTAGATTACAGTGTTTTTGAAAACAAAGATTTTGAAACTGATAAGCAAAGTTTGGCTTATAGTATCAGACATATGGTAGCTGTTTAATCAGAGATATGAAGTCTTCTCTAGTCTAAGGTAAGGATAGTATGTTCTTAGGTTGTTGTTCCAGTTTCCATTACTTTCCCCCAAAAAAACAAAGAGTTTTGAATTGGTTATGACAAATTTGGAAATTGGAAGATTTTCTAAGAATGCATTAAGCAAATTTAGCGAAACTTATCTTACAAAACACAAATAATGTAACATGTAACAATATGTCAATATCCTATGTTCAATATATTGTGTGGGATGTTATAGTTTTCAGTGAGGGACGTACGTGATAGAAAGGCTATACTACGTACTAGTTATATAGATAGCTACCTACTTAGAAGTTTCTTTATCGAGTAATCGTTAGTTAGTAGATATTGTTTTCCTGTATTTATGTCTACTACTTACTGAACTTGTGTACCAAGCCCCTACCATCATTTGCATATAAATTTTTTTCTATAAATACCTGAGATATAACCAACCAGATTTGTATCTAGCAACATGTCATTTCTGCAATTCTCATATATGTTTTCTTTCCTGATCTGCTGCTTTGTTTCTCTTTACTTCTACAATAAACATAAAACTCGAAATTCCTCAATACCCACCAATTGTCCTATATTAGGTATGACTCCGACCCTGTTACGGAACTTTCATCGGCTTCATGATTATCTCACCGATTGTTTGAAACAAAATGGAGGTACATTTATGATTATCTAACGGCCCTTGGTTTTCCAACCGTGACATGCTTTTCACGAGTGGTCCAACCAACTTTCAGTATATAACAGCCACCAATTACCGTAATTACGAGCTGAGAGGTTCAGAGTATAAAGAGATTTTTGATATCTTTGGTGATGGTATATTCAACAGTGATTCCAAGCTGTGGGAATTCCAACGTAAAACAACCGTGTCGCTTATCCACTACAACTAATCAATTCTCTTGGAGGTTCAATGAGCTTTTCTCCTCCAAGCTCTTCTTCAAGACCTTCAACGAGCTTTTCGACTCCAAGCTCTTCTCCCAGACCTTCAACGATTCCAGTTTCTTCTCCAAGCTCTTCAGCGTGTGCAAACTGTGTGCGCTTGAATGGAATGATAATGGTACTTGAGCGTATGATAGAGTTGTACCGCAACTCCGATAGGCACACATTGGATTCAGCTGCACTACTTCACGACCTTTACGATGACATGGGGAACCTTAGTTTGAACTAGTTTGTGATGTGTTTTTTTCCGTGTTTACGAGTCTAATATCGTTGTAATATCAATGTTTAATTAAGCGCGTGTTTAAGTGTCCGTGACGAATAAAATTATGTTTAGGAGTGTTTGGTTCTGTGATTAATTAGTATTCTAGCTTGAATCATTGTGAGAATTTAGTTTGTTTGAGTCACAAAATTTAGTTTAAGTCTGTTGTGTTAGGTTTTGCAGTCAAAAGTTCAGTCAAAAGCATTTTACTTCAATCAAATTTTGCTCAAACTCATAAATAAAGGAGCCTTTTTTATTCATACAAACATACAAGTACATTTCAAACACAAAAACCATAAAAGATGTAGAAGAATCATTATACACAACAACATGTGTTAGTATGGTTCTTATTCTATATGAACAACAATTATTAATTAGATTAAAAGAGACACAGTCTTAACGAATTCCTTCATCAAACTTTGCTCAAACTCATAAATAAAGGCTCCTTCTAAGCATTTACGAATGCTTATTTATTGATCCTTCATTTTCTTAACGAATTCCTCCTTCTCAGTCATTCTTGCTGATGTATCTTTAATTAAACCTTCCAACCGACTTGAGGTTTTCTTATCCTTCTTTTGAGTATCTTTCAATACTTTAGCGCATTTCTTTAAGATATATATATCTCCAGCACGTTCTAATTCCTGGATAAACTGTTGTCTTTCTTCAACAGCTTCATCTAAAACCTCATGTAAACGTTCAAGTTTCAGACCAAAACGTTTGTCCGCTTCAGCAGATTGTTCAAAATATGCTACCATTCGATCAGTCCAATTATCTGAACCAGCAACTTCTTTTAATTCTTCTAACCTTCCTAACCAGGCCATTATTGTTGTTTTTTTTAGTATTGGAAAACTGAGGTGAGTGATAATTGGAGGCAAACTACAAACCATTAAATAGCAAAACAACTACCCAAAATAGATGGCACACATACATCTATTATCATCTTCCTGTTCACAATGGGTACATAATGAAAGCACTAAAACTAGTACCATCAATAGTGGGACTAATGAAAGCACTAAAACAATGGGTACAGTCATTTGTAGTCTAGTTGGTTTTTCATAGTGGTAACCAGCTTGATCTTTCTGGATTTGTGCTGTAATTGATAAACTTGTTATGTTCTTGTAGTTGCTAAGTTATTTGCACAGCTTTAGTTCTGCTTAGACTTAATTATTTTTAGCTATTACTGCATTATCTAAATATATATACATATATTAATATTTTAAAAGCATTAACACTTAAAAAAAAAAAATTTAAAATATATTTAATAATTTAGGGTCGAAATTTCGACCTTAAATATAAACCGCGAATTTTTTAAATTTTTCGTGAAAAATTTTCGTGTAAAATTTTAAATTTTTCGTGAAAATTTTTTAAAATTTTAAATTTAGGGTCGAAAATTCGACCCTAAAGTTTTAAATATTAAAAATATTTTTTTTTTAAAATTATTTTTAGTTATTACAAATATAATATATAATACATAAATTAAAATTATTTTAAATTTTATATTTAGGGTCGAAATTTCGACCCTAAATTATTAAATTTAAAATTTAATTCTTTTAAAATAGTTTTTAATTATTAAAAATAAATTATATAACAAATAAATTAAAATTATTTAAAACTTTTAATTTAGGGTCGAAATTTCGACCCTAAATTTTTTGGGTCCCACCTGCTTTTTACCAGCCTTTTTAAGCTCTTTTGGGTTGAAAATGTGTGGGCCCCCACATTAATTTAGGGTCGAAAATTTCGACCCTAAATTTCGTCCCACCCTAAACATTGATTTTCTTGTAGTGATCAATCATGCAAAATTTAAGAAAATGGCGGAGGAAACTATGTGGAACGACGTGCATAAAATGCTTGTTCCAGTTCTTGATTACATGCCAGAAAGAGGAACAAAGACGGATTTACTAAATATCTTCCTTACAATGCATATGATGCAGCCTTCTCCAAGTCCCAAGAGGATGTCTTCTATCTACATCTGCTCCCAAATTTTTGTTGGAAGTCTCTAAAGAGACTACAAATTGGATACGAGAAGCATAGTGCTAATGCTAGCAAGCTAGCTGCTGAGTTTTTCGACAAGTTAATAAACAAAAATGAAAAGCGACTCAGTGCTGATGATTTTGAGAAAGAACAATTAGAAGATGTAAAGTTACTATCAGGATTTACGAGGGAATACAAGGACTATCCTGGTAACCCATGCAAATCTAAGAGAGACACTCTATTGAATATTGTTCTTGCAGGGAGAGAGGCCACAAGCTCAGCTCTTACTTGGTTCTTCTATCTCCTAATGAAAAATCCTATAGTCATACGTAAGATAAGCGAAGAGATTCAGGAATACTTAGGGATAAGGGAGGGTGAGAAATGGGGAAATTTTGGAGCAAAACAGTTGCAAATGTTAGTTTATCTTCATGCAGCACTATGTGAAGCATTAAGATTATTCCCTGCCGTCCCCCTCAACCCAAAAGTTCCAATAGTAGCAGACACTCTGCCAAGCGGTCACCGAGTTCATCCAGGCACCAAAATAATTTTACACTCGTATACAATGGGAAGAATGGAGACGATATGGGGTGAAGACTGTTTTAAGTTCAGGCCAGAGAGATGGATATCAGAACAAGGAGGGATCAAGCACATGCCGTCTTATAAGTTCACAGCATTTCATTCAGGTCCGAGAGCTTGCTTGGGTAGAGATATGTCACTAATCCAAATGAAAATAGTAGCAGCCACAATTATATACAATTACAATGTCAAAATGGTGGATGATCATCCAGATACTCAGGATCCTTCGGTGATCCTGAACTTAAAGTATGGTTTCATGGTAACATTGACGAAGAAAAATTAGGTGAAACCATGTTAGCTTCATCTCATTTATGTACTTAATTAAAGCCATAATGGTATTGCCCATTTGGATACTGGCTTTATATATCTAAAATAAGAAAGCAATAATCTAACTGTGATTGGCTTCGATCCACACGGATAATCAGACTTGTAAGTGTTGGTCATGCAATATTCACTCTGTTAGTAAAATAGAGGCTAAATTCCTGCATTCAGCAAGTTAATGTGACCCATTACTACTTTATCGATCTGTAAGTGCATTTTAAATTCACATGTAGATAATTAGTGGTCGGATACACCATGTTCAGATTATCTATAACGGAATTAAGATTTACACATTTATTCATATTATCTGCCTATTCATATTGAAGGCCTTCAAAAAAATAAAAGAAAAAAAGATGCATACTGAAGAGACAGAAGTATTAAATAATGTGAAAACGGATGGCTATAATATGAACAACTCAAGATGTTTTTCTACTCCTTATGTTACAGGTTTATGTTAGGTACACAAGAATGTGAAATGTGTGTTACACTACAATAATCAGCCCAATAATCTTGGTGAGTCCATGATAATGAGATCAGAAAAAGTATATCAAATAATCAACGACTGCAATCTGAATTTTGAACACCTTGATTAGAAATTGGCAATGTGCTGCATGATACTCAAATGAACATTAGGAGAGATTGGGGAGTTGAATTACATCAGTAAACTAGTTTCCTTAACTCTAAATTGCTTGATTAGCATAATTTCATATTGTAGTTTCTGTACTAAAAAATACTCGTTTTTTGTATCCGAAATTCTTTGCTGCTCCTTATGGTTTGTCTTAAGCGCAATTTGCACGCATGTTCGGATAACTCATGAATCCAAACAAGACACTTCACTTATCGAGTCTGAAAATAAAGTTAAGAAATCTAACACAGTAGTTTAATAGCCTGCTTTCAACCATAAAACCAATCGCTAACTTTATATCATCTGCTATAACAACATACAAAATAAATTGCTCAACAAGCATAAGTCCAGATCAAAATGAATACGGCAACAGACGTCATACAAGTGAACCGAAATATCAGAACAATGTTATGATCTGCAATGTTTACACTTTACCGTAACGGACCAGATTTCAAAACCAATAACAGAAACTCTAATTACTAAAAAACGAAACAAAACAAACCTTATTTTCATAACTCAAATCAGTAGGTTCATCTCTTCATCATCATCACACATATAACACAAGCAGTCAAATTCACCCAAAAGATCAAAACAGTAATTTTTCAGTTTTTACCCAACAAACAATCAACTAACTAACTAACTAACCGCTTAATCTCAACCGTTGAATTTCCTTCCATGAAATCCAGCTAATGCCAACAGATTCTGATCCGACGGACAGAAACTAAACCTTCTTTGTAACATCAACCCACACATCAATCCTCCACCGTCCGATTTACATTCCTTTTTTCCCGCCAAATTTGATTCTTTCTTTCCCGCCAAATTACCAGATCTCCCAACGGGCAAATCCTTCAACGGACCACCCGTCACAGATGACGTCGAAGAAGACGTAGTCGACTCGTTCCCGTCCGAAAACTCAACCAAATCACATCTCGGAAACTCACACGAATCAGCACCCGAACTCTTTTCACTCCGCTCACTCCGTTTTGACCCATTTCTACTCAAACTCCACGACATCCTTCTTTCGCGTCTTTTCATCTTCGCCGCCTCGTCATTCTCCTTATCCCCAATCAAATCGCGAAAACAAACCGCAGACATCCCATTAAACGCAGCGAAATCAGAGCTTTCGTAAACCGTAGCCGCGATATTCAACACACCATGCACACGTCCACTCGGCCTCCGAATATGCACAGCAGAAAACGCGGGAGTACCAATAACCGCACCCGTCTTCGCAGACGTCAGCGTACTACTACTCAACAAAAACCTAACATTCCCAACCAAATAATCCCTTATATAACCCGTGGCGTAAATCTCGAACTGGACCGCAGACGTATCGCCGTATATAAAATGCGGGGAAACGCGAAAAATGAACTTTTCGTTCCACGTAGGATTCTCCCCGCCAACAATGTCTAAACTGGTGCGTAGTTTAGCAGAAGGGTCGATGTATGCGATGGCGTAGGTGTGGATACGGCGCATTTTAGCGGAGTTTGGGATTTTTAGGTTCTGGGCTGAGATTAAGTTGATCTCCAAGATTCTTGTTTCTGCCATTAATGGGGGTGTTTGGGTATCAAGATTATGGAGATTAGGAGGGTGTTTGGATATCAAGATTATGGAGATTAGGGGGGTGTTTGGCTATCAAGATTATGATGGAGTTTTTATGATCAAGAATTGGTTGGTTTTTATTTATTGATGTCGAGAGGATGATGATGATGAGAGACGTTATAATTTGTAATTGTGTTTTTAGGTCTCAAATGGTTTATAAGTGGGAAAGCTTTTTTTTTGGCTTTTTTTCTTTTACGTTTTGAGTTTAGAAGATAAAATAGGGCCAAGCGACCCAAAACCAATCCGACTCGATAAATCGATTGAAACCGGGCTGAATCGTCGGTTTTCGGTTTTTGATATCTATTTTGGTTCGATTTAGTTTTGGTTTGTTTCGATTGGGTCAAAACCCATCTTATTCGGTTGGAACTACCTAAATTGAACCAATCTTATTTGGTTTTAGTTTATATTGTGTATATCCGGTTTAGTTCTCACATGAAAAATATTTGTTGATCGATCGGTTTCGGTTTTTGTCGATACCCGATGCTCCCCCTAGTGTGAGCAACGCATCAAACCCGGATCCGATCGAAAAGAACTAGAACGGACCGAATCAAGATCGATTTAGCCAAAAACCACGGATTTAAAACCGAACAGAATGTGCTCGGCCGGTCCAGGTATATCTTATTTTTTAGTCGGACAGAAGGCATAATGATCGGTTGTACGTAGAACCAGACTGAACATGAAGTAGATAGGTCCGTTCTGGTTTGCGGTCCGTTATCAAGAGGTCGTCCAACTATTATATTTTTATTTTCCCAAATCTTTGAAACAAAGAATACAGCTAAATGTATCATATTGAACACAAATAACCATTGAAATGTAAAATCAATTTTACCGATTATTTAGACATCAGTTAGTTGATACAACACAAATAACCATTGGATGGTAAAATCAATTTTACATTGTTTTCTAGGTGTCATAAAGAAAAATAGTCTAATGGTTCAAATTGGGAAATTGACCTGAAAAAGTGAAACTACTGTTTTGGCGGGAAAAGCTGTTAGAGCTTTTTCCCTTTTTCTTTAAATAGCTAACAACTGTCATTTGTCATTCTCTATTTTTTGTAACTGATTTCTCTCCTCTCTATTCACTTGTAACATTCAATCATTCCATTCCATTGTAATCATTCAACTCATCAATCCAATAACAATCCAGTTTCAGTTCTTGTTTCTTGTTATAGAACTCAAGTTTAATTGTTGCATTGTAAAATCATAGTTCACATTCCAATTGAGGTTTCTGATCTATGCACGCTACAGTGGTATCAGAGCTGCGATCTTGGCAATCAAGAACGTACTCAGAATTGTGTTAGTCTGTTAGACAGTTGGGAAGTTTGTTTGGTTTGAGATTGTTAACCAAATTTCAAGAAAATGGTAGTGACACGATCTAATGAGAATGGTGGTAACACCAATACTACTTTAGATAACATAATGGCAACTATTGACGAAATGAGGCAGTATATTGCTACCTTGCAACAAAAGGTAGATAATGGCTAAGGATCAGGGAAGAAACAATGATGGTCAAAATGATGGTCAGAATCATGGTCATCATTATGGTAGATTAGCAAAAGTAGAATTCCCTAAGTTTGAAGGAGATGAAGTCAATGAATGGTTGTACAGGGTTAACAAGTTTTTTGCTATAAATCACATTGAAGATGATGATCAAAAGTTGAATTTGATGTCTATGCATGTGTTTGGAAAGGAATCAAACTGGCACAAGCAATTTGTTCACAAGCATGCAGATATCTTGACTTAGGGAAGTTATGAGAATGGAGTCAAGAAAAGGTTCCAGCCAATCTTTGAAGATCCAGTGGTAGAATTGAAAAACCTCAAGCAGGTCACAAGTGTGCAGGTATACCAAGATTCTTTTGAGGCCTTGTTGAATAGGGTATATGTGCCTGAACCTTTTGCTATCAGTTCTTTTATTGGGGGGTTAAGGGAAGATATTACTTATGTTGTAAGAATGTTTAAACTTGATAGTTTGGCTGAGGTATTTTCATTAGCAAAAATGCAAGAAGCCTATACATTTGTGTCTAAGGGTAGGGGACCAGCATTGTTGGCTACTCCAAAAACCAGTGTGGTAGGAACTATGGGATCAAAAGTTGGGGGGAGTAATACTAGTCATGTGCCAAATAGACCATTCAAAAGGCTTACCCCAAAGGAACTTGTAGAGAAGAGTGCTAAACAATTGTGTTTCTTCTATGACCAAAAGTATAGCCCTGGTCATAAGTGTAGTGGCAGAATTTACTCATTGGAAGTAGTGATTAATGATGAAATGTTTGGAGAAGAAGAATTGTGTGAAAAGGATGAGTTTGATGAAACAATCAAGGTTGATGACATTGTACCACAAGTGTCCTTGAATTCTATGACTGGGGTACACAATTTTCAAACTATGAGGGTTAGAGGGTATCTGGGCAAGCAGTTATTGCATATTTTTGTTGATTGTCGTATCACACCCCACTTTTTGGATGTCAATGTAGCCAAAAAGTTGGGTGTGGACTCAAGAGAATATGCGCATTGCAAGTTTCAGTGGCTAATGGTCAAATGATGTCAAGTGTGTATGAGTGTAAGAATTTTCAGTGGAAATTACAAGGGAAGACTTATATTGCTAATGTCATGATTTTACCTCTAGGAGGATGTGAAATGGTGCTTGGAATACAATGGTTGTCTACATTGGGAGTCATTCAGTTTGATTTCAAAATTTTGGTGATGGAGTTTGTGCACAATGAGCAAAGGTGTTTCATTAGGGGTATACAACAGTCAACCCTGCAATGGATGCAAGGCAAGAAGGTGTAGAGGTCATTGAACAATATGGGGGCTGAAATAACTTCCATGACGGGGTGTAATCGAGTCAAGCCGAGCTCAAGCTTTAGAGGGCTTGAGCTTGGCTTGATAATACAATCGTAAGCTTGAGCTTGGCTTGATAGCCTGTCAAGCTTTAACAATCTAGGCTTGAGCTTGGCTTGATAAGGCTTGATAAAAGTTTGAGCTTGCCTTGAAAAGCTTGAATATGTATAAAATTATTTTTTTTATAATAAAAAAGTCATTAATAAAAACATATGTATAAAGTAAAAAAAAAAACACAACTCAAAACCAAATTCAATTTATTTAGCATTAATAAAACCAAAAATAGCATAATCATACAGTTGCAATCCGCAACGATTAAGGTCCCAAAGGCCATTGTGTGATTTAATTGCTATCGCAATTACGGCTCCCTCGTGTTAAAAAGAGTACAAAAATATTTATACGTATTATATTTCATCAAGTACCAAGTACATGTAATAAATTTATAAAGTTAAATAAATTATTTAAAATACGATGAGCTAAATTATAAATTTAATCAAAGAAAATGTTATTTATTTATGAAATAAACTCTTATAATTAAGTTAATACTCAAATTAAACATAAGTTGATTATATGAATTAATCATAAAAACACATTTTAATAAAGCTTGATAAGAGTTCGAGTCGAGCTATCAAAAGCTTGAGCTTGAGCTTGATATATGTTCTAAGCTATTTTTGGGTTTGAGCTTGATAAAAGCTTGGCTTGATCGAGTCAAGCTCGAGCTCAAGTTGCTTGATAAAATCTTGGCTTGATTACAGCCCTATTGTGTGTATCCAGCAACCTTGATGCATATGGCGGTGAAGTTCAAAGTAAACCACTGATCCAAACACTCATTAACCAGTATCCCATAGTTTTCAATGAGCCTAAGGAATTGCCACCCTTGAGGTCTCATGATCACACTATTCCCGTATCACCTCACACATTAGGCCATATAGACACCCTCCTAACCAAAAGGATGCTATTGAGTTGATGGTCAAGAAATTGATGGAGGCTGGATTGATCAAAAATAGTCAGAGTTCTTTCTCTTCACCAATTGTAATGGTTAAGAAGAAAGATGGGAATTGGAGAATGTGTGTGGACTACAGACAACTTAATAAGCATATTGTTAAGGATAAGTTTCCAATTCAAGTGATAGAGGGGTTATTGGATGAGCTGAATGGAGCTAAAGTGTTTTCTAAACTGGATTTAAGATCAGGGTATCACTAGATAAGGATGAACTAAGAAGACATACACAAGACTACTTTTAGAACTCATGAAGGTCACTATGAGTTCACGGTGATGCCTTTTAGTCTCACAAATGCACCTGCTACTTTTCAGTCACTGGTGAATTCAATTTTCAAGCCTTATTTGAGCAAAAATTGTATTGGTATTTTCTGATGATATTCTCATATACAGCAAGTGTGAATTAGAACATGTGGAGCATTTGAGAAAAGTTTTGGAGATTATAAGGACCAATCATTATTTGAAAAGATGAGCAAATGCCACTTTGGTGTAGAAAAAATAGAGTATTTGGGTCATTTTATCACTGCACAAGGGGTAGTCAATGACCCTTCTAAAATTGAAGCTATGGTAGTTTGGCCAGTGCCTTAGACAGTCAAGCAATTGAGAGGTTTCTTGGGTTTAAAAGGCTACTATAGGAGGTTCATAAAACACTATGCCATAATCAGCAAACCTTTGACAAGATTACTCAAGAAAAATGCTTTTGATTAGAATGTTGATGCTTACAAGGCTTTCACATATTTAAAGCAAGATATGACTCAAGCTCCAGTTCCGGCTTTACCTGATTTTCAAAAGTTATTTGTGGTTGAAACTGATGCTTCTGGCATGGGGATAGGTGTAGTGTTACTTCAAGATGGTCATCCTATAGCCTACCTTAGTAAAACCTTATCTCCCCAATATCAGTCATTGTCCACTTATGGAAAGGAGTTTTTTTGTTGTGTTAATGGATTTGGAAAAGTGGAGAAGGTATCTTCTGGATAGACATTTCCAGATAAAAACTGACCACTTTAGCCTCAAATACTTGTTAGATCAAAGACTAACAACTTTTTTCCAAGCTAAATGGTGACCTAAATTGTTGGGTTATGACTATGAAATATCATACAAAAAGGGAAATGAGAATGTTGTAGCAGATGCTTTGTCAAGAGTGGAAGTTAGTGCCGAATTTAATTCATTGGTTTTGTGTACCATCACAAGTGATTTGTTACAGCAAGTGAAGGATAGTTATATGCAAGATAATGATTTCCAAGAGAAATTTCATCAATTGACAAATGGCACTTATGTGGGAACTAAGTACACATGGGATGATTTTGTTTCGAGAAGAAAAGGAAAAATGGTGGTAGGTAATAATGAGGTACTCAAAACTGTAGGTTTATATAGTTCATAACAATTATTTAAAACCCTAATATGGATCAAAGAACGCATAGCGGAAGCGATTAACAAGATCATTAATTTAACACAATTATATTAATCAAGATTAGGGTTACATACCTTTATCCTAGCAAGATCCACAAGACGACGGAACGAACGGCAACTAGGGTTTATCACGAACACCACCAAGAATATAATCTAAAGGAAGATTATATCACGCTCTTGTACACACGTAATACGGCGAGTTAACCGTGAGGCTAGCACGAACAAACCGAGCTTCAACGCTTATGGAATATCTACCCAATAACCCTAGAGAGGGATTAGGACTAGATAATTAGCTAAATCGAAAACCAACCGAAACCCTAAGATGGTGTGTGGGTGGCGATCGCAAGAAACAAAAGAAAGGGGAGAGACCAAAAATTATGAAAGCCTTGGGGTTGTTTATATAGCCTTGGCAATCCTTTGGCTCCAAGTAAATAAACAAGAATTAGGAAACAAAATTTTCCCTTTTCCCCCTTCCTTCTTAGGCCAACGGACGCAAGCCCCCAAGGGGGTGTTTGCGTAATTTTTGTTTTCCTTCTTTTCCCTTCTATTAGTTTCTATAACGGTCGTTTATAACTTAACTATTATTTATTAACGATCGTTAGTTAAGCTTTGGTTTGATTTAATAAATATATATAATATATTTAATAAATAAATTAACCCTTTATGTTATGTGTGCAATCCCGTGATCCCGAGTTCGATCTATCTCACGACTATTAATTTTAAGTCCATAAACTTTCAGCTCCCACTTGGACAAAATTCTAATATCGTGATCACATTGACTAGCGTCTAGTTACACTAGCAATGTCACTAGTACAAACCAGGTAAGGTCTCCTGGACAAGAACCTTTTAATGATTACATCATTATTATTATCCTTTCATTTCAAATACATTGTTAATAAGGATATGGATCTCAGTCATTCCTTCATTAACTATTCTGTTTCTCGTTTACGGATATAGCAAGATTACCAAAACAAATTTGGGTGTGGCCACACAAACATCTTACTACTCCCCCGAGGGGCCCAGTTGTATTTATACTTCAAAATGATTTGAAGGAAACAAATCCCATTTTGACTACAAGCAAAACACATGAACTTCGCAACACTTCTGAAAATAGCCCTTATAACTACCAGTTACGTTTAGCGTTAGGTTACCTTACAGAAATGCACTACATTCAATGCAGTTTTCTGGTATCTTAGGTCTAAGGATAACTATTTATGATTTACTTAATGACAAAGATCCATAAAGTAAAATCACATAGTTGGGATAAGTCCAATATTTGATCCATCAAATATCATCCAAAATTGACCAATATACTTCCAAGTATACTCTGTAACTATTTTGAATTGTCTTAATTTAATAATACTCCCATATTATTAATCGACAACGGACATTTAGAAACATCAAAATGCTCATGGATTAAAACATATAAAATAGGATTCAAAATCAAATAACAGAAAAATAAACGAAATCCAATCTTTATTTCATCAATTCAATAATGTCTTACATCCTTTATCTAAATACTAATCAACAAATTTATTGCATGAATTCGCTAGCTAGTTTCAGCCCAATTGCCTTGGCATGCTTAACTACCTTTGGCCTAGATAAAGCCTTAGTAAAAGGATCAGCTACGTTATCATCTGTGTGAACTTTTATTAATTTTATTTCTCGAGCTTCCACTTGTTCTGGAACGTAGTGATATCTACGTTTAAAGTGTCTGGCGCCTTTCATAACTCCAGGGTCATTGGCGAATATTATTGCCGCAGAATTGTCGCAATATATATCAATAGGTTCTTTAATTGAAGGCATCACTCCAAGATCTCTAATAAACTTCCTAATCCAAACAGCTTCCATTGTGGCTTCTGACGCGGCCATGTACTCAGATTGAGTCGCATGCATAGCAATGGTTTTCTGCTTACTGCTCTTCCAATCAACTGCTCCTCCATTGATGACAAATACGTAACCCGTCTGAGACTTCGTATCGTCTTTATCACATTGCCAGGACGCATCACAGAATCCTGTTACATTTAGTTCTGTGTCTGGTTTACCCCCGGATACCAAAAACATATCTTTCGTACTCCTCAAATACTTTAGAATATGCTTAACAGCAGTCCAGTGGAACTTTCCTGGATTCTGTTGGTATCTACTGACCAAGTTCTGATCAAACGCCACATCAGGCCTTGTGCATCTTACAGCATACATAATAGATCCTACTGCCGAATCATAAGGCACCTTCTTCATGTAAGCCACCTCTTCAGGTGATGATGCATCTTTCTCATGACTTAGCTCATGCTTAACCTCCATCAGTAGAAAACCTTTCTTAGAGTTATGCATGTTATATTTCTTCAATATCTTATCAATATAAGCATCTTGGCTAAGACCAATTAACCGTCTACTCCTATCTCGATAGATTTTAATTCCCAGAATATACGCAGCATCTCCCAAATCCTTCATAGAAAAACATTTACCAAGATAATCCTTAACTTCCTTAAGTCTTGGAATGTTACTTCCCATGATTAATATGTCATCGACATATAGAATTAGGAACACTACATTACTCCCACTAGCTTTGCGGTATACACATGGCTCATCACGATTTTGAATAAATCCAAACTTTTTGATTTCTTCATCAAATCGCTTATTACATTGACGTGATGCTTGCTTCAAACCATAAATAGATCTTTGAAGTTTTCACACGCGCTTTGGATATTTAGGATCAACGTACCCTTCCGGTTGTTGCATATAGATGTCTTCATCTAAGCGACCGTTCAAGAAGGCAGTTTTAACATCCACTTGCCATATCTCATAGTCATAGTATGCTGCTATAGCTATGAGAATCCTAATAGCTCGTAACTCTGCTACAGGAGAAAATGTCTCCTCGTAGTCTATGCCAAAAGTTGGAGTAAAACCTTTAGCCACTAAACGTGCTTTATAGGATTGTACATCACCATCCATGTCAGTTTTCTTCTTATAGATCCACCTATTTTTCACTACTTTAGCATTTTTAGGCGCGTCTACAAGAATCCAAACATCATTGATTTCCATGGATTTCATTTCCTCATTCATCGCAACTATCCATTTTAACTTTTCTGGATCAGACATTGCAGATCGATAGTTAGCAGGTTCACCAAGATCCCCTACTTCCTCCTCATCATCCTCTATGTAAAGACATAGTTTGTCCGGCGCACGTATAGTCCTTTGAGACCTACGTGGAGGAATTAATTCCGGTGGAACACTCAGACTTTCTGGTTCTACAGGAATTTCTTCGCTAGTATTTTCAGAAGGCAATGTATCTTCTTGAATTTCTTCAAGATCATAATTTCTCCCACTGAATTCTTGATTTACAAGATCATTTTCAAGGAAGTCTCTATACCGAGCCACAACTATTTTGTTCTCAGCCGGATAA
The DNA here is from genome assembly GCA_025667525.1 of Glebionis coronaria. Taxonomy (NCBI): domain Eukaryota; kingdom Viridiplantae; phylum Streptophyta; class Magnoliopsida; order Asterales; family Asteraceae; genus Glebionis; species Glebionis coronaria. Next base: position 459,118,047 of record CM046881.1, on the reverse strand, counting down.
TAAAAGTAGTAACCCATAGTTTCCTTAGGGTAACCTACAAAGATACATTTTACTGAGCGTTGTTGGAGTTTATCTCCAGAGTCACGTTTCACATACGCCTCACAACCCCAGACTTTCAAATAAGACAAATATGGCTTCTTGTCATGCCATAGTTCATATGGTATCTTATCAACCTTCTTTGTAGGAACCGTATTCAGAATACGAATAGCAGATTCAAGAGCATAATCCCAGAAAGATAATGGTAAAGTTGTAAGATTAAACATAGATCGTACCATATCCAATAATGTACGATTTCTCCTTTCAGATACACCATTTTGTTGTGGAGTATATGGAGAAGTAAGTTTCTGAACAATTCCATTCTCACTTAAATAATCTTTAAACTCTTGACTTAAATATTCACCACCACGATCAGAACGAAGAGCTTTAATCTTCTTTCCTAGTTGTAACTCTACTTCTACTTTAAACGTTTTGAATGTTTCAAATACCTCATGTTTATGTTTAAGTAAATAAACATAACCATAACGGCTATAATCATCAGTAAACGTCAAGAAGTAGCTAGCACCTTTCCTTGACACATGTCTAAGTGGTCCACACACATCAGTATGTATCAAACCAAGTAGTTCAGTAGCCCTTTCAATATTGCTATTAAAAGGTTTCTTGGTCATCTTTCCAGAGATACAAGATTCACATTTATCAAATGATTCATCATTGATACTTTCCAAAAGCCCATCACGTTGAAGCTTTTGTATGCGAGTCTTCCCAATATAGGCAAGCCTACAGTGCCAAAGATAAGAAGAGTTCTTGTCTAACTTACTCTTCTTATTCATGCTAAAAACAGAATTATTTTTCCTCTTGGAATTTTTATCATGCATGTTAATTTCAAAAACACCATTCACAGAAATTGCATCAAAATAGAATAAACCATCTTTGAAAACAGAAATTCTATTATTATCAATCGTGTGATTAAATCCAAGATCCAACATACAAGAAAAGGAAATGACACCCCTAACAATTGTAGGTGCATAATGACAATTATTTAAAAACAGTACTAAACCCGAAGGTAAAACTAATTTAAATATTCATATAGCTTCAACCGCTGCTTGTGTGCCATTGCCCACTTGTAGAAATTGTTCCCCATAGGTAAGCCTCCTTTTCAACTCAAATCCCTGCAGGGTATTACAAATATTAATACCACATCCCGTATCATATACCCAGGAGTTTGATTTGTATGAAAGATTAAATAACTCTATCATAAATAAGTTACCAGAAGATGGTGCTGAAGCAGCTTGCTCAGCCTTCTTCTTATGTTCTGCCATTTCATGGAGATAGAGAGAGCAATTCCTCTTCCAGTGTCCAGTCATCTTGCAGTGGTGACAAGTCTCATCTTTCAGAGATTTCTTAGCAAAGTTCTGCTTCGGTTTTGATGTAGTCGCAACTTGCTTGATCTTATCAACCTTGCTTTTGCCTTTCTGCTTCTTATTCACTTGCGGTTTTGGTTTCGACACTCTACCCTTTTGCACATAAAGTACTCGAGGAGTAGCAGTGAATGCCTTATCTTTCAAACCCTTTTCGAAGTCAATGAGCATTGCATGCAAATCATTAACTGTCTTCCCCGTGCAATGCATATTATAGTTACGAACGAAATCATTGAAGTCCTTATTAAGGGACCTATTGATCAAGTTAATATCCATATTATGATCAAAGGGTTGTCCTAGTGCGATGAGTTGTTCCATATAACCCCTCATCTCCATATAATGGGCACTTACGGACTTTCTAGGAGCTTGCTTGCAACTATGTAGAGCATCAACCAGATCATAGATCTCTACAGCTTGCGGCGTTTCATACACAGCCTTGAGTTCATCAAGCATTTGCTGAGGTGAAGCTAGCTCATACTTCCTTTGAAGTGGTGGAGCCATTCTTCCTAACATTATAGCAGCCACCTCATGGTGCTTCTTAACGTTAGCAGCGTGTTGAAGCGTTTCCGCATCAGTTGCTCCTTCAGCAAGATCCTCCGGAAAAGGAGTTTCCAAGATATTGATAGTACCCGCTGCTCTCAGAAGAATTCTTAGTGAGCGGTACCAATCATTGAAATTAGGGCCAGTAAGTTCAGGTCGTTCAAAGAAAGCTTTGAACGCCGAGCTTATTGTCAGATTGTTTTTGGGTTGAGCCATTTCTACAGAAATAAGTTCAAACATTAGTATTTTCGATAATACAATTCAAGAAAATAAAATTACCCCGGTAATAAAACCATAGTATTTTCCTTGAAACTAGAACCCATATTGACATAGATTCATCACATCAGTTGATCTGCTAGTGACAAATGTATTCAACACAGTAACTTGTCGAACAATAATTGACAAACAAATTTGTAATTTGTAGATATGTCAGGGATTTACATTGCCAAAATCATTTGCATTGTAAACATGTTTTATCCCTTCTTTATGCCTTAAGTTTCCAGTTCTCACTGAGTAACTCAATTAAGTCGACTAATCTAAAGAACGTAAAACCTTCATGTGCAATCGTATTCAGTCATGAATTTTTCTCTCCATTACAACATCGTCCGATATCTTATATGACGACAATTGTAACTTCAAGTGTTCGTCAATTAGAGGGCATATGACTTAAATTTTAGGGTATAGATTTTCGTGTCAAAATCATGTATGGAGAAGCATGCATACATCTCCATAACATAAGTTTAATAAAAACGTTTAGTAAACTTTTTGTTGAGACTAAAAGTTCATCATATACTTGCAAGTTGAGGTATTGGTTAAACCAATTAAAGATTTTACACACAACTAAATTCACACCGTACTTTTTCTAGAACTTTAGTTATAGCACAAAGCAATAACCTTATTCATTGTGTTTCGGATGTGAATTAATGTAGTTAAATCAACCTTAAAGAATTGTACCAATAACAACCGTAGGTAATACCAATTTGACGCACAGGCGAGCCAGGAATTTGGTCAGCGCTGAAGCATAACACCTCATTCCTTAACCGGGTACATGACCAGCGGTGCATTATACCCACTTTATAGTTTGCCAAAATTGAGTAGCCGTTAAGTTGCTATTGCAATTCTAATCAACGCAAATCATATGTATTTTACATCTCAAAACAATTCATTAATTTTGATAAGATTTAGTCCATATTATTTTTCTTGGAAAAAAAAATTACCCTTGTTTACAACATACAATATAAAAAACGTATGAAAACAAGTAGTACCAAAAAAAATCAAATCAAATAGCCACATGCATAACAATTTATTCAAAGAACATCAAATCTAGGGTTTTTATGAACATAAAAAGTGTTCCCTAGTATTAAAACTTTGAATCAAATAAAGCAAATAGCGATCAAAATTATATGATCCGTAAGAAACATGCATGTTTATTACGGATCTCCCACATTCTCTTAACAATTAAAAAACTACGGATCGTAACCACACATGACATAACAATTAATTCATGCATACATCTAAAGTTAATTACCATGTAATTTTAGGGTTTACAAAAAAAAAATTATAAAAAATTCGGCAATAGCCGATTTTTAAAACAATAAAAAAAAAACCCCTAATTTTTTTATAAAACCTAAAAACAACATGTAATTTTTAACACAAATCAATATTAGTTAAAAAAAACTTTAGATCTTGATAATTATAATCATGTTAAAACGGCTCTCGATGCCACTGTAGGTTTATATAGTTCATAACAATTATTTAAAACCCTAATATGGATCAAAGAACGCATAGCGGAAGCGATTAACAAGATCATTAATTTAACACAATTATATTAATCAAGATTAGGGTTACATACCTTTATCCTAGCAAGATCCACAAGACGACGGAACGAACGGCAACTAGGGTTTATCACGAACACCACCAAGAATATAATCTAAAGGAAGATTATATCACGCTCTTGTACACACGTAATACGGCGAGTTAACCGTGAGTCTAGCACGAACAAACCGAGCTTCAAAGCTTATGGAATATCTACCCAATAACCCTAGAGAGGGATTAGGACTAGATAATTAGCTAAATCGAAAACCAACCGAAACCCTAAGATGGTGTGTGGGTGGCGATCGCAAGAAACAAAAGAAAGGGGAGAGACCAAAAATTATGAAAGCCTTGGGGTTGTTTATATAGCCTTGGCAATCCTTGGGCTCCAAGTAAATAAACAAGAATTAGGAAACAAAAGTTTCCCTTTGCCCCCTTCCTTCTTTGGCCGACGGACGCAAGCCCCCAATGGGGTGTTTGCGTAATTTTTGTTTTCCTTCTTTTCACTTCTATTAGTCTCCATAACGGTCGTTTATAACTTAACTATTATTTATTAACGATCGTTAGTTAAGCTTTGGTTTGATTTAATAAATATATATATAATATATTTAATAAATAAATTAACCCTTTACGTTATGTGTGCAATCCCGTGATCCCGAGTTCGATCCTATCTCACGACTATTAATTTTAAGTCCATAAACTTTCAAAAACTACTATCATTCAACATTTTCATGGAAATGTTTAGGAGGACGTTCAGAAACAAATGTTACTAGTCACAAGCTTGGCACTTTGTTCAATTGGAAAGGAATGCATAAAGGGGTCAAGAAACTGATAAGAGAATGTAACATATGTCAGAGACAAAAACTAGATTTAGTTGCTTATCCAAGGTATTTGTAGCCTTTGCCAATCCCAAAAAAAAATATAGAGTGAAATATATATGGATTTTATTGTGGGATTACCCAAGTCACAAGGCAAGTCAGTGATATTTGTGGAGTGGACAGGTTAAGTAAGTATGCTCACTTCATGGCTCTTAACCATCCATATACAGATAGTTTAGTTGCTCAAGTGTTTTTGGATAATGTGTATAAACTCCATGGTCTACCAACTGCTATTGTGAATGATAGAGATACTATATTCTTGAGTATTTTTTGGCAATCATTGTTCAAGTTACTTAAGATGGAGTTGAAAATGTCAACAGCCTATCATCCATAAATTGATGGTCAGATAAAAGTGGTCAACAAGTGATAGAGATACTATGTTCTTGAGTAATTTTTGGCAATCATTGTTCAAGTTACTTAAGGTGGAGTTGAAAATGTCAACAACCTATCATCCACAAACTGATGGTCAGTTTTGGTACAATACAAACAAGCATTTTTCTACTACACTAACACCCCCATTGCATATTCCCTACCTAGCTGGAGAGTGTGTTATGGAAGAAGTGGACAGAACTTTACAAGCTAGAGAATCTACTATTGAAGTGTTGATTTCATCTAAAAAGAGCTCAAGATAGGATGAAGTTGTATGCTGATAAGAAAAGGTGAATGTGGGTTTATTTGAAAAACTCACAGACAAATGACCATAAGGCAAGAACACCGGCATAAGTTGTCTGCAAAGTACTATGGACCTTTCTTAGTGGTGGCTAAGATAGGCACTGTGGCTTACAAACTGGATCTACCTAACACTTGTCAAATACATCCAGTATTTCATGTGTCACAATTAAAGTTGTGTAATGGAAACAACAACAAAATGGGACTTCTTCTTCACTGTAGAGCAGATGGTTTATTGTCAGTGCATCCAGAAGCTATATTGGACATGAGGATGGCTAAGCTCAACAACAAAGTTGTTGCGTATGTCTTGGTCAAATAGGTTGGTCAAAGCACTACAGATGCTACTTGGGAATTGTATGATGATGTGGTGGAGAAATTTCATGAGTTTGAGATAGATCCTTGAGGACAATGATGTTTTCAAAAGGAATGGATTGTTATAAAGCAAAACAGTCTAACGGGTCAAATTGGGAAATTGACCTGGAAAAGTCAAACTACCGTTTTAGCGAGAAAAGCTGTTAGAGCTTTTCTCCTTTTCCTTTAAATAGCAAACAACTGTCATTTGTCATTCTCTATGTTTTGTAACTTGTAGAAACTAGAAGGGGGGTTGAATAGTTTCTTAAATTTACTTGTTAAAGATCGGTTTTTAAAAAAACCTTTTCAAAAACTTAGGTTTGAGTAATTATGTGAAACCTTCTTATACACAATACGGACAAGGTATAGTGCAACTAAACTAATAATCACAAGTATAAAGAATAATGAATGTAAAGAGATAACGGAAGGAAAGATTAAACCAAACACCAAGGATTTATAGTGGTTCGGCAACGAAGCTCACTCCTCGTTCCTACTCCACTCCTCGAGTACTCCTTACTCGAGAGTTCACTAATCAACAAGCTCCTTAAGGTGGAGAAACCGTACACAACGTCGCTTAACCAATTTCCGACTCTAAGCTAAAAGTCGAACCCTAATCTTAGCTAGGACCAATCTACACCAATATACTTTAAGGACCAAGTATTAACCTTAATACATACACAACTTCTAAATAGACACAACTACTTGGATCTTCACAACAATGACACAACAATGAATAAATAAGTTTGGATCTTCAATGGATCTTTAAGGTAGACATAACACTTCAAGGATGATAGTGTTCTTCTCATTGCACTTTGAGAGGAAAAGATGAGAGGAGAAAGATTCACTTCTAAACAAGTAGTAATCAAACAAATGATCAAGGATTTGAGTGATTTAAGAAGTATGAAAGAATCTGGAAATGTATGTGCAAAAGAGGTGAACTGAAAGTCTGAGAATGGTCTACTATTTATAAGACAAACATCCAACGGCTATATCTGCCCGCGGTTCATTATTGGAGCCCGCGGTTCCTTATCGATAAGGAATCGCTATAGGTGCTAAGGAACCACCTACATAGACTCCGCTCCCTTTTATCTTTTAGTGGGTTTATTCAGATCTGGGGATTAAAATATCCTGAAAGGATATTTCAACCCTATATAGAATATGCCATTTTCAAATTTCAAATTTTCAAATAATTAATTTAATAAAACATTTTCTTAAAAAGAAAGTTTAATAAAAAAACTTGTCACACTTAATAAAAAGTAAGTTTTAAGAAAAGATTAAATCCTTGATCACTTAATTAGGATGAGTACTTGTTTGTCCATACCTTAAGTGATAATGGTTGAAATGAAAAATACTTGAACTCAAGAATTCGTTTTTTGTTGTTTTCGTAAATGCTTGTTTTTACATATTGTCGTAATCAAAACAAATCGAGACCGAAAAATGCAAGTAACGTTTTTAGGCATCATTGCATTAACAATCTCCCGCTTTTTGATTCCGACAATACATAAAATCAATCACCTAATAAAACAAGATTTTCGAAGACGAGTTTATATCATTTCTCCCCCTTTGTCGAAGCAAAAAGGTTGCAAAAGTCTTTGAAGAAGAAAAAAACCGGACTTTGCAAATGCTCCCCCTTGGTGCTTACTCCCCATTGCTTAGGGCACCAAGGAATCGATATATGGTGACAAGCTACATAGAAGGGTTAGTAGTAGAGAAGAAACACCCAACAAGATATAGCAAAGGTCAAAAAAAATAAGAGAAGAAACAAAGATCCAAGATAAGTCATGTTAAAAAGGAAACATGATAAAAGATACAAGGAAATAAATCATACAAAGATGTATGAGAAAAATAAAAAACACAAGCCAAAAGAAAAGCATAAATCTAATCCAAGTTAAACTAGAATTCTAAGATTTGCTTGAACTAGAGGTCTTGAAGATAAGCAACCAATGCTTAGATAAAAGACAAGGTAGTGGTGGAAGGAGGTAGTGGTGGCTTGGTAGAGATCTCATAGTCATCGTGAAGAGGAGGTTTAACTAAGAAACTCTTGATGTAATTCAACTCTTCATAGATATGAGCCATAGCAAGATGTTGATATTGACAGCAATGACAATATGTTCCATGATGCATGACATTATCATGTGAAGGAGGAAGAACACTAAAGGCTAGTGGTGGAAGATAAGAATTTCCACAATCAACATTCTTAGAAGAAGAAGAGATGTGATTTTGAGTGTTCTTGGGTGAATTGGGATTGAAAGCAATTGGAGAAAATGGAGGAGAATCAAAGGTTTCATTTGGGGAATAAGACATTTTGATTTGAGAAAGGATGCAAAATACTTAAGGTTAAATAGAGAAAGCCCAAGATATTTTAGGGGTGGTCAAAGGGTTGAAACAAAGATTCCAAAAAAATGTTGGAACAAATTCGGAGTTTCAGGAATACCCGAAAATGAAGGTATTGGGCGCGGTTCCTTATCTCCACAAGCAGTTCCTTATCACTAGGGAACCGCGGTCTCAATAGAGAACCGCCCACAGTGGGTTGAATTTGGTGATGAGGGAGGATTTTCCAATTCAGCAAATCCTATTTTTCTAGTCTAACTAATCATGGAGATATGCTTAGAAGCAAAGATAGACAAAGAAAACACACAAGAACTCACCAAACAAGGTTTTGACCAGAATACATGGATTTTAAAGAAAATCGATGTAGGAGGTGTGTAGAACTAGACACAAGGTCATGACACAATTATCCTCCATAGTTATCTTTTGTTCTTGCTATATTTGAGAGACCCATACATATGAATTATGTAAGCTCATTATGAATAGAAAGAAGCTATGAAAAATGTTTTTAGATTGAATTAACAATGCAAAAACATTTCTCGACCATTTTTGAAAGAACTTTGAGAATTTTGAAAAAGAGAAAAAAAGATTCTCAAAAGGAGTTTGGGATACCCAAGAGCTCAAAGAAATAAAAGACTCAAAAGAGAAAAAGACTCGATTAATTAAAATGCGCAATTAAGGCATATGTTACATTAAACCTAGACCTAGACGCAAGTAATTAAAAGGTTCCCTCTTAAGTGGCTTAGTGAAGATGTTGGCTAAGTTTTCTACCGAGGGCACCTTCTCAATCAAAATGTTCCCCTTTTGAACATTATCCCTAAAAAAATGGTGGTGAATCTCAATGTGCTTAGTAAGCGAATGTTGCACAGGATTCTTGCTAAGGTCTATTGCACCCTTATTGTCGCACATGATGGGAACATCATCAAGAGAAATCCCGTAATCAACAAGCGCTTGCTTCATCCATAGATCTTGTTGACAAGCTTTACCGGCACTCACATACTCGGCTTCCGTGGTGGATATAGCAAGAGCGGTTTGTTTCTTGGAGAACCAAGAAGTTAAATAACAACCCATGAAGGTAAAAACACCACTAGTGCTTTTCCGGTCCACATAGTCTCATCCGAGTCCGCGTAGACAATGGTTTCTACACCGGTCCCTTTAGGATACCATAATCCTAAATGTATAGTGCCCTTAAAGTATCGGAAGATACGCTTAACCGCTTCAAGGTGAGAGGTTTTGGGAGCCTCTTGGAAGCAAGCACAAAGGCAGAAACTAAACATGATATCCGGTCGACTTGTCGTTAGGTAGAACAAACTACCAATCATACCTCTATATTTTGTGTTGTCTACCAATTCACAATCATCATCTACGGTGAGTTTATTATGTGAGGCTATAGCGGTCTTCATCGGTCTAGAGTCTTCTAATCCAAATTTCTTTAGCATTTCTTTAACATACTTGGGTTAATTAAAGAAAATACCATCGTCCATTTGTTTAACTTGGAGTCCTAAAAAGAATTTGAGTTCTCCCATCATACTCATTTTAAACTCGTCATGCATGATTTTGGCAAAGTCATCACACAATGATTGACAAGTTAAACCAAATATAATGTCATCAACATATATTTGTACAATAATGAGGTGAGAACCTTTCTTCTTTGTAAAGAGCGTATTGTCTACCATCCTCATGGTATACTCATGTTTTACAATAAATGCTTTAAGTCTATCATACCAAGCTTTGGGTGCTTTTTAAGACCATAAAGATCTTTCTTAAGTTTGTAAACATGATCTGGTTTCTCAATATCAATGAAGCCGAGAGGTTGAGCCACATATACCTCTTCATTGATCAAACCATTAAGAAATGCACTCTTTACATCCATTTGTTGAAGCTTAAAGTATAAGGCACAAGCGTAAGATAAACGGATTCTAATGGATTCTAATCTTGCTACGGGTGCGTATGTCTCGTCATAATCAATACCTTCTTGTTGATTATAGCCTTGAGCTACAAGTCTAACCTTGTTACGAGACACAACACCATTCTCATCTAACTTATTCCTATATACCCATTTGGTTCTTATGATGGTCAAACTTCTAGGTGGAGGAACAAGTTCCCAAACGTCATTAGCAATGAATTGATTCAATTCTTCTTACATAGCGATGACCCAACTCTCATCCATCAAAGCTTCTTTAACATTCTTTGGTTCAATCAAGGAGACAAAACAACAGAAGTTACTTTGATTTTGGACTTGAGATCTTAGGGTCCTTTGATTTAATTCGCCTATGACGTTATCGAGAGCATGATCCTTTGACTCCTTAATGTTTACTCCATTTTCAACACTAAGGTATTCAACTCCTATATTTCTAACATCTTTGGCATTAACTATGTCTATTTCATCCAAGTCATCATCTAACAAAGTTGGTGTCTTAGATGAAGGAGGGGTTTCATCAAATGTCACGTTAAGTGGTTCTTCAATTACACCCGAGGTTCTATTGAGGACTATGTAGGCTTTGCTAGTTTGAGAATAACCTACAAAGATACCTTCGTAAGACTTTGGGTCAAACTTAGTAAGGTAATCTTTGGTGTTGAGAATGAATCACTTGCTTCCAAACACCCTAAAGTATTCCAATGAGGTCTTCTTACCTTTAAGGATCTCATATGGGGTCATTCCTAGAAAAGGTCGAATAAGAATTTGGTTGAGAATGTAGGTCGATGTGTCCACGGCATTGCACCAAAAGTTTTGAGGCAAAGATTTCTCATTTAACATTGTCCTACTCATCTCTTGGATGGTCCTATTCTTCCTTTCAACTACCCCATTTGATTGTGGAGTGCGAAGAGCCGAGAAATTATGGGTAATACCATGAGCTTCACAAAAGGCACCGAATTGCACTTCATTATCAAATTCCCTACCATGATCCTTCCTAATAGAGACAATTGAACATCCTAGTTGATTTTGAATTCTTCAACTAAAGGTTTCGAAGTGATCGAAAGCTTCATTCTTAGACGCCAAAAATATAGTCCAAGTGAATCTAGAGTAGTCATCAACTATAACTAGGGTATAAAGGTTACCTCCATAAATCCGTATGGCAGAAGGTCCAAAGAGATCCATATGTAGGAGCTCTAAGCACCGAGAGGTCGAAACCAAATTCTTGGCTTTGTGACTTGAGTGAACTTGCTTCCCAATTTTCCAAGCATCACAAAAGTGACTATCAAACTTCATCTTGGGGAGATGTCTTACCAAATCCATAGAGACTAAAGATTGAATTAAACGCATATTAGCGTGACCTAATCTCCTATGCTAAAGAGTAGAACTATCATCTAAAGTTGCTAGACATAAGTTGTTCTTTGACTTCCTATTGACCTTTATGACATAAAGCCCGTGCTTTTTCACACCTTTTCCAATAACCTTTCCATCTTTTACGATTTCACTGTCATATTCCGAAAAGATGACCTTACACTTATTGTCACAAATTTGACCTATACTTAGAAGGTTAAAACCTAAGTCATCTACGTGCTCTACGTTTTCAATAGTCATAGAGTCAAGAGAGACCGTACCTTTGCTAATGATATTACCACGTCAATTACTTGCGAATGTAACGTTGCCTCCATCATATGCTTTGTAGTGTGAGAATAAACTTCGATTACCCGTCATGTGTTTTAAACAACCACTATCATTAATCCACTCGTCGGGCTCTAAATCGATTCTCAGGCATATCTAGGTAACAACACACAAGATCAAACATTTGGTCCCCAATATCTCATGGGTCCAAAGTTGTTAGTTGCAAACATCCCTTGCATTTGGTTGGGATGCATGTATGAAGGAGACATTTCCCATGGGGAAAAGTATTGTTGTTGAAAATTATTCCAATTCATATGGCCATTTTGTTGTCCATAGTTTCTCCTAGGTGTCTTTGATCTTGATCTAGAATTATTGTTATTCCTCCTAGGTGTTGGAGTTTTACTTCTAGGTCGTGATTTAGCTTGATCATCTCTTTTTTGCGTAGGTGTTCTACTTCTAGGTTTAGACTCATTTCGTACTCTTGGAGGAGTAGATGTTTGTCTAGATAAGTTTCTAGTTCCCATTAGAGGTTTACTCAAGGGCTTGTAGAATTTATCTAGAGTAGGCTTTTCAATAATAGGTACTTTGACCTTGTTAATAAGAATATTTTTTGGCCCTTCACCTAAAATAGACATTTCAGAAAGTTTAAGATTTTCACAAAATCCTTCTTCTATCTGCGGTTCTTTAGCTCCACCCGCGGTTCCATAGCAATAAGGAACTGCACCATATGCTGGAGAACCGCGTAGAGGGGTGCGTTTTTCTGAAAACCTAACTTGTTTTGGTTCACTAGTTGATGCTTCATTAGTGTTATATCCTAGCCCAAGTCTTTCCTTAGAATAAATTTGTTTGCTTAACATGTAATGAAGAGCATTAGTACCTCTCATGAACTTTTCAAGTCTAATGGAGGTGCTCTTGAGATTTTCATTCTCTTGTCTAAGGTTTTCACATTTTAAACAACCTAGATCAACTTCTTTGTTATTATCAAGCTTAGCTAATTTCTCTTTTAGCTCACTAATCTCATCTTCAAATTTAGTTCTAGTTGATTTTAGCGTTTTGTTCTTTTCAATGAATTTAAGACTAAGCTTATGTAAGTTATTGTATTGGCCTTCTAATTCACTATCATCTTGAGAAGAACTATTATTGCTATAATAATCGGTTTTGGAATGTACCTCTTTAGAAGTGTGAGCCATAAGACATTTCTCATCTTTGGGGTTGTCATCAACATCTTCACCGCTATCGTTCCATGAACCTCCAACAAACGCCGTGTGGTTCTTGTTGCGTGAAGGCTTAGGACAATCACCGATGAAATGATTTGGATCACCACATCTAAAGCATTTCCTATCACCTTTATCATCTTTGGAAAATCGGTTTTTGGAGAAGGGTTTCTTGTCGTTGTTTGGTTGCCTCATGTATTGACCTCGTCTTTTGAAGAACTTCTTATAGTCTCTAACCACCATGGCATATTCCTCATCATCACTATCCGAGGAGCTTTCATGGTCACTTTGCGCCTTCTTGGCCTTAAGTGCAAGAGACTTTCTTTCACTCTTAGTTTTCACCATTTCCGAGTCCTTCAAAATTATAATCTCATGAACCTTCAATACCACTGAGGTCATCGAGTGATAATTTGGCGAGATCCTTTGATTCTTCAATCGTCGTGACTTTAGCTCTCTATTTTGGATGCAACGCCCTAAGAAACTTCCTAACATTGTTCTTGCTAGAAAAACCTTCATCAAGTGCTTTTAGACTAGTAATAATAGTGTTAAATCTAGCAAATGCCCTATCAATAGTTTCATCTTCTAAGATGACAAATTGTTCATATTGTTGAACAAGAAGATCGATTTTACTTTCTTTTACTTGGCTATTACCTTGGTGGGTTACTAAAAGAGCGTTTCAAATATCTTTAGCGGTTTCCCACATAACAATCCTTTCGTACTCTTTCTTTGGTAAAGCATTATAAATCACCATTTTAGCCTCATTATTTTTAGCAAGTTTCCTTTTAGTATCATCATTAGCTTTGTCAAAAGTGACTATCTCTTTACTTTTAGAAACTTCATTATATTGAGAAGGCAAAAAATCACCATTGGTAATAACATGCCAAAGATCTAAATCTTTTGATTTCACATAAGTCTCAAATCTATTTTTCCAATAAATAAAACTATCAGTTTCAAAAAGAGGTGGTCTTTGCATTGATTGCCCTTCTAGATACTTGTTAGAATCCATAGATCAATTCAAGTTATAAAATACAATATATTTTAAAAAGGATTGAGCAACCACGATCTGATACCAATTGTAGAAACTGGAAGGGGGTTGAATAGTTTCTTAACTTTACTTGTTAAAGATCGGTTTTTAAAAAAACCCTTTTCAAAAACTTAGGTTTGAGTAATTATGTGAAACCTTACACAATATGAACAAGGTATAGTGCAACTAAACTAATAATCACAAGTATAAAGAATAATGAATGTAAAGAGATAAGGGAAGGAAAGATCAAGCCAAACACCAAGGATTTATAGTGGTTCGGCAACGAAGCACACTCCTTGTTCCTACTCCACTCCTTGAGTACTCCTTACTCAAGAGTTCACTAATCAACAAGCTACTTAAGGTGGAGAAACCGTACACAACGTCGCTTAACCAATTTCTGACTCTAAGTTAAAAGTCGAGCCCTAATCTTAGCTAGGACCAATCTACACCAATATACTTTAAGGACCAAGTATTAACCTTAATACATACACAACTTCCAAATAGACACAACTACTTGGATCTTCACAACAATGACACAACAATGAATAAATAAGTTTGGATCTTCAATGGATCTTTGAAGTAGACACAACACTTCAAGGATGATAGTGTTCTTCTCATTGCACTTTGAGAGGAAAAGATGAGAAGGGAAAGATTCACTTCTAAACAAGTAGTAATCAAACAAATGATCAAGGATTTGAGTGATTTAAGAAGTATGAAAGAATCTGGAAATGTATGTGCAAAAGAGGTGAATTGAAAGTCTGAGAATGGTCCACTATTTAAAAGACAAACATCCAACGGCTATATCTGCCCGCGGTTCCTTACTAGAGCCCGCGGTTCCTTATCAATAAGGAACCGCTATAGGTGCTAAGGAATCGCCTACATAGACTCCAATCCCTTTTGTCTTTTAGTGGGTTGGTTCGAATCTGGGGATTAAAATATCCTGAAAGGATATTCCAAACCAAGATAGAATATGCCATTTTCAAATTTACAAAATTTTCAAATAATTAATTTAATAAAACATTTTCTTAAAAAGAAAGTTTAATAAAAAAAACTTGTCACACTTAATAAAAAGTGAGTTTTAAGAAAAGATTAAATCCTTGATCACTTAATTAGGATGGGTACTTGTTTGTTCATACCTTAAGTGATAATGGTTGAAATGAAAAATACTTGAACTCAAGAATTTGTTTTTCGTTGTTTTCGTAAATGCTTGTTTTTACATATTGTCGTATTCAAAACAAAGCGAGACCGAAAAATGCAAGTAACGTTTTTAGGCATCATTGCATTAACATAACTGATTTGTCTCCTTACTCTTCACTTGTAACATTCAATCATTCCATTCCACTGTAATCATTCAACTCATCAATCCAATAACAATCTAGTTTCAGTTCTTGTTTCTTGTTATAGAACTTGTTAGCCTCAAAATATTGAGTCAAACAAGAATGATCGGTCATAGGTTTATTATGTATCGTTTAATAGAACGTTGTAATAGTTAGTAAAATAGTCGTAACAATACGGGCTTGATGGCTAGCTTAAAAGGCCTCTTTTAAGGTACTAAGCATTTATTCAAGCCCTACCCATCAATATATAGTCATTAAGTTACATGTAAGCTTGGACTATATATACACACCTCCTAGGAGGGTCACATGTAACTTCTCATTCTCTCAATCTAACATTCCACAAGTTTCCAACCAATTATCTCTACTTTCTCTCACTAATTTCTCTCTCTAGAATTCTTATATTAACATCAAATATCATGGGACAACAGAACTCAAGTTGAATTGTTGCATTGTAAAATCAAGTTGAATAAGTGGAGTTACCTGTTTCCAAACATGGTTGCCAAAGAGAAACCCATCAATGTCTTGTCACCTGCATTGCATCATCAGAGGATAACCGACACAGGACCTTGTGCGTGGTAGTAATCATACGGATCTCCACTTACTTTTTCATTCTAATTCATGAACCTCTCCATCTCTAGGGGTGTTTATTTTGGCTTATATTTCATAAGACCTTATTTTCTGGCTTATTTTGAAACTTGTGAGCTTATATAAGTTGATTAGAATATGATATTAGCTGATAAGTCTCAAAATAAACCATTAATTTGAGGCTTAGGAGATATAAGCCGAAATACAAATTAGCTCATAAGCCACATATAAGCTTAAAAAACACCCTTACAAATAAGTACACAGGTCTACAAAGAGATGCAAGCCACTTCACCTATAGTTACCAACAGGAAGTTCACTTTCCTTAGATCGTGTACACAAATTGATCAATGCACGTGGGTCACTGAGGAAATTTCATTTGTTCGCACCCCAAAATAGTTATCACCACCTTCCTTCTTGCACATACGTACAAATGTCTACAAAGAGATGCAAGCCACTTCACCCATGGTTGCCAACGGGAAGTTCACTGTCCTTAGATCGTGTACACAAATTGATCAATGCATGTGGGTCATTGCATAACTTTCAATTGTTCGCCCCCCCCCCCCCCCCCCCCAAATAGTTATCGCCGCCTTCCTTTTGAATGCTTAATTAAAGGCATAAGCGAGGATGTATCAAAGGTTAGCTAGTATAGGGAATGCACACACGCATTAATTTCAATTTACACAGTCCGATCACGGTTCCTCTTATGAACAACAGGTTACATGGGTGACATACGGAAGGCATTGATGAATCACCACCAAACCAAACGTTCTACGATCATCTAATCAGGAGTGGCTTCACATTTAGAGATGAACGAATGGTAGCGTGGCTCGAAAGATCATATGAAAGATGGTCACATATGGACGCTACATGTGGCATGATCACTAAAACTCCAGCCTTTGAAGGAAAAGATACGTGCATTATCCTTAACGCTATGTTCCCGAGTTTATGTTTTGGAGTGAAAGGGAAAGGTTTGGAGTGGTCACAAAAAAAGTTTGTGTTCCAGATATTCTTTTGGAGAGGAGAGGGAAGTAAATGATAGTAAATTACACTCAATTTACTCTCCTAATCTTCTTCCCAAATTGGAGTGAAAAGGAGTGAATATCATTTTTTAGCCTTATTCTTGCTTACTCCCTCATCTTTTCTTTCCAATTGAGGAACACACAATAAAAATTATTTCTTCTTCTTCTCCTCTTTACTTCTTTTATTTTTTTCCCTCCATCCCTATTCTTCTCTTTTTATACTCTGGAACAGAGTGTTACACTCATAAAAAGATATTTTACTACATATAATCTATAGCATGTTGGTTTTGATATCTCTGTAGGCTATGTGCGAATTTTACTACAAACAAACCTCGCAAGGTATTCATTCATAAAAAGATATTCCTGTCAGAAACTTAAAAACAAGTTTCGCCTTAATTAGTTTGATATCACACACTCGGTTGATGTATAAATTTCACTAGGAATAACAAGAAGAGTAGTCGTGAGAGTTATGTTTTATTTTGGATTGTTACTTTCCTAATTTTAAAAATACTACCACTTGAGGTGAGATCTACAAAGAATGGTATCTAAAAAAGGACTAAAAGAAGAGATCTCAACCATTCAATAATATTTTCATCTAATGGTTATAATTCAACCTACTAATCATATTTAAACAAAAAAACGCATATTTATCCTTATTTATCCACCTAGTTTTTCTCTCTACAAAACACACATACATCTTACATACTCTCCCAACCACCACCATAGCCACCTACCGCCCAAAAATAACAACCCTGACCATCACCACCACTACCACACCAGAAACCTTAACCACCAACACCTATCCGTTGATCTGACGTAGATCCACCAGATCTTCCTTGCACCACCACCGCACTACCACTAACACTTGATGTCGATCTGTCGTCGCAACACCTTGACCAATTTAACTTAACCGCCACCACCCCCGTCCACCCACCTTCTCACCTCTATCAGAAACCCCACCCATAAGAAAATAAAGATATGATGTGACGATGAATGGCATGATAATCTAGTCTCATGTATTTTCAAAAAAAGTATAGATCTGATATGAGTAAAATGTGTGAGATTATAAATGATATAATGTGATGATGTGATGATCTGATGATCTGATGTATGATGTATAGATATGATCTTATATGATATGATGATAAATGATGTGATGATAAATGATGTGATCATCTGATCTGATCTGATGTTTAGCCAGAGATGTGTTGATGTTGGAAGAGTTTACGTAATAGAAGAAAGAATACTCGCAATGAAGTTGCTGAGGAAAATTACATGTGATTTACCCGAAGTCACGTGTGATTTAACCCATATCACATGTGATTTTACCCCTAAGAGAAAATGCAAAGAGTTTGGTGTGAGTACTAATGCACATACCAAAAAGACTTGTTGGCTAGGTCCATAGGCAATAATGGTTGCAAAAGCAATGAATAACACTATTTGAATTGATTTTTTACTTCATAAATAATTTATATGTTTTATTTCAATTTAATAATTGTGGATTGTACCTTGGCTAAGACTCGGAGATGTTGATTGTTACTTTTATATGTCCACTAAAACTTGAATAAAAAGATTGCCCGATTTTAATTTCCAATTTTACTAAGTTATTTTGTTATAGTTACAAGTTTGTTAAATAGTATTTGATAATCATGACAAAGCACAAGAAATGTGGCCAAAATCACAGGTAATTTGACAGAAATCACTTGTGATTGGCAGAAATCACATGTGATTTGACACAAATCATAAGTGTTTGAAAAAAATCACTTGCTGTTTGGCCTGATTTTAGATTTAGTATAAATCACTTGTTGGTTTGGCCTAAATTACTTGTGATTCGGATCAAATCACATGTAATTATCACTGAATCACATGTATTTCAAGCAAAAATACATGTGTATCAAAAAAAGTTCACATGTAATTCAGAAGCCATTTTTTTATATATTTTACATGACTCACAACAAAACACTTTATATATTGATAGAATTACATGTGATTCAGAAAAAATCATATGTGATTCATCTAAAGTGGGTTTGTTAGAAGAAGGGAAAATTACCAAAAAGGGTCTTTTGCCTAATTTTCTCTTCCCAAAAAACACTAGAAAAATCCCGATACGGTCCAGGGAAACAAAGAATATAGGGCAACTGGGTGCAGAATGCGCCACGTGTCCTCTGTTGCCCTATATCTTGGGGAAATCTGTCATAATTGCCCTGTTTTTTTGGACACTTGTCAAAATCTGAATGGTTGCTGCCCTATATTCTTTGTTGCCCTGGACTGTATCAGGAAAAACATGTTTTTTGGACTCAATCAAGAATTGCTCAAAATTGAAGGACTCTTTTGATAATTATCCCTTAGAAGAATTGAAGGTTCTGAAATATTTGAATCATATGTAATGCAAACAAAATCAAATGTAATGCAAGAAAACTCACATGTAATTATCAGCAAATCACATGTAATTCAAGCAAAATAATATGTAATTCAGAAGGCAATTTGATTTTTATATTTTTCATGAATGACAACAATTTTTTTTATATATTGACAGAATTACATGTGATTCAAAAAAATCACATGTAATTCATCT
Organism: Glebionis coronaria; assembly: GCA_025667525.1. Lineage (NCBI taxonomy): Eukaryota > Viridiplantae > Streptophyta > Magnoliopsida > Asterales > Asteraceae > Glebionis > Glebionis coronaria. Next base: position 459,098,750 of record CM046881.1, on the reverse strand, counting down.
AAAGTGAGTTTGCTTGAATCACATGTAATGCAACTAAAATGATTATCAGTGAATCACATGTAATTCAAGCAAAATTACATGTGATTCGAACAAAATCACATGTAATTCGTAAAGCAATTTGTTTTCTATATTTTACATGAATAACAATAAAACATTTTTAAATGTTGACAGAATTACATGTGATTCAAATAAAATCACATGTGATTCATCTAAAGTGGTTTTGTTAGAAGAAGTTATGGTTATGAAATTCTTGAATCACATGTAATGCAAGCAGAATTACATGTGATTCTGCTTGAATCAGTATCCAACTCCGTCATCATTAGCAGTTCAAGATGAAGCCATAGAAATTATTTAAAAGAACACATTACTTGATACAATTTGATAAGTAATACGTAGTAGTAATGAATAATATTACAACAGGTCCTAATACATTTGCTTGAGTATTACTAGAAGCAACTATTACTTGTGTTGTTTTACAACAAACAATATAATTCTGTACATCGATAAATTAACAAAACAGTACTTGTGATATGTATATTCATTCGACATCCTTAACTTCGGCTTCAACGTCAATAACAACTCTAGACGAAGCTTCCCTGCAGAAACCACGAGTCGAAACCTCGATGCATCACATATAGTTCATATTATTATTAATAAGATAAGCATAACGCTACACTAGCAAAGGAGCAGCAAGTGTACAACAAAGAACTTTAGGACAACAATGTGATACTTTGATTATCATTCAATGTTCAATTAAGAGGATAATTAGATATGTGATATGTCTCTAAATTAATTATTTTCATGGCATATCTTGTAAATGAGGTATACAAAGAACAAGTTGTAAATCACATGCGATTTGAGGAAAAATCACGTATGATTTAGCGTATAATCACATATCATTTACATATTTACATACAACTCATATATGTATAGCGTACTTGACCTTCAAATGATTCGATATGTTAAACTGAATCTCCAACTCAACACCAAGACTATGTTCTCATATTATTGAAAGCTTTGGTTCAACTTTTGGTAATTGCTCTGCAAAAGAAAAAATATATAAATGTCAAACTCGTGTACAAATCACATGTGATTTTGTACGAATCACATGTGATTTTTTACGAATCCCCTAGATCAGTTGTATCATGGGAAGATGGATACGCGATTCTTCTAAAGTTCTGCTTCTTTGATCAGTATTCGTCCTCTTCCTCGTCGTGATGCCCAAAGAAAGTTTCGCGTCCTCTTCATCCAAAACATTGTCATTACAAAAGTTACCAATCACAAGTTGGACATCAAGTTGCATGTACTGATATAGAGTGCCAAGATCTTGATCTAATAACGATAAAATGAATCCCTCCTAAAGAACATATTACCTAACATTCAGGCAACTAGATAAATGTGCCCATAAAACACCAGTTAAGATTGGCTAGTCGAGCCCATATAGTGGGGTGAGTTGTATATAGGCGTGTCACGAGAAAGGTTCTCTTTTATAAACCTCTTCGTAGCAATATGATTTTAGTATGATACATTTTATTCCTTAAAACTTTCATTATGCAAAAGTATACTAATCTAATATCCATGTTCTATAACATGTTTATGGGAAGTGAAATAACTTAATAGTTAATAGCATGTCAACAAAACTTTAACAAGCTTTCAACATAGCTTATATACGTTTTACGTGAAAGAATATGTCACAGTAACCGAATTTCAATTACACAAGATTTACCAAACCAAATAAACTCTAGGTAACCTAAAACATATTAGATTGCACATCTCATTTCAAGATTCACGGAGCCCATTTCATGGATCTGCACATGACAGACCATTTTAAATTTATCATAAAAACAGTAGCTTGTACGCTTAAACAACCTGCAATATAATCACTTAAAATTATCTAAAGACAAAAGTGAATGGCACTTATCAATTGACATTGGTGAAATGTTCTCTTCATTGATACATTTATCCATATTAGAACTAACCCCACTTCCTAATTCCTATGACCATATGAGTTAGTTCTATACACGTCATCGTCAATCATCTAATTGAAACACTAATTTGTTATCCTACACCAAATATTTTGATTGACTAGACGAGTACCCGCGTATAGCGGCGGGAATTATAGATATAGGTAATTAATGACATGCTATATTGTGACAAATGTTTCGTGTAAAATTTAAAATTAAACGTGAAAAGGAAAGATCAAAATGTAATTACAAATGATCGTAAGATGTGAAAACATTTTGTTTTTATATATTCGTGGTTTAAGTAACTGAGAGACCATAGTTATCATTTATTTTTTGAATTGATTCAGATTTTTAGTTTACAATAGTTTCTGTTACTTATTACAAAGGCTTTTCGAAATAGTTTAAGCTCTTCAAAAAGTTTCGATCATTTGTATTGAGGCTAGAGGTGGCGGACGGGCATGGGCAGCGGGCTAAACGGGCGACGGGTTAAACGCGCGTCGGGTTAAACGAGCGCGGGCTAAACGCGCACGGGCAAAACGGGCAGGCTAAACGGGCGCAAGATAAAATGAGAAAAAAGATATATAAAAACGTAGAATTAATAAATAAAAATACTTGTTTAAAAGCCGGGGATAAAAACTAAATATAAAATATCCGCCGAGTAGCCTAATTAGTGTTTTACATGTGCGCTTATTAACCCCATAAGTTTCTTACATATGCGCTCATTTATCCTGTTAATAATAAAAAATTGACAAAAAGTGCTCCATCCTTTTTTTAAAATGGGCAAAAAAATGCCCATATTTATTAAAATGGGCAAGATTTGCCACCTCTAATTGAGGCCTTCAAAATAGTCTAAGTTTTTCACTTCCAGTACACTAAAATCTCACAAAAAATAAAATATTGTTATGAATAATATGTGGATGTCTAGAATAAGGCCCATGACCCAAGTAGTAATTAGGGTTTACCGCTGAACTTTTTGATCATCAATCCCAAACGTTAGCACAGTCCACATATCCTAATGCATGTGTCAAGTAAGTTTTTTTTTAATTTCAACGGATCTCCCTATCTACCAATTCTCTCTCGGTACGTCTTAAATTCTTTATACTAATATATTGATACCGATGTTCTGTTCTTTTGTTACTTCTATAAATAATCATCTCACATATTATTAATGATGATATATTTATTAGTAAAATTTTATTAGCCGTTATGAGTTGATTGTTATCTTTCCACTGAATAGTTTTTCTTTTGATAAGTGATAAGGATAAAATATTAAATGAATAGATTTTAATGTTTGATTGAAGTTTTATTTAGAATTTGGAACTTAAAAATCGATGAAGATTTGTTGTGTATTTATTTTTACTCATTAACGTTTTGTTTACTTTTAGTTTTGAACGTTTTGATGTGTTTGTCATAGAAACTATTTTTTATCATTAATAATGTATGATAACATAATATTGATCAGCCGACTCATAAAGAGTTTTTACCGTATATGTACAAAAGTTATGTGTGATGTTTCATCTATCCGTAGGTTGAAAATCATAGTATATGTCACACTCTTTGTTAAATCTACTATATATATTGCTTTTAAGCGTAATCGATTAGTGAATATGATGTTTGATGAAGTTCATGACGTGGATCTGACATTAGTAATTGTGATGAAGTAGATCTATGTTCATGTTTTTTAGTAAAGTTAGGATATGCTAGATTAGGATCAGATCTCTAATCTCGAGAATATTTGCCATACGATTTAGTTAACTTGATTACTTGACTGATACGTACATCTAGTTTCCGATATTTGTTTAGATGTAACTTGTGGACGGCTTTTAATATAGTTTTGAAAAATGTAACGGATCTAGACTCAACATGATATAGTTCTCTGTTTACACCACATACAATAAACATCATAATTGGTTGGATATATGCATGATACTTAAGGAAGAAGAATTACAAATGTAAAGCAATTAAACACTACATGCAAAAGATTATGTCAAATTTGATAGCAAAGTTAATAATGATAAACACAATACGATGTCACAATAGTACAAAGTATATAGAATGATCTGTAGTCCGTCTAAATTTGCTATATTAAGTATAACCAAAAGCAAATTTCGGCCCGTTATACTCCATGAATTCCGGATGTGATGAGTTTTTTTTTGTTTTTTTATAGTAAAAATGACTTGTTTTCCTTCAATGATAGCTTTTAATCAGTGTTAATGCTATACAAAACAGTTCATTTGCTGTAAGTCGTTTAACTACAATGTGTAACTATGCTCACTTATTTCTGACCAATAAATCCTTGAAGGAAACATTTTTTTAGCATGTCCTTATGTTTTGATGATCATTTGAGACATATAAATGGAGATTGATAGCCATTAGCCAACCTCAAAATATAAGACTATGTAGGACTTTGGCAGATAACTCCTTAATTGGAAAAAAGAGATATACCTTACAGTTATAATATATCGCGTGATGATTGCTAAAATTTAGATAATATCACATTTCTCACATTGTATTGCATAAAAAAAAAAAAAATTTATGTGGCTATGTGGTGATGCATTGGTTTAAGTAATAGCGAACATGAAAATATGAATTCTTATGTAGCTACATGTGAAATCTGTTAATGTTGGTATAACAGATGATAAATATTAAATATTGTTATTCACTTGGATGATTAATATTAATTAAAGTTGAAATCTAATTGTATAAATTAGATGGTATAAATTAGACAGCTCATATATGAAGGAAAATATATGTTCATTTTAAGTTAAGTTAGACGACTTATAAACTTTTATCTAATTTGTGGTTTATACTAGTTGCTTCAAATTGTTAACTTATGCATGATTTAGAGTTTAATTATGAAGTTAAAATTGAGTTCGTTGTTGAAGCCCTATAATTATACATCACATGTTTTTCTCATTTTTTTATGATCTTATAGAGACTAGTTAAAATTTGCATTTAAACTATAATTTGACGGGCAGTCAAAACGAGGCTCTATGTGGGCTTATTTCATGGTTTTACTAGAAGTAATTATGTCTTAAAGTTTGAACATTAAAAATTAATTTACTTACATTGTGTTCATATGATTTTATCACATCATCATGCTTGTATTGTAATGACACTTTCGTAAGGCTATTAAATACATAATCGAGTTTCTATTGAAATCGTGTGAAAGACATAAAAGAGCTAATCAAAGCAACGCGAGCTTTTCGTATGGTTCGACTTTATATATGAAGCACATGTGTAGTCATTAACTATAAGTTTATGAACCAAGATTATCATATTAATTGGCATGACCGGTTGGACCATCCCAGGTCAATCATGATGCGAAAGTTATAGAAGAATCATGAGTTTCTTTAAAGAGGATTTTGATTACTTTTGTTCTCAATGAAAGTTCATTACTCATCACCATTAAATACAAATAAGGACTCATTCCTTGAAATATTGGAAAAGATAAAAAGAACATGTATGTAGGCCTATACATGTCTCATGTGGATCATTTTGAATTATAAAATCGATGCATCGTCAAAATGATCATCAAATACGCAACTTCAAGTTGGCGTGATTATTGGCTCGATGTGAGCATATTTTCTAAATATGATTATTGAGAATGGTGATGAGTACCTTCAAGTATTAAGCGATTATTGGAATAAGTGTTGAACCTAAAGGTAGCTCATTACTTTTGTTGAAACGTTTGCAAAACGTATTCAGTTGATTGCAAAGCGAATAATTATAAGAACAAAAGTGTTGGTTTATGGGGCAATTTATAATATATGAGTGCGCATCTTGCCAACAATTAATAATGAATCCTCCCTTTGGTTTTTGGTCACAAACCATATAATTCTCATGTGAGATATAAAAATGTGCGATATATATGATAGTAAATCCACCACAACGCACAAAATGGAATGTTTAGAATGATAATTCATTCAGGGGGAGAATGAGCAGCGAGAAATTTGGAATGAACTATGATAATGAAAAGTTGATCCTCACAAGTAATGAATATGAACATAAAGTTCATGGGACAATTTACATTCCAGATCTATTAATTGCCAGACAAGGTTAGTGACCTAAATAAAGTGACTAGATCATAAACGCTGCTAGTGCTCCAATTAAAATGAGTGTCCCAACAATAAAACCAATGATTGGTAGTAAGTCTATGGCACGGCTACAACGTGATAGACTATTCGATTCCAAATAAAAATCCTTGATTGAAGAGATAATATGGAGCAAAGAAAATTAAGATGGTCGAATCGAGGTAATAAAGACCCCATGATAGTCTCCTAAAGAGACACTAGACATGAAGGTAATTGAGAAAATCCTAGGTACATGAAATACTATGAGATCTCAATAAATGATGGAATGCAATGTCTAGTAAAGTGTGGAATCGTAAAGAAATAAATCGACGTCGATAGAGATATATTTATAATGTGAATGATAATGATAATAAATAATATAGCGCTAAAGTGAATGTGAGGATCATGGATAGATGAATATCCAAAAATACTAATGATGCAAGAATATAATGAATAATTGAAGTCTCTTGTGATGAGACATATGGTTGAAGCTTACAATCTATTTATAAAACTTATTGGATATGCATTAGTCTTTATGAGAAAACGAAATTAAAATATGCATAAGTTGCAAATGATGACACACATATGTTTCTCAAAGACTTGAAAATGATCATGTAGATACATGTTCACATGTGGTGGATCCAATAAATATTGTATAAGTCTGGCAATGTGATAATAAGTGATATGCGTCTAAAAAGATATATATGAATAGAGCTCAAGTGATATTGATATTCATTATTTCATATAATATGCATGGCATGCTAGAGATAATTAATGCTTAAGGCATATAAGAAACGTTCTCGAGAACAATATTGATTGTATTCAACTAATCATAATTTGAGCATATATGTTATAATCGCCTTAGTGTGTAGTATTGTGCCAAATAAAGAGTTCTGGTTATAAAGGCGACTAAGTGCATAGAAATTGAATTTGAAACAAAAGACAAAGTTTGTCTTAGTTCAAGAATTGAACATCTTAATGATGAAATATGTATGCATCATGAAAACTAAAGATAAAATTGTATCTTTATGTGGATAAACAACACTCATATTTATGAAGTCACATGATGTTAGAAAGACTCTCTTGATTTATAGAGTTGATGATCACAATATCGATTGAGATATGTAATTTGAAAATGAACAATTCAATTTTTTCTAAGGGTCATGCTTGTTGGAAATGAATAACTTGCAAAGTTTGATGATAAACATGAACGAGATGTATGACGTATTATTATGCAAAGAATATGTGTAAATAGTGTTCATACATATGATTTTATTAATACACCTTAATGTGTATTTTAGTGACTCGGTGAGCTTAAGTAATGTGATCATCAGGGGGAGAATATATGTGTTGTACTCTTTTTCCCTTGACCATGGTTTTGTCCCCGCAGGGTTTTCCGGCAAGGTTTTTAACGAGGCAACATCCCTAAGCATATAAAGGATTTAATGTACTATTTTCCTTCACTAGATTTTTGTCCCACTGGGTTTTATCTAGTAAGGTTTTTAACAAGAGATATAGGTTTATACTCTAACCCATCAAATACAAGTTTAGTTGATTTTGCAGGATATATGTCTGACCCTTAAAATGGTTGGTCGCAAACTGGATATGTTTTACAAGTGGAGGAATAGCGATTTCATGGTGTTCGGTAAAGCAAACAATTACAGCAACTTCATTCAATCAGGCATAAATTGTAGCAATCCATGAGGCAAGTCGAGAATGTGTTTGGTTAAGAAATGTAACACAACACATACGCAGGTCATGTAGTATTTCTTTAGAGAATGAAGCACCAACAGTTTTGTATGAAGATAACGCATCATCCATTGCTTAACTCAAAGGAGGTTAGATGAAAGACGATACTGAAGTTCGTTTCACTCGTGACTTACAAAAGAGCGGTCATATTCTAGTTCAACAAGTTTGTTCAAGCGACAATTTGGCGGATCTATTTACCAAGGCACTTCCTACTTCAACATTCAAGAAGCTTATTCACAATATTGGAATGCGACGAGTTAAAGATCTTAAGTGATGTAGTAATCAGAGGGAGATAATACGCGTTGCACTCTTTTCCTTAGTCACTGTTTTGTCCCACTGGGTTTTCCTGACAAGGTTTTTAACGAGGCAACATTCTCAAAGCGTATTATCTAGAGAGACATCCAAGAGGGAGTGTTATGAATAATATGTGGATGTCTAGAATAAGGCCAATGGCCCAAGTAGTAATTAGGGTTTACCCTAGTATTTGTCTTATAAATACTCCTTATATTTACCCTCTGGAATAGATCAATGATAGAATACATTTATTCTTTATCTTTATTCACAACAAATATATATTTCGTTAGAAAATCATTTTCCATAATTATTTATATACTTATACACGTTTAAAACACACAATCATTTCTATATATCTTTTTGCATAATCATTTGTATACTTAAGTGTAATTGATACAAGTTCAACTCAAGTGTAGTATATATGCTTAGGTGTAGTAATGCCATTTTAATTCGTGTATGATTTCCATTTAGATCATATCGTTATTAATAATATAGCACAAGTCGAATTTTGAATCATGGTTGATTGAGTTTTGTTGTTATTCGTGTCTTGATAATCAATGATTTTCGGATAAACTTTTGAATCGAGTAATTCATTTTCTTTATATAATATTTTCGATCTACTAAATGCCTTGGGTTTGAGGAAATTCGTATTTAGATAAGATAACAACACAATCTGAATTTAAACATAAAAAATAGAGCAAAAATATTAATACTTTGTTGTGCTTGTTTTGATACGAAGATCATCATATGAAATAAAAAAAACATGGATACCCTTGCCCTTGATGTATCATGAAGCAATGAAATTTAAAGCCATAATTCATTGCTATCTGTAAGTATCTTAATAATGAACGCATTGTTCCTTTTTCCTTGAACTATGAAACGTTTGATATTTTCATATACATTATACTTCACCTTTAAAGAACATTTTCTTAGCATATAATTAATTAAAGGACCATGTCCAAATACAGAAGTACAAAATACACAATTTAATATTACGTTTTTCACAACTTTGAAAGTTTAAAATACAATACAAGGGTTGTGGTTCCAAATTAATCAATTTCGAAACTACATAATTTAGCCATTCATGAAATTAATGGATACTCTTTACTTAAAATTAAGGATTATGATCATGTCAAGTAATCATACATGCATGTCAAAATAATGAACGTATCTTTTGGTTATGATGATCATTATGAGTTAGGTAGTTAATTCACCATAACAACTTTGACATACACTTGCAATTTGCAATCACAAACTTGCTTTTTGCAACCATGTTTTTGGAAATTATTTTATACTGGTCAACATGCAAACCACCAACAATTTATTTTTTATTTTTTTTTGGTAACCGTGATTTCCAACAATTTATTCACAAAGTTGATTGAAAGTGTTTTGTCCGTTCGAGGTTCATGCTATTTTGGCTATTTTAACTAAATGAAAGTAACATATTTTTGCTTTTGTTCAATCGAAAACCTATCAAAACTCTCTTACAACGATAGAAGAACAAAATCCAAAACTTTTAATCTTTAAAGACTTATAATTTCTATTGGCTAAATTTAATATGTTTAGAATTTTTGAATTTCTAAACGAATCATCTTACTGTATCGTATCGGTTGCTCATTTTGTAAGATTATTTGCATATTTGAATACGAGGAAAATCGACCAAGTTAATATAAGGGAACTATAAATACCAGAAAATCTGGAAACACGTTTTGATCACACACATTCACACGACCAATAAAAGTATTTATTTCTTTTGAATTAACCAAAATGTTCATACAATGTCACTTATAAGATCGTAAAAGCACCTTTCATGATAACAAGGGTAATCGAGAAACTTTGTTAACAATTTATAGAGCATTAGAAGTTACTAAACTCAAACTATATAGTGAAGACCCAAAATAAATAAACAAAAATCCAAAAATACGGACAACATGATAAAATTTGATTTCTAACTATTATATGCCTACTTTTTTATATCAGTTGTAAGCAACACAAGTTCGAAAACCCATAACTCTTTTTGGCAAGAGTTGTGATTCTTTAAATGGGCAAACTAAAAATACTACATATAAAAGTTGTATTATTCATTCAGTATATATGCTCACAAAAGCCCAAGAATCTACTAATCTGAACTACATTCTAGCACACAATCTTTGATGTAAAAAATATAAGCTCTAAACTTCGTTTATAGGTAACGTTCCCCATATAATGCAAGCGCTCTTAGCTATAACTTATGTGCCCAAGTGAGATTGTGATTCTCCCTTGCCTAGAGCGATCAAATTCTAGGCGCAGAAAATCCCCCCGACCCTACAAGCATTAAAAACTCATGTACGGGTAAATGGTCTTTAAAAGAGGGTAACAAGAAAACGTATGTAACATTCTTTCTAAGATATCATGTGGTGCAATATATGTTATAGCATGTGTATATTTTGCAGCAACAATGGTTGATATGCACCAAGTATAGCATCATAATTTATGTATATAATAATATAAAAAGTAAAATCTATTATTATCATCATCCATATATATGTCAGAAGGTAAAAACATAGAAGTGGAATTAATTGAGATACATATGTTTCATGTTGTAAGCTCTCAAAAAGAAAACGGTCATGTAAGCAGAATTTTCTTTTTATATACCTAATGTATGACAGCACGAATAAGGAAAATGAAAGCCCATGAAGATCAGTTAAGCTAAATTTAACAAAATCACAATAAAAAAATATGAGTATAACTATAAAAGATGCGAGTAGAATTATACAAATGATGATTACAATAATTGTTCACTGAGTCCTAAATATTTATGTTATCAAATTCTTTCAGCATATCCATCTATCTTCAAATTTTAGATCCATCTTCTATCGCCGTTAGCCACTACAAACACAACACAAAGAACAATTTAAATATTAATCTCACTAAACCATACACAAAAGATCATAAACATAAAAACAAAAGCGCTTACAAAAATACAACAAAACACAACAAAACCTGCACACACACAATAACATTATATGATCTATTCTAAAAAGAAAAATATACAAAATGGTTCCTACATTTAATTGTTTATATAGGCTAGAGTTTTAAGTTTCAACTTCACAATTTTGGAAAAAAAAATGCATTCTTCTGTATACAACCAATTGTGTACAGCCAATCTTTCCTAACTTGCCTAAACTTGTTTCCTATTGAAGTTGACTATCCTTATATTCTTATATAGGAATAGCGTGTGAAACTAAATACAATTGCAATAAGTTGTTAACAATTTTCATTAGTTTCCAAAAATTGAAACTTTTGAATATGCGTCTCAATTTGAACTTTTACATTAGTTTTCATAAACAGCAAGTTTCTAACATTTCCTAATTTACACAATGTTGAAATTTTTCAACATTTTTCAACATTTTGGATTCCTCCTTTATAATGTAGTAGAGATAGAGAAGTAGAGAAGAGAAGTAGAGATAACTTAATTATCCCTTCAACTTGATTATAAAATCATGACCGAACTTTATTATTAATTTGCTTTATCAAAAAACAATCGCTAATACAGTATATATCACTATTAATTGGAACTAACTTTTTAAACCTCCTAGCTATAAGTTACTAACTTACTATCAACTAATTAAGAGTTAATAATATAAATTGAATGAATACATAATACAGGAAAAATGAACAAGATCAAGTGATTATTACCGAATTGAACAAGGAAATAGAGGACTTGATGGACGTTTATGTAGGAATGTGCAATTGATTGTGGCGGATGATAGCGATGGGGTGCGACGACGGTATTGCGGCGTGGGTGAGGGTGTAGGTGTTTTTCTAACAGCAGGAGTGTGTGGGTTGAAATTGCAGAAAATAAAACGACCCATATGAATTTTGTTTGCGGAAAGTACGAAATTACTAAAGTGCCCCTATTTATTATTGTATCTGAACCGTATGATTGATTTTGAAATAGATGGTGCAGATCGAGTCTTTTGTATTTTTTGAGAGACTCTTCCTTGTTGAACTTTTCTCTATATGCATATTTACTACATTTCAATCTTAATTTTGGTGACAGTGGGACGTGCTTAGGGGGTTTAGAAAACTATACACATCTAAGCAATACTCAACTGCCGGTGACTCCACGAACAACATATCTGCTTCTATCCTAATTAGTTCACTCGAATACTCGATCCCCAGGTCCTTACAACATTTAATGATGTTTAACAGCTTGACGGTTTGAGCGATGAGATTTTAATCAAAGAAGTGGATGTCAAACGGTCTGGATTACTAGTGGTGTGGTCCACTGTTTCAAAGAAAGATTTTGATTTTTGATCTTATCAGCAATGGCAAAGGAACTTCAGAAGATTTCTTGCTGATATCAGGGTTTTCCATCAGCACCGATGGTTACGGATGCTGGTTAATGGTAACCAGCCGTTGAAGGGAAAAAGGCAGCAGTCGATAGAGTCGATCACTTATGCTATAAATCAGACTGTAGAGAGAGTTAAGGAGGCATTGGAGAAACCACGACCACCTTCTCCATCTAGAGGTGCGTATTTATGTATACAATACTCACTGCGTGTCTGTTATTTAGATTATAATTTCCAATGTTTTTTTTTTTTTTGCTCACTGTCACATAAAATGGTTCTTGACTTCTTTCTAATGATATGAGTTTTCTAATCTATCTTTTCATATGAAGAATTTTCAGGAGATTGGCAGCAAGTCTGAGTTAATGACATGGCAAGTGAAATCTTTCAAGACATCTATCACAGCATCCAAATTATCTGTTGACTATACATTATGTACAATTATGATATGAATTGCTCAGATTAATACTCATACCCTCATACTAGGTTTTAATGTTAAACTTTTGTGGTCTACAATGAACAAGATTGTTTTTATGAGTTTCATTTGAATGTGAACTTTGTATTCACTTTGATTACTTGCCTTCTACCACTCTGCTATATATATGTACAGGTATAACAACCCATTCATACCTTAATTGGTGCTTTAACCCAAATGTCAAACTTGGTCTTTTTATTGATTTTAACATACAATCAAAAATTATCAAGTGTCATTGGATTAGTATAGAAACAAAATGGCAGCTGAATGAATTATGCTTAAAGATATGTTGATAGTTTAGGGCCAAATTCATTTACGAAGATTTCCATCTGGGTGTTTCGAGGATGTAAACATACTCTTTGTGAGAAAAGAAAATGCTGATTTGGTTGCTGTTGTGCAGTATCCTCATTGGTGTTGTTTTTGATTAAAAACGGTCCTTTTTTTATTGCTTTTCATTCATTTGCTCAAAATCATCTTAGATCCTTATATTTCTAGGTTTCTATCACTTCGCAGTTTCAAGTTTTCTCCACAGCAAAAGAAGTTTCTTTAGTATACAAAGAGGCTATAATTTTTTTATTAAAACGGGATGAGTTGTAAGTTACAACTCATAAGTTACAACTTGTAACTACGGTTTCCTTTTCTTTTCCTACTATTGTCGGGCATGTTTCAGGTTCTAAGTGAAATAACTACTTACCAAAACAAGAAACATAACTCGACGATTAGAAAACTAGTAGACAAATATTAGTTCCTTTTTATAATACATCTCATGAATCTTTAATGCAGATCAATATAGGTTGTAGGTAGAAACTTACTCAGTTTGAGAAACCGTTGCAGCCATTTGTCCAACAACATCTTCAAGGTAAGAAAACCGAGTCAAAAACTCGCCATGAAGATCTGAATAATCCAACTGATTTTGCTGCCACAAGCTAAGGCCGCTAGCAATTACCCTCAAGCCATTCTGCAACAATGAAACTCCCTCACCAATTCCATCTGGAAATTTTCTTTTCTTATTTGTTTGTGTTGTATCATCTATTTCCATTGCATCACTATTGATGGCCATCATCTTGTGGGCCTTTTGCTTTAGCAATATACCTTCTTTAACTAGCAGCACCAGCTCATTTGAACCTGGGGTAGTTTTGACATTAGCCACTTCCTTTTCAAAGAACACCCTAAACTCAGACATAAACCTTTCCTCGTTTACATCAACTCCAGACTCCAAATCAAACGATAATGCTGCATCTGGTGGTACAAACCTCCACAGCTCATTGCAACTAGTACGTGAAGTAAAATACCCAAAAGCTGTCATTGCCAGATGAGCTAAAGCCCAATGTCGTTCTTTTAATAGCATGTGAAATAATTCCCATGAAGCTAAAACCTTTGAATTATTATCAGTTTCTTCAAATTGGATGTGACCAAGTCCCGCCACAAAAGCAGCTAAATTTGGTTTGCACTTCGACAATCCAGAATCTGTGGCAGCAGACTTTGAGATGAAAAGACTTTGAAGCTGCAAAATTACTCTTCCCATTTCATCAGATGTATATAGATGCTCCATGCTAGAAATGATCCCTAATGTTTCACTGAGAAGCTTGCGGTACTGCTCCTTTGAGTTGTCACTCGAAGCGTTGTATCTATGGATGATGGTGCTTAATAGCTTTATTGTTTTCATTTCTGTGTCTGATATGTTCACCTGCCTACAGAACATAGGAGGTGGAAATTTTAGCAAAAGGTATAAATAATAATTTAATTGCGTGAGAGTGAACCATTTCCTCAAACTTCTATTATGGGTAACAGTAATTTCAGTCATATAAAGGTACAAACTTCCGCTAAGTTTTTAAAGTAACAATAAAACTTGACATTTTTCTATACTGGGTGACCAACATATTAGTGTTTTGTAATTTATAGTAACCAACTTTACGCTTTCTATTTAGGTTGTTGGATGGTGTAATTGACGTTTTAATATCTGCGTCAAAATTATGGGAAGTGTGTACACCTTTTATGAATTAGAATACATGTTTAAGGAAACTTAGTTAGCATTTTTATAAGCAATAGCCAAAATTAAACAAAAAAGACTTCACTCCCTGGAAATGGGTTAAAATCAAGTGTTACTTACAGAGATAGCAGAGCAGCAGACAAGGCAAAAACTGGTGCACCAATCATTACATTTGCGCGTTCCCTTGATGAGTCATTATCGAATACATCCACGAAGTTAAAATACTCCGTCAATAGTCTTTGTTTAGCAACACTTCTGACCTTATCAGAAAGACTATTTAGTGGGAATCCTTCCATGAGCAAAGCTATATACATAGCAGACGATAATTTGGATGCATTACTGTTGGTGATGGAGTTAAAAACTCTATCTGTCATTAATTGTGAACCATGCTTAACGAGCATGGAGATTGATCTCGCAACTTTACGAAGAACACTACCAGAATCCAGAACCGATTCCCAAGAAACAGTGTTTTTCATTAGTGAGCAGAGTTGATCAATAATAGCATTCCCCATGTCTGACTCAGCATGTCGAACCAAAAAGCACCAAAGTTCCATAATGATCTCCCAACAAAGATGATGTGGATGGAAGAAATTTTCAAGCAAAAACGACTCAACTTCTCCCCAAACTAAAGTTGAAGAAGCCACAAGCATAAAAGTCTTCATTGCATGTATTACAGAGGAAAACATATTCTGATTACCAGAACCGTGTAGCAGAGGTAATGGCAAAGCAATAATAGATGAATAAACATCTTCGTCGATTAGAATATTCAAAAGCCATTCTAGCTTTTTGGCAATCTCAAGTTTTACATCATCTTCCAGATCAGGAGCACTTCGCAGAAGATTAACAAATAAGGCAACATGACCAAGTAACAGTAACTTCGACTCATGCATTGAAGCACAAGTCAAAGAAAAGATTGCATCCATCGATTTGTCATCTTTAGGGACAAAACTTGACATGGCAATATCACTGAACAGCCAGTCAAGAATTTGACATTTATGCTTGTGTCCCAATTGCGCTGAATTTAACAAGGAATTGAGCAAATGAACTGACGTTGGCTCCAGAAGTTCTGCCAATGTGTCACTTGCAGATTTAAGAAGCTCGTCTTTACCAAGGAAGATGCGAAACGTTAAGACGGTAAGAATGCAAAGTGTTGTATCTTTGAAAATTGAAAATGCTTGGGATGGGTAGTGGGAGATAATCCTCGCAGCATTAATCAAGTAAAATTTAACTGGAATGAATATTCTTTTAGCTTCAGCCGCAGAAACAGGCTCTATCAATGAAGACCAAGTCTGAGCTGCACAACTTAAAGCTCCTTTAGCCAATGAAATAAGGGAGAGAATGATGTCTGATATGTTCAGCTTTACTGATAACAACCCTTTGCCTAGCTGAAGCAAAGTAACGACTCCTTTCCATGACAGATTTAGTACAGTCACTAGATTTCCACCAGCATTAGCAGCAAGGATCCCCAATTCAACCAATTTTTCCACTACACATTTTGCTATACTGATAACATGATTTACATCGTCTGATTCTTTGACACTGCTTTGTACATCTTTTTCAGTCCTACCATCATCATCTAACTTCGTGTTGTTGCAATATGCTTTGCACAGACATATAACAGCATCAATGATCACTTGTGATGCCTTTAGTACTTCTGAACCATGTGTTTGAATATTCTGTCACAACGACAGAAGAGCAAAATTAGCATGCAGTTTCAACTTTCAACTATGATGTAATCATAGATAGCTTAAGAAAAATTCAATCAAAGTAGACAAACTGGTTAATAGGAAGATTGATTTGTATCCCTTTAAAGAACAATGTGGAAGCCAACCTTCCACAATCACCAGCTTAAATTTACACCATCAATTTAGGATTCGGGTATGAGAATACATATATATCTCTAAAAACCTAAAGATATGGGGGTGCCTTTATACAAGTGAGCATTAGTGTAGTCATACATACAGCTCAGAAACCAAATCGATAGAAAATTTATAGTCATTTATTGATACATATGTAGGGGTGTTATCCGGTCCGGTTGTCGGGTTATCGGCTTGATTCGGTTTTGGTGTCCCGAATATTGACCCTAACCTGACCCGATAAGGCTATCAGGTTATCAGGTTTCGGGTCACAACGGGGTGGGTTGTTATCGGATTGTGGCAAGTTTGGCTGTTCGAAACACAAAATAAAGCACAGTGAATTAACATTGTAGATAGATTGTTCTATGCATTACGAACACGAATCTTTAGTATGTAAGCCTACTTTTTTAGTAGTCCAGTACAAATATATCCCCATGATCATTGCAATAGTATGTGTACGATATGCAAGTCTGAATTGGGCTGGTGCTGGAATCACAAAGATGGTATCCCATTATTTAAAATACACCCAACTACTTACTGCAAAGATTGATTCCCAAAATCGGTTTATCGTATCGGACTTTCTGTTGTTTAGCTCGATGTCAGTGGACCAAGAATCTGTCCTTTGCCAGACTTGCATTACACATTCAGGTGGTGTGTTTGCTTATGTGTTCATAATTCATCAAATAACTGAGCAACATGATATAAATCTATATATATATTTTCATAGTCTGTTCAGAAGCAGTTAGCGACAGATTTATAATTGGACTAATGAATTTGAATATCAGAAACAGTTGTCAAATTTTATTCACATGTTCTCTCTACAAGCTGCACTAATATCTGACCAAACCCATATGAACCACAAATAGCATTTACAGATCAACTAGCATGCCATTATCAAACGAGAGTAATTTACGCTTAGATTTGCCCTGAAACCAACCCGATGGTGCAATCTTTCTGTAACTTGACACTGAGCACATAGGTAAAACATGAGGCATGAAGAGAATAGCAGTATAATTAGCATAACGAGCAGAACCACAGGTGCTTACTCTGCAGCCACAACTTAAGGCTGGTGGGAGTGGGTTTCACCCCACTCGTGGTTACCCCCAACCCACGCGCAGCACCCATCCCCTCCCCCCTAACCCGCGCGCGGCTTTCTCGCTGGCAACCAAAAAACAAGAGCTAACTCACCCGGTGAGTTTCTGAAAATTTGGGCCCCACCATTTTTATTACTGTTTGATTTTTCAAAATCTTAAAAAAAAAAAAAAAAAATTTACCCAAAATTTACTTATAAATACCCCCATCATCTTCTTCATTTTTCACACACACAAAATCAAACATCTCATCTTCATCTCCATCTTTCATTACTCCAATGTCATCTATATTTTGGACCCCCGCGGAAGAAATAGCTTTGTGTCATGCTTGGTACACGGTTGCTCAAAACACCGTGCCAAGTAACCGAACTGATACTCGGGTTTTTTGGAATTCAGTTGTGCAAATGATGGAGGGTCATTTAGAAGATCCAAGGAAAAAAAGACACCATACGCTAATCTGGAAATGGAAGGGCGTAAAGTGTGCCATGCGTAGGTTTGTTAGATGTCACGACAACGCAACGCGTGCACGGGTAATTGGAGAAAGTGACGAGGATATAATTAACAACGCCATTCGTGAATATGAAACTGAGCATGGGTGCCCATTTCAGCTTCTTCATTGTTGGGAGGTTTTGAAAACTTATCCGATGTTTGTTTCTACTGTGTTTTAATTTTCTATGTACCCGTGTTTTAATTAAATGTATGAATAAATGTTTTAATTATATGAATAAAAAATATTTAATGAAAAAATGGGGTGATGTGGAGTGAGTTTGGGTGAGTTTGGTGAGTGCCATTACCTCCTGTGGTGAGTTTGGGTGAGTTTTGGTGAGTTTGGTAAAAAAGCTGACGTGGCGCTGAGGTGGAGGTGAGTGGGTTTCACCCCACTCCCACTAGTCTAAAAGGGAGTGTTTTGCATCGCGTTATGAAAGTGTTATCTAATTACTGCACTATCAAGTAGGAAGTAATCAATTTCTAGTTATTTGAATAAGAAACTAGTTGAGAGAATCGGTTTATTTAGGGGCTGAATTCGATGAATAGTACAGAGGAGCTGCAATAACAAAATTATGTAACAAGTGGGCATATGTTTTAAATTTGATGAATTTGATGTTGAGAAGAACAGCTCATATAAAAGACCAAGAGCAATAAGAATAAGCTAAAAAACATATGTAAGGTAATTATCCACTTAAATAATAACTTTTATTACGCTATTAGTGGTCCAATTTAGTCAAATCTAAAGACTGGTTAAAAATGTTACATGATGCTGTCAATAGTGGGCCAATTTAGTCAAGACTTATGACAGTAAAACATTATGCTGTCTAATTTTTTCCTATTCTGGAACCAGTCTGGTATCCTTGATGGTAAAAAGGAAGACTATATTTGTTACAGTGAATGCTACATAGAAACCAATGGCACCCCTGAATAACTACAACCCAAAGCACCCAATGCCGGACTTCGGCAAAGAATAAAAACATCACTGCTTCTAAAACAATATATGAAACCAAATATACACAAATCCTATTTATACTATCGTGTTTTCATATGCAATATATTGACAAGTAAAAAAGGGAAAGCATTTACCTTAGCCTCTAGTATCGAGTCTTTTGTAAGATTTAAGAGTTCCAAAATGAATGTTTCAACTGCGTTCATTAACTCCTTTCCCGTTGAAACTGGATGCCTAGCCAAAGCTGATAAAACAGCAGCTGAATGGGATAGCATATCCAAAAGCACCTGACGAAAATAACACCGTACTGTATTACTTAACAAGCTCTTTGCAAACATTTTAAATGGACGAATTCTGTAGAGTTGGGCTTCATCTACATAAATAACTATCATTTTATATCGAGAAAAACTAATCGTGCAAAGTAAAGGTTAACTTGAACAAGCATATCACCTGAAAAAAGAGGCCATAATGTTCTTCCTCTTGAGAATCATCGGTTGACATAAGTGTCATCTTCATGTGTTTTCTACACCATATGCTTCCCTGTATAAATTTGTAAAGCAACTTAGTCTACAGGGTAAACTCGTCAGTTTTTATAATATAAGTACAGGAGTGCAGAGCAATGTACCTTGGTTCCTAAAGCAAGCAGCTGGCTGAGGGATTTGGATATATCCGATTCCAGGTAATTTGAAGCCACTTGTAATATAGTTTTGTTTAACATGCACTGGGATACATCCAGACAGGTGAAGTCTTCCCAGAATGTCTACCCCAATGTTAAGGCGACAATAGAAAAACAGCACTAAATTTAGAACTATAACAGGTTTTAAATCTTTGTTCAAAAAAAAATGTTTTAAATCGTTATAGTTAAAATGCAAAATATGATAAGTGAGGAAACAACACATCACGTATACAGAAAACCGTATAACAAGTTAACTCATGGTTGCAAAAACGAGCATATTTTCTATGATGTAGCCAATGGATAATAATAAACCATCAGAACTTATCCAATCGAGATAAAATGTTAATCAGGATACTGTTAGACATTCCAGGATAGAAGCCCGTCCATTTTCATCACTAACATCCAACTCCCCGAGTTCAGAAATTAGTTGGGTACGGCTCTCTACCACCTGTAGAATTGTAAGTCCAACAGAATAATGTTACCTTCTCCGGATGTATTGGCAGATAAAAATTGGAAAATATGTCAAATTATAAATATACACTTTGAAAAACGCCCAAATTCTAAGGGTGGGATGTTATGGACCAACTGTTTCAACTCTGAATTACGTATGTAACTTAGACTCACCGCATAAACTGTACACGCCAAGCCCAAACAAAACTAGCGAAAACCTTCCAATCAGCTAAACCCAATAGCGGGAGGTTCACAAGTCGCATCATAAATGATGTGGGACAATAAGTTGCAAACTCAGCGACTTATATTCCTAAATTTCCTCATAATTCTTACACAAAAACCCAAAGCAAACTTATCCATATACAAGTTCTAATACCCCAACATGCCAAAACCAAATCTGTACGCTAATCAGAGTCATTTTTTAGGCTTTTAGCATATATCAGTAGCCACAAACCTACAGCTTATATGCAAACTCTGAAACTTGCAATTCATAAAATCCGATACAATATGTATTGTTACAAAAACAGTCCTATGTCACCTTCAGATTTAAGAAGGTTAGTGCCCGTTCCAAGTCCTTGTTGGATCGGTGGAGATTGCCTAGTATATGCGTTTCTCATGGTGGTGTTAGTGTATGAGGGTCGTACTCTTTTTTCCTTCTTGGGGTTTTTTCCATTGGGTTTTTCTCGAGAAGGTTTTTTAAGGAGGCGGCCTCATGTGGATCATTTGCTGCCGCTGGCGTGCTGTTGGAGTGGTGGGGTGTTTTCTTTGTTTCAAGACTTTATTCTGCTGGTGTTCATCTGTTCGATGATTAGTTTATGATGTAGTCTATGTCATTTGATATATGTAGTGTGTTTATGGCATGTCATAACCACTAGTTTCCAAGCCTTTGCTTGAGGTTAATGTGGTACTTCGGCCACATTCCTGTGTACTTAACATTATTTTTTGGTTAATATATTTACCGGGGTAACCCATTACCAAAAAAAAATACAAAAACAGTCCTAGAGCTTTAACAGTAGATCATCCAATGTTCCTCTAGAGGTAAAATCTTATTAACAATCGATAACATCATACTCCCTGCATAAACTATAACACACTCAATCAGGCCCAAATCATGGCCGTTTCCATAAACCTCCAAATCAACTAATCCCCTGATCAAAAGTTCTCACACTTATACCGAAGCTCACAGTTCACACCATAAAAGTACCAGTGGTGTTATAGCACCCCCGCTTTTGGCCTATAACACACAACAAGAAAAATATACTCACTTCACTTTCAATCAGGGCGCTGCTTGTTTCGGCTTATGAAATATAAGCCTATTTCGGCTTATATTTCATAAGCCTCTATTTTGTGGTTAAATTTGAGACTCCTTGTCTTATATGAGTTTATTATGATATGATAAACTTAAGTCTCATTAGAAGTAAAATCTTATTAGCAATCGATAACATCATACTCACTGCATAAACTATAACACACTCAATCAGACCAAAACCATGGCCGTATCCGTAAACCTCCAAATCAACTAATCCCCTGATAGGAAGTTCTCACACTTACACCGAAGCTCACAGTCCACACCATAAAAGTCCTAGGTAGCGGTAGCTTTTGGCCAATAACACACAACCAAAAAAACACACTCACTTCACTTTCTATTTAAGGGGGTGTTTGTTTCGGCTTATATAGTCGACTTATGGCTTGTATGGTTTTGGGCTTATTATTTCATAAGCTCACTTTTTGTGGCTTATTTTAAAAAAATTCCGCTTATATAAATTAGTTGTGTCATAATGAACTTATATAAGCCGAAAAGTATCTAAATAAGCCACAAAAGTGAGCTTATAAAACATAATCCCAAAACAAAATAAGCCATAAGTCGACTATATTGGCCGAAAAGTATCTAAATAATTAGTTATGTCATAATGAAATTTTTATGGCTTATGGCTTATATGGTTTTGTGGCTTATTTGGAAAACTTTTGGCATATATAAGTTAGTTATGTCATAATGAACTTATATGAGCTGAAAAGTATCTAAATAAGCCACAAAAGTGAGCTTATGAAACATAAATCCAAATCAAAATAAGCCTATAAGCCCAAACAAACACCCCCTAAGTTCCATTCAAAATAACGACACCAATGGCACATGCCATGCCGCCGCCACTTAAATCCCTAAAGAAACCCCAAACGCGCTCCTAAACATCTGATAAGACACTAAAACCAAAGGCGCAAAAGTTCACTAATTCATTTTATGCATTATAATTTATAAGGTATAATTAAAACTAAAAAAAATGATAATCTAAATTAACACATATTATTTACAAAACTAAATAATAAAAAATAAAATTAAATGATTAAAGTAGGGAAAATGTAAGTAATATATACATCTGAAGCTTTAATAGAGTCGATTAAGGTCTGGACTTCGTTTTCCGATGGTTTCCTCTTCGTTGTCATTTCTCACGCGCCGTCTGTCACTCTCACGCGCCGCTTGTGTTTTTTGTTTTCCCGCCTTTTGTTTTTATTTTATTTTATTTTTTGTTGTAGTGGAAATGAGTGTGAATTTGTGACTTTGTGTATAAAGTTTCACGAGAGTTATTTTGGATATATTTTATAAAGAAAAAAAACTTAATGTTGAAAAATGACTTAATTATAAAATTGTTAAAAAATTAAATGTATAGAAGTTAGATATTAATTATGGAATTGTTGAAAAATTAAATGCACATAAATTGGATAAAGTAGGAAATGTTGAAAAATTAAACCATAAACAATTGCATAAGTTACCGGGTCACGGGTTCCACCACCGGATTAATTCGGTCGAGTAACTTGGTCACGGGTTCCACCAACGGATAAACCCGGTCGATTCATCGGGTCACGGATCGACCATCGGACTAACCCGATTGAGTCACCGGGTAACGGGTTCGGCCATCGGGCCAATCTTTTCGAGTCACGGGTTCGACCATCGGGTTAACGCGATCGAGTCACGGGTCACGGGTTCAAAAACCGGTCAATCCTGTCGAGCCACGTTTCGACCACCGGGTTAATCCGATCGAGTCACCGGGTCACGGTTTCAACCACCGGGACACGGGTTCGACCACCGAGTCAACCCGATCGAGTCAATGGGAACGGGCTCACCTACCGGTTCAACCCGGACGAGCCACCGGGTTACCGATTCGACCATCGGGTCAATTAATAAATCATTTCTTATCTATCGCTAGGCAATTATTGGGTCACGAGTTCGACCATCGAATCAATTAGCATATCATTAATTATATGTCTTTAAGTAATTCCGTTGTTATACGCGGGTAATCGTCTAATCTTTTTATTTTTTATATGAGGGGACTCATCTTAATATTCATCTATTTTCATTTCATTTTCATATCTAATGATCATTTTCATATCTAATGAATAAGATTAAGTGCATATTTTATTTTTATCTATTTTTTATAATTTAAATATCTCTTAAACCGTTAAGTATTAAACGAAAATAATTATACCATCAAAATTAGCGTTTAATTATCTTTTTACCAATATGCAATATGATATACTTTCGAAGAAAAAAAAAAGTTCATTTTTATTCTTCTTGTTAAAATTTACATGAAATATCATATATGATAATACTTTTTCATCATATATGATAATAGTGTTAAATCATATATAATATAGGTTTCTATCATATATGATAGGTTATATTATATATGATAATGGTGATACATGATATATGATATTAGTATCATATATGATAATTTTCGAAAACGTGAAAAAATGAAGAAGAAAAAATTGCCGAAAGTGTATCATATAGCATATCTATAGAAAGATAATTAAATGCTCTTCGTAATGATATATTTTTTTCACATAACGATTAACGGTTTAAGAGATATTAATATTTAAAAAAAATAGGGTGAAAATATATTTTGTGTTTAATCTTATCCATTAAATTAAAATGAGATAATTGTTTGGATGAGTCCCCTCATATCCAAGGAAAAGCATAAAGTTTTAAGTTTTGTTTTTCTTTTCTTTTTGTGAAGACCCTTGAAGTTTAAGGGTGCGTTTGGTATAAAAATTTCGGAATTAAAGAATGTTTCATATGATGTTTGGTTACTAGATACATTAAAAAAGTAAAATTGAAACCAATAAGAGGATGGGTGAACTGTGAAGTGATTTGATTGATATTTTTGCATATCTATATTCTTTATAAAGAGAATTGTTCTTTTTTTTTTAAAATACAAATTTTTTATGTAATGTAACAAATAACGCATAATAAAACGAATTGTTATTTCTTTTTAATAAATATAAATTTTTTAAGTAATATAACAAATAAAACATAATGTATAATTTATTAATGTAAATAATAAACTAAAAATTAAGTAATACAACCTATTAAGGCATATGTATAAGCACAACAAACATAAGAACTTTTATAACATATTACATTTAAAACTATTATTAAAATGTAATTAATATTATAATTAAAACAACTCATTACCACAATTTACAAATAAAACAACATATTTTACAAATGTCACAACATCTTTTTTTTTTAAATCAATTAATAACAATTAATATATAATTAATACATCATATTACTTAAATATATAATTTTATATTCACTTCAGAACAATTTCAAATATATATATATATATATATATATATATATATATATATATATATATATATATATATATATATATATATATATATATATCTACAATTTTGAATATCAAACCAGTTTAACTAGTTTAACCGAGAACTAGAATCGCCATCGATTCGGCTAGACAATTTGATAAAACTACATAAACCTTAAATTTTATTTTTTGAGATGTTATTGTTAAAAAAGCGTAAAATTAAAATAATGTTGACCGAAATTATGTTATAGGGTACTCGCAGCCGCATCGCGCGGATACCCTGTTAGTGTTTATATCATATGCGTATTTTATCAAATGTATCGATGTGACAACTTTTTAATCGGCATACCAATTCACTACTAAAGTTTCCGTCAGTATTCATGTATCATACGCGTACTTTGTCAATAGTGACAGTCATTTTCGTCGAAATTCCGTCAGTATTCATGTTTTCGACTATTCATGCTTTCGACTAGGGATGAGCACGGTACCGGTCCCATCCCGAACCCGTCCCGAATTAGTGGTACCGGATTATTTCCTGAGCATAAATTCATGGTACTGGTACCATACCGAACGGGATTCTGGTGTCGGTACCAGTATCGGAATCGGTACGGGTACCAGAAAATCGGAATTTTCCCGTTCTTTTTCAGGAATTTCCCGATTTAGTACTGGTCCTGAATTTTTTTTCAACTTATTTCGTAATCCCGGTATCGTACCAAACGGGATTCGGATATCGGAATCGGTACGGTTCCGAGAACGGTTCGGGTTCAATTCGATTTCGAGTCGAAATGCTCATCCATAAATTATGTAATTTTATAATTTCATAACATAAAAATGTAATTTCATAAGAAAATTATAATTTCATAAAAAATTTATCTATATACTATCTATAAAGATGCATATACACATCTTAATTACAAACCTAACTCCAAATCAAAAATTAAGATAAACATCTCAACTCTCAACCGTTAGAGCATCTAAAATGGTAACAAGTCTTAAAGACTTGATGCTTTAAATGCTATAAATGCATAATAACTCAATGCTTGAAGACTTTGATAAATGACTTGGTGTTTACCAAGTCATTCACAAAAAGTCCATCAAAAACCTTTTGTCACAATGTAAAAAAGTCTTAAACATGGCTTTTTGAAATAGTAAAAAGTTATCCATAGTTTTTACCATTGCTCGTACTCTCAGATCATTTTTAATTCAAATCTAACTCCAAATCAAAGGTGTAATCTTGATCATCCATCTCTTTTATTATAAACTTTTAACAATTTATTAAAAAATCATTTTTATTTTTAAATTGAAATATCTTTTAAATTATTATTTTTTTCATAATCTAATTTCACCATATTTTCTAAAATTTTGTTCTGTTTAATTCAACATACATTTTGATATATTTACAAATTTTTTGTTTTATTTCATCTTTAATAATTTTATTTATTTTAATTCAACTTTTTATACTTTATTCCATTGCTGAAAAATAGTTATCAATTACCTATCGCTGCATAGCGCGAGTAGCATGCTATTAGTTTCTAAAAAATAATTGTAATTTCATTAAAAAATTGTAATATCATTAAAAAAATGTAATTTGATAAAAAAAAATGAAATTTCGGTATAAAAATTATGATTTTATAAAAGAAATTGTAATCTCTTAAAGAAAATTATCAGCACCGCCTGATACTTTAATCATTAACTGTAATTTCATCATCTAAATATTAATTCGAAAAAAAAAATTCTACTACTATTTTAAAATAAAAAGTCTGAAAAAAAATTATGAAACAAATTTCAAAAAAAAGTAGAATTTTTTGTTTTGGACAAATTTTTCAAAAAGAAATCTTTGATTCAAAAAAAATTCATAGAAAAACCTTTTCTCTACTATTTTGAAATAAAAAATCTAAAAAAAAGTTTTTGAAAAGATTAAAAAAAACTAAATTGTTTTGTTAAGAGAAAATTGAACTTTTTGTTTTGGCAAAAACATTTTGAAAAAAACTTTGATTCAAAAAAATCTATAAAAAATCTTTTTGGCTACTATTTTGAAATGAAAAATCTAAAAAAAAGATTATGGAAAAATTCGAAAAAGAGTTATTTTGTTTAAAGAAAAGTTTGAACTTTTTGTTTCCGACAGAACCTTTTCAAACTTTGATTAAAGAAAAATCTGAAAAAATCAATTTGAAAAGTTAAGAAAAACATATCACCCGTTAGTATAAAAACTATCAATGCAAGCGCTTGTTAATAATATGCCACGCAGTGGCGGACCTTGACCAACTTTTCTGGGAGGGCCAGAATCATTTTCGAGACCGATTTATACATAATAAAAATCCAAGGCACTATGAAATACATATATGTTTACTATATATGTATATAATGAAGGTTTATAAGTATCATAACAATTATATAAAACCTTAAACGAGATCAAAGCACATATAGCGGAAGCGATTTAACAATATCATAATTAATAACACAATTATAATTAATCGAATTAGGGTTACATACCTTTACGCTAAAGCAATTCCACAAGACGAAGAACAAATCACCGATTCGGGTTTAAACCGTATATACCAAGATATAGTCTAAAGTAAGACTATATTACGTTCTTGTACACACGTAATACAACGAGCTAACCGTGATTATAGCACGTGAAAACCGAGCTACCACGCTTGTAATTAATCTACCTTACAACCCTAGAGATGGGCTAGGACTAGATTAAGTATACAATTGATCAACCAAGAAAACCAATCAAAAACCCTTTGTTGGTGAGGGTGTCGATTGACCAAAAGAAAGAGAATGGGAGAAAGATTATTGTTGTGTGATTATGAGGGGATTAGGAAGTGTATTTATAGGCCTCAACCCTTGTAGCCCAAGATAAATAAAAGGCAACTTTTGCCCCCCCCCCCCCCCCCCCCCCCCCCCCTTGGAGCCTATAATTCGGTCGACTAAACACCCCTTAGGGTGTTACGTAATCTTCCAAACTTCTTTCATTTTGTTTATGTATACTATATATTTATTTAACATTCGTTATAACTTAACTATTAATTATTTAACGATCGTTAAAGTTATATAGTTACTTGCTTGGTTAAATTAATAAATACATAAATATATTTATTAAATAAATTAATAAATACAATAAATATATTTATTAATTATATTAACTCTTTACGTATTGTGTGCAATCCCGTAATCTCGAGTTCGATCCTATCACACGACTATTAAATATAAGTCCATAAACTTACAGCTCCCACTTGGACATATTTTGAATATCGTGATCACATTGACTAACGTCTAGTTACACTAGCAATGTCACTAGTACAACTCGAGTAAGGTCTCCTAGACAAAACCTTTTAACGATTCTGCATCGTTATTATTATCCTTTTGTTTCTAATACAACGTTAGTAAGGATATGGATCTCAGTCATTCCTTTCATTAACCATTCTGTTTCTCGTTAACGGATTCAGCAAGATTACCAAAACAAATTTAGGTGTGGCCACACAAACATCTTACTAATCCCACGAGGGGCCCAACTGTATTAAACTCCAAAACTAAATTGGAGGAAATAAATTCCATATTGACTACGAGCAAAACTTATGAATTTTGCAACACTTCCGAAAATAATCCTTATAGCTACCAGTTACGTTTAGCGTTAGATTATTCCATAGAGATGCACTAGATTTATAACAGTTTCCTGGTATCTCAAGTCTAAGGATAACTATTTATGTTTTACTTAATGACAAAGATCCATAAAGTAATAACATGTAGTTGGAATAAGTGATACGAGTGAAATCTCATATCAATAATATCATAAATCACCCTAAAACACAAAGCAAAATACCTAATTTTGATTCATAAAAGCAGTATTATGGGTATGTTTTCTTGTTTGTGCTTGTGTAGGTAAAAAGATACAATTTTGGAGCAAACAAGTGAAATCAAGCTTTATTGATGAAGAAAAGACAAAAGGAGGATGAAAAGTGACAAGCCTTGCAAAGACAAAGGACCTTTCTTGACAACTTTTAAAGACGAGGTACTAAGAGTGCAATTATGATAAAGTCAAGAACAAAGTCAAATTTGGTCAACCATGAAGTCAAATAGTCAAAGGATCAATATTGTGCAAGTTTGAAGAAAGAATGACTAAAATGACAAATAAATGAAGCTTGGAGCTTAAGTTAACAATCTGCCTAACTAGAGGGACTAAACATGACAATTTTCATACAACTTTGCTCTTAATCCATGTGATAGCTAAATCAGCCAATGAGAAGCCATGGTTTGGTTCACACGGATAGCCACATGGGTGCCACCTCACCCCACTAACAGCCGTCACTCATAAATACAAGATCTCAACAATTAAATCCCACTATCCATTTTCTAGCCAATAGAAAATCAGTTTATGGATAACTATCCATGTGAAACTCTTTCACCCAATACCATAATAACACGTGGCATCTTCATTATACAAACGAACCCAGATCGAAGAAGGAGAAGGAATGCGTTTCAGAACTTGGTGTAAACATGAAACCTGCTCAAAATCAAGAGATAAATACACTCCAAGCATCAAATTAGCCTGAAATCAACACAAGAAGAAACCCCCAAATTAGTTCATCAACGGATAAATCCAATTAACAAAATCATGACACGTGGAAGAAGGAGATTGGCTAGAACACGTCACATCATCCCAACAAACTCCAACTCAGCTTCTATAAATACCACAGTAGTTATTCATTTGTAATTGTACTTAGTGTGTGTAATTTTCACACATTTCTAAATTTCTCTCAATTTCCAGTTAAGCAAGTTAGTTAGACAATACTCTCAAGTGATTGACAACCACTTGAGAGTTACTTAGTATAGTTGTAATAAACTGTAACAAACTTTACACCATTAATAAACCTTCACTTCCATTTCACTCAGTTTCACTTCTCAATTCTAAATAATCCTACTCCTACTGTTACTTTGTGTTTCTATTGATCAATCTTGATCAATGGAACTTGTTTGTTGCACTTTGGAAGCTTGTAGCTGATTCAAACGTTTTCCAATTCATTTCATAGCCAAACGTAGCATTTTGTAGCAGGGATGTTGATTTGAAGATAATGGTGATGAGATGATGGTTTATGGTTTTTGATTGTTGATGTACCTGTTGATCATAGTAAGCTCAACGCTTTACTACTCCATCAGAGGTGGCTTCAAGCTAAAAGGAATCACTTTTCTTGTTTAAATTTCACTAAAGTGCTCTGCCATGCTCAATTCTTAGAAATAGATCTTATCTGTTGAATTGTGGTTGATCTAGTGTGCTATTGGTGTTTTTGTTATGATTTGATAGATAGAATTTAGTTGCATAGTCTTTTAATCAGTTTTACTTGATCATATTGGCTTTTCATTAGTCTAAAGTTCATTAGTTGCTCATTTTGTGTTATATCAAGTAAACTTGCTGGTTTTTATTGTCAAAATAGTTCATTTCAATCACTTAACAGATCTTGATAAGTGTATATTACTGTCATACACTTTTGCTTAAAAAGCTTTGGCAAACTTTTCGCATCATATTGGAATTGGTGTTTGGATCAAGGTCATTTTAGTGATCAAGTTGTTAAAATCTGTTTCTTTGAGTTCATTTACACTCAGTAGGTTAGTACAAGTCTACTTGTAAAGTTTTGTGGTCAAAACTAAAGTCAAAAAGGTAATTGGCACTTAAAAAGTTTGGGTCAGTTTCATTAAGTCTAAACTAGCAAACTTTGATCCCTTCCCATTTCTTTGTTTGTGGATGAATTTGGCTGCTTTTTGCTCTCAGTTGTAGTCTAACATACAAGCTTTTAAATTCACAAAGTGAGATTATACAGTATCAAGTTTTGAGGTAGAAAACAGCTTAAAAATAAGCTGCTTAGCATTTGTTAGGTTCTGTGATAATTACCAACTGCTTTTCTCATTCCAACAAATCTACTTCATAAAACTTCCCTTTTTCTTTCACCAATCTATTAACAAACATGTCCTAAGTAGATTTTGAAAGATTCAGTTTATTGAAAAATCTTGGTCAACGAAAGTTAACCATAAGCACTTTTGGCTTATTTTCATATTATAGCTTATTGGCTGGACCATTTTCAAAGTTACTTGACATTCCAACCTTTTTGTCACTTGCTTAATCATTTTCATCAAGAAAATACATTTGTGGAAGTCTGGAATAGCTTATAGCTTATTTTGAGCTTATTGAGATAAGCTAACTTCTGATTGAGACTGTTTCAGCTCATTTCCTTTTAACATCCTAGCTTATTTTCAATTTGAAGTCTTTTGAAAAAAACTAGAACTATTTTGGTCAAGAAATAAGCTCAAATGAGCTTATTAAAATTCTTGTGCTCGTTTTTGATAAATAGTTTTGTTTAATTGCAAAAAGGTCCTTGCACTTTCTGGATTTTTGTATTAGCTTTCAAAACTTAAAGTTTTCTAGGGTTTGCAATAATCAGTCCCTAAATTTTAGTTTGTTACACTTTTGGTTAATCTGTTTTGGAAATTGTTAGTTTGTTGGAATAGTTGGTTATAATTTTCACTTTTGGTCCCTAGTCATCTGAATTTACATATTTAGCCCTTGTACTTTCATTTCCTTTACATTTTGAGCAAATTTTACTTGTGCATTTAATACTTGTACTTTGTGCTATAATTGTGATATTTGCAATTTGTTTTACGGATACATAGATATAATATTTTCCTCTTTTTGCGTGCTTCTTTGAAATAGACATAGATACCAAATAACTTTGTTAACACCAAAAACAATTAATAACTTGAGATTGCTTGGACTTTCAATTTGTCGTGAGCTTGGAAAAACGAACTTGAATAAGATCACATAAATTAATAAGTCCTATATTCGATTCATCGAATATCATCCAAAATTGATCAATATACTTTCAAGTATACTCTATTACTATTTTGATTTGTCTTAGTTTAATATACTCCCATATTATTAATCGACAACGGACATTTAGCATAACTTTTATTCATGGATTAAAAATGTAAAATATGATACACTTATTAAATAATAGAAATAAACGAAACCCAATCTTTATTTCATTATATAATATGTCACAACATCCTTTATCCAAATACTAATCACAGATTTATTGCATGAGTTCGCTAGCTAGTTGCATCCTAATCGCCTTGGCATGCTTACTACCTTTGTCTAGGCAATGCCTTAGTCAAAGGATCTACTACGTTATCACATGTGTGAACTTTTTTCAATTTTATTTCCCGAGCTTCAACTTGTTCTCGGACGTAGTCATGTCTACGCATAAAGTGTCTGACGCCTTTCATGACTCCAGGGTCATTGGCAAATATTATTGCGGCAGAATTGTCACAATACATATCAATAGGTTCTTTAATTGAAGGCATCACTCCAAGATCTTCAATAAACTTCCTAATCCAAACAGCTTCTGAAGCAACCATGTACTCAGATTGAGTAGCATGCATTGCAATCGTGTCTGTTTCTTGCTCTTCCAGTCAACTGCTCCTCCATTGATAACAAAAACGTAACCCGTCTGAGACTTCGTATCGTCTTTATCACATTGCCAGGACGCATCACAGAAACCTGTAACATTCAGTTCTGTGTCTGGTTTTCCACCATATACCAAAAGCATATCTTTTGTACTCCTCAAATACTTTAGAATGTGTTTAACAGCAGTCCAGTGAAGCTTCCTTGGATTCTGTTGGTATCTACTGACCAAGTTCTGAGCAAACGCCACATCAGGCTTTGTGCATCTAACAGCGTACATTATAGATCCTACAGCCGAAGCATAAGGCACCTTCTGCATGTATGCCTCCTCTTCAGGAGTTGATGCATCCATCTCATGACTCTGATTATGCTTAACTTCCATAGGTTGAAAACCTTTCTTGGAATTATGCATATTGTACTTCTTCAAAATCTTATCTATATAAGCATCTTGACATAGACCAATTAACCATCTTTTCCTATCCCGGTAGATCTTAATTCCCATAATGTATGAAGCTTCTCCTAAATCCTTCATAGAAAAACATTTACCAAGATAACCCTTAACAACTTTAAGTCTTGAAATGTTACTTCCTATGATTAATATGTCATCAAAATATAGGACTAGGAATACTACATCACTCCCACTAGCTTTGCGATATACACATGGCTCATCACGATTTTGAACAAATCCAAACTTTTTTATTTCTTCGTCAAATATTTTATTCCATTGACGTGATGCTTGCTTCAAACCATAAATGGACCTTTGAAGTTTGCACACATGTCTTGGATTCTCAGGATCAACATACCCTTCTGGTTGCTGCATATAGATGTCTTCATCTAAGCGACTGTTCAAGAAGGCAGTTTTAACATCCATTTGCCATATCTCATAGTCATAGTATGTTGCTATTGCTATGAGAATCCTAATAACTCTTAAGTTTGCTACGGGAGAAAAAGTCTCCTCGTATCCTATGCCAAAAGTTTGAGTAAAACCTTTAGCTACTAAACGAGCTTTATAGGATTGTACTTTTCTGTCCATGTCGGTTTTCTTCTTGTATATCCACTTGTGTCTCACTACTTTAGCTTTCGGTGGTGGTTTTACAAGAATCCAAACATCATTTACTTTTATGGATTTCATCTCCTCATCCATAGCAACCATCCACTTATCCTTCTCAGGATCAAGTATGGCGGATTTATTATTAGCGGGTTCACCAAGATCCCGTAACTCATCATCATCCTCTATGTTAAGACACATATTGCTATTTGCGTTTTTAATCCTTGCGGATCTATGCAGAGAAACTAATTCCGGTGGAACCGCCAGACTTTCTGGTTCTACAAGAATTACATCGCTAGTGTTTTCAGAAGGTAATGTATCTATATGACTCTCCTCAAGATCATAATTTCTCCCACTAAATTCTTGGTTTACAATATCATATTCAAGGAAGTCTCCATACCTAGAAACAATAACTTTGTTCTCAGGTGGATAATAAAAGTAGTAACCCATAGTTTCCTTAGGGTATCCTACAAAGATATATTTTACAGATCGTTGTTGGAGTTTGTCACCCGATTCACGTTTCACATACGCCTCGCAACCCCAAACCTTTAAATAAGACAAATATGGCTTCTTGCCATGCCATAGTTCATATGGTGTCTTATCGACCTTTTTTGTGGGAACCAAATTTAATATGCGAACAACAGATTCTAGAGCATAATCCCAAAAGGATAAAGGTAAGATTGTAAGATTAAACATAGATCGTACCATATCCAATAATGTACGATTTCTCCTTTCGGATACACCATTTTGTTGTGGAGTATAGGTAGAAGTAAGATGCTGAACAATTCCATTCTCACTTAGATAATCTTCAAACTCTTGACTTAAATATTCATCACCTCTATCAGAACGAAGAGCTTTAATCTTCTTCCCTAATTGCAGTTCTACTTCTGCTTTAGACACTCTGAATGTTTCAAATACCTCATGTTTATGCTTAAGTAAATAAACATAACCATAATGGCTATAATTATCCGTAAATGTTAAGAAGTAGCTAGCACCTTTCCTTGACGTATGTCTAAGTGGTCCACACACATCAGTATGTATAAGTCTAAGTAGATCAGTATCCCTTTCAATATTGCTATTAAAAGGTTTCTTGGTCATCTTTCCAGAGATACAAGACTCACATTTATCAAATGATTCATCATTGATATTTTTCCAAAGACCTTCAGGTTGAAGCTTTTGTATACGAGACTTCCCGATAAGGGCAAGTCTACAATGCCAAAGATAAGAAGAGTTCTTGTCAAACTTTCTCTTCTTACTCATGCTAAATACAGATTTATCGTTCTTGGATTCATTATCATGCATGTCTAGTTCAAACACACCATTCACAGAAATTACACTAAAATAGAAAATACCATTTTTCCAAACAGAAATTCCATTATTATCAATCGTGTGAACGAATCCATTACTTAACAAACAAGAAAAGGGAATAACACCCCTAACAATTGTAGGTGCATAATGACAATAATTTAATCTCAGTACTAAACCCGAAGGTAAAACTAGATCAAAAGTTACTATAGCTTGAACTGATGCTTGTGCGTCATTACCCACTTGCAGATATTGTTCCCCATAGGAAAGCTTCCTTTCCAGATTAAATCCCTGCAGCGTATTACAAATTTTAATACCACATCCCATATCATATACCCAGTAATTTAATTTGTATGTTAAATTGAACAATTCAATCGTAAATAAAGTACCTGAAGCTGCAACACTCTGCTCAGGCTTCTTCTTTATTTCTCGCAATTCTTCGAGGTAAAAAGGGCAATTCCTCTTCCAGTGACCACTTGCCTTGCAATGGTGACAAGTCACATCCTTTTAAGATTGACTCCTCTTAGTAAAGTTCTGCTTGGGTTTCGAATAAGTCGCAACTTGTTTTCCCTTATTACCCTTGCATTTGCCTTTCTTCTTGTTCGCTTGCGGTTTTGGCTTACTCACTCTACCCTTTTGTATGGTTAGTACAAAAGGCGTAGCGGTAGATGCCTTGTCTTTTAACTCCTTTTCATAATAAATGAGCATTGCATGCAAATCATTAATTGTCTTCCCCGTGCAATGCATATTATATTTTCTAAAGAAATCATTGAAGTCCTTGTTAAGGGACCTATTGATCAAGTTGATAGCCATATTATGATCATAGGGTTGTCCTACTGCAATGAGTTGTTCCATATAACCCCTCATCTCCAAATAATGGGCATTTACAGACTTTCTTGGAGCTTGCTTGCAGTTATGCAAAGCATCTACTAAGTAGTAGATCTCCACAGCTTGCGGCTTCTCGAACATAGCCTTGAGCTCATCAAGCATTCGCTTTGGAGAAAATAGCTCATACTTCTGTTGAAGTGTAGGAGCCATTTTTCCTAGCATTAAGCAAGCCACCTCAAAGTGCTTCTTAATATTAGCAGCGTGTTCAAGCCTTTGCGCATCAGATGCTCCTTCAGCAAGATCTTCCGGATAGGGAGTAGTCAAGATATCGATAGTACCCGCTGCTCTCAAGACAAATCTTAGCGAGCGATACCAATTAATGTAGAGATTTTTACTCGTTGAAAAAGTTCGTTTTCTCAGAATCTCCTCGAATTGATTTCCAGATGATTGTGTGAGATTAGTTGTTCTTGGTGAATCAATATTTTTGGTTTTGGTAAAATAAATGTGCAAGACTTAAAAATAAATGACAAGTAATTAAAACTAAAACTAGTTGAAACATAAACGGTGCAATATTTAAAACGTTAAAAGTAAATGACGTGAAATTAAATGACGTAAAATTAAAACTTAACGAAAAGTAAACTGACAATTAAATAAAAATGCAAAACGAATTAAAAATGAACTAAAAATAAAACAAGAAAAATTGACACTTTAACTAAAACAAAATATCAAAACAAAACAAAATTCCCAATCGGAATACACCCGATCGGAATCCAATCGGAATCCGATCGGAATGTACCCATCGGAAAGGTGCCAGGTCGGAATATTAAAAGGAGCTCTGATCGGAATATAGGAGAATGGTACATGATCGGAATATTGTAAAATAAGCTAATCGGAATATTGGGAAATAAACTCAATCGGAATAACTGATAAGGATCTCAATCGGAACATGAAAATAGGCAGCAATCGGAATACTCTAAACTATGCAGATCGGAATGTTCTAAAACTTGTTACAATCGGAATGTTTGAAAATTAGACTAATTGGAATAACTGAAAATCACTCAAATCGGAATATGTTGGAAAAGGGGCAAATCGGAATACATGAAATGGAACCGGTCGGAATACTTTAAACCCTTTTCCGATCATACGATCGGAATGAAGGGAGGGTCTGCTCGGAATGTATAGATCGGAAAGGGGTTTATAACCCTTTCCGATATCCCTATGATCCGAAATTTAAGCAAGTGATAAGCTATTGTAATAAGCTAAAACTAAAACTAAAACGAATAAAAATCGAAATGAACTTAATAAGCACAAACAACAACTTTCCCAAACTTGAAATAAACAACTTTAAAATCAAAACATAAAAAGATTAACTTAAAGACACGAAAAATTTAAAAGATCAAAACTTTAAATAAGAACTTGATGAAAAAGATGATGAAAACAAGATTGAGATTAACAAGAAAGATTAATAACATGAAGATTAAGACAAGATTAAGCTTAAAAAAGTAAAGGTTTGATTAAAAACAAGAAAGATAAAAGATGAAAGATTAAAGTTCTAGTGAGAGAAACTGTCACTTTCTCTCACTAAAACTAAACTACTCCTACTCCTAAAACTAAAACTAACCAACCCTCCTAAATGAGTTTAGGAGGGTATTTATAGGAAATGGGGTGTGCATGTGTTGCCTCCTCTTTCTTTCTTTCTTCACGTTTTCTCGTCTTTTAAGTTCTTCGACTTTATCGTCTTTGTCTCGGGATTAATTAAACTCGTCGTATAATTTATTTATTTATTAGACTCGAGTTCTTCGGCTTTAAGTAAACTTCCGTCTTTGGACTTGTTCTTCGATAAATCTTCAGAATAGGTCTTGGACTTCCTTTCTTTTTGCACTCTTGATCTCTTGACTTCGTATTTTGTCGTTTTCTTCTATAAAAGCCTGTGAATACCCGTGTTTTCTCCACTTTTCACCTTTTCGTCCTAAATCACAATAAAAACACAAACCACGCATAATTCCGACATTTACGACATCAAATACACGTTTTGGCTTGGTTATTATTGTAATTAAGTGGTAAAAAGATGGGTGTTTTCACACCTATCAAATCCCCTACACTTAACCATTGCAATGTCCTCATGCAATGTATTAGTTACAAAGCACGTTTTACATTTTTCATCATAATCAACCTACCTTGGCCTTTATTAAAGAGATAGAAAATTATAAACATTCAAAGTAAAGAAATTAAAAACATACCTTGGGTTTTGGAAATGTCGTGAATGATCATCATCCTCAAGTTTTCACTTTCTCCAAACCAAGCTTAGAAACGAGATCATTGTCATTATAAGTTAGCAAACTAACACGAACTCATGTGGGCCAATTATTCACTTAGACTTCCTTATTCCTAGGTGTATCTCTTTTATTTTATTGTTGTCTTGAATGATCACGAGGATGCATTTTTGACTTATTTCGATAGTTATTTAGGCCGAAAATAAAGTGAACGATTTAATCAATAGTTAGCTAAAGGACCAAATCTTTTAAAACTACTTCTCGGGACCTCATAAAGTTCATATCTTAGCATAACTCGCTTCACGATTTGAGACCTTTCTCGGACCGATATTTGGCAGCGACTTCATACTTCAAATCTTTGAGAGACGTTCTTGAAATAATGGTCTTCTCTTCATAATAGGAATTTCTGTTAGAAATACGTTTTTAACGTATATTAGAAGTATCGGTCACTCCACAATATTATTAATGTTGTAATAGCTCGTAGTTAGTGTTACTTATTAAGTTAAGTAAGAAACCGACCCATGGGCTTGTCATGGGTCGGCCCAAGCCCAAATAAGGGCCTTGGATATAAATACCCCTTTCCACCATGGAAAGGGGTTGGTTGTTGTTCATTCCAAACTTTCATTTGAATAAAAAGACACATAGTTTCTCTCTCACTTTCTCTCTCTAGTTTCTCTCTCTAGGAATCTTCAACCCACTTCATAGATTCATAGGTTATCAATATTCTACATTTGGTATCAAGAGCTATGGGGTGATTTAAGGTAATGATTTGTGTTGTTTTTTAGTTTTTTTATTGTATTAGTGTTCTTTAAGAAGATCCATCTTGATTCTTGGAGTTTTTGGTGTTTTTGTGATTGGGATTAGTAGATAAGTATTAGTTTTTACTTATTATTGTAGAAATCACA
Source organism: Glebionis coronaria (assembly GCA_025667525.1). Classification (NCBI taxonomy): domain Eukaryota; kingdom Viridiplantae; phylum Streptophyta; class Magnoliopsida; order Asterales; family Asteraceae; genus Glebionis; species Glebionis coronaria. The sequence continues at coordinate 459,059,941 of CM046881.1, read as the reverse complement.
AAACTTTTTGGGTTATTTGGTAAAAATCTGGGTTTAATCTTCATATTCATAGTCGACTGTTCACTCGAACAACCTTCTGTTTCCCAGTAAAGTTCCGAACCAAAAAGTTCCGGATCAACAAAAGTTCCGAACCAAAAGTTCCGAACCAAAAGTTCCGGATCAACAAAAGTTCCGGATCAAGAAGTTCCGAACCAAAAGTTCCGGATCAAGGAAAGTTCCGGATCAACAAAAGTTCCGAACCAAAAGTTCCGAACCAAAAGTTCTGGATCAACAAAAGTTCCGGATCAAGAAGTTCCGAACCAAAAGTTCCGGATCAAGGAAAGTTCCGGATCAAGGAAAGTTCCGGATCAAAGGAAAGTTCCGGATCAAGGGAAAAGTTCCGGATCAAGGGAAAGTTCCGGATCAAATCTTCCGAACGAAAAGTTCCGAATCAAGGTATTCCAAGCCAAAATCTTCCGAATCAACACTTCCGAATCAACAAAAGTTCCGAATCAAGGGATATTTTACTTGTTTTTTCGACGATTTTTTAGAGGATTTAATCTTGGTTTCTTACAACAAAAACTCAACACAATTCACAAACTTTACTTCACTGCTCGATCAACCGATAATCTTTGTCTCTTTGAAGTGAACAAAATGAATCCGAATTCAGTAATGCCTCAGATGACACCCCTTACGGATATTTCTGTCATTACGGGAACGGATAATCGCCCTCCAATGCTCATCAAAGAAGTTTTTGAAGCATGGCAAGGTCGGATGATGTCTTACCTTAAGGGAAAACCGGTATATGGGAGGCTTATGGTTAAGTCAATTCTAAATGGTCCACTTGACTATGGTACCATCGTGGTTAACAATGTGACTCGACCAAGGGAGTTTGAAGAACTTACACCAGCTCAACAACTCGTTGCCGATGCAGACGAAAAGGCTCTTCAAACCATTCTCCAAGCTCTTCCACATGACTCTATCGAATGGTAAGTCAGTATACGGTGGCAAAGGATTTATGGGAACGTCTAAAAGTGTTGCTACAAGGTACGTCTCTTACCAAACAGGAAAGGGAATGTCAGTTGTATGATCTGTTTGATAGATTCACGTACAACCCAGGGGAAACGCTTCACGACTATTACTTCAGATTCACTACTCTCATGAATGATCTGAATGTATACAATCTCGTGATTGCTCCATTCCAGGTTAACACCAAGTTTTTGAATACTTTACCTCAAGCTGAATGGGGTGAGTATATTACCGATGTTAAGTTAACCAGGGATTTGCATAAGTGCAATTTGGATCAACTCTATGCTTTTCTTCAGCAGCATGAGAAACATGTGATCATGCACCGTTCACCTCGAGGTATGTATCCTGATTCTTTAGCTTTGATGGCGAATCAACCAAGCTTGTCACACAACAACACTCCTTATATTTTGGGACACCAAGCCTATCATCCATCACCTTACATGACACCAAGCTTCCCCCAATATTCGATTCTACCGCAACCACCCACCTCACATCAGCAACAATATCGGTTTAATGCACCTTCACCACACTATGCTTCACAACATCACCCAGCAAGCATTTCACCTTATGCTCAGTCTTCATATTCTTCTTATCAAGAGAATGCAGCATATCCATCAAGCTACTCTGACCACATGGGTATTCCTTCTAGTGCTTACGCAGCTCAACAAGACCAAGCACTGTATTGTGATGATGATGAAGTCCCCATTCCTGAATTCAAACAAGGAACTGACCCAGTTGAAGTGTTAGCCACTATGTCTGCTTATCTCACAAGGACTTTAAGCAAACGAGGATTTAGAGGATCAGCTCCTACTAACAATCAGCTGAGGAATTCATCCAATTCTCGCCAACAAGCTACTATTGAGAATGGCAGGGTAATGGTTCAACCTATTCAACCTTATCAGGGGAGACCTACTACATCAACCACCAATGCACGCACGGTCAATCCTGCTCCAATGGTCAACACTCCTCCACGGGCTAATTCCACAGGCAAGTTGAGAATGATTACATGCTACAACTGCAAGGAAGAAGGTCACATGTCCAGGGATTGCAAGAAACCCAAGAGGAGAAGGGATGGTCAATGGTTTGCAGAGAAGATTTATCTGGTGAATGCTCAGGCACAAGGAAGGGAACTTGATGAAGAGGAGCTTGCATTTCTTGTTGATCCAGGGATTGCTGAACAAGACGTTGTCACTACACAGAATGCAGCATACCAAGCAGATGATCTTGATGCTTATGATTCAGACTGCGATGAACTTCAATCTGCACAGGCAGCTCTTATGGCAACTATCTCCAGCTTAGGGCCAGAAAAAAGATCTGAGGTACTTATTAATACCACTGATAATACCACTGATACTTGTATTCAACCACATCAAGTTGTGCAAGAGAGTGCTGATTCGAATGAGTCTTCGGTGGTGAGTCTTTCAAATGAGGAGACAATCAATTATAGTAATATCAATGTGAGTCCTCAGACTTTGAGTGAATCACAACCGGGAGCCATTTTGAATACGCATACTCTTGCTCAACAAGATTTGGTCATGGTTCCTGCTACATTACTTAGCCAAATGAATGCTGCACTATTAGAAACCATAGCTAAGAATAAGAATTTGTCTGATGAGCTTGCCTTATGCAATGAGAAAGTTCAAACTTTGGAATTAGTTCCTTCGTCTAGTGTTCTAACAAATCCCGAATATGATCATTTTCGAAACAAACAAATGGGTCATTTGCAAGAAATTGAAACCTTAAGAGCAGATCTTTCTAAAGAACTTAGAGAAAAAGAGTTAGTGGTCACTAATTTTCAAAAACTTCAAACGGATTTTGAGTTACTCGAGTCTAAAAAGAATGAAATGGAGATTAATGCTGCTAATAAGATTAGAAGTCTAGATTATTTTCTTTTAAGACAATACGTTGCTTCTCAACTAGTGCACTTATTTGATGCTTCGTTTAGAGAATTTAACTTATCACGTCAAAAAGGCCTTCCCCCTAACCCACGGTATGCAAAACAGGCTTTGATCCATAGTCCTAGACTTTATAATGCAACCCAATTAGGATTGGTCTTAGACCCGATTGTTATTTTCGATGATCGCACAAGTAAGGATCTAGTTGATGAGGATCGGTCATACAACTTTGCAAAATATCCCGATTGTGATTATTTTAAAATGAATCAGGAGCTTGCTAAAACGGATTTTAGAATTCGCTTCCATATGGATAAAGATCTTATCACAGCACCAACCTACATGTTAAATGAATAAAACCCTAGTACACTTCCTACACTTGTCAAAATGGAAGGTCCTAAGGAAATTCCAAAGGATCTTCCACCTGTTAGCACTGTATGGTTAAACTTGCAAGAGATTAATCAATACTTTACTAATTTTGACAAGGTCATTTTGGAATGTACGACTTCAAATGGCCTAAACGCCGGAGAATGGGCTTTCGAACACATGAACGAGGTGTTTAAGAATGAGATCAATCCGTTTGTCGAAAGTCTAAAAGGAAGTTTTGCATCTCTTAAGGAAAATCTTGAGTTTGAAATTGGAGAAGTTCAAAAAGTGTTTTATGAAATGGACACCGCTTACGAACTTCAATTAATTGAAAAGGAAAAGATTTTATCCGAATATGACCGATTCTTGTTCGAAGTAATTTCGTGTGATGTGCTTACTACTGTAAATGTCAATTATTTGAATGAGCTTACATCCGCTATGATTAACTGTGATGCTGTGAATATTTGTGATGATGTGTGTGATCTCTCTGTAAATGTTGCTGATACTGTAAATGAGGTAGATAATCATTCTTGTCACGAATCTAACGCTGAATTTTTAAAGCTACAAGATTCTTACAATTTACTTTCAAAACGCTTTAATCAACTTGAACAACATTGTATATCCTTAGAATTAAAACAACAAACTCAAAATGAGGATCTTTTGATAACAAATGGTTGTGAAAACGGTGTTGAGACGAGTGACAAGATGATTGCAATAGTTAAGGCATTAGAGGAAGAGATTATGAGATTGAAGAGAGATGTGTCATCAAATGAAACATTAAAATTGGAACTAGAGGCCGCAGAGTCTAAAAACCAGGACTTAGAAATTAGACTTTCGTCTATTCTAGGGGAGATGGATCGGGCAAGACAGGGACTATCCGCTCTTTATGGTTCAATAGAAGAACGCTTAGCTTTTAATGCAGCACAGCAACAATCTTATGTTGAACAACTGAACCAAAAGTGTGAGGAAATCTCTGACTTAAACATCCTGCTCATTGACAAAAACATGGTTTTGGCCGAGTTAAAGGAGACACTTCTTCTCACCCGACAAGAAGTTGTTGATAACTTAGCTACCGACTCTGCACCGTCCTCTAGTGCTCTAACAACCAAGTCAGTAGTGCTCTATAAGAACCCGCTCCATAAGAAAAACCCGGTTACCTACGATGATTATATGAGGAATGCAATTAAGCATGTAGATCTTGTTAGGGATATCTTAAACGATCTTTATGCCTTAGATCCCTCAAGTAGCTACTATTATTCAGCCCATGAATATATTAAGCGTGTTCAATATTGCTTAGCCTACTTGCAATACATAGGTAAACCAGGTTCTGCACTACTCACTAATCGACCCATTGCTGTAACTCCATTCAATAAGACCCCAGGAGCAAAACCGTCATTGGCACCATCAAGTAAGGCACCTTTAAAATCTGTTGCTAATGTTCCCACTTTGCCTTCTACAGGAGTAAAAGAGTCTACTAAGGCTAAAGGATCGCCACTCAAGAAAGATAAGATCAAGCCCTCCACTAGTAGTACCAACAAGAAGAAAGTAGAAGCTCACCATAGGAATGTTAGTTCAGTTTTAAATAAAAAGAATCATGTTAAGACTAAAAGCTCTGCGCCTGTGCAGAAGCCTAAACCATTTGTGAATTCTGATTTAAAATGTTGGAATTGTAATGAATGTATGTTTTCCCAACGTCATGATTTGTGTCTTATTGATCATGTGAATGAAATGAATGCCATTAGGAATAATCTTGAATGGAAGCCAACTGGTAGAACTCGTGCCCAAGTTGGCTGGCAATGGCGTCCCACTGGTAGGACCTTTACATTAGATGGAAAAATGTGCCCTTTAACTAGGAATGCATCCATTGAGGTTAGGTCTGAGCGTCCTTTAGTTAGGCACACTAGCACTAAAGTATGGAAACAGCGCCCTTTAATTAGGTCAGCCCCCACTATAGTGCCTATCAGTGAAGAAATACCTCAGGATTTAAGCCAACTAGAATCTACACCACCAACTAGGAAGAAGAAGGCTAGGAAATCTAAGAAACCTAAAGTTAGCAAATCTAAGATTATTAAATCTGTACCTGCTAATAACAAGGAACATTCAGATTCCGATACCTCTACATTGTCCTCGTCTGGTGATATTTTCAGGTGGTCCAAATCATCCTCTGATATTTTGACTCCGGTTGTTCAAAGCATATGACCGGAGATCGCTCGATGCTCCGAAATTTCGTCAGCAAGTTTCTTGGAACGGTTAAATTCGATAATGATCATATTGCAAAGATAATGGGGTATGGTGAATATCAGATTGGAAACGTTACGATTTCAAGGGTATACTATGTAGAAGGACTTGGTTATAATTTATTTTCAGTAGGACAGTTTTGTGATTCCAACCTAGAGGTTGCTTTTCGACAACATACTTGTTTCATCCGCAACTTGGAAGGAAAAGACTTGTTGAAGGGTTCTCGTGGTGCAAATCTTTATACGTTGTCCCTACAAGACATGATGGCCGCCTCTCCAGTATGTCTTCTCTCTAAAGCATCTAAGACCAAGTCATGGTTATGGCATCGCAGATTATCTCATCTCAACTTTGATGCTATTATTCATCTGGCTAAAAACGAATTAGTTCGTGGTCTTCCAAAGCTTAAATTTCACAAGGACCATTTATGTTCCGCGTGTTCAAGGGGTAAAAGTACCAAGAAATCATACAAGCCCAAAGCTGAAGACACCAATCAAGAAAAACTTCATCTGTTGCATATGGATCTTTGTGGGCCAATGAGAACTGAAAGTGTGAGCGGTAAGAAATTCATTCTTGTTATTGTGGATGATTTCTCCAGGTTTACATGGGTTAGATTTCTACGTACAAAGGATGAAGCACCGAAGGCTATCATCACTTTTCTGAAATTCATTCAGGTATGTTTGAATACTACTGTCCGCCGTATTCGTACAGACAATGGAACAGAGTTCGTCAACCAGACTCTTCGTGATTACTATGAAGAAGTTGGTATCTCACATGAAACATCCGCTACACGTACTCCACAACAAAACGGTGTCGTTGAAAGACGGAACCGTACGCTTATGGAAGCTGCTAGGACTATGCTGATTTATGCGAACGCTCCATTGTTCTTGTGGGCAGAAGCTATATCTACTGCATGTTTCACCCAAAACCGCTCTATCATTCGGAAACGCCATGGAAAAACACCTTACGAGCTTCTACATGATCGTAAACCCGATGTTTCATTCTTTTATGTGTTTGGTGCTCTTTGTTATCCAAACATTAATAGTGAGAACTTGGGCAAGCTTCAACCGAAAGCCGATATAGGTATTTTCATTGGTTACTCACCCTCCAAGAAAGCATACCGAATTTACAACCGTCGTCTTGGTAAGATTGTAGAAACTATGGACGCAGATTTCGATGAGCTGACAGCAATGGCTTCTGAGCAACGCAGCTCTAAACCCGCGCTTCATGAGATGGGAACCGGTGCTATTAGTTCCGGATTAGTTCCCAATAATCCTACTTCTACATCATTTTTACCACCTACAAGGCCCGAGTGGGATAAACTGTTTCAACCGTTGTTTGATGAATTCTTTGATCCCCCGAATGATGAAGTTCTAGCACCTGTAGTGATCGCTCCAATCCCTGAAGTGGTTGCTCAAGCTAATGAAGCTTTATCAAATGCATCTTCAATTAACATTGAACCGGATGCACCTTTACCAAGTGATTCTCAAACTACACCTGAATCGTCACCCTTACTTGTGCCTAATGATGTTGAAGAGGATTCTATTGATCACGATTTGGAATATGCTCACCTACAAGAGCTTCCTTTCTTTGGTGTACCGATACCTGAAAACCCTTCAGCCGCGTCTACCTCAGAAGAAGCTCCTTCTATTGTTCACTCCAGACCACCACGGATTGAAAATCATAGCACTAAATGGACAAAAGATCACCCAATTAGGAATGTCATTGGAGATCTAGATCGACCAGTCTCTACACGCCATCAATTACAAGAAAGTGCATTCTATTGCTACTTTGATGCATTTCTCTCCGAAGTTGAACCTAAAAACTGGCAACATGTTATGACTCAATCATCTTGGATTGAAGCCATGCAAGAGGAACTAAATGAATTCTAAAGACTTGAAGTATGGGAATTAGTTCCTCTCCCTGACAAGGTTAACGTCCTTACTTTGTTGTGGGTTTATAAGGTAAAACTCGATGAGATGGGTGCAGTATTGAAGAATAAGGCTAGATTGGTTGCTAGAGGATATAAACAAGCCTTAGGTATAGACTTTGAAGAATCTTTTGCTCCTGTTGCAAGATTGGAGGCTATTAGACTATTCCTTGCGTATGCTGCTCATATGAATATGATCGTCTATCAAATGGATGTGAAGACGGCATTTTTGAGCGGTGAACTAAGGGAAGAAGTCTATGTAAGTCAGCCGGATGGGTTCGTTAGCACGGAGTTTCCTCATCATGTGTACAAGCTTAAGAAGGCTCTCTATGGGTTGAAACAAGCTCCACGCGCGTGGTATGATCTCCTTTCAACATATCTCATTTCGGAAGGCTTCTCCAAAGGCAAGGTGGACCCCACTCTATTCATTCTCAAGGAGGACAACGACATGATTCTGGTACAAATTTATGTTGATGATATAATATTTGCTGCCTCTAACATAGAATTGTCAAAACGCTTTGAGAAGATAATGTCCACACGCTTTCAGATGTCAATGATGGGAAAAATTTCATTTTTCTTAGGATTACAAATTTCTCAGAATCCCAGAGGCATCTTTATTAATCAATCCAAATATGCTCTAGAATCTTTAAAGAAATATAATTTTGAAAATTGTGACCCCGTGGACACTCCAATGGTGGAGAAATCCAAGTTAGATGAAGATAGGAATGGGACTATTGTCGATCCAAAACTTTACTGTGGGATGATCGGCACCCTTCTCTATCTGACTGCTAGCAGGCCTGATTTGCAATTTGCTGTATGCATGTGTGCCCGGTATCAGGCTCGGCCTACCGAAAAGCACCTACATGTTGTTAAAAAGATCTTTCGGTATCTCAAAGGAACACTTCATCGTGGTCTATGGTATCCGAAAGATTCCTCTATTGCTTTAATATCATACGCTGATGTCGATCATGCTGGATGTCAAGACACGAGGCGTAGCACTTCTGGATCTGTGCAACTCCTTGGAGACAGATTGATCAGTTGGTCTTCAAAAAGGAAGAAAAGCGCTACAATTTCTAGCACGGAGGCTGAATACATCGCCATGTCCGGTTGTTGTGCTCAAGTCCTTTGTATGAGATCACAATTAACTGACTACGGTTTGGGATTCAACAAAATCCCGATGTATTGTGACAACAAGAGCGCCATTGCCCTTTGCTGCAACTATGTTCAACACTCCCGGGCCAAGCACATAGACATTCGTTACCATTTCATTAAAAAGCAGGTGGAGAACGGAGTGATCGAGCTGTATTTTGTCACTACTGAGTATCAGCTGGCAGATATGTTCACCAAAGCCTTAGATCGAGGACGAATCGAGTTTTTGATCGACAAGCTTGGCATGAAATCATTCACTCCAGCGACTCTCAAAGAATTGGCAGAAGAATCAGCTGAATAGTGGTGGTAAACTATTCAGGCGTATCCTTTGTTCGTGATCATGTATATTATCGTATATATATAAACCACAAAAAGAAAAATACAAAAATATAAAACCAACAAAAACCATAAAAAATATAAAACCTAGAAAAACCATAAAAATTATAAAATCAAGAAAAACCAAATATATTTTTCGTTTTTTTAAAACGGGCATGTCTTTTAGTACGGTAATATTTACGGCTTTAGAAATGTCGATCAATATTGACACGACGCCATAAATAGAGTCCGTATAAAAGTTGTACATTTTTAAAACATGGCCATTATGGCTTGTAGTTATTTCTGACTACAACCCGGTTTTCATATTAAAGTCACGTATTTCCTCAGAAAACGTTGGCTCACAACGGGAATTAATTTTCTCGGGCATGATTTACAAGCCAAATCATGCAAAGGGATCAAGTTTACTTTACAACTTGGTCTAACACGATTTAGTGTACGTCTCAGTGCATTAATTTGTCAAAATAAGAGAAATCTTATTGCCACCACGAATCAATCTTTTTCAAGATATTAATTGTCAATGTTTTCATCAATATTTGACTCTTTAAACAATGACTACAGCTCTTTAAATAGAAAACGGGTCATCGTTAAAGGGGGAGAAAATATTAAATCATCTTCGTCATCAAAACGATTTTCAAAAGTGTTTGTGGAAAATTAATTGGCTAATGAGTGGTCTTGCTTTAGAATACGACTTGTGCTCGTTCAATGTGATAGGAATTGCTTTAAGTTCTTGGAGATTTGCTAATAGGTTGCGATGCTTAAGTTGTGTGAAGGTTAAATTGGCTAAGTTTAACAATGGATAGGGAGATTAGAAAAGAAAACCAAAAAGACAAGGAATAAAAAGGGAAAAGAATAGAAAAGTGTAGGGATTTAAGGTGACATTTTGTGAAAGTTGAAAAACTTTTGACCTAAGTCAAACCAACCCCCCCTCCCCCCGTTCATTTTCTTCACTGTTTCATCTCTGCCGCCATTAACACACACATAAACACACACAAAGCTTTCAAAAACTCTCGTTTTCATCTCACAATCCGTTTCATTCGATTAAACAAGGTACAAACATCAATCTTTAACTTATAATTCGCCTAAATTCATCATTTAATCTGTTAATTGATTCGGGTAAATCAACTTTATCAAATTAGGGTTAGTTTGCTTAATTTAGGGTTAATTAATTAGGGTTTTAGATGGGTTTTAAGCGGATTAGCATTAGAATGTGTGTTGTTGCCTTAGAATGCATTACAAATCACTATCGAGCTCAGAATAATCTTTCATTGGTGCGTTTGAGAACTTCCGAATGAACATGGCTATCAAACTTCCGAATGAAGGAAGTTCTGAACAAACTTCCGAATGAAGGAAGTTCTGAACAAACTTCCGAATGAAGGAAGTTCCGAACGAACTTCCGAATGAAGGAAGTTCCGAACGAACTTCCGAATGAAGGAAGTTCCGGATGAACTTCCGAATGAAAGAAGTTCCGAATGAAGAACTTCCGAATGAAGGAAGTTCCGAATGAACTTCCGAATGAAGAAGTTCCGAGTGAACTTCCGAATGAAGAAGTTCCGAGTGAACTTCCGAATGAAGAAGTTCCGAATGAACTTCCGAATGAAGAAGTTCCGAGTGAACTTCCGAATGAAGAAGTTCCGAATGAAGGACTTCCGAATGAAGAAGTTCCGAATGAAGGACTTCCGAATGAAGAAGTTCCGAGTGAACTTCCGAATGAAGAAGTTCCGAATGAAGGACTTCCGAATGAAGAGTTCCGAATGAAGGACTTCCGAATGAAGGACTTTCGAATGAAAAGTTCCGAATGAAGAAGTTCCGAATGAAGAGTTCCGAATGAAAAGTTCCGAATGAAGAGTTATTTGATTGATAGTTGTTTGCCTGTTATAAGTACTTGTTGAAATGTATTATGCTTAGAAGTCATAATGATGTATATCTATATATTTTTTGTGCATCAACCTTTTGTGTCTTATCTTAAGTAGATACGATGACTAATCCAACAGTACAAGAACTCCAAGATGCTAGTGCAGCCGAAATTGCCAAAGCAAGAGCCCTCAAGTTCATACCAAACAATTACCGGCTGAAGCAAGTCTCAAAATCCACTCACCATGGATTTAAAGTCGCCATAGCAATCCTTGATCACTCTCATTTCAAGAATGCTTTAAGGAGTACTGCCTGGGTGCCTTATGATTACATGTATGAGTTCTGGGCTACCAAGGAAAGCACTTCAAACAAGATCACCTTCACCCTCGACAACAAGCAGCAGACACTTACTGTTTCAGACTTCCGTAAGATATTTGGCATTCGGGATACACCCAAAGGTATGGCATTTTCGAGGGATCCTACCAAAGACGAACTCATGGAGATGTTCGATGCTCTTGGATGTCCTGACATACGAGTTATGTCTGAGTTTACCACCGCTAAAGTAGGTCAACCTTGGAGAGCAATCTTGGGTATTCTCAGTAGATGTCTTACGCCTAAAACAAGTGGGCATGATGCTTTGCGTAGTCCAATTATGAACATCTTCCATGGAATGTACAAAGGCTCAAATTCAGATTATGCCTTATTGTTATGGGAAGAATTCACCTTTCAACTCTTCCAAAACAAGAAGCTGAAGACTAATTTCTTTCCTTACCCTCGGTTTATCAAGCTTATCATTAACTATTTTATGAAGAATGATGTTACTATTGATAGGCATGCAGCAAGTCGTCATCACACTGAAGATGCTGATCACACTGTAGATCTAAGGCATGAAGGACCATCTGGTGGTGTTATTCCTGGTCCTATTCCCGATTATCTTCTGATGGATAGAATTAAAGCTTCAGCTGATTACAAGCTACTGCTGCTAGAAATCAAGAAGCTAAAAGCAAGCCTTCAGACTGGAGAAGACTCGTCTACTATGGTCAAGAGTAAAGGTAAACGCAAGCAACCTGCTGCTTTACCTGAACCCGAAACCAAGAAGAAGAAGACTGAGGCTAAGAAGGGAAAGGGTACGGCTGATGACTTAGTTCTCCGTGACGAAGAAGATGTTGATGATCCTACTCTTGACAAGGCTGAGAGAAAATTAATGAAGATAGCTATTGAAAGGAGTAGGAAAGACACGGGAGGTAGTGGTTCGGGTGCACAGATAAATATTGAAGAAGAGTACGAGGAGCCAGCGGATGTTTATGAGTTTGGATCACCTGAACGGTATTCTACTTCGAAGGAGACATCCATCCCTGTTTCAGCAAGTGTTGAAAAAGAGTCCGGTGCTCCTACAATCATGGTGCCTACTCAGCCTTTAGTAACTCAACCTCCACCAATACAGCCCTTACCAACCCGACCGGTTTCAACACCATTCCTTCCACCTCCAATAACTTCCATCCTTAGTACTGTAGTCACAACCGAGCCTCTTCAACCAACCCAGAGTAGCTCTGCATCATCTTCAATGGCTGCATTTGTAATGGCCGAAATGTTGGATAAACATACGGATAATCAAAAAAGAGAGATGAATGAACTTCGCCAAGAGCTACTTAGACGAGTTCAAAGTGAAGAAGCATCTAAGAAAGCCCAAGAAGAGATGCTTGCTAAGTTCGCTGCAGAAATGGAGTTGACACGTAAAGCTCATGCAGAAGAACTAGCTCAGGTTAAGCAGGCTGAAGCTGATAAACATGCAACACGAATCACGAGACTTCAAGCTATGAGGGATAAATACAAGGAGCAGAAAGAAGCACTTGAAGCTTCTGTTGAAGAGAGAGTGAAAGAATCCGTTGAATCCATTATGCCAAAACTGCGTGATGAGTTGAAGACACTCGCGGCTGATAACTTGATGATCAAGTCATCCAATCCTTCTGAATCCGCCTACAAAATTGCCTATGATTTAACGGATTTTGAATTAAAGAAGATCCTCAAAGCTCGTATGAGGGAACTTGGATCTTTTGATAAATCTAAGATTCAACGGGCTCTCTACAAATCACTCAATGACGCTATCATGGAGGATGATCGGTTATTTAAAATGTTTGGAAGTGTGGTACCATACCACATTCTGCCTGAGGAAGAAAGGGAAGAAAGTGAACAAGAAGAGGGTGACGGGGAAGAAGAAGGTGAAGAAGAAGAAGAAGAAGAAAAGGATGATGACGATGACGATGATGGTGATGATGATGAGGATGATGATGATGATGATGGTGATGATGGTGGTGATGGTAATGAGGAGAGTGCTAAGGGAAGCAACGAGGATAGCGATGAGGATGATGATGGTAAACAACCTGAAACAGGGGATAAGGTTGCCAGCACAAAGAAACCTTCTAAGTCTGGAACCAAGTCCAAGAAAGATGCAGCGGCAAAGGAAAAATCCACTTCAACGGAATCAAGACGATCCAAGTGGCGCCATGATGTGAATGATACTACGGCGTCAACGATTCCCGGTACATCTATTGCTGTGTCTATACCTGTTACCACTAACCCTGTTAGTTCTGTTGTTGCTCCTGTGATTGCAGAGTCAGTAACTGAACCTGAAGCTGCACAACACTCGCCCGTTCTTGACACCGCCGAAATGCCTGAATCAGAACCAGCACGTGTTCATGTCTCTACTCCTCTACAACAAGAACCACAATCTACTGTTCCTGAGTCAAGCACATGGGATTGGGCAAACACGTTGGAGATTGACGAGACTGCACCGCCACAAGCTTGGATCACGGCAGCGGCTCAATATGATCCAATCACAGACGCTGACAGAGATGTTTTATATCTCCGTATCCGCAGTCCGATTGACTTGTGCGCATTTCTGGCTCATGAGTATAAATCTTCAGTCACTCCTTCATTGGTAAAGAGAGCGTTAAAGGATAAGAGAATTCGCGCCAAAACCAGGTTAACCCGAATGGAGTTCGAGTATTATGCTGACGAGGTCCTGAAAGCTCTTCACACCGTTCAAAGGCCAGGCCTCCATGAATCAGAAAGAGCTCCACCTCCACTTGATCCTTCTCAAGATAATCAGATTGCTCTCGACTTCTTCGTCACCTATGATCTTGAGTATCTTCTGAAGGGTTCATCAAAGTACGCAACCTCCTTGACCTTGCTGAAAGCTGCCAACTGGGGGACAATACCCTGGATCGAGGAAAAGGTAAACCGACTCTAGGTCCCAAGGGTAACTCGTAATTATGATATGTATGCTGTTATAGGTGCATCTCATTGGGACGAACGAGTCCGAAGGGCGTACAGGGGTTGCTGCTTAGCTAATTCAGGAAGCAACGTTAGATCCGATATTCGCATCTCCAGCATTTTGGGACTGAAAACTGAAGCCAATAATGGCTATTATCATGTGACGGAGATTCGTCTAAAAAGGGAGGATGACAGAGAATACAAAATCCAACAGGGAGATTTTTCTATCATTCGCCTTGAGGTTATCGAAGACATGTTGCTTATGATGACCCGGGATCAACTCACACATATTCCTCGTGAAGAGATCATTGCCTTGAATACAGCACTTCGTATGTTCACACGAAGCGTTGTTATCAAGAAACGAGTTTAAGATCTTCAATTGGGAGTCGAAAGCTACCAAAGGAAACTTAACCTCACTCGTCCAATGAACCAAGTTCTACCCCAACATGTTGCTAGATGTCCCTATACCGGCAATACTGTTCCGAATTACGGGATTTTCTACTTGAACAGCCGTGGGATAATGAAGTTTATGAGGGTGGGTGAGCTTTACAAGTACAGTAATGGGACTCTCATATACGTCAGAGGAAAGTTGGATCATCTCAATTCGGGTGGGTCTTTACCAGAGATGACTGAGGATTGGCATCAGGGTTATCGGCAAATGGCGAAGTATGTGATCAAGAAGATTGATCAAAAGCTCTGTGAACGTAGATTGATGAGGAGCTTAGAAAGATTCGTTGGTGGTAGACCATATGGAGTGCACCACAAGTTACTGCAATGATCCATCTAATGGATCGTACATCTCAGGTCTACTCTATATTGGTTTTTTAATTGTGAATATGTAAATTTGTGAATATTGTGCTTTTACGGCTTGATGTAGTGTTAAGGTATGATAATTTTTCAAGAATTTCTCACGAGATTCTAAATCTTTCAAAATATATCATACTAAAGCACTACAACTATCCCTTATTAATTTAAGGGGGAGCATTAACATGTTCTATGGCCAAACATCGATTTCATTTTTACCCAAAGACCGGTTAATCCATTCAATATCCCAAATATTAATGGTTAACATTTTGGATAAGGGGAGAAAATGGGATTAAGGAGACTTAGATCATACTTGGCTAAAAGATGAAAAAGACTTAACGATAATCCAACTTAATATGTGTAAAGCACGTGTTAAGGGGGAGCGTTTTTGATGAACAAAACACCTAAGGTACAAAACTTTTGATTTCAATATCACAAGTACCGTAGGTGATTTTCAATGATTTTTCATGGTGGCTATACTTTCCCAAAACACGCTTAACTCACGACGAACGTGGTGACAAAAGGGTGGTAGGAATAGGTTTAGTCTAATGATTCATCAGAGCCGATGGAATCTTCCCAAGGACAATTCCCTAGATAGAATTAGAAGTCCTAGGAAAGTTGGAGAAAGATTGTGAACGTAGCTGAATGCCGACCAAGTACTTAAGCTAGCACTGGAACAATCACAACAAGGTGCTAGTTATGACGTATTGGTAAGCATTGAAGGGGTTGAAGAATGAAAAAGAATTGTAAAGATAAAGGGTGTAAAGAAAGAAGCCCTCCTTACAACTTTAGGCAGAAACCAGGTCAATACATATGCTATTGAGATCATTTTTGTTAATGATTCTCGATATTGAAGAAAGACATCATGGACCCAGTGATGCAATGCACAACCCTTCCCAGCTAACTCAAATATCTCTCAAAAGGTATTTGTTTTAATCACACGGAGATCAACACGTTATCTATTGGTTTATTCACTCCGAATAGACTGGTATTGAAAAGGTGGCACTCCTCTCCAGCCATCGCTCACTAAATCAAAACACACTATCGAGTCTAGAGCCAAGAGATCATCAAAAGTCTCATTAGGACACTTTCCATTTATTCCTTGCTTTCTCACACACTGTGAAAAGTAAGAGATTTTCATGAGTCCTACGCAGTATTCCTGTAATATTGCCAGAACATCCGAGTAATACGCAAGTATTACAATGAAGATGGAAATCCTGCTTGAGCCAACATCAAACAAGCTCATGGTAGGTTACACGTGTGGTTTTTTTAGAACCAATCTTGTGAAAAACTGGAAAGAAACAGTGGTTTAATTCTTAATTGAACTTAAACTCGTTCCAGGCCTCTACGCATTATCATACGATCTTGCCAGAACACTCAGAGTGACTCTTTATTGATCACAGTGACGAGTGGAAATCCTTCTAGTGTTAACATCAAACATCACTTGGTAGGTGACGTGCAAGATTTTTTATGAATTGAGCTCGTGATAACTGGAAAGCAACGATGGTGAAAATCTTAATTGAAATTCACTTGTTCCAGGTTTCATGAATTGACGGCTTCAATCATAAGGATTTTTAATCCAAATGATTCACTCTTTATGTTCGCAGTCAGCTTTGGACGGTCGAATAAAGAGAACGGGTTTACCCGCGAAATCCTGTCAGGAAGTTACTTAATTGAAACTATCCGTCACGGGTACGATATCTAATATCGTCCAACGGTCTTCACCGACCGGAGGTAAAATGCTACCGAATTAGAATAAAATGTCAAAGCCATTTTATTCGTGTCGTTGCTGTGTACCTGTTAAAGACGGTGGCGTTGCTGTGTACCTGTTGAAGACGGTGGCGTTGCTGTGTACCAGTTGAAGACGGTGGTGTTGCGGTGTACCTGTAGAAGTCGTTCCCACATGCTTATGTTTTTCTGCATCAAAGTTCAACAAAATTCAAGAAAGTGCAAAATGAAGTCTTCCGTTGTACCAAACTCTGAAGCTTTCGAGAATTCAACAAAAAGACATAAGTGTGTGGAACATGGAGTCACGAGGAGGCAAGTTTCACAAGAAGGCAAAGATCGCACGTGATTGGTCAAAAGAACAATGCTCTCAAGCCAAAGCCTAAAAGATCAAATAAACATATTCACAACAAAAAGAAAGAAGAAAAGACTACGAGCTAAAGAACAAAGACTTAGTATAGTATGCTAGGTTTAGAACTTTGTAAACGTGGAGTGACCTCCCTTAGGGGGAGATTGTTAGAAATACGTTTTTAACGTATATTAGAAGTATCGGTCACTCCACAATATTATTAATGTTGTAATAGCTCGTAGTTAGTGTTACTTATTAAGTTAAGTAAGAAACCGACCCATGGGCTTGTCATGGGTCGGCCCAAGCCCAAATAAGGGCCTTGGATATAAATACCCCTTTCCACCATGGAAAGGGTTTGGTTGTTGTTCATTCCAAACTTTCATTTGAATAAAAAGACACATAGTTTCTCTCTCACTTTCTCTCTCTAGTTTCTGTCTCTAGGAATCTTCAACCCACTTCATAGATTCATAGGTTATCAATATTCTACATTTTCTTCACTTGAAGTTTTGGGAGATTCTTCATCTTTGGACCACGACTTCTTCATTTTTCTCCAATCTTTATTTTGTACTTTGATATACAACGATCCGCCTCCTTTTAGGACTTGGATCTATTTATCCTCATACCTTGTTAGGGTCTTTTCGGATAGACTTCTCCATAATCTTTTGGGGAGTATTTGCTTTTCGTCGTGTGTCTCGATCCTTCATATTGATTTTCGATAAATGAGTCTTCACATCACTTTTGGATCTTTAGCAACAAAATGTAGCCCTCATGCCTTGTTAGGGCCTTTTCGGACTCGCCAATATTCGCGTCCCGCTTCAATAAGTTATGCCTTGGCTATGAACTCTAATCCGTACCGAGCAACTTTTAAACGATCTGGGGCTAGAAGCTAAGTAACCTTTTAAATCGTACAACCTTATTTATTACAGATAAATTTATTAACAAGCGGAGGGAGAATAGGCTTATAATTAACTCACATAAATTCACGAAAGAATACCAAACTTATAATTGACTCTATCATCTCTCGTTCTCCACAATTTAAAATCTCATGGAATGAGACTCGTGGATGCTTAGCCGATTAAATCAAAGTTTTGGGTTTTCGAGTCGCCTATAGGATCTTGCATCTTCTTAAACTCTTCCAAGTTTAGAATTTGCGTTTTAAAGTTCTCTTGATAAACGACTCTCTAGGATCAATTATAGGAACTTGCGAAAAGTTTTTGTTCTTAACCCGTGAGAGTTAAGACCTTCGCGTTTTATAGCTCCCTAAATAAAAGCCTAGAAAAACTCGACTTAAACATGTTAAGGATACTAGCTAGAGTAAACTTAGATAAGTAAACTCGGGTTGAGTCAAAAGATTCACAACGTTTGAAAATTAAAACCACTTTATTGAAATTTATTCTAATAAGGACAGAAAATAACTATACAAAAGGAAAAACTAATAGGCCAAAATAGATCAAAAATTTTGAAAAATGTCGAAAAATTGATTTTCCGGTTAAAATGAGGACAAATACAAGGAGAAGGCCACTTAACTTCGATAGAAGTCCCCCTACACTTAACATAAACATTGTCCTCAATGTTTAAGCATGTGAGAGTAAACTCCCCTACACTTAGGACATTGTGCACTTTGTTTAAATCTCGCTAAGAAAGGGACAACTAAAGAGATTCGTATTTTAATATTGAGAAATATAAAATAGTGAATCGAAAAGAGTTTAGGATAGAACCGGGAAGAAGGGAACACGGAATCACGGTTCGTCAAAAGTCATCAAGAGTGTGTCTTTGAAGCTCTAATCCCTGCACATGATAAGAAAGAAAGTAAGAAACACCACGGGGCTCCCCCTACACTTATGGTGAAAATAGATAGATAATTGGGTTGCCTCCCAAAAAGCGCTTGTTTTTGTTAACCGAGTCACGAGCCTGACTCGCCCCCGAATTAAATAGTCCATGGGGAAGCCTCTAATGTGATACCGGGATCAAAGACCTTGTCCTCGTTCCCGGTGGACATTAACAAAGGAGAGGCGGGGGGATAAGTCTTGAATGGGAGAAAAACCCTTTCAACATACGAGAAGTATGTGAATTCAAGATCCACGGGAGGTGGGTTGGGTATAGTAAGCACATTGTCATCCCCCAAAGACAATGGAGGCTGAGCATTCGGCAAAGCCGTGATGTTATCAATGATAGCATAATCAATGTCACCTCCCGGGTCAAAGCACTCATCCTCCGTGATAGTGGCTAAAGGGGAGGATGAAAGGTGCTCGGGAGGGGAACTTGGGACAATGTCTTCCTGCAGCAAATTATCAAAAATAATGTCCCCCTCCAAATCATCGTCATCATTACCTGGTGATATGGAGTGAATGTCGATTTCTTCCAGCAATGGGTCATTATCTTCAACGGGAGGAATATATGGAGGCAAAGAAGAGGAAAGAGGAGGAGAAGTCAACGCTTCAATTTGAGCAATAAGAAGGTGCACTTTCCGTAATCTATCGCGAAGAAGCACGTCTTCCACCTTATCCACAAGATCATGTTCATCGGTGAACTTCTCGTAAACCGGAGAGAATAAATCGTCATCGTCTGCATCTTCCGGTGGAGATTGAGAAATTTCAAAAGTGAATTTCTCATAGCAGAGAGAAGAATCGTCATCACTAGGATCGACCTCTTGCATAAGAGCAACGTCGTCCTCAGGCTCCATAACAGGTAAGTCACAAACCTCATCATCAAACACTTTATCAAGACCAACATCACTAAGCTCATGCAATGTATCACACTCCTTAGACACGTTTGGGATATTGAGAGGAGGGATGACAATTGTACTAGGACATTGAGCAGTAAGGTCATTCCAAGAAATAGTAGGCTCATCGCCATCATCATCATAATAGTATGGATACACCGGGGGAGGAGTATAGGTCTCGATATTCGATATTTGCTCCTGTCGTTTATCCTCTTGATATTTTTCGATGATCTTGTTGAAAGCTTCTTGAAGTTGTTGACCTTGCTTAGCAAGAGTGGCCCATTGTTCGTGGGAGCTCAAATGTTCGAAGGAGGGTTGATGATCGATGGGGTGCTGTGGGGGCTCAAAATGTTGAAAACCTGAATTATAGCATGGTTGTGGCTCATAGTAGTTCATCGGTTGAGAAGAATCATAAACCGGGTTTGGTTCATAATAATCCATTGGTGAAGAAAACTGAGGACACGGATTTTGCTCATAACAATTCATTGGTTGACAATAAAAGGTATCGTGAGGACCCCCACAGTTGTGGCAAACCGGGTATGGAGAAAAATCAGGTGCGTCTTGTGGATAGCTATTTTCATTGTCATAATTGTACCCCGGTTCTTGCCCATGACCATACGGGTATCGAACCGGGCACGAAACATGCCAATGAGAATCGCTTCCACAATAGATGCACGGAGAACATGAGGTGGGTTCAAAAAGAATGAATTAGTCGAGTTGCACAAGGGACAAAATCCGAATTGTGTGTTGTCGATATCGTTTCCGCACCGCTCACATGTACACCATTGACAAGGGTTGTTCCCAGATAATTGTTTCCCACACCGGACGCAATGGACATAAAAATCCATAAAGAAAGATAGATAAGCAAGAAGAATATTTTTGGTGCAAAACTTTGAAAAAGAAATGCTTTTTATGATTTTTCAAATGTTTTTGGATTTTTTGAAAATTTTTGAAACGAAAAGTAACGTTCACGAGTGAACGGATCCCAAAATCCAACGCGTCTCTCACAAAAAACCGTTAATCCTCACGAAAAGAGCCGGCAGCGGCGCCATTTTAATGTAGAGATTTTTACTCGTTGAAAAAGTTCGTTTTCTCGGAATCTCCTCGAATTGATTTCCAGATGATTGTGTGAGATTAGTTGTTCTTGGTGAATCAATATTTTTGGTTTTGGTAAAATAAATGTGCAAGACTTAAAAATAAATGACAAGTAATTAAAACTAAAACTAGTTGAAACATAAACGGTGCAATATTTAAAACGTTAAAAGTAAATGACGTGAAATTAAATGACGTAAAATTAAAACTTAACGAAAAGTAAATTGACAATTAAATAAAAATGCAAAACGAATTAAAAATGAACTAAAAATAAAACAAGAAAAATTGACACTTTAACTAAAACAAAATATCAAAACAAAACAAAATTCCCAATCGGAATACACCCGATCGGAATCCAATCGGAATCCGATCGGAATGTACCCATCGGAAAGGTGCCAGGTCGGAATATTAAAAGGAGCTCTGATCGGAATATAGGAGAATGGTACATGATCGGAATATTGTAAAATAAGCTAATCGGAATATTGGGAAATAGACTCAATCGGAATAACTGATAAGGATCTCAATCGGAACATGAAAATAGGCAGCAATCAGAATACTCTAAACTATGCAGATCAGAATGTTCTAAAACTTGTTACAATCGGAATGTTTGAAAATTAGACTAATCGGAATAACTGAAAATCACTCAAATCGGAATATGTTGGAAAAGGGGCAAATCGGAATACATGAAATAGAACCGGTCGGAATACTTTAAACCCGTTTCCGATCATACGATCGGAATGAAGGGAGGGTCTGATCGGAATGTATAGATCGGAAAGGGGTTTATAACCCTTTCCGATATCCATATGATCCGAAATTTAAGCAAGTGATAAGCTATTGTAATAAGCTAAAACTAAAACTAAAACGAATAAAAATCGAAATGAACTTAATAAGCACAAACAACAACTTTCCCAAACTTGAAATAAACAACTTTAAAATCAAAACATAAAAAGATTAACTTAAAGACACGAAAAATTTAAAAGATCAAAACTTTAAATAAGAACTTGATGAAAAAGATGATGAAAACAAGATTGAGATTAACAAGAAAGATTAATAACATGAAGATTAAGACAAGATTAAGCTTAAAAAAGTAAAGGTTTGATTAAAAACAAGAAAGATAAAAGATGAAAGATTAAAGTTCTAGTGAGAGAAACTGTCACTTTCTCTCACTAAAACTAAACTACTCCTACTCCTAAAACTAAAACTAACCAACCCTCCTAAATGAGTTTAGGAGGGTATTTATAGGAAATGGGGTGTGCATGTGTTGCCTCCTCTTTCTTTCTTTCTTCACGTTTTCTCGTCTTTTAAGTTCTTCGACTTTATCGTCTTTGTCTCGGGATTAATTAAACTCGTCGTATAATTTATTTATTTTTTAGACTCGAGTTCTTCGGCTTTAAGTAAACTTCCGTCTTTGGACTTGTTCTTCGATAAATCTTCAGAATAGGTCTTGGACTTCCGTTCTTTTTGCACTCTTGATCTCTTGACTTCGTCTTTTGTCGTTTTCTTCTATAAAAGCATGTGAATACCCGTGTTTTCTCCACTTTTCACCTTTTCGTCCTAAATCACAATAAAAACACAAACCACGCATAATTTCGACATTTACGACATAAAATACACGTTTTGGCTTGGTTATTATTGTAATTAAGTGGTAAAAAGATGGGTGTTTTCACACCTATCACCAATCATTGAAGTTTGGGCCAGTATGTTCAGGTCGTTCAAAGAAAGCTTTGAACGTAGAACTTATCGTGTTATTGGTGGGTTGAGCCATTTCTACATAAATAAGTTCAAATATTAGTATTTTCGATAACAAAATACTTTCAAGAAAATAAAATTACCCCGGTATAAAAACCATATTATTTTCCTTGAATTCTAGAAGTATATTGACATAGATCCATTACATCAGTTGATCTGCTAGTAATGAATGTACTCAACACAACGACTTGTCGAACAATTCAGCTGATAAACAATTTTCAATTTCTAGATATTTAAGGGATTTACATTGCCAAAAAAAAGTTTTGCATTGTAAACATGTTTCATCCCTTTTGAATGCATTAAGTTTCCGGATCTCACTGGGTAACTTAATTAAGTCGTCTAATCTGAGTAGCGTAAAACCATCATACGAATTCTCATTCTACAAACGGTTTTCTCTCCATCACAACATCATCCAAAAATCTCATTTGAGGACGAAGTAATTTCAAGTGTTCGTCAATTAGGAGCATTCGACTTAAATTTTAAGGGTATAAAATTTGATGTCAAAATCAATGTATGTAGAAGCATGCATATAATCTCCATAGCATAAGTTTAATAAAACATTAAGTAAACTTTTTCATGAGATTAAATTTCTTCATAAATTATGTTGCGGTATTGGTTAAACCAATTAAAGAATTTACCCACAACTCATCACACCGTACTTTGCTAGAACTCGGCTACGCACAAAGCAATACCCTTATTGTGGTTCGGATGTGAATTTGTAGTAAATCACTGTTGATCCCAAACTTAGATCGATTTAGCTTTGTGTAAACGAGATTAAATAAAGTTAAACACTTAGAGAAACTTTGTTGTATAAACAATTCAAGTACTATGCGGAATTAATACTTGAATGAAGAACAAACAAAACAGATAAACCAGACTTTCACTTTGATTGATTAATCGAACTTGCGTACAATGAAAGTGTGAAAAACATACATTGAACTAAAACCTAAAGACCTCCTTTTATAGATTAAGGAGCCTTGTACAAGAGTCTACGTATCAGCTATTTTAGGTAAAGATAAACATAAGAAATACATTGTCGAACATATCTTTACTAGAAACATAAAACATGTAGACTAAGTCTTCTATCAGTGCTTGACTTCTTCTTATCAACGCTTGACTTCTTCCTGTTAACGCTTGTCTTGTCAACGCTTGATTTCTTCCTATCAACGTCCAAATTCCTCTTGTCAGCGTCCAAGTATCTTGATTACATTTTATTCCCAACAATCCTCCCCTAAACTTGATATCTACTGTTGGGCTAAAAGTTGATGAGTCAAATCACCATGGAAACTAGAAGGACCAAATAAGACATTATGTGAAACTTCAAGCTGGTGGACTAAATACTACAAAGTTTCCCCTGCTAGTGAAACTTTCCCTCGCTGTAAGTTTCCCCTGCCATATGTGATAAGAAGAAAAGATTTGGTCAAAGTAGTGATAAGAGTGAATAAGCCTGTTTTGATTTATTCATTAATATATTATTTAGTTTCCATGTATCATGGTTTCCTTATGTTATAAAAGGAACCATACGTAGGTTTTGTTTATCACTTTCATATTGACAATGTAACCTATTGTAAACATTGATCTCTAGGTGTGGGATTTAATGTACACACACCTAGAGTAGTTTGTGTTAATCAAATATTACAAACTCTTTGGGAATCATTCATCTCTTAAACATCTTGTTCTGGTTAATTGTGCAATTCCGCTATGTTAATTCATATGTACAATTGACAACCTAGATAAAACGGTTTTTATTGTTTGAGTCTAAAGATCTTGGATTCAACATGTGGTATCAGAGCGGGTGGCTCTCGATATCTAGGATAATCAAGATTTTTTTCGGGTTCATGTTGTTGCTGTGAAAATTTTGGGTTTATGTCAAAACCCTAGGTAATTATTAATTGATGCTGTTATTTTATGTTCGTATTCTGTTCGTAGTTATGACCAGACGCATTCCTTTGGTAAAGCATCAATTGATTGGACGAGTGGAGTCGAAAAAGTTTGTTATTTGCTCAAATGATCGAATAAAACAAGAGAAGGAGTCTCTGGTGATTATTTGTTGTGGCCCCAAAACAACAATTAGAGTAGAAAACGACGTAGTCAAATATTACTCCCACTTAGATCACATGTGATTTGTCTCTCAATCAAAAGGTGTGGGATGT
This sequence comes from Glebionis coronaria, assembly GCA_025667525.1. Classification (NCBI taxonomy): domain Eukaryota; kingdom Viridiplantae; phylum Streptophyta; class Magnoliopsida; order Asterales; family Asteraceae; genus Glebionis; species Glebionis coronaria. The sequence continues at coordinate 459,035,307 of CM046881.1, read as the reverse complement.
AATTAATGCAAAAGAAAGATGTGGCGTAGGTCATCACATGGGATTGGCTAATATATTAAACCATACCAATGTTCACACGACAATATTGTTCAAAAGGTGTTTATTCATGATGGTGACGTGAGATGGTATTGCTTTTATGCAATTATGCTCCAATGATACTTAAGTCACGTGGGGTTATGGCTATAGATTACGTTGATTTAAGGTTTACATGGGATTCATGATCATGGTTAATCATGGGCTGTTTTATGATCAATGAAAAGTACAACAACGCAATTTAGCTTGAGATATATGGTTCACGTGGGATATAGCAGCTGTGATGAAGGTGTATGCAAAAACATTGGTACGTTTTCACAGTAGGATACTTTTTGTTTTCTATGTTTTGTTATTATTCTGTTATAAATTCATTCCCACTATGTGTGGGTTTTATAACACCTGGTAATTTTCCCTACTTTGTAAAATGACTATTTTACCCTTTGACTTTTTATTTGGTCAACTATGTGATTTAACTGTGTTGGAACCGGGAAGTTATCCCGCGTTTTCTGAAAAACTGTTTGCTGACGAGTAATGGCCTGACACTGAGCTCAGTCATTATTCTGAGCATTTTCTGTGAACCCGACCAATGTGCTGAGACGGTCAATGAATTGACGATAATCCATGAGATTATTCGTTATCTGTGAATTATGTGCTTAACTGTTTAGTTTTTAACAGCGTGATCGTATTTTCTTGAGCATCGTATTTAAATATTTCTGTATATGTTTATATATGCATGTATTTTAGTATTTTTACTATTTATAGTAATAAATCGTATTTACTGTGAATATTTAATTAACGTATCGCGTTTTCGTATTTTACGTCGTTTTTACGTTTACCCGTCGTTAGCGTGCATAAAATACTTTACCAATTATAAAATGTCAGTTTTCGTCGAAAAATCGTAAATTTAATATATTTCGTCAAATTTTTAAGTTTTACGTAATTTTTAACTTAACTATATACTTTTTGATATTTACCTAAAACTAACTAACCTTTTTACCTTAAACCTTTTAACTAATTACCATAGTAAAATTTTTGAATAATTTACCCCTCATTTGGGACCCCATAACCGGCCAAAAACATGCACCATGTGCATGGCCTTACACTTTGCCATATTTGGCTTAAGGTTACAAACCTTACATACCTTAACTTATTAACCAAAAACCCTCAAATACTTCACCTATTCACTCATTTTCACTTCAAACAAAAAAAACACACATCTCTCCCCTTCTCTCTCAAAACACACGGCACACAAACACAAACACATTCCACCATTGTTGATTTCTAAAAGCTTCATTTTACCAAGAATTAACACAAAACAAAATCACCCTAGAGCTTGTACAAGCATAAAGAAGAATGGTCTTTCTTGGTTTGATGATTTGAGTAGTTTTTGGGTTGAAGTTTTAGAGTAGAGTTCTTGTTGATTATTAGTGGGTTAGAGCGTAGATCGGGTCGTTGTGATTACGTAGAATCGTTACTCAAGGTTACTTCTTAAACCTTTTTTCATCTTTTCATTTTCCATGCATAATCTTTATAGATCTATGCATGCATGTTACTCATCAAGTATTTTCTTGAAATAAAATGATAAAAACTATTTTGTTCATGAAATATTTTAAGATCTATGAAAATTAAGTGTGGATCTATTAGATCCACAAATGAAAATGGCTTAATTGAAAGATTTGTGAAAAATATAAGTATGTATATTTTGGATTTGTGAACTTGAAGTAAAATCTTTGATTTTGTTGATGTTTATAAAAATTGGAGGGAACTAGTAGTGTTACTACTAGTGGTTACGCTTGAAAATGGTCGAAAACGAGTTTTTACGAAAAACATACAATCTGTCCAACTTTTGTAAGAGGCGTCGAGAGCCGTAAAAATTGTTTTGACACTAGTTTACTACGAGACTATGAAAATATAAGTTTATACCTTCGTTTCGATATATTATGGGCTAAAAACGGAGCTAAATGAGTAAGATATTGTCGTTTAAATTTCGTTGTCGGAAAACTTAATTTTTGGAGAACAACACTATAAGTGGTTGCTGTCCAGATTTTTAAAGTGGTCGAAACGACATTTTCGAGTCAAACGGAGTTGTTTTAAGTGTCGAAATGGTTACTAAAAGTTGTGTATGAATGTTGGACTTGTTTTGTAAAAGCGTATTAGCGCGAAATGTGAATACTTGTTGTACTATTGAAAGTTTGAACGTTGGAAGTGGGAATTGATACTATTGTGAAAAATGACTTGTTGAATTGTTGGCGATTGAGAAATTGTTGAAAATAGGGGTTTTAGGACGAGATTTGAGTACTTACTAAAAATGGCAAACTTTTATGTGACGCCGAAAGGCTGCCGAATTTTCGTTAGAATTCACGTAGGAAAATTTGTTGAGATAAATTTTGGTAAATTAAAATTTACGCCGAAAGGCTGTCGAAATTTCGTCGAGTCAAAAATAAATATTTTTGCCTAAGTATATATATATACTATAATGTTATAACGATGTAACATTTACAAGTCACGATTTTAACAACAAAATATATACTTGATCGATGAGTAACGTACGTGATGAACTATTGTGGCTTATTTGCTAGCGCCTAAACTATAGTATTATATTTAGGTTGTTGCTAGAGTTGCTCGCTACTATTTGATCTTACTTGTGCGGTTTGAATCGTTGCTTAAGGTGAGTTTATAGATTCCCTATTAAACTGCTTTCTATGTTTAATGTTTTGGGATGTGATAAATGCTTTGATGACTTGCTTCTGGACGCAAGTAAAACTTGATTCCTGTGAACGCTTTGTGAACACTATTTATGAGATAGCTTAAGTTGCTTTAGCCATAGTCCCCACTATCGTGAATCGTTAGTTACTCTGCTGGAGTAAGCTCTTATGTTACGGATAGATCTATTGAGGGTTGACAACCTCCACTCGGGCATTCTGACGCCGGACGAGTGTGTACCATTTGTATGAACGGAGTCATCTTGGCTAGGTACTCCATTGGGGCAAAATTTATGTATGCAATCTATTGTATGCATTGGATCACTAGTTTCGATGTCACGAGCTTATCTATCATAAATATTGTGAACACCCAATTTATCCTACACTTGGCACTATATCTCCTATAGTTGCACGTGTACTTGAAATGAAATCTGAAATTGAAATACTATGAACTTTTACTTGAAACCTATATTCTCACCAACTTTATGTTGACCCAATTTAGCATTTATCTCAGGTAATTGATGATGAGTTGTATCTGCTGTGTGAAGTACTTGGAGTCCGCATGCATTTCTTGGCTATCTTCGGACATTATTTACTTATGCTTTTGAACTATTATCTCGTTGATGTTTAAAACTTTTACATTCCGCTGCACTATCTTTTGAAACTGAGACCTTTTGTACTGTGATGCTTTTAATTTAAATTTAACGAGGTATTTTTATAAAACGTCTCATTTAGAGTCGTTCTCTTGTACCTTGAACTATGATACAATGACGTAACAGCCCCCGAGCTTCACCGCTTCCGCATATCACATTTTGGGGTGTTACAGAATTGGTAATCAGAGCCTTGGTTATAGAGAACTAGGTTTGCATCTTAGGCCTAGACTATAACCGATGTGGCTACTTGTTACTCTGTATATATATGTGTACTACGTAATGTATTACGTAGGATAACACTATAAGTAATATGTAATATATATTATGTAATACGTAATATGTATTATATACATATGCATTTCATTGATTTGCATACTTTAATTTCTATACATGATTATTTCATGCATACCCTACAACTGCTTTAATACGCATTTTGGTTGTTGCAGGTTATGTCGTCATCTACTGTTTCTTACCAGCCCGACTCTGCCGATGAAGAGTGGGAAGACGAGATTGAGATGGTACCAGATCATGTCGAGCCGGAGAATGACCCAGAGGAGGCTGATCTTGAGGAGGAAGGTGCGGAGTATGACCCTGACGAGGATCCGGAGGAGGATGATGAGGGTGAGCCTGATGTGTTGTCTGATACTTCCGATGTTGTTGATGGGATGCCACCGGTTGTGCATCGTACTTTGATCGAGTGGGTTAGTGGTAGTGAGGACGATGAGGATGATGAGGATGACATGGATGGTATTGAGGTAGATCACGAGGGTGATGAGGATATGGATGGACATGAGGTAGGTCATGAGGATGATATGGATGGTGTTGAGGTAGATCGTGAGGGTGATGGTGATATGGATGGATATGAGGTAGATCGTGAGGATGATGAGGACATGGATGATGAGGTTGAGAGTGATACTGACGTTAGGATGGTTGTGGCTAGTAGTGATAGCGAGGGTGTTGAGGCTGATGATGATAGTAGGGTTGATGCTTTGACTGTTGTACCTGAGAGAGTTGAGCCTAGTAGGAGGAGTGAGATTAGGAAGACGTCCAACTTGAGGAAGAAGCCTATTGTTCCCTGTCAGCAGTTTAGAGAGGAGAGGGAAGCTTTATGGGGTACGCCGCCAGCTAAGTTTTATACTGATTCCGATGATACTGTACCACCTGCTGATGGAGCTGGACCATCCGGTGTTAGATCTCGAGCTTTGTCCGATTCTGATTCGTCATGCCCACGGAAGAAGGTTCGTATGTCCGATTCACACACTACACCTAAGGCATCACCTACTCATGAGATTCGAGCTGCTACTGCTATTTCTACACCACCTACTCATCATGTTGGAGAGCCCTCTAGACCTAGGTCATGTGTTGTTATGATAGGATCTGCTAGGGATTCAGATGCTGTTCGTTTTCGTCTACTTGAGGATGCGGTGTTTGGATTGTTAGAGGATAACGAGGATACCCGTGAATTGTTGGATACCACACTTGAGGAGGTTTCTAGGTTGAGGCGTGAGTTGGAGTCAGTTCGTGGAGGAGACCGAGCTGCAGATGGAGACCAGAGGAGTGATTCACCGAGATGTGCTGAGTGTGATCGTCGTCGTCGCACTTAGAGATTCACCGTTATTGTGCTTAATTCTAGAGTAGATTGACTTCTTTATCTTTTGGGTATTGTATCCACTAAACTAGAGTAGTACTCGGTTAGTTGGAGTAGACTAGATGTAATCGTACTCTTATTTTATGACTATGTACTTGATATTTTGATTATGAATAGGAATTTAACTTTATGACCTTGACCAGTGACTATCCTTTTTATGTTTGTTGTACTGTTAAATTCTGCATTCTATTTTAGCATATGAAATATATAACGTGTATATTCATGCTTGAACCTTAATTGCATTGTTGTCTTAACGCAGAGAAACAATGGTGAACACACGTAACGGAATGACCGACGCACAATTGGAAACACTGATTACGCAACGAGTGACTGCTGCACTGGCAAACGTTCAAGCTAACAACAACGTGAACGAATCACCACCGAACAATGTTGACAATCGACCGCCTAAGCCGTGTACTTACAAGGACTTTAGGAGCTGTGACCCTTTGACTTTTAATGGTACTGAAGGAGCTGTCGGATTAGCTCGTTGGGTCGAAAAGATGGAAGTTGTGTTCCGTGTTAGTGGATGTGCTGTTGAAAACCAAGTGACTTATTCTACTTGTACTTTAGCTGCTGGAGCGTTGACATGGTGGAACACCCATGTGCAAACGGCTGGAGCCGAGAGGCGTATGGAATGAGTTGGGAGGAACTTAAGAAGTTGTTGACTAAGGAGTACGGTCCTCGTAATGAGATTCAGAAAATGGAAATCGAACTGTGGAACTTGACTGTGAAGAACAATGACATGGGGACATACACTAGGAGGTTTCAAGAATTGTGTTTGCTATGTCCTGGAATGGTTCCGGATGAAGAGAAGAAGGTTGAACGCTACATTTGGGGTTTACCGGGTAGAGTTCAAGGGAATGTGACATCGTCTGGACCGACAAAAGTTAGTGATGCTATAACGATGGCTCACAGTCTAATGGACCAAGTTGTTCGAGCAAATGCTGGGTATGCCGCGGACAACAAGAGAAAGTGGGGGAATAACCAAAGGAACAACCATGGGAACTACCCGAATAAGAGGCAAGACACTGTGAAAGCGTACACTGCTGGTACTGGGGAAAAGGGAGTGTACAATGGGACGTTACCTCTGTGCAATCGATGCAAGCGTCACCATAATGGACAATGCAATATACAGTGTCACAACTGCAAGAAAACTGGACACATTGCTAAGGATTGTAAGTCACCACCCAACACGAAAGCCAACGTCACTTGCTTCGAATGTCAGCAGAAGGGACACTACAACAATGAGTGCCCAAAGAAAAAGAACAAGGACAAGGACCAAGGAAAGAATGCTAAAGCTGGGGAAGCTCGTGGAAGGGTCTATGTGATAGGAGGAGGAGAAGCGCAACAAAACCCCGACGTTGTGACGGGTACGTTTCTTCTCAATGGTCGTTATGCTTCTATTTTATTTGATACTGGAGCCGATAGGAGTTTTGTGTCGACTGCTTTTAGTGTTTTACTTGATGTGACCCCTTCGCCCTTAGACACTAAGTACTCTATTGAGTTAGCTAATGGGAAGTTGATAGAAGCCGACACTATACTTCGTGGATGCACTTTAAATCTTCTAGGTCATCCTTTCGTAATAGACCTTATGCCTGTTGAGTTAGGGAGTTTTGACGTGATTGTCGGAATGGATTGGTTGTCGAGATATCGTGCTACGATTGTATGTGACGAGAAGATCGTTCGTTTACCATTTGGTGATGAAGTTTTGGAGATACAAGGGGAAACAAGTGACGGAAAAGGGAAGTCACGACTGAACATTATCTCGCGTGTCAAGGCTCAGAAGTTGTTGTCGGAAGGTTGCCACGTAATTTTAGCCTGTGTTACTGAAAAGCAGACGGAAGAAAAACGGTTGGAAGATGTACCTATCGTACGGGATTTTCCAGAAGTCTTTCCTGAAGATTTGCCTGGATTACCGCCGGCTAGACAAGTTGAATTCCAGATCGATTTAATACCGGGAGCTGCACCTGTTGCTCGAGCGCCTTATCGTTTAGCACCATCAGAATTGCAAGAACTAGCGACGCAACTACAAGAGTTGACTGATAAAGGATTCATAAGACCGAGTTCTTCACCCTGGGGAGCTCCAGTCTTATTTTTAAAGAAGAAGGATGGGAGTTTTCGGATGTGTATCGACTATCGTGAGTTGAACAAACTTACCATCAAGAACCGTTACCCGTTACCTAGGATCGATGATCTGTTTGATCAGTTGCAAGGATCGAGCGTTTATTGGAAGATTGACCTTAGGTCTGGTTATCACCAATTAAGAGTCCGTGAGGAAGATGTTGCAAAGAGTGCTTTTAGGACTAGGTATGGACACTATGAGTTCCAAGTGATGCAGTTCGGTTTGACAAACGCACCTGCTGTGTTTATGGACCTCATGAACCGGGTGTGTAAACCGTGTTTGGACAAGTTTGTCATTGTGTTCATCGATGACATACTGATTTACTCAAGGAATGAGAAAGAACATGAGGAACATCTTAAGATAATATTGGAATTACTTAAGAAGGAGGAATTGTACGCTAAGTTCTCGAAGTGTGATTTTTGGTTGCCAAGAGTACAATTTCTAGGACACGTTATAGATAGCAAGGGGATTCATGTTGATCCTGCCAAGATCGAATCAATTAGGGAGTAGACTGCTCCTACGACACCGACTGAAATTCGCCAATTCTTAGGACTCGCCGGATATTACCGAAGATTCATCGAGGGATTCTCGAAGATCGCGAAACCATTGACGAAGTTGACTCAAAAGAAGGTGAAATAGGAATGGGGAGATAAGGAGGAATTAGCATTCTAAAAGTTGAAACAAATGTTGTGTAGTGCGCCTATTCTATCATTACCAGAAGGATCGGAAGACTTTGTGGTCTACTGTGATGCATCAGCAAAAGGATTGGGAGCTGTGTTGACGCAGAGGAAGAAAGTTATTGCCTACGCGTCACGACAACTGAAAACGCATGAGAAAAACTACACTACACACGACTTGGAGTTAGGAGCGGTAGTATTTGCCTTGAAGCTGTGGAGACACTACTTGTATGGAACCAAGTGTGTCGTCTATACCGATCACAAGAGTTTACAACATATTCTTGATCAGAAGGAACTGAACATGAGACAACGTCGATGGATCGAGTTGCTCAGCGATTATGACTGTGAAATCCGTTACCACCCTGGGAAGGCCAATGTAGTGGCAGATGCGCTAAGTAGAAAGGAACAACTGGTGACACGTAGAGTTAGATCGTTAGCTATGGTTATCAATCCGAACTTACCTGTGCAAATTCGTGAAGCACAAACCGAAGCTCTTAAGCCTGAAAATGTTGAAGCTGAGAAATTAGGAGGGATGGTTACTAAGAAGTTGGAGACTAGCACTATGGAACGCTATGTCTGAATGGTAGAAGTTGGTTACCACGGTTTGGAGGACTAAGGGACGTGATTATGCACGAGTCGCATAAATCTAAGTATTCGATTCACCCAGGATCTGACAAAATATATCAGGATATGAAGAAGCTATATTGGTGGCCAAATATGAAAGCTGAAATCGCTACGTATGTAGAGAAGTGCTTGACTTGTGCTAGAGTGAAAACAGAACACCAAAAACCATCTGGATTGTTGGTTCAACCTGTAATTCCTATGTGGAAATGGGAAAATATAACCATGGACTTCATAACTAAGCTGCCTAAAACGACCAATGGATACGACACAATTTGGGTAATTGTGGATCGACTTACGAAATCTGCACACATCTTAGCTATGAAGGAAGATGTTTCGATGGATAAGCTTACGAGACGTTATCTGAAGGAAGTAGTCGCAAAACATGGGATACCGATCTCGATAATTTCTGATAGAGATGGTAGATTTACTTCAGAATTCTGGAAATCACTTCAGAAAGCGTTGGGTACGCAATTGGACATGAGTACTGCTTATCACCCGCAGACTAACGGACAGAGTGAGAGAACTATTCAAACATTGAAGGACATGTTGCGTGCTTGTGTGCTTGACTTTGGGAAGCAATGGGACAGAAATTTGCCTCTAGTGGAATTCTCTTACAACAATAGTTATCATACCAGTCTAAAGGCTGCACCGTTTGAAGCGTTTGTATGGTCGTAAATGTCGCTCGCCTGTGTGTTGGAGTGAGGTTGGGGATAGTCAACTCACTGGCCCTGAACTCATCCGTGAAACGACTGAGAAGATTGTTCAAATCAAGAGCCGAATTCAAGCAGCCCGTGATCGTCAGAAGAGTTACGGCAACGTTCGACGTAAGCCTCTCGAATTTCAAGTGGGAGACAAAGTGATGCTAAAAGTATCACCTTGGAAAGGTGTGGTACGTTTTGGCAAGCGAGGAAAGCTGAACCCCCGTTATATTGGACCTTTCAAAATTCTGGCAAAGGTTGGAACTGTAGCCTATCGTCTCGAATTACCGCAAGCGTTGAGCCGTGTGCACAACACTTTTCATGTGTCGAACTTGAAGAAGTGCCTATCCGATGAGACACTCGTTATACCATTGGAGGAACTCAAAATTGACGACAAGATGCAATTTCTCGAAGAACCTGTTGAAATCATGGACCGTGAGGTCAAACGATTGAAACAGAGTCGTATTCCTGTTATCAAGGTGAGGTGGAATTCTAAACGTGTACATGAATTCACTTGGGAGCGTGAGGATCAATTTCATAAGAAATATCCGCAACTCTTTGATAACTCTAAAAACCGTGACACTCCTAAGCTTTGAGGACAAAGCTTCTCTATCAAGGGGATGATGTAACACCTGGTAATTTTCCCTACTTTGTAAAATGACTATTTTACCCTTTGACTTTTTATTTGGTCAACTATGTGATTTAACTGTGTTGGAACCGGGAAGTTATCCCGCGTTTTCTGAAAAACTGTTTGCTGACGAGTAATGGCCTGACACTGAGCTCAGTCATTATTCTGAGCATTTTCTGTGAACCCGACCAATGTGCTGAGACGGTCAATGAATTGACGATAATCCATGAGATTATTCGTTATCTGTGAATTATGTGCTTAACTGTTTAGTTTTTAACAGCGTGATCGTATTTTCTTGAGCAGCGTATTTAAATATTTCTGTATATGTTTATATATGCATGTATTTTAGTATTTTTGCTATTTATAGTAATAAATCGTATTTACTGTGAATATTTAATTAACGTATCGCGTTTTCGTATTTTACGTCGTTTTTACGTTTACCCGTCGTTAGCGTGCATAAAATACTTTACCAGTTATAAAATGTCAGTTTTCGTCGAAAAATCGTAAATTTAATATATTTCGTCAAATTTTTAAGTTTTACGTAATTTTTAACTTAACTATATACTTTTTGATATTTACCTAAAACTAACTAACCTTTTTACCTTAAACCTTTTAACTAATTACCATAGTAAAATTTTTGAATAATTTACCCCCCATTTGGGACCCCATAACCGGCCAAAAACATACACCATGTGCATGGCCTTACACTTTGCCATATTTGGCTTAAGGTTACAAACCTTACATACCTTAACTTATTAACCAAAAACCCTCAAATAATTCACCTATTCACTCATTTTCACTTCAAACAAAAAAAACACACATCTCTCCCCTTCTCTCTCAAAACACACGGCACACAAACACAAACACAAACACATTCCATCATTGTTGATTTCTAAAAGCTTCATTTTACCAAGAATTAACACAAAACAAAATCACCCTAGAGCTTGTACAAGCATAAAGAAGAATGGTCTTTCTTGGTTTGATGATTTGAGTAGTTTTTGGGTTGAAGTTTTAGAGTAGAGTTCTTGTTGATTATTAGTGGGTTAGAGCGTAGATCGGGTCGTTGTGATTACGTAGAATCGTTACTCAAGGTTACTTCTTAAATCTTTTTCATCTTTTCATTTTCCATGCATAATCTTTATAGATCTATGCATGCATGTTACTCATCAAGTATTTTCTTGAAATAAAATGATAAAAACTATTTTGTTCATGAAATATTTTAAGATCTATGGAAATTAAGTGTGGATCTATTAGATCCACAAATGAAAATGGCTTAATTGAAAGATTTGTGAAAAATATAAGTATGTATATTTTGGATTTGTGAACTTGAAGTAAAATCTTTGATTTTGTTGATGTTTATAAAAAATGGAGGGAACTAGTAGTGTTACTACTAGTGGTTACGCTTGAAAATGGTCGAAAACGAGTTTTTACGAAAAACATACAATCTGTCCGACTTTTGTAAGAGGCGTCGAGAGCCGTAAAAATTGTTTTGACACTAGTTTACTACGAGACTATGAAAATATAAGTTAATACCTTCGTTTCGATATATTATGGGCTAAAAACGGAGCTAAAATGAGTAAGATATTGTCGTTTAAATTTCGTTGTCGGAAAACTTAATTTTTGGAGAACAACACTATAAGTGGTTGCTGTCCAGATTTTTAAAGTGGTCGAAACGACATTTTCGAGTCAAACGGAGTTGTTTTAAGTGTCGAAATGGTTACTAAAAGTTGTGTATGAATGTTGGACTTGTTTTGTAAAAGCGTATTAGCGCGAAATGTGAATACTTGTTGTACTATTGAAAGTTTGAACGTTGGAAGTGGAAATTGATACTATTGTGAAAAATGACTTGTTGAATTGTTGGCGATTGAGAAATTGTTGAAAATAGGGGTTCTAGGACGAGATTTGAGTACTTACTAAAAATGGCAATTTTTTATGTGACGCCGAAAGGCTGCCGAATTTTCGTTAGAATTCACGTAGGAAAATTTGTTGAGATAAATTTTGGTAAATTAAAATTTACGCCGAAAGGCTGTCGAAATTTCGTCGAGTCAAAAATAAATATTTTTGCCTAAGTATATATATATACTATAATGTTATAACGATGTAACATTTACAAGTCACGATTTTAACAACAAAATATATACTTGATCGATGAGTAACGTACGTGATGAACTATTGTGACTTATTTGCTAGCGCCTAAACTATAGTATTATATTTAGGTTATTGCTAGAGTTGCTCGCTACTATTTGATCTTACTTGTGCGGTTTGAATCGTTGCTTAAGGTGAGTTTATAGATTCCCTATTTTTTTGCTTTCTATGTTTAATGTTTTGGGATGTGATAAATGCTTTGATGACTTGCTTCTGGACGCAAGTAAAACTTGATTCCTGTGAACGCTTTGTGAACACTATTTATGAGATAGCTTAAGTTGCTTTAGCCATAGTCCCCACTATCGTGAATCGTTAGTTACTCTGCTGGAGTAAGCTCTTATGTTACGGATAGATCTATTGAGGGTTGACAACCTCCACTCGGGCATTCTGACGCCGGACGAGTGTGTACCATTTGTATGAACGGAGTCATCTTGGCTAGGTACTCCATTGGGGCAAAATTTATGTATGCAATCTATTGTATGCATTGGATCACTAGTTTCGATGTCACGAGCTTAGCTATCATAAATATTGTGAACACCCAATTTATCCTACACTTGGCACTATATCTCCTATAGTTGCACGTGTACTTGAAATGAAATCTGAAATTGAAATACTATGAACTTTTACTTGAAACCTATATTCTCACCAACTTTATGTTGACCCAATTTAGCATTTATCTCAGGTAATTGATGATGAGTTGTATCTGCTGTGTGAAGTACTTGGAGTCCGCATGCATTTCTTGGCTATCTTCGGACATTTATTTACTTATGCTTTTGAACTATTATCTCGTTGATGTTTAAAACTTTTACATTCCGCTGCACTATCTTTTGAAACTGAGACCTTTTGTACTGTGATGCTTTTAATTTAAATTCAACGAGGTATTTTTATAAAACGTCTCATTTAGAGTCGTTCTCTTGTACCTTGAACTATGATACAATGACGTAACAGCCCCCGAGCTTCACCGCTTCCGCATATCACATTTTGGGTTGTTACAGGTTTGGCACAACTAATAACAAAAACAGGGGCATTAAAAGTTTCCCCTGCTTGTGAAAAAGTTCCCCCTGTTTTTGGAAAAAGTTCCCCTTGTTACGATCCCCCTGTCTTTAATAGATCCCCCTGCTTTCATTAATAGATTCCCACTGTTTTTGAAAGTTCCCCTTGCTGTCAGATATGAGTTTTGGGACAGCAGTGTTTTGGAGATTTGTTCATTCACAGCAACTGGTCTTGAAGGTATAAAAGGCTTTCATATTGATGGTTTACATGATCATGAAGGTAATTGACTATTAGCTATTTGAAGATGAAGTAGAATGGTTCGAGTACGTGTTTTATTCGTGAGAATTGACAATAAATACTGGCAAGTGTATGAGATTTTTCTTATGGTGCTTTAAGCTCATACTTGCTATCACCGTGGTCGTTTCTCCAAGAAGATGAGGTATTTGTAAAGGGCATGTAGACCCCCTATACATCAATGGTTGGTATACGTTCAACGTCATATGGATAGTGCACATTATAACTCATGGATTCAGGTTTTTCTACTACTACATCAAATAGGTGATACTAAATTTTCTTCACTTATGATTATTACTTTCAAAGCCTACAGAATTGAAGATTCATAAATGACTAGCACAATTTAAGGGGAAGCTAAATTGTTGAAGTGCTAGTCATTCACATATAACATTGAGGTGAAGATTTTCGCTACTGCTCATTAGTATTACTACAACTAGTGAAAGTTTCTACTTCTCAAATTCATTTTAAGACGCGGAAAACTTCATGGAGGGTAATTTGGGGCGCAAAATACTTGGGTTTGATGTATGATATTGGTTAAGTAGTAGTTGAAAATCAAGGTTGTTCACATAGAAGACCCCTATTTGATCATGTCAAAAAGGGGAAGATGTTTACAAAGAATGTGTAGTCTGTTGATTCTTGGTGTTGCATGCTTAAGGGGAAGTGTTTTGACATCATCAACTAGGGGAAGATTTTTGGGCTAAAAGTTGATGAGTCAAATCACCATGGAAACTAGAAGGACCAAATAAGACATTATGTGAAACTTCAAGCCGGTGGACTAAATACTACAAAGTTTCCCCTGCTAGTGAAACTTTCCCCTGCTGTAAGTTTCCCCTGCCATATGTGATAAAAAGAAAAGATTTGGTCAAAGTAGTGATAAGAGTGAATAATCCTGTTTTGATTTATTCATTAATATATTATTTAGTTTCCATGTATCATGGTTTCCTTATGTTATAAAAGGAACCATACGTAGGTTTTGTTTATCACTTTCATATTGAGAATGTAACCTACTGTAAACATTGATCTCTAGGTGTGAGATTCAATGTACACACACCTAGAGTAGTTTGTGTTAATCAAATAATACAAACTCTTTGGGAATCATTCATCTCTTAAACATCTTGTTCTGGTTAATTGTGCAATTCCGCTATGTTAATTCATATGTACAATTGACAACCTAGATAAAACGGTTTTTACTGTTTAAGTCTAAAGATATTGGATTCAACATCTACTCTAGTAATCAAGTTTCTGAATAAAAACTAAGAATTAGGAGGATTCTTACAAATCTCATTAAATTGAAAATAAATATATCTAATCAAATCTTTGGCAACGTCACTTGAGTAGTCTATCTCCAGCTGTGTTGACATCATTTTCTTCAAAACTTCTTTGGACATAGGATACTCAGCATCCACAAGAAGATACTCAGAAAACTTTGTAGTACTCAAATGATACACACCAGCTGCTGAATATAGACGCCATTGAAGTCCACTGATATCATCAAGATCCTTCCAAACTAGATCTTCTTCATCTGGTGCACACATTCTCTTGAATGTTGGCCAAATCTTTATTCCATTGACTGAAGTAGGTGCTTCTGTCTCATACTTGGCATGTATCAACCTCCAAAGGTCTTCCAAGTCTTCTCTATCCAGGCTTGCAAACAAAGATATAAGAGTAGTAAACGTATGTAACTTCTTCCCATATCTGCCAATCATCCAAAACCCACTTGCATCTTCCTCATAGCTAACTATAGGGTTTCTGGAATCATGAGGTAACACCTCTACCATATGTGAAACTTCCAAGGATGAGAGTTTAATACTCTTTCTAATAACAGCTTCACTAGGATTCACTCTATCCATATTTTCTGGAAACTCAAGTGGATCTCCCTTCTTCATTGGTCTTGGTGTAACCAAAGCCTTTTGGATCTCCATATCTTCTGCAAGTTCTTCTTTTCTTTCATCTGAAAGAAGTCTAATAGTGTTCTGCTCTTGCACACTTGCCCATATAGGATAAGCCTTATACTCCAATTCATCAAAGGACAATCCCTACAACTTTCTAAAAGTCCAACTTGTTTGATGACATCTGAGCAACATGTAATAGATCTCCCTTCTTGTTGTCTTGGTTTGTGAAAGAACTTTGCTAGCTCTATATTTTAAAATCACCTTGCAATCCCTTTGAACTCTTAGCAGAATCTCCAAACCCCAAATTTGATCTGATAAAGTCATGTCTGGATTCTCCATTACCTTATTTTCCCATGCAAAGTACATCTGAGCAACTTTAGGCATCTCATAATCCACTTGATTCTTCAACTCTGCAAGCTTTTCCCTTGCCAACTCATCATCATATTCAAGCCTCTCTGGTTCTTCAATAACCATTACACTTGAATATGTGCTCTCATCACCACTGCTTTACTTATTTTCAATAGCAGTCTCCTTCATCCTTTCTTCTTTCTCAAGTTGTGAAGTCAACATGGAATCAAATTTTACTTGGGCTGCATCCTTGGGAACTATTGTTTCTACCATAATCCCTTTACCTTTATCTGATATATAAATAGTGGGTAAAGATGATGATGGTACCTGTGTAGCCACATCCTTGATGATAGCTGATGACTGGGATACATCAACCATACCTGCAGGTCTATCAACATCCAAAACCTGTGTGTCAACGCCTAACAAACTCCTATCAGCGCTTAGCTTGTCAGCGTCAAAAACCTGTCTGTCAACGCTCAACTTACTCTTGTCAGCGCTTGGCTTAGAAACTTGTTCCAGCATCTCCATAAACGAAATCTTTGTTGGAGTTGCCAGTGAAACATCAATAACTGGCCTCTCCTTCAAGCTGGTCAAAGCTTCAGCCATTTCCACACCAATACAACCACCTGAGCCTTTGTCACTTGCATTAAATGGCTCAACAGCTTCCTCCCATTTTTAAGAATCCTCCCCTGATGAAAGGACTCTTGTCTGCCTTCTCCTAGTCTCAACAGCTTCCAAAATAACAATCTTCTCCCTCAATTGCTTGAGTTCAAGGCCTTGTGTAGAGACAGTATGTACAAGGTCTGCATTTTGCTTTTGCAAGCTAATGCAGACAGCCGTCAATTCCAACAATGTATAGGGTTCCAATCTGCCCTCCTCTAGAAAGGGAATTTGACCTCCCAAAGTAGAGTCATGGGGCATGGATGGGGTCTTAATGATGTTAGGACTGGCTTGGCCCGCATCTAAGCTAGTACCAATAGTCCTAGCCCCACCCATGTCACCAACTACACTTGTGGTGGTGGTTCTCTCTGCAACATGGCTAGGACCATTAGAGGAGAACACTCTAGTAGTCCTTGGGTGTTTTACCAACCTAAATTGAGGGGATGTAGAAGATGATGTGGATTGGGTTTCAGTTTGAAGGTTAAGGGGTGTTTGGGTTTGTTGTAAAAGAGTGTCAGCGTTTGGATTTGAAGTGTCAACGCCAACATTTAATGTGTCAGCGTTGAAGTGATCTTGGTCAATTTCCATATGCTGGGGTGATGGTGATGGTTCAGGTAATGGGTCTGGTTGTGGTTGTGGGTCTAGTTGAGGTTGTGTTGCTGCAATAACAGCAAGCATGGCTTGGGTAAGGGGTAAGTCTTTGTGTGGGGGTGTATTCATCTTTCCAAAAATTGCTTTCTTTTGCACATGGATCGTATAAAAATCATCATGATCCCTGTTGCAATATCTTTGTTCATCAAACACCATTTGCAAAAATCGTGGGTAAGTAAGAGTCATCTTGCTACCCTTGTTTTTACACATGCCATCAAAAATCATTTTAGAAAAATTATATTTTTCCCAGTAGCAATACACACAATGGCACTCCCAGTTGATCTGTTAATTTCATTGTGTGCAGTACATTTGGGACTCAAACATTGAAGAATGACATGTATCAAGTACTTCCAAGCTGGGGGAAATTCCTGTTTTGAATATTTGTTTAAAGTTCCCTCTTTAGGGAAAGGATAACCCAAAGCTTGAAGTCTTTGTTCTAGCTCACCAATGGGTAGGGTGGTTATACCATCTGCATCATTAAGATGCAAAGCCTGGCGAATCAAGGCTTCAGTAACCACCCATTGAAGCCCATGGACTGTAGCAGTCAACGTAGTCACATTATTAATCGTTAAGGAAGTGACAGTATTCCAAAACTGTTTAATATGAGTGACATGGATAAGAGGAGCATGAGAAAGTGCATACCTTAATGGGGATGCATTTAAATACTCCACCATCTGAGTATATTGAGGAAACAGAGTGTTGTCAGCCTCTAAATAGGCAACCATGTTGTGCTGACTTCTGAACCCCAATACCAAATCACTAGGCTTAAACTTAGGCGCCATTGATGTAGAAAGCTATGATAAATGTTATGAAAGATAAAATTGTATGAAAATTTAGTTAGACAAGAATAAGCAGTTACCCTGTTTCAAAAGAATGAGCCAAATATATAGGAGAGGTAAGCACATGTGATTGGTCAAAAATGAGGCAGTTATTTTTCAAAATATAATGATGAAAATCTTGAAAAGATATAACTTAACTTGTGCATTAATAAAAAGTTACCAACTCCTAAAATTACGGCCCAAATTTTCGTCAAAAATAACAACTGGGTAGGACCCAATGTTTGTCAACGGTAAAAAAAAATAACCTATCTACGCGCAACGGCTATATTCTTGTCAACGTTGGAATTTGCCATGTCAACGTCAAAATTGGTCATAACAACGTTTGGAAATAAAAACTGTCAACGTTGATGACGTATAGTCCCCAGCCGGGTCATTAACCCGGCCCGAGGGTACTACCCGTATCCGGCCCATTACGTATGGGTGGGATAATGTCAGTCAGGCTTATGGGCCTGAGTGAACAGTAACCGCGCACACGTGTGCGGCCCACGGCCCGGTACGGCCGATACGGCCGACATAGGGTTAGACAGAATAATATCCTGTCTAGGGATATCTTTACCCCATTAAGAGAGGATATTCACTACCAGAATTAGAAGATTACAATCATTCTAATTCTGGTGTTTATCTCTTCCTTGGGGCCGAAGGATCAGTGAAAGCCCACTAGGGTTTCACTGCCTATAAAAGGAACCCCCAAGGGTTCCACAAAGGTATCACAATTCTCTCTAAACTCACATATAACCCTAAATCGATTACTTACTCTTACGCCGGAGTTTAATCGTGGGAAACCTTCCCACGGTAAGCTTAACGCGTGTTGTTTAGTGTGCAGGATCCCAACCAGACAATTCACTTGGTGCAGGAGCCGGTACCCAGCCAACCCGAATTAAGCCTAATTCGGGTCTAGCAAGGATCAACCAACTTTTGCATCAACAAGTTGGCGCCATCCGTGGGACCTTAACACTAAGCTAGAACAAAAACCTCATCTCGATCTTTTTCAATGACGAAGGGGCATCCGCCAGTTAACCCCAGGAACGTGAATCCTGGGAACCGGAAGTCCCCAGGGGAAGGGATTCTTATTCCCAACCAATCACCTAGCCGCCTCGCAGGCGGGCCAGGTAACCGTAGCGGTCTTCAGTCCGCAGGAGTGACGAGCACGATCTCGGTGACACCACCGCCCACTTCGACCCTGGATAACCCCGACCCGGGAAGTGCGCCAGACCCTCCTAACAAGGAGCCACGTAGACCCTTAATGGAGGAAGAACATGAAGCTCAACCACTCAGCGAGGATGAGCTCACTCGAGTCCTCACTCAGAATTTTGAAAGGATCGTCCCAGGGATCGCATCAAGATTGAGCCTGGGGAGGAACCTTTCAGCCCGACTCAACTTTGGCGACAGTGGACCATCCACCCCTTCCCGGAATCGGAAGAAAAGGAGGACTCAGCCTCGGGAACAGGAAACCTTTGAGGAAGACCCTCAACCCCGGAATGTGTTTGAACGCATAGGGGATCGCATTATGCAAGAATTAACGCAGTCCCAAGATGGAGAAAGGCCGGAGGGCTCCCCCGAGCGGCCAGATCGAGAGCTGACCAGAACCACACGCCGCCCAAGTGTGTGGGATAGGATGAACACAGGGAGAGAGGCTCCTGGTTCATCTCAGAAAAGTGGTCCCTATTCAAAAGGGCGGGCACCACCACCGTCCCCAGACCCGTCTGGGGACGACTCGGATGACCATCCACCCAAGCGCCGCCGGCCTAGGCGCACGCCTCCACCACAAAACAATGATGAATATTATGGTGGCCCCTACTATCGGGATACGGAAGCAGAGGACCTCTCGCGTCCGTGGTGTGAGCCGTGGGATGACCCTAGACTCACACGACCATGGGCGGATCCCAGGGAAGATCCGTTTACCCTCCGCATACGGAATTATTCTGAGGACACAAAACGTCGCATGCCGGCATGTATCAAGACGTATGATGGGTCCGGTGATCCGGTCGATCACCTCAAAATATTCGATACTCAGGCTAAAATTGAACGATGGCCCATGCCTATATGGTGCCAAATGTTTAATTCGACCTTGATTGGAAACGCTCGTGACTGGTTCGAGGCACTTCCCCCACGCAGCATTGATAGTTTCACGGAACTACGCACTGCGTTTGAGAACAATTATACTCAAAGGAAGAAGTATAATAGGGATCCGGTCTCATTGGCAACTGTCAAGCAACGGCCGGGGGAGTCCACAGAAGCCTTCACTGAGCGCTTCAACGATGAGTGCACACGCACGAGAACCATGCCAGAGCTCCTGAAAATCTCTGACTATATGCATGCCATAACAGACAGAGAACTGATCAGGCGTCTTAACGACAAGCGCCCAGAAAGATATGATGACCTCATGGAGAGAGTGAGGAATTTCATAGAGGGAGAGACAGCGGTGGCCGCGGCCTACCCATCCCGAGGAAATGGGTACCGCTCAAATGACCAGTCCCGGAGACAGTCGGGTGGTCAAGGCAACCAGAACAATAACAAGGGCTCGGACTATAAGAGCCAGAGCAAAGGCGGACGGTCGGACGACAAGTTCACCCCCCTAAAGATGTCCTACCGGGAGATCTTGTTGACTGAAGGGGCGAATTTTCCAAGGCCTCCCCCAATGACCACACCCCCGGAACGTCGGCAGGGAAGTCGCTTCTGCGAATTCCATAATGACAAAGGACACGGCACGGAGGAGTGTATCCAGCTGAAGAAGCATATTGAGTCGCTAATCAAATCAGGCAAGCTCAAGCACCTGGTTAAGGATTGGAAAGACGGAAAGGACAACAACAAGAAGTATGATAAGAAGGACCCCCAAAAGGACAAGCCTTCTACCATATACATGATCCAATCCAGACAGCGCCGCACGAGACAGAAAATTGGCCAAAAATTTTCCCGCGGCAAGGAAATCTCATTCCCTCTCATCACAGCAAGTGACGTGGTTGATGCGCCTCTCACCATTGAGATAAGCATTGGAACACACAATGTCCGCCGCATGTATGTGGATGGAGGATTGTCAGCAGAGGTATTATATGAACACTGCTTTGTGCAGTTATGCCCAGAAATAAGAAGCCAATTAGTACCGGCCACGTCGCCGCTTACTGGTTTTAGTGGAGATACTATCTGGCCAATAGGGCAGTTGCGTCTGCTTGTCACCATTGGGAATGAGGAACATTCCACTACAACGTGGATGAACTTCATGGTGATACGTTCACATTCCCCTTATAATGGAATCATAGGCCGACCAGGCATTTTGGCCATCCGAGCAGTACCCTCTACGGCACACGGAATGATTAAGTTCCCCGTTGATGGGGGAATCGTTACTATTTATAACACAGTCGTGCCGACATCCGAGTGTCACACCGTGACAACACCGGCACCACCTGTACCACCCAAGGATGGGGCACCACCACCCAATTGGAAGGTGGCCGTTCACCCTGACTACCCGGAACAGGAGGTATCCATAGGAGGGGCACTCTCAGATAGCGGCAAAAGGGCCATGTGTGCACTTTTAAGTGCAAATCTGGACATATTCGCATGGGAGCCAAAACATATGACGGGTGTGCCACGTACGATAGCAGAGCATAAGCTCCAGATCCGCCAAGGGTACCAACCCATTAAGCAAAAGAAGCGCGGCCAGGCGCCCGAAAGAAGCCAAGTTATATTGGAGGAAGTGCGGAAACTGGTGGACGCAGGCATTATGCGCGAGGTATACTACCACGAGTGGTTATCCAATCCAGTCATGGTCAAGAAACATGACGGAAGTTGGCGCATGTGCGTGGATTTCACGGACCTGAACAAGGCCTGCCCACAAGACTGTTACCCGCTTCCAGAAATTGACTGGAAAGTAGAATCCTTGTGTGGATATCCTTTCAAATGCTTCTTGGATGCATATAAAGGGTATCACCAAATCCAGATGGCGGAGGAGGATGAAGAAAAAACGGCGTTCCACACAAGCCAGGGCGTATATTGCTATACGAAAATGCCGTTTGGATTAAAGAACGCCGGCGCTACGTATCAGCGGTTGGTGGATAAAGCTTTTGAATCACAAATAGGACGCAACTTGGAGGTATATGTTGATGACTTGGTGATAAAAAGCCACACGGAGGAGGCACTCCTCCGGGATGTCCAGGAGACATTCGACACGCTGAGAAGGATTAATATGAAGTTAAATCCAAAGAAATGTACGTTTGGTGCAACAGAAGGAATGTTCTTGGGATATTTGATTGACCCAAACGGCATCAAACCTTGTCCAGAAAAGACGGACGCAGTGATACGGCTACCGTCCCCGCAGACACGGAAGGAGGTGCAGTCCCTGAATGGGAAGTTAGCCGGACTAAATAGATTTCTATCCAAATCCGCAGAGAAGTCACTGCCCTTATTTAAGACACTAAAGAAGTGTATTAGAAAGGGAGACTTCCGTTGGACGAAGGAAGCTGAGGAAGCCTTTGGCCAACTCAAGCAGCATCTCGCATCTCTCCCCATGTTGGTAGCTCCCCGCCCAAAGGAGGAGCTTGTTATGTATCTCTCGGCTACCCATGGCGCAATAAGCGCGGTACTGATGACGGATAGAGACACAATACAGACCCCGGTCTACTTTATAAGTAGAACATTACAAGGAGCGGAGCTGAACTATTCCCCCATGGAAAAATTGGTACTAGCACTAGTATTTGCTACAAAGCGGCTGCGCCGGTACTTTCAGGCGCACCCGATTGTCGTGATTACGGATCAGCCAATCAAGCAGGTTATATCCAGACCAGACGTGGCAGGGAGACTAGAAAAGTGGAGCATCCTACTGGGAGGGCATAATATATCTTACAGACCAAGGACGGCTGTTAAAGGCCAGATCTTGGCAGATTTCCTGATCGAGAAGCCGGATGAGGAAGAACCAATCATTAAGCAAGAGGAGGCCCTAGCGGAACCTTGGGTGCTATTCACGGACGGATCCTCGTGCACAGACGGGTCTGGGGCAGGCCTCATCCTCACAAATCCAGAAGGAATGGAATTCACATACGCCCTCCGTTTCGAGTTCACGGCCACCAATAACGAAGCGGAATATGAAGCATTAATTGCGGGTTTAAAAATCGCCGCTAGAATGGGAGTCCGCAACCTGGAGGCCTACGTGGACTCATGGCTTGTCGCGAACCATATTCTAGGTGGGTATGTGGCTAAGGAGGACAACATGGTCAAGTATCTGGAAAAAGTTAAGTCGTTAATCGCGACTTTCAGTAAGTTTTCCATCAAGCAGGTGCCAAGAGGCGAGAATAAAAAAGCGGACGCTCTCAGTAAGATCGCATCCACGAGCTTCGCCCACTTGTCTAAACAGGTTTTGGTGGAAATACTCAAGGAAAAGTCTATCATGGAAGGGGAAGTGACTGCTATAGTTGAAGAGGAGGGACCTACGTGGATGACCCCAATCATCAACTATTTGACTAATGAAACCCTTCCAGACGAGGAAAAAGCAGCAAGACGCGTTAAAAGGAAGTCACAACATTTCGAACTCTGGGAAGGCATCCTTTACAAGCGCTCTTTCTTGCAGCCGTGGCTGCGGTGTGTTGGACCACGCCAGGCGGCCTACGTTATCAGTGACATACACGAAGGATTGTGCGGCATGCATGCAGGCCCACGATCCGTGGTAGCCCGAGCCTTGCGAACAGGATACTATTGGCCCACTATGCACAGGGACGCGCGAGATATGATTCGCAGGTGCAATGATTGCCAAGTGCATAGGCCAGTACCGCGGCACCCGCAGCAGGAGCTTACACCTATCACGTCCCCGTGGCCATTTTACAAATGGGGGATTGACATTGCAGGACCATTTCCTGTAGCTGCGGGAGGGGTTAAATTCTTGATTGTTGCAATGGATTACTTTACACGATGGATAGAAGCCAAGGCAGTAAAATCTATCACGGGTAAACAGGTAAAAAAGTTTGTGTGGGAACACATCGTATGCCGTTTCGGTCTACCTGGAGAAATTATATCAGACAACGGCAAACAGTTCACGGATAACCCATTCAAAGACTGGTGTGCATCATTGAGCATCAAGCGGCGCTTCGCGTCTGTCAAGCATCCACAAACGAACGGCCTTGTCGAACGAGCAAATAGGAGCTTGGGGAATGGGATCAAGGCGCGGCTGGATGAACGACAGGGCAAATGGGTCGATGAATTGTCGCACGTGCTATGGGCACATAGAACGATGATAAAAACAGCCAATGGAGATACTCCGTTTGCATTGGCTTACGGCACTGAAGCCGTTATACCAGCAGAAATAGGGATGCCTACTATCCGCACGGCGGAGGTTAATGCAGTCACAAACGATGAACAACTGCGAATCAACCTGGATCTGTTGGAAGAAAAAAGGGAAATAGCAGCCATCAATGAAGCTAAGTCCAAGGCTAAGATGAAGGCTTATTACGATGCCAAGGTCAAGGGTGTTTCTTTTCGACCGGGAGACTACGTCTATCGTGCTAACGAAGCAAGTCGAGTGGAAAATACAGGAAAACTGGGCCCTAAATGGGAAGGACCGTATGAAGTCATCGAAACCTTGGGACGAGGCGCGTACAAGTTACGCGACATGGATGGCCGCGACCTAGAGCGCACATGGAACATCGCCAATCTAAAAAGGTGCTATCTTTGAAAGCTATGGCTCCCGCATGGATACTTCGCTCTAAGCGGTCTCAATAAAAACCATGCGGGTTTTATTTGTCTTACTTGTTTTTCTTATGTTTGTTCTAGTTTCCTTTATGGACCCCTTTTTTTTTTAGGACTTGTCATTATTCAAACAAAAATGTAAATGTTCTAATAAAATGCCGTGGTGCCTAGCTAGCTCCACGGCCCTGTTTCGTGCAAATTATTGTCATCTTTGTTAGATTCTTTGTTAGACGTATGAATTTTATTTGTGTTATAATATGCCATGTTTCTTTCATATGCATTCTCTCGAAATACCGTACATGTACCATACGCCTCCAGGTGGGGTAAGAGGATTAAGTGAACCTACTAATTCAACTTGCCGCGTAAGAGGGATGCAACCCTAGCCGCACGGATCACGTATCCTTACTAGACACCTTACTCACAAGACGTTGGGGTAAGCTTCATATGCTATAGCCATACTGTGCTCCGCATAATAAAGACGCACGTCGCACGTCTAGTAAATTATAGACTTGAATGTATTTTCTTTGCGAGTAAGACGTGGTATCATGCAGTATTGAACTACAATATTTCAAACACAAGCACAAATACACAAGTTTCCAAACAAATCAAAATCGCCGTGGTTACCCACGGACTTATATACAAAACATAAAATTGTTAGCCGTGTACATACACGGACGAATCGACACAATACATATTCATGGATTACAAAACTAGTGTTTGATTGTGGACAAAGGAGCATCCTAAATTGAGGGGAGAAACCTACCCATCTCTGCTTGTTCTTCCACCAGACGCGGCAACCATTCATCACGCTCTCCCCGCTTCTGGGCTTGGGCTGCGGTCCTTTCCAACACCACGTCTAAGGGTTCCTCGTCCAATACGACCCTGGTTACGTCTTCATATACAGGAAGGGTTAGAGGAAAGTTAGCAGTGGAAGGCATGCTAGGATTGAGCTTCTCCATAATTTCAGTATTCGGGGCATCTTTGGTGGCCTCTAGCTCATCCAGGAATGGGTAATGCAGATCCTGCATCGCGGCCATGGAGGCAGTCATCTTGCTGGCGGCTTCGGGCTTAAAAAAGGTGTGATGGGCGATGTCCCCACCTTTGGTGATCAGTTCAGCAGCCTCAACCATTCCTTCGTGCCGGCCATGGTCGATGCCATCAGATACAAGGTTGGCAAATTGTTGTACAAAGGATGGGGCCTCTAGCACCTTCGTCACGGCCAGGCGTGCTCCATGCCCAACCATCCACCTACGGCCCGCAATGGCTGTTAGCAGTTGAGGGCACAATACATTGTCACGCTCAGCGGTCAGGGCATCCATCACCAATTCTTTTTGGGCAATTGCCTCTTTCAGCTCTTGGGTGATGGCCCTTTCCTCAGCAAGTTCTGTCTGCATTTTTTCCATGTTTTGGACGGCCAAATGCGCGTCCTTCAGCTTCTGGTTCAGATCATCTACTTGGCTGGCGTAAGAATGGGCAGAAGCTTCGGCCGTGGTCACCTATAGTAAAAGACGCGTTAGTACATTCATTGTTTGGTATATATGGGTGGTGCGGTACGGATATGTACCTTGATGTTTGCAGCATCTAGTTGAGACTCAAGGTGGGCTACTTGCTGATCGTGTTCACTCGCACGGGCCGATTGTGTCTTGATAGTTGCCTCAGCATTCGCCAGTTTGGATTGGAGGTCAGCAATCAGGGCTTCATTATCTTCAATCATTTTTTCCCTCCGTCCAACTTTCCTCTTGAGGGATTCGACGTGCCCAAGGGCAGCTTCAAACCTGACTCTCATCGCGGTTCCCATCGCCATTTGATGTACAAGCGTCCCATTATACTCATCAGCCAAATCCGCATGATTTAGTGAGTTTACCTCTTGCACCAAGCTTGGTGGTATGCAGTTGTTAAGGTACTCACGACACTCCTCAGCACTCCTCAATCGCGACGCTGTGGTAATGGTCCATATAGGGTTAAAAGGTTGGGGAGCACCGGATGTGGGGAAGTCTTGGGAAAGCAGGGGTGAACCATCTTCAAAAACAGGGCCGGACTTTGTGGCGACCGCAGGATTTTCTTCAACAGCTTTACCTTTCTCCTTATTCACTTGGGTGTCAGAAGGCGGTGCGGCCTCAGCTTGGTTGTCCCTGCGACATGAGTATCATGGAGTATTTTAAGTATGGCTAAAAAAAAAAAAAGAAAAGACATTCTTGCATGTTTGGATGGTTTCTTACATATTGCTTCTTGCTCCTTCGGAAGCAGTTGGGGCAATTTGGGTGGCGGGATCGACATGAGTGACCCGGTTAGCCTCGGAACCCTGGGTGGCACTCCCAACAGATTGATACATAGGGTGGTCTTCTCGAAGCTTCTTGCGGGGAGCATTGTGTTCACCAATCTCGGCCGATGCAGTCTCGCCTGCACGGTTCCCCCTCTTCCGGGTGCGCCTAGTGAGGGGCTGTGCTGTGATTTCAGCAATCTCCTCTTCGGCCTCCTCATCTTCGTCCAAGTTAACATGCTGTTGCACTTCATCATCATCATCATCGCCCATCAGTCGACGAATGGTGGAGTCGGTTTCGATATTGTCTCCCTGTTGTTCTCTATGCGGTGAGGAAGGCCCGGCTCCCCCTTGGTTCATCTGGTCATTACCATCACCATGATCTCCATGTTCTTCATCAGAATGGGGATCAGGCACGGTTTCCAAGGCAACCGTCACTGGTCGGGTGTGCTCAAGGAGGGGCTGTTCATCTTCACGGAGAGGGCGGAGACCTTCCGGCACAAGCTTTGGATCGCCCTGGCGCAACAGTCCAAAAAAGTTCATCTCTGTCCAGCACAAAACAATAGATGTTAGATATCGTACAAACACATGTATGCATTCTTATTGACGTACGGATGATTAGCCTACCTTCGCCCTGCCTTCTCCAAAATACAGGATACCTATTGGAGGGACCAAAGTAATTGCGGCTAATTCCTAGCAAGCATAAGAATGATTCCGGTAGGTTTCTATGGAATCCAGTCCTATTTAGATCTAACTCTTGCGAGTGAAGGGGATTGTATGTACTGGCGTGCGGCTTAGGGTTGTGCGGTAGTCTGGTCCTAATGATGAAATCACCCGGCCATACAACTTCGTCAATGAAAAAATAATGGTCATACCAGTTTTTCAGTGAATCCATCGGTTTGTTGTGTGATTGTGGGCTGTTGGAGGCTCGTTTTTTGAAAGATACCCAACCGTTCACTAAGTTTGGGGTGTAAAACAACCTAAATAACTCTACGGTTGGGGGGATTCTCCTAGCACGGCTAAGGATTTCGAATTGGCTAATTTTACAGGCACCTATGCAGTGGAGCTGGCTAATGTGTACATTGTAATATCCTAACAAATCTACGAGAAAGTGGGTGAAAGGAATACGGTAATTCGCCGCATCAAACAGGCGAGTATAGAGACCTATCTTACCCGCTGGAGCCTCAGTTATGAGGTCCCCGACGCCAGGAAGTGAGGGGTGTAGGTTGGAAGGGATGAAGTAATTTGTACAAAAATGGTTTAACTGGTCTTGGGACATGACATTTAGCACGGATCCGATGGAAGGGCTGTTTCTATTGGCCATTACTAAAAAGAGTGTAAGGATGTGGTATTCTAACCTGCGTGTGAAGGGATCCGTGCGTGCTTGGTTCAAGATAAAAGGAAAGCTTTAATGGCAGAAATGGAGGTTGTGAACTGTGTGTTTCACACAGCCGTAGGGGTGGCTTATTTATAGGGTTACCTTGAGGGTCACAGCCTGTTGGATAAGTGCCACGTGTTGGCCACTATTTTTAATCGTGTGGCTAGGGGGCAACTGGCAAGTGAAACGTCAGGTGGGACCTACGGGTCATATCTGACCCACACGTTTGCACTGCTCAATGTTCTGATTGTCTGCACTTTTGTCAGTCAAACAAGTCAGATGAACAGTTGTTCATGTCGGGTTATGCGGCTTTAACGTAAGACTTGGCATTTAATGATATATTTAATTTGTCTCGGCTACTATGTATCGAGCATCATTGTCCTTTGTTATGAATTCCTTGGTACGTCCGGGAGCATCTTTGTAGTCTAGAGGTTCCACCTACGGTTGTAACAACTAGACTGGGGGGACATGATGACGTATAGTCCCCAGCCGGGTCATTAACCCGGCCCGAGGGTACTACCCGTATCCGGCCCATTACGTATGGGTGGGATAATGTCAGTCAGGCTTATGGGCCTGAGTGAACAGTAACCGCGCACACGTGTGCGGCCCACGGCCCGGTACGGCCGATACGGCCGACATAGGGTTAGACAGAATAATATCCTGTCTAGGGATATCTTTACCCCATTAAGAGAGGATATTCACTACCAGAATTAGAAGATTACAATCATTCTAATTCTGGTGTTTATCTCTTCCTTGGGGCCGAAGGATCAGTGAAAGCCCACTAGGGTTTCACTGCCTATAAAAGGAACCCCCAAGGGTTCCACAAAGGTATCACAATTCTCTCTAAACTCACATATAACCCTAAATCGATTACTTACTCTCACGCCGGAGTTTAATCGTGGGAAACCTTCCCACGGTAAGCTTAACGCGTGTTGTTTAGTGTGCAGGATCCCAACCAGACAATTCACTTGGTGCAGGAGCCGGTACCCAGCCAACCCGAATTAAGCCTAATTCGGGTCTAGCAAGGATCAACCAACTTTTGCATCAACAAACGTCTAAAAATAAAAATAATAAAAAATGAAAAAGGACCTTAACAAAGTAATTTATCCTAGTGAAGATAACCTATAGACTGAAAATTACCATAGGGTGACAAGCACTGTCCAATCATGCACACTTGCTTAAGCAAGATAGACATAATTGTCCTCAAGTGTCCCTTGCTAACCAAAGTTCTTAACAGTGAAGTTATCTTATAGAATCCTTTGTAACTTCCCAGGTAAGCCCAATAAAAATCATACCCAAGTCCCCCAACAGACCACATCCAATTCTAGGCAAAAAGTCTTGGCAGCGTGCGTAGTATATCAACTTTGCATGCTACAGTGCCTCACGATTTAGTAAACTAATTCGTACTCACCAGTGGACACAATCTAGAATTGTGATAAGAGTATTATATGAATACCCAAAAATTCCTAAAGGTTTCCTAAACCTCCCCTTAAACTATGATACATAAGTTGCTAAATAAAATGCATGCAATAAAAAATTTATGTCAAGATAGGAATATAAATATTCCAACCATCATCCATAAACTTGAGCATGCTCCAATAAATCTCCAAGGATCCATAAGCAACTCTGTATCCATTTGTACAGTGCTAACAAAGCCTGCATAATTAGATCAAAAACCACAAAACTAACATATTGCTAACAACGTCCATTTAACGCTTGTTAGCGTTAAAATAACCTTTGTCAGCGTTAGGCAAATAAAGTGGAAAATCTAATTTTGTACAAAGACCAATAACAATGCATATCTTGTACATACTTTGACAAAGAGTTTAAAAACACATATTAGGTAAGATTGATCATTCCAATACTTGTAACCAAGTATTGAAATCTCCCAGTATCAAAAGGTTTAGTTAATAAATCTGCCACATTTTCTTCTGTGTCAACCCTATCTGGTTGTATTAAACATTTTTCAAAACAATCTCTTATAAAATGATGTCTAATTTCTATGTGTTTTGTATTAGAATGATGTACAGGATTTTTAATAATGCATAAAGTACTGTTATTGTCTACAAAAATCTTGGTATGCATGAAATTATACCCATAATCCAACAGCTGGTTCTGAATCCATAAGACTTGTCCACAACAAGCAGCTGCAACTACATACTCTGCTTCAGTTGTAGAATTGGACACCAATGTTTGTTTCTTGCATTGCCAAGATATCAACCTACTCCCAAGAAATTGGCATCCACTAGTTGTGGATTTTCTATCAAACTTGTCACCCCCATAATCACTGTCTGAATATGCAATAAGCTCTAGTGGAGAATCTTTTGGATACCATAATCCCAAAGTGGGATAGCACCTAAGATACCTAAAAATCCTCTTGACAGCATGAAGATGACACTCTTTGGGAGTCACTTGATGGCGTGCACATGCACACACAGCAAACATAATGTCAGGTCTTGAAGCTGTAAGATACATTAATGAGCCAATCATTAACCTATAATGCCTGACATCCACATCTTTTCCATATCCAACCTTTCCCCAAGGTGTTCCCTATCCATGAGTGTGCTAGCCCGTTTCTCATGTGGAGAAAAGCCAAACTTTTTCAAGATTTCTGCTACATATTTATCTTGAGAGATGAAGATACCATCTTCTTTCTGCTGAACTTGTAACCCTAGAAATAAGTTCATCTCTCCCATTGCACTCATCTTGAACTTGTCTGTCATGAGCTTGGAAAAGTCTTCACTCATCTTTGGACTTGAGGAGCCAAAGATGATATCATCCACATAAACCTGAACAAGTAAGAAATCCTTACCAGTCTTCTTTGTAAACAAACTCTGATCTATGGTGCCCCTTTTGAACCCATTTTCCACCAAATAGGTGGACAATGTGCCATACCATGCTCTTGGGGCTTGATGAAGTCCATACATAGCTTTCTTCACTCTATATACCTTGTCTGGATGTTCAGATTCTTCAAAACCAGGAGGCTGCATAACATAAACCTCTTCTACTATTGTGCCATAAAGAAAAGCACTCTTCACATCCATTTGATAGACTGTAAAGCCCATGCAGGAAGCATAGGCTAGAAAAATCCTTATTGCCTCAATCCTTGCAATAGGTGCAAAAACTTCCTCATATTCTATCCCTTCCTCTTGTGTATATCCTTGAGCTACCAAACGTGCCTTGTTTCTGACCACTATTCCTCTCTCATCCTTTTTGTTTCTAAGAACCCATCTTGTCCCAATAGGTCTGACATGTCTGGGACAATCAACTAACTCCCAAACATCTTGAATGGCAAATTGGTGAAGCTTATCTTGCATTGCTTCCACCCAACTTGGTTCTTTGAGAGCATCAAAAATCTTCTTGGGTTCCTGTTGTGATAGAAAACAGGGAAACAAACATGCTTGAACAAGAGGGGTATCAAACTTCTTGTGAATATTGGCAATAAATCCTCCATGATTCTGATGAGACCTTCTAGTTTGTACAGGAGTCATCACATCACCAATAATTAGAGAATAAGGGTGATTCTTCATAGTAGATGTAAGCACTCCTCCTTCAATAATGGTGTTGTCTTCAATTTCAGTCTCCAAGTTGCCAATATCTTCTTTAAATTCTCTTTCATTATCACCTGAATGAACCTCTTCATGCATAATTGAAGGTTCACCTTGCTCAAAGACATTTGAAGAAAATAAATGATCAAAAGAGTTGTCAACGCCTGAGTTGGTGTTGTCAACGTTTGAACCATCAACGCTTGAATTTTTCCTGTCAGGCCTTGAAGATTCATGCATGTTTTTATCAACTGGTGTTACTTGTGGACCACCTTTTTCCTTTCCAGCAACAGCAGCAGCAGCAGCAAATGCATCTGTCCATATAGGAATGCTAACATACTCAAGTATGGGTACTGATGTGTCTGCTTGTGATCCAACCTCCTTATCAACCTGTATACCTGAAATCTCAACAACTGGTTCTTCCACAACATTTGAAGTCACCTTCACAGTGTCTAGATTAGTAACAGGCATATAATTTAAGGTTCTAGATAGAGGTTCCAAGTCAAATAACCAATTTGGTCCACTTTCAGGATCACTAGGTTTACTTTCTAAAAACCTAACATGTACCTTTTCAAGTATACGTTTTTCTTTCTTAAGGTAAACCCTATATCCTCTACTCTGCACTGAATAACCCATAAAGTAGCCTTTACCACCTTTAGCACTAAACTTTCCTAAGGCATCACTAGTGTCTAAAACAACTACATGACAGTCAAAGGGTTTAAGAAAACCAATATTAGGTTTCCTACTCCAAAATAGCTCATAAGGTTTCTTGTTGTGGATCTTGTTGATTAATGCCCTATCCTGAACATAACAATCTGTATTCATAGCCTCAACCCAAAATGCAATGGGAAAGTGAGCATCAGCCAACATAGTCCTAGCTGCTTCTATGAGTGTTCTATTCTTCCTCTCAGCTACCCCATTTTGTTGTGGGGTTCTAGCTATACTAAACTGTCTAGTAATCCCTTTCTTGGCAAAAACGTCATCTAACAACTTATTTCTAAACTCACCACCATTATCACTTCTAAGTATTTTAACCTCATTCCCAGTCTTTTTCTCTAATTGGGTAATAAAGTTAATCAAAATATCAACAGTTTCACTTTTCAAAGCCGAAAAGAAAGTCCAAGTAAATCTAGAAAAATCATCAGTGATGACAAAACAGTAGGATTTACCAATTAAACTTTCTATATTAGTTGGACCAAACAAGTCCATATGCAGTAAGTGAAGTGGTTTAAAACTAGAATGCACATGCTTAGACTTAAAGGAGACTTTGTGCTGTTTGCCTTTAAGGCATGCAACACAAGAATGATCATTGTGAAAAGCCTTTTCAGGCAAACCATCAACTAAACCATGTCTCACAAGTCTATTTATGTTCTTAGAATTAATGTGCCCTAACCTTCTGTGCCAAAGATTACTCTCATCAACTGAAGCCTTAGCATATAGACATGACAAATTATTGTTCATCCTGGTTCCATTAAGATTTACATTGTAAATGTCCTTATGCCTAGGTGTTCTATAATCAATGCATTTCTCATCCGGTATTTTAAAATATTTGCTTAACATCAAGCATTCAGTATCAGTGAAAAGAACCTTATTTTTGTTATCACAGACCTGTGATACACTAAACAGATTGTAATCAAGTTCTTTTACCAAAAACACGTTCTCAAAACGTAAATTGTTGGTGATAAGAGTGCCTTTGCCAGTGATAGTTCCATATCCGCCTCCAAAGTACACTTTGTCACCATATTTAATGGGGGGTAAAGTTTGTCAAGTAATCTTCCTTCCCCATCATGTGCCTAGAGCATCCACTATCCCAATATCCATAATCATTAACCTGCTTTTGAATGCCCTGCACATAAAGAAAACAAATTAGTTTTCTTTGGGAACCCAAGCCTGAGCAGACTTGGATTCATTTGGTTGTTCAACAAGAACAGACTTAGTCCTATGACAACCCCTTGTTCATCCCTTTTTGGATTAAACACCTAGTTAACCCCAATTGGTTTAGTTATGACCTTTGAAATATAATAAAATCTGTTACAGGTCATAGAAATCCCATCTGAATGAGGGTTTTGGTCTTGTTTGGGTCTCCAAGATAAGCTAGAAGAAGCTTTAGATCCCTTTCCCTTTGGTTGCAAGTATTTGGCATTACTTGGTCTAGCAGCGTTGGAAACATTCCTGTCAGTGTCAAAATTGTTCTTGACAACGCTGAAATTACCTTTATCAACGTTGAACCTAGGGTTTGCTACAAGAACCCATTATCTGTTAGACCATGTATTGGTCTTCTGAAAAGGCCTTTGTCCATAAATATTAGACCCTTTAGTAAAGAATAGGGCTGGTCTAATGACTTGTGGACTTTGCTGGACAAAAGGTTTGGGTTTGACCATGGTTGACTTTCTAGCAGCGTTGACCTTTGAGGCATTGACACATTTATAAGCCAAATGTGAAAAGCTTCCACAAGTATAACAGGCTTTTCTAGACATAACTCTAGGTCTAGATGAAAAGAAACCTGTCCCATTATCACTAACTTGACTTTTTGGTGACCTAGGTTTTCTATGCATTTCTACATATTTAATACTAGGTTTTCTATCAACGTTTAAGCCAAGATCAACAGTCTTTCCAGTTGTAGGGTTGGTCACTTTTATGGGTGTAGACTCGTTTGGGTTGTCACTAAGCATGTCACCTTTAACAAACAAAGTAGGGTTGGATTCCTTCCATTGGTCCAAATTAGTCTATTTCTGCTTGTATTCCTCTGCTGGAGTAAGAACTCTTGGTGGAGGAATAAGTTCCTATTCTTAGAGTTCTGGTATACCAGTCCAAGACAAATCCTTTCTAAGGACACCATAGAAGTTCCCAGCAGGTGGTAGAACACCAGCATACTCTTTCATCCCAATCCCAGTCATATCCCTAGAATCCCTTTGTTCACTAACACATTTTTCTAGGGTTTGAGAAGCTTTATCAAATCTTTGAATTTTAAGATCTACATTATCTTTGTTTTTTATAGCCTCATCTAACTTAGCTTGTATAACACCATTGGATCTCTCCAAGATGTTCCTTACCTCTATACTAGCATTTAGATCATGAGTCAAAATGTTGATTTGATCTTTTAAGTCAAGCTCCATTTTCTTATATTCAGCCACAGTCTTTTCAATTTGAGTAAGAGCAAGTTGATAATTAGATAACTTGCATTTTTCTTCAAAAACATCTGATGTTAATTTTAAAACTTCTTTGTTAAGCTTTTCAGTGTTTAGACGACAACCCTTACTACAAAATGCATCATCATATACCTTATTGTCTGATGAAGATGAAGAATGTGCCATGAGAGCATAGTGAACATGCTCCTCTTCCTCCTTTTCTGCAACCAAGGCCTTGTTCTCTTCCATATCCTTGGCCAAAAAGCTCTAATCCCAGCCAACACCATCAATTTCTTGCATGGCAACCATAGCTTTTGTATCTTCAACCTTGACGATTTGGCTTGAAGGCTTTCCAGCATCAGATCTTCTTGGAGATCTACACTCTCTCATAAAGTGACCCATTCTATGGCAATTGTAACACTCAACCTTGGATTTATCAAACCCAACAGTGTCTTTAGCATTAAAAGTCATCTTCTTCCTGAATCTTCTATTCCATCTATTGGCCCTTATGCTTGCAAGTGCCATATTCCACTTTATGTCCATCTCTTCCAAATGCTCATCACTAATTTGCTCAAGGTCCTCATATGTAATCACTAAACCATTGGGCAATGAAGCAATGTATGCACACACTGTATCTAGATCAATACCAGCAGGCTTAACTCTTGGTGAGTCAACATTGTATGTGTCAGCGTCTGAATATGAGGCGCTGACAAAGCTTGATCCAACGTTGACACAAGGTGATCCAGTAACGGGGTGCATGTATGACTCCCTTTGATCAAATTGACCTTCACTATGTGAGAAAAAGGCCGTATTTCCATTGATAGATTTGCTTCCTTGATCTGAAAGGATTTCACTTTCTACAATCCTCAATTTATTGTAGACATCATCAAAAGTGGAACTTTTGTGAGTATTATTAGCAATCATAGACCTTGCTTCAATCTTTCATGCATCACCAAGACTTTTAAGGAAAGTGGTGATGATATCAGCATCATCATGCACCGTTCCCATGAATGACAACTTGCTTGTAATGTCAAGAAGTATGCTTCTCACTCCACTTAGCTTTTCATTGGGAAGAGCTTTGAACACAACATACTCATACAAGAGTTGCTTCTTTTTCTCTGAGGCAGAATCATCATTACCATCATAAGTAACTTGAAGAGCTGCCCAAAGATCTTTGGCAGAATCATATCCTCTATACTTGTGCTGATTGGCTTGTCCCAAAGAAAATTTGAGGATGCTTAGATTTTACATGTCATTCCTCCTCTTTGCAATGTCCTCAACTGAGACAGCTCTTCCATCTTCAGGTTTTTCTTTTTGATCCTCAGCACTCGAGCCCGGAGTTGATCTGAGAGTGATAGCAGCTTGAATCTTGGCAGCCTTATTGAATGTGTTTCCATATTAAATTATTTCACATAGGGTGTGGTCATGGATTTGAAGGTATTGCTCAAAATTGAACTTCCATAGCTCAAAGTTGTATGGGTCTAGCATGGGGATTTTTATGTTATGGCTTGAGGAGGAGGTAAACTCTGGAGTATACATGTTGTTTAGATTTTTAGGGTTTTCTTGAAAATTAGGGTTTTTGGCGATTTAGGGTTTTTGTGTTCTTTGGATCAAAGTTTCTCAACAAGCTCTGATACCACTTGTTGATCCCAAACTTAGATCGATTTAGCTTTGTGTAAACGAGATTAAATCAAGTTAAACACTTAGAGAAACTTGTTGTATAAACAATTCAAGTACTATGCGGAATTAATACTTGAATGAAGAACAAACAAAACAGATAAACCAAACTTTCACTTTGATTGATTAATCGAACTTGCGTACAATGAAAGTGTGAAAAACATACATTGAACTAAAACCTAAAGACCTCCTTTTAATAGATTAAGGAGCCTTGTACAAGAGTCTACGTATCAGCTATTTTAGGTAAAGATAAACATAAGAAATACATTGTCGAACATATCTTTACTAGAAACATAAAACATGTAGACTAAGTCTTCTATCAGTGCTTGACTTCTTCTTATCAACGCTTGACTTCTTCCTATCAACGCTTGTCTTGTCAACGCTTGATTTCTTCCTATCAACGGCCAAATTCCTCTTGTCAGCGTCCAAGTATCTTGACTACATTTTATTCCCAACAATCACCCTTAAGGTATAATTCAATTAATAATCGTAGGTAATTTCAATTTTGACGCACAGGCGAGCCAGGAATTTGGTCAGCGACTAATGGCATAACACCTCCTTCCTTAACCGGGTACATGACCAGCAGTGCGTTAAACTCAGTTTATAGTTTGTCTAAATTCAGTAGGCCGTTAGATTATTATTGCAATTCACCAATCAACGTAATCTTATGTAATTTAAAATCTCTAACAAATCATTATTTTTAACATGATTTAGTCCATATTACTTCTTTTCAAAAAAAAAATCCATGTTTACAACAATTCAACAATTTTATATATAAACAAGTAAAAAAACTAAATTATAAACACATAATAACAATTTATATGTGCAACAAATAAATAAAATAGCCACATGCATATGATTTATCCAATAATCATCAAATCTAGGTCTTTATATCTCTGTATAAAAGTCTTCCCTAATTCTAGATTTATTGAATCAAATAATCACGTAGCACATAAAATCATATAAACATATAATTTTACGATCCATGAAAACATGCATGTAATCATGGAATCCCCACAAATATTAACAATTAAATCTCTACGGATCATAACCATACATGACATAATAATTAATCATGCAATATAATCTAAAATTATGCCACATGTAATTTAGGGTTTCAAAACATTCACTTTTTTTTAATTAAAAATAGAGTAAAAACCCTAATTTTTAAAAAACAAAACCCCAATTTTATGAAAAACCCAAAAACATGTAGTTTTTAACTCAAAACAACTATAGTTAAAAAACTTTAGATTTTCGATAATTATAACATGTTAAAACGGCTCTCGATGCCACTGAAGGTTTATAAGTATCATAACAATTATATAAAACCCTAAACGAGATCAAAGCACATATAGCGGAAGCGATTTAACAAGATCATAATTAATTACACAATTATAATTAATCGAATTAGGGTTACATACCTTTACGCTAAAGCAATTCCACAAGACAAAGAACAAATCACCAATTCGGGTTTAAGCCGTATATACCAAGATATAGTCTAAATTAAGACTATATTACGTTCTTGTACACACGTAATACAACGAGCTAACCATGATTCTAGCACGTGAAAACCGAGTTACAACGCTTGTAATTAACCTATCCAACAACCCTAGAGAGGGGCTAGGACTAGATTAAGTATACAATTGATCAACCAAGAAAACCAACCAAAAACCCTTTGTTGGTGAGGGTGTCGATCGACCAAAAGAAAGAGAATGGGAGAAAGATTATTGTTGTGTTATTATAAGGGGATTAGGAGGTGTATTTATATGCCTCAACCATTGTAGCCCAGGATAAATAAAAGGCAACTTTTGCCCCCCCCCCTTGGAGCCCATAATTCGGCCGACTAAACACCCCTTAGGATGTTTCAGAATCTTCCAAACTTCTTTCCTTTTGTTTATGTATACTATATATTTATTTAACATTCGTTATGACTTAACTATTAATTATTTAACGATCGTTAAAGTTATATAGTTACTTGCTTGGTTAAATTAATAAATACATAATTATATTTATTAAATAAATTAATAAATACAATAAATATATTTATTAATTATATTAACTCTTCATGTATTGTGTGCAATCCCGTAATCTCGAGTTTGATCCTATCACACGACTATTAAATATAAGTCCATAAACTTACATATAACAACGTCAATAGTTAATTGCATTTATATAAAATATTTTTATGAGAGCCCAAAATCATGTTATTTCATTACTTTTATCTTTGAATGGTTCAACTCTTATTGAAAAGTTGAACATGTATTGCAAGGTGTATATATAGATATATAAGGGCATGAATAAATAAACAAAGAGAGAACATGCGTCAACAACGAAATAATTAATTTTTTTGTATGAACTCTCTGTTTGCTCAACGGTTCAAAATCCTCTCAAGTTGAGAACAACTTGATAGGTCATGTTGGCCAATAAGAATTAAGATAAATATATAAAAGTTTTTTTAGTGAAATTCAGGGGGCCCATTTGTATTTATCTTCATTGTGAGTGGTTAACTTTACCTATCAAGATAACTCTAACTTGAGATGATCCTCCTCGTTGCTCAACTAGTAGGAGTAATATTATTGTTAATATATTTATCCATTTGAAAATACCAAATAAGAAGCAATAAATGGCTAATTGCACAAACTCTTGGGATGGCCGGGGCCCTCCCTAGCCCTCAGTGAGATCCGCCATTGCTGTCACGTAAGTAAACTAGCCAGTTAAACAGGTAAGAAAATAACACAAACCATATTATCCGTTTGTTAAAAAAAGTACACGTTTCATACCGATACATTTCGAAAAATACGTATCTATTTTATGCCTTAAACCGTATTTCTCATTGTTAATGCATGATTCCTAAAAACGTTACTCGCATTTTTCGGTCTCGCTTTGTTTTGATTACGACAATATATAAAAACAAGTATTTACGAAAACAACGAAAAACGAAATCTTGAGTTCAAGTATTTTTTATTTCAACCATTATCACTTAAGGTATGTACAAACAAGTAATCATCCTAATTAAGTGATCAAAGAGTTAATTTCTTAAAACTCACTTTTTATTAAGTGTGACAAGTTTTTATTAAACTTTCTTTTTAAGAAAATGTTTTATTAAATTAATTATTTGTAAATTTGAAAATGGCATATTCTATCTAGGTTTGGAGTATCCTTTCAGGATATTTTAATCTCCAGATTCTGTTGTTCAAAAAAAAAAGTTTAATCTCCAGATTCGAACCATACGACTAAAAGACAAAAAGGAGTGGAGTCTACTCTGGCGGTTCCTTAGTGGCTATGGCGGTTCCTTATCGATAAGGAATCGCGGGCTGCAATAAGGAACCGCGGGCAGATATAGCCGTTGGAAGTTTGTCTTATAAATAGTGGACCATTCTCAGATTTTCTCTTCACTTCTTTTGCACATACATTTCCAGATTCTTTCATACTTCTTAAATCACTAAAATCCTTGGTCATTTGGTTGATTACTACTTGTTTAGAAGTGAATCTTTCTCCTCCCATCTCTTCCTCTCAAAGTGCAAAGAGAAGAACAACTTCATACTTGAAGTGTTGTCTACCTCAAAGATCCATTGAAGATCCAAACTTATTTATTCATTGTTGTGTTATTGTTGTGAAGATCCAAGTAGTTGTGTCTATTTGGAAGTTGTGTATGTATTAAGGTTAATACTTAGTCTTTAAAGTTGATTGGTGTAGATTGGTCATAGCTAAGATTAGGGCTCGACTTTTAGCTTAGAGTCAGAAATTGGATAAGCGCGTTGTGTACGGTTTCTCCACCTTAAGGAGCTTGTTGATTAGTGAACTCTCGAGTAAGGAGTACTCGAGGAGTGGAGTAGGAACGAGGAGTGAGCTTCGTTGCCGAACCACTATAAATCCTTGGTGTTTGGTTTGATCTTTCCTTCCCTTATCTCTTTACATTCTTTATTCTTTATACTTGTGATTATTTGTTTAGTTTCACTATACCTTGTTCATATTGTGTATAAGAAGTTTTCACATAAATACTCAAGCCTAAGTTTTTGAAAAGGATGTTTTAAAACCATCTTTTAACAAGTAAATTTAAGAAACTATTCAACCCCCCCCTTCTAGTTTCTACAATTGGTATTAGAGCGTGGTTGCTCAAGCATTTTTAAAATATATTGTATTTTAAAACTTGAATCGATCTATGGATTCCAACAAGTATCTAGAAGGGCAATCTATGCAAAGACCACCTCTTCTTGAAACCGATAGTTTTATTTATTAGAAAAATAGATTTGAGAGTTATGTGAAATCAAAAGATTTAGATATTTGGCATGTTATTACCCATGGTGATTTTTTACCTTATCAATATAATGAAGTTTTTAAAAGCAAAGAGATAGTCACTTTTGACAAAGCTAATGATGACACTAAAAGGAAACTTTCTAAAAATAATGAGGCTAAAATGGTGATTTATAATGCTTTACCAAAGAAAGAGTACAAAAATTTGTATGTGTGAAACCGCTAAAGATATTTGGAACACTCTTTTAGTAACCCACCAAGGTAATAGCCAAGTCAAAGAAAGCAAAATCGATCTTCTTGTTCAACAATATGAACAATTGGTCATCTTAGAAGATGAAACTATTGATAGTGCATTTGTTAGATTCAACACTATTATTACTAGTCTAAAAGCACTTGATGAAGGTTTTTCTAGCAAGAACAATGTTAGCAAGTTTCTTAGGGCGTTGCATCCAAAATGGAGAGCTAAAGTCACGGCGATTGAAGAATCAAAGGATCTCGCCAAATTATCACTCGATGAACTCATTGGCAACTTAAAAGTTCATGAGATGATAATTTTGAAGGACTCGGAAATGGTGAAAACCAAGAGTGAAAGAAAGTCTCTTGCACTTAAGGCCAAGAAGGCGCAAAGTAACCATGAAAGCTCCTCGGATAGTGATGATGAGGAATATGCCATGGCGGTTAGAGACTTTAAGAAGTTCTTCAAGAGACGAGATCAACACGTGAGGCAACCAAACAATGACAAGAAACCCTTCTCCAAAAACCGATTTTCCAGAGATGATAAAGGTGATAGGAAATGATTTAGATGTGGTGATCCGAATCATTTCATCGGTGATTGTCCTAAGCCTTCACGCAACAAGAACCACACGACCTTCGTTGGAGGTTCATGGAGCGATAGCGGCGAAGATGTTGATGACAACCCCAAAGATGAGAAATGTTTTATGGCTCACACTTCTAAAGAGGTACATTCCGAAACCGATTATTATAGCATTAATAGTTCTTCTCAAGATGATAGTGATGTAGAAGGCCAATACAATAACTTACATAAGCTTAGCCTTAAATTTATTGAAAAGAACAAATTGATAAAATCAACTAGAACCAAGCTTGAAAATGAAATTAGTGAGCTAAGAGAGAAACTAGCGAAGCTTGAGAAAAACAAAGAAGTTGATTTAGGTTGTTTAAAATATGAAAACTTTAGACAAGAGAATGAAGATCTCAAGAGTACCTCCATTAAATTGGAAAAGTTCATGAAAGGTACTAGTGCTCTTGATGATATGTTGTACAAACAAATTCATTCTAAGGAAAGACTTGGGTTGGGATATAACACTAATGAAACATCAACTAGTGAACCAAAACAAGTTAGATTTTCAGAAAAACGCACCCGTGTACGCTGTTCACCAGTATATGGTGCGGTTCCTTATTGCTATGTAACCGCGGGTGGAGCTAAAGAATCGCGGACGGAAGATAGTTTTTGTGAAAATCCTGAACTTTCTGAAAAGTTTATTTTAGGTGAAGGGCCAAAACATATTCTTATTAACAAGGTCAAAGTACCTATTCTTGAAAAGCCTACTCTAGATAAATTCTACAAACCCTTGAGTAAACCTCTAATGGGAACTAGAAACTTATCTAGACAAACATCTACTCCTCCAAGAGTGCGAAATGAGTCTAAACCTAGAAGTAGAACACCTACACCAAAAAGAGATGATCGTGTTGATCCCAAACTTAGATCGATTAGCTATGTATTAAACGAGATTGAATCAAGCTTAATACTTAGAGAAACTTTGTTGTATTTAACAATCCAAGTGTTATGCGGAATTAACACTTAGAATAAAGAACAAACAAACAAAGTAAACCAAACTTTCACTTTAGATTGATAAATGAACTTGCTTACAATGAAAGTTGTAAAACTGAATAATGTATATAGACTACAAACCCTACGACCTCCTTTTATAACACAAGGAGTCATGTACAAAGGTTTACCTATCAACTATTCTAGGTGAAGATAAATATAGAAAATACAATATTGAGCATATCTTTACTTCAAATATAAAACGTGTTGACTAAGTATTCCTATCAGTGGTTGGACTTCTTCTTGTCAGCGCTTGAATAAATCTTGTCCGTGCTTGATCTGTCAGCGCTTCATTTCCTCTTGTCAACGTCCAAATTACTCTCACGTCTTAGTGACTTAGCTCATTTTATTCCCAACAATCCTCCCCTAAACTTGATATCTACTCTAGTAATCAAGAATCTGAATAAAAACTAAGTACAAGGAGGATTCTTATAGATACAAACTACTTGTTAATTAGAAAATAAACAAATCTAATTAAATCCTTGCTAACATCACTAGTATAATCAACTTCTAGCTGTATAGACACCATCTTCTTCAAAACATCCTTAGAGATAGGATATTGAGCATTAACCAAAAGATACTCTGAAAACTTTGTGGTTCTTAGATGGTATAGACCATGTAGACGCCACTTTAAACCATTGATATCATCCAGATCCAACCATATTGGATCAACTTCATCTGGTGCAATCATCCTCTTGAATGCGGTCCAAATCTTTATTCCATTTGCTGAAGTAGGCTCTTCAGCATCATACTTGGTCTTCATCAGATTCCACAGATCTACCAAGTCTTCTCTATCCATGCTTGCAAACAATGAGATCAAGGAAGTAAAAGTATGTACCTTTTTACCATATCTGGTGATCATCCAGATTCCACTTGCATCTTCTTCATAATTAATTATTGGGTTTCTGAAATCCAAAGGCAATACCTCTGCAACATCTAAAGCCTCCAAAGGTGAAAGCTTTATACTATTTTTGATCACTGCTTCACCAGGATTCAATTTATCAAGGACGGGAAATTTAATGGGAATTCCCTTCTTCACTGGCCTTGGTACAATAGAAGCCCTCTTGATCTGCATATTTTCATCAATTTCTTCTCTCCTTTCATCTGAGAGAAGCCTCATAGTGTTTGCCTCACAAACACGTTCCCAAATTGGATAAGCATGAAATTCTAATTCTTCAAAGGATAGCCTCCTCAATCTCTCATAGGTCCATCCACCTTGATGACATCTAAGCAACATATAATATAGCTCTCTCCTATCCCTTTTGAGCTCAGAAAGCACCTTACTAGCCTTGTGCTTCAAGATCACCTTGCAATCTTCTTGTACTCTCAACAGAATCTCCAAACCCCAAATTTGTCCAGTGATTGACATGTCTGGATTTTCTTCAATGGTAGATTCCCATGCAAAATACATATCCATAACTTCAGGCATATCAAAATCTACTTTTATCTTCAACTCCCTCAGCTTTTCCCTAGCTAACTCATCCTCTCCATACTCCAACCTTTCTAGTTCTTAATTTATCATAACACTTGAACCAGAACTCTCATCATCATCATCACTACAATCCTTAACCTTTTCTATGGTAGTCTCCATCCTATCCTATTCCTCTAATTGTGCAGCCAAAACTGAATCAAAATGTACCTGTGTTGCATTCTTTGGTACCTGAACTTATTCTAAAATCCCTTTACCATTGTCTTTAGCTTCAATAGTAGGTAAAGTGATGGCTGGTACCTGTGTAGAAACATCCCTGATGATAACTGGTGGTTGGGATACACCAATCATACCCTTAAGCCTGGCAGCGTCTGATTTGCTCTTATCAGCACTCAAACTCTGAATGTCAGAGGCTGACTTTGTGGCTTGTTCCATCATCTCTAAAAAACTTAGCTTCTTAAGAGTAATCAAAGAAGCATCCATATCTTTCTTCTCCTTCAAACTTGTCAATGCCTCAGCTATTTCCACACTCCCATATGAACCACTGAAATTGAGATTTTGCTAGTTGAAAAAGTTCGTTATTTTCGGTGTCTTAACGAATTGATTTCTGGTTAAATGTGTGACTCGATTGTTTTTAGTTAAGAAAAAGGGAAGTTGATTATCTATAACTAATTAAAAAGTAAATGCGAAAAGTATTTAAAAACAAACTAAAGACAAGTACACATAATAAAAGTTAAACAAGGTGAATATTAAAAACTAAAAATTAAAACTATATCAAAACTAATAGTAAAACAAATAATAAAACGAAATTTAAAGCGAAACAATTAATAAAAATAAAACTAAAAGACGAAATTAACTATCGACTCGAAAATAAAGTTTACTAAATGAAAAGGGAGAGAATAAAACTAAAATGGTACTTTAAAGCTAAACGAGGCAAAACCTAAAGCGGGTACTAAGTAAAAGATAAAACTTAAACTTTACGAAAAAATATTAATACTAAAAATCGATAAAAAATTCAACTAAAAATACGTAACTTTCAAAAATAAAATCGGAACAACTTTCAGATAAAACTAAA
This sequence comes from Glebionis coronaria, assembly GCA_025667525.1. NCBI lineage: Eukaryota > Viridiplantae > Streptophyta > Magnoliopsida > Asterales > Asteraceae > Glebionis > Glebionis coronaria. The sequence goes on along the minus strand of CM046881.1, from coordinate 458,990,439 downwards.
CAATTACGAAAAAATACTATTAAATAAACAAGCTAGCAGGCTAGCTGCTGGAAGCTAGCAAGCTAGCTGCTTAATTTGGCGACAAAAGGGTTAAGCTAGCAGACATGTAGGTCATTTCCATCCGTACTTTTCCATCGCACTTCCATCGTACTATTGTTAAGCTAGCAGGCTAGCTGGTCACTTCCATCGTACCATGCATCGTAGCCAAGGATCGTAGCCACGGATCGCACCCACGGATCGCACCCACGATCGCAACAAGTGATCGTGGTGAGGATTATGGAGTGTGATCGTGGTGACGATCGTACTAAGGATCGCAGTAATGGATCGCAAGTAGAAACCCTCGGGGTTTATGCGATCACACTTACTGGATCGTACTGGTAAAACCCTTAAGCATTACGATGGCATACAATAAGCAAATAAGTAAATACCAAATAAGCACTTATCTAAAAACTTAACCAAATCAAATTTAAGAAAAAGCTAATAGACCAAAATTTAAAAACTTTTAAAAATACTAAATAATAAAAAATATTTAAAAACAAATTTTCATAAAAATTAACTAAAAAGCACTTAATCAAAAATAATAAAATTAACACAATAAGCACTAAAACACTTTAAGCTATAAAAATCAAACATTAAAAGATCAATAAGCATAAATTTGAAAACTTTCAAAATAAGAAATAAGCAAACTTTAAAAAGACTAAACTTTTTAAGAAAACTAAAATGTAAATAAGCTAAATACAAAATAAGCCAATAAGATTGTCAAACTTATAGCTTAACTCGTATAAAAGCTTAGATGGAAACAAAAAGATGAGCTTTTTAATCAAATAAGCAAAGAGATTAAGCAAAACCTTGCTTAATCCGAATTTGAAATATACCAAAAACAAGAAAAGTAGAATGAGAAAGATAGAGAAAAACTTGATCAAAGGTAAATAAAGATTAAACAACAAAATTAAAAACACTTACTTGAGTTAATGGAATTAAAGTGCAAGACAATTAATTATAATGACATGAAAAATAAAGTTGCAAGAAAATGAAAATAGTGGAAGAGCTAATTTGTCAAGTTAGCCAACAAGTGTGAAATGAGGTGGAAGTGAACTATATATAGGGAGAAGGGAAGCATGTGTTGCTTCCTTCTTTCTATCTTTCTTTCTTTCTTTCCGTCTTTTCGTCTTCTTAATTCTTCGACTTTTTCGACATTGTCTCGGGATTAATTAAACTCGTCTTGAAAATTCTTCATTAATAAGACTTGAGTTCTTCGGCGTTATTAAACTTCCGTCTTTAGACTTGTTCTTCGATAAATCTTCAGAATAGGTCTTGGACTTCCGTTCTTTTTGCACTCTTGATCTCTTGACTTCGTCTTTTGTCTTTTTCTTCGATAAAAGCCCGTGAAAGCCCGTGTTTTCTTCACTTTTCACATTTTGGTCCTAAATCATAACAAAAACACAAACCACGCATAATTCCGACATTTACGACATAAAATACACGTTTTGGCTTGGTTTTTATTATAATTAAGTGGTAAAAGGATGGGTGTTTTCACTCCTATCAATCACCTTCTTGTGAGTCTTTGTCACTCACATGCAACTGTTCATCCTCCCTTTTGGAAGAATCCTCCTGCCTTCCACGAGCATTGACAACTTCTAAAACAACTATCCTCTCCCTCAATGATTTGAGTTCAAGGCCTTGACCTGTGACAACTTGTACAAGGTCTGCATTTTGCTTTTGCAAGCTAATGCAAACTGTCGTCAAATCCAAAAGTGATAAAGGTTCCAATCTGCCCTCCCTATGATGGGGATTTGACCTCCCAAAAGAGATTCACCAAGCATGGATGGGGTCTTAAGTATGTTGGGACTGCCTTGACCTACGGCTAAGCCAAAGTCAATAGTCCCAACCCCACCCATTTCACCAGCCATACTTGTGGAGGTAGTTCTCTCTGCTACATGGCTAGGACCACTAGAGGAGAACACTCTAGTAGTCCTTTGGTGTTTCTCAAACCTATAATCATGAGGTTCTGAAGAGGAAGTGGATTGGGGGTCTGTTTGGGTGTGGGGATCTGTTTGGGTGTGAGGAATACTGGTGTCAGCGTTTGGGTTTAATTGTCAGCGCCCATATTGTGAGTGTCAGCGCCTGATGGGTGAGGGTCAAGGTCCATGTGTTGGGGTGATGGAGGTTGTTCTGGTAGTGGGTCTGGGTGTAGTTGAGGTTGTGTAGCCGCTTCAATAACAGCTAGCATGGCTGGGGTAAGAGGTAAGTTTCTATAGGGTGGTGAATTCATATTCCTAAACACAGTTTTCTTTTGAGCAGGGACCTCATAAAAGTGGTCATGGTCCCTACTGTAATATCCTTGTATATCAAAAACCATTTGTAAAAACCTAGGGTAAGCAAGAGTCATCTTGTTACCCTTGTTTGACACATGCCATCAAAAATCATTTTTGAAAATTTATATCTTTGCCCAGTCGCAATACAAACAATGGCACGCCCGATTGAAAGGTTGATTTCGTTGAAAGAAGAGCATTTGGGACTCAAACATTGAAGGATGACATGTATAAGAAACTTCCAGGCTGGGGGAAATTGTTGTTTGGTATACTTGTTTAAATGGCCCACTGGGGGCAAAGCATATCCCAAGCCTTGGAGTCCCAACTCTAGCTCTGCTAGGGGAAGGGTAGTTATACCATCAGCATCATCAAGATGCAAAGCTTGGCGAACCAAAGATTCAATAACCACCCATTGAACCCCATGAACAGTAGCAGTCAATGTAATCACTCCATCAATGGTTCTGGAACTGACAGTGTTCCAAACTGCTTGATGTGTGTGATAGGGACGAGTGAAGTATGTGAAAGTGCATACCTTAAAGGAGACACATTCAAATACACAATCATCTGAGTGTATTGGGGATGCAAAGTATTATCCTCTTCTAAGTCAGCCACCATGTTGTGTTGGCTTCTGAACCCCAATTCCACTTGAGCATGTTTAAACTTTGGTGCCATGAAGATTGATTTGAGAAAACTGTGATATGATAATAATGAAGAGATGAAGGTTTGAGAGTTTTTAGCAGACAAGAAATAGTAGTTACCCTGTTTGAAAGAAAAGAGCCAAATTTATAAGAGAGGTAAAAACATACGATTGGTTGAAATATGAGGCAATTATATTCAAAAAGTAATCATCACAATCTTGAAAAATATATAACTTATCTCATACATTAATTAAAAGTTACCAACTCGCTAAATTCTTGTCAGCGTTGAAATTTTGCCATGTCAGCGTTTAAATTGGTCTTATCAGCGTTTGGAAAAAATCATGTCAGTGGCCAAAAATAAAAATAATTAAAAATAAAAAGACCTTAACAAAGAAGTTTACCCTAGTGAAGATAACTCTTAGACTGAAAATGACTATAGGGTGGCAAGCACTGTCCAATCATGCACACTTGCTTAAGCAAGATAGACATAATTGTCCTCAAGTGTCCCTTGCTAACCAAAGTTCTTAACAATGAAGTTACCTCATATAAACCCTTTGTAACTTCCCAGGAAAGCCCAACAAAAACGTTCACCAAATCTTCCAACCGACCAATCCCAATTCTAGGCCAAAATGTCTTGGCAGCGTGCATAGTATATCAACTTTGCATGCTACAGTGCCTCACAAATTAGAAATTCTAAATCGTACTCACCAGTGGACACAATCTAGAATTGTGATAAGAGTATTCTAAGAATACCTAAAAACCTAAAGGTTTCCTAAACCTCCCCTTAAACTAAGATATACATAGTTGCAAAATAAAAAGTATGTGACAAAAATTTATGTCAAGATAGGAATGTAAACATTCCAACCATCATACATAAACTTTGACACATTCCTTGTAAGCTCCAAAGACCCATAAGCAACTTTGTATCCATTTGTACAATGCTCATAATGCCTACATGATTAGATCAAAAACCACAAAACTAACATATTGCTGTCAGCGGCCATTTTAACACTTGTCAGCGTTCAAATAACCTTTGTCAGCGTTAGAAAAATAAAGTGGAAAACCTAACTCTTTACAAAGACAAATAACAGTACACATCCTGTACAAACTATACAATGATTTCAAAAACACATTTAGGTGAGATTGATCATTCTAATACTTGTTATCAATACTGGAACCTCCCAACATCAAAAGGTTTAGTTAAAAGATCTGCCACATTTTCCTCTGTGTCTACCCTATCTGGATGTATTAAACCTTTTTCAAAACAATCTCTTATAAAATGATGCCTAATTTTTATGTGTTTTCTTTTAGAATGATGTACACGATTCTTAATAATGCATAATGTACTATTATTATCTACAAATATCTTGGTATGCATAAAATTATACCCATAATCCAACAGCTGGTTTTTTATCCATAGAACTTGTCCACAACAAGCAGCTGCAGCTACATATTCTGCTTTAGTTATAGAGTTTGCCACCACTGTTTTTTCTTGCATTGCCAAGATATGAGTCTGCTCCCAAGAAATTGACATCCACCAGTTGTGGATTTTTTATCAAACTTATCACCTCCATAATCATTGTCTGAATAGCTCCAATGGAGAATCTTTAGGATACCATAATCCCAAGGTAGGATAGCACCTAAGGTATCTAAAGATCCTTTTGAAAGCATGAAGATGACACTCTTTGGGAGTCACTTGATGCGCGTGCACATGCACACACAACAAACATGATGTTAGGTCTAGAGGTTGTAAGATACATCAATGAACCAATCATTGATCTATAATGCCTGACATCTACATCTTTTCCATCTCCAGTCTTTCCCCAAGGGTGTTCCCTATCCATGGGTGTGCTAGCCCGTTTTTCATGTAGGGAAAAACCAAACTTCTTCAAGATCTCAGCCACATACTTGTCTTGAGAGATAAATATACCATCTTCTTTCTGTTGTACTTGTAAACCTAGAAAGAAGTTCACCTCTCCCATTGCACTCATCTTGAATTTGTCCGTCATGAGCTTGGAAAAGTTTTCACTCATCTTTGGATTAGATGAACCAAAGATAATATCATCAACATAGACCTAGACAAGAAGAAAGACCTTACCAATCTTCTTGGTAAATAGTGTCTGATCTATGGTGTCCCTCTTAAACCCATTTTTCACCAGGTAGGTGGATAATGTACCATACCATGCTCTTGGGGCTTGATGAAGTCCATACATTGATTTCTTGACTCTATACACCTTATCTAGATGCTCTGAATCTTAAAAACCAGGAGGTTGCATCACATACACTTCCTCCTCAATAGTGCCATATAAGAAAGCACTCTTCACATCCATTTGATAAGCTGTGAAACCCATGCAGGAAGCATAGGCTAGGAAAATCCTTATTGCTTCAATCCTTGCAACAGGTGCAAAAACCTCTTCATAGTCTATTCCTTCTTCTTGTGTATATCCTTGAGCAACTAAATGTGCCTTTTTTCTGACCACAATCCTTCTTTCATCCTTTTTGTTCCTTAGAACCCAACGTGTCCCAATAGGTCTAACATACCTTGGACAATCCACTAGCTCCCACGCATCTTGAATGGCAAACTGGTGAAGCTCATCCTGCATTGCTTCCACCCAGCTTGATTCTTTAAGATCATCAAAAATCTTCTTGGGTTCCTTTTGTGACATAAAACAGGCAAACAAACATGCTTGCACAAGAGGGGTATCTTCCTTCTTGTGAATATTGGCAATGAAACCACCTTGAGTCTGATGAGATCTCCTTGTTTGAACAGGAGTCTGAACATCACCAATTATCTGGGAAGGAGGATGATCTTTGGCCACCTTTGTAAGTATTCATCCCCTAAATAGTGAATTATCTTCTATAACAGATTCCATGTTGCCAATATCATCTTCATTGCCACTCCCATCCTCACTTAAATCTACCTCTTGATTGAGTATAGGAGATTCATCATGTTCAACAGTATGTCTGTTGGAGGAAGAGAATAAATTTCCAAACAGGTTGTCAGCGTCTGAACTCAACGTATCAGCGTTTGAATTCAACCTGTCAGCGTCTGAATTGGCTTTGTCAGCGCTTGAAGATGCATGCATGGTTTCATCAACTGGTTTGTCTTGTGGCCCTTCTTCCTCCTTTTCAGTAGCAGCAGAGGCTTGCATAAACCCATCAGTCCATATAGGAATGGTAACATAACCATGTATAGGGTTTGGCTCAACTGTATGTGATCCTTCTTCCTTAGCAACCTGTTTACCTGAAATTTCAACAATAGATTCTTCCACAACATTTGAATCCCTTTTCACAATGTCTAGATTAGTGACAAGCATATAATTCAAGGTCCTAGATAATGGTTCTAAATCAAATAACCAATTTGGTCCATTCTTAGGATCACTGGGCTTACTTTCTAAAAACTTAACATGCACCTTTTCAAGGATGCGTTTTTCCTTCTTGTTGTAAACCCAGTATCCTCTACTATTCATAAAATAACCCACAAAGTATCCTTCATCACCTTTTGCATTAAACTTACCTAGGGCATTACCAGTATCAAGGTTCACTACATGACATCCAAAGGGTTTAAGAAAGTCTATATTAGGCTTCCTATTCCAAAATAGCTCATAAGGTGTCTTATTGTGGATTTTGTTGACCAAGGCTCTATTTTCAACATAGCAAGCCGTGTTCACAGCCTCAGCCCAAAAAGCAATAGGAAACTTAGCATTGGCCAACATTGTCCTAGCTGCTTCTATTAGGGTTCTATTTTTTCTTTCAACTACTCCATTCTGTTGTGGAGTTCTAGCTATGTTAAACTCCATAGAAATCCATTTATCATCACAAAAGGTATCTAACAGTGTATTTCTAAACTCACCACCATTATCACTTCTAAAAATTTTAACCTCATTACCCGTTTTCTTCTCAATTTAGGTAATAAAGTTAATCAAAACCTTGGCAATATCACCTTTTAAGGCCAAAAAGAAAGTCCAAATAAACCTAGAAAAATCATAAGTTATAACAAAACAGTAAGATTTACCATTAAGACTTTCTATATTAGTTGGGCCAAATAAGTCCATATGTAGCAAGTGAAGTGGTTTAGAACTGGAACGTACACTTTTAGACTTAAAGGAGACCTTATGATGTTTGCCTTTAAGGCATGCAACACAAGAATGATCATTGTGGAAAGCTTTTGGAGGCAAACCATCAACTAGATCATGTCTCACAAGTCTATTAATGTTCTTAAAATTTATGTGCCATAACCTTCTGTGCCATAAATTACTTTCATCAACTGATGCTTTAGCATAAAGACATGACGGATTTTTGTTCATTTTAATTCCTTTTAGATTAACATTATAAATGTCCTTATGCGTAGGTGTTCTATATTCAATAAACTTCTCATCATGAATCTTAAAATCCTTACTTAACACCAAGCATTCAGTATCAGTAAAAAGAACTTTATTTTTGTTGTCACAAACTTGTGATACACTAAACAAGTTATAATCAAGTTCCTTTACCAGAACAACGTTCTCAAAACGTAGGTTGTTGGTGATAAAAGTGCCTTTGCCAGATACAGTTCCATATCCTCCCCCAAAGTACACTTTGTCATCATCTTTAACAGGGGTAAAGTCTGTCAAATAATCTTCCTTCCCCGTCATGTGCCTAGAGCATCCACTGTCCCAATATCCATGATCATTGACCTTCTTTTGAATGCCCTGCACATAAAGAAAGCAAATTAGTTTTCTTTGGGAACCCAAGCCTGAGCAGACTTGGATTCATGTGGTTGCTCAACAAGAACATACTTAGTCCTTTTAACAACCCATTGTTCATCCCTTTGTGGCCTAAACACCCAATTTACTCCAATTGGTTTAGTAACGACCTTTGAAAGATAATTAAATCTGTTGCAGGTCATAGAAATTCCATCAGAATTAAGGTTTTGGTCTTGTTTAGGTCTCTATGTCAAACTAGATGAAGCTTTAGACCCCATCCCCTTAGGTTGTAAATACCTATTGTTACTTGGTATAACACAAGGTCTAACAACAACTTGTTGTGGCATTTTCATACCAAACCTAGAGCTGTCAGCATTGAAATTATTCCTGTCAGCATTGAATTTGTTACTGTCAGCGCTGAATTTGTTCTTGTCAGCGCCTAAATTAGGGTTTGCTACAGGAACCCATTGTCTGTTAGACCAAGTGTTGGTCTTTTGAAAGGGCCTTTGTCCATGAATATTTGTCCCTTTAGAAAAGAATGGAGCTGGTCTAGTGACTTGTGGGCTTGGTTGGACAAAAGGTCTGGGTTTGACCATGGTTGACCTATTGTCAATGGTGAATTTAGAGCCACTGACACACTTATAGGCCAAGTGAGAAAAACTCCCACATGTGTAACAAGGTTTTCTAGACATAACCTTAGGTCTAGATTGAAAGAACCCTGTCCCATTAACACTAGCTTGGATTTGGGCTGACCTAGGTTTTCTATGCATTTCAACATATTTAACACTAGGTTTTCTCTTAATTGGTGAGCCAAGGTCAATGGGTTTTCCAGTAGTGGGGTTGGTCACAGTAATGGGTGTAGGTACAAATGGACTTTCACTAAGCATTCCACCCTTAACAAAAAGAAAAGGGTTAGTTGCTTTCCATTGCTCAAGATCAGTCACCTTTTGTTGATATTCCTCAACTGGGGTGATCACTCTAGGTGGAAGAATAAATTCCTCTTCTTGGAGTTCTGGAATACCAGTCCAAGAGAGATCTTTTCTCTGAACACCATAGAAATTCCCAGCAGGTGGTGGAACAGCAACATATTCATTCATCCCAATCCCAGACTTGTCCCTAGGGTCTCTTTGTTCACTAACACACTTTTCTAGGGTTTGACTAGCTTTATCAAACTTTTCAATCTTAAGCCCTACATTTTCTTTATCTTTAATGGCTTCATCTAACTTAAGTTGCACATCTGCTCTGGATCTCATTAGAGTATCCCTAAGTTCAACACTAACTCTAAGATCATTAGTCAAAACATTAATTTGATCTTTTAGGTCAAATTCCATTTTCTTGTATTCCTCTATAGTTCCTTCGGTTTGTGCAAGTGCCATTTTATAATTTGCTATCCTGCATTCTACATCAAACACATCTGATTTTAACTTTAAATTTTCTTTGTTAAGCTTTTTAGTGTTTAATCAACACCCTTTACTACAGAAAGCATCATCATATACCTCATTATCTGATGAATATGAGGAGTTGGCCATGAGAGCAAAGTGAACACGCTCTACTTCTTCCTTCTCAGCAATCAAAGCCTGATTCTCTACCACATCCTTTGCCATAAAGCTCTAGTCCCATCTAACACCATCAATATCTTGCATGGCGACCATAGCCTTTGGCTTAGCATCTTCAACCTTGATGATTTGGCTTGAAGTCTTTCCAGCATCAGATCTTCTTGGAGGTATGCACTCCCTCATGAAGTGACCCATCCTATGACAGTTATAACACTCAACCTTGGATTTATCAAATCCAGCTGTGTCTTTAGTATTAAAGGTCATCTTTTTTCCAAATATTCTATTCCATCTGTTGGCCCTTATGCTTGCAAGTGCCATATTCCGCTTGATATCCATCTCTTCCAAATTCTCATCACTGATTTGCTCAAGATCCTCATAGGTAATTAAGGAACCATTGGGCAATGCAGCAATGTATGCACATACTGTATCCAAATCAATACCAGCAGGTTTAAGACTTGGTGAGTCAACATTGTATGTGTCAGCGTCAAAATTTGAGCCACTGACAAAGGTTGATTGTGACAATATGTCAATTTCAGGTCGTTATTCTAATCTCGACTATTAAGTATTATGTGTTTACTTTAATGAGAATTTTAATTTATCGACTAACCGAGAAGGTTATGGCTTGAAACATAACGTAAAAATGTCGTTTAGATGAAAACCGAGAAAGAATACGTTAGGTGTCGATATTATTTCTTAAATTATTATAAGGATGATTTTATTATATTTAATCTTTATTTCTCGGGTTTTACGTTTTAGCGAATGACGAGAACTACTAGTGTCCGCGATACCGACGGATGCCCAAAAATTTACTTTTTATTATCGATTGTCTCGATATTTGATATTTTCGACGTTTTCGATTTAATTACGTTTTAAGTCGTGTCGAAGCTTCATTATTATATTTATGAAGCGTTTTAACTTTTGAAAAGTATTTTTTATGAAACCCGAGTTCCGTAAATATTTTCAAATTTGACTAATAGTCATTTTCTACCCTTTAAATTACTTAATTACTTTTTGGTCAAAACTATACCTAAATGGCAAAACTAGTCCCTCCACTACCTACTATAAAAAGAAAATATCTCACCTATTTATTCCACTAACTTATTTTTAAAATAAAAATCACAAAATTCTCTCTTTTTTAGTTTTTACCGTCCAAATCCAACAGCATAAAACCCTTTGAAAATCTTGATCAAGTTTGATTCATAAAATTCTAAGCAAAGACCCATTGTGCAAATCAAAAGGTGGTTCTATTGATATAAATTTTTCTTACATGCACCATGTTTTTATTTTTCATGAAATTTTGTAGTGTTTGATCTATTCTTATAGTATAAATGTGTTGTTTATCATGTTTTTACTTGTTTTTAATGATTGCATGTATGGATTTTTAGTTTTTGAGTTTTTGGTTTTTATTTAATTGATTCATACAAGTGTTAGGATGAATATATGTTGTTATTAGGGGTTTAGGATGATGAGAAAAGTGGTTAAATTTGATCAAAAGTGTGGTTTTGTATGAGTTTTAGATAGCTAATTTAGATCAGTAGGTAAAAGGGAATTTTTGGGTACCTTAAGGTTAAGTATTTGTTAAACTAATAAGATAGGGTTGTAGAGAATTTGATTAGCTTCGATTTAATATAAAGTAGGACTTCTAGCTCCAAACGAGCGAGAAGTTATGATAGTTTGATTATTCGTGTACCGTGAGACTAGTATCCGCACAATATATAGTCGTTGTCGATATTTGGATCGAATCTCGGGGACTATACAATGAGTTTTGAAAATAGTCAAGGGCTGTTGTAAATTTCTAAACCTCAAATTGTGAGTCTATTTTCAAACCCGAGTGTCGGTTTTGTAAACGAAATTGTTTAGAGTAATAAAAATGGTTTTACGAGTTGAAGGCATAAATCTGTCCGGTTTTTGTAACTCATAGATGTGTCGGGCACAGGGCCTTAGAGATAATATTTTTGGATGAAATTCGAACTAAGTCTTCATCAGGTTATGTGTGAGTTTGTCACCAAGTTTCGTAGAAATCGGACAAGTCTAGATAAGGTAGATTGGTGTGTACATTTGGAGTGTACATGCTGATTTTATTTTGGACACGTAGTTCAATGCTCCTGTTGTGTGAGTTGAGTATTCACTATTAGACATGGTGATTTACTCAAGTGTTTAGTCATTATATCAATGATAGCTACTAGTCCGAGTGAAATAAAATGATAGTTTGAATTACGTTGACTTGGCATCTTATGACGGGTTAATGTCGAGAGTGCAAGTGTTTAAACTAATAGTGTTGGATAAATGGGATAGTAATATCACTTGTATTGTTTTTCTTTCGGGATTGTCATGGTTTTGTAACTTGAGTTTTATGTTATTAAGTAGTTTTATACTTGAGTCATTTATTAACGAGCGCGCCTTATTTGGTAGGTTGCGGTTTTCGTGTTTAACGGGCATCACTAGTCGTCGGTGATCGTCTCATTACCACTCTCATACTAAGGTGAGTCTATAGCCTTGCTTTTAAATTCTTTAATTGTTTTAGAAACTTGCGAGGGGGATGACATGCAAATTGTTTTATTAAAATAAAGGGTATAACTATAAGTTGTGGTGAACCCATTTATGGGTGCAACTAGAAGTTGTAGGAACCCTATTTATTGGAATTGTTTTATTAAAAACTAAAGGGTACAATTATAGGTTGCGGCAAACCCATTAATGAGTGCAACTAGAAGTTGTGGGGACCCTATTTATTGGAAATTGTTTTATTGAAAATGAAGGGTACAACTAGAAGTTGTGATAAACCCATGTTTGTTTTAAAATAAAACACAAGGAATTGTTTAATGCCATGGTTATTATTATTATTATAAGTTTGTTATTTCGCTAAGTAAAAAGTCCCAATTATATCATGAATTGTTAACTACCGAGTTATGGTAGATGCTTATACATGGAATAGTACTATTGGGAGTTACCCCTCCCGTCCGACAACGATTAGCTATCGTTTGAGCAAAACGTTGCTCGAAGTGGACTCGTGTTCGAGAGTTTTCCTATACACTTAGTGAGGTGTATGGTGGGCAAATATTGTGGTAACGTTTCAATATCATGAGGCTTATAATAAATATTTATAACTTTGTTTGATCAACATCGTTATGGTTTATGGCTTTAAAACATATTAGTGTTCGGAATTTTTTATTTATAAACTCTATAGATTCACTCAACTTTTGTTGACAAGTTTTGGCATGTTTTATCTTAGGTCTTTGAAGGTAATGGTAAATGAGGGATTTCGGTGCTTGCGGTTTAATAATAAAGATGTTTAAAGCTCACTAGTTTGGGAAAAGTCGTTCAATAACTTTTATTATGAACAATGTTATGTACTATATTAGTCAATTGTTTGGGACCATGTTGTGAACGACTTGTCAAGTTTTATTTCAATCAAATATTTACTTTTAAAACGATTCTTTTCGAGTCGTTTTCTATTACTTGAGCTGTTGTATTATGAAGTATCACCCCATATGAGCTTCCGCATATGACCCGAAATTGGGGGTGTTACAGATTGGTATCAGAGCTTAAGTTATAGAGAACAAAAGATTTTCCAAAATAAAAGTTTTGAAATCTTTTAACTATAATTGTCGCAAGTGAAATCTCCGAATTACCGATGGGACCGGAAAGAGAGTATTTATATATGTGGCATATATATATGTTATTATTTGAATTATTTGTGCTTGTAAGTTACAAGTCATATTTTCATTTATATAATTATAAATGTTCATTTTATATTGATATGAGGTATTATTATTACAACGTAGATTGTCACGAAGCCACCCTAGTCATTTTAATGCTAGTACTGAAGTTATTCCTGAAAGGAATCCTGTTATTCTCGAGACTAACTAAGTTGTGGATATACATGATCCCAACGAAATGGTTAGTATTCATAATGATATTCTTTTGGATATAAGGATTTTGATTTTCTTCATTCTTATTATTGATTCCTCAATCCGTTCATTTCGTTTAGCAAATTTAATCTGCATTTTCATTAATCTTCGACATTATACTGTTTTGATAGAAACAAGTTTGTCTAAGATGGTATTAGTGATTGTTAGGAATTGAGATTGATTGTTATGGTATTCACATTTCTACCAGGATTCCATATCATATCACTGATCATTTCCTGTTAAGTCAGTTTCTCGTTTGTTTCGATCCTGATCTTCAGCGTTGAGTTGGCGATGCTTAAATAAGGTGATTTATAATCGTCTTGTTGAAATGAATTGGTCATTTATTTGAACAAGGAAATTATAAATGGTTGAACTACAAATTTCTAAATCTTATTTGGATGGATTTGATCAATCCATGGAAATAATGATTTATAAGCGTGTGGGCTTAAGCATATGGCATCTGCGTGATTAAACTCTTATTGACTCGTAATTCGTTTGCTCGATTCATTCCTTGATTTTTTTCCTCTAATTCTTTGATCGTGAAATGGTTGTATTGAGACTATTCCAAAACCACCAATTGAGGAGGATATCAAGCGTCTCTGAAAGACACTGTAGAAATTTTCTAGCGGAACCGAGGAGCTTTCTTAGCCATGTGAATTACCAAGTAACTCTTGTGGATTAATTTATCAATTGTAGTATCTTTTAAATCACTAACTAAACTGTGACAACAGTTAGTAGGACTAGTCTTTTAAGTTGTATAGCATTAGACGATGATAATCTAAAATGCTTGACAATACAAATTGTACTAGTTTATGATCAATGGAATGACTATCTTTTGACTCCTAATTCTACATCGTTCTATTTTATCTTTCTTTGCTTTTCTCTTGTAAATTCCTATGGTATCACACAACCATTGAATGAATACTCATTATGATTTGATTTGCGTTGCACAAGAATCATGCAGTCAATGAAAGCTATGACTGAAACACGAATGCGCAAGTTATTAGTGGATAAGTTGTTGTATCTTTAACTGAATTCATGGCCAACATGAATGATGGATATGGAACTGGAGCTGAAGTAACAACTGGTGCAACTGGAACCGGTGGAGCTGAAGCTGGAGCCAATAATGTTCGTGGTATTGACGGAACAAATGTGCCCGAAATTAGAGGCTATAACTACACTTCATTCGTAAAGTTCAACCGTAGACTCTTAAGGGGACTAAAAATGATGGAGGATTGTGTCAGTTGTTGAAAAGCTGGCGTCATTCTTTCGAGTCAGTGACCCTATTCAGGAGGATAAAGTGCAGTATGAAATCGCTACTCTCCAAGGTCGTGTACTAATTTGGTGGAATGTCATATTTGCTTCCATAGGTACCGTTACTTATGGGACACCATGGACTAAGGCGAGGAAGCGGTTGACTGAGGAATTTTGTCCTCGTAGTATTTCCAAAGTATGGAGAAAATGTTATACAACCTAGAACAGAAGGAGAAATAATTCCAAACTAAAAATCGTTTCGTGCGTTAGAGCTCGTAAGTATGTCGAAAAAGGTGGTGAACCATTCCTAGCTCAGGTATCGGAAAAGAAATCGTAAGAGAAGTAAGTAGAAATACTCTAGTCATTCGTGACTATCCTGAAATGTTTCTGGATGCCTTGCTAGAGTTTCCGCCTCCAAGGCAAATAGAATTCTTAATTGATCAATTCCTGGTGTCACAACTGTGGCACGTACGCCATATCGTTTAGCACCATCCAAGCTGAAGGAGTTATCTGTGCAGTTGCAAGAACTATCTGATAGAGGTTTCATTAGATCGAGCTTCTCATTTTGGAGAGTTCCTATTCTATTCATTAAGAATAAATATGATTCGTTCCGTATGTGCATCGTTTATCGAGAGTTGAATAAGCTAACGATCAAGAATCGTTATCCGCATCTAAGGAATTATGATCTACCTGATCAACTTATAGATCCTCGTGTTTTCTCCAAGATTGATCTTTGTTTTGCTTAGCATCAGCTTCGCATACGCGAGGAAGATATTCCTATTATGGCGTTTAGAACTAGTGATGGTCATGATGAGCTTCGTGTTGTGCCTTTTGGTTTGACTAATGCACCTGCTGTATTCATTGACTTAATGAATCGTATGTGTAAGCCGTATCTTGATACATTCGTGATCGTTTTCTTTGATGATATTCTAATCATCTCTAAGAGCGAGGAAGAGCATGTCGACCCTGCGAAAATCGAAGCCATCGAAAATTCGAATGCTCCAACTACCCCAACTGAAGTACGACAATTTCTAGGTTTGGCTGGTTACTACTAAAGGTTTATTGGAGGATTCTATTTGATATCAAAACCATTAACTAATCTAACTAAAAATAATTAACCGTATATGTGTGGCGTTTATGAAGAGAAAGCTTTTCAAACCATGAAAAGAAAACTCTTCAGCACGCTGACCTTACCGTTACTCGAAAGAAGTAAAGATTTGGTTGTTGATCGTGATACATATCCTAAAGTATTTAGAGCTGTCTGATTTGTGTATGCTTGTAGGAAACATAGGAGGAATGAGGAAACTGCACAACCCACGACTTGTAATTGGGTGCAGTGATTTTTACTCCTTGTCTATGGAAACGATAATTGTATGGCACTAAATGTACGATATCCACCGATAGTAAGAGCCTACAATGTATTATGGAATAAAAAGAGGTGAATAAGCCATTAAGGGATTACGATTGTATTATTCGTTATCATTTGGGAGGTAGGAGCAAATTACAATGGACTTCATCGTTAAGCTCTCGAAAACTCAGTCTATATTTAATTCAATTTGTGTCAATATTGACCGATTGACTCTGCTCATTTCATTCTGATAAATAAATCCATCATGCTAACTAAGAAACGTTTGTTAACCACTCGTAGTAGACACAGAAGTTATTATAATGAAGAAGCAGGAGTGGGGTTTATCCCCTAAGGAGAAGGTTCGATGCTTGCATACTGCCCAATTGGATGTCACTGTAAGCTCGAATCACTAACTACTAACTCGCCGTTCAAAAAAAAAATAATGTGAAACGAAAACCTTTGGAAATCGAGGTAGGTAGAAAAGTTATGCCAAAGCTATCACCATGGAAAAGGTGTTATATATTTTGGAAAACGTGGCAAGTTAAGTCCTCGTTATGTTTGGACTATTCGAGATGATATCGAGAGTAGGTCCGATGGCATGAAAACTTAAATTACCTCGAGAATTACAAGGAATTCACAATACTTTTCATGTGTCGAATCTAAAAAAATTTCTTTCCGACAAAGATCTTACTATCCCTCTTGATAAAGTATGAATCGACGATAAGTTGCATATCATCAAAGAACTTGTTGATACTATTGATAAGGGAGATAGACAACTGAAGGAAAGTCGAATTTCTATTGTCATGTGTGATGGAACTCAATACGAGGACCAAAATACATTTTTTTCATTTCAACGAGCGAACGAGGAAGAACGCAAGTTGATCTTCGGGACGAAGATCCCAATTTGGTGGGGATGATGTGGCAATCCGTCAATTTCAGGTCGTTATTCTAATCTCTACTATTAAGTATTATGTGTTTACTTTAATGAGATTTTTAATTTATCGACTAACCGAGAAGGTTATGGCTTGAAACATAACGTAAGAATGTCGTTTAGATGAAAACCGACAAAGAATACGTTAGATGTCGATATTATTTCTTAAATTATTATAAGGATGATTTTATTATATTTAATCTTTATTTCTCGTGTTTTACGTTTTAACGAATGACGAGAACTATTAGTGATCGCGATACCGACGGATGCCCAAAAATTTACTTTTTATTATCGATTGTCTCGATATTTAATATTTTCGACGTTTTCGATTTAATTACGTTTTAAGTCGTGTCGAAGCTTCATTATTATATTTATGAAGCGTTTTAACTCTTGAAAAGTATTTTTTTATGAAACCCGAGTCCCGTAAATATTTTCAAATTTGACTAATAGTCATTTTCTACCCTTTAAATTACTTACTTACTTTTTGGTCCAAAAATATACCTAAATGGCAAAACTAGTCCATCCACTACCTACTATAAAAAGAAAATATCTCACCTAATTATTCCACTAACTTATTTTTAAAATAAAAATCACAAAACTCTCTCTTTTTGTGTTTTTGCCGTCCAAGTCCAACAACATAAAACCCTTTGAAAATCTTGATCAAGTTTGATTCATAAAATTCTAAGCAAAGACCCATTGTGCAAATCAAAAGGTGGTTCTATTGATATAAATTTTTCTTACATGCACCACGTTTTTATTTTCATAAAAATTTGTAGTGTTTGATCTATTCTTATAGTATAAATGTGTTGTTTATCATGTTTTTACTTGTTTTTAATGATTGCATGTATGGATTTTTAATTATTGATTTTTGGGTTTTAATTTAATTGATTCATACAAGTGTTAGGATGAATATATTTTGTTTTTAGGGGTTTAGGATGATGAGAAAAGTGGTTAAATTTGATCAAAAGTGTGGTTTTGTATGAGTTTTAGATAGCTAATTTAGATCAATAGGTAAAAGGGAATTTTTGGGTACCTCAAGGTTAAGTATTTGTTAAAATAATAAGATAGGGTTGTAGAGAATTCGATTAGCTTCGATTTAATATAAAGTAGGACTTCTAACTCCAAACGAGCGAGAAGTTATGATAGTTTGATTATTCGTGTACCGGGAGACAAGTATCGACACAATATATAGTTGTTGTCGATATTTGGATCGAATCTTGGGGGAAATAGAATGAGTTTTGAAAATAGTCAAGGGCTGTTGTAAATTTCTAAACCTCAGATTGTGAGTCTATTTTCAAACCCGAGTGTCGGTTTTGTAAACGAAATTGTTTAGAGTAATAAAAATAGTTTTACGAGTTGAAGGCGTAAATCTGTCCGGTTTTTGTAACTCATAGATGTGTCAGGCAGAAGGCCTTAGAGATAATATTTTTGGATGAAATTCGAACTGAGTCTTAATCAGGTTATGTGTGAGTTTCTCACCAAGTTTCGTAGAAATGGGACAAGTCTAGATAAGGTAGATTGGTGTGTACATTTGGAGTGTACATTCTGATTTTATTTTGGACACGTAGTTCAATGCTCGTGTGGCGTGAGTTGAGTATTCACTATTAGACATGGTGATTTACTCAAGTGTTTAGTCATTATATCAATGACTTAGCTACTGGCACGAGTGAAATAAAATGATAGTTTGACTTGCGTTGAATTGGCATCTTATGACGGGTTAGTGTCGAGAGTGCAAGTGTTTAAACTAATAGTGTTGGATAAATGGGATAGTAGTATCACTTGTATTGTTTTTCTTTCAGGATTGTCATGGTTTTGTAACTTGAGTTTTATGTTATTAAGTATTTTTATACTTGAGTCATTTATTAACGAGCGCGCCTTATTTGGTAGGTTGCGGTTTTCGTGTTTAACGGGCATCACTAGTCGTCGACGATCGTCTCATTACCACTCTCGTACTAAGGTGAGTCTATAGCCTCGCTTTTAAATTCTTTAATTGTTTTAGAAACTTGCGAGGGGGATGACATGCAAATTGTTTAATTAAAATAAAGGGTATAACTATAAGTTGGGTGAACCCATTTATAGGTGCAACTAGAAGTTGTAGGAACCCTATTTATTAGAACTGTTTTATTAAAAACTAAAGGGTACAATTATAAGTTGCGGCAAACCCATTAATGGGTGCAACTAGAAGTTGTGGGGACCCTATTTATTGGAAATTATTTTATTGAAAATGAAGGGTACAACTAGAAGTTGTGGTAAACCGATGTTTGTTTTAAAATAAAACACAAGAAATTGTTTAATGCCATGGTTATTCTTATTATTATAAGTTTGTTATTTCGCTAAGTAAAAAGTTCCAGTTATATCATGAATTGTTAACTACCGAGTTATGGTAGACGCTTATACATGGAATAGTACTATTGGGAGTTACCTCTCCCGTTCGACAACGATTAGCTATCGTTTGAGCACAACGTTGCTCGAAGTGGACTCGTGTTCGAGAGTTTTCCTATACACTTAGCGAGGTGTATGGTGGGAAAATATTGTGGTAACTTTTCAATATCATGAGGCTTATAATAAATATTTATAACTTTGTTTGATCAACATCGTTATGGTTTATGGCTTTAAAACATATTAGTGTTCGGAATTGTTTATTTATAAATTCTATAGATTCACTCAACTTTTGTTGACAAGTTTTAGCATGTTTTATCTCAGGTCCTTGAAGGTAATGGCAAAGGAGGGATTTCGGTGCTTGCGGTTTAATAATAAAGATGTTTAAAGCTCACCAGTTTGGGAAAAGTCGTTCAATAACAATTATTATGAACAATGTTGTGTACTATACTAGTCAATTGTTTGGGACCATGTTGTGAACGACTTGTCAAGTTTTATTTCAATCAAATATTTACTTTTAAAATGATTCTTTTCGAGTCGTTTTCTATTACTTGAGCTGTTGTATTATGAAGTAGCACCCCATATGAGATTCCGCATATGACCCGAAATTGGGGGTGTTACATTGATACACCGCTGACACAAGTTGATCCAGTAACATGATGTACATATGAACCTCTTTAACTGGTTTGAGCTTCACTATGTGAGATAAAATCCATATTTCCACTTGTTGACTTGCTTCCATGATCAAGCAAGATCTCACTCTACATAATTTTTAACTTATTGTAGACGTCATCAAAGGAAGAATTCTTATGGGCATTGGTAGCATTGATTGACCTAGCTTAAATTTCCATGCATCACCAAGACCTCTAAGGAAAGTAGCAATGATATCAGCATCATCATGTTCTGTTCCCATAAAAGAAAACTTGCTAGTGATGTCTAGAAGCCTACTTCTCACCTCACTTGGCTTCTCATTGGGATGAGCCTTAAACACATCATATTCATGCAAAAGTTGCTTCTTCCTTTCTTTGGCAGTATCTTCATTACCAACATAGGTGACTTGAAGAGCTGCCTAAAGATTTTTAGCAGACTCAAAACTTCTATACTTGTGTTGATTCTTTGGACCCAAGGAGAGTTTAAGAATGTTAAAAGTCTTCATGTCATTCCTTCTTATGGCTATATCAGCAGTTGAGACAGCTTTTCCATCTTCAGGTATTTCAGCACGTTCTGCAGCAGTAGAACCAACTGTGCTTCTTCCTGCAATAGCAACAGCAATCCTAGCTGCTTTGTGAAATTAATTGCCATATTCAATGATTTCCCAAAGAGTATGGTCATGAATTTGAAGGTAGTGTTCAAAGTTGAACTTTCATTGTTCAAAGTTGTCAGGGTCGAGCATAAGGATTTTTATGTTGTGATTTGATGAGGATGAAGATTATGTGGCAGACATCTTGTTTGGTTTTAGGGTTTCTGGTGACTTTAGGGTTTACTGTTCTTTTAGATCAAAGTTCCTTAACAAGCTCTGATACCACTTGTTGATCTCAAACTTAGATCGATTAGCTTTGTATTAAACGAGATTGAATCAAGCTTAATACTTAGAGAAACTTTGTTGTATTTAACAATCCAAGTGTTATGCGGAATTAACACTTAGAATAAAGAACAAACAAACAAAGTAAACCAAACTTTCACTTTAGATTGATAAATGAACTTGCTTACAATGAAAGTTATAAAACTGAATAATGTATATAAACTACAAACCCTACGACCTCCTTTTAAAACACAAGGAGTCGTGTACAAAGGTTTACCTATCAACTATTCTAGGTAAAGATAAATATAGAAAATACAATATTGAGCATATCTTTACTTCAAATATAAAACGTGTTAACTAAGTATTCCTATCAGTGGTTGGATTTCTTCTTGTCAACGCTTGAATATTTCTTGTCAGTGCTTGATCTGTTAGCGCTTCATTTCCTCTTGTCAGCGTCCAAATTACTCTTGTCAGCGTCTCAGTGACTTAGCTCATTTTATTCCCAACAGATCAAGCTAAATTACGACTTAGAAATAAAACTCCAACACCTAGAACGAATAACAATAAATCTAGATCAAGATCAAAGACACCTAGGTGAAACTATGGACAACAGAATGGCCATATGAATTGGAACAATTTTCAACAACAATACTTTTACACATGGGGAATGTCTCCTCCATTCATGCATCCCAACCAAATGCAAGGGATGTTTGGAACTAACAAATTTGGACCATGAGATATTGGGGACCAAATGTTTGATCTTGTGTGTTGTTACCTAGATATGCTTGGGAATCGATTTAGAGCCCGACGAGTGGATTAAGGATAGTGGTTGTTCTAAACACATTACGGGTAATCGAAATTTGTTCTCGCACTACAAAGCATATGATGGAGGTAACGTTACATTCGCAAGTAATCGACATGGTAATATCATTGGAAAAGGTACGGTCTCTCTTGACTCTATGACCATAGAAAACGTAGAGCACGTAGATAACTTAGGTTTTAACCTTCTAAGTATAGGTCAAATTTGTGACAATAAGTGTAAGGTCATATTTTCGGAATATGACAGTGAAATCGTAAAAGATGGAAAGGTCATTGGAAAAGGTGTTAGAAAGCATGGGCTTTATGTCATGAAGGTCAACAGGAAGTCAAAGGATAACTTATGTCTAGCAACTTTAGATGATAGTTCTACTCTTTGGCATAGGAGATTAGGTCACGCCAATATGCGTTTAATTCAATCTTTAGTCTCTAAGGAGTTGGATGCAAATCTTAGATTGTTTAGCACTTATTCAAGTAAGATATATTGGTGTTTGTTTTTTTTAGTAAAAAAGTCTGATTGCCTCTTAATAGGGCTAATATCTGATTCGGTCAGATGTTAGATGCCAAAAGTGCGTTAGTTTTTTTCTTGTTGTTCAGACACAATCAGACAACAAAATCTCTTGTTCTGATTGTAGTGGGTTATGTGTTGGTGTTTTTTTATGGTGAATAATAAGTCGAAAGAAATAAATAAAAAAAGATAAAGAGATTTTTTTAATACAATGCGTTTGTGGGATTGTTTTAATGAGATATAGAAAAGATAAAAATAACTTCAGAATTAACGGTTAAATTAGTCAAATTAACAGTGTTAATAAAAAATTAAAAAATAGACCAAAAGTGAAGAAAAAATGACATTTTTGGCTTAAACCGAAAGTATTTGAATTTTCGGATCAAATATAAAAACGAGATCAAATCACCGAAAAAAATGCAGTTAACTCTTAATTTAAGTTACAAGTAGCATATACACGTAAATGGAAGGCCCATTTGGGCATCTCTTTCGTGTGAAATGACACAAAAATGTTGTCTTTACTTTTTAAAAACAGTACCCGCGTATAGCGGCGGATAATATACGATATTCTAATTGACCCGATGGTCGAATCGATAACTTGGTCACTCGATCGAGTTGACCCGATAGTCAAACTCTTGATCCGGTGACTCGATCGAATTGACCGGTGAGTGAACTCGTAAAACGATGACTCGACTGGATTGACCCAGTGGTCGAACCTGTAAGACGGTGGTCAAACCCATCATTCGATGGTCGAACCTATGATTAAATGGTTACACTTGTTTTTTTATATAAGCATTATGTTTATATATGAAAATGTTAAATTTTCAACTTTTAAAATGAGCTCTGTATATATTATGTAGATTTTAATTACATTAGTTTTTCAAAAATATTAAACTTTCTAAAGCAAACTAAAGTAGAAAGATTGGGTATTTAATTTTAGACTTGAATTATAGTGTAGTAATAGTAGTACTAATTAAATTCACAAAATTCTCCCAGCCTTAGTAGCACCCTCGTCATGGATGTCCCATCCAGATTTACAGTGCGCAGTTAAGTTAACTAACAAGAGGGGAGGTGGCATAGAAAGATCCACAATGTCAAGACTAGTAAGAAACACAAGTTACATTTATTTTAACAGGGAGTTGCACCTTTACCCAAAAAAATCATAAGTTACATTCAAGTACAAGTTTGAAGGTTTTATTTTCTAACAACAACATACTCCAAAAGAAAATAACAGGAAATGATAGAAGCATTAGAAGAGAATGCGCTTCACGTGCGTGGTGCAAACTACATCCAAATCCAATAGACATCATAGTCAAACGGTTTGAGCTAGATGAGAAGTTGGACCTGCAAAAGTAAACGATGCATGTTAAAACTAAAAAGAAATCAAACGAGGACGAAAAAACAATGAAGGTGAGATATCACGTATGGGTGCAGCAGGAACAGTAAATGGAAAAAAGGTATTGATTATGACGAGACATACGCACCCGTAGCAAGATTAGAATTCATTAGAATCCTTTTAGCCTATGCTTGTGCCTTAGACTTTAAGCTTCGATAAATGGATGTAAAGAGTGCGTTTCTTAACGCTTTGATCAATGAGGAGGTATATGTGGCTCAACCTCCCGGCTTCATTGATTTTTAAGAAACCGGATCATGTTTACAAGCTTAAGAAAGCTCTTTACGGTCTCAAACAAGCACCTAAAGCTTGGTATGATAGACTTAAAGCATTTCTTGTAAAACATGAGTATACCATGGGATGGTAGACAATACGCTCTTTACAAAGAAGAAAGGTTCTCACATCATTATCGTACAAATATATGTTGATGACATTATATTTGGTTCAACTTGTCAATCATTGTGTGATGACTTTGCCAAAATCATGCATGACGAGTTTGAAATGAGTATGATGGGAGAACTTAACTTATTTTTTAGACTCCAAATTAAACAAATGGACGATGGTATTTTCTTTAATCAATCCAAGTATGTTAAACTAATGCTAAAGAAATTTGGATTATAAGACTCTAGACCGATGAAGACCCCCCTATGGCCTCAGATACTAAACTCACCGTAGATGATGATTGTGAGTCGGTAGACAACACCAAATATAGAGGTATGATTGGTAGTTTGTTGTACCTAACGGCAAGTTGACTGGATATCATGTTTAGTGTTTGTCTTTGTGCTTGCTTCCAAGAGGCTCCCAAAACCTCTCACCTTGAAGCGGTTAAGCGTATCTTCCGATACATTAACGACACTATACATTTAGGATTATGGTATCCTAAAGGGACCGGCGTAGAAACCATTATCTACGTAGACTCGGATAATGCGGGAGACTATGTGGACCAGAAAAGCACTACTGGAGTTTGTACCTTCATGGGTTGTTGTTTAACGTCTTGGTTCTCCAAGAAACAAACCGCTCTTGCAATATCCACCACGGAAGCCGAGTATGTGAGTGCCAGTAAAGCTTGTCAACAAGCTCTATGGATGAAGCAAGTGCTTGTTGATTACAGGATTTCTCTTGATGATGTTCCCATCATGTGCGATAATAAGGGTGCAATAGACCTTAGCAAGAATCCCGTGCAACATTCGCGAACTAAGCACATGGAGATTCACCACCATTTGCTTAGGGATAATGTTCAAAAGGGGAACAATTCGATTGAGAAGGTGCCCCGGGTAGAAAACTTTGCCGACATCTTCACTAAGCCACTTAAGACGGAACCTTTTAATTACTTGCGTCTAGGTCTAGGTTTAATAGAACATATTCCTTAAATGCGTATTTTATTAATCGAGTCTTTTTCTCTTTTGTGTCTTTTCTTTGTTTGAGTTATTGAGTATTGCAAACTCTTTTTGGAAAACTTCTCCTCTCTTTTTCAAAATTCTCAAAGTTCTTTCGAAAATGGTCGAGAAATGTTTTTGCATTGTTAATTCAATCTAAAAATGTTTTTCATAGCTTCTTGCTATTCATAACGAGCTTACATAATTCATATGTATGTGTCTCTCAAATATAGCAAGAACAAAAGTGAGCTATGGAGGATCATTGTGTCATGACTTTTTGTCTAGTTCTACACACCTCCAACGTCGATTTTCTTTAAAATCCATGTATTTTGGTCAAAACCTTGTTTGGTGAGTTCTTGTGTGTTTTCTTTATCTATCTTTGCTTCTTAGCATGTCTCCATGATTAGTTAGACTAGAAAAATAGGATTTGCTGAATTGGAAAATCCTCACTCATCTCCAAATTCAAGCCACTGTGAGCGATTCTCTATTGAGACCGCGGCTCCTTATCGATAAGGAACCGCCGGTGGAGAAATGGAACCGCACACAAAGCCTTCTTTTTCGGGTATTTCTGAAACTTCAAATTTGTTCCAACACTTTTTGGAATCTTTGTTTCAACCCTTTGACTACCCCCAAAATATCTTGGGCTTTCTCTATTTAACCCTAAGCATTTTGCATCCTTTCTCAAATCAAAATGTATTATTCTCCAAATGAAATCCTTGATTCTCCTCCATATTCTCCAAATACTTTCAGTCCCAATTCACCCAAGAACACTCAAAATCACATATCTTCTTCTTCTAAGAATGTTGATTGTGGAACTTCTTATCTTCCACCACTAGCCTTTAGTGTTCTTCCTCCTTCACATGATAATGTCATGATTGTCATTGTTGTCAATATCAACATCGTGCTATGGCTCATATCTATGAAGATTTGAATTACATCAAGAGTCTCTTAGTAAAAACCCTCCTCTTCACTATGACTATGAGATCTCTACCAAGCCACCACCACCTTCTTCCACCACTACCTTGTCTTTTATCTAAGCATTGGTTGCTTATCTTCAAGACATCTAGTTCAAGCAAATATTAGAGTTCTAGTTTACCTAGGATTAGATTTATGCTTCTCTTTTGGCTTGTTATATTACTCATACATCTTTGTATGCTTTGTTTCTTTGTATCTTTTATCATGTTTCCTTTTAACATGACTTATCTTGGATCTTTGTCTCTTCTCTTATTTTTTTTGTGCGACCTTTGCTACATCTTGTTGGGTGTCTCTTCTATACTACTAACCCTTCCATGTAGCTTGTCATCATATCTCGATTCCGTGGTGCCCCAAGCAAGGGGGAGCATTTGAAAAATCTTGTTCTTTTCTTCTTCAAAGACTTTTGCAACCTTTTTTCTTCGAAAAAAGGGAAGAAATGAAATAAACTCGTCTTTGAAAATCTTGTTTTTATTAGGTGATTGAGTTTATGTATTGTCGGAATCAAAAAAGGGGAGATTGTTAATGCAATGATGCCTAAAAACGTTACTTGCATTTTTTGGTCTCGCTTTGTTTTGATTACGACAATATGTAAAAACAAACATTTACGAAAACAACGAAAAACGAATTCTTGAGTTCAAGTATTTTTCATTTCAACCATTATCACTTAAGGTATGTACAAACAAGTACTCATCCTAATTAAGTGATCAAGGAGTTAATCTTTTCTTGAAACTCACTTTTTATTAAGTGTGACAAGTTTTTATTAAACTTTCTTTTTAAGAAAATATTTTATTAAATTAGCTATTTGAAAATTTGAAAATTTGAAAATGGCATATTCTATCTAAGTTTGGAATATCCTTTCAAGATATTTTAGTCTCTAGATTCGAACCATACAACTAAAAGACAAAAAGGAGCGGAGTCTACTCCGGCGGTTCCTTAGTGGCTATGGCGGTTTCTTATCGATAAGGAACCACGGGCTGCAATAAGGAACCGCAGGCAGATATAGCCGTTGAAAGTTTGTCTTATAAATAGTGGACCATTCTCATATTTTCTCTTCACCTCTTTTGCACATACATTTCCAGATTCTTTCATACTTCTTAAATCACTCAAATCCTTGGTCATTTGGTTGATTACTACTTGTTTAGAAGTGAATCTTTCTCCTCCCATCTCTTCCTCTCAAAGTGCAAAGAGAATTCATTCTTGAAGTGTTGTGTCTACCTCAAAGATCCATTGAAGATCCAAACTTATTTATTCATTGTTGTGTCATTGTTGTGAAGATCCAAGTAGTTGTGTCTATTTGGAAGTTGTGTATGTATTAAGGTTAATACTTAGTCCTTAAAGTATATTGGTGTAGATTGGTCCTAGCTAAGATTAGGGCTCGACTTTTAGCTTAGAGTCGGAAATTGGATAAGCGACGTTTTGTACGGTTTCTCCACCTTAAGGAGCTTGTTGATTAGTGAACTCTCGAGTAAGGAGTACTCGAGGTGTAGAGTAGGAACGAGGAGTGAGCTTCGTTGCCGAACCACTATAAATCCTTGGTGTTTGGTTTGATCTTTCCTTCCCTTATCTCTTTACATTCTTTATTCTTTATACTTGTGATTATTAGTTTAGTTGCACTATACCTTGTTCATATTGTGTATAAGAAAGTTTCACATAAATACTCAAGCCTAAGTTTTTGAAAAGGATTTTTTAAAAACCATATTTTAACAAGTAAATTTAAGAAACTATTCAACCCCCCCTTCTAGTTTCTACACTCATTTTCCCTTTGATATTGCTAATAGATTATCTCATCAAATCTTATAATTAATCTTTGTTAATGACAAAAGTGCAAATGTAACTTTGTTTTTTCATAACCAGAGGGACAAATTATCATCATTCATTTTTGTTTGATCTAAATTCTAAAAGTGGAGATTAACCTAAGATTTTAAAGAAAACACAGAGGGACTATTTTTGCCAAAAAGTCCAAAAGTTTCAAAAATCAGACGAAGTGACTAAAATTCTAAATTTTTCGAACTGATTTTTATTAATTATGATAATAGTTTTAATGCCCGTGCACGCACGTGACTTGAACATAAAGAATAAACTAAGTAGTAATTTTATTATTGCAATTTTATTTATATTATATATTATATATTATATATATATTTAAAAAACATCTAATGTTTATATGTATAATTATAACTTGTTTTACTGTGCACCGTGTAAATTAATATAAACTCGTCTCAATTTTTATTTTCGAATTTCATACTCTTTTTACTTTCGGTATTTTTATTCTAAATAGTTTTATCTTAATTATTTATTAATAAACTATTACATCAACCTTACATGTACATAATATATAAATTCATGATTTTATAATGTTTTATATTATTTTATAAAATAATATTAATTTTTTAATATCTAAATAGTTAAGATGCTCATGGACCCACAAGTTTTAAATGATTTTTCATTATGTGATAATATTAATTGATATTATGTATAAATATTTGTTGCACAAAGGATATAACTTTGTTTAACTGATATCTTAGCAATCATTTTCTAAACATTGTGTGTTTAGTAACACATAACGACCTGAAAAATATATGTTGTTGTAATATGTAGAATTTCATTATTTATTTCATCGCACACCGTTGTCTTGTGTCTACATTCATTTTCAAATTTATAATTATGTTAATAATAATTTATGTAAATTGCATTATTTGACTTTGTTAAGTGTCAAAATAAAAATAAACAATAATTTGTGTTTTTATTTAAATATTAATAATCATGTAATTTGTTGATTTTTAATATAACATATATGTTGTATTTTTAAATATAAACTTATAAAGGTATAAAGTTTAAGGGTGCATTTTGTTTATCTATATCTATCTCTATATCTATACTATATATAAAGGGTGTATATACAAATCCTAACTCCAAACCTAACTCTAAACCAAAAATTAAGATAAACATCTCAACTCTCAACCATTAGATCATTTTTTATTCAAACCTAACTCCAAACCAAAGGTGCAATCTTGACCATTTATCTCTTTTCTAACAAATTTTTGTAACAACCTATTAACAACTTATTAAAAAACTATCCTTATTTATAAATTAAAATATCTTTTAACTTATTTATTTTCTTCATAATCTAATTTCGCCATATTTTCTAAAATTTTATTCTCTTTAATTCAACATCCATTTTGCAATATTTACAATTTTTTTTATTTTTAATGATTTTATTTTATTTAATTTAACTTTTTTACATTTTAACACTAATTCGATTGCTAAAACAATAGTTATCAATTACTCATCGCTGTATTGCGCGGGTACCATGCTAGTTTTATAAAGTTACTAAAAAATATGGAAAAATTATAAGTTTACACTTAATTCCATCTAATTTATTTAAATTTTAACTATTAAAGTTTTATTTCTCTTCTCCTCCTTTTTAAAGTTTTTATTTTCACAAATTTGACACATATATTTTTGTGTGTTTTCATCAAAATCCCCCATCAAAATTTTTAATTTTGACTAAACTGAATTCAATTCTGACTTTTTTCCAGCTTATGTGTCAAAATCAAGCTATTTGATTGGTTCAATTATTTTTTCTACAATCTCCACTTTTCACAAAATTCTCTATATAAAAGATTTCAGTAGTGGAATAAACAATAAAATATCACCGGTGATAAAATAATTTTATCATTGGTGATATTTCATTATTTTTTTCACTAGTAAGATATCATCGTTAATAAAAATTTCGTTCGGAAAATTTATAATTTTAGTTTAGTCGATTTTTTTTATACGTTGACAAAAATAATTCATCTGTGTCTTTTTTTCATAAAATTTAACTTTAAGAGTGGGGAACGGGAGCTGCAAGGTAGGCTGGTAGCCCTTTGGCGTCAGGTCATCGATGACGCACCATTCCCTGCCTCGCGCCAAAGGAGCTCGCGTCAACTAGACCAGCCAGCGCCAACAACTTTTTCCTTTTTCATTTTTTTTTTGTAATAAAGGGGTATTTGCAGGACCATACCTTTTTGGCACCACTTTTTCTCGTACCAACCACTCCCCGTAAATGTGATGTCAAATGTTTATGATGTTAAAGTCTAAAATCCTACGTGACGGTTTTTACACCACTTTCTCGTGCAAACGATTCCCAACTTTCTAAGTAATTAATAATAGTTAGGATTAATCCCTTAGAAAAAAATTACCAACTCAACTCCTTTGTTAATACAATTATAGGTGTTGAATAGAGTCAAAACCTGTACGGACATTTCAAATTAATTCCTCTTTTTGCTTCAGTTCAAACTAGTGTAGGACCCACATTCATAGAGCTGCAGAGTTTCCCTTTTCCGGTTCCAATTTCACAAACCGGTTGGTTATACTCATCGGAAAAATATCTCCCATTTGTGAAGATATTTATAAACCACCTCCTTATTTTCCGATTTCAGTTTCACTTTCATTTTCCCGCACTTTTATATTCCCCCAATTTTTTTCAAAAAATAAATACAAAATTATAAAATTCACATGGATTCAGGCGGCTATCGTCTCCGTCTCCGGTCAATAAAGTCGCTGGAAGACGCCGGGAAGCTTGAGGAATCGATACTTGAGAGGTTTTTGTTTGTAGAGAGCTTCGAGGGTCTACTCGACCAGTTGACGATTGATGACGAGCACTGTTCGGTTCCGGAAAGATACTTAGGGGAATGGAATGTGTTTAAGCCTGCGTTCATTGAGCTCGTCAGTAGGCGGGACGTTACGCGCCAACAACTCATTCACAGGCTGACTCCAATTATTCAGAGGACAATACCATTGCTAAGGTACTACTTTACTCCATTATTCTTCTTATTTACGCACGTGTGTCTTTTATTTATTGGTTTAATGATTTTAATTTGCGGAAGACTGATTGTTTGTTAGTGTAATTTATGAGCTGTTTGTTTCGGCTTATGGCTTATTTTTGTTTCGGCCTTATGTTTTATGAGCTCACTTTCGGCTTATATAATAAGTTCATTATGACACACAGCCGGCAATTTAATGAGATTATGAAACATAAGCCCAAAATCAAATAAGCCATAAGCCGACTATATAAGCCGAAACAAACACTCTCTAGGCCTAGCCGTTCATGTTTTGGTATAGTGGACTTAACATGTGTAATCAATTGCAATTTCGAAAGGAATATTCAAAATATGTTTGACTTTACAAATTCATATGCTAATAATGTAGAATTAAGATCAAGGGCTGTATTAAAACAAACGGAAAAGGAACCCTACTTGTACAACTATATTACCACCACTTGGAAAGCTGCAATTGATAAAAATGAACCTAAGAGAGGATTTGAATAGGAGAATCCTTACAACATGTGTGTGTTTTAGCGTATATCTTTTTGTGAGAGTGTTCCCGGTGAGTATTTGGGAGTGTTTTAGCGTATGTGTGTGTGTAGATGTGTAACCTTATTAAATACTCCGTAGTAGTGAAATCAAAATGTCTATGTGTTAAAGTAGCAAACCCCGGCTCTTGTTTTACAGGGGCACCATTATTATGACTTTGAGGACGTAACTGATTCCAATGAAAAATTAGATATGTAGCAAAGTGTAATGAGTTCATCATACATTGTAACAGCTGATTGTCCCGTGCTTTGAACTTGTTATTTTGCGCTTGTTCTTCACTTAAGTCCATAAACTTTGGTGCAAAGTTTCAAATGGGCAGTTAGTTTCTTGGTCCTTCCAGAACACTGATGCTCTAGAGGTTCTTACTAAATGCACACAACTTAGAGTTAAATGTAACCAAATGACCAACAAATATCATCTTTTAATCATGACCTGTGCCCAATAAGAATTGCTCATCAAGAATGATAAGTAAATACCAGAAGAAATTGAAGCCTAACAATTTGATGTTACGCTTAAGGCATCAAACTTATTCAATCTAATATGTTTCCATGCTTATCAATCTAATATGTTGATTCTTATGGGATCCTCAAGTATTTCTTTTGATGGAATTTACAGGGGTTGTTTTTATGCTATGTATAATTGTATCTTTATGGATAAGTATATTTAGATTAAGACATCACAAATCCTTTTTTTTCTCATGAATAACAGGTACCTCGATGAGGAGGATCGTAGGATTTTGGCTCAAGATTCTTGTGTCACAACTGAGGACATATTTGAGGTAACCTTCCGTCCACATAACTAAACACACGCATGCCTTAATGAAGCTTTAAAATCACTTGCGTTTTTCTCACTACAGTATGGCCAAAAGATCTGCGTCACAATTGCAGAAAATGCATGTGAGTTTGGTGTACCTATACTAACAAGTCTTTTCCATCGAATGGCTCTAACTGCAGCTAAGGTAATGCGTTGGTATTATTGTTTTATAACATATTGGAAGAATATGTTCGTAACATTATTTTATGCCTGGCACTTTGGCAGATACGTCAAAGGAAGTTTCTTGAAATTCTTATGGGTGTTTCTTGTGATGTGGCGAAGAAACTTGAATATAGTTTCAGATTCAGTGTTATGGTAGCACATCTTTTTGGAGATTTAAAAGTTAAATATTTTTCTCAGGTACGATGAGTATGCATGAAATTTTTTATCTAAAATTTCGTTCTAGTTTTGACAAAGTTTTGGCTTTTGGTTCCAGGATTTGATAGTTAGCACGGTACTTAGTATCTGTAGTATGGCATTACGCGCCAAAGGAGTTGGTAGTTTGGGTAAACTGGAAATGGAATTGAAGGATTTCAAGGTTATCGATATAGCATCAAGAACAAAAAATGCTTTTGTGTATCGGGCACTAGACTTATTGTTTTATGCCATTTGTAAGCGGGTAATGAGGTTGAACTGCGATCTATTTTCGATGGATTCGGGCCTACCTAATATTCACAATGCATTGCAAAGCTTTCAGAGTTTGCTTCTCAGCCCCAGGTACACATTATTCTAAACTATAGCGTCGGACTAATTAGCAAAAAAAATACAAACCGGTAAGCTAATACTGTGATGAATGCAGTGAATCTGAAAGTTGGAAGGAGGCTCACATGGAACAAGAACTAATTGGCGTCACTGTTACCGTGGTTTTATATACATTAAAAGTTATAAACAAGGAAGACGTGGAGGTTTGCTGTTTCTTATCTGTAGTATCATGATAACTATGGTTATATTTTGTTATATTTGTCTTTTTTTATTGCAACACATGTTGTTTCAAGGTCCATAGTATATTTTCCACATAATGAATCTATTTACTCGTTTCAGGACAATTTTCCGAGGGAAATTCTTGTAGCTGATTCATGTGGTCTAAAAGACTTCATATATGCTATAATCTACTTCTTTAGACTTGGTAAAGCTATGGAGAGAGCCTATAGCTTAGATGAGGTACTACAACATATATCATTAGTATTGGCAAAAGGGTGGGAAATAATTCGTTGTGAGCGAGTACATAATTAAAATTTTGAATACTCGTGACATAGTTTAAGATGTTGCTTTTGCATATGTGTTAGTCACAACCTCAAGTCGCACATAACGTGAAATGCTTTATGATGTTATCTAGTGCAATAAATATACAAAACACACCCACTTCAATTTGAGTCCATGTATCATGTACATAAACTTTTTTTTTGAACGGCAGTACATAAACTAAAATACGTGTCTTTGAGTAGTTTAAGTGTTGATGTTGCTTTAAATGTTATTGTATTTGTGTAGGCTATGATGGTACTACAACTATCTAGTGAATTAGCGTGGAAAGGAATCTTAGTCTTTTGTGAGGTACCTGGTCCTAAGAGTGATGAAATATACTCTCTTATCACTGATACCTGTGGAACCAGTGGCATTTTGATGCGCATGCTACATGACGAGACCAAGATAACTGAGACCCTGAAATATAATCTAATGAGCTGGTTTCAAGCTCAATTATTGTGTGAGAAAATTCCGGCGCCTTTAGCTATCATTGAAGCTTGGGTTTATGTATGTAAGAAAACTATGATTTTGAATTTGATATTTGTTTATGGATTTCTTTTTAATATCTAGTTATTATCTTGTTACCAGATACAATATAAGGGCAACCAAGACCCTCATACTTGGGATAATATTGAAACAACATCTGCATTGATGTCATCCTTCCACAACATAACAGTTGACGCACTTCAGATTTTAACGGAGCAGGTACTTTTCCTACACGTGTGTCCTATTATTCTAGATATGCTAACTTGTATTTATACAACTGCTGAGATTGGTTGCTCTTTTGTTCAGGAACTTGAAGCATACACAGACATGAAGGATTTAAATCCAAAACTATTTGACGTGATGGAAAAGAAGCTCACTAAACTTCTTAATAAAAATATTAACTCAACTGAATGTAGATTAATGAAATCCATCAATCTTATTCAAAACGCAATGCAGTTGCTAAAGGTTAAAAATCTGCGTGATTGTGAAAAGTTTACGTCTGAAGCAATCAGTATAATGGTGAGTTAAAAAGTAACTGTTGTTGATCTCTTAATGTTCGTTCATGAATATATTACATAATAAGTGTTTGCTTATGAAATGACATGCTTATGGAACCAGCTTGAGTTGCTCGGGGAAAGAGACTACTACTTATATCCAATTCATTCTAAATTAGCAAACGCTTGCTGCTTACGTGCTCTATGCATGCAACTGGCAGATCCAAAATCAGAGGTGATTACGTGTAATTTTATTCATGTATCTTTATCTGTGTTATTTCTAATATTGTACCAATTATGTGCTCTTTTAATTTATTCATTTGTTTTGATGCAACCAGGGAATAATGCTCGATATTAGCCGAGGTTTGAAGTTTTGGTCTCAAATGCCTACACTATCTAAGGAGGATGTAAACATGTTATTCCATATTCTTGATTTACTAACAGTAAAGGTTAGTTCATTTGGGCCTTAAGTTTTATTTTAGACTTTTTATAAAGTTACATCTCTATATAAGCATCTTTTACATACAGGGAAACCTGAAGCATCATGTACAGATATACGACATTATGCTGAAATACTTTGAAACGACGAATGCTGATGGTTTAAATGATTTGTGTTCCATACTATTTAAGTCGAGAAGACTTTCTCATGCTATATGTGGTTCACCTGTATGTGGTGCATTTCTCAACAAATTATCACATTATTGTAATTGGGCGGATGATGTGAATACTTGGAAGAGAGACATGGAGGAAATAGACGCAATAGGATTTGAACACAAGCTAACCCTTTCTACACATGTTCCCGATCATCAAGACGCACCTGTGAATATCAGTATTAACCAAGTGGAGAAATTTTCTACTGATCTAATTCAACGTGTATGAACCTTAAACTTATAAACCAAGGTTTCTTTACAAATGCTGATTTTTCATCGACCACACTGCTTTTGTTGCAGGGAGCTCTATCGAGTTATGCTCAGTTTCTTGTTGGCAATCTTTGTTATGAGCTTGCAGAATCAATGTTAGCAAAGGGGTCGATAGTCAAGGTAAATATTATATTCTTAAATATTGTACTTTCAAAGGTAACAAGCCTTGCTGATCTACTCTCCTCACATTTTTAATAACTCATCTGTGAGGATCAAATAGGAAGATTTTCATACAATAAGCATTCTCAAGTAATTCTTGCATTCGTTGTAATACGCATATTTAGATGCAGCAGAAAACTATAGCTTTAAAATACGAGTCACGCCTACACTTTTTTCATTGATTTGTTTATCAGTCAGCTGTGCCAAGGTGAGGTAATGCTTCATCAACTTGGATGCTAAAAACGAGTTGTTTACACATCTTACAGTGTCTAAAAAAAATATGTTTTTGTACTCTTTTCGATCTCTTTTTCTAGATTCGTGATTTTCAGTTTCAAGCCTCCCCTTGAGTGACAGTTTCATTATACCTATTCTCACTTCCTAACTCTAAGCATGCTTTGGCTTGGGTATATTTGTTTGAGAGTAGAATAATCTATCGACTATGAGTACATAAGTGGATGGGATTTACTGCCTGTTTCATCTTACTTTATATAAATAGATAAAGTGATCAGAAGTTTCGTGGATCACTCTGTTTTTATAAACAACTCTGCCACGTTTTCTGTTTTTCAAATATGTTGAAGAGTGCAGACAGAGAAGAGGCCACAAAATTTATATTTCTTATTGTCTACTTCAACGTGTATGAACCTTAAATTTATAAACCAAGGTTTCTTTACACTGCTTTTATTGCAGGACTCATTCATATTTCACAACACCCATTCATCCAAAATAAAGATACAATTTAAACACTTCCTGTAAATTACTTTGGTGTCGTAATATTTTTCTGATGAGATTCTGTTGTGTTTAGGCTCTGCATTATGCAGAGGAATCCTTCAAATTGCGCACTGAACTCCTTGACAAGATGTTTCACATAGAAACGCAACAGGAAGAAACAGTTAATGATGATGAGAAAGTCACTAGTGGATACAATTATCAAACCTTCACCATGTTTCCAGAAGTGGCTACAACAGCCTGGTCACATGATGAATGTTCAAGCGACTCTCAGAACTTTCTCCTGACTCCATGGAACACCCTACAATGCTTTCTGGAAAGCAGTTTACAGGTGTGGTCTTTACATCTTATGTCTTTCACTGAATCCAAAATTCGTCTTTATGTTGGTAAAACTATAAACTAATTTTGTTACTTAGTACGGAATTCTGGACGAAGATGTAGACACCGCCGAAAAGACTTTGGTAGGTGGGATGAACATCTCATCTTTACAAGGCCTAAGGCTATATGTATCCCGTTTTTCTTGGGCTCTAGGTACGTACCCCATGCTTTATCAAGTTTCGTACATTTTCTACTTTATGTAACTTGTATATACTTTTTGACTCCACACCTCTTTACGTGTGTTAGTCTATCAAATACATTAATTACACTAAAAACTACTGATACATATAGTTATTGTTGGAAATCACAGTGTACTTTGAGGCCATTCCATATTCACACAAGTGTAATTATGGGTAGATATGGAATTGTGTACGTGTGATATTATTGTTGGAAAATGATAATGATGGGTGAAACAAGTGATTAAATAGATACACAAATACTACAATTACATCATATATTAGCTTGAATATCCAAACCTCTTATCATTGTTTATTTTCAGGAAAGCTCTACACGAAGCAGCATAAATGGGATTTAGCCAAACAGAAGATAAATGAAGCTGAGCAAATATGGAAAGATGTAAAGAGTGACATATCCTGCTTGGAATGCATCACTATTTTTGAAATTTCCATTAAGCATGCATATGGTGATGTGTGGCTTGAAACCAAGAGCAATACCCGCACAGGAATGACTGAAACACTATCTTTTTATCAAGACGGGGAGAATATGCTAAATACTAGTATCTGGAAAAATGATTTCAGTTGTCCCAATGAACGTAGTGCAAGGACCAAGTTTTGTGGTGCATGTGGCATATCTTGGGGTCTTGTTGCTATAGACGACGCATGCTGTTGGCATTGCCAGCAGTCAAGGATCACAAAAACCAGGTCACTGCGAGGCGTAATCTATATGCAAAGGGAATGCATTCGAAGAACTATCTTAATTAGATTACTCGCCAAAATAGGTATGATAAAACTTAAATATAAGCCTTTCTTTGTATTATCATTGTGTAAAGTATCGCAAGCATTTCACATCCTCTAGATAGTTTCAACCACCAGTTTCAATCGTTGCACTTCTAACATCTATTCTAGCAGTCCTCCAACTAACTTTGATAAAAGTTGTAACATCTACCTAAATCTGCAAGTTAGACACACATACGAATTAGACCCCGGAACATATATGTTCCTAGAATGCTGGACATATTATGTCAGTTATAGTTGGTTATAAGCTTCATTCACTTGTATAGTAAAATATTGGGTTTTATTCAAAATAATGAGTATTCTTTCTTGAATCTAATTGTTTCTGTCTTGACTATATCTCAGGTAAGTGTCACCGAGTTAGAAGAGATAATAGTAACGAGCAAAAATTCCTCTCTGAGAGACTATCCCTCTTCGTGAAAAGAAGCATGGAAGACAGATACAATTTTTCGGTCTCAAAGAGGTTCATCTTTGAGATCATTGATAAAAGATTATCGGGTTTCACATGTACCATTGATTATGCAA
Organism: Glebionis coronaria; assembly: GCA_025667525.1. Taxonomy (NCBI): domain Eukaryota; kingdom Viridiplantae; phylum Streptophyta; class Magnoliopsida; order Asterales; family Asteraceae; genus Glebionis; species Glebionis coronaria. The sequence goes on along the minus strand of CM046881.1, from coordinate 458,952,770 downwards.
CCTGGATCTATGAGGCCTGCTGTTTTTTTTTAAGGAATACCAGGTATTGCAATAGTGTTATATTTGAAACTGTATAAATGGCACATATATATTTGTTCAAAATGGTTAATATCCTTGGTTATCTCATTTAGGTTTTCTGTAACTAGTGTCAAACTCTTTTAATGAAAAGTAATTTTGATTATGCTAATCATATCATTCACTATTTTTTCAGAAGAGAGGATCTAATCATGCAAAAATTGGTGCGCGCACTAAAAATATCATTTTCACTCAGCCGCCAGGTTCCGACACTTCATCGAGAGGTAATTAGTCCATTTTTCGTTATGGATGATTATAGCTTTCATTATGCCCATGTCATTGATATATAGAATTAGAGCTCTTAATAGTTTGTATATGTAACTATACAAGCGATTACTATCTTGTAAATGAGATTGTTAGAGATCTTAATAAGACTCGATTTTCAAGTGTGGTCGATGGCTGACCACTCATAATCACATATCAGGTTTCACGTCTACTCGCCATCTTGTATTATGTGGACAAGGAACTTACTGACAGAAATGGACCATCCGCTCAACAATGGACCGGTTACTTTCATCAATCATCTATCGGCACATACTTCAATAACAGTTTGATTGCACGTTTCGGAAACATACAAGGCCAGAATCCTATGTTAGATGTAAGTAGCTCAGTAAAGTAACTGTTGTGCAGCCTATAATTTCTTTATTATTTTAGCGTTTTTGCTCTCATATTTTAAATCTTATCTTAAATCCTTATTATATATATGTATCCTACTCTTCTAGTTTTGACAGTGCTTACATTATTAAAATCGACTAACTGATTTTGCATATTATATGCTTTCGAAGTGTTAATAACTACTTTTTTTTTTTGATAAAGTTAATAACTACTTTTGATAATGTCAAGTGTTTTATCAATTTTCAAGTATCTAAGAAAATACTACTCCAGTATTTGATCCCTCAGCTGAGCCATCTGATAATCCTAGGATCCAGTAGAGTTCTAGAATGATCAGAATTGGGTTAAGTCCATAGTCATCTAACAAATGGGCCTATCAATAAAAATAACAACTACTATTATTGTTACAGATAATCGATGAGGATCTTGAAGACTGCGTGCTGAATTTTTTTCAAAAGCTTCCTCGGGTGCCAATTGTATGCTTTAGCATGCTAGGGGATGATTCACTTTTTCCAATCAATCTATTGACCCCAAGTTCGACATCGGTGTGGATTCAGTTGACACGCCTAAATTCAAAATATAAACCTATTGTTGACATCATACCTATTAAATCACCCTTAAAAGGTAACTCTCGTTTTACAATATACATGTTAATGTTATGCATTTAAAGTCTCATAACAAACAATAATTGCAACAGACACGGTAGAATTGGGTTATATTATTCCGGAAACCGAATGGAGAAATGTTACAATTGATAAGGTAGCATCGATATTCAACTCTGTTATGGAAGAGAAGAGATTTTTGATAAAACAACTTGATAAGATGGAGGATAATGAATGGCTCGAGCAAATGAAAAAACTTGATGTCGCCCTCTCTAGATTGCTACGGTGAGATTATGTTGTTTTGCTTGTGATTCGTTAACTAGTATTGTGCTCAGTGTTAGATCAAAGTGTTACTCTAAATTGGTTTGTATTTGAAACATAAATTTGTTTTTTCATTGTCTCAGGACTATGGAAACCGAATGGTTTTCCAACCATAAGGAGGTAATATTGGGAGATTGTCTCACAGGGAATACCTCCACTTCCCCTCGAACACCAGTAATACTAGTGCTGGATGTAGACATCCAGGTACTTTTTTATATTCTTGGTGTTAAAAGTACACATTGTCATATTATAGTCATCTTAGGAAGGTATCGATATATTTCCTCAGTGATTTAGTTTCTTAAGAATCTCGGGAACATGTAGGATCGACATGAGCGGAGGGTCCATAAATTTGAATCAGCACTATTTAATAGTAACAGTAGGTCAATCCATTAAATATTTGGTATTTTTGTTCGGGTTAATTCGGTTGGGTTATTCGATATTAAATGGTGTTATGCATTTCCATGTTTTTTTTTTACTTGAATCACTTTTAGTAGTTACTACACCCAAATTGGTGCATACGAATGCATATTTAATGTTATGGGTCTTGCTACATCCAGATTGTCTAAATTTACACATGTGTACTGCTAGACCAAAGACAAGTTGGTACACCTAAATTTACAGATTGTCTAAATTTACACTGATTGACATTAGAGCACAAGTAGCTAATATGAGCATGTTTAAATGCAGGCGATACCCTTGGAAAGTATGCCATTTTTGAGAATCGAGGATGTATATAGAATGCCGTGTGTTACGAGTATTTTCTCTACGCTTGAAAGAAGCTCTCACCTAATTAAGGATAATGCAATGTTTCCTGTTGTTAATCCTCGTAAGTTATATTTCGTGTTGAATCCTCAAGATAATCTTGAAGAGTCCGAAGAGAAACTCTTACCAGTCTTTAAAGCTAAAAGATTTAAGGTAAGAGATTCATTTTGCTGCATTAGACCAACAATATACTTATTTCACAACTATAAATTTCATATTATTCAATGTCTATGCAGGGGAAAGTTAGAGCGTTTCCTACACCAGAAAAGCTTAATGAGGTGCTGACGACTAGTGACATATTTATCTTTTCTGGCCATGGTACAGGTATGCATACTTTACATTTTGCATAAGGTTCTTGAAGGATAAATTTCTTAAATCGGTTTGGAAGAACAATCACAAACTCAATCATACTAAACTGCTCATCGAATTTAAGCTATTCTCCAAACTGCACCATTGAATTTAACCTATTCTAATATTGTCATCTTAAAACAAAATAAGTCCAAGGCAGATAACTACTACATATATAACATGTTGGACTTTAATTTATGCATTTATCCCTTCACTGATACATTATTTTTTTTAACCTTTGTGATATAGGGCTCAAATATATGTCTACGCGTAAAATCAAAGAGCTAGACCGTTGTTCATCTCTTCTTCTAATGGCCTGTAGCAGTGGTCGATTAATGTTAAATGGGTCGTACAATCCAACAGGTCTTATCCTGGATTACATAATTTCTGGCTCCCCTTCAATTGCTTCTAATTTATGGCCTATAAGAGAAGAGGATTCTTATATGATGATTGAGACTATGGCCAACTATTGGACACAAAGAGGAACACACAAGTACAAGACAATGGGCTTGTCAGTTGCAATAGCCAGAGAAAAGTGTAGATTGCCTTTCATAGAAGGTGCGGGAGTGATCTGTTATGGTGTGCCCACGCGTGTAAAGTTAGCAAAAATTTAAAAGTGACACTCTTTGGTACATGTGTGTGTGACCACAAGTAATGGTTATAAAAGGTTACCTATCTTGAGACGGTGTATAGTTTTAGGAAAAGTATTCTGGAAAAGATGTACATACACTGCAGTTTTGATTCTTGATCGCATGCCCAAAGACAATGAGTCATGGATCAGCAGTTGCTAAAGGTTCGTTAAAGTTGCACGCACGTTTGGTCATCAGCAGTGGCTTGATTTGATATGGAGTACCCACAATTATTAGAAGGTGAGTATGCAAATCTTGTAGATAGATATAGACAACGTTAGAGTTGGATGCAAATCTTAGATTGTTTAGCACTTATTCAAGTCAGATACATTGGTGTTTGTTTTTTTAGTAAAAAAGTCTGATTGCCTCTTAATAGGGCTAATATCTGGTTCGTTCAGATGTTAGATGCCAAAAGTGCGTTAGTTGTTCAGACACATCAGACAACAAAATCTCCTATTCGGTCAGACTTGGAATGTCATCTGATTGCCTCTTATTGATATGTTTGTTCTTTTGTGATTAATGTATATATAGTGCCTTAGTGGGTTATGTTTAGTGTTTTTTTTATGGTGAAAAATAAGTCGAAAGAAATAAATAAAAAAAGATAAAGAGATTTTTTTTTAATACAATGTGTTCGTGGGATTGTTTAAATGAATAACTTCAGAATTAACGGTTAAATTATTCAAATTAACAGTGTTAATAAAAAAAATTAAGAAATAGACAACAAACGTGAAGAAAAAAAATTATATATTTGGCTTAAACCGAAAGTATTTGAATTTTCTATAAAAACGAGATTAAACCACCGAAAAAAAATTCAGTTATCTCTTAATTTAAGTTACAAGTAGAATATACACGTAAATGGGAGGCCCATTTGGGCATCTCTTTTGTATGAAATGACACAAAAATGTTGTCTTTACTTTTTAAAGACAGTGGCGGATAATATACGATATTCTAATTGACGCGGTGGTTGAATCGATAACTTGGTCACTCGATCGAGTTAACCTGGTAGTCAAACTCGTGACCCGGTGACTCGATCGAATTGACCCGTGAGCAAACCCGCAAAACGATGACTCGACTAGATTGACCCAGTGGTCGAACCTGTAACACGGTGGCTCGACCGGGTTAACACGGTGATCAAACCCGTCATTCCATAGTCGAACCTATGATTAAATGGTTACACTTGTTTTTTTTATATAAGCATTATGTTTATATATGGAAATGTTACACTTTCTAAAGCAAACTAAAGTAGAAAGATTGGGTATTTAATTTTAGACTTAGTGTAGTAATAGTAGTACTAATTAAATTCACAAAATTCTCAAGAACACCAGCCTTAGTAGCCATTGACCTGAGTCACGGATGTCCAACCAGATTTACACTGCGCAGTTAACTAGCAAGAGGGCCGGTGGCATAGAAAGATCCACAATGTCAAGACTAGTAAGAAACACAAGTTACATTTATTTTACCAGGGAGTTGCACCTTTACCCAAAAAAAACACAAGTTACATTCAATTACAAGTTTGAAGGTTTTATTTTCTAACAACAACATACTCCAAAAGAAAATAACAGGAAATGATAGAAGCATTGGAAGAGAATGCGCTTCAGGTGCGTGGTGCAAACTGCATCCAAATCCAATAGACATCATAGTCAAACGGTTTGAGCTGGATGAGAAGTTGGACCTGCAAAAGTAAACGATGCATGTTAATACTAAAAAGAAATCAAACGAGGACGAAAAAAAATGAAGGTGAGATATCACGTATGGGTGCAGCAGGAACAGTAAATGAAAAAAAAAACACTTACCAGTAGTTGATTGTGCAGCGTACCTCCTCGCAGGGTCTGACGGCCACGGCCACGCCCACTCAGACAGTTTGTCAAACTCTTCTTCATCATCACCACTAGTCGGGTCTTGTACATATCGCACAGATGCTGGCAGTGGTGTTGGTTGTGGTCTTTTTTCAGTTATCAGGTAGGGCTTCACCATCTTTTTACAAGAAAAAAGTAAATAAATTAGTTGGGAAGCAATTTGTGGAAGAAATCATGAATATATAGAAACTTGAGATATGAAAAGCTACCAGTTGATACCAAAGGGAATCCTCTAGCCGCCCCTCTTCATGGTCAGTGAAGTCAAGATATCCGAGAGAATACCTTGACAGCCTCTTGACAGTCGAGTTGTCCTTCTCCTTTATTTCCACCTCCACCTCCGCATCCTCCCCCCATTCATCCTCATCACTGCTGTCTTCATTATAAAACGGGTTCTATAAAAGAAAAAATGCATAGGTAATTAGCTCAATAAAACTGTAAAGAATTAAGAACAAGAAAGGATTAGAAACCAAAATGTAGATGTATATCGTTTGAAGAACAAACATAGATAGTGTTTGTTCAAATTTAGTTATGCAGATTAATATAGAATTCAATTCAGATCTGCTAGCAATTATGGCAGCAAAATGTTTAATTCATAAGGTTATGTTCCTAACGCAAAGTAAAAGTTACGAAGTCGTCTATTGGGCATCATCATCATCAACAAGAAAACACCCACTATGCATACATCTAAGGGGGTGTTTGTTTGGGCTTATACAGCCGGCTTACAGCTTATATGGTTTTATCAGCTTATGTATAAGCTCGCTGATTGTGGCTTGTTTAGAAGCTTATTATGAGATAATAAACTCTATATACGCCAACAATTTGCTGCTTGGTTTGGCTCATATAATGTAAGCCCAATTTTGTATGGCTTATATAAGTTTATAATGATATAGTAGTAATAAAGCTATATAAGCCCATAAACCTCCAAATAATCCACAAAATTGGGGCTTATGTTATATAAGCTGAAATGGGGGCTTGCATTATATAAGCCAAACCAAACACCCAGCCACATAAGTGAGCTTATGAAACATAAGCCGAAAACCAAATAAGCCATAAGCCTGCTAGTAAACTTATAAGCCCACTACTATATAAGCTAAAACAAACACCCCCTTTAGTATATCAATCTCTCTAGGCAAAACAAAGAAGCGCCTTAATTAAATTGCAAAGAATTAAGATTCAGAAACCCTAAATAAAAAGTAAAATAATATGCACACCCTCTCTATATTGACCGATGATGGTGACATTTTGTTAACGATTCCAGTAATTTCTGCAGAAATTATCTTCTCCAAGTTTGAGTCTCCTCCCACCATCGCATCAGCAGCCATATTTATAGTATTATTGCTTTTGATTTCGATTTCGATTTACATGTGTTGTTGTTATACGCCAATTACATGTGTGTGGCGGTTTTTATTTGGTGCGTGTATTGTATATTCTTATCAAACCTAACCCAACCCATACCTTTTAGGCTTTTATATATAGAGATGGGCTATATAATTGGCGGTTAGTTTTATTAGAGTTTGGCCGCAACCCATTTAAATGGGCTACATATACCCACTACTTTTGCCAACATATTTTTTGCACTTTCAAAATAACAAAATCAAACTTAAGCTGTATTTTTAAGTTAGAATTTGAAGAAAAAGAGAACGTTGCCTAGTAATGAAATTTAATAAATGTTTTAATTAAGTGGGTGTTTGGATTGCGTTTAGAATTAGATTAGCTACTTATTTCATTTTTAAAATGAAGATAAGATAAAATGAGTATTTGGATAACAAAAAGAAAAAAAATGAGTATTTGCGTTTAGAAGCTTATAAAATGAAGTTTTGAAAAAATAAGCGAGGAGCTACTTATTTCATTTTCAAAATAGAGAAAAACTAAAATGAGTCTATTTTAGTTATTTACTTAAAAATAATCTGATTTGCCAAACACTAAAAGAATTGATAATCTGATTATTGTGATTTCAAACAAAATAATCAAATCCAAACACTATTTCTCAAAACCATGTCTTCTAATTGTTGATTATCTAATTATTAATTTTCAAAACGCATAATTTATTTTCAATAAGCAATCTCAAACACATCCTAAATCACACAAATGAACTTAATCACAAAAACCATTCAAATTTTAATATTTTATTGTTATTATATAATTTAAAAAAAACTATCTTTAAAATTTTTCAAATATGCATGTTATTTGGTTTTAACATAAGAATAAGTAATCACCTATTATCCCAAATTGGCTTAATGTGCAACCAACTTATGCACACACAAACTGAGATATATGTCATCAAAACAATATTTGAGTTTAAAAAATGTTTCATTTTAGTCACTTAAACATAAAAAATAATATAATAATGTAATATTGTTGAAATTTTAAGTAATTGAAATAGATGTTTTTTTTAAACCTGGTTATTATTTTAGAGTAAAAAAAGTTGTAGTGATTAAATCGGAACAAAATTGTCCTATTTTTTTACCATTGTGAGTGAGACAGGTGTGAGACCCTCAGAATCAGACTAAGGAACAACTAGGCAGTAAGGGGGCTCCACGTCATAGTACAAGAAACAATGAATTTCTGTTGACACAAAGTTGACGTAATAAAAACATGTACATTACATCATAAAATATCAGAGTTTTAAACATAGGTCCCAGAGTTTTATATGCGGAAAGATTTATTATTTCATCATAATTTATAACACTTAGTTACCAAAAATACAAAAAATCTTCTGACGGTTTTTAGATAAAACCAAGGTTGAAATCTACACAGAAATCTCCAAGCTGCGATAATATCCTGCGGGCTACCATCCAAGCAAAGCTAAGTAATAATACCTGAGATTAAACATGTAAATCGTCAACATAAAGTTGAGTGATATTCATAGGTTTAGCAGTAAAGGTGTGGAACACAAGCATTCATTTGTAAAACAAGTAATATGGAAAATGGTTATGTACGTCAACCATAGTCCGAAACCATTATTATTGTTGTTCAGTTCATGAACCGAAGCTTAACTCAATGTAAGTTCCTCTAGGGAGTATTTAGCCTAAATACTCAAGTATAAACAAATATTAGTGCGTCAAGGTAATCGGGACGAGGATAGTCAATCCCGATGGATCCACCCACAACATTCGCGCTTAGTACTCGAAATTAACGGTTCATGATCAGGAGAGGAAACTTAGAGGCTATAGACTAAAAAGCAATAATAATAACGAATGTCTGGAAAGCATACACGTTCTAGATAGCATACAAGTTCTGGATAGCATACAGTTTTTAAATGGTTGTGTTCCACCATGTAAAATCTCACCCCGTGTTTAGAAACCATGTACAAGTAAAAAGGGGCTATGAACTCACCTTAGCCACGAGGTAAGTGAATCACGGTACTCAGCAACTGAGTAGAAACAATAGTAGTAAGACGATCACCGACTATATGGATGCCCGGGAAAACACGAAAGCCGCAACCTATTAAAATAAGGCGCGCGTTAAGACTCGAACTCAAGTATCGATATATACCAAGTATAACATGAATTTAAATATTTTCAAAGTATTAATATTTCATGACTAACGACACGTACCAAATGAATCCATATTAACACATTTATCCAACACTACCCGTTTAAACACTTGTACACTTGAAATTGACCCGTCATAAGACGCCAAGTCAACGCAAGTCAAACTATCACTTTACATCACTTAGACCAGTAACTAATTCATTTATATAATGACTAAACACTTGAGTAAGTCACCATGTCCAATAGTGAATACTCAAACTCACGCCATACGTGCATTGAACTATGTGTCCAAAACACAAATCAACAAGTACACTCCGAATGTACACACCGATCTACCCTATCTAGACTTGTCCGATTTAGTTGAAATTTGGTGTCAATGTCACTTATAACCTGTATAAGACCCTGCCAAAATTTAAGCGAAAGTTCATATTTTAAAACCCATCAACTCGACACTTTACTCGACTCTAAATTTGGGACAGATTTGAACACTTGTTTCATAAAACCGTTTATACCACTTTAAAAGTATTATCTTGACACTCCAAGTTTATAAATTTTGAAAACCAGTAGTACCCATTATCTAACCATGCCTAAAGTCCCCGAGAGTCGACCCAAAATCACAATTTCGGATTGTGCCGATTTGCGTCTCCCGGTACACGAATACTAAAACTAGTATAAATTTTGATCCGTAATGAGTTAGAAGCTCTATCTTATACCAAAACGAGCATCTCGGCAACCACTACAATATTATCCTATAATATCAAACTTTTTATCAAACTTTGACCCACAAAAAATCTGCTCTAACCTGCTGTCCAAACTACCTTCTTTAAAAATCATATCAAATAAATTTTTCAACCAAATCTAATCATTCCCATACCTCTAGAATTACCCTACTATCATACCCATCAACCAAACACTCCTAAAACACTTGCATGTCAAATTTTTAACAAAATCAAAGATAAAAAAGAAACCTTTTATGATAAAAACATGATGACCTTGCCAAGATCATTACATGCATAATGATCTTGCCAAGATCATTACATGCATAATGATCAAAACATTTTCCAACCACAAAATTATAAAATCTTGAAAACTTGATGCATGTGTATGATTTTGGTATCATTAGAGTCACAAGAACATTTTAGAGATGAGACTTGAATTGGTTTTCTTTGATTTTGGCTAGAAAAATATTTTTGGTGGTGTTTTATGGTGATGGTGGTGGCGGAAATTACAAAGGGGGGGGGGAAGATTTGTTTTGTGTGTGTGTTTTATGAAGAAAGTGGAAGAGAATCAATATATATGATAGGTAGTGGAGGGACCAAACTTGCCAAGTTTAAAACTTTTGGACTAAAAAGAATTTAATAGTTTAAAGCGTAGAAAATGACTATTAGTAAATATTGAAAATATGTACGGGGTTTGGGTTTCGTAAAAATACTTTTCAAAAAATATGATATTATGGTTTCTCGACACGAGTTAATACGTAATTAAAACGAAATCATCGAACATATTAATTATCGAAATAAGCGATGTAAAATGTAAAATTTTGGGCATCCGTCGGTATCGCGATCACTAGGAATTCTCGTTGTTCATTGATTTTGAGTAAACTCGTTGTAAAATGTACACGAGTGATTTTAAATCAAAAACTTAGATTTAAATAAATATGGAAACATAAAATAAGAATTTTATAATTCCAGATAAAGTATTTATTAATGATCAGAAAATACTTGAAAAGTATAATTTATTAAAATTATCATGATCTCAGGATTTACATATAAGAATACAAGAAAATATAATACGTTGGAAAATTCAAGAAGCACGAATAAAAGAATAAAATAATGCTGTGAAAGTACAGGTTCTTACAGTCTCCCCCCTAAAGGAACTCTGGTCCCTCAGAGTTCTCCTGGAAACAGTAGAAGATGCAAACAAGAGGAGGTACAAAGTGTAGAACAATTTCATTGCTTCACAGGTAACTTCTGCACCACGACGTACCTTCACGATTTGGATTCACTACGCTTCAGTTGCTTAACTCTTTTCGAGCAACTTTTCAAACTTGGATTAGAACAATGACCTTTCAATACGGAGAATTAGCAAGAGATAGAATGGACACAAGAATCGATTAAACGGACAAAGCGCGCTAAAATGAACCAAGATTGTTAATCAACTAGGAATCGTAAATCACGCAACTGTAAAACATGACCATCTTAAGACGTAAGAATCTATTTAAAAGAGAAATAGAAGGGAAAAAAGGAATTACATATGAACATTTAAAATACAAGCTGTCACAATCATTTGTCTAGGATTTTGGTATTACTTTAAAACTCAGTTTAGGTATTTTCTTGATTAAAAGAAATTTTTACAAGGTTTAGTGATTTAAAATCAAACTATCTGTATTTAGTAAGTAAGCTGTTGCTATATCTTTTTCTTGATCAGGATTTCAAATTAAAAGTAACTCAGTCCAATTAGTTATTTCGATCAGCTTAAGAGCTTTTGGGTGACTTCATGAAGTTATTGTTAAAAACTCAGGTTTATCGTTACCATTAGGGACAATCAGATTTTCCCAAGTTATTTAGAATCATTGTTAGAAATTATAAATTAATTTAATAATTTCATTATATTGAAAGTAAAGTATGATAAAATCAAATACTTTAAAAGATACAGCTTGACATCATTTTTAACACTAGTTATAAATTTTACCAAAGAGGACGTATATATATCCGACATTAAACTTGAAACGGTTAACTTTAGTAATTTAAACATTTGAATAAATGTATAAAACGTTCGTAAAGATTAATAATAATTTTTAGAAATCCAAGAAGGTGTTTAGGGTATCAAATGATAAACATAGGACATGTTCGGATTTTCAAATGGTGACAAGATATCAAACAAGTAATGAAGCGAATAATAATCAACAATTAGTATACAAGCAATAGTACGAGGGAATAAAACGTAATTCGTACCAATTTCTTAAGGACATGATAGAATAATTGCATTAATGATAAGGACAATAAGAAACAATGGATTTAGCAAGATTAATTCATGAGTGAGGTTGGCGTCACCAGCAACGGCTTATTAAGTTCTTAGTTGTCGATATATGATCGAAAGAGAAACGCCACACAACGAATATTCGAATCAAAGAAAATTCTTAATAAGTCGCTTGAGTGTAATTCCAGTAAAATGAACAACATTAGCAATGAGTGTCGAAATCAATACGTGGTTCACACGAATGAATTTCAAGATGATAAAGTCTAACACACATCATGGCAAATACACATAATCATTGTTCACGTCCAATCATAAATCATTATCCGCGTCCAGAGACGTTTTGAAGGTCTGCCAAGATAGATAGGTGGTCGATCGATGTAGAAGCATAACAACGTCGAAACTTTCAAGTCTGGTATCAATGGTAAGAGATTAGACAAGTGGTAACGAGAATTAAGTCACGAAGGAAGATGAGGTAACAAGTAAATCAAAGATCGTTGAGTAAGGAAATATGTGCTTGAGGCGTGTACTTTGTTTAAGAAAAGATAAGGGTTCATATGTGTAAGTCGCGAACTGTTGCTACTCGCATAAGATGTAAAAGTTTTCAAAACTTTTATTTTATCTAACTTTTTAAGGAACATATTAAAAGTTGATTCCTGGCCAAATATTTAGGGTGACTACTATTCGGCCTCGCATGGCTCCTTCTAAATTACGCAGAGGTGATCAGGCCATGCATAATTTAGGACTAGCAATGCGATGCTCAGCTTCGTCAAACCAGTATTACAGGTCATATTATTTAAATTATGTATATAATGCCATTTATAAAGCAGGAATCAAAATAATTTATGAAACTCTTCGCCAATATCGAATTGGCTAGATGTTTAAATCAACCATTTTATTGCTACAAGTATTCTTTACAAGACCAATTGTTGAACAATTTGTGGAATTACATCGTAAAATTAATATAAATTAATTAATAAGATAACATTCAAGTATTTAAGGAAGTCTAAGTGAAACATTTTGTAAAATGATTTGCAAACAATACCAGTTTGAGTTTATATGGTAACATGATGATAGTTTAGAAAATAACGAGTGGGTTACATGAGGGTAATAAAGAGTAGTTCAAGAAGTCAATGAAATGGTTACAAGGTGATAAGGTTTCAAGAGGTTTAGCCGAAATCATCAAGAGACATGTGTCAAGATGATAACGAACGATATGAAAGCAAGATCTTCAAACCTCGGCCCAAATCAGTGGTACGATAGATGCAAAGAAAGACAACTTAGAATGACAATTAAGTCATATATAAAGGAAGGATAGAGGAATCCATATGTGTGCACATCGTAATTTATTTGACATAAATATACTTTTAAGAAAATAGAATGTCAGTCCTTAAATAGTAAAACTACTCCGAAAAGTTTCTATTTTAGGAGGGTTTAGAAATCTAACACGTAAATAGAGACATAAAATGTACTCATTTTTCGAAACATATATTTCATCATTGGTTTATCAAATCACTTGGTATCAAAGGTTCAAGATTTATGTTTGTATGACCTAACTCAAAGTTACTATTTGTAAACATTTTCAAACGCAATCAATGTTTCATGGTTGTAAAATATCATTAGTTAGAGCTTTACGAGCTCAAACGAACTCAAAACGCTTGAATTCATATTTTTAAATTCTATCAGTTTTGACCTTTTTAGTCAACTTTGACTTTTGGGTTTTGATCGGACCAGTTGACTTGCTAATGACATTTTTAAGACTCAAGTCTAAAGCAATGTGATGTAAAACGACATTTTGAACAACTTTCTAGTTTTACTCGAGACTTGAAACGGATCATAAATGGACGAAAATGCCCTCGCATCAAATCTGTCAACAAAATGATATTTTAGAAATACGCAGAAGTATGTTCTTAAATTTTACAATTTCAAATGAGCGTAACTTGCTCGTTTTTAGGATTTTCGGGTCAAATTTTATGTCTTAAACGAACGTTTTCAACAAGTAGAAATATAATTTTATGTCTAAAGTTTATAAAAATATTTTCTCGACATCGTTAAATTACCTGTATATTTTCTGCAGAAAGTATATTTTTCGTCACACTTTGAAATTTAACCAAACTTAATAACGACCCAGAATTTATGTACACACATGTCTTGTGGATTCCATAAAGACGAAAAAGAATAGATTATATAATCAAGCATGTAAAGAAATACATAGTATAAAAATGGTTCAAGAATGCCAACAATAAACTGAGAACTAAAAAACGGCGCATGACATCCGTGTCTTAGATTTCAAGAGGCAAAGTAGAAGGGTCTCTTGGCAGCGTGATTTTTCTAAAATCACAAGACATACCGAGAAAGAAATGTAACATTAACGGGTCACACTCCTGGAGCGAGCAAGTTTAATGAAAAGGGAGGATACAAGTTTATAGAAGTACAATCGTGTTCCAAACAATCGTCACATAATAGAGGATGAATTACAAGATGACGATAATGTTTTCAAGGTACAAACGAACGTTGTAATTCGAAGTCGAAACCTTGAATGGTCAATGAAGCAATATTTAATCGATATACGGGTGTCGTGTAAAACGGTTACGTAAAACTCAATCAAGATTACAAAAACTCACGATCTTATTCAACACATATTCAAGGAATGCTTCGAGATGTGTGACTCACACGATGTCCTTTAGTCTTTTTCAGAGACACATTGAGCTACACAATGGTCAATAGACTATTTTTCAAGACATACAATCACAAATGGTCGAAAAGTAAATTTAGATATCTAAACTGATATCTTAAAGGGGTTAAACAATGAAAGCAACACGCACGGTAGTAAAATGAAAATTAGAAGTTTCATCGAAAACAACACTTATTCAATCCCGAACAATGGTATCACGAGAGTATCCACAACATGTAACTGTGGGTTGAGAAAAATAGACGGTTCAGAAAGAACGAGTATAGGAGGTCAGTCGTATCATGCATAAATAAGATAGCAATAGTACTCAGAAAAGTGAGTACGAAAAATTGGCAGCATACGCGCTCTGAATACAAGTATGTAACGTCATAACAATATAAAATCATTGCAACAAGATCAATTCACAAGAATTCAAGAAATGAAGTAAGAGCATATGTAATCAAGTAATATCCAATGATAATTCATGAAGCACAAAGCTTTGAAAAGATACAATAATTATCGTCACTAGGATAATGTAATATTTTAACATGTAATCAGGAGATAAAATATTATAACGATAATTAAAAGTAAATAATAAGGATTAGAGAGTTACCCGCGCAGATATCGAACAAGAATGACAGATTCTGTGTTTGACACTTAAAACATGAAATAAATGAACTTTCGGTTATAGACTAAGTTTTGAAAATGACTCAGTTCCCTATAACCACCGCTCTGATACCAATCTGTGAGACCCCCAGAATCAGACAAAGGAACAACTAGGCAGCAAGGGGATTCCACGACATGGTACAAGAAACAATGAATTTCTGTTGACACAAAGTTGACGTAATAAAAACATGTATATTACATCATAAAATATCAGAGTTTTAAACATAGGTGTTGGGAATAAAATTAGCTAAGTCACTGGGATGCTGACAAGAGGAACTTGGACGCTGACAAGAGTAAAAGAGGCGCTGACAGATGAGCACTGACAAAGTATATTTGAGCACTGACAAGAAGAAGTTCAACCACTGATAGGAATACTTAATCTACACGTTTTGTATTTCTAGTAAAGATATGTTCAATATTGTATTTTCTATAATTATCTTTACCTAGAATAGTTGATAGGTAGACCTTTGTACACGACTCCTTGTGTTACAAAAGAAGGTCACAGGGTTCATAGACTTGCAGGTATGACAAATTTGGGGTTTGGAAATTTTGCTAAGAGTTCAAAAGGATTGCAAGGTCATTTTGAAGCATAAAGCTAGTAAAGTACTTTCTGAGCTAAAAAGAGATAAAAGAGAGCTCTATTATATGCTTCTTAGGTGCCATCAAGGAGGATGGACCTATGAGAAGTTGAAAAAACTTTCCTTTGAAGAGTTGGAGTTTTATGAATATCCTATTTAGGAACGTGTTTGTGAGGAGAATACTATCAGACTTCTTTCTGATGAAAGGAAGGAAGAAATTGAAGAAAACATGCAGATCTAGAGGGCTTCCATTGTGCCAAGGCCAGTGAAGAAGATAATACCTATTGAATTTCCAGTACTTGATCAATTGAATCCAAGTGAAGTTGTGATAAGAAAGAATATAAAGCTTTCACCTTTGGAGGCTTCAGATGTTGCAGAAGTGTTACCTTTAGATTTCAGAAACCCTATAATCAAGTATGAGGAAGATGCAAGTGGTTTCTGGGTGATCACCAGATATGGTGACAAGGTACATACTTTCACTTCTTTGATTTCATTGTTTGCAAGTATGGATAAAGAAGACTTGGTGGATTTATGGAAGCTGATGAAAGCCAAGTATGAAGCTGAAGAGCCTTCTTCAGCAAATGGAATAAAGATTTGGACAACATTCAAAAGAATGATTGATCCAAATGAAGCTGATCCAATATGGTTGGATTTGGATGACCTCAGTGGTTTGAAGTGGCGTTTACATTCAGCTGCTGGTGTATACCATCTAAGTACCTCAAATTTGCAGAATATGTTTTGGTTGATGCTGAATATCCTCTACCTCAAGATGCTTTGAAGATGATGGTATCTACACAGTTAGAGGTTGATTATACTAGTGATGTTAGTAAGGATTTAATTAGATTTGTTTATTATCTAATTAAGAAATAGTTGGTTTTTGTAAGAATCCTCCTTGTACTTAGTTTTTATTCAGAAACTTGATTACTAGAGTAGATATCAAGTTTAGGGGAGGATTGTTGGGAATAAAATTAGCTAAGTCACTGGGACGCTGACAAGAGGAATTTGGACGCTGACAAGAGTAAAAGAGGCGCTGACAGATGAGCACTGACAAAGTATATTTGAGCGCTGACAAGAAGAAGTTCAACCACTGATAGGAATACTTAATCTACACGTTTTGTATTTCTAGTAAAGATATGTTCAATATTGTATTTTCTATAATTATCTTTACCTAGAATAGTTGATAGGTAGACCTTTGTACACGACTTCTTGTGTTATAAAAGGAGGTCGTAGGGTTCATTGTTTGATATTAGTTTTAATAAGTTTTACACTTTCATTGTACGTAAGTTTTGGTTATTAATCGAAGTGAAAGTTTGGTTTACTTTGTTTTGCTTTGTTCTTTGTTCTAAGTGTTAATTCCGCATAATCCTTAGATTGTTGAATACACAAAGTTTCTCTACGTGTTGAACTTGATTCAATCTCGTTAACACAAAGCTAATCGATCTAAGTTTAGGATCAACAAGTGGTATCAGAGCTTGTTGAGGAACTTTGATCTAAAGAACACAAAGCCCTAAATCGCCAAAAACCCTAAATCGTTTGAAAACCCTAAAAACCAAATGGCTACCACAGAATCTTCATCCTCATCAAATCACAACCTCAAAATTCCTATGCTCGACCCTGAAAACTTTGAACAATGGAAGTTTACCTTTGAACAATATCTTCAAGTTCATGACCATACTCTTTGGGAAGTTATTGAATATGGCAATCAATTTGATAAAGCAACTAGGATTGCTGCTGCTATCGGAGCAAGAAGTACAGCTGGTGCAACTGGTGCATATCTTAATGAAAGACTCGAAGATGGAAGAGCTATCTCAACCGCTGATATAGCCTTAAGAAGGAATGGCATGAAGACTTTAAACATTCTTAAACTCTCATTGGGTCCAAAGAATCAACACAAATACAGAAGTTTTGATTCTGCTAAAAATCTTTGGGCAGCTTTTCAAGTTACCTATGGTGGTAATGAAGATACGACCAAAGAAAGGAAGAAGCAACTTTTGAGTGAATATGTTGTGTTTAAGGCTCATCCCAATGAGAAGATGAGATAGGTAAGAAGTCGGCTCCTAGACATCACTAGCAAGTTGTCTTTTATGGGAACAGAACATGAAGATGCTGATATCATTGCTACATTCCTTAGAGGTCTTGGTGATGCATGGAAAATTGAAGCTAGATCAATCCTTGCCACCAATGCCCATAAGAGTGCTTCCTTTGATGATATCTACAGTAAGCTAAAGATTTTGGAGAATGAGACCTTAATGAACAAGGAAAGAAGTCAACATCTGGAAACATGGCCTTCATCTCACATAGTGAATCTCAAACCATTGACAAAGACTCATATGTCCATGGATTGAATGTACATCCTGTTATTGGATCATCTTTTGTCAGCGTTGGATCAACACTTGTCAGCGGGTCAACTTTTAACGCTAACACATACAATGTTGGCTCACCAAGCCTCAAACATGCTGGCATTGATTTGGATACAGTATGTGCATACATTACTGCATTACCTAACAGTTCCTTAGTTACCTATGAGGATCTTGAGCAAATCAGTGATGCTGACTTAGAAAAGATGGATATCAAGTGGAATATGGCACTTACAAGCATAAGGGCTGATAGATGGAACATGAGATTTGGAAGAAAGATGACTTTCAATGGTAAAGACACAACTGGATTTGACAAATCCAAGGTTGAGTGCTATAACTACCGTAGGATGGACACTTCATGAGGGAGTGCAGATCTCCAAGAAGATCTGATGCTGAAAAGAATTCAAGCCAAATCATCAAGGTTGCAGATGCTAGACCAAAGGCTATAGTCTCCATGCAAGATATTGATGACATTGGATGGGACTAGAGCTTTATGGCTGAAGATGTGGTAGAGAATCAAGCCTTGATTGCTGAAAAGGAAGAAGAAGAGCACGTTCAATTTGCTCTCATGGCCAACTCCTCATCTTATCAGATAATGAGGTATATGATGATGCTTTTTGTAGTAAAGGTTGCAGGTTAAATACTAAAAAACTTAACAAAGAAATTTTAAAGGTAAAATCAGATGTTATTGACATAAGCACTAGACTTGTAAACTATCAAATGGCACTTGCACAATCTGAAGGGATGATAGTGGAATATAAGAAAATGGAATTTGACCTAAAAGATCAATTTAATATTTTAACTAGATATCCGAATGTCAACAAGGAAGCTAGAGAGTCTTTAATGAAATGTAGAGATAACTTGCAACTTCAGTTAAGTGAAGCCATTAAAGATAAAGAAAATGTAGGGCTTAAAATGGAAAAGTTTGATAAAGCTAGTCAAACCTTAGAAAAGTGTGTTAGTGAACAAGGAAACCCTAGGGACATGTATGGGATTGGGATGAAAGAGTATGTTGCTGTTCCACCACATGCTGGGAACTTCTATGGTGTCCTGAAAAAGGATCTCCCTTGGACTGGTATTCTAGAACTCCAAGAAGAGGAATTTATTCCTCCACCTAGAGTGCCTTCCCCAGTTGAGGAATATCAACAGAAAGTGACTGATCTTGAACAATGGAAAGCAGCCAACCCTTTTCTTTTTGTTAAGGGTGGAATGCTTAGTGAGAGTCCATTTGTACCTACACCCATTACTGTGACCAACCCCATCACTGGAAAAACCATTGGCCTTGGCTTTACAACTAAGACAAAATCTAGTGTTAAATATTCTAAAATGCATAGAAAACCTAGGTCACCCCAAAGCCAAGCTAGTGTTAATGGAACAAGGTTCTTTCAATCTAGACCTAAGGTTATGTCTAGAAAGGCTTGTTACACATGTGGAAGTTTTTCTCATTTGGCCTATAAGTGTGTCAGCGGCTCTAAGTCCACCATCAACAATAGGTCAACCATGGTCAAACCCAGACCTTTTGTCCAAACAAGTCCCCAGGCCACTCGACCAGCTCCCTTCTTTTCTAAAGTGACTAATACTCATGGACAAAGTCCCTTTCAAAAGACCAACACTTGGTCTAACAGACAATGGGTTCCTGTAGCAAACCCTAATTTGGGCGCTGACAAGAAAAAATTCAGTGCTGACAGGAATAGATTCAACGCTGACAAGAACAAATGCAACGCTGATAGCTCCAAGTTTGGTATGAAAATGCCACAACTAGCTGCTGTTAGACCTGTGTTAGACCAAGTAACAATATGTATTTACAACCTAAGGGAAAGGGATCTAAAGCTTCATCCAGTTTATCATGGAGACCTAAACAAGACCAAAACCCTAATTCAGATGGAATTTCTATGACAGATTTAATTTTCTTACAAAGGTCATCACTAAACCTATTGGGGTAAATTGGGTGTTTAGGGCACAAAGGGATGAACAGGGGGTTGTTACAAGGAATAAGTCAGTTCCTGTTGAACAACCACATGAATCCAAGTCTGCAAAGGCTTGGGTTCCTAAAGAAAACTAATTTGTTTTCTTTATGTGCAGGGCATTCAAAAACAGGTCAATGATTCTGGATATTGGGACAGTGGATGCTCTAGGTACATGACGGGGAAAGAAGATTATATGACAGATTTTATCCCCATTAAAGATGGTGACAAAGTGTACTTTGGTGGAGGCTATGGAAACATCTCTGGCAAAGGCACTCTTATCACCAACAACTTACGTTTTAAAGACGTACTTCTGGTAAAAGAACTTGACTATAAATTGTTTAGTGTGTCACAAGTTTGTGACAACAAAAATAAAGTTCTTTTTACTGATACTAAATGCTTCGTGTTGAGTAAGGATTTTAAGATTCTTGATGATAGGTTTATTGAGTATAGAACACCTAGGCATAAGGACATTAATAATGTTAATCTAAAAGGAATTAAGATGAACAAAAATCTGTCATGTCTTTATGCTAAAGCATCAGTTGATGAGAGTAATTTATGGCACAAAAGGTTATGGAATATTAACTTTAAGAACATTAATAGACTTGGGAGACATGATCTTGTGGATGGTTTGCCTTCAAAGTCTTTTCACAATGATCACACTTGTGTTGCATGCCTTAAAGGCAAACAACATAAGGTCTCCTTTAAGTCTAAAAGTGTGCATTCTAGTTCTAAACCACTTCACTTGCTACACATGGACTTGTTTGGTCCTACTAATATAGAGAGTCTAAATGGTAAATCTTTTTGTTTTGTCATTACTGATGATTATTCTAGATTTACTTGGACTTTCTTCTTAGCTTTGAAAAGTGACACTGCCAAGGTTTTGATTAACTTTATTACCCAAATAGAGAAGAAAACAGGGTACTCAGTTAACATACTTAGAAGTGATAATGGTGGTGAGTTTAGAAATACCCTATTAGATAGAATGGTGTAGCTGAAGAAGGAATAAAACACTCATAGAGGCAGCTAGGACCATGTTAGCAGATGCTAAGTTTCCCATTGCTTTTTGGGTTGAGGCTGTGAACACAGCTTTCTATGTTCAAAATAGAGCCTTGGTCAACAAAATCCACAATAAGACACCTTATGAGCTATTGGAAAAGGAAGCCTACTATAGGCTTTCTTAAACCCTTTGGATGTCATGTAGTGATATTAGATACTAGTGATGCCCTAGGTAAGTTTAATGCAAAAGTTGATGAGGGATATTTTGTGGGTTATTCCATGAATTGCAGAGGGTATAGGGTTTACAACAAGAAGGAAAAATGCATTCTTGAAAAGGTGCATGTTAAGTTCTTAGAAAGTAATCCTAGTGATCCTGAGAATGGACCAGATTGGTTATTTTATTTAGAACCATTATCTAGGACCTTGAATTATATGCATGTTACTAATCCAGACATTGTGGAAAAGGATTCAAATGTTTTAGAAGAACCTATTGTTGTTGAAAATACAGGTACACAGGTTAAAGATGTGCAAGGATCACAAAAGGATGAGCCCACTCCATTATTCAACTATGTGACCATACCAATATGGAGTGATGAGTTCATTCAGGCATCTGCTATTGCAAAATGAGAGGATAGAAAGCTTCAAGAAGAACAAGTCAGTGACGCTGACAAACCAGAACCAGACGCTGACAACCCAGACATGGACGCTGACAGGTCTATATCAGACGCTGATAGGAATAAATCAGCCACTGACACCTTGCTTTCATCCTCTTCCAAAGAAGGTTTTGAACAAGGTGATAATACAACACCCCATGAAGGTGTGAGTGTCATCAATTCAGATACTGACAATGACTCTCCTAGATCAAATGGTTCTGGTAGTGGTGATGAGTAGGATAATGGAATTCTTCACCCTACTGTTCCACATTTGGAGAGGGAACTTCTACTCAATTGGCAAAATCTCATCCTCCCTCTTAAATAATTGGATCTATTACTTCACCAGTTTAAACCAGAAAGCAACAGTTGAAGAACTCCAAAGAAGCGTTCATTGCAAACATTGAAGGTACCCCTCTTGTGAAAGCATGTTTATTTGCCTGTTTTCTGTTACAAAAGGAACCCAAGAAGAATTTTGAAGCTCTTAAAGAACCAAGCTGGGTTGAAGCAATGCATGATGAGCTTCACCAGTTTGCAATTCAAGATGTTTGGGAGCTAGCTGACTGTCCAAGGTATGCCAGACCTATTGGGACACGTTGGGTTTTAAGGAATAAAAAGGATGAAAGAGGAATTGTGGTCAGAAACAAGGCACGTTTAGTGGCTCAGGGATATACACAAGAAGAAGGGGTAGACTATGAAGAGGTTTTTGCACCTGTTGCCAGGATAGAAGCAATAAGGATTTTCCTAGCCTATGCTTCTTGCATGGGTTTGATAGTTTATCAAATAGACGTGAGAAGTGCTTTCTTATATGGCACAATTGAGGAGGAAGTGTATGTTATGCAACCTCCAGGTTTTGAAGATTCAGAGCATCCAAACAAGGTGTATAGAGTCAAGAAAGCAATGTATGGACTTCATCAGGCCCCAAGAGCATGGTATGGTACATTATCCACTTACCTTGTGGAAAATGGATTTAAGAGGGGCACCATAGACCAAACCTTATTTACCAAAAAGAATGGCAAGGGTTTTCTTCTTGTACAGGTCTATGTGGATGATATTATTTTTGGATCCTCTAATCCAAAGATGAGTGAAGACTTTTCCAAGCTCATGAAAGACAAATTCAAGATGAGTGTAATGGGAGAGATGAATTTATTTCTAGGTTTACAAGTACAATAGAAAGAAGATGGTATCTTTATCTCTCAAGACAAATATGTGGTTGAGATCTTGAAGAAGTTTGGTTTTTCTCCTCATGAAAAACGGGCTAACACACCCATGGATAGGGAACACCCTTGGGGAAAGACTGGAGATGGAAAAGATGTTGATGTTAGGCATTATAGATCCATGATTGGATCATTGATGTATCTTACTGCCTCTAGACCTGACATCATGTTTGCTGTGTGTGCATGTGCACGCAATCAAGTGACTCCCAAAGAGTGTCATCTTCATGCTGTTAAAAGGATCTTTAGAAACCTTAGGTGCTATCCCACCTTGGGTTTATGGTATCCTAAAGATTCTCCATTGGAGCTTATTGGCTATTCAGATAATGACTATGGAGGTGATAAGTTTGATAGAAAATCCACATTTGGTGGATGCCAATTTCTTAGGAGCAGACTCATATCTTGGCAATGCAAGAAACAAATAGTGGTGGCGAATTCTACAACTAAAGCAGAGTATGTGGTTGTAGCTGCTTGTTGTGGACAAGTTCTATGGATACAAAACCAGCTGTTGGATTATGGGTATAATTTTATGCATACCAAGATATTTGTAGATAATGACAGTACATTATGTATTATTAAGAATCCTGTACATCATTCTAAAACTAAACACATATAAATTAGGCATCATTTTATTAGAGATTGTTCTGAAAAAGGTTTAATACATCCAGATAGGGTAGCCACAGAAGAAAATGTGGCTGATCTTTTAACTAAACCTTTTGATGTTGGGAGGTTCCAGTACTTGGTAACAAGTATTGGAATGATCAGTCTCACCTAAATGTGTTTTTGGAATCATTATATAGTATGTACATGATGTGCACTGTTATTTATCTTTGTAAAGTATTAGATTTTCCACTTTATTATTCTAACACTAACAAAGGTTATTTGGACGCTGACAAGTGTAAAAATGGCCGCTGACAGCAACATGTTAGTTTTTGTGGTTTTTGATCTAATCATGCAGCCATTATGAGCATTGTAAAATTGGATACAGAGTTGCTTATGTATCTTTGGAGCTTTCAAGGAATGTGTCAAGAGTTTATTTATGATGGTTGGAATGTTTACATTCCTATCTTGAACTAAATTTTTGTCATATACTTCTTATTTTGCAACTGTGTATATTATAACTTAAGGGGAGGTTTAGGAAATCTTTAGGATTTTGGGTATTCTTAGAGTACTCTTATCACAATTCTAGATTGTATCTACTGGTGAGTAAGAATTGGAATTTCTAGTTCTTGAGGCACTATAGCATGCAACGTTGATATACTGTGCATGTTGCCAAGACTTTTTGGCCTAGAATTGGGATTGGTCGGTTGGGAGACTTGGTGTAAATTTTAATTGGGCTTACCTGGGAAGTTACAAAGAGTTTATATGAGATTTCTTCATTGTTAAGAACTTTGGTTAGCAAGGGACACTTGAGGACAATCATGCCTATCTTGCTTATGCAAGTGTGCATGATTGGACAGTGCTTGCCACCCTTCAGTCATTTTCAGTGTAAGAGTTATCTTCACTTGGGTAAACTTCTTTGTTAAGGTCTTTTTATTTTTTATTATTTTTATTTTTGGCCCTGACATAGTTTACTTCCAACGCTGATAGGAACAATTTCAAAGCTGACATGGCAAAATTTACATGCTGACAAGAATATAGCCATTACACGCTGATGTTTACTTTTTGACCGTTGAAAAACATTGGGGTGCACCCAGTTGTTATTTTGACGAAAATTTGGGCCGTAATTTTAGGGAGTTGGTAACGTTTAATTAATGAAAGAGATAAGTTATATTATTTTCAAGATTGTGATCATTACTTTTTGAATATAACTGCCTCATTTTTCAACCAATCGTGTGCTTATATCACTCCTATAAATTTGGCTCATTTCTTTCAAATAGGGTAACTACTATTCTTGTCTGCTAAAATTCTCAAAGGTTCATACCTCTATTGTTATCATCTTACAGTTTTCACAAATCATTCTAAATGGCACCAAAGTTTAAACCTGCTAATGTGGAGTTGGGGTTCAGAAGCCAACATAATATGGTGGCTTATATGGTTGAAGATAATACTTTGCACCCCCAATACACATAGATGATTGGGTATTTGATTGCGTCTCCTCTAAGGTATGCACTTTCTCATACTCCACTCGTCCCTATCACACTCATCAAGCAGTTTTGGAAAACTGTTAGTTCCAAAACAATTGATGGAGTGATTACATTGGTTGGTACTGTTCATGGAACTCAATGGGTAGTTACTGAGGCTCTAGTTCTTCAAGCTTTACATCTTGATGATGTTGATGGTATAACTACCCTTCCCTTAGCAGAGCTAGAGTTAGGGCTTCAAGGCTTGAGATATGCTTTCCCCCAGTTGGGCACATAAACAAATATACTAAACAACAATTTCCCCTAACCTGGAAGTACCTGATACATGTCATCCTACAATGTTTGAGTCCCAAATGCTCGTATTTCAATGAAATCAATCGAACCATCGGTTGTGCTCTTGTTTGCATTGCAAATGGGCAAAAATTTAATTTTTCCAAAATGATTTTTGATGGCATGTGTCACAACAAGGGTAACAAGATGACTCTTGCTTACCCTAGGTTTTTACAAATGGTTTTTGATGAGCAAAGATATTGCAGTAGGGACCATGAAAACTTTTATGAGGTCCCTACTCAAAAGAAAACTGTGTTTGTCAACGTGAATACCCCTCCTTTCAGAGACCTTACCCTCACGCCAGCCATACAAGCTGTCATTCAGGCAGCTGCACAACCTCAACCTCAACAAGACCCTCTACCAGAACAACCTCCATCACCACAACACATGAACCTTGACCCTCAACCCTCAGGCGCTGATATTCACAATGTGGGTGCTGACACAGCCAACCCAAACGTTGACACCAATATGCCCCACACCCAAACAGACCCCCATTCCACTTCATCCTTAGAACAACAAGACTATAGGTTTGAGAAACGCCAAAGGACTACTGGAGTGTTCTCCTCTAGTGGTCCTAGCCATGTAGCAGAGAGAACCACCACCACAAGTATGGTTGGTGACATGGGTGGGGCTGGGACTATTAACACTGGCTTAGATGCAGGTCGAGACAGTCCCAATATCATTAAGTCCATACTCATGCCGAATGAATCTCTATTGGGGGGTAAAATCCCCATGATAGAGGAGGGTAGAATAGAACCTTTATCAGCTATGGAATTGATGGCGATCTGCATACGCTTACAAAAGAAAAATGCAGATCTTATACAGGTTGTCAAAGCTCAAGGCCTTGAACTCAAGTCATTGAGGGAGAGGTTGGTTTTTTGGAGACTGACAATACTAGGAGAAGGCAGGCTAGGTACTCTCTTCAGGGGATGATTCTTACAAAGGGGAGGATGAGCCAATGAATGTAAGTGACAAGGGCTCATAAGAAGGTGTTTCTTATGGGAGTGAAGAGATAGCTGAGGCACTGACAAGTTTGAAGGAGAAGCCAGCTGTTGATATTTCTTTGGTTACTCCTAAGAAGCTTTCATTTGTAGAGATGATGAAGCAAGTCACAGACTCAGCCGCTGACACTCAAGTTTTGACCGCTGACAAGAACAAATCAGACACTGACAGACTTGTAGGTATGACTGGTGTATCCCAACCATCAGTTATCACCAAACATGTTTCTACACATGTACCATAAATAACTTTGCCAACTTTTGGAGCATTGGATAAGGGTAAAGGGATTATGGTAGAAGCACAGGTACCTAAGGATGCAGCTCAGGTACATTTTGATTCTGTTTTGGCTATATAACTTGAGGAACATGATACGGTAGAGACTTCCATTGAAAGCAATAAAGATGACAGTGATGATGAGAGTTCTGGTTCTAGTGTAATGATTATTGAAGAGCCAGAAAAATTGAAGTATGGGGAGGATGAATTGGCTAGGGAGAAGCTTAGGGAGTTAAAGATGCAGGTTGTGTTTGACATGGCTGAGGTAGTGTCTATGTATTTTGCATGGGAATCTTCAATTACAGAAAATCCAGACATGTCACTTACTGGACAAATTTGGGGTTTGGAAATTTGGCTAAGAATTCAAAAGGATTGCAAGGTCATTTTGAAGAATAAAGCTAGTAAAGTACTTTCTGAGCTAAAAAGAGATAGAAGAGAGCTCTATTATATGCTTTTTAGGTGCCATCAAGGATGATGGACCTATGAGAAGTTGAAAAAGCTTTCCTTTGAAGAGTTGGAGTTTTATGCATATCCTATTTGGGAACGTGTTTGTGAGGAGAATACTCTCAGACTTCTTTCTGATGAAAGGAAGGAAGAAATTGACGAAAACATGCAGATCAAGAGGGCTTCCATCGTGCCAAGGCTAGTGAAGAAGGGAATACCTATTGAATTTCTAGTACTTGATCAATTGAATCCAAGTGAAGCTGTGATAAGAAAGAATATAAAGCTTTCACCTTTGGAGGCTTCAGATGTTGCAAAAGTGTTACCTTTAGATTTCAAAAACCCTATAATCAAGTATGAGGAAGATGCAAGTGGTTTCTGGGTGATCACCAGATATGGTGACAAGGTACATACTTTCACTTCTTTGATTTCATTGTTTGCAAGTATGGATAGAGATGACTTGGTGGATTTATGGAAGCTGATGAAAGCCAAGTATGAAGCTGAAGAGCCTTCTTCAGCAAATGGAATAAAGATTTGGACAACATTCAAGAGAATGATTGCTCCAGATGAAGCTGATCCAATATGGTTGGATCTGGATGACCTTAGTGGTTTGAAGTGGCGTTCACATTCAGTTGCTGGTGTATACCATATTAGTACCTCAAAATTTGTAGAATATCTTTTGGTTGATGCTGAATATCCTCTACCTCAAGATGCTTTGAAGATGATTCAAGGACAATTAATCTCTACGTTAAAATTGGATTTCAATTCGAGTCGATTTAAGGAGAAAACGATGTACTAAAAATGCTTTATTAAATTGGCGTCGCTGCCGCTTCGCTCATTACGATTGACGATTTTTCGTGAGAAATTTGGATTTTGGGATCCGTTCACTTTTGAACATTATTTTTCTTGTTAAAAAAATAAAAAACATAAAAAAAATCAAAAAGATAAAAATACAAAAAAAATCATCAAAAGCAAATTCTTTCCTAATATTTTTCACCATAAAAATTAAAAAATCCAAAAGTAATACGTTTCCTAAAGTATTACAACAAAAAATTAAGTACTATTGTTATTTTTCTTATTTCGGTTTCTTTCGTTTTTATATTGTGTATATATTTTAAATAAAAAATACAAAAAGATTTTTCTTTTACTATTGATATTACGTATAAGAACCTTAATAAACAATATTCCATAAGTATTTCTTGCAATACCCCGTATTTGGAGGCGTTCCGGTTTCTTATACGTGTATCAATCAAACAAAAATAAAGGCAAAAATAGATAAATATTTTCGTTAAGCAATAATTCAAAAAATACAAACTATACGATGAACAGATAGGCGACGTGCTATAAAAGGCCGTCTAAGGAAAGCTAGGTACTTAAGTGCTTCGCGCCACCTCATTCTCCCCGTTCACTTGTGAGTACTTTGAGAAGGAAGGCTTATCGAGGATTTTGCCGCCCAAGTAGTATTACATATATATTTTTGTAGCTTTTTGATATTGAACCTCGAGAGGGATAATCCCTTTCCTCTCAAAGTCAACCGAGGTCTCCTACCTCATTCATCGTGTTTAGTTGTATGCGCACTCGCGAGCGTGCACACATACCGAGTGGTGTACCAAATACTTCTAATTCTTCCAAAAATAAGAAGAAGAACAAAAAAAACCGCCAATCAAGCCAATCCCGAGAATCGAGCTTTCGACTATACGATGGCAACGGATAATCGACCGATGATTGAGATCTTGCAATCCTACGTGGAGGGAAATGATGACGCGATTGTGGTGCCCGTAATTGGAGCTAATAATTTTGAAATTAAAACGGGTTTTATTCTAATGGTTTCCGCTACACCATTTTTGGGCCGTTCCCAAGATGACCCCCATGATCATATTAAGAGATTTATCCATTTGACTAATACGGTGAAATACAATGGGATGACCCGAGAGGCAATACGTTTGTTGCACTTTCCTTTTTCCCTCGAGGGACAAGCCCGGATTTGGCTTGATAAGGAACCACCCCAAAGTATTCTTACATGGGAGGATTTAGAGACCAAGTTCATTAACTACTTTTTCCCACCATCACGGACCACCTCTTTAAGGAATGACATCATTACCTTTGAACAAAAATATGAGGAAACTTTTAGTGAGTCTTGGGATAGATTTAAGGAGCTTTTGAGAAAGTGTCCTCAACATGGTTTTACTAAAGTTCATCAAATTAATACTTTTTACAATGGATTAACTTTGAATGACCAAGACTCACTAAATAGTGCTTCGGGGGGAAATATTTTGGTTAAATCAATGAATGATGCTTGGAATATAATTGAAAACAAGGCAAAAGTTCAAACCAAGAGTGTAAGGGCTACAATGTCTAGTGCTAGTGATAATAAGGTGACTAATCAAATTAAGGAGCTTACTTCAATTGTGAAACAACTTACTTTAAGAGATAACCCTCTCACTACACATATACACGCTTTAAATGAGACTTTTGAAACTTGTGAAACTTGTGGTGGACCTCATTCGTACTATAATTGTGACAAGGTTTACAATCATCAACAAGAAGTTTATGCTTACAATTCCAATGGAAATGAGAGGGTTCACTTTAAACCGAATGTTGATGTTAACCATTTGTCTTATCAGAGTACTAACTATTTGGCTCCCCTGGGTTTTGTAGCTCCACCAAGACCACCCCCACCCACCCAAAATACGCAATACCAAAATAGGAACCAAGGTCCTCAAAGGGGTAATTTTCAAGGGAAATCAAATGCAAGGTATTTTAACCAAAATCAAGGGAATTTTCAAGGGCAAAACCAAGGGTTTAATAATAATCAAGGCTTTAATAACCAAGGTTTTCATAATCAAGGCTTTCAAAATCTTAATCAATTTCAAAACCAAGGTTTTCAAAATCAAGGGTTTCATACTCAAGGTAATCAAGGGTTTAATCAAGGGAATGTTACTAATCCTCAAATGGACTTGGTTCTCCAAAAATTGACCGAACATGAGAGAACTATGAAACAAATGCAAGAGTCTGCCGATAGGAAATTCGTACAAATGTTGCAAGCCCTTAGACCCCAAGGAGCCTTACCTTCTAATACTAAGACCAACCCTCGAGCGAATGTGAGTGTTATTACTACTCGAAGTGGAGCCACTTTAGTGGGACCTTCCATCTCTTTGCCCATAAAGGAGAGATAAGGCCCGGAGGTCATAATGAGTAATCCTACTCCCCCTTCGGTGATTCCTCCCACTACTACTCCTAATACTAGTTCTCCATTGCTAAATGATCCTACGCCTAAGGTTGTTCAAGAAGCGAGTCCTTCTCCTTCTCAACCTTCAACTTCGAAGCCCAATATCCCTTATCCCTCTAGGTTGGACAAGGCTAAGTTGCTTACCAAAGATGACATTCATGTTTCCAACTTTTTGAAAATGATTTCCCAAGTGAATGTTAACATTAGCCTTATTGAAGCACTTTATCAAATGCCTAAATTTGTGAAAATGTTCAAAGATTTGCTCAATAAGAAGGAAAAAATGGTAGAGCTCGTTAACACTCGTTTAAATGAGAATTGTTCTGCGA
This sequence comes from Glebionis coronaria, assembly GCA_025667525.1. Taxonomy (NCBI): domain Eukaryota; kingdom Viridiplantae; phylum Streptophyta; class Magnoliopsida; order Asterales; family Asteraceae; genus Glebionis; species Glebionis coronaria. Next base: position 458,922,314 of record CM046881.1, on the reverse strand, counting down.
TTCTTCTCAAAAAGCTTCCCGAAAAGCTAGGAGATCCCGGATGATTCGTGTTACTTTGATCGTTTCCTCAAATTGATGATTGTATGGCTTTAGCGGATCTCTACGCTAGCATCAATCTTATGCCACTCTCGGTATGGAAACAATTATCATTACCCGACCTTGTACCGACTCGCATGACTCTCGAGTTAGCTAATAGAACTCTCGCATACCCCGTTGGTATTGCCGAGGACGTTTTTATTCGAGTCGGTACATTCACTTTTCCCGTGGACTTTGTCGTCGTCGCCTATGAGATGGATCCTCGTATTCTGTTAATACTTGGTAGACCAATCTTAAGATCCGGAAAAACATTAGTTGATGTGGCCGAATGGGAGTTAATTCTTAGGGTTAGGGATGAACAACAAGTTTTTAAAATGGGAAAAATCACAACTAAATCAAATGGAAAAGAGTCGGTCAATATGATTGATGTTCTAAATTATGATAATGAAGAGATTTTTATTAATCCTTTTGGAATTAAAAAGTCTAATCAAAATGATTTTGTGATAACTTCATCCCTTCCCTTAGAGCCTCAAATTTTTGAAACTCCTATTTATGATACTTATAGTGATGACACTTCTTTAAGTGATGACACTATCTTCGGTTTAGACGACCCACCTTTTGACCCACCCACTTTTGACCCACCCACTTTTGACCCACCTACTTTTGATCCACCAATCTTTGATGATTATGATGATGACACTTCTTTAAGTGATCTCATTATTTTTGACGACCCACCTCGTGAACTTAATGCACCTCATATCTCTATGAGTGATTCTTCCATTATGGAGACTCCTTTTGACTTTTATACCCTAAGTTTAGAATTCATGACTTTTGAGGAGGATCCCCCACTCTTAGAGATCATTCCTACTTTAGAGGATATTCCGTTTGAGGAGGATTTAGATCTCTTTCTAAATACCTATTTTCCTCACGAGGATGAGTTTTCCTATGACTCCGATGATACTTATGTTTTCACATCGAGCTAGGAAGAGGACGATTTTCCCACTTTGGATTACGATGACATTTTGAGCTTTAATGTCAACACCTCTTGCTATTTTCCCGTTAAGGAACCGGTGTTTGATCCGGGAATAGAGACTTTAGTGCTATCATTGCCATATTTCACCACCTTCCCTTTTAAGAGAATTTTGACTAAGGATACCCTATTTTTCTTATACTTGTGTGATTTTACCACCACGGGGTTTATTTCCTTTCGTGATGGAAATTATGTGTTTGTTTGACCCAGGTGGAATTTATTGGGGTATTACTTATATGACTATGTTTCACCCTTTATCATGGAGAGATTTTCCTCCCTTGGAAATCTCGACTTTTCCATGATTTACCATTTGAACGATGATATTTAGGGAATCGAGTCGAGCTAGAGACTCATGATAAATAAGTCAAGCATCGTTTAACTAGGTTAGATTTTTACCCTTTTTCACCTTCACCCATTTCCACCAATAAGTGTAGGGGGAGCCAAGTAGGTTGTGTTTTGTGATGTTGTGCAGGGATATGTGCTTTAATGATCCACTTTTGGTGCTTTTGACGCAACCCGTGATCCCGTGTTCCCATGTACCCGGTTATTTGTTTTTGCTATTATGATTATATCTTTTATATCAATAAATGTTGAAATTGTGATCACTTTAGTTGTCTCTTCCTTAGCTCGATTATAAAACGTGCACAATGTCCTAAGTGTAGGGGAGTTTACTTCCACATGCTTGAACATTGAGGACAATGTTTATATTAAGTGTAGGGGAGATTTCTATCGAAGTTAAGTGGGTTTTTCCATGTATTTGTCCTCATTTTAACCGGAAAATAAATATTTTGATCTATATTTCAAAATTTTTGATCTATTTTGGCATAGTAGTATTTTTCATTTATATTCTTTTATCTCATTTCCTTTTGTCATCACCATCATATGTATGTATTCCATTTCATGAATTAAGTCAATAAAATATATATATATATATATATATATATATATATATATATATATATATATATATATATATATATATATATATATATATATATATCTTTATATTATATATAGGTATAACTATGAATTGATACCACACTTTTATTCCATGTCATATGTGACATGGCACCTATTAACCAATAGTATTACAGAAATCCCTAAAATCTCTTAATTTTACACTTTTTTAAGTTTTGAAACCGTAGATTTTTGAAAACTGCGTTTTGGAAACGCAGTTTTGAGAATCACGATTCTAATCGCGTTTTGATTATTGAACCGGATCTGGTTCGGATCTCAACCGGTCATATTCAAATCAGGCCCTGTCTGGTTCAACGGTTTGAATCTGAACCGAACTGGTTCAACGGTTCGGATCTGGCCGATCTGATTCAAATCTAGACCGGTTTGGTTCAAATATGGACCGAATCGGCTCAGGTCTGAACCGGGTTACCGGGTTGAACCGAGCCTCATATGTATAGGTCATGTTTTTTTTTGGACTGGGTCGGACATGAACCAAGTTAAATCAATTAATGACAAAAAGTGCCATTAACAAGATTTGAACCCTGGCCTCCTCCCTCAAAGCTTAGTACCAACCATTTTACCAACTGGGCTATGCATAATTTTAATTATATGAATGCAAACCATTATATTTAATGATAGTTTAGTTGGGCTTGTGTTGGGCTTATATAATACATAAGCTTGTCCGGTCCATAAAAGATGCATCGAATTGCCCCAATAAAAAATGAAAGTATCTTTGGAATCGTAATCTCGTGCCCTTTCCAATGGTGTGCCCTTGGATAAAAAAAGACCCAATTTGCATTTCAAAAAACGTGTAAACATCGACGAAACACATCCGAGAATCACCGGTTTTTATTCCTATTATATCCTTTGTACCTCCAAGACTCAATAAAGTATAACAAATTTTTTTTATTTATATTTAGCATAATTTAGTTTTATTGGTCTATTTTGATGATATGTACGATTTGCAGAAATTATGTATTTATTCAATAAAACACGTTCAACCACAAAAAAAAATACAAAATAACATTAAAAAATTTATACATTTTAAATTATATATAAAATATACTTTAGGGTAAACTATAACAAATATATATTAAATATTAAATTACAAACTAAAAAAACCACAAACCCCATATCACCTTTTTTCTAATTTTTTACGTTTCAACAGTTTCTCACTTTTTTGTCAGTTTTCTTTATGTTTCTTCATTTTTCACGTTTTCGCCATTTTTTTACGTTTTTGTCACTCTTTTATGTATTCGTCAGTTATTTTTACGTTTTCGTCAGTATTTTTAAGTTTTTTTCTTCGATTTAGTCCGTTTTCGTCAGTATTTTTACGTTTTCGTTCGATTTTTTTACGTTGTCGTCCGAATCTTTACGTTTTCGTCCGAATTTTTACGCATTCGTCAGAATATTTACGTTTTCGTCCGAATTTTTACGTTTTCATCTGATTTTTTTACTTTTTCTTCCAATTTTTTACGTTTTCATCAGTATTTTTATGTTTTTGTCTGATATTTTACGTTATCGTCCGATTTTTTACGTTTTCGTCATCATTTTACGTTTTCGTCAGTAAGTTTACATTTTCATCTGTAATTTTAAGTTTTCGTTAGTGTTTTTATGTTTTCGTCCGAAATGTGCAAAATATTTTGGGCAAAACGTAAAAACGCTGATACAACGTAAAAAACGAACTAAAACGTAAAAATACAGACAAAAATATAAAAGTACAGACGAAAACATAAAAAAAAATTCACGTCTTTGCTACTATTAAACTTGCGTCAATCCAGTATAGGAAAATAACATAATGTTGTTTTTTTTTCTGAAATTTGGTATTCCTTTTAAGGTTTATCCAAGCGTAAAGGTTTTTGTTTTCATTGATGCGTGTTTGTGAGGTTTAGATATGGAATTTATTTATTAATTTTCGAAATACATATTTTTTTAAATTCGGATAGAATTTTAAATCTTTTAATAATATATATTTTTAACATAAATTTGAGAATCATATTATAGCAATATATTTGATTAGGGTTTCATCATCGGGTCAACCCGGTCAAGTCACCGGGAAACGAGATCGATCATTGGGTCAGCCCGATCGAGTCATTGGGTCACGGGTTTATCGTCAATGGTTCTTTCATATTAAGAAAAAAAATAATCCCGCCCGTTGACCACAAATAAACGTTACTTAAGCGTAAAATATAACTAAAATATACTAAAGGTCAAATTACAAATTCAAGAAACAAAAAACGCACAACAATAATCCCTCCGAAACTAGAAAAAAACGACCCCGCCCGTTGCGCGGGTTACGACACTAGTATATATATATATATATATATATATATATATAAAGTGGTTTTAACAAGTTTAGACGTCTTTGACATATTAGGCCTGTTGTGAATAATTTGACTCAACCCGAGTTTACTTATCCAAGTTTACTCTAGCTAATATCTGATAGGTGTGAAAACACCCATCCTTTTACCACTTATTTCTTGCTAAAACAAGACCAAAACGCGTATTTAATATCATTTGTTTGGAATTATGCGTGGTTTTTGTGTTTATTGTGTTTTCAGAGTCAACCGGATGAATATTGAAGAAAACATGGGATTGCACAGGTTTTATCGAAGAGAAAGACTCAAGACGAAGTCTATTGTCCAAGAGATGCAAAAGATTTGAAGTCATTGGGCCTATTTGAAGATTTATCAAAGAAAAGGACCAAAGATGGAAGATTTACATATGTCGAAGGAACTCAAGTCTATTAAACGAAGAAATTAAAAGACGAGTTGAATTTAATCGTCGACAAATCCCGAATCAGAATCGAAAACGTCCACTTTTCTGAAAAGACGAGAAGACAAGAAGAACGGGTGAAAGCCCACTCACCAACCAAAGACAAGGACTATATAAGGACACCCCTTCACACTTTTTGAGCCAGTTTTTCATTTCCCAGTCATTTCCTTTTCTTTCGTAGGAAGCCAACACCATTAAGGTGTTGGTGATTTTTCATTCTTGTTGAATCTTTGATTTTGTAAGTGTTTAATCTTTCCTTTTGTTTACTCTACATTAATCTATCAATATAATCCTTCCATTAATCTTGTTCATCTTCATCTTTTTGATTTAAAGCTTAAAGTTCTTATTTGGTTGATTTTGATCTTCAAAAGTTATTGGGTTTTGTGTTTTTATTGTTGGGATTTGATGTTTATGGTTGATAAATGATTAGTGTTTAGTTTGGTTTAAATCTTTTGGTTAAATTTGGTTTGTTTGGATTAAAATCGTGTTACCCTGTTCTTTCTGCTTACTGTTCTTCGTCCCAGTATTCCGGATCAAGCATTGTTGATTTTTATTCCGCATCAAGTTTGTCCATCCGGAATATTTTATTATTCCGGATCACCCCTTTATTCCGAATCAACACCATCCATCCGAAATATTTTATATTCCGGATCAACCCCTTTATTCCGCATCAACTTTTTCCATCCGGAATATCTAATATTCCGGATCAAGCTCAACATTCCGCATCAACCAATATTCCGGATCACCTAATTATTCCGCATCAACCTCATTATTCCGCATCAACCATTTATTCCGCATGAGTATGGTATTCCGCATGAGCCTATTATTCCGGATAGAGCATTTCTTCAATTATTCCGCATCAACAACATTATTTCGAATCAAGCTTTTATCTTGAATATTCCGGATCAAGCATACATTCCGAATCAAGCACTTTTCAGGGTATTTACAGTTACTGTTTTACTTTAATTTTAATTCAAGTTTTATTAATTAATTGCTTCTAGTTTACTTGTATTTACTTCACACATTTACCTTTTTAGTAGAATAGAAAACCAAACCCCCTATTTGTCACCAAGAACAACTATTCCACTTTGAGCTGTGATCAATTCTAGAAGATTCCGAGAATTATTCTGAACCCCATAACAAACCATTGTATCAAATGGCGCCGCTGCCGGCTCTTCTCGTAAGGATTAATAGTTTTTTTGTGAGAAATTGGATTTTGGGATCCGTTCGCCGTGAGCGTTACTTTTTCATCATCTAAAATTTTCAAAAACCCTAAAAAAAATATAAAATTTTCAAAAATACAAAAAAATTAAAAAATCATAAAAACCAAAAATATTTCTGCTTTGTTTTTTGCTTTGTTAGTTCTTTTGCAGGTGCATGCGTACACGATCAACGTCTTATCAAGAGCCCGAGACTCTCGATAACTTAGACATGGCTGTTCACAACAAGAACAATAATCCACCTCAAAACAACAATAATAACAACAACAATAACCCACCTCAAAACAATAACAACAACAATGAACCTCTACCAGACAATCGCCCGATGATTGAACTTTTGCAAGCACATGTGGAGGGAAACAATGATCCAATTGTCATACCCGCGATTGCAGCCAACAACTTTGAGCTCAAATCCGGCTTTATTCAGATGGTCTCTGCTCAACCATTCTTGGGGCGTACCATTGATGATCCTCATGACCACATCAAAAGGTTCCTGCAACTCACGAATACGGTCAAATTCAATGGTGTTCCACAAGAGGTAATCCGTTTACAACTTTTTCCTTTCTCCCTAGAGGGACAAGCCCGGCATTGGCTTGCAAAGGAACCGCCACCAAGTATTCTGACGTGGACGGATTTGGAGACCAAATTCATAAACTACTTTTTCCCACCCTCTCGTACTACCGCTTTGCGGAATGAAATCATTAATTTTGAACAAAAGTACGATGAGACTTTTAGTGAATCTTGGGACCGTTTTAAAGAACTTTTAAGAAAGTGCCCACAACATGGTTTTACCAAAGTGCACCAAATTAACACTTTTTATAATGGTTTAAGCATGAATGACCAAGATTCACTAAACAGTGCCTCGGGGGGGGGGGGGGGGGGGGTAATATTTTGGTTACGACTTCTAATGCCGCTTGGGATATTATCGAGAATAAGTCTAGAGTGCAAACCAAGAGTGTTCGGACCAATGCCGCTAGTGCTAGTACTAGTGACAAAGACAAGAGACTTGACAAAATCACGTCGCTTCTTGAATCGCTTGCTACCCAAACCGCTAGCAACACCAACAACATCAACGCTAAAAACGCTCAAGTCAATGCTGTCAGCCAACCATGTGAAATATGCGGGGGTCCTCACTCTTACACCACTTGTACCACCACCCAAGACTATCCTTCTGAGAATGTTAATGCAGCATACGGTACCTATCCTCCGGCCGCTTATCAAGCTCGTCCTCAAGGTGACCACAACTTGCTTAGCTACCGCTCAAACAACTTTCTTTCCCCGCCCGGTTTTCCTCCTAACAACCCAAACCAACAACAAAACCTCAATCGCCCTCCTCAACAACAACCTCGTGCACCATACCAACCACCTCAAAGACAACCATATCCGCCTCAAAGAAACAACCAAGTTTACCAACAACCTGCTTATCAACCACCCGCTTACCATGCTCCTCCTCCCAACCAACCCACCGCATTACACCAAGATGTTGAAACCTACATGAGGACTAATGACGTGATCGTGGAAAATCTCCAGCGGGAAGTGCTCAACTTGAAAGCAGACATGGTGAAACAAGGGAACGATCTTCGAGCTGATATGCGAAACACTTTGGCAAGTCAAACGAATGACTTAAGGAACATGATGGCTAGTTTCTTCCAAGGTAATCAATCCTCTTCTTCGGGTACTCTTCCGAGTAACACCGTTGCGAATCCAAGAGGGGAGATGAAAGCAATCACCACTCGCAGTGGCAAAGGTACCAAGGAATCCGAGCTTCCTATACCTCCACCGGTGATTGTGACTAAGGAAAACGAGTCACCTGCTCCTATTCCTCAACCTTCTACTTCCCCAATTCCTCAACCTCTTACTTCTACCCCTCCTCCACCCAAGGATGTGAGTGATCCTTCGATCCCAAAGACTTCCTCTTCTTCCGATATACCTTATCCCTCAAGGTTGAGGAAAGAGAAGCTCAAAAGCAAGGACGAAATTCAGGTTTCGAACTTTCTCAAAATGTTTAAACAATTGAATTTCAACATCTCCTTCACTGAGGCTCTCGCTCACATGCCTAAATACGCGAAAATGTTCAAAGATATTCTTTAGCGACAAGGAGAAGCTTCTTGATATCGCTAATACCCAACTTAATGAGAATTGCTCTGTAGTGCTCTTAAGGAAATTGCCAACTAAACTTGGTGATCCGGGTCGCTTCTTAATCCCTTGCAACTTCTCGGGAGTAGAGAATTGCATGGCCCTAGCCGATCTAGGTGCCAATATTAACTTAATGCCTTTAAGTGTTTGGAAGCAATTATCTCTCCCTGAGCTAGTCCCCACCAAAATGACTTTGGAATTAGCTAACCGTACGGTTGCATATCCAGTGGGGATAGCCGAAGACGTTTTTGTAGGAGTCGACAAATTCACTTTTCCTGCCGATTTCGTCGTCGTCGACTACGATATGGACCCTCGTGTGCCATTAATCGTGGGACGTCCATTCCTGAGGACCGGCCGCACTCTCATCGATGTTGAAGCGGGTGAGCTTATCATGAGAGTGGGTGACGATAAAATCGTCTTCAACATGGGAAAGCTTTCTAAACAGCCTTATTCATACAGGAGTGTTAATTGTATCGACGTTCTTGATGAGGCTTGTGAAGAACACTTCAAAGATGCTTGTAAAAGTATTCCTACCTCTCCTCCCAATGTTGAGACCGTTTCCTCTATCGATTCATCACTCGCTCTATCTGGAGAAAGTGATTTCCTTTGGAAAGATTTTAAAGCAACCATGGGAGATGTGAACTTAGAAAATGACGATTCTCCCACCAATTGGGATGAAGACATTCGTCTCATTGAGAAAATTCTCAAAGAGGACCATATTTCTCCACCATCTCCCAAGGCTATTGCTATCGATGAACCGACTTTGAATACGCCTCCCATCGAAAATCCTCCGGATTTAGAGCTTAAGGAGTTGCCGTCCCATCTCGAGTACGTGTTCCTTGAAGATAAGAAGAAGTCGCCCGTCATCATTGCTAAGGACTTGAAAGAAGAAGAGAAATCTCGCCTCATCGCCGTGCTTAAAGATCATAAGAAGGCAATTGCTTGGAAAATTTCCGATATCCGCGGAATCGATCCAAACTTTTGTACTCACAAGATTCTCATGGAAGATGACTTTAAACCCGCAATCCAGAGCCAAAGAAGGGTTAATCCTCGCATTCACGACGTCATCAAACAAGAGGTTATCAAACTTCTAGATGCCGGCTTGATTTACCCTATTTTGGATTCGCCTTGGGTAAGTCCCGTCCATTGTGTGCCCAAGAAGGGCAGAATAACCGTTGTTCCCAATGAACACAACGAGTTGATTCCCACTCGTCTCGTTACTGGGTGGAGAGTTTGTATCGACTATCGCAAGCTCAATGATGCCACGAGAAAAGATCCCATTCCTCTTCCTTTTATGGATCAAATGCTCGAGCGTCTAGCGGGTAATGACTATTACTGCTTCTTAGACGGTTTCTCCGGGTATTTTCAAATTCACATCGATCCCAAAGACCAAGAAAAGACCACATTCACTTGTCCCTATGGAACATTTGCTTACAAACGCATGCCTTTCGGTTTATGCAATGCTCCTGGGACGTTCCAAAGGTGTATGATGGCTATCTTCCATGACATGGTTGATGAAACTATGGAAGTCTTCATGGATGATTTCTCGGTTTATGGCGATTCTTTCTCTGCTTGCCTTGCCAATTTAGAACGTATGCTTCAGCGGTGTGAAGACACTCGCCTTGTTCTTAATTGGGAAAAATGCCATTTCATGGTAAAAGAGGGCATCGTGCTAGGACACAAAATCTCCAAAGCCGGTCTTGAAGTGGACCGTGCTAAAGTCGATGTTATTGCTAAATTGCCTCCACCTTCAACCGTGAAGGGTGTGAGAAGTTTCCTTGGTCATGCGGGCTTCTACCGTCGATTCATCAAAGATTTTTCTAAAATCGCTCGCCCGATGACCCACCTCTTGGAGAAAGATACTCCTTTTATCTTTTCCAACTAGTGTATTGAAGCCTTCAACCTTCTTAAGGATAAGCTTACTAAGGCACCGGTCTTGGTTACACCTAATTGGGAGCTTCCCTTTGAGTTGATGTGCGATGCTAGCGACTATGCTATTGGAGCGGTTTTGGGCCAAAGAGTGAACAAACACTTCCAACCGATCCATTACGCTAGCAAGACAATGACAGGGGCTCAATTTCATTACACGACAACCGAAAAAGAGCTTTTAGCTGTTGTCTATGCTTTTGAAAAGTTCCGCCCCTATCTTGTCCTTTCTACCACCATCGTTTACACCGATCATTCCGCGTTGAAGTACTTGTTAACTAAACAAGATTCCAAACCAAGACTTCTTCGCTGGGTTTTGCTACTTCAAGAATTTAAAATCAAAATTCGTGATAAGAAGGGAGCTGAAAACCTAGCCACGGATCATCTCAGCAGACTTGAGGATCCTTATCAAGGGGATCATCCGAACAAAGAGATCAATGACTCTTTTCCCCTGGAGACCTTAATGTCTATCAACTCGAGTAATGATGAAGCCCCGTGGTTTGCGGACATTGCAAACTACTTGGCGGGTGGAATTCTCATCGACGGGTTAACATCCCAGCAAAAGAAAAAGTTCTTCAAAGACATTAAGACTTACTTTTGGGATGACCCGTATCTATTCAAACAATGTGCTGATTTAATTATTCGCCGATGTGTTGATGGACCGGCAGCTTTAGACATTCTCAAAGCTTGCCACAAAGGACCCACCGGTGGTCACTTTGGTCCCAACTACACCGCCAAAAAAGTGTTTGACTCGGGATTTTATTGGCCCACCATTTATCGTGATGCTCACGAGATGGTTAAACATTGTGATGCTTGCCAAAAACAAGGCAAGATCACACATAAAGATGAGATGCCTCAAACTTTCATACAAGAATGTGAAATCTTTGATGTATGGGGTATCGAATTTATGGGGCCATTCCCTTCATCTAAAGGAAACAAATACATCCTTGTAGCCGTTGACTACGTATCTAAATGGGTTGAAGCCAAAGCTTTACCCACTAATGACGCAAGGGTGGTTTGTAACTTTTTGAAATCGCTGTTCGCTAGATTCGGTGTGCCTCGTGCCATTATTAGTGATCACGGGACTCATTTTTGCCATGATCAATTTGCAAGAGTCATGGCTAAGTATGGTGTAAATCATCGTCTTTCCACCGCATACCACCCACAAACTAATGGCCAGGCTGAAATCTCTAACCGAGGATTAAAGCGAATTCTTGAACGAACCGTGGGAGAGCATCGTGCCTCATGGGCTGATAAACTTGATGATGCTCTGTGGGCTTTTCGTACCGCATACAAGACTCCGATTGGTTGTACACCATATCGTCTCGTGTACGGGAAGGCATGCCACCTCCCCATTGAGTTGGAGCACAAGGCTTACTGGGTCTTGAAGTGGGCTAATTTCGATATCAACAAAGCCGGTGACCTCCGCAAGATCCAACTCAATGAGCTAAATGAACTCCGGAATGAGGCTTATGAAAATTCTTTGATCTATAAGGAAAGGACTAAGCTCATTCACGACTCTAAGATTAAGAACCGAGAGTTCCAAGTTGGAGACAAAGTTTTACTCTTTAACTCTCGGTTGAAAATCTTTTCGGGCAAGCTGAAATCTCGTTGGTCCGGCCCATTCACCATTGCCCAAATTTTTCCATATGGTACTCTCGAGCTCGCTCAACCTAATGGACCTAATTTTAAGGTGAATGGCCAACGAGTGAAGTTGTACTTTGGTGAGGACATCTCTCAGGAGATGATTCTATCCCTCACCACGTTTCCCATGAACTAATTTTGGGTCGAGTCAGGCTCGTGACTCGGTTATCAAAAACAAGCGCTCCTCGGGAGGCAACCCGAGTATCTATCCTTTACCGTTTTAACCTCCTAAGTGTAGGGGGCCTCTATAGGTTGTTTGTGTTTGTGTGGTGATGTGATTACAGGGATGAATGCACTTTTGGAACCTTTGAAGAACCGTGCTCCCGTGTTATCCGAAATCCGGTTTTATCTCTCAACTATCGTGATTCAATTTTCTTCATACTCACATTTGAAATTGATCACTTTAGTCGTCTCTTCCTTAACTTGATTTAACCAACGTGCACAATGTCATAAGTGAAGGGAGACTTTTCCCACATGCTTAAACATTGAGGACAATGTTTATCTTAAGTGTAGGGGGGACTTCTATCGAAGTTTTAAGTGGACTTTTCCATTAAAATGCCTTCATTTAACCGGAAAATCATCTTTTTCAACATTTTTCAAATTTTTTATTAACTTTGGCCATATAGTCGTAATTTTTAAAATTTTTATCATTGCTTTCATATGTATATATCCCGCAATAAAGTCAAAAATATTAATAAAGTGGTGTAGCTAGTTTTGAAGTCTTTGGCATATTAGGCCCGTTACGATTATTTTGACTCAACCCGAATAGACTTATCCAAGTTTATTCTAGCTAGTATCCTTAACCATGTAGACCTTAGTTGGTTTATTTGGCTAAGTATCCACGAGTCTCATTACTTGAGATTTTAAATTGTGGAGAACGAGAAATGATAGAGTCAATTATAAGTCGGTATTCTTGCACAAGCTCACTTGGTGTAATTATTTGCCTATTCTCCCATCACTTGCTAATAATTTATCTGCAATAAGTAAGGTCGTACGATTTGAAAAGTTACTTAGCTTCTAGCCCAAGATCGTTTAAAAGTTGCTCGGTAATGATAAGAGTTCATAGCCAAGGCATAACTTATGAAGCGGGGCGCGAAGATTGGTAAGTCCGAAAAGGCCCTAACAAGGCATGAGGATTCAATCTTATTGCTAAAGATCCAAGGTGATGTGAAAAGCGTTATTCCCAAATCAATATGAAGGATCAAGACTCACGACGAAAAGCAATCAACTCCCATAAAGATCATGGAGAAGTCAATCCGAAAAGACCCTAACAAGGTATGAGGATAAATAGATCCAAGTGCGAAAAGGAGGCGGATCGTTGTATCTCAAAATCCCAAGTAACGATTGAAGAAATAATCATGAAGTCGTGGTCAACAAAGTTGGAGTATCCCTCAAAAGTCTCCAAGTGAAGAAACTCTATTAACGAAGAGAAGACCATTATCTCAAGAACGTCTCTCGAAGATAAGAAGTATGAAGTACATGCCAAATATCGGCCCGAGAAAGGTCTCAAATCGTGAAGCGAGTTATGCCAAGATATGAACTTTTAGATATCCCGAGAAGCAGTTTTAAGAGATTTTGTCCTTTAGCTAACTATTAATCAAATCGTCCTACTTTGCTTTCAGCCTAAATAAACTATCGCAATAAGTCCAAAAATGCATCTTCATGATCATTCTAAGACAAAAATAAAATATAAGAGATACACCTAGGAATAAGGGAGTTTAAGCATTTAATTAAGCCATGTGCGTAAGTGTTTGATTTGCTAACTTATAATAACAATGATCTCGTTTTTAAGCTTAGTTTGGAGAACGTGAAACTTGAGGGTGATAAATCTTCGCAGCTGAAGCCCTAATGTAAGTCCTAGATCTCTTTGCAAGTTATTTCCATATATCTATTTTCAAGTGAAAATGGTTTTCTATCCTTTTGTTCACTTTAAAGTTTTTAATTTCTCTTAGTACTTTAATTTTTGTTTAGTAGTATGTTAATAAGGCCAAGGTTGATTGATTATGAGAAAAGTGTAAATTTGCTTTGTCACTAAGCATTGCATGAGGGCATGGCAATGGTTAAGTGTAGGGGATTTGATAGGTGTGAAAACACCCATCCTTTTACCACTTATTTCTTGCTAAAACAAGACCAAAACGCGTATTTAATATCATTTGTTTGGAATTATGCGTGGTTTTTGTGTTTATTATGTTTTCAGAGTCAACCAGATGAATATTGAAGAAAACATGGGATTGCACGGGTTTTATCGAAGAGAAAGACTCAAGACGAAGTCTATTGTCCAAGAGATGCAAAAGATTTGAAGTCATTGGGCCTATTTGAAGATTTATCGAAGAAAAGGACCAAAGATGGAAGATTTACATATGTCGAAGGAACTCAAGTCTATTAAACGAAGAAATAAAAAGACGAGTTAAATTTAATCGTCGACAAATCCCGAATCAGAATCGAAAACGTCCACTTTTCTGAAAAGACGAGAAGACAAGAAGAACGGGAGAAAGCCCACTCACCAACCAAATACAAGGACTATATAAGGACATCCCTTCACACTTTTTGAGCCAGTTTTTCATTTCCCAGTCATTTCCTTTTCTTTCGTAGGAAGCCAACACCATTAAGGTGTTGGTGATTTTTCATTCTTGTTGAATCTTTGATTTTGTAATTTTTTAATCTTTCCTTTTGTTTACTCTACATTAATCTATCAATATAATCCTTCCATTAATCTTGTTCATCTTCATCTTTTTGATTTAAAGCTTAAAGTTCTTATTTGGTTGATTTTGATCTTCAAAAGTTATTGGGTTTTGTGTTTTTATTGTTGGGATTTGATGTTTATGGTTGATAAATGATTAGTGTTTAGTTTGGTTTAAATCTTTTGGTTAAATTTGGTTTGTTTGGATTAAAATCGTGTTACCCTGTTCTTTCTGCTTACTGTTCTTCGTCCCAGTATTCCGGATCAAGCATTGTTGATTTTTATTCCGCATCAAGTTTGTCCATCCGAAATATTTTATTATTCCGGATCACCCCTTTATTCCGAATCAACACCATCCATCCGGAATATTTTATATTCCGGATCAACCCCTTTATTCCGCATCAACTTTTTCCATCCGGAATATCTAATATTCCAGATCAAGCTCAACATTCCGCATCAACCAATATTCCGGATCACCTCATTATTCCGCATCAACCTCATTATTCAGCACCAACCATTTATTCCGCATGAGTATGGTATTCCGCATGAGCCTATTATTCCGGATAGAGCATTTCTTCAATTATTCCGCATCAACCATTTATTCCGCATGAGTATGGTATTCCGCATGAGCCTATTATTCCGGATAGAGCATTTCTTCAGTTATTCCGCGTCAACAACATTATTCCGAATCAAGCTTTTATCTTGAATATTCCGGACCAAGCATACATTCCGAATCAAGCACTTTTCAGGGTATTTACAGTTACTGTTTTACTTTAATTTTAATTCAAGTTTTATTAATTAATTGCTTCTAGTTTACTTGTATTTACTTCACACATTTACCTTTTTAGTAGAATAGAAAACCAAACCCCCTATTTGTCACCAAGAACAACTATTCCACTTTGAGCTGTGATCAATTCGAGAAGATTCCGAGAATTATTCTGAACCCCATAACAAACCATTGTATCAATATCCTTAACCATATTGACCTTAATTGGTTTATTAGGCTAAGAATCCACGAGTCTCATTACTTGAGATATTAAATTGTGGAGAACGAGAAATGATAGAGTCAATTATAAGTTTTGTATTTTTTCATGAGCTTATGTGAGTTAATTATAAGCTTTTTCTCCCATCGCTTGTCAATAAATAAATGCAATAAATAAGGTCGTACGATTTGAAAAGTTACTTAGCTTCTAGCCCAAAATCGATTAAAAGTTTCTCGGGATTAATTAGAGTTCATAGCCAAGGCATAACTTATTGAAGCGGGACGTGAAGATTGGCGTATCCAAAAAGGCCCTAACAAGGCATGAGGATATCCGAGTCCAAAAAGGCCCTCACAAGGCATGAGGATTCATTTTTTTTGCTAAAGATCCTAAGATGATGTGAAGATCATTAATCCAAATCAATATGAAGGATCAAGACACACGATGAGAAGCAAATACTCCCCTAAAGATCATGGAGAAATCTATCCAAAAAGACCCTAACAAGGTATGAGGATAAATAGATCCAAGTCCGAAAAGAAGGCGGATCATTGTATATCAAAATCCTAAATAAAGAAGAGGATAAATGAAGAATTCGTGGTCAACGTTTGAAGCATCTCTCACTCCAAATGAAGATGTATATCAAAATGAAGAGAAGACCATAATTTCAAGAACGTCTCTCAAGATTTGAAGTTTGAAGTCAATGCCAAATATCGATCCGAGAAAGTTCTCAAATCGTGAAACAAGTTATGCCAAGATATGAACTTTATGAGATTTCGAGAAGCCGTTTTAAAAGATTTTGTCCTTTAGCTAACTATTGATTAAATCGTCCTACTTTATTTCCGGCCTTAATAAACTATCAAAATAAGTAAAAAATGCATCCTTGTGATCATTCAAGACAAAAATAAAATACAAGAGATACACCGTAGGAATAAGGGGTTCTAAGTGAATAATTAAACCACATGAGTAAGTGTTAGCTGTACTAACTTGTAATAACAATGATCTCGTTTTTACGCTTGGTATGGGGAATGTGAAACTTGAGGGTGATAAATATTCATGACACCAA
The DNA here is from genome assembly GCA_025667525.1 of Glebionis coronaria. Lineage (NCBI taxonomy): Eukaryota > Viridiplantae > Streptophyta > Magnoliopsida > Asterales > Asteraceae > Glebionis > Glebionis coronaria. The sequence continues at coordinate 458,905,867 of CM046881.1, read as the reverse complement.
AAGCCCTAATTTAAGTCTTAGATTTCTTTACAAGTTTCTTCCATCAAACAATTTCAAATAAATAATAAATGCAAATTGTTATATCTTTTGAATAAAGTTTTTATTTTTTCATCGTTCTTTAGTTTCTTTTTATTATAATAGTAGTAGTATATCGTAATAAAGGCCGAGATGGGTTAATTATGATGAACAATGTAAATTTGTGCTTTAAAATTGTGCATTGCATGGGGACTTTGCAATGGTCAAATTGTAGGGGATTTAATAAGTGTGTAAACACTTATCCTTTTACCACTTAAAACAATGAAAAACAAGACCAAAACGTGTAATTAATATCATAAATGTTGGAATTATGCGTGGTTGGTGTTTTTGCTGTGAAATAGGTACAAAAGATCATAAATGAAGAAAACACGGGATTGCACGGACATTTATCGAAGAAAAAGTCAAAGATAAAGTCAAAAGACCAAAAGTGCCAAAAGAATGAAGCTTGGAGGGCTAAGGATGAAGATTTAATGAAGTTTTAACAAAGAGAACTATTTTTGCCATTCTACAAAGTCATCCACTAATAAACCACATTGAAGAGCACAAAATTACGAAGCCAACGGTCCCGACCTCGCATCGTAACTCCTCACGGTTTATTTTCTATGAATTTTTTAGTGCTGGTGACACGAGGACTTCCCAACGAGTCACCCAAGCTAGTACTACTCTCGCACAAGCACGCTTAACTGCGGAATACTGATGGGATCCGGTGCGTTAGTGCTAGTACGAGGTGGCAGAGAATGACAGAGGTGGCAGAGAATGACGAGGTGGCAGTTGACTCAACTTTTCAAACCAATCAGGCGATGACACGTGGCATATGGCGCATGTGAGTACAAGCTAGGTGTGTGTTAGGCTTATGATCAAAAGGTGAAGACATGTGATCCCATAAACTTAGCCTCCAAGGAATAAAAGGCAATGAAAAGACCAAATTACCCCTCAATTTAAAGAAGGAAAAGAAAGATACCTCCTGAAATTACGAAACTACCCTCTAGGCATCTTGCATTATATATACCCTCTCATTCTCATTGTAAAGGGTTAGCTAGTTTTATTTTTCACATAAATGTAATTTTCTTTCAAGTTTTGTAATCTTCCAATTTCAATAAAATTCATGTTTTAGTTTATTGATTGTCTCTTTACTTTAATTCTCATTCTACCTTTCTTTTACTTTTTTTTTATAATCTGTCTTATTATTTTGGGATAAGTTTTTATAACTTTTTTCAAATAAGTTAGATTTATATAAAGTTTGAAATAATTCATTTTATTTCAAGCTTATTGTTGCCTTATTTTCCTAGATCTAGCTTATTATTGGAGTATTTATTTAATTAGCTTTTTAGCTTTTTAAATCTCATAAGTTCTAAGCTTAGGCTTACAACTTATTTTTAAGTTAGCTTTTTATTTAATTTCTTTTAGTTTATATCTATTAGTTTTTCTTAGATCTTTTAGTTTTAGTTTAAAAATTTAAATACTTTTATTAAAACAAAAAAATAGTTAGATCTATTAGTTTTTTTTATATAAATTAATTTTGATCTATAAGTTTTTAGCTTAAAAATTAATATATTTTTAAAACCATAAAAAATATAATTTAGATCTATTAGTTTTATTTGAATCTCTTTATATAATATTAATAGTTGCTTATTATTCTAACCTTTTGTTTTATTGTGATCTTGGCAAATCGATTTAATCAAGTTTGGTAAAGAGCTTATGGTTGATTAATTTGGTTGGAGTTTGATTTGGTTGGCCGTGTACTTTACGGGCCGGGATAAGCTTAGATTTAGTTTGATTTGATTGGCCGTGTACTTTACGGGCCGTATTTTGTTGCTTTTTGGAGGTCGTGTACTTTACGGGCCATATGTTGTTGCTTATGATTGATTTTATTTAGAGCGTTATCTACGGACCACGAGCACCAAAATTCTATCCTTTTTATTTTTCTAGCTTAATAGTTTTAGTTTAAATAATTAGATTAATATAGTTTAAATTGTTTTTAATAAAATTATATTTTTTTATAAAAATTGGTTTAATTAGTTTTAGATATTATTAATGTTTTAAAATATAGATTTAAAGTTTTAAAATTAGATTTCATTTAGATAAGCTTATTATTAGTATAAAGTTTACACCTTTTTGTGATTATTAAGCTTATTAGTATATAAAGCTTCTAGCTTTATCATATAAAAAGATTAATAAGCTTAAAAGGTTAAAGCTTTACGCTTTATTTTTAAGTTTATCTTTGTGATTTCATTTTTTTGCCGCTTTTACTTGTTATTACGTGCTTGCATTAGATTAATTTTGCATTTAGATTTATTATTATTTTTAATTATAGTTTATTTTTGTTAAATCTAGATATAAATTTGTAGTTTAATTTTATTTTGCATTTTAAATAATTTTATTTGAACTAATTGCGCTTTTATTTTTATATATTCCTTAGCCTAAATAATTTTCCCCATTTTTTTAGTTTAATTAGACAATAGATACCAAGCAATTATTATTAACCAAAAACAAATAAATCTTGTGTTAAAGTTGAATATTAATTCGAGTCGAGTCGAGAGGAAAACGATTATACTTAAAAAACCTATATTTAAAACGATTATTAGTATCCACACAGTTAGAGGTTGATTATACCAGTGATGTTAGTAAGGATTTAATTAGATTTGTTTATTATCTGATTAAGAAATAGTTGGTTTTTGTAAGAATCCTCCTTGTACTTAGTTTTTATTCAGAAACTTGATTACTAGAGTAGATATCAAGTTTAGAGGAGGATTGTTGGGAATAAAATTAGCTAAGTCACTGGGACGCTGACAAGAGGAACTTGGACACTGACAAGAGTAAAAGAGGCGCTGACAGATGAGCACTGACATAGTATATTTGAGCGCTGACAAGAAGAAGTTCAACCACTAATAGGAATAATTAATCTACACGTTTTGTATTTCTAGTAAAGATATGTTCAATATTGTATTTTCTATAATTATCTTTACCTAGAATAGTTGATAGGTAGACCTTTGTACACGACTCCTTTTATTATAAAAGGAGGTCGTAGGGTTCATAGTTTGATATCAGTTTTAATCAGCTTTAATAAGTTCTACACTTTCATTGTACGCAAGTTTTGGTTATTAATCGAAGTGAAAGTTTGGCTTACTTTGTTTTGCTTTGTTCTTTGTTCTAAGTGTTTATTCCGCATAACACTTAGATTGTTGAATACACAAAGTTTCTCTACGTGTTAAACTTGATTCAATCTCGTTAACAGAAAGCTAATCGATCTATGTTTGGGCAACAATAGGTCTTAGAGTTTTATATGCGGAAAGATTTATTATTTCATCATAATTTATAACACTTAGTTACAAAAAATACAGAAAATCTTCTGACAGTTTTTAGATAAAACCAAGGTTGAAATCTACACAAAAATCTCTAAGCTGCGATAATATCATGCGGGCTCCCATCCAAGCAAAGCTAAGTAATAATACCCGAGATTAAACATGTAAAATCGTCAACATAAATTTGAGTGATATTCATAGGTTTAGCAGTAAATGTGTGGAACACAAGCATTCATTTGTAAAACAAGTAATATGGAAAATGGTTATATACGTCAGCCATCGTCCGAAACCATTATTATTGCTGTTCAGTTCATGAACCGAAGCTTAACTCAATGTAAGTTCCTCTAGAGAGTATTCAGCCTGAATACTCAAGTATAAACATATATTAGTGCGTCAAGGTAATCGGGACGGGGATAGTCAATCCCGATGGATCCGCCCACAACATTCGCGCTTAGTACTCGAAATTAACGGTTCATGATCAGGAGAGGAAACTTAGAGGCAATAGACTAAAAAGCAATAATAATAACGAAATCCTGGAAAGCATACACGTTCTGGATAACATATAAGTTCTGGATAGCATACAGTTTTTAAATGGTTGTGTTCCACCATGTAAAATCTCACCCCGTGTTTAGAAACCATGTATAAGTAAAAAGCGTCTATGAACTTACCTTATCCATGAGGTAAGTGAATCACGGTACTCAGCAACTGAGTAGAAACACTAGTAGTAAGACGATCACTGACGATATGGATGCCCAGAAAAACACGAAAGCCGCAACCTATTAAAATAAGGCGCGCGTTAAGACTCGAACTCAAGTATCGATATATACCAAGTATAACATGACTTTAAATATTTTCAAAGTATTAATATTTCATGACTAACGACAGGAACCAAATGAATCCATATTAACTCATTTATCCAACACTACCCGTTTAAACACTTGTACACTTGAAACTGACCCGTCATAAGACGCCAAGTCAACACAAGTCAAACTATCACTTTACATCACTTGGACCAGTAACTAATTCATTTATTTAATTACTAAACACTTGAGTAAGTCACCATGTACAATAGTGAATACTCAAACTCACGCCATACGTGCATTGAACTATGTGTCCAAAACACAAATCAGCAAGTACACTTCGAATGTACACACCGATCTACCCTATCTAGACTTGTCTGATTTAGTTGAAATTTGGTGTCAAGGTCACTTATAACCTGTATAAGACCCTGCCAAAATTTGAGCCAAAGTTCATACTTTAAAAACCATCAGCTTGACACTTTACTCGACTCTAAATTTGGGACAGATTTGTACACTTGTTTCATAAAACCGTTTATACCACTTTAAAAGTATTATCTTGATACTCCGCCTTTTAAACCCACTACTAGACTCATCATATTAAGTTTATAAACTTTGAAAACCAGTAGTACCCATTATCTAACCATGCCTAAAGTCCCCGAGAGTCGACCCAAAATCAGCCACAATTTCGGATTGTGGCGATTTGCGTCTCCCGGTACACGAATACTAAAACTAGCATAACTATTGATCCGTAATGAGTTAGAAGCTCTATCTTATACCAAAACGAGCGTCTCGACAACCACTACAATATTATTCCATAATATCAAGCTTTTATCAAACTTTGACCCACGAAAAATCTGCTCTAACCTGATGTCTAAAATACCTTCTTTAAAAATCATATCAAATAAAATTTTCAACTAAATCTAATCATTCACATACCTCTAGAATTACCCTACTATCATACCCATAAACCAAACAATAATAAAACACTTGCATGTCAAATTTTTAACAAAATCAAAGATAAAAAATAAACCTTTTATGATCAAAACATGATGGTCTTGCCAAGATCATTACATGCATAATGATCAAAATATTTTCCAACCACAAAATTATAAAATCTTGAAAACTTGATGCATGTGTATGATTTTGGTATCATTAGAATCACAAGAACATTTTAGAGATGGGACTTGAATTGGTTTTCTTTGATTTTGGCTAGAAAAATGTTTTTGGTGGTGTTTTATGGTGATGGTGGTGGCGGAAATTACAAAGGGGGTGGGGGGGGGGGGGGGGGGGGTGGGGGAAGATTTGTTTTGTGTGTGTGTTTTATGAAGAAAGTGGAAGAAAATCAATATATATGATAGTAGAGGGACCAAACTTGTCAAGTTTGAAACTTTTGGACTAAAAAAAATTTAATAATTTAAAGGGTAGAAAATGACTATTAGTAAATACTGAAAATATGTACGGGGTTCAGGTTTCGTAAAAATACTTTTCAAAAGTTAAAATGCATCAATAATATGATATTATGGTTTCCCGACACGACTTAATACATAATTAAAACGAAATCATCGAACATATTAATTATCGAAACAAGCGATAATAAAATGCAAAATTTTGGGCATCCGTCGGTATCGCGATCACCAGGAATTCTCGTTGTTCATTGATTTTGAGTAAACTCGTTGTAAAATGTACACGGGTGATTTTAAATCAAAAACTTTGATTAAAATATATATGGAAAAATAAAATAAGAATTCTATAATTCCAGATAAAGTATTTATCTATGATCAGAAAATACTTGAAAAGTATAATTTATTAAAATTATCATGATCTCAGGATTTACATATAAGAATACAAGAAAATATAATACGCTGGAAAATTCAAGAAGCACGAATAAAAGAATAAAATAATGTTGGGAAAGTACGGGTTCTTACAACAGGGTTCTTGCCGTACTTATTTCAGTGCGTGTAGTTTCTTCTGAAAGCTTCCTACAGGTCCTCGAACCCATCGATGTTTCATCGTGGAAGCTTGTCGAACCAGGTCCTCGTGTTTCCAGTTAATGTGTAATTGAACATATGGCACCACATAGGTTCTATCCAGCGCTCAATTCCTGCTTGCGATTCAAAGACCTTTAGGTGATCGTCTGTGATGTTTTTTGTCCTCCGAGTAGTTTCAGATGCGACATGTAAACGTATCAACTTTCCCGCGACGCTATGGAAGAGACAAGTCTTCATCATTGCGTCTTTGACGTTGCCAGGATGATTTCCGGCGATCCGTCTCATATTCTGAGGATTATGAGGAATAGCTGATTCTGCGACGTCTAGTGTGATGGTCGTTTGAGTCAGAGATGGATGAGTTGTAGCTCGGAGATCGTCTCCCTATTCTGGATCTGCTTCGACGACTCCTTTTGGATTTCCGATCTCGAGAGTCTTGGGTTGGCTCCTCTCCCTCTGAGGGCTCCCGAGTCTATTATGGGCAGTCGTGCGTTGTTTGCCCTCGGTCGGGGTTTCTGGAGCTTCGCGCTATCTTGTATCCCTTGATTAGTCAGAAGCTTGTTTCTCTTCCTCATGTCCTTCAGGATACGTGATCCGCTCGGAAACATGCTGCCTTTTAAGGCAATCTTACATCCTTTTCTTGCGCCTTGATGTGTTGCAGCGTTCATCCTCAGGAATGGATTCCAGTGTGGCTCTTGCCTCTTTCTCGAAGTTAAGGCGGACCTGTAGATCTCCGCCTAGGATGTTCCTCATCGTCTCTACCAAGTGAGAGGGATAAGAGCTTCGTAGTTCTGGGCACGATGTTTTCGATACGTGCATTTGATGCAGGGTTGACCACTTCACCTTTCGAGGTTCAATCTCGGGGTCCGGGATTATCCGTGACTCCTTATGCGACGCTTGAGGTGGTTCCATCGTGGATGGAGTTACTGTGGACGTCGGCGACACAGGAGTTGCAAAGGGGGAAGTTGGCACGAGTGGTGCTCTACTTCCCGTATTCTGGCTGTTCACCCGACTGGTTGTCCCAGGGGTCGATTGAGTGGAGGCGATGAACGCCTCGTTCGATAATGTTTTTCGTCTTGCCGACTTTTGATTGGCCATAAGCGCACCGGTCTTAGTCGTCTTTTCAAGAGTTTAGTGCAAGGTCCCACGGATGGCACTAACTTGTTGATATAAAAGTTGGATAGACCTTGTATGGTCCGAATTAGGCTTAATTCGGGTATTGGGGACTCTGCCTCTTGCATCAAGTGAATTTATAGCAAGACTGTGCACACAAAAGAAAGAACACTGTTAGGATTACCGTGGGATTGTCTCCCACAATTAGACTCCGGCGTGAGATTAAGTAATCAATTTGTAAAGTAATCGGTAAGGGTTTTAACTAGATTGTGTTAATCGTACCTTTTATGGAACCTAGGGGTCCTTATATAGCCGGTGAAACCCTAATTGTGCTAACCGAATCTTGCGACCTAAGCAAGAGATAATTACCATATACACTTTGATCCTTATATACCAAATAAGGAGAGTGTATATTCTCTTACCTTAGGCGAATTACAGTCGTATTTAGATTGTGATTCCATCTAACTCTGTCCGTGTACAACCAGAGTGCGACCTTCATGAGTCCGGGTGCGACCACCGTTCAATGGACCTTATGAGCCCGAGACAGTATTTACCCGATCCATTCTTGTTAGACCGAATACAAGTAGTACTCGTGAGTTGGACTCTTTACCCAAGTGAGGACTATACGTCATCATGATACAAATCTAAGTCACTATACTATTCACATTACTACACTTGGACCTTAAAGGATTTATTTACTATCAATACATCCGTGATTCGAACATATAATTAAATGGTTCGGTTTAGTTTAGTTTAATTTTTACGGTTTGGTTTTTGGACGAATCAAAAGTTTTTTGTTTTTAAGAAAGTAAAAACCAAACTAATGTTTTGATCGGTTTTTAGTTCGATTTTTTTTGGTTTTCAGGTTTTTCGGTTTTTTTTTGTATATATGAGTTTTCGGCTCGACATTTCGAGCCGGCTAATCCCTAAACAATTAATTTTTTGAATAGCCCGGAGTCATTGTAAGCGAACCTCCGTACCACCCCAAATCTAAAATGGAAATGCAAGGGATCGAAAACTGTGCCTCTCGCATTCAAAGCGAGCGCTAAAATCACACTTGAGCCAATGAGAATAATAATGTGTTGATATCAACTAATGAAATAAAAGATAAAAGAAAGTAATAAATACTACTATATGATTTGGAAGCGTTTTTGGTAACAAGACTTTCGGCTAAAATTTCGGACTAAACACGCAAAGTGTATAATCTACTCGTTAATTAAAAATCACTAGAAAAATATAGCGACACGGTGAATAAAAAAATCCCAGAAAGTCTATGAACACAATTTTGAGGTAAGTTGGCTTCAATTTGTTGATGCTTTACGATTAAATAATAAAGCAATTCACATTTTTTGAGCCCTAATTTAAATCCAAATCGATCCTAACAAGCTTTAATGTTTATTAAGATTGTGTTATTGTATACTTTTAGTGATTTAGCGGGATTTGAATATAGTTCACAAATAGTCTTTTAGGGAACTGTCTATTTCTTTGTGTGTGTTAACTTTTAGTTGGTTGGGTAACTTAAAGAAAAAAGGTATACTTAGATGTGGGTAGTGTTAGCCAAAGGGCTTTCTTTTGTATAGTCAGTAGTATCTTCAGGAAATGGTGTACCATGATAATTTGCAATGCATCACATCTATCAGAAGAAAAGCTTATATTCTTAAGCGTCATAGATTGCACCACACGTACTGCGCAAGTATCCAACTATTGGTGTCTGTTCCGGATGCTTGAATCTTGATACCTTATAGGCTTATAATGTGTTATGGTTATTGTATAATTGCTTTCAGTCGGGTGTGCAAGGGCTGGGCATGTATTTTTATTTCGAATTTACATATGTACAACAAATGGTTCATCTATATATCTTTCTGATTCATGTCTTACATATGTACTGTAATGATTAATATTAAAAAGAAAATTTAATGATTTTAATATTAAGAAGAAAATGTTATGCTATTTAATCCATGTGACTTTTGCCTTATGAAGCATCAAACTCTGAGACAGTCATTACGAGATGGAAGCTCAACGCTTATGTTCAGATATAATAAGCACCCTTCCTCAGGAGATAATTGAAATTATTCTAACTCTTTTGCCAACTCGAGATGCATTGAGGACGAGCATCTTGTCACGGAAGTGGAGATACTGTTGGGAAACCATTCCTAATCTTGTATTGGATGACAAATTGTATAAAGGACACTCTTATGAAGGTCAAATCACGAATTGTCATGAGCTTGGTAATGCTATCTTCCAAGTTTTGCTACTACACAAGGGTCCGCTAGTGGAGTTTACTTTGTCATTTGAACAAGCAATGGTACCTCAGATCGACCAGATAATTCTTTATCTTTCAAGTAGCAACACTTTGAAGAACTTTATATTGGAGAATCGATCAGCCTATCGCTACATATTGCCCTCATCTTTCTATTCAATACAAGGATTAGAATACACAGAAATTTTAAAATGTGATTTTGAGCTTCCCTTAACATATAATGGGTTCACCAAGCTGTTGTCTTTAACACTTGTTGATGTTAATATCACTGCCCAGATGCTTAAAAGTTTCCTCACCTGTTGCCCTCAACTCGAGACTTTCTATTTGGTAACGTCCATATAACCAATTATAAAGCTCCTTCAAAAGAGTAAATTGAAAAAATCGCCTCTGTGGTTTGGATAAAATTTGCAACAACTCCGAAAGTGCAGTTGTTGTCCCTGTGCGGAACTTTGGTGTGCAAGGTTCATCTCTAGCCAAAGTGAATGACTAAATTGCCGAGATAGTACGTCGCCTCCGCAATTATGCCTAGGTGTGAGTTAAGGCTTTTGGTATGCATGTTTGATATAATCTTTTTATTTAACCAAAAATAAAAAGAAGTGAAAGCTAGTTACTTCGGCCAGGACGATACTTGCACATCAAACATTCGTACAGGGACGGTGCTTGCATTTTCGAAGTTGTAAGGACCGCGCTTTCAATTTGACTAAACCACAGGAAGATCTATTGGCATTTACTCTCCTTCAAATAAAGATACATCTTAATAACAGTTATGATGCAGGGTGGACGACCAGAGGATGAGTTTGAAGGAGGAGACAAGTTAGCATTTATTGAGTTGTTTGAGTGTTTGCCTTCAATTGTGCGTATCGGAAGCTCATGGACTTATATGATGGTAATATTGTAGGCTAAATATGACGTCCCATATAGAAAATTATGTATACTAATTCTGGTCTCGTATTCTGTTACAGAACTTTACTGCAGGCGGCATACCACAAAAGCTCCCAACTCCATTAACCCATCTAAGAGAGCTATATTGGCCGTTAGGGCACTTTACGGTACAAGATGGGCTTTCTGCTCTTTTTTGTTTGATCAAAAGCTCCCCAAATTTAGGAAGAATTAATATCGTGGTATATAATGCTACGACATAGTGAATTAGTGATAGTTCCTTATCATTTTGACATGCTATGTGATTTATTTGTTATATTAAAATGCAGTCAAATAATCAACGAAGAAGTTCCACGGATCTTCTTGATCTCCAAGACCACTCGGACTTGAAGTTGGATCATCTTGAGAAGTTGGTGATGCGAAATTTCAATAACTCAGCTGCAGAGCTAAAGTTTGTGAAGCTCGTCCTCGCGAAAGCACCTTTTCTAAAGAAAGTAGTGATAGAGCTTAATGCCCAGACTTCCGTTGATGAAGAAGTGATGATACTTAGAGATTTCTTACAGGTGGCATTTTCTCGCTCATCACCTTTAGCAAATTTCTTGATTACACGCCAGAAAAAATCCTCCTAAATGCTTGGATTACGGTAAAGCTTTTTATTTAATTGTCTGAAACACATTTGTCTTTTTAGGCTAGGCACAACGCATAGGGTCGCGACCTAGTTTTTTCGGCCGGCGACCTAGTGCGACCTATTTGCCACAACCCGGCGACCTAGTGCGACCTAGTTGAAAAAAAAAAAATATTTTTTTTTTAAACACAATAAATTTAATAAAAAACATTACATTTATTTAAAAAAAAACATTACACAATTATTCGAAATTAAAAAACATTAAACATTAAATGGGTGATATCGCCATTATCCATTGCGATTATTCCAAATGTGTTCCACTAGATCGGCTTTTAGGTTGAGATGTAGATGTGGATCGACTATTTGCTGAGTAATTTGAAGCCTTTCTTCATGCGTATTTATCGGATCGTTATCAGCATGTTCTTCTACTTGATGATAATTGGGTGATATCGCCGCCCCCCTATGTTTAATTACCATATTGTGTAATATGATACACGTGTACATTATGTCTGATAGTCGACTTTTTGACAATCCTCCGGCCGGGATATCAATCATCTTCCATTTTGCTTTCAATACACCGAAGGCTCGCTCAACATCTTTTCTTGCTGCTTCGTGCTTCGTTTTATACAATCTTCGTTTATGATCATTTGTCGGCGGATCTTGTATAGACTTAATAAGAACCGACCATTGCGGATATATCCCATCAGTAAGATAGTATCCTCGACGATAATGCACGTTGTTAGCCACGAATCCCAGTTCAGGTGCTTTCCCCGATTTAAGATCATTAAAAATAGGGGACTGGCGTAAAACATTCACGTCGTTATTCATCCCAGCTACACCAAAGAATGCATGCCAAATCCATAAGTCTTGCGATGCAACCGCCTCCAATAAAATGAACGGTGTTGACCCCTGATCACGCCTACTAAATTGAGCTTTATAAGCAACGGGACAATTCTCCCACGGCCAATGTGTACAATCGATACTTCCTAGCATCCCAGGAAACCCGTGTTTTTCCTCGTGAAAAGCATAAAGTTTCTCCATGTCAGTATAAGTAGGCTTTCGCAAGTACTCTGTACCATATAATTGCATTATGCCGGTACAAAACCATCGAAGACACTGTCGTGCTGTTGTCGCACCCATTTGCAAATATTCGTCTAGAGAATCAGGCACAGCTCCGTACGCCAATTGACGAATAGCGGATGTGCACTTCAGCAAGGGCGAAAGACATTCTCGATTCAAAGCATTCGTTGAGTTTCGAAAATAAGAATAATTATTTTTCAAATCGTCAACAATTTTTAAGAATAAATCGCGATCCATTCGGAATCGATCACGAAATGTCTCTGCAACATATTGCGGCCCTTCAGTAAAATACGCATCTACTAGACGATTATGTGCACCCTGATAATCTCTATATATATACGCCCGTTTTTTGGGGCGTGATGCTTCATAAGCCTGTGCGCAAGCTTGCGTAAAAGCTTCTAACTCACTAGTAACTTCTTCTTCGTCGTCGGAAGAGTCGGCAAAAAACAATTCATAAGACATTTTTGGAGATTTTGTGTGTTATTTTTTGTGATAATTGGTAATAAGATAGGGTATTTATAGGGAATTTTTAAATTTATAACCGTTTGGAATTTAAAAAAAAAAAACAAATATGACCGTTTGAATTTTTAAGGCTTAATAAACAACACACATTTTAACTAGGTCGCGGTTAGGGTCGTTTTGGCCTCGATTTACACCGGCGACCGAATCGCCGCAACGCGACGATTCGGTCGCGACCGACGTTCGACCGAAAAAATTCCAGCGCGTTGCGCCCAGCCTTAGGTTGATTACCAGTTGCTACATTTTTTCCGCGTTGCCGTTAAAAAGAAAAAAAGATACTATCTGTGTTAGTACGTTGGGCTTTCTGTAGTTACTTAGATTTCCATTTGTATGAACTTTTTTATTCGGCTTAATTCAGAAATAAACAAATTCATGACTATAAGCCGAAATATTTAACTATGGTTTTTTTTTAAAACGGAAAATTTTATAAAACTAGCAAGAAGCTAGAAAAAAAAACATTACAAGGAGATCAAGTTAGAGTTTTTCAACCAAGTCTCCCAAGATAAAGAAGCATTACATCTGTTAAGGCATCAGAAATAAGAACGGGAAACTATATCATCAAAAGGAGTGGACAATCTTGGGGTATTCTCGTCCAAGATCAACTTGTTTCGAAAGACCCAAATGTGCCACCAAGCAACCATGCAAACTCCTTCCACCATCTGCTTAACCTTCGAGGAAAAGCGAATAGCTGAAAACCAAACAAGTCAATCATCAAAGGACGATATTCTCGCCAATCAATTTCCCACCATCGAAGTATTCTACGAAAGATTTGAGCCGCAAGATTACACCTGAAAAAAATATGTTCTGAAGTTTCGGTAACAAAACCAAAAACCTGGCAAAGATCCGATTCCATAACAATACCACGATTTGCCAACTTACTCTTAGTTGGAAGGCGATCCCTCCAAGCAAAAACGTTTATCTTGATAGGAATAAGATTCACCCATTGGGTAGGAACACTGGAAGAAGGAAGCAATAAATTATCTATGCAAGAACGAACCTCCTTAACTCGAAAAAGACCATCTCCTGAAAGATCACATATCCACATGTCGTTGGAGGAAAAAAGAGAGACGTGATCAATATACTCATATAACTCGTTCCATTGCTGACGTTGTGCTCTTCACGAACAGGCATGCAAATGAAGCATCTATAGAGGACCAGCCAAACTTGAACTCTACCGTAGGATCTTGGATCAACTCTAGGTCAAAATTACGAGGGAACTTGCTGCAGAAGGGATGCTCGGTAATCCATGGATCTTTCCAAATTGCGTCCATCCCCTACGCGTTTCTTACAATGAGAAGTAAAATTGAAGCCTTTAGAAATCAAGGCATTCTTTTCACGAAGAATAGAACTCCACAACGAAGAGAACTTTACCGAATTCGAGTCAACATAGCGACCATATAAAGATTGAATAACTCGATACCATAAAGAACCATCTTCGGATATGAAACGCCAGACCCACTTAAAAAGTAAGGCCCGATTTAAAGCAAAGAAACTAGAAACTCTAAGACCTCCATTTTTCTTAGACGCTAAAACCTTATCCCAAGCCACCCATGAAATCGTTTTCTCCAAAGGATCAGCCCTTTGAAAAAGTTACTACGAATCGTTTCCATTTCTTTCAGAGTACCAATCGGAACTTTAAAGATGGAAAATTATAAATGGGAGAAGCTCCAAGAACCGACTTCAGAAGAGTTAACCTGCCACCTATGGACAATGTATTAGCTTTCCACTTAGACAAACGTTGATGTATTTTCTGAATAGGGTCAGACCAGGCAGAAAGGCGAGACATGCAATCTCCCACCATCACACCAAGATATCGAAACGGACCTTGCATAAAAGAAAATCCAATAAGCGAAAATGCCTGATTAACTAAACTGCGATGCACACCAACTCCCTTGATTTGACTCATATGCATATTTATTTTCAGCCCAGACGCTAGAAAAAACATTTAAGAAACTTAATAATGTTACCCATGTTAGATTCAGACCATTCCCCCATAAAAATGGCATCATCGGCGTAGAAAAGGTGTCAAAGAACCATTGAGTCACTAGTCTTGAGTCCTTTAAAAACACCTTCGTTAAGTGATCTAGAAAAAGAAATGTGAAGTGATTCCATGATAAGAATAAATAGAAAAGGCGCCAAAGGATCACCTTGTTTTAACCCACAAAACGTTGGAAATTCATGAGACGGACTATCGTTCACCAAAACCGGCGCCATAGATGAACTAAGAGTACCAATAATCCATTTGCACCAATTAGGACCGAACCAAAACGCGTGAAGTACGTACATCAAATAATCCCATCTCACGGAATCATATGCCTTTGCAAAATCGACTTTAAAAACCATTGCTTGTTTCTTCTTCCTTTTGCACCATGCAGGTAATTCATTAAAAGAATGAAAGGGTCGTCTAAGATTTGTCTGTTGGCTACGAACGCAGATTGAGTGTCAGACACGAGATCCAAAATAACCGTAGACAAATGAGTAGCTAAGATCTTAGTAATAACTTTGTAGACACTTCCGATCAAACTAATAGGTCAAAATCAGACACAAACTTTGCATCCGTGACTTTTGGAATCAAGGCCATGAATGTCGCGTTGTAACCCAGCGGAAAAGAACCTTTAGCAAAAAAACATTCAACAGCCGCGCAAAAGTCTGGGCCGATGAAACTCCAATATCTCCTAAAAATTCGAAAGTGAAACCATCAGGACCAGACTTTTATTAGTTCCACAATCCCACACAACGCGCCATGTTTCATGAAAAGAAATATTACAGTCCAAAATCGCAGCCTGATCATCTGAAAGCTTATTAGGAAAGTCGATATTAATCTTGAACGGAGTGCTAACAGGTTTTTTAAACCGGTTGGCAAAGTGACTCATAAACTCATCTTTAACCACCTTCGGATCAGTAAGCCACTCACCTTCATTTAGAATTCCTAGAATAGACAAAGTGGACCACTTTTTGTTAATAATTCCATGTAAAAATTTCGAATGTTCGTCCCCCTCTATAGCCCATTTGAGTTTCGACTTTTGGATCCTATCAGTAGATTCCATACGATAAAAATCGTTAATAAGACGAGAGAGTTCCAGTCTTTTGAGCATAATTTCTTGAAAAACAATACCAATATCTATGACATTATCAATAGCGTGTTGGGGTTTACTTCGTTCCAACAGGGTGAAGATAATCAATAGCCTAACTACGTACCAATGAATGGTTACCGGATATCTCTTGAAGTCGTGTAATCACTTTCCAAAGAAGATTATTCGACCCTGTGCCTGGGTTAACACGAATACCTCCTTGGGATAAAACCAAGAGTTAGTTCTTGTTTTAGGCACAAATCAAGAACTCTGTGCGTGTAAGTGTTTCCTGTTTTCGTATATCTCATCATGCAAAATATGATCACTATTTATAGTGATCCTATTCCTTAAGGAATGTAACTCCTAGTCAAAGGTATTAAGAGCATTAATCGGCCTATTAATCTCATAATAACCTTCATAAAGCATAGTGGTTACATGACCATAAACCTGGTCATCAAGTCAATATTTAACCCTCATTAACTGGTCAAAGAGGTTACAAAGACTTTGTGCATCACCAGGAGCAACGTCCTAACCAGGAGCAGCTTCCTAACCAGGAGCAACTTCCTGACCAGGAGCAACTTCCTACTGATATCACAACCACTATATTGAGTCCAGGGAGGTAAGGGACTTAATGGGTGTACACTCCGTACCTCCAAACCCATTTACAAGTATTACCCGTTCCCACAATTGCACTAAATTTCCAACAATCCTCCCCAATTTAGTACAATTCCTTTTTGCATGAAAATCAACTTTAGCAAAACCAGTGCATAAATGAAAATGTCCTGAGGATTGAATTTCCATCTTAGTACATCACTCCAAATATTCGAGAATCAGGGTGTTCTAAGAATTGAACCCTTCAACTACTTTGAACACCTGAAGATAACATACACCCAAGTTTTCAAACACTTAAAACGCTCCTGACACCATACAAGCCATGTGTCCATATCCAATTCATAAATGTTGTAAGAGCCAAAGTCCATGCTCCTTGAGGCGGCGAAACCTCAACATTTACATAGGTGGTTCCTCTTTAGTTCATGCTCCTGCTTAAGCACTTTTTCAAAGAAATTAACCATTAAGAAGTTTATAACTTCATCCTCCTTTCAGCAAGTACAAGCACATCCTTGGGATGATATGTAAAACATGTGCTTCAGTCCCCTGAATGTTCAGCTTTCCACATTGAACTCAGCTCCCAAGTTTCCTCAGGAGGGAGTTGGGTGTCCTAGCATTCAGTGACTAGAGTGGACTTTTAAACCCATCCCTTTACCAGACTTTATAACCAAGTCTCTAGCCAATCCCTTCGTCAAGTGATCAGCTAAGTTTTGTTGAGACCTCACAAACTCTATTGAAATCACCCCATTCGTGATCTACTCACGAATCATGCTATGTCTAACACCTAGGTGTCTAGACTTGCCATTGTACATCTGGCTATATGCCTTAGCCAATGTAGCTGCACTATCACAACGGATAGAAATGGGTGCCATAGGTTTGACCCACAATGGAATCTCAAGAAGCAAGTTTCTCAACCATTCAGCCTCTTTACCAGCAGCTGCTAGAGCCACAAATTCAGATTCCATTGTTGAACCAGTAATGCAAGTTTGCTTCTTGGATGCCCAAGAAATTGCACCACCACCAAGAAGGAATACCCAGCCACTTGTGGATGAATTATCCTCAGTATTGCTGATCCAACTTGCATCAGTGTAACCTTCCAACACTGAAGGATATCCAGTATAAGATAAACAATAATCCATTGTTCCTTTCAAATACTTCAGTACCCTCTGAATTGCTTGCCAATGCTGAGTACCAGGATTACTAGTATACCTACTCAGTTTACCCACAGCAAATGCAATGTGAGGCCTAGTACTAGTCATGGCATACATCAAGCAACCAATAACCCTAAAATACTCAAGCTGGGAGACAGCCTGACCATTGTTAGGCATTAGTTTCTCACTTGTATCCATAGGTGTACTTACTGGAGTACAATCAAAGTGATTGAATTTCTTCAGCACCTTCTCAATGTAATGAGACTGAGAAATTACAATACCATTACTTTCATGTTTAATCCTTATGCCAAGGATAACATCAGCCTCCCCCATGTCTTTCATGGAGAACTTTGATGACAAAAAATCCTTTGTCTGATCAACCTTAGCTTGGTCAGTACCAAAGATTAACATGTCATCAACATATAGGCAAATGATGACTCCTTTACCAGATTCATCAAATTTGCTGTATACACATTTGTTAGCTTGGTTAAGTGAATAACCATTAGACAAAACCACTTCATCAAATTTCTGGTGCCATTGCTTAGGTGCCTGCTTCAGTCCATATAAGGACTTAATCAGTTTACACACCTTACCTTCATGACCAGGCATGATGAAGCCCTGAGGTTGGTTCATATAAACCTCCTCATCCAAGTCACCATTCAAGAATGCTGTCTTCACATCCATCTGATGAATAATCAGATTGTGAATACTTGCTAGAGCAATCAACATTCTTATGGTACTGATACGTGCTACTGGAGCATAAGTATCAAAATAGTCTATCCCTGACTTTTGTTTAAAGCCCTGAATGACTAACCTTGCCTTGAACTTTTCAACAGTTCCATCTACCTTCATTTTCCTTTTGAAAATCCACTTGTTACCAAGTGGATTACAACCTGGAGGTAGATCAACCAACACTCAAGTGTTGTTGCCCATGATGGAATCCATCTCATCATTGATTGCTTCTTTCCAGAATGCAACATCCTGGGACTTCATTGCTTCATCAAATGTTTTGGGATCATCCTCAACATTAAAGCAATAGTAGTACTGGTCAGAGACCTCATCCCTTGTTCCTTCAACTAGGTATAGTTGAAATTCAGGCCCAAAATTTTTTGGAGTCCTATGCCTTGTGCTTCTTCTAAGCTCAGGCTCAGGTTGCTGAACCACAACCTCATCAGTGACCCTTTCAGGTTCCACTGAAACACCAGTGTCCTCAGCTCCTATAGGAGTCCTAAGGCTTGGTCTAGGGACTGATGAGAACCTAGTCTCATCAAAGTTAGCATCCCTTGGTTCAATGATTGAGTTTATTGAAACTGAATCATTCGGTTCAATTACATAGAACCTATAAGCCTTGGAATGCTCAGCATATCCAACAAAGATGCATTCAATGCCTCTTTCACCCAAGGTTTTCACCTTTGGATCAGGGAGTCTTACAACAGCCCTACAACCCCAAACTTTGAGGTAATTCAAGTTTGGTTTCCTTTTAGTCCAGAGTTCATAAGGGGTAATCTTGTTCCTTTTATTAGGAACCCGATTTAATAAATAGCAAGCTGTTAACATAGCTTCTCCCCAAAACCCTTGACTGAGTCCTGAGTAGGACAACATGGAGTTAACCATCTCTTTTAGTACTCTATTTTTTTCTTTCAGATATACCATTTTGTTGTGGAGTATAGGGAGCAGTTGTCTCATGGATGATTCCAACAGACTCAAAGTACAAAGTATCCATGCACTCACCTCCCCTATCAGTCCTAAATCTTTTGATTTGGACTCCTTGTTGTAATTCAACTTCAGTTTTAAATACTTTAAATTTATCTAATGCTTCATCCTTAGTATGCAACAAATAGACATAACAAAACCTTGAAGCATCATCAATAAATGTTACCAAGTATTTCTTATTCCCTAATGAGGGAGTAGCATGCAAATCACATAGGTCACTATGGATTAGCTCCAAAACTGTAGTTACACGTTTTACATCCTGAAATGGTTTCTTAGTAATTTTATTCAGCATACAAGTCTGACACTTATCAGTGTCCATGTCAAAAGCTGGAATTAACCCATCCTTAGACATATCTTGCATCCTCTTATAATGGACATGGCCTAGTCTAGCATGCCATAGTGATGAATCATTCAGTTTAGTGGTAGTCATCAGGACAGAATCAACATTTATACTAGAATCAATATTAAGCCTGAACATTTGATTACTCAAATAGCCAAAACCAATAAACACACCATGTTTAGATAAAACAAATTTATTAGATTCAATCACTTGTTTATAACCACAATTATTCAAAACACTACTAGAAACCAAGTTCTTCCTAATATTAGGAACATGCAAAACATTAAACAAAGAAACAATCTTTCCAGAACTAAATTTAAGATCTACACAACCACGCTCTTTGGCTTATCACTTTCATGCACCCTGAGGGATTCCTCAATGCGCAAATGACTGCCCAACTCAACAAGAGTTAATTCCTTCTTCTTATGTTTCAAGGTGTGCTTGAAATCTTTCCAAGAAGGAGGTAGTTTGTCAATGACACACGAGACCTGAATGGTCTCATCCATGTTCATTTTATGTTGTGTAAATCTGCCAAGTATTCCAAGAAGTTCATTGTATTGTTCCATGACTGGTCTTGAATCAGTCATTTTGTAATTTGTGAAATCACTCACAAGGAACTTCTTACTTGATGCATCCTCAGCCATATATTTGGCTTCCAAGGAATCCCATAGTTCTTTAGCAGATTCAACATTTTGGTAAATATCAAATAAAGAATCAGACATACCATTGAGAATTATGCCGCGACACATATAATCATCATTCTCCCATTTGCTCCTTTTCCTCAGTTCCTCCAAAGTAGCATCATCACCACCATCAGGAATGGGAGTGGTCAACACGTACACCACGTTCATGGTAGAGAGAAGAAAGTGCATCTTCTTCTACCATCTCCTAAAATAACCCCTTCAAACTTGTCCAGTTTGGAGAAGTTAGCCACCATATGCTTCATTGCCGCCGCCATTGATTATCACAAAATAATCTTCTTTGATTGTTGGGGTTTACTTCGTTCCAACAGGGTGAAGATAATCAATAGCCTAACTACGTACCAATGAATGGTTACCGGATATCTCTTGAAGTCGTGTAATCACTTTCCAAAGAAGATTATTCGACCCTGTGCCTGGGTTAACACGAATACCTCCTTGGGATAAAACCAAGAGTTAGTTCTTGTTTTAGGCACAAATCAAGAACTCTGTGCGTGTAAGTGTTTCCTGTTTTCGTATATCTCATCATACAAAATATGATCACTATTTATAGTGATCCTATTCCTTAAGGAATGTAACTCCTAGTCAAAGGTATTAAGAGCATTAATCGGCCTATTAATCTCATAATAACCTTCATAAAGCATAGCGGTTACATGACCATAAACCTGGTCATCAAGTCAATATTTAACCCTCATTAACTGGTCAAAGAGGTTACAAAGACTTTGTGCATCACCAGGAGCAACGTCCTAACCAGGAGCAGCTTCCTAACCAGGAGCAACTTCCTGACCAGGAGCAGCTTCCTACTGATATCACAACCACTATATTGAGTCCAGGGAGGTAAGGGACTTAATGGGTGTACACTCCGTACCTCCAAACCCATTTACAAGTATTACCCGTTCCCACAATTGCACTAAATTTCCAACATAGCGGACATTATCTCCTTGGTTGACCTTAAAAAACCAGAATGGATCAAATTTTGATCTTTAATCTACGTCCAGATAATGACCTTTAACCCTTGAAATTTTCTTAAAACGGATCATTTTATTATTATCCGAGAAAGAAAAAGAATTCCAAGCTTGCTCCACCATTTTGTCAAACCCTTCCTTTTGAAACCTCAAATGATAAACTCGAAACATGGTAGGCCCAAAATCCGAGAAAACTTCCTTAAGAATAATAGGACGAGGATCGGAAAGATGTCTATCACGACACAAAGCTGAGATAGAGGGAAACGAAGACAAGATTCCATCCGATACTAAGAAACGATTGTAACACCTGTTAATTTTCCCTACTTTGTAAAATGACTATTTTACCCTTTGACTTTTTATTTAGTCAACTATGTGATTTAACTGTGTTGGAACCGGGAGGTTATCCTGCGTCTTCTGAAAAACTGTTTGCTGACGAGTAATGGCCTGACACTGTGCTCAGTCATTATTTTGAACATTTTCTGTGAACCTCACCAAAGTGCTGAGACGGTCAATGAATTGACGATAATCCATGAGATTATTCGTTATCTGTGAATTATGTACTTAACTGTCGAGTTTTTAACAGCGTGATCGTATTTTCATGAGCAGCGTATTTAAATATTTCTGTATATATTTATATATGCCTGTATTTTAGTATTTTGCTATTTATAGTAATAAATCGTATTTATTGTGAATATTTAATTAACGTAACGCGTTTTCGTATTTTACGTCGTTTTTACGTTTAACCGTCGTTAGCGTGCATAAAATACTTTACAAATTATAAAATGTCAGTTTTCGTCGAAAAATCGAATTTAATATATTTCGTCAAATTTTTAAGTTTTACGTAATTTTTAACTTAACTATATACTTTTTGATATTTACCTAAAACTAACTAACCTTTTTAATTTTTGAATAATTTACCCCCATATGGGACCCCCATAACCGGCCAAAACCAACACCATGTGCATGATACACCAACACTTCACTCTTTACCATATTAAGCTTATACTTACACTTCTTACAACATTTAACTTACTAACCAAAACCACCTCAAATAATTCACTTATTCACTTCATTTCACTTCAAAAAAAAACACACATACCTCTCTTTCTCTCTCAAAACACACGGCACACATACACATACATTTTCCACCATTGTTGATTTCTTAAAGCTTCATTTTAACAAGAATTAACACAAAACAAATACACCCTAGAGTTTGTACAAGCATAAAGAAGAATGGTTATTCTTGGTTTGTTGATTTGAGTAGTTTTTGGGTTGAAGTTATAGAGTAGAGTTCTTGTTGATTATTAGTGGGTTAGAGCGTAGATCGGGTCGTTGTGATTACGTAGAGTCGTTACTCAAGGTTACTTCTTAAACCTTTTTCATTTTTTTCATTTTCCATGCATAATCTTTGTAGATCTATGCATGCATGTTACTCATCAAGTATTTTCTTGAAATAAAATGATAAAAACTATTTTTGGTCATGAAATATTTTAAGATCTATGGAAATTATGTGTTGATCTATTAGATCCATACATGAAAATGGTTTAATTGAAAGACTTGTGAAAAATATAAGTATGTATATTTTAGATTTGTGAACTTGAAGAAATTTTTTTGATTTTGTTGGTGTTTATGAATAATTGGAGGGAACTAGTAGTGTTACTACTAGTGGTTACGCTTGAAAATGGTCGAAAACGAGTTTTTACGAAAAACATACAATCTGTCCGATTTTTATAAGAGGCGTAGAGGGTCGTGAAAATTGTTTTGACACTAGTTTACTACGATATTATGAAAATATAAGTTAATACCTTCGTTTCGATATATTATGGGCTAAAAACGGAGCTAAAATGAGTAAGATATTGTCGTTTAAATTTCGTTGTCGGAAAACTTAATTTTTGTGAAAAACACTATAGTGTGTTTGCTGTCTAGATTTTTAAAGTGGTCGAAACGACGTTTTCAAGTCAAACGGAGTTGTTTTAAGTGTCGAAATGGTTACTACATGGTATGTATAAATGTTGGACTCGTTTTGTGAAAGGGTATTAGCGCGAAATGTGAATACTTGTTGTACCGTTAAAAGTTTGAACGTTGGAAGTGGAAATTAATACTATTGCGGAAAATGACTTGTTGAAATATTGGCGATTGAGAGATTGTTGAAAATAGGGGTTTTAGGACGAGATTTGAGTACTTACTAAAAATGGCAAATTTTTATGTGACGCCGAAAGGCTGCCGAATTTTCGTTAGAAATCGTGTTGGAAAATTTATTAAGATAAATTTTGGTAAATTAAAATTTACGCCGAAAGGCTGTCGAGATTTCGTCGAGTCAAAAATAAATATTTTTGCCTAAGTATATATATACTGTAATGTTTATTACGATATAACATTTACAAGTCACGATTTTAACAACAAAATATATACATGATCGATGAGTAACGTACATGATGAACTATTGTGACTTATTTGCTAGCGCCTAAATTATAGTATTATATTTAGGTTGTTGCTAGAGTTGCTCGCTACTATTTGATCTTACTTGTGCGGTTTGAATTGTTGCTTGAGGTGAGTTTATAGATCCCTATTAAACTGCTTTCTATGTTTAATGTTTTGAGATGTGATAAATGATTTGATGCTTGCTTCTGGACGCAAGTAAAACTTGATTTCTGTGAACGCTTTGTGAACACTATTTATGAGATAGCTTAAGTTGCTTTAGCCATAGTCCCCACTATCGTGAATCGTTAGTTACTCTGCTGGAGTAAGCTCTTATGTTACGGATAGATCTATTGAGGGTTGACAACCTCCACTCGGGCATTCTGACACCGGACGAGTGTGTACCATTTGTATGAACGGAGTCATCTTGGCTAGGTACTCCATTGGGGCAAAATTTATGTATGCAATCTATTGTATGCACTGGATCACTAGTTTCGATGTCACGAGCTTAGCTATCATAAATATTGTGAACACCCAATTTATGCTACACTTGGCACTATATTTCCTATAGTTGCACGTGTACATGAAATGAAATCTGAAATTGAATTACTATGAACTTTTACTTGAAACCTATATTCTCACCAACTTTATGTTGACCCAATTTAGCATTTATCTCAGGTAATTGATGATGATTTGTATCTGCTGTGTGAAGTACTTGGAGTCCGCATGCATTTCTTGGCTATCTTCGGACATTTATTTACTTATGCATTTGAACTATTATCTCGTTGATGTTTAAAACTTTTACATTCCGCTGCACTATCTTTTGAAATTGATGTAACACCCCCACAATTGCTATGCGCAGCGGAACTACAACAATGGGTGCTACACAGTATTCATTGCACACAAGATATATCAAACGACGCTAAAAGACGTCAACTTAAAACTTGAAATTTAAAAATTGTTAGATAATACATGTCCACAGTTTTTCCAACCCCAAATAGTGCACAGAGTTTAGCGTTTTCGGTCCCCATGAATCTCAACCCCAAAAACTTTAGTTTACAACCACATGACATTAAACATAAAAATTGTTTAAGTAGAAAAGGAGGGAAAAACAAGCGGACACCAAGCCGTACACACAACATCCATCCCATGCATGCTCCATCCTACTTCTCAACGGTTACCTGAAACACATGCCAAAAATTTGGTCAACGAAAACGTTGAGTGGAATTCATAGGTTTTTCAATCCATTTGAACGTATATATAATAAAAACCATTCGTGATCATTTATAGTCTTGTCGATCAAACAAACTATAATCAGGATACTGACAATTGTGTTTAAGCTCATGACACTAATCCGTTAACTCAATCACCCGCGTAAATATACCGGCATGATTCAGATGAAACCAGTGCCCCTTCTAAAGGCATCAGTTGCAATTATACCTTATTTCTCATACAAAATAATCTACCGCAGAACTTACTATAAGTACAGCTTCTCGGCTAGCATTGGGTCGTTAACCCCGTAGTACTACAAATTGCATAAGCGGCTATTTCCCCCTACTCGAGGGCAAGACAATAGTTAATAGTTCATGATTTTAGGGACTTTTGCAACTTTGGTACTCAACACAATTTCTAAGGCAACTTTCGGGTCTAACAATCATTCATGATATACGTTCCTTTTAAAAACTAGCATGCATTTCCCTCGCGGGTAAAACAATTTGAAATAATATAAGCGAGGCTATAAATTCACACCTTAGGTATTAAGTAGTCGGTAGTTCGAGGAGTGATCACTGACGACGAAACGGATGCCCGGGTAAATCAACACCTATCACAAATAACGCGTAATGAGTAATCTCATTTAAATACTTACGGTACTGTATAAAATACATATATACAAGTCACTTAGGACAAATATAACTCACGCCAAAAACAAAACAACAAGTATCATTCATTTTATTCCATTCGTTCTCAATACTTACGTTGTCCATTTTTATTCGTTCTCGCCGGTACTTGACTAAAGTACGGGCTGTTTTACCTTATTAAACCATGCTTATAAAATTTGAAAATTTTCCAAAAATCCTATATGACCTGTAGATAAAATGTTTTTAAGCTCAATAAAAGTTTTTACTTTTTCGACCCGTTACGCAACTCATTTCCACGACTACATTTTACGGGCTGAAATTGCGCTTCGACCAATTTTGACCTCTTTGACCTATATGAAAAATACCTTTGACTTCCTTGACACCTAAGTCAACATATATACTCATTTACACAGGTTAGGGACCAAATTTTGACCCTTGACCATTTACCAATTTATACTTGTGACCCTCGGGATTTGACTAAAACTTTGCACAAATTCGGATTGTGAAAGTCCTCGTCTCCCGGTACCCGATCTTTAAAATGTCATAACTTTTAGCTCGTTTTGAGTCACGGGCTCTACCTTATACCAAATTAAAGCTAGAAAGACCCTCTATCACTACATTTAGCTTTCAAGACCTGGAACAAAAATCATTTTTATAAAATGGACCAAATGTTTCTGCCTAAAAATGACCATACCAAAAACATGCTTAGACTCGATTCCAAGACTTCTAATCACCACTAAACATCATCCTAAGCCTTCCCAAACATATCCTAACATCAAACTTCAATCCTACCCCTATTGATCAATCAAACTCAAAATCAAGAATCAAAGAAAATGAACATGCAACCACTAACACCTATGTAAAACACCCTTAAACATCAAGCCAAACACAAGACTAACATGCAAAACCAACAACCACCATGGCTCCCCAAACACCCCCTTTGCCGTGGGGTTTGGGTGACCCAATCACCACAACCAAATTAATTTTGGTGGGTTTTCATGGTGTTTATACTTCCATAACACTTAATATCAACATGCATTAGCTCATTTAGCCTCAAAAACGAATTTGGATCATATGGAAAAATCTTGAAAATTTTTTATCAATGCATGTTGGATTTGAGCACATGAATAGGTGGGGAATGACCAAACTAAGTGTGGTCTAACCTTAGATTTTTGAAAAATCAAGTGGAAGAAGATTTTTGGTGGGTTTTTGATGGTGTTGGGGGTGTCCGTCGGCTTTAGGGAGAGAGGAGAGAGTGATGGTTTGATTTTTGGTGCAAGTGTTGTGTGTGTTTGTGTTTATGGCAAATTTGGCCTTTTTGGTGGGTTAGGAGGGACCTTTGTGCAATTTTTGGCTTCTTTTGTCCTTAAATGAAAAACGTCCTCAAAACTTTGCGGGTTCGACTCATTTGTCAATTTTGAAAATTTTACGGGAGTCGGAAATCTTCCCGAACGCTCCAAAATATTTTTGGGATACTTTAAATGTACTCGGAAGGCTATAAAACTCACCCGACTCAACTTAACACGAACCGTAAATAAAATTCTCGAAAAATTACATTATCGATAAATCGTCAAAAATTATATGAAATTGGGCATCCCTCGGGATCGTAATCGTCATCGTCCTTCTTAAACCGTCAACCGTAAAAATTGTAACCTCGAACATCGGCTTTAACCAAAATACTTATAAGTATAGGAATTTTAATTTAATAAAAATTTCAAAAATTAGCGTAATTTAGGGTATCGTTAATGACCTCGATTCTAGGGTGTCACATCCACCCCTCCTTAAAGAGAGCGACGTCCCGGCGCTCGCCTCTTCTTGTACTCACATTTCGTCTACTGGAACAGATGAGGATACCTTTCCTTGAAAAAGTCCTCACGTTCCCAGGTGTATTCCGGTCCACGCTTAGAATTCCATCGGACCTTCACAATAGGAATCCTACTATGCTTCAACCGCTTGACCTCCCGGTCCATTATTTCCACAGGTTCTTCCACAAAGTGCATTTTGTCGTCTAGTCGAATCTCGTCCAAAGGAATCACCAATTCCTTGTCCGCCAAACTCTTCTTCAGGTTCGATACGTGAAACGTGTCATGAATAGCACTAAGCTCGGTCGGCAATTCTAACTTGTACGCTACTGGTCCAATTCGTTCAACGATCTTAAACGGTCCAATATACCTCGGACTCAACTTTCCTTTCTTTCCAAAACGAATTACACCCTTCCATGGCGATACCTTGAGCATAACCATATCTCCAACTTCAAACTCCAACGGTTTCCTTCGGTTATCGGCATAGCTCTTCTGTCGGCTTCTCGCAGCAAGTAGTCGGTTCTTGATCTGCACGATCTTCTCTGTCGTTTCTAAAACCATTTCGGGTCCAGTCAATTGACTTTCCCCTACTTCACTCCAACACACGGGCGATCTACACTTCCTTCCGTACAATGCTTCGAACGGTGCCGCTTTGATACTCGCATGATAACTATTATTGTACGAAAATTCCACCAGAGGCAAGTGGCGTTCCCAACTTCCCCCAAAATCAATCACGCATGCTCGGAGCATGTCCTCCATCGTTTGAATCGTTCGTTCACTCTGGCCGTCAGTTTCCGGGTGATAAGCCGTGCTTAAACTCAGTTCAGTGCCCATCGCACGTTGAAGCGATCTCCAAAATTCCGACGTAAATCTACTGTCGCGATCCGAAATGATCGATAACGGCACTCCATGTCTACAGACGATCTCCTTCACGTACATGCTGGCGAGTCTTTCCATGCTGTCCGTCTTCTTCATAGGTAAGAAATGAGCAGATTTCGTCAACCTGTCCACAATTACCCATATCATATCGCTTCCACTAGGAGTCCTAGGTAAGCCCGTCACAAAATCCATTGCGATTTTTCTCCCATTTCCATTCTGGGATTTCTGGTTGTACCAACAATCCAGATGGTTTCTTATGTTCTGCCTGAACCTTCGCGCAAGTCAAACACTTACTGACGTAACGAGCAATATCTGCCTTCATATTCGGCCACCAATAGACTTTCTTCAGGTCGTGGTACATCTTATCCGATCCAGGATGTATCGAATACTTCGACTTATGCGACTCATTCATAACCAATTCTCGAACTCCAGGCTTTCCTTCCTCAGGTGAACACAATGGCAACCAAATTCGATTCTCAAAATATCTCAGTCCGTCAGACCTAATCACGAAAATAGGTTTCAACATTCGTCCCAAATTCTCGGCTTCAACATTCCCTTTCATTAAACCTCTCTCCTGAGCCTTTAGTATGGTTTCGGTTAAGTCAACGCTCTCACTCATCACTAAAGCTCTAACCCTCAAAGGTTTCTCCCGTTCCTTCCTACTCAATGCGTCCGCTACAACATTCGCCTTCCCAGGGTGGTAGCGAATTTCGCAGTCATAATCACTCAGTAGTTCAACCCGTCGTCTTTGTCGCATATTCAACTCCTTTTGATCTAAAATGTGCTGCAAACTCTTGTGATCAGTGAATACAACACACTTTGTCCCATACAGATAGTGTCTCCACAGTTTCAACGCAAAAACCACCGCTCCTAATTCCAAATCGTGCGTCGTGTAGTTCTCCTCATTCTTCCTTAATTGCCTCGACGCGTAAGCTATCACCTTTTCACGTTGCATTAATACCGCTCCATAACCTTTACGAGACGCATCACAATACACTACGAAATCTTCGGTTCCTTCAGGCAATGATAAAATCGGCGCGGAACATAACTTATCCTTGAGCGTTTCGAAAGCAAGCTCTTCCTCATTTCCCCATTCATACACCCTATTCTTTTCGGTAAGCCTCGTCAATGGTTTCGCAATCAACGAAAATCCTTCGATAAACCTTCTATAATACCCAGCTAAACCCAGAAATTGTCGAACTTCAGTCGGCGTCGTCGGTGCTGACCATTCCCTGATCGCTACGATCTTGGCAGGATCCACACGAACTCCCTCACTATCGATCACATGACCTAGAAACTGCACTGATTCCAACCAAAACTCACACTTAGAGAATTTTGCATACAGCTTCTCCTTCCTTAACAACTCCAAAATCTTTCTTAGGTGCTTCTCGTGCTCCTCCTTACTCTTAGAGTAAATAAGTATGTCGTCGATGAAAACAATAACAAACTTATCTAGATACGGCTTGCACACGCGATTCATAAGATCCATGAATACAGCAGGCGCGTTTGTCAACCCAAACGGCATCACTCGAAATTCAAAGTGTCCATACCGCGTACGAAAGGCGGTTACAGGAATATCCTCCTCTCTTACACGCAGTTGATGATACCCTGATCTTAAATCGATCTTTGAGTATACACTGGAACAGATCAATTGCAAGGTTCAATTAAGTCGATTTTAAAAGCGTAGTTTCCTAACTTCAAGGTACACCCTTTCAGTATAGAATTCGTACTAACAATTTTTCCATCGGCTAATTCAACATTATAACTAGTCGTTAACAACACCGGTTCTCTATCGATATGACGACTAAATCTAACGTCTACAAAACTCTTGTCGGAGCCAGAATCAAATAAAATACTAGCATAACAAGCGTCTAGCAAAAACGTACCGGTAACCACATTGGGACCCTGTGGCTTATCAGCAGTTCCCACTTGATACACAGCAGCCGCATTATTACCTCCCCGCCTGTTTCCTGCCTTCGGGCAATTCGCTTGCACATGACCCCTTTCTCCACAACTATAACATCCTCTCATCCTGATAGCATTAGCCCCAGTGGCTACTCCTCCCGTTCGACAACTAACAGTCCTATGACCTGCCTTTCCACACTTGCCGCATGCCGGCGGGCAATTTCCAACATGATACAAGTTGCACTTACCACAATGGGGATTCACTTTCACACCTCTAGGGTTCGTCACTGCCCTCATCCCTTCGTTCCTTCTCTGATTAAACTGCTGATTACGGTTCGGCCCCTGGTTGTTTCGATTTCCACCTCGGTTCTGGCCTTGGGATTGATTACTTTGTGCTGCCTCCCATTTCCT
The DNA here is from genome assembly GCA_025667525.1 of Glebionis coronaria. NCBI lineage: Eukaryota > Viridiplantae > Streptophyta > Magnoliopsida > Asterales > Asteraceae > Glebionis > Glebionis coronaria. The sequence continues at coordinate 458,875,447 of CM046881.1, read as the reverse complement.
TTTGTTGCCTTCAGCAATGTAGTTCTGCTTGTCCTGAAGCTTAACGTCCATCAAAGCGTGTGCCATTTGAACCGCTTCGTCAAACGTTCCAGGTTTTGACGAAGTTGTTTCACCTTTGATGTTGCTAGATAAACCCTTTATATACTGCTTCATTTTCTTGGCATCATTGGCAAATATGTCCGGACACAAAAGACTTAACTCATTGAATCTCCTGGTGTAAGCAGCTATATCGTTGTTCTTTAAGGTCAAATGCCTCAATTCGTCCTCCAATTGCCCCAATTCCTCCTCTGGGCAAAACTTCTTTGTCAACAAAGCTTTGGTCGCATTCCACGTCCTTGCATTTGCTACAGCCAATCCAACCGTAGCTACCTGGGTATTCCACCAACTTAACGCATCGTCCAGAAACGTAGCCGCTGCAAACTTCACTTTATCCGCTTCTGCACAACCACTGATTTCGAACGTACTTTCAACCTTTTCCAACCATCGTCTAAGTTCTAAAGCTCCACCCGTTCCACGGAACTGCGTGGGACCACACTTCATAAAACTAGAATAGGTACACACTCTCGGGGCTTGCTGTCTCCCCGCGTTCCTTCCCGGATCCTGATTTCTCCCAGCTCGGTCCGCTTCCAACGCATTTGCTATAGCTTCCTGAATCATGGTGTTAACACGATCGGCAGTCAACTTTGGAGGCATGGTGTTATCGAATATCTCTTTCTGCAAGACAGGGAAAATAGAAAAACAATGTAAGTATACATATCAAGTTTCCCAGACATAATATACATACAACGACACATCACTACGGAGTTACTAATATTCATCAATTCACATCACAAAAGATCAAATTTAAGACATATCACAGATCATGAAAGGTAACATAGATTGTATTGATAATTAACCAAAATCGTGACAAGTATTGCCACTACAATCGTTCACCATAAAACTTCAAGTACTTGAGTTTCTCGTCATAATACCATCATACAAAGGTCTAAAATAGTTCTATTACAATGATCAAAGAAAATACAAAACAAGTAACTAGGCATGTGGTGATCCACACGGCCTCTTGGATGGCGGCTCGTCGTCGTCTTCCTCGGTTTCCTCATCACTTACGTCCTCATCCACATCATCCACTTTCCTTTTTCCTTTCTCATCTGGCCCACATTCTGTTTCCTTTTTCGTCCCTGATGTGGATCCATACTCAGTCGCTACCTGACTTCCCACCGAAATACAAGCACCTCCAGTAGGCGGCTGAACCATGAAGTCGTTCGCCTCCATCTCCACATCGTCCACGAATCTCCAATCCAGGGGCAATGAATCCCTCACGCGATGCTCCCAACTCTGCATCCTCGACAACCTCATCTGATCTTCCCTCACACGGTCAAGACTAGCACTTAAATTTGCAACCATTGATTTCAAACTGTTGATGGCACTTGTGTTCATATTCCCGTCATACTCCACTTTTGCCGTCCTTTCCCACAGTCTTTCGTCCGCCTTGTCATTCTCGTCGAATCTACTGACCACCCTTGATTCCACTACATACCTCATGCACATCGATCCTTCCAAACCTCTCACAGTCCGTCGCACGTCATGATAATTCCTCGGTCCGGGACAGCAAATTCTTGGGATGCCTTGATGAAGAGAATTTGCGCTCATTGCACCTTCGGCTCTTCTGGGGATATCTGGCACACCAACCAGATGGGAAGTACGCATAGGCGTGGGGCAAGTAGTTCTCCTTGGGTCGGGATCCTGGGCTCGTACATCGTTTCTGTTATCGTTGGGCGGTACCTCGGCCATTCCTGCAATAACAGCGAATTTCGGAGGGTACATAAGTAATTATACAATAATTATAAATATATGCATGCAAATGCAATGCAAAGGTGGTACATATGCCCGAAATGTAATAATATGATGCTCATGCATGATTAATACAAAAATTACGATGTCGGATATTTCACGTAAAATTTAACGTCTACATATAGTAATTCCATACTTATATAATAATTACCCGCATATATATACTTTACTCAAAAGTATACGTCAAATGCCATAAATACAACAATAAATCTTACCGGAGCCATGCAGGATAGTTGTGTGTGCTTGGACCCCTTCTTACGACACCAAAAGTTATAGTTTAGGATTTTCAAAAACGACCTAGTTCTCTATAACTCGTGGCTCTGATTACCAATCTGTAACACCCCCACAATTGCTATGCGCAGCGGAACTACAACAATGGGTGCTACACAGTATTCATTGCACACAAGATATATCAAACGACGCTAAAAGACGTCAACTTAAAACTTGAAATTTAAAAATTGTTAGATAATACATGTCCACAGTTTTTCCAACCCCAAATAGTGCACAGAGTTTAGCGTTTTCGGTCCCCATGAATCTCAACCCCAAAAACTTTAGTTTACAACCACATGACATTAAACATAAAAATTGTTTAAGTAGAAAAGGAGGGAAAAACAAGCGGACACCAAGCCGTACACACAACATCCATCCCATGCATGCTCCATCCTACTTCTCAACGGTTACCTGAAACACATGCCAAAAATTTGGTCAACGAAAACGTTGAGTGGAATTCATAGGTTTTTCAATCCATTTGAACGTATATATAATAAAAACCATTCGTGATCATTTATAGTCTTGTCGATCAAACAAACTATAATCAGGATACTGACAATTGTGTTTAAGCTCATGACACTAATCCGTTAACTCAATCACCCGCGTAAATATACCGGCATGATTCAGATGAAACCAGTGCCCCTTCTAAAGGCATCAGTTGCAATTATACCTTATTTCTCATACAAAATAATCTACCGCAGAACTTACTATAAGTACAGCTTCTCGGCTAGCATTGGGTCGTTAACCCCGTAGTACTACAAATTGCATAAGCGGCTATTTCCCCCTACTCGAGGGCAAGACAATAGTTAATAGTTCATGATTTTAGGGACTTTTGCAACTTTGGTACTCAACACAATTTCTAAGGCAACTTTCGGGTCTAACAATCATTCATGATATACGTTCCTTTTAAAAACTAGCATGCATTTCCCTCGCGGGTAAAACAATTTGAAATAATATAAGCGAGGCTATAAATTCACACCTTAGGTATTAAGTAGTCGGTAGTTCGAGGAGTGATCACTGACGACGAAACGGATGCCCGGGTAAATCAACACCTATCACAAATAACGCGTAATGAGTAATCTCATTTAAATACTTACGGTACTGTATAAAATACATATATACAAGTCACTTAGGACAAATATAACTCACGCCAAAAACAAAACAACAAGTATCATTCATTTTATTCCATTCGTTCTCAATACTTACGTTGTCCATTTTTATTCGTTCTCGCCGGTACTTGACTAAAGTACGGGCTGTTTTACCTTATTAAACCATGCTTATAAAATTTGACAAAATTTCCAAAAATCCTATATGACCTGTAGATAACATGTTTTTAAGCTCAATAAAAGTTTTTACTTTTTCGACCCGTTACGCAACTCATTTCCACGACTACATTTTACGGGCTGAAATTGCGCTTCGACCAATTTTGACCTCTTTGACCTATATGAAAAATACCTTTGACTTCCTTGACACCTAAGTCAACATATATACTCATTTACACAGGTTAGGGACCAAATTTTGACCCTTGACCATTTATCAATTTATACTTGTGACCCTCGGGATTTGACTAAAACTTTGCACAAATTCGGATTGTGAAAGTCCTCGTCTCCCGGTACCCGATCTTTAAAATGTCATAACTTTTAGCTCGTTTTGAGTCACGGGCTCTACCTTATACCAAATTAAAGCTAGAAAGACCCTCTATCACTACATTTAGCTTTCAAGACCTGGAACAAAAATCATTTTTATAAAATGGACCAAATGTTTCTGCCTAAAAATGACCATACCAAAAACATGCTTAGACTCGATTCCAAGACTTCTAATCACCACTAAACATCATCCTAAGCCTTCCCAAACATATCCTAACATCAAACTTCAATCCTACCCCTATTGATCAATCAAACTCAAAATCAAGAATCAAAGAAAATGAACATGCAACCACTAACACCTATGTAAAACACCCTTAAACATCAAGCCAAACACAAGACTAACATGCAAAACCAACAACCACCATGGCTCCCCAAACACCCCCTTTGCCGTGGGGTTTGGGTGACCCAATCACCACAACCAAATTAATTTTGGTGGGTTTTCATGGTGTTTATACTTCCATAACACTTAATATCAACATGCATTAGCTCATTTAGCCTCAAAAACGAATTTGGATCATATGGAAAAATCTTGAAATTTTTTTATCAATGCATGTTGGATTTGAGCACATGAATAGGTGGGGAATGACCAAACTAAGTGTGGTCTAACCTTAGATTTTTGAAAAATCAAGTGGAAGAAGATTTTTGGTGGGTTTTTGATGGTGTTGGGGGTGTCCGTCGGCTTTAGGGAGAGAGGAGAGAGTGATGGTTTGATTTTTGGTGCAAGTGGTGTGTGTGTTTGTGTTTATGGCAAATTTGGCCTTTTTGGTGGGTTAGGAGGGACCTTTGTGCAATTTTTGGCTTCTTTTGTCCTTAAATGAAAAACGTCCTCAAAACTTTGCGGGTTCGACTCATTTGTCAATTTTGAAAATTTTACGGGAGTCGGAAATCTTCCCGAACGCTCCAAAATATTTTTGGGATACTTTAAATGTACTCGGAAGGCTATAAAACTCACCCGACTCAACTTAACACGAACCGTAAATAAAATTCTCGAAAAATTACATTATCGATAAATCGTCAAAAATTATATGAAATTGGGCATCCCTCGGGATCGTAATCGTCATCGTCCTTCTTAAAACGTCAACCGTAAAAATTGTAACCTCGAACATCGGCTTTAACCAAAATACTTATAAGTATAGGAATTTTAATTTAATAAAAATTTCAAAAATTAGCGTAATTTAGGGTATCGTTAATGACCTCGATTCTAGGGTGTCACAATTGAGACCTTTTGTACTGTGATGCTTTTAATTTAAATTCAATGAGGTATTTTTATAAAACGTCTCATTTAGAGTCGTTCTCTTATACCTTGAACTATGATACAATGACGTAACAACCCCCGAGCTTCACCGCTTCCGCATATCACAATTTGGGGTGTTACAGAATTGGTAATCAGAGCCTTGGTTATAGAGAACTAGGTTTGCATCTTAGGCCTAGACTATAACCGATGTGGCTACTTGTTACTCTGTATATATATGTGTACTACGTAATGTATTACGTAGGATAACACTATAAGTAATACGTAATATATATTATGTAATACGTAATATGTATTATATACATATGCATCTCGCTGATTTGCATACTTTAATTTCTATACATGATTATTTCATGCATACCCTACAACTGCTCTAACGCGTGAATGGTTGTTGTAGGATATGTCATCGCATACTATCACGTATCATTTCGATTACATCTATAGTCTGACTCTAATCTAATCATCATTTTCGGTGTTATTTTTGGTTTTGTTTTGATCTTTGGTATTTAATCGAAACTCTTATTTTATGACTATGTACTCGATATTTTGATTATGAATGGGAATTTAACTTTATGACCTTGACCAGTGACTATCCTTTCTATGTTGTTGTACTGTTAAATTCTGCATTCTATTTTAGCATAAGAAATATATAACGTGTATATTCGTGCTTGAACCTTATTTGCATTGTTGTCTTAACACAGAGAAACAATGGTGAATACACGTAACGGAATGACCGACGCACAATTGGAAGCACTGATTACGCAACGAGTGACTGCTGCACTGGCAAACGTTCAAGCTAACAACAACGTGAACGAAGCACCACCAAACAATGTTGACAATCGACTGCCTAAGCCGTGTACTTACAAGGACTTTAGGAGCTGTGACCCCTTGAATTTTAATGGTACTGAAGGAGCTGTCAGATTAGCTCGTTGGTTGAAAAGATGGAAGCTATGTTCCGTGTTAGTGGATGTGCTGTTGAAAACCAAGTGACTTATTCTACTTGTACTTTAGCTGCTGGAGCGTTGACATGGTGGAACACCCATGTGCAGACGGCTGGAGCCGAGGTGGCGTATGGAATGAGTTGGGAGGAACTTAAGAAGTTGTTGACTAAGGAGTACTGTCCTCGTAATGAGATTCAGAAAATGGAAATTGAACTGTGGAACTTGACTGTGAAGAACAATGACATTGGTACGTACACTAGGAGGTTCCAAGAATTGTGTTTGCTATGTCCTGGAATGGTTCCGGATGAAGAAAAGAAGGTTGAGCGCTATATTTGGGGTTTACCTGGTAGAGTTCAAGGGAATGTGACATTGTCTGGACCGACAAAATTTAGTGATGCTATAAGGATGGCTCACAGTCTGATGGACCAAGTTGTTCGAGCAAATGCTGGGAATGCCGCGGACAACAAGAGAAAATGGGGGAATAACCAAAGGAACAACCATGGGAACTATCCGAGTAAGAGGCAAGACACCGTGAAAGCGTACACTGCTGGTACTGGGGAAAAGGGAGTATACAATGGGACGTTACCTTTTTGCAATCGATGCAAGCGTCACCACAATGGACAATGCAATGTACAATGTCACAACTGCAAGAAAACTGGACACATTGCTAGAGATTGTAAGTCACCACCCAACACGAAAGCCAACGTCACTTGCTTTGAATGTCAGCAAAAGGGACACTACAGCAATGAGTGCCCAAAGAAAAAGAACAAGGACCAAGGAAAGATTGCTAAAGCTGGGGAAGCTCGTGGAAGGGTCTATGTGATAGGAGGAGGAGAAGCGCAACAAAACCCCGACGTCGTGACGGGTACGTTTCTTCTCAATGGTCGTTATGCTTCTATTTTATTTGATACTGGAGCCGATAGGAGTTTTGTGTCGACTGCTTTTAGTGTTTTACTTGATGTGACCCCTTCGCCCTTAGACACTAAGTACACTATTGAGTTAGCAAATGGGAAGTTGATAGAAGCCGACACTATACTTCGTGGATGCACATTAAATCTTCTAGGTCATCCTTTCGTAATAGACCTTATGCCTGTTGAGTTAGGGAGTTTTGACGTGATCGTCGGAATGGATTGGTTGTCGAGATATCGTGCTACGATTGTATGCGACGAGAAGATCGTTCGCTTACCATTTGGTGATGAAGTTTTGGAGGTACAAGGGGATACAAGTAACGGAAAAGGGAAGTCACGACTGAACATTATCTCGCGTGTCAAGGCTCAGAAGTTGTTATCGGAAGGTTGCTACGTATTTTTAGCCTGTGTTACTGAAAAGCAGACGGAAGAAAAACGGTTGGAAGATGTACCTATCGTACGGGATTTTCCGGAAGTCTTTCCTGAAGATTTGCCTGGATTACCGCCGGCTAGACAAGTTGAATTCCAGATCGATTTAATTCCGGGAGCTGCACCTGTTGCTCGAGCGCCTTACCGTTTAGCACCATCGGAATTGCAAGAACTAGCGACGCAACTACAAGAGTTGACTGATAAAGGATTCGTAAGACCGAGTTCTTCACCCTGGGGAGCTCCAGTCTTATTTGTGAAGAAGAAGGATGGAAGTTTTCGGATGTGTATCGACTATCGTGAGTTGAACAAACTTACCATCAAGAACCGTTACCCGTTACCTAGGATCGATTGTCTGTTTGATCAGTTGCAAGGATCGAGCGTTTACTCGAAGATTGACCTTAGGTCTGGTTATCACCAATTGAGAGTCCGTGAGGAAGATGTTGCAAAGACTGCTTTTAGGACTAGGTATGGACACTATGAGTTCCAAGTGATGCCGTTCGGTTTGACAAACGCACCTGCTGTGTTTATGGACCTCATGAACCGGGTGTGTAAACCGTATTTGGACAAGTTTGTCATTGTGTTCATCGATGACATACTGATTTATTCAAGGAATGAGAAAGAACATGAGGAACATCTTAAGATAATATTGGAATTGCTTAAGAAGGAGGAATTGTACGCTAAGTTCTCGAAGTGTGATTTTTGGTTGCCAAGAGTACAATTTCTAGGTCACGTTATAGATAGCAAGGGGATTCATGTTGATCCTGCCAAGATTGAATCAATTAGGGAGTGGACTGCTCCTACGACACCGACTGAAATTCGCCAATTCTTAGGACTCGCCGGATATTACCGAAGATTCATCGAGGGATTCTCAAAGATCGCTAAACCATTGACGAAGTTGACTCAAAAGAAGGTGAAATACGAATGGGGAGATAAGGAGGAATTAGCATTCCAGAAGTTGAAACAAATGTTGTGTAGTGCGCCTATTCTATCATTAACAGAAGGATCGGAAGACTTTGTGGTCTACTGTGATGCATCAGCAAAAGGATTGGGAGCTGTGTTGATGCAGAGGAAGAAAGTTATCGCCTACGCGCCACGACAATTGAAAACGCATGAGAAAAACTATACTACGCACGACTTGGAGCTAGGAGCGGTAGTATTTGCCTTGAAACTATAGAGACACTACTTGTATGGAACCAAGTGTGTCGTTTATACCGATCACAAGAGTTTACAACATATTCTTGACCAGAAGGAACTGAACATGAGACAACGTCGATGGATCGAGTTGCTCAGCGATTATGACTATGAAATCCGCTACCACCCTGGGAAGGCCAATGTAGTGGCGGATGCGCTAAGTAGAAAGGAACACCTGATGACACGTAGAGTTAGATCGTTAGCTATGGTTATCAATCCGAACTTACCTGTGCAAATTCGTGAAGCACAAACCGAAGCTCTTAAGACTGAACATGTTGAAGCTGAGAAATTAGGGGGAATGGTTACAAAGAAATTGGAGACTAGCACAAATGGAACGCTATGTCTGAATGGTAGAAGTTGGTTACCACGGTTTGGAGGAATAAGGGACGTGATTATGCACGAGTCGCATAAATCTAAGTATTCGATTCACCCAGGATCTGACAAAATGTATCAGGATATGAAGAAGCTATATTGGTGGCCAAATACGAAAGCTGAAATTGCTACTTATGTAGGGAAGTGTTTGACTTGCGCTAGAGTGAAAACAGAACACCAAAAACCATCTGGATTGTTGGTTCAACCTATAATTCCTATGTGGAAGTGGGAAAACATAACCATGGATTTCATAACTAAGCTACCTAAGACGACCAACGGATACGACACAATTTGGGTAATTGTGGATCGACTTACGAAATCTGCACATTTTTTGGCTATGAAGGAAGATGATTCAATGGATAAGATTACGAGACTTTATCTGAAGGAAGTAGTCGCAAAACATGGGATACCGATCTCGATAATTTCTGATAGAGATGGTAGATTTACTTCGGAATTCTGGAAATCACTTCAGAAAGCGTTGGGTACGCAATTGGACATGAGTACTGCTTATCATCCGCAGACTGACAGACAGAGTGAGAGAACTATTCAAACGCTGGAGGACATGTTGCGTGCTTGACTTTGGGAAGCAATGAGACAGACATTTTCCTCTAGTGGAATTCTCTTACAACAATAGTTATCATACCAGTATTAAGGCTGCACCGTTTGAAGCGTTGTATGGTCGTAAATGTCGCTCGCCTGTGTGTTGGAGTGAGGTTAGGGATAGTCAACTCACTGGCCCTGAACTCATCCGTGAAACGACTGAGAAGATTGTTCAAATCAAGAGCCGAATTCAAGCAGCCCGTGATCGTCAAAAGAGTTACGCCGACGTTCGACGTAAGCCTCTCGAATTTCAAGTGGGAGACAAAGTGATGCTAAAAGTATCGCCTTGGAAAGGTGTGGTACGTTTTGGCAAGCAAGGAAAGCTGAACCCCCGTTATATTGGACCTTTCAAAATTCTGGCAAAGGTTGGAACCGTAGCCTATCGTCTTGAATTACTGTAAGCATTGAGCCGCGTGCACAACACTTTTCATGTGTCGAACTTGAAGAAGTGCCTATCTGATGAGACACTCGTTATACCATTGGAGGAACTCCGAATTGACGACAAGATGCAATTTGTCGAAGAACCTGTTGAAATCATGGACCGTGAGGTCAAACGATTGAAACAGAGTCGTATTCCAATCATCAAGGTGAGGTGGAATTCTAAACGTGGACCTGAGTTCACTTGGGAGCGTGAGGATCAATTTTGCAAGAAATATCCGCAACTCTTTGACAACTCTAGAAACCGTGACACTCCTAAGCTTTGAGGACAAAGCTTCTCTATCAAGGGGATGATGTAACACCTGGTAATTTTCCCTACTTTGCAAAATGACTACTTTACCCTTTGACTTTTTATTTAGTCAACTATGTGATTTAACTGTGTTGGAACCGGGAGGTTATCTCGCGTCTTCTGAAAAACTGTTTGCTGACGAGTAATGGCCTGGCACTATGCTCAGTCATTATTCTGAACATTTTCTGTGAACCTGACCAAAGTGCTGAGACGGTCAATGAATTGACGATAATCCATGAGATTATTCGTTATCTGTGAATTATGTGCTTAACTGTTTAATTTTTAACAGCGTGATCGTATTTTCATGAGCAGCGTATTTAAATATTTCTGTATATATCTATATATGCATGTATTATAGTATTTTGCTATTTATAGTAATAAATCGTATTTACTGTGAATATTTAATTAACGTAACGCGTTTTCGTATTTTACGTCGTTTTTACGTTTAACCGTCGTTAGCGTGCATAAAATACTTTACCAATTATAAAATGTCAGTTTTCGTCGAAAAATCGTAAATTTAATATATTTCGTCAAATTTTTAAGTTTTACGTAATTTTTAACTTAACTATATACTTTTTGATATTTACCTAAAACTAACTAACCTTTTTACCTTAAACCTTTTAAATAGTTACCATAGTAAATTTTTTGAATAATTTACCCCCATATGGGACCCCCATAACCGGCCAAAACCAACACCATGTGCATGATGCACCAACACTTCACTCTTTACCATATTAAGCTTATACTTACACTTCTTACAACATTTAACTTACTAACCAAAACCACCTCAAATAATTCACTTATTCACTTCATTTCACTTCAAAAAAAAACACACATACCTCTCTTTCTCTCTCAAAACACACGGCACACATACACATACATTTTCCACCATTGTTGATTTCTTAAAGCTTCATTTTAACAAGAATTAACACAAAACAAATACACCCTAGAGTTTGTACAAGCATAAAGAAGAATGGTTATTCTTGGTTTGTTGATTTGAGTAGTTTTTGGGTTGAAGTTATAGAGTAGAGTTCTTGTTGATTATTAGTGGGTTAGAGCGTATATCGGGTCGTTGTGATTACGTAGAGTCGTTACTCAAGGTTACTTCTTAAACCTTTTTCATCTTTTCATTTTCTATGCATAATATTTGTAGATCTATGCATGCGTGTTACTCATCAAGTATTTTTTTGAAATAAAATGATAAAAACTATTTTTGGTCATGAAATATTTTAAGATCTATGGAAATTATGTGTGGATCTATTAGATCCATACATGAAAATGGTTTAATTGAAAGACTTGTGAAAAATATAAGTATGTATATTTTAGATTTGTGAACTTGAAGAAAAATCTTTGATTTTGTTGGTGTTTATGAATAATTGGAGGGAACTAGTAGTGTTACTACTAGTGGTTACGCTTAAAAATAGTCGAAAACGAGTTTTTACGAAAAACATACAATCTGTCCGATTTTTATAAGAGGCGTAGAGGGTCGTAAAAATTGTTTTGACACTAGTTTACTACGATATTATGAAAATATAAGTTAATACCTTCGTTTAGATGTAATATGGGCTAAAAACGGAGCTAAAGTGAGTAAGATATTGTCGTTTAAATTTCGTTGTCGGAAAACTTAATTTTTGTGAAAAACACTCTAATGTGTTTGCTGTCTAGATTTTTAAAGTGGTCGAAACGACGTTTTCAAGTCAAACGGAGTTGTTTTAAGTGTCGAAATGGTTACTACATGGTATGTATAAATGTTGGACTCGTTTTGTGAAAGGGTATTAGCGCGAAATGCGAATACTTGTTGTACCGTTAAAAGTTTGAACGTTGGAAGTGGAAATTGATACTATTGCGGAAAATGACTTGTTGAAATATTGGCGATTGAGAAATTGTTGAAAATAGGGGTTTTAGGACGAGATTTGGGTACTTACTAAAAACGGCAAATTTTTATGTGACGTCGAAAGGCTGCCGAATTTTCGTTAGAAATCGTGTTGGAAAATTTATTAAGATAAATTTTGGTAAAGTAAAATTTACGCCGAAAGGCTGTCGAGATTTCGTCGAGTCAAAAATAAATATTTTTGCCTAAGTATATATATACTATAATGTTTATAACGATATAACATTTACAAGTCACGATTTTAACAACAAAATATATACATGATTGATGAGTAATGTACGTGATGAACTATTGTGACTTATTTGCTAGCGCCTAAACTATAGTATTATATTTAGATTGTTGCTAGAGTTGCTCGCTACTATTTGATCTTACTTGTACGGTTTGAATCGTTGCTTGAGGTGAGTTTATAGATCCCTATTAAACTGCTTTCTATGTTTAATGTTTTGGGATGTGATAAATGCTTTGATGCTTGCTTCTGGACGCAAGTAAAACTTGATTTCTGTGAACGCTTTGTGAACACTATTTATGAGATAGCTTAAGTTGCTTTAGCCATCGTCCCCACTATCGTGAATCCTTAGTTACTCTGCTGGAGTAAGCTCTTATGTTACAGATAGATTTATTGAGGGTTGACAACCTCCACTCGGGCATTCTGACGCCGGACGAGTGTGTACCATTTGTATGAACGGAGTCATCTTGGCTAGGTACTCCATTGGGGCAAAATTTATGTATTCAATCTATTGTATGCACTGGATCACTAGTTTCGATGTCACGAGCTTAGCTATCATAAATATTGTGAACACCCAATTTATCCTACACTTGGCACTATATCTCCTATAGTTGCATGTGTACATGAAATGAAATCTGAAATTGAATTACTATGAACTTTTACTTGAAACCTATATGCTCACCAACTTTATGTTGACCCAATTTAGCATTTATCTCAGGTAATTGATGATGATTTGTATCAGCTGTGTGAAGTACTTGGAGTCCGCATGCATTTCTTGGCTATCTTCGGACATTTATTTACTTATGCTTTTGAACTATTATCTCGTTGATATTTAAAACTTTTACATTCCGCTGCACTATCTTTTGAAACTGAGACCTTTTGTACTGTGATGCTTTTAATTTAAATTCAACGAGGTATTTTTATAAAACGTCTCATTTAGAGTCGTTCTCTTGTACCTTGAACTATGATACAATGACATAACAGCCCCCGAGCTTCACCGCTTCCGCATATCACATTTTGGGGTGTTACAACGATCAAGTTTACTCATTTTGTTAGCCGAAGGTGGAAACCATGTAAAGGAGTATCCTTCCAATTTGATATCCGTAAGACCCGACATCTCTATAAATCGATTAAACTGGCACGCACTATAACCATTAAATACTGAACCGAACCTTTCATCCACAGATCTTACCTCGTTAAAATCACCCATGACAATCGACCCCGTCCCATCGAGAGATTAATAAAGTAATATACTCTCAAAGAGCTCGCTTAACAACAACTGATTGAGGAGCATAGATCACCACAATGATGACCTTAAGATTATTAGTACTCCAATTACCATAAAAATCACTATAAAATTATCAGAAATTATTATGTTGGATTTTTTGAAAATATTAGATTCCCAAATGCAAAGAATCCCTCTCGAATTACCAGCCGAATCACTAGAAACGAAATCAAAGTTAGAATTACCCCACATGTACTTAACATACATCTGAGAAATTCGATTTAACTTCATCTCTTGTAAAGCAAGAAAATTAACCTTATGCGTAACATTAAACTCCTTAACCCATTCCTTCTTGGTCTTATGACCAAGACCTTGAATAATTAAAGAGAGCATATTCATTTAATCAGCGTGTCATCTCCTTGAGCCCCTATGATGGTACCAACATCTTTAATACAACCTTCCATTTCGTAACCCATTGATTGACCGACCCGAATCAAATCATCAAGAAGACCCAGAATCGATCCCCCTTTATGAGCTTGAGATTGACTAGAAGCAGAATTTTCATTAAGAATCTCATTAACAAAGCTATCCTCAGGATTCCATGTATCTTTCAACAAATCATTAAGATCTACGAAGAACAATGTACACAATTAACCAATTGACTAACTAATAACAAAGCTTGTACTTTTCATCGTTTGTATATCTTATTAATAATGAATCAACAAATATACAAGTGTTGCCCGGTTGTTTGCGGAATAACAACCGGGCGATGATGACAAACTAAACTCCCATTGTTACAAGAAAGGAAAGAACCAATAGGAGGAGGAAATCCTAACACTAACACTATGTGTATTTTGGTGGTGGAAATCTCTAACTATCTCTAAGCAATGAGACCACTATATATAGTAGGAAAGTGAAGCTTCCTTTGGAAGCTTCAATAAAGTCAAGTAACCACCTTGCACTTTATATTCTTCCTTTTTCACCCAAGGAAGTTCCCATTATGTCTTCAGCATGAATACTTCAGGTCTTCATATCAGAGTTGGTCTTCGGGAGTTAGTGAGTCATTGTCATTGCTCACTAACTCCATCATACTGATCTTGGTTCTTGTCTTCACTGGCTCAGATCCGCTGAAGTAGTGAAGGAGTCTCTTTGGACTTCTAAGAACATCTTGAGGATGACTCGGCAAACTTACTTGAGTTTACCGACATATAAAATACTTACGGTATATTTCATTCAAATTAATAAAGGGACAATTTAGGCTCTAAATTGGCCCAACAATCCCCTATTTGAATAGAAATATAGATTAAGTCTTTTAGTAGTAACTGAGCATAACGGATTATTCTTACATACTAAGATACAACAAAGTGACATAATAAATATAACAATCTTCTGATCATTTGTTGCTGTAGCGGTGACATGTGCTCAAACTTTACACCAGATCTTCAACATCATCATGTAACGTCTTTGATGAACATCTTTAGAGACTTGGGTAATGTTGGTGTTTCAGAGACTTGTTTCAAATACTGGTGATTGAACCTCAGATATATCCTCACCATACCATACAACACAACCATCCCACAACTACCATACAAAACCCTGAAATGGTGAATAACAAGAGTGTGTAATGGTTTCAAAAATCACTTCCTATATGTTATGACTTTACTCGGATTGGCTTTAAGTTAACAAACTTAAGAGCTGATGTTGTAAAACTTCTGACTTTTAACAATTAAAATCACTTAACCTTTGAAATATTTTTGATAAAAAGTTTAAGTATAAAAATAAGTCTTTGAAAATTTAAGCAACATACGAGTACCTGAGGTCAGAGGTCTCTGGTTACACCTCTATGGTGTGAGCTCTGGTGGAGACCTCTGATAGGTACGAGCTCTGATGAAGACCTCTGGTGGGTGCAGCCTCTAATGGTTACACCTCTGGTGGTGCAAACCTCTGGTGGTTAGACCTCTGGTGGAGCAAACCTCTTATGGTACAAGGTACAAACCCTCAGGGGGTGAAAAAGGAGAGGTTCTGATGGTTGTTTAGGACTGCTGGAGGTACAAAGGTACAATACTTGCTGGATCTCCCCCTATTTAGATATACAAATAACCTAGATGTCGTCTCCTTTGTTTGAGGTAATAACATGTACCTGATTGACCAAGTCCTGAATGAAGCTTCAGGCTATGTGAAGATGACATCTATGTGAAGATGACATGATTCATTGCTGGACTTTGTATTCAGTATAGGTATCTTCTTTCTTTATCTTGATGTGAGGAAATAATTCCTGAGTCACCAAGTCCTTCAAAGGATGAAGGCTCTGAAGATAGCATATTGAGTGTCTTGTACTCGAACCTTTGCTGGTATCTGCCCAGAGTAGTACTTGGTGTGGCTCTCCAAGGGTGTTCAACTACTTTGGTTAACGGTTCATTGCGACCATTTGAAAGTAAACCTCTGATGTCATATTGTTGAAGGTAAACTTTTGATGTCACATTGTAGCTCAATAGGTCAATAACCAGGGACTCGGTTCCATAAAACAAGTTCACATATCATGAATCCCTGAAGGTTGTGATAAGGTTTTGTTTTTGTGAAGGTTGTGAGAATGTGAGAGAGAAGGTGAGAGGAAATTGTTTTTTTTATTGTTTTGGGTTTTGGTTTTGGTTTGGTGAAGGTGTTGGTGGGGTTTTGTTTTTGGTAATTTGTACAACAAGTATACATAATCAATGGGAAAAGAATACAACTTTAAGTATACCTAATGATAATGATGAGTGTGTAAACACTTTGATAAGTGTGTTCTCTCCCCCTCAAAAGTTGTTGTACAAACAGCTTTTGTATCACTACACACTTTGTTCATCAATCCCTTTTCAAACCTCTGAGCTTTACCATTTAAACTTTTATCAATTATGCTACATAACTTTCAATCAACCGCCCTTGCATTACAACCGATCTCAAATCTTGGGCTGTAATGTTTTGGGTAGTGTCATGATTAAGGTCTTAAGAGTTCTGATTTGATGGTAGTTGGTGAGTCGAATCTGCTGATGGTTCAGAGCTGCAGATCTCTGGTGGTTCAGAACCACTGATTAGAGTCTAATCTGCTAATGGTTTAGAGACAGAAGGTGAGAAGGTTCAGACACTGCATGCTTAGTCTTGCTGGAAGGTTCACAGCTGTTGTAGGTTCAGTGGTTGTTGGGAGGTTCGGACAGGGACAGGGATCCAGAGAAGAGGACATGGATCCAAAGAAGGGACAGGGGTCCAGAGAAGATCAACAGCTAGAAGGTCCAAAGAAGAACGACAGGGGTCCATACCTGTTGGTCCACCTACTTGGCTGGAAGGTACTCTGGTCTGGTATTCATGACCAAGGGGTCGTTGACGACAGAGGTCGCTAGAAGGTTTTTGACAGCTTCCTGCACAAGAGTTAACTCAACGGTTTGGGTTCAAGTGACCAAGGGAGTTCGCTGGTGGGTTCCATTGATAAGGGTCAGCGACCTGGAGGTTCTAAAGATACAACAACCTGATCATACAGCTACTTCTGGTGGTTCAGAAACTGCTGATGGGCTTCAGTGAGTGGCCTTCAACAGTTGGGCTTCAGCATCTGTTGGCGCACTTCACCAGTTAAGTGTTAGTACTCGGTAGAGCTTCGTTACCAACTTTTTCTTTATTAGTATCAAAACTGAAGCAAACCTTCAAAAAAACCAACTGCTTTTTTCAGTTTTCCCTTGCCTCTCCATTATCAATTCCAATTTCCCCTCTGTACCCATCAGTATTCATTAATACTGATCCAACACACCCATTTTTCATTCCTCAGCTATTCAAAACGTTTGGTTTATCAGCCTGTTCAACCACTCATTTTCTTTCCCTATCATCACCCTTAATCGTTACCACCCGAGAATATCAATTACTCATTTCTTTTGAGTATTTGATAATCACAACGACAGATTCATTCATCAATTCACCATCAGCTCAGACACACCCCCTCATTTAGACTTCAATATATCTGAAGATCCAGTATTTTTAATACTGAGCAAATGCATGAAGAAACTTAAACCACTTCGTCAGTAGATGGGCTTCAGCACTTGGCTCCATCACCAGCTTCAGTTATTTGAAGCATCAGTATTTTCATTAAATCACTAAACAAATGCCAAAATGCGTACACGATGCATATAACTTGTATTCCTTAATCCCTGTAGAAACTAGAAGGGGGGGGGGGGTTGAATAGTTTCTTAAAATTTACTTGTGAAAATATGGTTTCCAAAAATCCTTTTTCAAAAAAACTTAGGCTTGAGGAAATATGTGAAATCTTCTTATGCACAAATATGAACAATGATGGTGTAGCTAAACTAATACTAACAAAAATATATCCACAAAGAATAAAGAATAATAGTGTAGCTAATCTAATATTAACACATGTATATGCAAATAGTAATAAGGAATGTAAAGAGTTAAGGGTAAAGAAAGATCAAACCGAACACCAAGGATTTATAGTGGTTCGGCAACGAAGCTCACTCCTCGTTCCTACTCCACTCCTCGAGTAATCCTTACTCGAGAGTTCACTACACAACAAGCTCCTTATGGTGGAGAAAACCGTACACGTCGCTTAACCAATTTCCGACTCTAAGCTAAAAGTCGAGCCCTAATCGTAGCTAGGACCAATCTACACAACTATACTTAGTACATACACAACTTCCAAATAGACACAACTACTTGGATCTTCACAACTATGACACAACTACAAGTATATAAAAATTGATCTTCAATGGATCTTTGGTGGTGGACTCAACACTTCACTAGGATAGTGTTCTTCTATTTGCACTTGGAGAGGAAGAGATGGAAGAACAAGATTCACTTCTTAAATAAGTAATAATCAAACAAATGATCAAAGATTTGAGTGATTAAAGAAGGGTTTTGAATCTGGAAATGAATGTGCAAAAGAGGTGAGGTGAAAAGCTGAGAATGGCCAACTATTTAAAGGACAAAGGAGCCAACGGCTAGTTCTGCCCGCGGTACCTTATCACAGCCCGCGGTACCTTATCGATAAGGTACCGCCTAGGCGCTAAGGTACCGCCGGCTTAGACTCCGCTCCTTTTTGTCCTTTAGTGGTGGAGGTCTTATCTGGGTATAAAAATATCCTGAAAGGATATTCTTAACAGAATAAGAATATGCCATTTTCAAATTTCAAATAATTAATTTAATAAAACATTTTCTTAAAAATAAAGTTTAATAAAAAACTTGTCACATTTAATAAAAAGTGAGTTTTAAGAAAAGATTAAATCACTTGATCACTTGATTAAGGTTGGTACTTGTTTATCCATACCTTAAGTGAAAATGGGTAAAATGAAAAATACTTGAACTCAAGAATTCGTTTTTCGTTGTTTTCGTAAATGCTTGTTTTTACATATTGTCGTAATCAAAACTAAGTGAGACCGAAAAATGCAAGTAACGTTGTTAGTCATTATTGCATTAACAATCTCCCCCTTTTTGATTCCGACAATACATAAACTTAATCACACAAAAACAAGATTTTCGAAGACGAGTTTATTCATTTCTCCCCCTTTGTCGAAGCAAAAAGGTTGCGTAATCCGGTGTTGAAGAAACAGATATTGCAAAGACTCCCCCTTGGTGCTTACTCCCCCTTAGCTTGGGGCACCGAGGAATCGAGATATGGTGACAAGCTACATAGAAGGGTTAGTTGAACAAAGGAAACAACCAACAATATATAGCAATAGGTCACATAAAAAAATTAAAAGAGAAGAAAACACAAAGACAAAGATCCAAGATAGGTTACTAAAAGAACATCATACAAAGAAGTATGGAAAAAGAAACAAGCCAAAAGCATAAATCTAATCCTAGTTATTCTAGAATTCTAAGATTTGCTTGAATTTGGTGTCTTCTGGATAAGCAATCAATGCTTATATGAAAGACAAGGTAATATCAGAGGGTGGTGGTGGTGGCTTGTTGGAGATCTCATAATCAAAGTGAAGAGGAGGCTTGATTAAGAGACTCTTGATGTAGCTCAACTCCTCATCGATGTGTGCCATAGCAAGATGTTGATATTGACAACAATGACAATATGTTCCATGGTGCATGACATTATCAAGAGAAGGAGGAAGAACACTAAAGGGTGGTGGTGGAAGAAAAGAAGTTCCACAATCAACATTCTTGGTAGGAGAGATGTGATTAAGAGTGTTCTTGGGTGGGTTTGGATTGAAAGCAATTGGAGAAAATGGAGGAGATTCAAGGCTTTCATTGGGAGAATAAGACATTTTGGATGGGAAGTAATGCAAAATGCTTATGGTTAAAATAGGGAAGGCTTAGGGTATTTTTAGGGTGGTCAAAGGGTTTGAAAAAAAGATTCTCAAAAATGTTGGAGCAAATCTGGAGTTTCAGACAAAAACCCGAAAAGGAAGGCCACTGTAGGCGGTTCCTTATCTATGGTGGCGGTACCTTATCAATAAGGTACCGCGACTCACTTATGGAACCGCCTGCAGAAGCAGGGTTTGGTGTTTGGAGAAAGATTTTTCAGCAAATCTTATTTTTCTAGTCTAACTTATCATAGGGATGTGCTTAAAAGCTAAGATAGACAAGAAAAGTATATGCAAACTTACCAAATAGAGATTTGACAAAAAAATAAAATCAATGTAGGAGGTGTGTAAGACAAGACCTTATGACACAATGATACTCCATGATTCAATCTTGTTCTTGCTATGTTTGAGAGAATCATACATATGAATTATGTAAGCTCTATATTAATAGCGAGAATCTATGAAAAATCGTTTTTAGATTGAATTAACAATGTTAAACGAATTTCTCAACCGTTTTCAAAAGAGACTTTGAGAGTTTTGAAAAGAAGATGAGAAGATTTTTCAAAAGAATCTTAAAAGACTCAAGGACTCAAGGTGGTAGGAGAAAACACACAAGAAGAAAAGAATTTAAGGAAGATGTTCCATTAATCCTAGACCTAGACGCAAGTAATAAAAAGGTTCCCTCTTAAGTGGCTTAGTGAAGATATCGGCTAAGTTGTCCTCGGAGGGCACCTTTTCGATAGTAATGTTCCCCTTTTGAACATTATCTCTAAGGAAATGGTGTCTAATTTCTATGTGTTTGGTTCGCGAATGTTGCACGGGATTCTTGCTTAGGTCTATAGCGCCTTTATTATCGCACATGATGGGAACGTCATCAAGAGAAATCCCGTAATCAACAAGCGCTTGCTTCATCCATAGAGCTTGTTGGCATGCTTTACCGGCACTCACATACTCGGCTTCCGTGGTGGATATCGCAAGAGCGGTTTGTTTCTTGGAGAACCAAGAAGTTAAACAACAACCCATGAAGGTACAAACTCCACTAGTGCTTTTCCGGTCCACATAGTCTCCCGCATGATCCGAGTCCGCGTAGACAATGGTTTCTACGCCGGTCCCTTTAGGATACCATAATTCTAAATGTATAGTGCCTTTAATGTATCAGAAGATACGCTTAACCGCTTCAAGGTGAGAGGTTTTGGGAGCCTCTTGGAAGCGAGCACAAAGGCAAACACTAAACATGATATCCGGTCGACTTGCCGTTAGGTACAACAAACTACCAATCATACCTCTATATTTGGTGTTGTCTACCGACTCACAATCATCATCTACGGTGAGTTTAGTATCCGAGGCCATAGGGGTCTTCATTGGTCTAGATTCTTCTAATCCAAATTTCTTTAGCATTTCTTTAGCGTACTTAGATTGACTAAAGAAAATACCATCGTCCATTTATTTAATTTGGAGTCCTAAAAAGAAGTTAAGTTCTCCCATCATACTCATTTCAAACTCATCATGCATGATTTTGGCAAAGTCATCACACAATTCTTGACAAGTTGAGCCAAATATAATGTCATCAACATATATTTGTACGATTATGAGGTGAGGACCTTTCTTCTTTGTAAAGAGTGTATTGTCTACCATACCCATGGTATACTCATGTTTAACAAGAAACGCTTTAAGTCTATCATACCAAGCTTTGGGTGCTTGTTTGAGTCCATAAAGTGCTTTCTTAAGCTTGTAAACATGGTCCGGTTTCTCAAAATCAATGAAGCCGGGAGGTTGAGCCACATATACCTCCTCATTGATCAAACCGTTAAGAAATGCACTCTTTACATCCATTTGTTGAAGCTTAATATCTAAGGCACAAGCGTAGGCTAAAAGGATTCTAATTGATTCTAATCTAGCTACCGGTGCATATGTCTCGTCATAATCAATCCCTTCTTGTTGATTATAGCCTTGAGCTACAAGTCTAGCCTTGTTACGAGACACAACACCATTCTCATCTAGCTTATTCCTAAATACCCATTTGGTTCCTATAATGGTAGAACTTCTAGGTGGAGGAACAAGTTCCCAAACATCATTGGCAACAAATTGATTCAATTTTTCTTGCATCGCAATGACCCAACTCTCATCCGTCAAGGCTTCTTTAACATTCTTAGGTTCAATCAAGGAGACAAAACAAAAGAAGTTGCTTTGGTTTTGGACTTGAGATCTTAGGGTCCTTTGATTTAAGTCACCAATGACATTATTGAGAGTATGATCCCTAGACTCCTTAATGTTTACTTCCTTTTCAACACTAAGGTCTTCAACTCCTAATTTTCTAACCTCTTTGGATTTAACTACTTCTAATTCATCCAAGTAATCATCAACCAATGGTGGTGTCTTGGGTAAAGGAGGGGTTTCATCAAAGGTTACGTTGAGTGATTCTTCAATAACCCCTGAGGTTCTATTTAGGACTATGTAGGCCTTACTAGTTTGGGAATAACCTAAAAGGATACCTTCGTAAGACTTTGGGTCAAACTTGGTAAGGTAGTCTTTGGTGTTGAGGATAAAGCACTTGCTTCCAAACACCCTAAAGTATTCTAATGAGGGTTTCTTACCTTTAAGAATCTCATAGGGGGTCTTTCCTAGGAAAGGTCGAATAAGAATTCGGTTGAGAATATAAGTCGATGTATCTACGGCATTGCACCAAAACTTTTGAGGCAACGATTGCTCGTTTAACATCGTCCTACTCATATCTTGGAGAGTCCTATTCTTCCTTTCAACTACTTCATTTGATTGTGGAGTGCAAGGAGCCGAGAAGTTATGGGTAATACCATGAGCTTCACAAAAGGCACCAAATTGCACTTCATTATCAAATTCCCTACCATGATCCGTCCTAATAGAAACAATTGAACATCCTAGTTGATTTTGAATTCTCCGACTAAAGATTTCGAAGTGATCGAAAGCTTCATTCTTAGATGCCAAAAATCTAGTCCAAGTGAATCTAGAATAGTCGTCAACTATAACTAGGGTATAAAGGTTACCTCCATAACTCCGTATGGCGGAAGGTCCAAAGAGATCCATATGTAGGAGCTCTAAGCACCGAGAGGTCGAAACCAAATTCTTGGCTTTGTGACTTGAGTGAACTTGCTTTCCAACTTTGCAAGCATAACAAAAGTGACTATCAAACTTAATCTTGGGGAGGTGTCTTACCAACTCCTTAGAGACTAAAGATTGAATTAAACGCATATTAGCGTGACCTAATCTCCTATGCCAAAGAGTAGAACTATCATCTATAGTCGCAAGACATATGTTGTCTTTTGACTTCTTATTAACCTTCATGACATAAAGCCCATGCTTTCTAACACCTTTTCCAATGACTTTTCCATCTTTTACGATTTCACTGTCATGTTCCGAAAAGATGACCTTACACTTATTATCACAAATTTGACCTATACTTAAAAGGTTAAAACCTAAGTTATCTACGTGCTCAACATTTTCAATGGTCATGGAGTCAAGAGAAACCGTACCTTTGCCAATGATATTACCACGTAGACTACTAGCGAATGTGACGTTACCTCCATCATATGCTTTGTAATGCGAGAACAAACTTCGATTACCCGTCATGTGTTTAGAACATCCACTATCCTTAATCCACTCATCGGGCTCCAAATCAATTCCCAAGCATATCTAGGTAACAATACACAAGATCAAACATTTGGTCCCCAATATCTCATGGGTCCAAAATTGTTAGTTCCAAACATCCCTTGCATTTGGTTGGGATGAATGAATGAGGTGGGGATTCCCCATGGAGAACAAAATGGAGGAGGGTAGTAATTCATGTAGCCATTTTGTTGTTTGTTACTTCTCCTAGGTGTGTTTGATCTAGGTTTAGAGTTATTATTATTCTTTCTAGGTGTTGGAGTTTTACTTCTAGTTCGTGAGTTGTTTTGATTATCTCTTGTAGGCGTTGTCGTTCTACTTCTAGGCTTAGACTCATTCCGTACTCTAGGTGGAGTAGAAGATAATCTAGATAAACTTCTATTTCCCATGAGAGGTTTACTTAACGGCTTATAGAACTTACTAATAGCATTGTCGTCAAGTATGGGTAATTGAACCTTATTAACAGTAAGATGCTTTGGTTTTTCATTTAACTTAGATTTTTAAGAAAGTTCAGAGTTTTCACAAAAATCAGCTTCTGGCCGCGGTACCTTATCTATGGCCGCGGTTCCATAGTGATAAGGAACCGCGCCATACAATGTGGAACCGCGTCCAGAAGGTGTTTTCTGTGAAAACCTGACTTGTTTTGGTTCACTAGTTGAGGCTTCATTTGAGTTAAAACGTAGACCAAGTTTTTCCTTAGAATGAACTTGTTTGTTTAACATATCATCAAGAGCACTAGTACCTTTCATGAACTTTTCCAATTTAATGGAGGTGCTCTTGAGATCATCATTCTCTAATCTAAGTTTCTCACAACTTAAGCAACCTAAATCAACCTCTTTGTTTTTCTCAAGTTTAGCCAATTTCTCCCTAAGTTCATTTATCTCATTTTCAAGCTTAGTTTTGGTTGATTTTAAGGTTTTATTCTTTTCTATGAATTTAAGACTAAGTTTGTGTAAGCTATCATATTTGCCTTCAAATTCAATATCATCTAAAGTGGAACTATCATTGCTATAATATTCGGTTTCGGAATGTACCTCTTTAGAAGTGTGAGCCATAAGACATTTCTCCTCTTTGGGGTTGTCATCATCATCTTCACCGCTATCGCTCCAAGCGCCACTAACGAATGCCGTGTGGTTCTTATCACGAGCGGGCTTTGGACAATCACCAATGAAGTGATTTGGATCACTACATCTAAAGCAACTCCTATCACCTTTTTCGTTCTTGACAAACCGATTCTTTGACAATGGTTTCTTGTCATAGTTTGGTTGCCTAACGTGTTGACCTCATCTCTTGAAGAACTTCTTGAAATCTCTCACCGCCAATGCATACTCCTCGTCATCACTTTCCGAGGAACTATCATGGTCACTTTGTGCCTTCTTGGCCTTAAGTGCAAGAGATTTCCTTTCACTCTTGGTTTTTACTAATTCCGAGTCCTTCAAAATTATCATCTCATGAACTTTCAAGTTTCCTATGAGTTCATCGAGTGATAAAGTTGAGAGATCTTTCGACTCTTCAATAGCCGTGACTTTTGCTCTCCACTTGGGATGTAAGGCCCTTAGAAACTTCCTAACATTGTTCTTGCTAGAAAAACCTTCATCAAGTGCTTTTAGACTAGTAATAATGGTGTTAAACCTAGCAAATGCACTATCAATAGTTTCATCTTCTAAGATGACAAATTGTTCATATTGTTGGACAAGAAGATCGATTTTACTTTCTTTGACTTGGCTATTACCTTGGTGGGTTACTAAAAGAGTGTTCCAAATATCTTTAGCGGTTTCACACATAAAAATTATTTCATACTCTTTCTTAGGCAAAGCATTATAAATCACCATTTTAGCCTCATTATTTTTTGAAAGTTTCTTTTTAGTATCATCATTAGCTTTGTCAAAAGTGACTAATTCTTTTGTTTTAGAAACTTCATTAAATTGAAAGGGTAAAAAATCACCATTGGTAATAACATGCCAAAGATCTAAATCTTTTGATTTCACATAAGTTTCAAATCTATTTTTCCAATAAATAAAACTATCGGTTTCAAAAAGTGGTGGTCTTTGCATAGATTGCCCTTCTAGGTACTTGTTGGAATCCATAAATTGATTCAAGTTTTAAAATATAATATAATTTAAAAATTCTTGAGCAACCCGCTCTGATACCAATTGTAGAAACTAGAAGGGGGGATTGAATAGTTTCTTAAAATTTACTTGTGAAAATATGGTTTCCAAAAATCCTTTTTCAAAAAAACTTAGGCTTGAGGAAATATGTGAAATCTTCTTATGCACAAATATGAACAATGATGGTGTAGCTAAACTAATACTAACAAAAATATATCCACAAAGAATAAAGAATAATAGTGTAGCTAATCTAATATTAACACATGTATATGCAAAAAGTAATAAGGAATGTAAAGAGTTAAGGGTAAAGAAAGATCAAACCGAACACCAAGGATTTATAGTGGTTCGGCAACGAAGCTCACTCCTCGTTCCTACTCCACTCCTCGAGTACTCCTTACTCGAGAGTTCACTACACAACAAGCTCCTTATGGTGGAGAAAACCGTACACGTCGCTTAACCAATTTCCGACTCTAAGCTAAAAGTCGAGCCCTAACCGTAGCTAGGACCAATATACACAACTATACTTAGTACATACACAACTTCCAAATAGACACAACTACTTGGATCTTCACAACTATGACACAACTACAAGTATATAAAAATTGATCTTCAATGGATCTTTGGTGGTGGACTCAACACTTCACTAGGATAGTGTTCTTCTCTTTGCACTTGGAGAGGAAGAGATGGAAGAACAAGATTCACTTCTTAAACAAGTAATAATCAAACAAATGATCAAAGATTTGAGTGATTAAAGAAGGGGTTTGAATATGGAAATGAATGTGCGAAAGAGGTGAGGTGAAAAGCTGAGAATGGCCAACTATTTAAAGGACAAAGGAGCCAACAGCTAGTTCTGCCCGCGGTACCTTATCACAGCCCGCGGTACCTTATCGATAAGGTACCGCCTAGGCGCTAAGGTACCGCAGGACTAGACTCCGCTCCTTTTTGTCCTTTAGTGGTGGAGGTCTTATCTGGGTATAAAAATATCCTGAAAGGATATTCTTAACAGAATAAGAATATGCCATTTTCAAATGTCAAATAATTAATTTAATAAAACATTTTCTTAAAAATAAAGTTTAATAAAAAACTTGTCACATTTAATAAAAAGTGAGTTTTAAGAAAAGATTAAATCACTTGATCACTTGATTAAGGTTAATACTTGTTTATCCATACCTTAAGTGAAAATGGGTAAAATGAAAAATACTTGAACTCAAGAATTCGTTTTTCGTTGTTTTTGTAAATGCTTGTTTTTACATATTGTCGTAATCAAAACTAAGCGAGACCGAAAAATGCAAGTAACGTTTTTAGTCATTATTGCATTAACAATCCCCAATAAAGAACAGTTAGCTCCAAGAATCTAATCATCTTCACAATATGCCTCAACCACAAACAGCTCTAGCCACCTGTCCTTAAATCAAACCCCGATTTCTCCAAACATGTTGTATTCCCTATATCACAACTTCATTACTTCATTCACAAACTTATGAAAAACAATCGATCTTCGTTTTTATCGAACCTCATCCTTTAGCCACAAGGACGAAATTCGTTTGGATTTGTTATCTCGAATGACTTTATTAAGAGAGTATCATTCATGTTTGAGATCTTGTTTTTTAGATCTCATTTTTTGTGGTAAATATGAATACGAACTTTGTTGTTGATGGAGTGAATTATCGGGGTTGTTTGTGATACCAAGAACATGATTTTTAATTGAGTGACGATGTGAACAATTGTATGTGATTTGGTTGAGGTTTCTATTTGTTGAGAAAAACAACGATTCAACTGCGTTCTTAAGTTTTTAGTAAAAGAAAATAAAGAAAAAGAAGAGAAACAAAAAGCTAAAGAAAGGAACTTATGAGTTTGACTTTTGTTCTCGAGTTTCAGCCTAAGCAAAAAGAAAGCAAGGAATTCATACTATAATTTTATATTATAAAGTTGAAAAAAAGTGCAAACTTACATATGTACCCTTTTATACTCGTACATTCAATGAAAGATTACTTATACAATATAGATAATATTTGCTGCATATCATGGTTGCCATTTAATGGTCCAATAACAATAATACAGATAAGGCCCACGATTAACAAATATAGATGATAAGGTACTGTGTCTTCTTCATATTAGGGTTGAGCACACTAACGCATCAAACATTGTATACCCAATATTTTATACAGAAGTAATTAAGACAAACAAGATGTCAGATCACATATGTCGAGAAGATCAAACAAAACTTTAGGACGAGAAGATGAAGACAAGCAGCGATCAGATGAAAAATAGAGAAGAGGATCGTAATGATATCAGATCTGTGAAGGGCATGTTTGTCT
This sequence comes from Glebionis coronaria, assembly GCA_025667525.1. Classification (NCBI taxonomy): domain Eukaryota; kingdom Viridiplantae; phylum Streptophyta; class Magnoliopsida; order Asterales; family Asteraceae; genus Glebionis; species Glebionis coronaria. The sequence goes on along the minus strand of CM046881.1, from coordinate 458,847,566 downwards.
TTCTATATAAAACTTGCAAGTTCCATACGATTTCCTCTCAAATCCGCCCAAATATGGGCGAAAAGTTTTACTCTAATATTTCCTTCCAATTTCCCCTCTACACACTTTCCTTTCCTTGCTAAACAAACTCAAGAACACAAGAAGTTGCTTGTTTCCTGGCATTTCCTTTCTTTTCCCCTCAAAACCACACTCGAGAACACAGTGTTGAAGATGATGAGAGGATTGGAAGTATGGAATATCCATTTTGGTATTTAGTGTGGCGGTGGTGGTGGGTAAGATAAGAAGACACGTGGGTTTGGGTGGGGATAATAATATTTGTCTTTTTAGTTCGGTTTTTCTCGGTATCTAATTGAATTGATTTAACAATTTCATGTGTGACTTAATTGTTTATGGATAAAAGAGCGCATTTGGTATTTATAATTACTTTCGCAAAAAAACGTAAATGACACGGAAATCGAGAAATAAAAATACTATTATATTCTATTATTATTATACTATTATTATTATTATTATATTTTACACACATTAATTTGAATCGGAAGTTAATGCTACCAAACTTCTTAAGTTCAAAGAACAACAACTTTTAAAACAATACACTTCCATAGAAAAGGTTCATCTTTTAACTAAACCGTTTAAAGAAATCGAACTTAAGCGTCTTCAAGATTTACCACCTAATCCCGGTTATGCAAAACAAGCTCAGGAATATATTCCTTGTATTTATGATGTGACGGTAGGATATGTAAATCTTGCTTATGTTTTAGAGAGAGAAAGATAGATGATTTCACACTTCTAGAGAGAGAAAATAAGAAGAATTATGTGTAAAAATGAATAACCACACACCCTCTCCATCTAAGGAGAGGGTTTATATACCCAAGCCCTTGTCATGGGCTTGGGCTTACATTTGGGACGGCCTACACATGTTGTAGGCTAGGCTTGGGTTTGTTTGTTAAATAAAGATAAATAACTAAACTACGAGCTATTACATGGACTATTGTTAGAGTGACCGATCCTTCTTAATACGTAGAACGTATTTCCAACAATCTCCCCCTAAGGGAGGTCACTCCAAACAAGGGCGTTACCCGAGTTACAATAATATGATAAACCTAGCATACTATGCTTGTCTTGAGCTCGTAGTCTTCGTCTTTCTTTTCTTTTTCATTTCAGGTGAACATGTTGAAGTGATCTTTGATATCCATCTTGAGCATTAATCTCTTGCCTTGATCTTGTGCATCCATCACTTGTGATCTTCGCCTCTTCGTGACTTCATGTCCCACATACTTATACCTTAGTAATTCTTGAAAGCTTCAGAGTTCGATACAGTGGAAGACTTAACTTTTAGGATTTCTTGAATTAGATGAGGTATTAAGTGCATAAAGTGTAAGCATGCGGGGACGACTTCTTCTCGGATTCCGCAACGCCACCGTCTTCAAATGCCGCAACATAAGTAGACACGAACAAAATGTCTTTGAACATTTTATTCTAATTCGGTAGCATTTTACCTCCGGTCGGTGAAGACCGTTGGACGATATAAAATATCGTACTTGTGGCAGGTAGATTTAATTAAAAATCTCCTTGACAAGATTTCGCGGGTAAACCCGTTCTCTTTACTCGACCGTCCAAAGCTGACTGCGAACGTAAAGAGTGAATCATTTGGATAAAATTATCCGCATGATTGAAGCCGTCAATTCTGATTCCTGGAACAAGTTTGATTCATTAAAGAATTGCACCATCGTTGCTTTTCAGTTGTCACGAGCTTGATTCATATTGAATCTTGCAAGTTACCTACCAAGTGCTGTTTGATGTTAACACTAGAAGGGTTTCCACTCATCACTGTGAACACTAAGGTATCACTCTGAGTGTTTTGGCAAGATCACTGAGATTTTGCGTAGAGGCCTGGAACGTGTTTAAGTTCAGTTAAGAATTAAACCACTGTTGCTTTACAGTTATCACAAGCTTGATTCATAAAGAATCGCACAAGTCACCTACCATGAGCTTTTTGATATTCGCTCAAGAAGGATTTCCATCTTCATTGTAAATACTTTCGTATTACTTGGATGTTCAGGCAAGATCATGAAGATTTTGCGTAGGACTCTTAAGATCTTTCTTACTTTTCACAGTGTGTGAAGAAGCAAGGAAATATGAAAGTGTGTCCTAATGAGATATTTTATGATCTCAAATGGCTCTAGACTCAATCGTGCATTTTGGATTTTAGTGTCGGAGTCTGGAGAGGAGTGCCACCATTTCAATACCAATTTATTCGGAGTGAATAAATCAATAGATAATGCGTTATCTCCGTGTGATTAAAACAAATACCTTTTGAGAGATATCTGAGTTAGCTGGGATGGGTTGTGCATTGCATCACTGGGTCCATGATGTCTATCTTCAATATCGAGCATCATTAGAATGATCTCAATAGCATATGTGTTGACCCGATTTCTGCCTAAGGTTGTAAGGAGGGCTTCTTTCTTTACACCCTTTATCTTTACAATTCTTTTTCATTCTTCAACCCCTTCAATGCTTACCAATACCTCATAACTAGTACCTTGTTGTGATTGTTCCAGTGCTAACTTAAGTACTTGGTCGGCATTCTGCTACATTCACAATCTTTTCTCCATCTTTCCTAAGGACTACTATTTCTAGCTATGGAGTGTCCTTGGGAAGATTCCTCCGGTTTAAGAAGAATCATTGGACTTAACCTATCCTACCATCCTTATGTCACCACAATCTTCATCGTCGTGAAATAAATGGGTTTTGGGTAAGTATATGTCACCATGAAAATCCATTTTGATATGCAAATCCGTTTTGCTCCCCCTTAACATATGCCACGATATTCGAAAACATTTGGCACATGTCGGGATGAGCCATCACGTTAAGTCAAACCATTTTTGATAATTTCCCATATTAAATCACATTTTCTCCCCCATATTAAAAATATTAACCCAATCGATGTTTTTAATATCAATTGATTTAATGAAGTTTTAACAAAGGTTTTGGGAAGAAAAATGCAAGTCCGTTTTATCTTCATGATACCAAAATTATGAGATATGATACCGATTTGTAACATGATCACATATTCACCATATAAGAAAAAAATTGACAAGGTTGGACCTGATAGAGGAGAACATCATATGATAAGATCAAATGGTTCTTGTCAGCATATGTTGGTCGCCTCGTCACGTCTGAAGTCATCTCTTGACACCACGTGTACGATTGGTATTGTTGTCTTGACACCAGTTAGTGAGCTTGGCACGTTCGGCATCAAAGATTCTGAATGCTTGACAATTGCTCCCCCTCAATTGTTGACCCGTGTTCTATTGAAAGAGTTGTAGTCGCCATTTGAGTAGTCACATCGTCGAGTATGTAGATACCAAATGTAGATAACTATGGTTGTAGAGATGATAACTTCATAAAAACAAGACTTCTCTTGTTTTAACAAATAAATGTACTGAAACGTACATATATTTGTGTTAGACCAAGTTATAAAGTAAACTTGATCCCTTACAAGGTTTTAAAGTAAATATTGCCCGAGAAAATTAATTCCCGTTGAGAGCCAAAGCTTTCATAAGAAATACTTGACTTTAATTTGAAAACCGGGTTGCAGTCAGAAATAACTACAAGCCATATAGGCATGTTTTTAAAAAATATTTACAACTTTTGTACGAACTCTATTTATGGCGTCGTGTCAATATTAATCAACATTTCTAAGGCCGTAAATATTATCGTACCAAAAGACATGACTTTGAAAAATAGAGTAAAAATATTTTTGGATTTTTATGAATTTTTCAATTTTTATGGTTTTATATGGTTTTATATTTTTGTATTTTGCTTTTGTGGTTAAAAATATAAACAATATATACAGATGATCACCAAGGATACGGATAATAGTTTACCATCATTATTCTTTCGCTTCATCTGCCAATTCCTTTAGAGTCTCAGGCGAGAAGGTTCTCATTCCTAGCTTGTCGGCCAAAAATTCAATTCGAGCACGATCTAAAGCCTTCGTGAAAATATCCGCCAATTGATACTCAGATCGGACAAAGTAAAGCCCGATTACTCCATTTTCCACTTGCTCCTTGATGAAGTGGTAGCGAATGTCAATGTGCTTCGACCGGGAGAATTGAACGTTGTTGCAGCATAAGGCAATTGCACTCTTGTTGTCACAGTACATCGGAATTTTGTTGAAACCTAGACCATAGTCGGTTAATTGCGATCTCATCCAAAGAATTTGAGCACATCAACCGGACATAGCTATGTATTCTGGTTTCGTACTTGAGATTGCAGCGCTTTTCTGCCTTTTCGATGCCCAACTGATTAGTCGATCTCCTAGTAGTTGCAAAGTTCCACTCGTGCTACACCTTGTATCTTGACAACCCGCGTGATCCGCATCTGCGTATGCCATAAGTGAACTCTAAGAGTCCTTCGAATACCAAAGTCCCCGATTAATGGTTCCTTTAAGATATCGAAAGATCTGTTTCACAGTGGCCAAGTGTAACTTAGTAGGTCGAGTTTGATACCGAGCACACATACATATAGCAAACTGAAGATCAGGTTGACTAGCTGTGATATACAGAAGGGTACCGATCATTCCACGATAAAGTGTCGGATCAACGACAACTCCATGTGGATCTGCATCAAGCTTAGTTCGTTCCACCATTGGAGTATCCACGGGGTCGTAAGACTCCATCTTATACTTCTTAAGTGATTCAAGGGCATACTTGGATTGATTGATAAAGATGCCTCTGGGACTCTAAGATATCTGAAGACCTAAGAAGAATGATACCTTGCCCATCATTGACATCTTAAACTTGGAAGACATGAGTTTCCCAAACTCGTCGGATAAGGTTTGGGTCGAGGCTTTAGCAAAGCCTTGAGTAATGAGGAATTGTGACAAGAGATCATACCATGCACGTGGAGCTTGCTTCAACCAATAGAGAGACTTCTTAAGCTTGTACACATGATTAGGATATTTAGGATTCACAAAACCATCCGACTGTTGAACATAGACCTCTTCCTTGATTTCACCATTCAGAAATGCCGTCTTCACATCCATTTGATAGACGATCATATTCATGTGGGCTGCATAAGCGAGGAATAGTCTAATAGCTTCCAAACGGGCAACATGTGTAAAGGATTCCATAAAGTCGATGCCCAATAATTGCTTGTATCCACGAGCTACTAGTCGAGCTTTATTCTTCAATATTCCGCCTAACTCATCAAGTTTCACCTTGTAAACCCATTTCAAAGTGAGTAACTGCACTTGATCCGGGCATGGGACAAGTTCCCATACTTCAAGACGTATAAATTCATTAAGTTCTTCTTGCATAGCTTCTATCCAACAGGATTGAGTAAAAGCTTCTTGCCATGTCTTAGGTTCAACTTCAGTGAGGAAAGCATCAAAATCACAAAACATTGCATTTTCTTGTAGTTGACTTCGTGTGGATACCGGACGATTAGGGTCACCAATAGTAGAATCTATAGGATGATCCTTTGTCCATTTGCTGTCATGTTCACGAATCCGTGGATTGGAGTAAACTGTAGTAGGAGCTTCCTCTGAGGTGGACGACCCGACTTGATTAGGGTCGGGAATTGGTACACCAAAGAATGGAAGTTCACGCATTTGAGCGAATTCCAAATCGTGATCATCATCATCAGCCTCTTCATCATCAATAGGCATGACATGAGTAGTTGAAACATGTGTTGGTTGAGAATTACTCGTGGAAGGTATATCTTGACCAATTTTAGGTGCAAACGTATCTGATTGTGCTTCGGTTGCTGGAGCGACAACTTCGGTGACTAGAGCTATTACCTCAGGTTCTGGAGCAACAATACTTGGAGGAGTAAAGAATTCATCAAAGAACGGATGAAACAACGTATCCCATTCATTCCTAGAAGGTGGTGTAAATGATGATGAAGTGGGGTTGTTTGGGACAAGACCAGAGCTAATGTTACTGGGTCCCATTTCATGAAGTGCGGGTTCAGAGCTGCTTTGCTCAGAAGCCATTGCTGTCAGCTCATCAAAATAAACATTCATAGTTTCGAGGATCTTACGAGACTTACGATTGTAGATTCGGTATGCCTTCTTTGCGGGTGCATAACCAATGAAAATACCAATATCAGCCTTTGGTTGAAGTTTTCCCAAATTTTCACCATCATTATTTGGATAGCAAAGAGAACCAGATACATGAAGATATGATAAATCTGGTACTTTTCCATGGAGAAGCTCATAAGGTGTTTTACCATGGCGTTTACGAATTAGTGACCGGTTTTGGGTGTACACTGCTGTAGATACTGCTTCTGCCCATAAAAACAATGGAGCCTTTGCGTAAATTAACATCGTTCGAGCAGCTTCCATAAGTGTGCGATTTTGCCTTTCAACGACACCGTTTTGTTGTGGAGTGCGTGCAACGGATGTTTCATGAGATATGCCAACTTCTTCATAATAATCATGCAAGAGTTGATTCACAAATTCGGTTCCATTATCTGTACGAATGCGCCGAACAGTAGTGTTGAGACGCACTTTAATCATCTTGAGAAATCCGATGATGAACTTAGGTGCCTCATTTTTTGCTGTAAGAAATTTCACCCATGTAAACCGAGAGTAATCATCGACAATTACGAGGATGTACTTTTTGCCACTAAGACTTTCAACATGCATTGGCCCACAAAGATCCATATGCAACAAATAAAGTTTCTCTTGGTTGGTGTCTTCCGTCTTGGGTTTGTATGATTTCTTAGTGCTTTTCCCCATTGTACACGCGGAACACAAATGATCCTTGTGAAATGATAGTTTAGGAAGACCACGAACAAGTTCGTTTTTCGCCAAATGATTAATAGCGTCAAAGTTAATATGAGATAACCGTCGATGCCATAACCATGACTTAGTCTTCGATGCTTTGGAGAGAAGACATACGAGAGAAGCGACCATCATGTCTTGTAGAGACGAAGTATACAAATTATTCCCTCGAGTACCTTTCAATAAATCAACCCCTTCCAAATTACGTATGAAGCAGGTATGCTCTCGAAAAGCAACTTCTAGGTTTGCATCACAAAATTGTCCCACAGAAAATAAGTTGTGACCGAGACCTTCCACATAATACACTCTTGAAATTATAACATTCCCAGTATGATATTCACCATAACCCATTATCTTTGAAATATGATTATTTCCAAATCGAACCGTACCAAGAAACTTGCTGACGAAATTTCTGAGCTGAGAGCGATCTCCGGTCATGTGCTTGGAGCAACCAGAGTCCAAATACCAGAGAACAATTTGGACCACCTGTTTTCAATAACAACAGTAGACAATGTATTGGAAACTATTGGTTCCGGAGTGTTAGCAGATAGAGATATAAGATTATCAGAATTGCTAGCATTTATGAGACCCTTAGATTTCCCGCATTTTCTAATGTGAGTTTTAGCACTAACAGGTTTTACTGTTCCAACTTTCTTAGGTTTTGGATTATTCGCGGGCACTACAGTGGGAGTAGACCTATTTAAAGGGCACTTGGTTCCTACAGTAGTGTCAGTGTTCCTAGTTAAAGGACACGCTTGTGTTTTGGTAGCCTTGGTACTCCTAGTTAAAGGGCACACTTTCTTCACTTTAGTGTGAGTGATCCTAGTTAAAGGGCACGCATTTCCTACTATAGTGAAAGTTCTACCAGTGGGGCGCCACAACCAACCAATTTGGGTTAACACTCTCCCAGTCGGTTTCCATTCTAATCCATTTTTCCGGGCATTCGTCTCATTTACATGGTCAATAAGGCAAGAATCATGACGACTAGAAAACATACATTCATTGTAATTCCAACATTTCAAAATAGAATTCACAGTAAGCTTAGAACACTACACAACCACAGAGCCTTTAGGTTTTGCTACATGATTCTTTTTATTCAAAACTGAAATAACATTCCTAGGATGGGCTTCTACTTTCTTTTTCACTTGACTACTAGATGGGGGCAAGATCCTATCATTCTTCTTGTTTCTTTTAAGCTTAGATCTTTGAGCCTTAGTAGTGGTGCTTACTCCTGTAGAAGGCAACACGGTAATATTAGAAGCTGGTTTTGATTCCGCCTTATCTTTAGTGACCAAAGTTTGAGATGGTTTAGTCCTAGGGCCCTTATTAAATGGTGTGACGGCTATAAGGTTCCTTTTGATTGCACTAGAGGACGATCCTGAGATAGTGGCTACATTATCCACAACATTCTTACCTTTTAGAGTACGAAGTGTTTCCTTTAACTCAGCCAAGACCAGTTTTATTATCACAAATTTGTTCCCTCAAATCAGATATTTCCACCGGATTTCGATTCAATTGTTCAATCAAGGATTGATTCTATGCAGTGGTATTAGCACATGCAGACTTTACTGAATCGAAGAGTCGTGTATCTTTCTGTTTTAAGTTATCAACTTTGGAAAAAATCTTGGAAACTCGATTATCTAGATCAAGTTTAAAATTCTCAGCGGCCTCAAGTACGTTCACATAGTTAAGCTCCTTAGATTTCTCTATTTCTATCGACAAAGATTTAGCAACTTTGTCACTTGGCTGACGCTGTTTTGATTGTAAATTCAATCGAAATTTCTTTTCAAAGTTTGCATCATCGATATTAACACCTTCGAATGACGTTTCAAAGATTTCTTGAATAAATTGTTGATTGCATTCAAGCGAAATACAATGTGTTTGAATCTCATCAAAACGTTTTGAAAGCGAAGAATATGAATCTTGAAGCTTTAAAAATTCAGCGTCAGATTCGTGGCAAGTACAATCTACCACATTATCCACATATTCAATATTATGCGCAATAGAATCATTATCAACACTTTTATTCACACAGACGGAGACTATATCATGAGACATCACTTGCTTCAGAAGCTGATCATTCTGGCGTGAAACTCGTTCTATTTCAAGTAAACTGTTTTCATAAGCATCATCCATTTCATTGAAAACACGTTTAACTTCTTCTATTTCCAAATACAAATTTTGATCAAGATTACTAAGACAAGCTTTAACATTCTTTACAAACGGAACAATTTCGTCTCGAAACGCAGCTCTAGTGTGCTCAAAATTCCATTCACCTTCCGTTATGGCTGAAGCCGTCGTACGTTCCAAAATGACCTTGTCAAAATCGGCTAAGTGTTGGTGTACCGCTTTTAAGTTAACGGACGCCTTACTTACCGGTGGAATTAACTTCGTTAAATCCGTTTTGACAAGTGTAGGAGACGTACTAGGAGGGTTTTCATTTGACAAACTTTGGGGCACAAGAACTGTTAATTCAACTAATTCCTTTTGTAAGCGAATGCGGGTCTTTTTAGACAATTGATCTTTGTTATACTGATCATTATCAATCGTATGGAATTTTGAAAGCATTTTAGAATGAGTTTCTTCCGCAAGTGACTGTGTCTCCTCAGTACTACGAACAAAAGGTGCTTCTTTCGATTTGCCAATTATGGTCATATCATAAAGACTGGGAATATATTCCTGAGCTTGTTTTGCATAACCGGGATTAGGTGGTAAATCTTGAAGACGCTTAAGTTCGAGTTCGTTAAATGATTTTGTTAAAAGATGCACCTTTTCTGTGGAAGCGTATTGTTTTAAAAGCTGTTGTTCTTTGAATTTAAGAAGTTTGGTAGCGTTAATTTCCGATTCAAACTTTTTAGACTCGAGAGTTTCAAAATCCATTTTAAGTTTCTGAAAATCATTGACAACCGACTCTTTTGCTTTTAATTCATTGGAAAGATTAGCTTTTAATGATTCTATTTCTTTCAAGTGTTCAATCTTTTCAAAACGAAATTGGGTAAATTCAGAATAAGTTATTTTTTCAGCTTGAGGGACCATTTCAAAAGCTTTGACCTTTTCTTTATGCAACGCAAGCTCAGCTGTTAGGGTGGAATTCGTATCTATGGATTGTCTGAGAGCCATGTGCATTTGATCAATAATATGTTTAGGCACCATGACCAAATCATGTTGAGCATAAGATTCCATACCCGTCGTAGCATTTGGTTGAGGTTCACTCAAATATGTAGGATTGGATACCACATCATTTGAGTTACTTGTAAAACCCGCATGCTTTTACCATGAATAGTGCCCTTAAGATCGTACGTTCTAGATTAAAACTTACCTCATGTAGTATTGATCACATTCATGTGCTAATAATCAAGCAAGTGCATACGTGTATGTCATGACAAGTATCGATTACGTACGAACCCATGATAAACAGTAAATGATATATCACGTGAACATAATTAAATCATGAACACCATTTAAAATACTAACTAAAATAATTACGTAAATACTTATAATATATTTACGAGTGTTAAGTTTACGATAAACGACACGTTACATGAAACAGAAACACGTTAAACACGAGCACGTTTAACCACGAACGAACACGAAACATCGGGACACGAGAAAGGTACGGGTACCCCATGTGGGGCCCCCATACCCACGGCACACATAGACAAATGGGCTTAGCCCATGGACTTTTCAAGTAAAGGGGGGTAAAGTGTTAAACTTGTTTTCACTTTTCATTTTACAAGAAATAAACTAAAAACCCTAAAAAGAGTTTTCTCCTCTCCCTTTTGCCTCCTTTGTGCCGCCACCTATACACCATCATAAGGGGGTGTTTGATTGATTTTGATCTTAAAAACAAGTGTTAGAATACGTGTTTGTTCATCCTTTTTCCAAGCTACATAGTGGTATACCTTTCTAACCCTTCTTTTTAATTCTTTTTAATTCTTTTGATCTTTGATTATTTTCATGAACATGTTATTATTTTTCTTATGAAAACAAGATAATTAATCATTGATCTAACATGTTTTGGTATTAAATAAAATCAAGGAATGATTTAAAGGGGTGTTTGTTTCTAGCCGCCTAGCAAAACAAACCCGAGGGGGGTTTGGTTTGCTATTGCCGCCACCACCAAGACCACAATTGGTCTTGGTTGGCTCATGTGGGACCCACGGCAGCAAGGGGACACGTGTGCCCCGGGTTTGGCCCGGGGTACGGTGTCGAATTCATACCCGATTCACGGTTCGTTGGTTAAAATCATGATCTATGTTACATGTAATTTTTATGAATCATGAACTTAGGATATAATTAATTAATAACATGAAATATTAATTAAATCATGACTTAGGTTATTTTAATTATTAGTTTATCATGACATTAATTTAACCTAAGTATTTTTATGTTATAAGTTATAATTAATTAATTATTAAAACATGCCTATAATTAATTAATTTAGACATGACTTAGGTTATATTATTATTAATAATAATACACATGTTAACCTAAGTATTTTCATTTCATTTTAATTATACATGTTATACTTTAATTAAAATGCTTAACCTATAGTTTAATTAAAATACATGAAATAATAATTAAACTATACACTATATCATATGACTTAAGTAGTAAGCTTATAACACTTAGACTTATATGTTAGCTTATATAATCAGCTTAATTCTAATTATGGAAACTTCTATTTATAGAAACTTAATTAAATAAGACAACTAATCTAATTATGGAAACCTTCTATATATGGAAACCAATCTAATTCAGGCAGCTAACCTAATCATGGCAACTTTCTATATATGGAAACTTATTTAATTAAGGCAGCTGATCTATTTTTGGAAACTTTCTATTTTTAGAAACTAATCTATTTTAGGCAGTAAATTCTATTTTTGGAAACTTTCTATTTTTGGAAACTTTCTATTTTTGGAAACTTTCTATTTTTGGAAACTTTCTATTTTTGGAAACTTTCTATTTTTGGTAACTTTCTATTTTTGGAAACTTTCTATTTTTGGAAACTTTCTATTTTTGGAAACTTTCTATTTTTGGAAACCTGTTATTTTTGGAAAGTTACTTATTATTATACAGTAAGTATATTAATACATGAAACACCAGTAATACTTAATCAGATAAACCAGAAATACAAGATAAACACAGTTTAAGGCTTAAAACAGTGAACCATGACCTAAAACATACCAAATCAGCTATAACAAGACACAGAACCCAGTACGTAATCAGTGAATCGATACTTATACACGTGTGTATTCATGTAGCATTAGTGATCCAGAAGTAGGAGTCTTTCTTCCGTTCATTTCACTGGACTTGAGGTACGGATTCCCGTCCTTTCAGTATGGACATTCTTTCCTTATTAGGATTTCCCCGTATGCAGCCAACTGTTTTCCCCAGCATTTGTTTTATTGTTTTGAACTGCTTATGTTAATTTAGCATAAACTATAGCCATATACAAGCATGACCAGTTTCACCTAGTTATAGAGGTACCATAACCATAGCATTGGAGGCACCGATGTTATGACTTCCCCACGGCGGAGTAATTGCTCGTGGCGTCCCTTTTCAGTTTGGCCATATTATTATATCAGTCGGGGCGTATGGGTGCATCCTAGTTACATGTTTTATTCAGTTTATCATGGTGAATGTGGTGTGTGCCTTGCACCCTTCACAAGGAGCTGATCCCTCCTACCCAAATCAGTATATTGATTAGAGGCATCCCCTCTAATCGGCATGATGAGGTCACCCCTCCAAGTATTCATGCACGTGACCTTTTCATGACCTATATGGGCTATGGTATTTATATGTTAAAACAGTTTTCACAGGTTAAACATAAGGCTTTTCAAACTATAAAACCAGTTTTCATGTTATTTAACCAGTTTACTCAGTACTTAGTCTTCCGCTGTTATATGTTACATGCTTATCCTATATCATGCTTTATTGTACATCCGTGCACTGAGCGTCTTGCTCAGCCGTTTTCCTTTTCATGTTCCCAAAACGGCAGGTACTCAGGGACGCTCGTAGATCTGAAACGTAGGTGCATATGGACTGGAAGCCTTACTGTCTTTCTTTACTTTATGCATTTCCTTTACTTTGATACAGTTGCTTTGGACATTGTTTCGTCCTTCCTTTTACAGTATTTATGTTTGTGTGTGATGAGCTTTACTTTGGGATACCGATGTTTGTTTCCGGTATTTCCTTTTATGGTTGAATAATGCTTAGACATTTATCCTTGTATGCTTTGATGACACGCCATGATATGCGTAATATTCCATTTCCAAAATGGGGTGTTACAATTATGGTATCAGAGCCAAGGCTTCGACCTGTAGGCTCTCAAATATGACCTGTGATTAGTGGGTAGTCACTACGGTCTTCCTAGAACTGACAGTTGTTTTCATGCATTCATTATTTTTAAGCATACATATACATGTCATTGTTACAGGGTTTTTGACTAAGTAATGGTTGGTACAGGACTGGCCCTATTTAGTCGCATGTGTTTTATCGAAACTTTTAGATTTGGGACCGACCCATAGGCGTCCCCTCGATATGTCTTTTATTTTGAGTGAACTGACCGAAGGCGTTCACTCTCGAGCATCAAAAGTTTTCATAAAACTGCATCATGCATTCATACAAAGATTTTCTTGCATAAAATTTTTCTCGTGAAATTTTGGCATAAATTTTTTTTTTATATATTTTATGTTTGAACTGTTAATCATATGTTTATGTTATACTGTCAGATGGTTCTCACACGCGAGCAAGAGCAGCTCAATGCTGCGATTCAGGCTGCCATGCAAGCCTTACTTCCTCAACTGAGGAATGACATTCGTGCTGAAGTCCAAGCTGCGAATAATCAGCAGCCGCAGAATCAGGCACCTCCTCCTCCTCCCCCAGTGACTCTAGCAGTATGGTTGGAACGATTTAACAAGCTCCGTCCTAGAGCTTTTGAAAAGACTGATAGCCCCAGCGATGCTGAAAGCTGGCTGACTCACATTGAGAAAATCTTCAATGCTATGGGATGTGACCCCGCCTTCAAGGCAAGATTGGCGTGCTACAGGTTTGAAGGCGATGTACTCAACTGGTGGCTAGCTTTGACTCAGTCAGAAGGAGGTGATGAATGGGTCGCTGGTTTGACATGGGCCCAATTCAAGGAGAGAGTGATGGAACAGTTCTTTCCTAAGGCAGAGCAGGACAAACTCAAGCGTGAATACCACGGGATACGTCAGAGACAGGGCGAGAATAGCAACGAATTCATGCAGCGCTTTCTTCGCCTTGCTGGTTTTCTAGGAGCAGCGGCTGGTACTCCTGAGGAGCAGGCACACCATTTCAGGTGGGCACTTCGCACTTCGGTTGCGAACAATCTAGTATGTGCTACGTTCAATACGGTAGCACAAGTGGCTGACGCAGCAAGAAAGCTTGAGATGTTGCAGGAACGTGATGAGTTCGGGGAAGCAGAAAGACCCGACAAGAGGTAAAACATTTCATGTTCTAGCGTTAACCAGACCGCATCCTATCGTTATATGTTCTATAATCATCTCTTAAACTGTATCTTCCAGGCAGAAAACTGGGGACCGGTCTCAGCCGGCTACTCAGCAGCAGCCCAATCAGCCCAAAGGAAACGGTCACTCTAACGACCGTTCTGTTGTGGAAAGGCGCAGCGGTAATGACCATTACCGTAACAATGCGGGACAGTCCAACAACAGCAGGTCCTACTATTTACGCATCTTCTTATGATTTCATGTTATATCTCTCATGCTGACACTATGTTAATCTCTACCAGGAACCACGGTAACGGAAGGGACCAGAACCACAGGGGTTCTCAGCCCAACCGTTCAGCTAACACTGGTAAGCATCTTACGACGTTTACGTCCTATACTCGTGCATATACCTTATTCTTAACACGTTCTGTCATCAGCAGGCCCTCAGCAAGCAAGAACTCCTGCTGGAGGATTCACTCATCCTCTTTGCAGCACCTGCCATCGCAGACACCCTGGCCCATGTCGTCGTGACTCCGACGCGTGCTACAAGTGCGGCCTCCCTGGCCATCGTATGAGAGATTGCCGTAAGGGTGAAATGGAGGGTACTTCGGGTCATGCTGATACTAAACCGCCTCCTACCACTGGGCGTGTCTACACGACATCGCGCGATCAGGCAAACAAATCTACAGGTACCATTACTGGAATTTTGTATATGTACGGCCAGGCTGCATGTGTTCTTTTCGACACGGGTGCCACTCATTCAGTTGTTTCCACTTCTTATGCTAAGAACATCAGGACTCTTCCCTTGCCATTAGAAACTAAGCTTACCATTTCCACGCCTCTGAGGGACTATGTATTAATAACTCATGTATACAAGAGTCTTCCTTTAGAGTTTGACGATAAAGTTCGTGCAGTAGATGCACTTCCTCTAGACATGATTGAGTTTGATATGATTCTCGGCATGGATTGGCTATCCAAGCACCATGCTACCATAGACTGCCACTCATATAGAGTGATCTTCGGCGACATTAATGCACCAGAGTACATCCATAACGGGTTCATACCCGGACGGTCTGTACAAGTCATATCTACCTTGCAAGCACGTGCATTACTGTCACATGGCTGCGAAGGTTATCTCGCTACGGTTCATGACATGGATGCTGAATCCCCATCGATTCAGGATCAACCAGTAGTTTCAGAATTTCAAGACGTCTTCCCAGATGAACTTCCAGGCATACCACCTGCAAGAGAAGTGGAGTTCAACATCGACCTTGTTCCAGGAGCTGAGCCAATCTCTAAGGCTCCGTATCGTATGGCTCCCATAGAGCTAAAAGAACTGAAGGACCAATTACAGGAACTTCTTGAACGAGGGTTCATTAGACCGAGCGCATCTCCATGGGGCGCACCGGTCTTGTTCGTTAAGAAGAAGGACGGCAGCATGCGACTTTGCATTGACTACCGTGAACTTAATAAGATTACCATCCGCAACAGATATCCACTGCCACGTATAGACGATCTGTTTGACCAACTTCAAGGAGCCAAACACTTCTCAAAGATCGATCTAAGGTCAGGCTACCATCAGCTAAGGGTTAAAGAGCAGGATATTGCCAAGACTGCTTTTCGTACCCGCTATGGCCATTATGAGTTTGTAGTCATGTCATTCAGCCTGACTAACGCTCCAGCAGTATTCATGGATCTAATGAACAGAATCTTTCATGAATTCCTTGATAAATTTGTCATTGTATTCATCGATGACATCTTGATATTCTCAAAGTCCACGGAGGAACACGAAGATCATCTCCGTACTGTACTACAGATTCTTCGTCAGAAGCAGCTGTATGCGAAATTCTCCAAGTGTGAGTTCTGGTTAAACAAGGTGGCATTCTTAGGTCACATTGTATCAGCAGAAGGGATCACTATGGACCCAGCGAAGGTTGAGGCTATCACTAAATGGCCAAGACCAACATCAGCGACAGAAGTCCGCAGTTTCTTAGGCTTAGCTGGATATTATCGAAGATTCGTGGAGAACTTTTCTCGGCTGGCACTACCTCTCACCAAACTGATGCGAAAAGGAGAGAAATTCGTCTGGACGGAAGATCGAGAGAAGAGCTTCGAAGACCTAAAGCAGAAGTTAGTATCTGCACCTATTCTTACTCTCCCATCTGGTACAGGTGGATTTCAGATCTATAGCGATGCATCGGGGAAGGGACTGGGCTGTGTTCTCATGCAACATGGGAAAGTGATCGCGTATGCTTCACGGCAGCTTAAGCCCTATGAAGAAAACTACCCTACGCATGACCTGGAACTTGCTGCAGTGGTGTTCGCACTGAAGATATGGAGGCATTACTTATACGGAGAATCATGCGACATTTTCACGGATCACAAGAGCTTGAAGTATATCTTCACACAGCGAGAATTGAACATGAGACAAAGGAGATGGTTGGAACTGTTGAAGGATTATGATATTAACCTACAGTATCATCCCGGGAAAGCTAATGTAGTAGCAGATGCACTCAGCAGAAAGTCCGGAATGATAAATGGCATTGAGATCAAGGAACAAAACATAAGAGACTTGGAGCGGCTTGACATTGAAATCATGGTACGTGGGCAGCACAGATACTGGGCGAATCTTACAGTAGAACCTGAGTTACTGACTAGGATTAAGGAAGCGCAGAAGGATGATGGAGAGATTTGGGCGATAATTCAGAATTTGGAGAAGCAGACAGAATTCAGAATGGACGCAGACGGTATCATTTGGCAGGGCACGAGACTTTGTGTTCCTGACAACCACGAACTCCGGGAAGCATTGTTAGCTGAAGCTCACAGCTCCCCATTTTCTATGCATCCTGGGTCGACAAAAATGTACCATGACATCAGACAGCACTTTTGGTGGAGTGGTATGAAACAGGATGTAGCCACGTATGTCTCCAAATGTCTTACCTGTCAGCAGGTTAAGATTGAACATCAGCGATCTGGCGGTCTCCTTCAACCGTTGGATATTCCTGAGTGGAAGTGGGACAAAATCACCATGGATTTTGTTACCCGTCTTCCGCCTACCAAGAAGAAGCACGATGCTATTTGGGTCATTGTTGATCGACTCACCAAATCAGCTCATTTCTTACCGATACGCAAGGAAGATCCGGTAAGTAAACTCGCAGACACATACAGAAGGGAGATCATGAGACTCCACGGCACTCCCTCCAGCATCGTCTCAGACAGAGATCCTCGTTTCACGTCGCGATTCTGGAAAGGTCTGCAAAAAGCTTGGGGTACACAACTTAAGCTGAGCACAGCCTTTCATCCTCAAACGGACGGACAGTCGGAGCGAACAATTCAGACATTGGAAGATATGTTAAGGTCGTGTGCGTTGGAATGGACAGGTGATTGGGACGATTACATCTGTTTAGTTGAGTTTGCATACAACAACAGCTGGCACGCAAGTATCAAATGTGCTCCTTTCGAAATGTTGTATGGCAGAAAGTGTCGCGCTCCAACTTGCTGGGATCAAGTGGGAGAGCGAACACTTGAAGGACCAGAGATTATAGAAATGACCAACCAGAAGATTGAGGTAGCTAAACAGAAACTGCAGGAAGCACGATCACGTCAGAAGAGTTACGCCGATAAGCATCGTAGGGACATACATTTTAATGTGGGAGATCACGTCTTCCTCAAGGTTTCGCCGGCATGTGGTGTTAAACGCTTCGGGATCAAAGGAAAACTCAGTCCTCGGTTCATCGGACCATTTGATATAGTTGAACGAATCGGCGAAGTATCTTACCGATTGGCGTTACCTCCTCAGCTTTCGCACGTGCATAACGTGTTCCATGTGTCCTTACTCAGAGGGTACAATTATCATCCCCTTCACATGGTTCAGTATCCACTGGAACAGATACGTGAAGATCTCACGTTTATAGAAGAACCCGAACGAGTACTCGACAGGCAAGAACGAGTCATGAGAAGGAAGACGATTCCTTTCGTCAAAATCCTTTGGAGGGACCATACCGAGCGGGAAGCCACTTGGGAAACAGAGGAGTCTATCCGGGCTTCTTACCCTCACTTCATATTTTGAGTTCGGGTATGTCACTTCTTTTCAGCTTACTTTATCTATAATTCGGGGACGAATTATTCTTTTTAGGGGGGAAGAATTGTAAAACCCGCATGCTTTTACCATGAATAGTGCCCTTAAGATCGTACGTTCTAGATTAAAACTTACCTCATGTAGTATTGATCACATTCATGTGCTAATAATCAAGCAAGTGCATACGTGTATGTCATGACAAGTATCGATTACGTACGAACCCATGATAAACAGTAAATGATATATCACGTGAACATAATTAAATCATGAACACCATTTAAAATACTAACTAAAATAATTACGTAAATACTTATAATATATTTACGAGTGTTAAGTTTACGATAAACGACACGTTACATGAAACAGAAACACGTTAAACACGAGCACGTTTAACCACGAACGAACACGAAACATCGGGACACGAGAAAGGTACGGGTACCCCATGTGGGGCCCCCATACCCACGGCACACATAGACAAATGGGCTTAGCCCATGGACTTTTCAAGTAAAGGGGGGTAAAGTGTTAAACTTGTTTTCACTTTTCATTTTACAAGAAATAAACTAAAAACCCTAAAAAGAGTTTTCTCCTCTCCCTTTTGCCTCCTTTGTGCCGCCACCTATACACCATCATAAGGGGGTGTTTGATTGATTTTGATCTTAAAAACAAGTGTTAGAATACGTGTTTGTTCATCCTTTTTCCAAGCTACATAGTGGTATACCTTTCTAACCCTTCTTTTTAATTCTTTTTAATTCTTTTGATCTTTGATTATTTTCATGAACATGTTATTATTTTTCTTATGAAAACAAGATAATTAATCATTGATCTAACATGTTTTGGTATTAAATAAAATCAAGGAATGATTTAAAGGGGTGTTTGTTTCTAGCCGCCTAGCAAAACAAACCCGAGGGGGGTTTGGTTTGCTATTGCCGCCACCACCAAGACCACAATTGGTCTTGGTTGGCTCATGTGGGACCCACGGCAGCAAGGGGACACGTGTGCCCCGGGTTTGGCCCGGGGTACGGTGTCGAATTCATACCCGATTCACGGTTCGTTGGTTAAAATCATGATCTATGTTACATGTAATTTTTATGAATCATGAACTTAGGATATAATTAATTAATAACATGAAATATTAATTAAATCATGACTTAGGTTATTTTAATTATTAGTTTATCATGACATTAATTTAACCTAAGTATTTTTATGTTATAAGTTATAATTAATTAATTATTAAAACATGCCTATAATTAATTAATTTAGACATGACTTAGGTTATATTATTATTAATAATAATACACATGTTAACCTAAGTATTTTCATTTCATTTTAATTATACATGTTATACTTTAATTAAAATGCTTAACCTATAGTTTAATTAAAATACATGAAATAATAATTAAACTATACACTATATCATATGACTTAAGTAGTAAGCTTATAACACTTAGACTTATATGTTAGCTTATATAATCAGCTTAATTCTAATTATGGAAACTTCTATTTATAGAAACTTAATTAAATAAGACAACTAATCTAATTATGGAAACCTTCTATATATGGAAACCAATCTAATTCAGGCAGCTAACCTAATCATGGCAACTTTCTATATATGGAAACTTATTTAATTAAGGCAGCTGATCTATTTTTGGAAACTTTCTATTTTTAGAAACTAATCTATTTTAGGCAGTAAATTCTATTTTTGGAAACTTTCTATTTTTGGAAACTTTCTATTTTTGGAAACTT
Organism: Glebionis coronaria; assembly: GCA_025667525.1. NCBI lineage: Eukaryota > Viridiplantae > Streptophyta > Magnoliopsida > Asterales > Asteraceae > Glebionis > Glebionis coronaria. Next base: position 458,827,480 of record CM046881.1, on the reverse strand, counting down.
TCTATTTTTGGAAACTTTCTATTTTTGGAAACTTTCTATTTTTGGTAACTTTCTATTTTTGGAAACTTTCTATTTTTGGAAACTTTCTATTTTTGGAAACTTTCTATTTTTGGAAACCTGCTATTTTTGGAAAGTTACTTATTATTATACAGTAAGTATATTAATACATGAAACACCAGTAATACTTAATCAGATAAACCAGAAATACAAGATAAACACAGTTTAAGGCTTAAAATAGTGAACCATGACCTAAAACATACCAAATCAGCTATAACAAGACACAGAACCCAGTACGTAATCAGTGAATCGATACTTATACACGTGTGTATTCATGTAGCATTAGTGATCCAGAAGTAGGAGTCTTTCTTCCGTTCATTTCACTGGACTTGAGGTACGGATTCCCGTCCTTTCAGTATGGACATTCTTTCCTTATTAGGATTTCCCCGTATGCAGCCAACTGTTTTCCCCAGCATTTGTTTTATTGTTTTGAACTGCTTATGTTAATTTAGCATAAACTATAGCCATATACAAGCATGACCAGTTTCACCTAGTTATGGAGGTACCATAACCATAGCATTGGAGGCACCGATGTTATGACTTCCCCACGGCGGAGTGATTGCTCGTGGCGTCCCTTTTCAGTTTGGCCATATTATTATATCAGTCGGGGCGTATGGGTGCATCCTAGTTACATGTTTTATTCAGTTTATCATGGTGAATGTGGTGTGTGCCTTGCACCCTTCACAAGGAGCTGATCCCTCCTACCCAAATCAGTATATTGATTAGAGGCATCCCCTCTAATCGGCATGATGAGGTCACCCCTCCAAGTATTCATGCACGTGACCTTTTCATGACCTATATGGGCTATGGTATTTATATGTTAAAACAGTTTTCACAGGTTAAACATAAGGCTTTTCAAACTATAAAACCAGTTTTCATGTTATTTAACCAGTTTACTCAGTACTTAGTCTTCCGCTGTTATATGTTACATGCTTATCCTATATCATGCTTTATTATACATCCGTGCACTGAGCGTCTTGCTCAGCCGTTTTCCTTTTCATGTTCCCAAAACGGCAGGTACTCAGGGACGCTCGTAGATCTGAAACGTAGGTGCATATGGACTGGAAGCCTTACTGTCTTTCTTTACTTTATGCATTTCCTTTACTTTGATACAGTTGCTTTGGACATTGTTTCGTCCTTCCTTTTACAGTATTTATGTTTGTGTGTGATGAGCTTTACTTTGGGATACCGATGTTTGTTTCCGGTATTTCCTTTTATGGTTGAATAATGCTTAGACATTTATCCTTGTATGCTTTGATGACACGCCATGATATGCGTAATATTCCATTTCCAAAATGGGGTGTTACATACTAGTTCCCGAATGCTGTTCGAGGTTGTCATTTTCATGCCCAACTTGATGTTGGTTATCATTAATATTATTAGATGTGGTTGGTACCTCACTGACGACATCAGAACCGTAGTAAGAGAGATTAGCAACTAGAGCAGCTTGGGCAGAGTGAATATTATCACAATCCGAATCATATGCGTCAAGATCATCTGCTTGATAAGCTGCATTAGAAGTGGAAACGACTGCAATGCCTTCATTGTCTGCTGCCCCTGGGTCTACAAGAAATGCTAGCTCCTCTGAATCCAAGATCTTTCCCTTAGACTGAGCATCGACCAAATACATCTTCTCACGAAACCATGCTTCATCCCTTCTCCTTTTCGGCTGTGTACACTGCCTAGCCATATGACCTTGTCCTCGGCAATTGTAGCAAGTCACAACCTTTTCAGGACCAATGTGACTTACATTTTCATTAGCTTGTAAATTCACAGCTTGAGCATTCACCGTCCTTGTAGGAGGTCGATATGAATTTTGCCTTCCCTGAATAGGTGGCACTGTTACTTGATCATCTTGAACAGTAGCTTGTTGTCGAGGATTTGAGGAGGTGCGGAGCTGATTGTTTGTTGGTGGAAATCCTCTAGTTGCAATGTGACAATCCGTCAATTTATGGTTGATATTTTATTCTCAGATATTATTTAAAAACATTATTTTAGTGTTATATTATGAACTCACTTATTTTTGAGAAGAAATTTGGGTTTACGTCTTGATGTAGCATCGACTACGTCTAAACCGGAGGACTCTACGTTACGTGCTTACGTTTACATACACCGTTTTTGGTGACAGTCCGACATTTCAGGAAAAAAAATTATCCGTGAATATTATTTGGGATTTTAAATTTGAGTTGGTTCATAAACTCACAAATTTACGAGAAGAGATTAGGACTTACGTGAATAATTTAACGTCCTTTACGACTAAACCGGAAACCTTAGGATTACGTATTTACGTTTTTGAAGTCCGTTTTTATGAGACAATTTTTATTAGATTCGTTTTGTGCCGTTGATTCATAATTTATAAAAACGTTTTTCATAAAACGACCCGAGGGTACGCAAATCGAGGAAACTAGAATCGAGGAATACCCGTAAATTAGTGGGATGAGACAAAACAAGTTTTGCCCCACCCCACTATATGGGAAGGCTATACAATGACACCACATCACAAGATGTGGCAAAGTTGTAGCTAACAAGTTAACACTTGTTAACTAAAGCTTACAAAGTAAGCTACACATAACTTTAAACCATCAAAACCAACCAAGCCAAAATCATTTCTCCTAAACACATACATGCAAACCACTCATACTCTCCTCCCTCTCTCTCTAAAATTCGTCCACCACCACCATCAAACACCCCTATTTGTTCTATTTTAGTCATAAAATCATGTGTTATTCATACACATGATGATGCTCCTTTGAAGCCTTGAAGATTGGAGGTGATTCTATCATCCAAGGAGGTGATTTGGTGATGTCCAAGGGCTGATTTCTACAAGAAGTTTACAAGTATTGGTGGTCTTGAAGATTGGTGTTGATCTATCACAAGTTTTGCCATCAAAAATCCAAGCCTTGATCATAAACTACTTAATCTTGGTGGTATAAAGATTGTTCTTCCTATCCTCTTGTTATTTTGATTATGTAATCTTGTATTTTCTTTATTTATGTATATGTATATGATGATGAATGATGATTAAAAATATTATGTGAGGATTTGATGTTGATAGACTTGATAAACATGGTTAAAAAGATGGAAAACCATAGGTAAAAAGGTTAAATTCTTGCTTATAAAGTTGGCTGTATAAAAACAGTAACTAACCAAATGATAAACTGATAAAATGGCATGATGGAATCAATTTACAGTAATTATTAGATGTCATACACATGTGAGAGTTGGCCAATGGAATCATAAAAATGAGTGAGATATGATCAAAACAAGTTTAGAGTGTAAATCTGCATACACTGTTTTGGACGAATTTATTAATATATTTAGAGGTTGATTCATCAGTATCTATAAAGGAATAAAATGAAGCACATATCATGTAGTTTAAAAATTTGGGGTCCTATCTCCATATAGAACTCTAGATATGGACATTTTAGTAAACTTAAAATTTAGGACTGATTTTGTGAAATTAAAGTTTAATATTATTATATAAGCACTCAAATAAATATAGTATAAAATGTGAATTAAAACCCACTAACTTATATATTACATTTATATAAATATGTATAAGGATAAATAAATGGACATTTTATAAAAATGGTAGTTTGGTAAGTTTTATAAGTAATAAAAACTATAAACATGATTTTTACGTCTTTTCGGCTAAAACCGAAAGATTAACGTTTTTGTTAAATAAAACTTAGACGGTTGGACCCGTCTAATGTAAATTTTATAAACTCACATACTGATGTATAAACATATATAACAAGTAAAAACCGATAAAACCCGAGCTTTACAACATATAGACATTAACGGGCCAAAGTAGCCTTAATGGACAATAAACCCGACTAATTTGGTAAAACACTTATACACTTACTTATTGGGCTTAACCCACTTGGGCCTAACTTGTAAGTATAATACTGATATTAAAAGTGTAAAATGGATCAATATAAGGTAATGGACTTATAATGGGCCTAATGGGCCTTGACAAGTAAAGAAGATGACTAGTGAAACAAGTATAAAAGTTGTCAACACATAACACTAAAATGAGTAAATGAGAATGTACAATCCCACTTAATCATCATCATATTTATAAAATCATCATATGTATACATAACTATTGTTTTTATAAAGTCATTGGACAAAAGTCTACGACGAATATTATTTGTCTAGGTTTCCGTGATTGAAGCACGTACCGTACATCCGAATTACCGATAACTCGTTTTCCCACATCAACGTGAGCTCATAGCCTCGCACTCTTTTAAATGTTTTTATGAAATGTTTTATAAACCCGCGAGGGAGATAACATGTTAGTTTTTATGAATTAGGGCACTATTTGTCCCGACTGTTTGTTTATTGATTTGGACCCGAATGATTGTATGTCCCGATGAATGATTATATGACCCGATGTGTGAAATGAAATGGATTATTAAAGTTAGGTTATGTCACTAAAAGTCCCATTAGCATGAATTGTGAACTACCGGGATTTGGTAGACGCTTATGCATATAATAGTACTATTTGGGAACGATCACCCTAGTTCGCGCCTTGACGGTTGATCCCCGTCATGCCACATTGATTGGTAAACGAATTTATGTATGAGAAGATTTACACAAGCGTGATTATTGTGACGACACACTAATTTAGATGGGCAAATGAGTTTCGGGTTAGCTACCCGTTGTTTGTTGTAGTAAGGTAACAATGTCATGCGGCTTATAATAATCCAATTAACGAAATACTGCTTTATGCATTGAATTACGATATATTGCCTGACTAGCTATACATGGTCTTATCATTGATAATATGTTCGTGTTTTGGTTTTATATAACCATATTCATATAACGGTTCTTATTTAATCTATACAACGTTATAAAACGTATTGTATGATGTTTTTAACGACAATGGTTCGTATAATGATTTTGAAGGCGAAAGCCTATATTATGATTTTGATAAGGATTTGTATAAAATGACTTTGGCTATTTTATGGCCTATTACAATGATTTGTACAAAATGATTTTCGGTAATAATTTTATACCGTTGTTATATTGATGGATTTTATTAAACTCTATGAATTCACTCGGCGTTATCGCTGACCTTTTCTTTTAACATGTTTTATCTCAGGTACTTGAAGGTAATTCTCGAGAAGACAACAAGAATTCATGGCCCGTACTTAAATAATAATTTCCATTCAAATGCTTTGTAAAACCTGTATGAAATACAATGACTTGGGACCTATGTAACTTTGATATTTATGAATGGAAATGCTTTAATATTGAACGACGCAATTTTTAAGCGTTGTCTATGATGTGAGTAATGTGCTATCCCGTAACACCAACGAGTCTTCCGCTGTATTGAATTGTGTAAATTTGGGGGTGTTACAGTTTGGTATCAGAGCTCTCGTTATAGAGAACGAAAGATTTTTAAACCAAGGTTTTGAATAAAACATTTCAAAATCTTTTAACTATAAACATTTTTCTCAAAATGTCTAAAAATCTTTTGACTATAACGGTGCCGAAGAACTCCCGAGTTACTGACAAGGCCAGACTGAGAAGTGTTATCTTAATATATATATATAACTTGGATTATATATATATATATATATATATATATATATATATATATATATATATATATATATATATATATATATATATATATATATATATATATATATATATATATATATATATATATATATATATGATGTAATTTTATTTACATGATTGTTCGATGATTATTTCTATATTTATACGAGGTATTTATACGACGTAGATTGTCATAGGGAACCCTAAATCCCCTAGCAAATTAATCTAAGCTATTTCTGTAGGAATTATAGATATCCCAGATCTAAACCAAGTTGTTGATATTTATGATCCCAACAAAATGGTTGATATTTGTAGGAATGTTGATATTAGTTGATTGCGATATTGAAGAAGAATTGGCGAGATTAAATCTGATATCGATGTCATGGCGATCTTTCCTTATAGAGTGGAGTTTGACAAAAAGTTACCACCTAGAAAGATGTCATCTGATTCGTTGTTATCCAATTCTTAAATTGAAATCGAAAGGGTGAATGTTGAACTTGAGGCTATCATTGGAACCATTACCCAAAAGCCTCATGCCACTAGTACCTTTCCGAGAAGTCTGATTGAATGTGTGAGTCATTTCATACTAGTGACTCATTTGATAACTATTGTTGTAAGAACTATAGGATTGGAAATTAAGCGTTGTTCATATCGAGCTTTTATTGCACTTTGAAGGTCTAAGAATAAGATTGAAAGTATTGAAGAATGAGGTAGGATGTCGCATTGAGTATAAGTTGATTGAAACTTGAATGAAGTAAAAATTTAACTTTTATGGAAAATGAGATTGTTAAGAGGAAGTTGTTGAGTCCTGTGATTGAATTATAAGGTTTTAAATGATTGTTGGTTCGTGTAAAGGGTTGTTCCTAGGCCATTGTCCAATGACGAGGATGCCCAGTGTCCAATATTTAAATTGAAGAAATCTTCTTCTGAATTGAGACCGATGGATCTTCCGGGACAGGTGGAACACCTAATGACTCTTGTAGATTAGTATTCATTGTGGTATCTTTTAAAAATAATCCCTAACTTAACTGAGACATCAGTTGGTAGGATGAGTTCTTGGAATTGTATGACACAGTGACACATAATGTGTTACGGTACAATTTTGACTTGTTTTTGATTAATGAAAAGACTACCTTTGATTGCTAAATTCTACATGTATCGATGTTATCTATCTTTTCTTGCTTCATCCTAATGTTCGCATTAGTGATGCAACCATTGAACAAGTACTCATCTCGATTTGAGTTACGTTGTGCATTATTCTTTTTAAGTGCCATCAAGGTCATGAACCTCATGATTAATTGGCTAAGCTCAATTCCTATTATATTGTAGTTAGTTCTTGGTGAAAAACATTTCATCACTCTTTTGCAGATCACTCATTATTTTTATAAGATAAAACAGTATCCCTTGAGAAAAATTGAATTTTCATCACTATAAGGATTATTCAAGTGAGATTTATAAGTGATCATTATTGAAATAAAGTTGATTATGAAATACCTTGGAAAACTTAATTGTTTTCATAACAAAGAAAATCTTTGTAAATTTATTTTGATTCTTATTTAAGAATTAAGCATGAAAATGTTTTTATTATAAACATGATGATAAAATTTTGACGAACTGAGTATTGCATCGTTAATCTTGAAATTGTATATAGTTGCGCGCCTACATACAATTTGGAATGGACCATGCAAGGCTGATTAGTAGTCACCATGAAATTATTAATAAACACTAAAATTTTCTTTGAAGATTGTGAAAGATTAAATTTTATGAGATCTGCAAGAAGTGAAAAATAGGGACATATTGATAGGGACACCTACATATGTGCCCGTACTATTTATTCTTCTGAGTCGAATTTACTCATCTGTGGATATTGTCTTAATTGACAATTGATATCCCCTCCTTGACCAATTCTCCCGTGGTGAGATTCTTTGAAAAAAAATATCTGATTACCGAGTGTTGATACCCGACTGGATGTATCGACATTCCTATCATTTCTTTTGATTAGATTTCATTTGAATGACCTGGGCAACGATCCGAGGAGCTTTCGAATGCGTACTTAAATTAAGAAAACATGGGATATATTCATATTCATTAAATGTTTTCGTCTATATCTGATTTGAAATTCTCTCGCGTAGATTATGCGTTGACCTTACTCTTTTAATGGTATTTGTGTCTCCATATATCCTTGAATTTGTGAAAGATTATGAATTATTATTAGTCTTTTGAGAAATTCATATCTTATCGACGACAATGAAACTGGAAAGTTGATAGTGCCAGTAGAATGGATTGATTGATTATGACATGACGACATTGTCTTAATTGATGGGAACTCGAGTAGAATTCCCCTAAATGATAAGATGTTGATTATCAAAGGTGATCTAAATAATTCCCGATGGATAACCCTATCTAGCATTTAGACTTGAAATTATACCGTGAATGGTTGTGAATTAGTCATAGATATTATTATCTAGAAAGAACTTAAAGAAAATTTATTAAAAGATGTTTCCGTTATCTGAAACTTTAAGAGGTATTTGTTGGTGAATTACCTAGACTTTCGCCATTAAGGTAAATTGAATTTGGTATTGATTATATTCCCGGTGCTGCACCTGTGGCTTGTGCACTGTACGTCAGCACCATCTGAATTAAAAGAATTACCGTACAACTGAGAGAGTTGTCCGAGAAAGCTTTTATTCTACCAAGCTCGTAACTATGAAGATCTATGGTGTTATTATTTCTTATATATATTGATTACCGTGAACTAGGTAAATTGACGATTAAAATCTATATCCACTACCCAAGATGATAGATTATTCGATCATTTACAAGATTCTAGCGTATATTCAGGAAATTTGATCCTCGACATGGTTATCATCAGCTTCGCGTCCGCGAAAAAGATTATCTATTCCAATCACTACATCCAAAACTTGTAGTGAACATTACGAGTTTCACGTAATGTCGTTTAGATTGACTAATACACATGTAGCATTCATAAATTTGGTGAATCACGTGTGTAGGCTGTAATTTGATAAATTCATGCTCGTGATCATTATGGACCATTTGTTTGTTTCTAAGAATAAGAATGAGTTAATAATTATTTATAGATTGCTCTGAATTGGCTGAATAGAAAACTTGTACCTTGAGTATTTAACAAGTGATTAAAGACTAAATCCTTTATATTATTTGACCATGTAATTAATAGATAATGGAATATATTGTCTTTTCGAAAATTTAGAGCCCTTTTAAGACTTTGGGTTTTACCAAAAAGAAAGTGCAAATGTGATTTGACAAATGTTTTATCAAAAGAAATTTTGAGGGATTATTCCCTTATACCCATAACATTTAACTAAACTCCTGTTTAGGGGTAAATGTTCGTGTATACCTCAAGACAACCTAAGAGGGATTGAGGAAACCATTTACACCATGACTTGAAATTTGAAACGACACTTTTTGCTTTTCAACTAAGAAAATTTTGACCTAGGTATAACCAAAGATTTTTCAAACATTTACGAATCTTATTAATTATTTTCAATAAATCAGAAAAAATCGTGTTAATTAAATTCAAATTTGTTTTGAACATTTTATTATAATTGGTCGAACTAAGAAATTTCAACTTTTAACGTTTACGTTTCATAAAAACTTAATATTTATTGTTAATTTACTTGTAGTAATTATCGACGCTTTAAACGTCGGATTGAGCAAAACTGATAAAAAATAATAGTTGAGACGAGATTAAAACTTAGAAAATATGACGAAAGAATTTCTGAGTAAATTGTGGACATGATAATTATATCATCAGGAGAGGTGAATTTAGATATCGATGCATTATGTAAAAAGTATAAAGAACCAATTAGGATGTGTTCCTTAGTAATCATGGTACAAAATAAATTGCCGAACATTTTAAAAATAGCTGATGTTTGTAAAAAGAGATAATATAGATAATAAAAAGGGGTTCGCGACTAATGTGAACCATCAGAATTGAGAAGCCGATGGCGTTGAATGTATAAAAGGTCGTTTGTGGTTGCCTAAATATGGAGATTTAGAAATGTAGTCATATTGAAATCTTGTAAGTATAAGTATTCTATTCCTGTCATTTCTGATTTAATGTATCATTATCAGAAGAAGTTGTACTGACGGCAAATTATGAAGGCAGACATCGCCTCATACATTAGTAAACGTCTAGCTATTGCAAAGGTCATCATCTGAATTTGATTCGATTTGGGTCATCGTTGACAGACTGACCAAATCTACTAATCTCATTCCTGTTAATGATAGATTCTTGATGAAGAAATTGACTCTTTTATATTTAAAGGAGTTATGTAAACATGGTGTGCCTGTATCGATAATCTCTATCGAGATCCTCGCTTCGCATCGAATTTCTAGAGATTTGCTCAGAAGTCATTGGGAACGAATCTTGATGAGAGTACTGTGTACCACCCTAATCGAAGGGACGAGGTAAAGTAATGATACAAAATACTACAAGTGCTGTTTTATGTTTGAATGATTGACCTTTGGTAATAAACTATAAAGTTGTTTTCCTTTGGATTGATTATCATTGATAATTATCGTATTTGAATCAAGATCGAATCTTGTTAGGATCTAAATATTAGAGCATCTGTAAGCAGGAGTTGGGATGAAGACACCCGACATACACCCATTATGAGTTGGACATGTCTTTTAGGTTTAAGGTTTCCTATGATGGCGAACCTAACCTTACAAAATACTCGACCCGCGAGACCTGAAATGATTGTTGAAATTAGGATCTGATTATTGACTGCCGGTAATGGGCATGAGGTTATGTGAATATGAAATGTAGATCTTGAAGTGCCAGATGGGTAGCGAAGTTATGCCAAAAATTTTAACCATGGAAAAATGGGATATAAGTCCCCATTGTATGGGACCATTGAGATGATGTAAAGATTGGTTTGAAAGGCATATAAGCTGGATCTACCCTAGGACTACAAGGGCTGCGTGAATTATGTTTCGTATATCGAACTTGATAAAATGCCTATCAAGTGAAAATCTGACTATTCCTTAATGAAGTTTAGATCGGCGAAAAGTTGCATTCATCAAAAACCCGTGAACATCATGGATAGAGAAAGTAAGTCAACATTAAGCCTGATCTTATTTCCGTAGTTATGTTTGATGAAACTCGCGTATTGTAATGAATTACAATTGTGAGAAAAGACCGAATGTGGAGGAAATACCCACATGGCTTTAACTCTATAAGAAGCGAGTAATAAGATGATCTTTGAGGACAAAGATCCTGTTTAGGGGTAAATGCTGTGACAATCCGTCAATTTATGGTTGATATTTTATTCTCAGATATTATTTAAAAACATTATTTTAATGTTATATTATGAACTCACTTATTTTTGAGAAGAAATTTGGGTTTACGTCTTGAAGTAGCATCGACTACGTCTAAACTGGAGGACTCTACGTTACGTGCTTACGTTTACATACACCGTTTTTGGTGACAGTCCGACATTTCAGGAAAAAAAATTATCCGTGAATATTATTTTGGGATTTTAAATTTGAGTTGGTTCATAAACTCACAGATTTACGAGAAGAGATTAGGACTTACGTGAATAATTTAACGTCCTTTACGACTAAACCGGAAACCTTAGGATTACGTATTTACGTTTTTGAAATCCGTTTTTTATGAGACAATTTTTATTAGATTCGTTTTGTGCCGTTGATTCATAATTTATAAAAACGTTTTTCATAAAACGACCCGAGGGCACGCAAATCGAGGAAACTAGAATCGAGGAATACCCATAAATTAGTGGGATGAGACAAAACAAGTTTTGCCCCACCCCACTATATGGGAAGGCTATACAATGACACCACATCACAAGATGTGGCAAAGTTGTAGCTAACAAGTTAACACTTGTTAACTAAAGCTTACAAAGTAAGCTACACATAACTTCAAACCATCAAAACCAACCAAGCCAAAACCATTTCTCCTAAACACATACATGCAAACCACTCATACTCTCCTCCCTCTCTCTCTAAAATTCGTCCACCACCACCATCAAACACCCCTATTTGTTCTATTTTAGTCATAAAATCATGTGTTATTCATACACATGATGATGCTCCTTTGAAGCCTTGAAGATTGGAGGTGATTCTATCATCCAAGGAGGTGATTTGGTGATGTCCAAGGGCTGATTTCTACAAGACGTTTACAAGTATTGGTGGTCTTGAAGATTGGTGTTGATCTATCACAAGTTTTGCCATCAAAAATCCAAGCCTTGATCATAAACTACTTAATCTTGGTGGTATAAAGATTGTTCTTCCTATCCTCTTGTTATTTTGATTATGTAATCTTGTATTTTCTTTATTTATGTATATGTATATGATGATGAATGATGATTAAAAATATTATGTGGGGATTTGATGTTGATAGACTTGATAAACATGGTTAAAAAGATGGAAAACCATAGGTAAAAAGGTTAAATTCGTGCTTATAAAGTTGGCTGTATAAAACCAGTAACTAACCAAATGATAAACTGATAAAATGGCATGGTGGAATCAATTTACAGTAAGTATTAGATGTCATACACATGTGAGAGTTGGCCATGCAATGGAATCATAAAAATGAGTGAGATATGATCAAAACAAGTTTAGAGTGCAAATCTGCATATACTGTTTTGGACGAATTTATTTAAATATTTAGAAGTTGATTCATCAGTAGCTATAAAGGAATAAAATGAAGCACATATCATCTAGTTGCTGTGATAAAAATTTGGGGTCCTATCTCCATATAGAACTCTAGATATGGACATTTTAGTAAACTTAAAATTTAGGACTAATTTTATGAAATTAAAGTTTAATATTATTATATAAGTACTCAAATAAATATAGTATAAAATGTGAATTAAAACCCACTAACTTATATATTACATTTATATAAATATATATAAGGATAAATAAATGGAAATTTTATAAAAATGGTAGTTTGGTAAGTTTTATAAGTTATAAAAACTATAAACATGATTTTTACGTCTTTTCGGCTAAAACCGAAAGATTAACGTTTTTGTTAAATAAAACTTAGACGGTTGGACCCGTCTAATGTAAAATTTTATAAACTCACATACTGATATATAAACACATATAACAAGTAAAAACCGATAAAACCCGATCTTTACAACATATAGACATTAACGGGCCAAAGTAGCCTTAATGGATAATAAACCCGACTAATTTGGTAAAACACTTATACACTTACTTATTGGGCTTAACCCACTTGGGCCTAACTTGTAAGTATAATACTGATATTAAAAGTGTAAAATGGATCAATATAAGGTAATAAACTTATAATGGGCCTAATGGGCCTTGACAAGTAAAGAAGATGACTAGTGAAACAAGTATAAAAGTTGTCAACACATAACACTAAAATGAGTAAATGAGAATGTACAATCCCACTTAATCATCATCATATTTATAAAATCATCATATGTATTGATAAGTGTGAAAACACTCATCAATAATGATCCAAAAACCACTCAAAACACAGTCAAATACATAATATTTAACTGTAAAATGTCAGAATTACGCGTGTATTTATGTTTTGTGTGTTTCAGGTAAAAAAGATATATATTGGAGCAAACACGCGTTTTAAGGGATTTATTTGAAGAAAAGACGAAGAAAGGGACAAAAGAGCTTTCAAGGACTTTATTTGCCAAGTTTTCAAAGATCGAGGGCTTAGCTTGCAATTTTCTACAAGACGAAGGATGAAAAGAAACTTGGTTTCAAAGTTTATATACATTTTGAAAAGAAATGAAAGAGAAAGGACCAAAATGGAAAGTTTGGAAAGATATTATTACTTAGCCATTTACCAAGACCGGTCAAATAACTCACATAAACACAAACGTCTTCATCTTCTTTGTGAAGAGAGAGAAAGAGACGATTTCTTTCTTTTCTCCACCTCAAAACCTGCACACACAAATCAAGAACGATCCAAGGTGATTCAAGCGAAGAGTATAACTACAAAAGTGTTCATCTTCTTCTCCTCTACAAGAAGATGTGAATCAATTAGATCAAAAAGGAAGATTGAAGAAACCCCCAACTTCAAGAATGAAGAACGAATTTAAGAACCTCGTATTTTACACGTGGCATTCAATCATTGGATCGAACACATCATCACCACCTCTATTTCACTCTCTCGACAGCTATAAATAGAAGACGAAGGCTTCATTTAAGAAGGGTTAGACTAGGAGTAGTTTTACACATAGCTAGTTAGAATAGGAGTAGTTAGTTTAATTCTCTCATATAGTTTTCTTAATCCGAATCCAGTTAGTAGTTAGTTCAGTTAATAATCAGTTACACTTTCAGTTAAATTTTGTAACAGATTTCACCATTAATGAAATTCATTTTCTTTCAATACTTTTCTTTGAATGAGTTTAAAAGCTCTGTTTCCGTTCATTGTTTTCAGAAAGATTTCAGTTAAATCAGTTCTGTATTCAGTTTGTTAGTTGTAACAAACTACACATTTTTCTTTCATAAATAGAAGTAAATTTCATTCAAGTATCTCCGTAAATCCTATACAACTCCGTTATACTGTTAACAAGTTCGCAGCTTTTGAGTTTCTGTTAAACAGCTTTCTTTTAACGAACTTCTTTTCAGTTTTTGATTACTCGTGTTAGTCTTATAGCTTGACTTGCTAGCATAGTATCTCGTTTCCACATCTTTTGCAGGATTTAGTTTTCAAGTTTATGATCTTTTCAACAAGCAGATCAGCTGGTGTTTTGATGATTTCAGTTTCAAGATCAGTTGTAGCATAGCGTCGACACCAAAGGTCTGGTCTGGAACATTACGGTGGTGTTTTGGATAATTCTGATATTGACTTTTGAGGGCGTTGTTTGTTTCAAGCCGGCTCAGCGCCGAGCTTCGTCATCAAAGGGCTAACTTCGGATGAATAGGTCAAGCACTACGTTTCGTTTTCTGCAATTTTTTAGTGTAATTTAGCTAGTGTTTGCTTTAGTGTAATATTGGCTGTGATTAGTTTGATTTGGCTAAGTTCTTCATGTATACTGTATGAATTCCATTTGTTTTTGGTTATTGATAGATTGAGCTTGCTAGTAGCATTTGTAATTCCCTAGTTGATTACAGCTTAGAAGATTAGGATAGACTATTCGCTATTACAATTAGTCACATTTAGGAATTTGGATAGTCTATCGTAACTTGAATTAGATTTAAGTTGCTGAGAATAGTAGCTAGATGAAATAGATAATACTGTAATCACTTTAGCAAATACTAAGAATTCATTTTGTGTACAAATCAGTCAGAAAGGGGTAAAAAAAATATTTTACATAGCTTGATTAAGTCACTATTGCAGTAGATCAGAAAGTTTAAAGGTAAATTTAGGAGTTGTCTATAACTATCAGCTGTTAGTTGGTCATTTGTTAGTTGGTCATTTGTTAGGATTTAGACAAGCTTTGGAGAAATTAATAAGTTAGCACCTTTATTGTAGGAATGAGACTTGAGTTTCTGAATAAAAATATAGTAGCATCAGTTTGGTAAGGAAGTAGTGTAAGAGTGACTGTTAGCATTTGATTTACATTTGTTAAATGAGATAGGCCGTTTATAGAATTACATTTCATTGTAACTTGTTAAGCTCGTTTCCAAGTTCTTTTCTGAATATTAAAAAATTTAGTAACTACTCGGAATTGAACTTTTGACCTTTAGCTCATATACCCACACGTTTACCAGAGGAGCTATTTTTATTATTGTACATGTTTTAAATCAAATTGCTTTTAAACACATTTGCTTCAATTAAATGAAATATTAGTCATTAAGCCGTAGGTAGATGAATTATGCATTGTTAAGTTTTTACCTTTAGCTTATATAAGCGTTTATAGCAAGTAGGCCCAAATTCTCTGTTTTTAGGAACAATGATAAGATTGTTTTGCTTGTCTTCATTGCATTTGTTAGTTTAATATAGATTACTTTTAGTTTTATAATTTTACATTTTGTATTTTTTCATTTGTAGAATAGATTTGTGTTTTACATTTTAATATTTTGTGCTATAAATGTGGTAATTGTTAAATACTTTAGGATAGTACGTATTACGTAGAGATATTATTTTTATATTTTTAAATGCTTTGTGCCAATTAGACATAGCTTCCAAACAAGCCTATTATTCACCAAAAACAATTTAGTCAAGCTTAAAACGTTTAATCAATTCGATAAGACCGAGAGAAAACGAACTAAAAACCACATATTAAATGGCGCCGCTGTCGGTTCTTTTCGTGAAGATTAACGATTTCGAGTGAGACGATTGGATTTTGGGATCCGTTCACTTTGTGAACGTTATTTGTACGTATTATAAATCAAAAACATATAAAAAAATCAAAAAGATAAAAATACAAAAAAATAAAAAATAAAAAAATCAATTCTTTTCCTAAAGAATTGAACCAAAAAAATAAAAAATCCAAAAAGTAATCTTTTTCCTAAAAGATTACACACAAAAGTATATATTATATCTGTTTTCATTGTTTTTATGTACATATAGTATTTTTCTTAAAAAAATCAAATAAATACAAAAATATTTTTTTATATATTATTATATGTAGATGCGTATACATATACGAACAACCAATACACATATCTTCCATAAGTATTGCCGAGGCAATACACCGTGTTGAGGGGCGTTCCGGTCCTTGACACGCGTATCGATCCAATTTAATTAAGCAAGAACAGATAAATACTTCCAATAGGCAATAATTCGAAGAATACAAACTACAAAGTGAATAGAAAGGTGATGTGCTATAAAATGCCATCTAAGGGTCAATAGGTACTTAAGTGCTTCGCGCCACCTAACCCCCCGTTCACTAGTGCGTATTCTAAGAAGGAAGGCTTGATTGGAGGTCTTGCACCCAAGTAGTAATTATATATTATACTTTCTTGTGGATATTTCATATCGAACCTCGAGGGAGATAATCTTTTCTCCTTCAAAAGTCGACCGAGGGCTACTCCCTCATTCCTCGTGTTTACTTACACGTGTACTCGCACACGTGTATACCACCTTTGGTGTATTACTTCCTTCCCCGAGGAAGCTTTTAAACGTCATTATACTTGTATATACATTCGGCCACCTTGTTAAACATGGATACTCGTTCCATGTTGGAGATTTTGCAACAGCGATCCGCCAACGCTAATTATTCGCCTTGTTCGACTTGTGGTGGTCCACACGATACTTATTTATGTGATAAAAACAATGGCTATTATGGGGAGGGATATGCTTATAATGGAACCGAGAACCCTAATTTTCAACCTAACACTCAGATGGACTATACTTGTAATGACTATATGGGATATTCCGGTTTTTCATCACAAAATCCACCATCATTTCATGATCGACCCTTTGATGCGCCATACCAAAACCAAGGATTTTCAAACAATGGAGGTTTTCAAAATGATGATAATTTTCAAGGCTATAATCAAGAGACCTTTCATAATCAAGGATTTTCAAACAATGAAGGCTTTCAAAATGATGAAAATTTCCCATGCTATAATCAAGATACTTTTCAAAATCAAGGATTTTCACATTATGAGGGTTTTCAAAATGAAGGGAATTTTCAAGGTTACAATCATGAGAACTTTCATAATCAAGACTCTTTTCAAACCTATAATTCACCTAATTATGGAAATCCACCTCCACCCTATTATTCGACTTATTCATGTGAGTTTTGTGGAGACGAACCCCATTATGGTTATGATTGTCGACCAAGGGATCCGCCTTCTTATGCTCTTAGTGATCTAAATGAGCTTTCTTTTCTAATCGAGCAACAAGGAAGAGACGATGGATATAGATTAAAGGCTTTTACACGTATGAGAGAGATGAGTATCGAGGAAATGAGATAAGAATCTCGGTGGTTAAGGGAAGAAATTAAGTCTCTTGAGGATGATGTAAGGAAAAAACGGTTTAATATCAAGAGGTTTGGTGACATTTATAGAAAATCTGTGAACTATTCCTCTCAGTCCCTCAAGAAAGATTTAGATGATTTACTCGTTAAGATTGCTACAAAGGAAAAAGAAGAACAATTCATTGCTAATCGTGCTCGTTTGCTTAAACAATGCTTATTAGATGAAGATGATGAGGAACCTTCGATTTGCATGACATTTAATGATGACACACCTTCATCACCTTTACCTCACGTGGAACCCACCGACTCTTTAACCATGGGGGACGAGCCTCTTAACACTAATACAAACACCGATTTGGATGAATTAACCTCTTCTAGTGTTGAGAACCTTATCCCAATCCAAAGAGAGTTTGAGTGTGTTTCCAATGAACCATGTGATGAGCTTTGTATTGATATCTCTTCTCCTCATGATCACATTGAGATTTCATCACATGTTGACCTTCATGCTACTACTAGTGATTTTGGTGATTTCGATCTTGATGAATTGTTTAAAGAAAGGGATAATGAGATTGAGGAAGAGTTTATGCAAGATTTGCCACGAATAGAGGATGATGATTGTGATTCTAGTGAGGCATCTTATGATATATTATCCGAGGACTTTTCATGTCAAGATGACATTTCTAATTTGGATGAAGATGTTGCTCCTATAGAAGAAGTAGAAGATGTTCATATTCGTGAGGTTTTATCAAACGTTTATCATCTTATCTCCTCGATAGAATCATTGAACACACACCATAATGATGCGTCCATAGAAGAAGAACCTTTCATTGATATTTCTTCACCGGTTTTTGAGGTTGCACCTATTGATTTTTATGATGATATCATCCCTTTGAGTGATTCTCTCAATACACCTTCTTTTGAGCCTTCTATTCCCACCCTCCTACCCTTGAAGTTGGTTATTGATGAAGATCCTATACTCTTAGAGATTGATCCTTTTTCACCTATGGCACCTTTAGAACCTAAAACCTTTTATATAGATTCTCATATGGATATTAATGCCACCATAGAGGCTTATCTTGCTAATATTGATATTGAGGTTGATGATAGTGATTCTAATTGGGAATAGGAGATTCGTCTTAGTGAGAACTTGCTTTTTGGGAACATAGAAATTACACCTCCTTTACAAGACACTATTATTATTGATCCTCCTTTTTCTATGCCTTCTATGGAAGATTACCCACCTTTTGATGATGATGATGAGCCTAACATGAACATAATAGTTATGAATGTTTTGATACCTACACCTTCATATTCTCATGATGCTTTGATCACTAAGGGGGAATCTTATATGGTTGATATGAGCTCATCTTCTTATTTTCCCATGAAGGGAATGGTTTTTGATCCTGGGATACATAAATTTGAGACACCTTGGTTTTCATCTAGTCCACTTAAGAGTGTGATTTCGATTGATATGGACTTCTTGTATGAGCTTACTTTGGTGATGCTGCCTATTTTGGAGTTGTTCGAATGTAGAGATGGAAACTATGTATTTGATCCTGGGGTGCTTCCTATTTGAGAGATTTCATATGTTGGACAAACTTGAGACACGTTGGACCGTTCCATTTATCGAGGCGGATATTGTAAATCTTATAGTAAATGGCAACGTGCTAAGTTTGAGTGTATCATGTGAGATGTGCTTCAAAGTGGATAGTCTTTAGTCTTCATGATGGTTTCCCCAAGGACAACTTAATTTGGGGCCGAGTCGAGCTAGCGACTTACGGTTAAAAAAACTCAAGCATTGAATAACTAGGTTATAAAACGTAGAGTAGATTTTCAATAGGTTAGGTTTAATTAAAAGGATGTTATAGTAGAGTTGAAGTGGAGGGGTGCCTTTCTTCGTCTTTTTGGTGTTTGTTTCAAGGGTTGCTCTCTCACATTTCATGTTTAGAGCTTATGGAGGAGGCCCGTGTATCTGGTTCACTTTGATTAGTTTTTGCTATCGTGATATTAAACACTTGTGCTTAAAATGAATACCCTTTAGTTGTCTCTTCCTTAACTTGGGTTAAACAAAGTTATCAATGTAATAAGTGTAGGGGAGTTCACTCCAATACTCTTAAACATTGAGGATAATGTTTATCTTAAGTGTAGGGGAGACTTCTATCGAAGTGACCTTACCTAGACCATTGCTTTAACTTCATGATAATTGAGAAAATTAATTTTTCAAACATTTTTCGAAATTTTGATCTACTTTGGCCACCAAAAATATGCATTCATAATTTTTGCATCAATCACTTTTTATTTTGCATAACACATTTGCATTGTATATATTTCTTCTTTTATTTTTCATTAAAAATATATAAAAAGGAAAAAAAAATATAATAAAAACATGGTTTAACAAATTTATACTTCTTTGACATATTAGGCCCGCCATGGATATTTCGACTCAACCCGAGTTTGCTTATCTTAGCACTCTCTAGCTAGTATCCTTAACCATGTAGTCCTTCATTGGTCTATTAGGCTAAGCACACCAATCTCATTATTTGAAATTTTAAATTTATGGAGAATGGGAAATGATAGAGTTGAAGCAAGTATAAAAGGGCTAGATAAACTTCATGATAATTACTTGTGGCTTAACCCTTCTCTTCTTTACCTCTAATTTCTTCGCATGTATATAATTGTTAATAAATAATCAAGAACGGTTTTAATTGATTTGTAATCTCTTATGCATTTTTGGCTAATCATTCATGGTTGATATAAGTACGTCTTAAGATTCTAAGTTAGAACGTTTTATGTGTACTAGACTTATGTCATGCTCAATATTTAGCGGGTGTTTTTCCTTTTATTCTTTTCTACTTTCTTTGTGAGGAATAAAGAAAAATAAGAGCGGCTTATGAAAAAAAATGAGTGGCTAGAAGAAAAAAAAAGAGAAGAAGAAAGAAAAAGAAAAGAAAAAAAAATAATTATACAAGACTCCCAAGAGGGGCAGTGTGGTGTTAATTATAGTGACTATTGAATTCTAATATTACCTTGACGGGTTGCGGGGATTCAATAGATTGCTCCAATCCAATATTACCTTGACGGGTTGCGGGGTTGAAGATCCAAAGTCTCAAAAAGATGGCGGATGTAAATTATTGCGTGAGTTTTATTTTCTTTCCTTAGCGAGTGTGTAGCTACTTATGAAAGCATGACATGAGGATTTTACACATAAGGCGAATGACTTATTACTCTTGAAACGGACTTATATTAATTGTGAGCGGTTTTTCAAGTAATGGATGAGAGGATTACTTAGGAATAAAACCGTGCTTCCTTATTTTTGGATTTTACATTTCTTATACTTCACGCTTTAAATAATGACAAATTTGCCTTCAAGCAATTTGCTCAAATAATAACCGGTTCCACATTTAATTGTCATGAATAAGTTGATGCACTTTTTACTTGTGAATACAATGATCCCATTTTTTAAGCTTGGTATGGGGAAAGTGAAACTTGAGGGTGATAAGTGTCCATGGTACCAAAGCCCTAATCTAAGTCATTGATTTCTTTATGAGTTATTTCCATCAAAACCATTTCAATAAGAATCCAAAAATATATAAATAAAATTGTTTTTCTTGCATTGCATTGTGAATATTCAAAATCATTCATCATGTAGCATAGCATAGTTTATTAAATCATAAAATGGCCAAGGTTGGTTAATTATGAGAAAAGTGCACTCTAGAGCTTTGAAATGCTGCATTGCATGAGGTCATGGCAATGGTTAAGTGGAGGGGAGTTGATAAGTGTGAAAACACTCATCAATAATGATCCAAAAACCACTCAAAACACAGTCAAATACATAATATTTAACTATAAAATGTCAGAATTACGCGTGTATTTGTGTTTTGTGTGTTTCAGGTAAAACAGATATATTTTGGAGCAAACACGCGTTTTAAGGGATTTATTTGAAGAAAAGACGAAGAAAGGGACAAAAGAGCTTTCAAAGACTTTATTTGCCAAGTTTTCAAAGATCGAGGGCTTAGCTTGCAATTTTCTACAAGACGAAGGATGAAAAGAAACTTGGTTTCAAAGTTTATATACATTTTGAAAAGAAATGAAAGAGAAAGGACCAAAATGGAAAGTTTGGAAAGATATTATTACTTGGCCATTGACCAAGACCGGTCAAAGAACTCACACAAACACAAACGTCTTCATCTTCTTTGTGAAGAGAGAGAAAGAGACGATTTCTTTCTTTTCTCCACCTCAAAACCTGCACACACAAATCAAGAACGATCCAAGGTGATTCAAGCGAAGAGTATAACTACAAAAGTGTTCATCTTCTTCTCCTCTACAAGAAGATGTGAATCAATTAGATCAAAAAGGAAGATTGAAGAAACCCCCAACTTCAAGAATGAAGAACGAATTCAAGATCCTCGTATTTTACACGTGGCATTCAATCATTGGATCGAACACGTCATCACCACCTCTATTTCACTCTCTCGACGGCTATAAATAGAAGACGAAGGCTTCATTTAAGAAGGGTTAGACTAGGAGTAGTTTTACACATAGCTAGTTAGAATAGGAGTAGTTAGTTTAATTCTCTCATATAGTTTTCTTAATCCGAATCCAGTTAGTAGTTAGTTCAGTTAATAATCAATTACACTTTGAGTTAAATTTTGTAACAGATTTCACCATTAATGAAATTCATTTTCTTTCAATACTTTTCTTTGAATGAGTTTAAAAGCTCTGTTTCCGTTCATTGTTTTCAGAAAGATTTCAGTTAAATGAGTTCTGTATTTAGTTTGTTAGTTGTAACAAACTGCACATTTTTCTTTCATAAATAGAAGTAAATTTCATTCAAGTATCTCCGTAAATCCTATACAACTCCGTTATACTGTTAACAAGTTCGCAGCTTTTGAGTTTCTGTTAAACAGCTTTCTTTTAACGAACTTCTTTTCAGTTTTTGATTACTCGTGTTAGTCTTATAGCTTGACTTGCTAGCATAGTATCTCGTTTCCACATCTTTTGTAGGATTTAGTTTTCAAGTTTATGATCTTTTCAACAAGCAGATCAGCTGGTGTTTTGATGATTTCAGTTTCAAGATCAGTTGTAGCATAGCGTCGACACCAAAGGTCTGGTCTGGAAGATTACGGTGGTGTTGTGGATCATTCTAATATTGACTTTTGAGGGCGTTGTTTGTTTCAAGCCGGCTCAGCGCCGAGCTTCGTCATTAAAGGGCTAACTTCGGATGAATAGGTCAAGCACTACGTTTCGTTTTCTGCAATTTTTTAGTGTAATTTAGCTAGTGTTTGCTTTAGTGTAATATTGGCTGTGATTAGTTTGATTTGGCTAAGTGCTTCATGTATACTGTATGAATTCCATTTGTTTTTGGTTATTGATAGATTGAGCTTGCTAGTAGCATTTGTAATTCCCTAGTTGATTGCAGCTTAGAAGATTAGGATAGACTATTCGCTATTACAATTAGTCACATTTAGGAATTTGGATAGTCTATCGTAACTTGAATTAGATTTAAGTTGCTGAGAATAGTAGCTAGATGAAATAGATAATACTGTAATCACTTTAGCAAATACTAAGAATTCATTTTGTGTACAAATCAGTCAGAAAGGGGTAAAAAAAATATTTTACATAGCTTGATTAAGTCACTATTGCAGTAGATCAGAAAGTTTAAAGGTAAATTTAGGAGTTGTCTATAACTATCAGCTGTTAGTTGGTCATTTGTTAGTTGGTCATTTGTTAGGATTTAGACAAGCTTTGGAGAAATTAATAAGTTAGCACCTTTATTGTAGGAATGAGACTTGAGTTTCTGAATAAAAATACAGTAGCATCAGTTTGGTAAGGAAGTAGTGTAAGAGTGACTGTTAGCATTTGATTTACATTTGTTAAATGAGATAGGCCGTTTATAGAATTACATTTCATTGCAACTTGTTAAGCTCGTTTCCAAGTTCTTTTCTGAATATTAAAAAATTTAGTAACTACTCGGAATTGAACTTTTGACCTTTAGCTCATATACCCACACGTTTACCAGAGGAGCTATTTTTATTATAGTACATGTTTTGGATCAAATTGCTTTTAAACACATTTGCTTCAATTAAATGAAATATTAGTCATTAAGCCGTAGGTAGATGAATTATGCATTGTTAAGTTTTTACCTTTAGCTTATATAAGCGTTTATAGCAAGTAGGCCCAATTTCTCTGTTTTTAGGAACAATGATAAGATTGTTTTGCTTGTATTCATTGCATTTGTTAGTTTAATATAGATTACTTTTAGTTTTATAATTTTACATTTTGTATTTTTGCATTTGTAGAATAGATTTGTGTTTTACATTTTAATATTTTGTGCTATAAATGTGGTAATTGTTAAATACTTTAGGATAGTACGTATTACGTAGAGATATTATTTTTATATTTTTAAATGCTTTGTGCCAATTAGACATAGCTTCCAAACAAGCCTATTATTCACCAAAAACAATTTAGTCAAGCTTAAAATGTTTAATCAATTCGATAAGACCGAGAGAAAACGAACTAAAAACCACATATTATGTATACATAACTATTGTTTTTATAAAGTCATTGGACAAAAGTCTAAGACGAATATTATTTGTCTAGGTTTTCGTGATTGAAGCACGTACCGTACATCCGAATTGCCGATAACCCGCTTTCCCACATCAACGTGAGTTCATAGCCTCGCACTCTTTTAAATGTTTTTATGAAATGTTTTATAAACCCGCGAGGGAGATAACAAGTTAGTTTTTATGAATTAGGACACTATTTGTCCCGACTGTTTGTTTATTGATTTGGACCCGAATGATTGTATGTCCCGATGAATGATTATATGACCCAATGTGTGAAATGAAATGGATTATTAAAGTTAGGTTATGTCACTAAAAGTCCCATTAGCATGAATTGTGAACTACCGGGATTTGGTAGACGCTTATGCATATAATAGTACTATTTGGGAACGATCACCCCAGTTCGCGCCTTGACGGTTGATCCCCGTCGTGCCACATTGATTGGTAAGCGAATTTATGTATGAGAAGATTTACACAAGCGTGATTATTGTGACGACACGCTAATTTAGAAGGGCAAATGAGTTTCGGGTTAGCTACCCGTTGTTTGTTGTAGTAAGGTAACAATGTCATGCGACCTATAATAATCCAATTAACGAAATACTGCTTTATGCATTGAATTACGATATATTGACTAACTAGAAATACAGGGTCTTATCATTGATATTATGTTCGTGTTTTGGTTTTATATAACCATATTCATATAACGGTTTTTATTTAATCTATACAACGTTATAAAACGTATTGTATGATGTTTTTAACGACAATGGTTCGTATAATGATTTTGAAGGCGAAAGCCTATATTATGATTTTGATAAGATTTTTATAAAATGACTTTGGCTATTTTATGGCCTATTACAATGATTTGTACAAAATGATTTTCGGTAATAATTTTATACCGATGTTATATTGATGGATTTTATTAAACTCTATGAATTCACTCGGCGTTATCGCTGACCTTTTCTTTTAACATGTTTTATCTCAGGTACTTGAAGGTAATTCTCGGGAAGACAACAAGAATTCATGGCCCGCACTTAAATAATAATTTCTATTCAAATGCTTTGTAAAACCTGTATGAAATACAATGACTTGGGACCTATGTAACTTTGATATTTATGAATGGAAATGCTTTATTATTAAACGACGTGATTTTTAAGCGTTGTCTATGATGTGAGTAATGTGCTATCCCGTAACACCAACAAGTCTTCCGCTGTATTGAATTGTGTAAATTTGGGGGTGTTACATGCAACAAGTTTTGATAAGTAGGCAGTGAGATGGTTTAGAACATCAGCTGGCGTATCATTTGGAGTAAAGACTGGTGCTTGGATTGGTGGAAGTTCATTAGAGTAGAAAGCTTGTGCTGGTTGTGCTTATATTGGAAAATATCCTTGCTGAGGAGTATAGCCCATTGGAGAAGTGTTGGCTTGTGATGGTGATGTCTGATATGGTGGTTGCTGTGGAAAAGATTGTTGATGAACACTTTGTTGAAATGCTTGTTGTGGCATCATTGGTGGTTGATAAGATGGTTGCTGATAGGTGTGTGGTGGTGGTTGCTGCAAGTATGATGGTTGTTGATAAGTATAAGCCATGTTTTGTTGAAAAGCATACATTGCAAGTGGATCATGAACTTGAGGTGTAGACAACCGAGCCTCGATCACATGGCACTCGTGTTGTTGAAGAAAAGCTTGAAGTTGATCCACATTGGTGTTATGCAAGTCCTTAGCCAATTTAACACCCGTCACGTATTTTTTCCATTCTGAAGGAAGAGTGTTCAAATACTTGGTGTTCAATTGAAAGGTAGGAATTGCCATGCCATAGATATTGAGCTCATTCAACAATAGGGTAAATATCAGATAGTAATCATTGAGAGTCTCCCCTGGCACATAGGCAAACTTATCAAAAGTATCATAAAGCTTACACTCTCGTTCTTGTTTAGTTAACGAGGTGCCTTGCATGAGAACACGAATTCTATCCCATAACTCTTTGGAAACTTTATGTTTGCTGACGAGTTTGTAGACATCTGGAGGAAGGGCTTGGAGAATGATATTTGTAGCTTGTTTATCATACTTGTCTTGCATCGTAGCATCTCCAGTTAGTTCACCCGTAGTGCGAGGACGAGTAACAGCACCTTCCGTCACAGTACCATATACCAATGGTCCATTGAGCACCGATGCCCAAATTAGATGTCCATTCTCCTTGTTCAACATATAAAGTTCCATTCGGGAAGCCCATTCCTCATACACAGTCTTCACCAACATTGGTGGACGATTATCCGTACCCGAGAGGATGGACTTATCCGTAATAGATGTGTACTCCATTTCAATAAGTTAAGATTTACAAATACTGATCGAACAATGAGAGAAAGTAAATGTGTTTGTTGTTGTGAGTTGAAGTCGAGAAACAATGTTAAAATCCCCTAAAATATGTTCTCGATAAACCAAAAATTCCAAGTCAAAATTACACACTTCGAAATTTTTTAAGGAATAATTTTGGATTGTCGGAATGTTGATCGGAAAGCTGTCAGAATAATCCTATCGGAATGTCCTATCGGAATACTCTTGATCGGAATGACCTATCGGAATACTCTTGTCGGAATGTACCAAATTGGAATGTACCAAATCGGAATGTACCAAAATCGGAATACCAAATCGGAATGTCCCTTATTGGATTGCACCAAATCGGAATACCAAATCGGAATGTCCCTTATAGGAATGCACCAAATCGGAATACCAAATCGGAATGTCCCTTATAGGAATGCACCAAATAGGAATAACAAATCGGAATGTCCCTTATAGGAATGTAATCGGAATCCCTAAACCCTATTCCGATTACACTGATCGGAATAACTATAAACCCTTTTTCGATGACCTGATCGGAATAAATCCCACTTTTCTCAGACACAACTCAACCAATTCGTGATTTTAAGCCAAAAATGATCAAAATACCCAAAATTTTTTGTGTTTTTAGCCAAAGTAACTATACCAAATCTCTACCACAACTATGTAGAAGATTTGTATCAAGAAAAAACCATAAAAAACGCACAAATTTTTTTTTTTGGTTCGTGTAAAATGGATCAAAATAGGCGTATGAATCAAGAACACAAACACATAAACAATACAATCATCCCATGGCTCATGATACCATTTGTAGGGTATGTAAATCTTGCTTATGTTTTAGAGAGAGAAAGATAGATGATTTCACACTTCTAGAGAGAGAAAATAAGAAGAACTATGTGTAAAAAAGAATAACCACACACCCTCTCCATCTAAGGAGAGGGTTTATATACCCAAGCCCTTGTCATGGGCTTGGGCTTACATTTGGGCCGGCCTACACATGTTGTAGGCTAGGCTTGGGTTTGTTTGTTAAATAAAGATAAATAACTAAACTACGAGCTATTATATGGACTATTGTTAAAGTGATCGATCCTTCTTAATACGTAGAACGTATTTCCAACAGTGACCCTAATTGGCAAATCGAAAGAAGCACCTTATGTTCGTAGTACCGAGGAGACACAATCACTTACGGAAGAAACTCATTCTAAAATGCTATCATAAGATTGATTATGATAAGCATAATAAAGATCAATTTGATAAAAAGACTCGTATTCGATTACAAAAGGAATTATCTCAATTAACAGCTTTTGTGCCCCAAAGTTTATCAACGAAAAACCTTCCTACTACGTCTCCTACACTTGTCAAAAAGGATTTAACTAAGTTAATTCCATCGGTAAGTAAGGCATCCGATAGTTTAAATGCGGTGCACCAACACTTAGCCGATTTTTACAAGGTCATTGTGGAACGTACGACGGCTTCGACCATAACGGAAGGTGAATGGAATTTTGAGCATACTAGAGCTGCATTTCGAGATGAAATTGTTCCATTTATAAAACATATTAAAGCTTGTCTTCGCAATGTCGATCAAGAATTGCTTTAGGAAATAGAATAAGTTAGACGCGTTTTCAATGAAATGGATGATGCATATGAAAATGGGTTAATTGAAATTGAACGAATTTCACGTCAAAATGATCAGGTTCTGAAGCAAGTGATGTCGCATGATATTGTCTCCGTCTGTGTAAATAAAAGTGTTGATAATGATTCTATTGTGCATAATGTTGAATTTGTGGATAATGTGGTAGATAGTACTTGTCATGAACCTGACGTTGAATTTTTAAAGCTTCAAGATTCGTATTCTTCCCTTTCAAAACGTTTTGATGAGATTCAAACACATTGTATTTCACTTGAATGCAAGCAACAATTTATTCAAGAAATTTTTGAAACGTTATTCGAAGGTGTTAATATCGACGATGCAAATTTTCAAAAGAATTTTAAATTGAATTTACAATCAAAACAGCGTCAGCTAAGTGACAAGGTTGCTAAATCATTGCCGATATACATAGAGTAATATTAGGAGATTAACTGTGTGAACGTACTTGAGGCCGCTGAGAACTTTAAACTTGATCTAGACAATCGAGTTTCCAAGATTTTGTCCAAAGTTGATAACTTAAAACAGAGAAATACACGACTCTTCGATTCAGTAAAGCCCGCACGTGCTAATACCACTGCACATAATCAATCATTGATTGAGAAATTGAATCGAAAGTCGGTGGGAATATCTGATTTGAGGGAACAAATTTGTGATAAAAATCTGGCTTTGACTGAGTTAAAGGAAACACTTCATACCCTAAAAGGTAAGAATGTTGTGGATAATGCAGCCACTGTCTCAGCACCGTCCTCTAGTGCCATCAAAAAGAACCTCATCGCCGTCACACCATTTAACAAGGGCCCTAGGACTAAACCATCTCAAACATTGGTCACTAAAGATAAGGCAAAATCAAAACCAGCTTCTAATATTCTCGTATTGCCTTCTACAGGAGTAAGCACCAGTACTAAGGCTCAAAGATCTAAGCTTAAAAGAAACAAGAAGATTGATAGGATCTTGCCCCTATCTAGTAGTCAAGTGAAGAAAAAAGTAGAAGCCCATCCTAGGAATGTTATTTCTGTTTTGAATAAAATGAATCATGTAGCTAAACCTAAAGGCTCTGCGGTTGTGCAGCGTTCTAAGCCTACTGTGAATTATGATTTGAAATTTTGGAATTGCAATGAATGTATGTTTTCTAGTCGTCATGATTCTTGCCTTATTGACCATGTGAATGAGATGGATGCCCGGAAAAATGGATTAGAATGGAAACCGACTGGGAAAATGTTAACCCAAGTTGGTTGGATGTGGCGCCCCACTGGTAGCACTTTCACTATAGTAGGAAATGCGTACCCTTTAACTAGGATCACTCCCACTAAAGCGAAGAAAGCGTGCCCTTTAACTAGGAGTACCAAGGCTACCAAAACACAAGCGTGTCCTTTAACTAGGAACACCAACACTACTGTAGGAAACAAGTGCCCTTTAAATAGGTCTATTCCCACTGTAGTGTCCGCTAATAATCCAAAACCTGTTATTGGTAAAACTCATACTAGAAAATGCAGGAAATATAAGGGTCACACAAATGTTAGCAATTCTGATAATATTATATCTGTATCTACTAACAATCCGAAACCAGTAGTTTCCAATGCATTGTCTACTATTGTTGTTGAAAACAGGTGGTACAACTTGTTCTCTGGTATTTGGACTCTGGTTGCTCCAAGCATATGACCGGAGATCGCTCTCAGCTCAGAAATTTCGTCAGCAAGTTTCTTGGTACGGTTCGATTTGGAAATGATCATATAGCAAAGATAATGGGTTACGGTGAATATCATATTGGGAATGTTATAATTTCAAGAGTGTATTATGTGGAGGGTCTTGGTCACAACTTATTTTCTGTGGGACAATTTTGTGATGCAAACCTAGAAGTTGCTTTTCAAGAGCATACCTGCTTCATTCGTAATTTGGAAGGAGTTGATTTATTGGAAGGTACTCGAGGGAATAATTTGTACACTTTGTCTCTACAGGATATGATGGCTGCTTCTCCCGTATGTCTTCTCTCCAAAGCATCAAAGACTAAGTCATGGTTATGGCATCGACGGTTATCTCATCTTAACTTTGACGCTATTAATCATTTGGCGAAAAACGAACTTGTCCGTGGTCTTCCTAAAATTTCATTTCACAAGGACCATTTGTGTTCCGCGTGTACAATGGGGAAGAGCACTAAGAAATCATACAAACCCAAGACTGAAGACACCAACCAAGAGAAACTTTATTTGTTGCATATGGATCTATGTGGACCAATGCGTGTTGAAAGTCTTAGTGGCAAAAAGTACATCCTCATCATTGTTGATGATTACTCTCGGTTTACATGGGTGAAATTTCTTACAACAAAAAATGAGGCACCTAAATTTATCATCTGATTTCTCAAGATGATTCAAGTGCGTCTGAACACTACTGTCCGACGCATTCATACAGATAATGGAACCAAATTTGTGAATCAAATCTTGTGTGGTTATTATGAAGAAGTTGGCATATCTCATGAAAATCCGTTGCTTGCACTCCACAACAAAACGGTGTTGTTGAAAGGCGAAGTCCCACACTTATGGAAGCTGCTCGAACTATGTTAATTTACGAGAAGGCTCCATTGTTTTTATGGGCAGAAGTAGTATCTACAGCAGTTTTCACCCAAAACCGGTCACTAATTCGTAAACGCCATGGTAAAACACCTTATGAGCTTCCCCATGGAAAAGTACCAGATTTATCATATCTTCATGTATTTGGTTCTCTTTGATATCCAAATAATGATGGTGACAATTTGGGAAAACTTCAACCAAAGGCTGATATTGGTATTTTCATTGGTTACGCACCCGCAAAGAAAGCATACCGAATCTACAACCATAACTCTCGCAAGATCCTCGAAACTATGAATGTTGATTTTGATGAGCTGACAGCAATGGCTTCTGAACAAAGCAGCTCTAAACCCGCACTTCATGAAATGGGACCCAGTAACATTAGCTCTGATCTTGTCCCAAACAACTTCACTTCATCATCATTTATACCACCTTCAAGGAATGAATGGGATACATTGTTTCAACCGTTCTTTGA
Source organism: Glebionis coronaria (assembly GCA_025667525.1). NCBI lineage: Eukaryota > Viridiplantae > Streptophyta > Magnoliopsida > Asterales > Asteraceae > Glebionis > Glebionis coronaria. Next base: position 458,796,408 of record CM046881.1, on the reverse strand, counting down.
TGAATTCTTTACTCCTCCAAGTATTGTTGCTCCAGAACCTGAAGTAATAGCTCCGGTTACAGAAGTTGTAGCTCCAGCAACCGTTGCACAATCAGATACGTCTGCACCTACAATTGGCCAAGATATACCTTCAACGAGTAATTCTCAACCAACACATGAATCAACTACCCATGTCATGCCTATTGATGATGAAGAGGATGATGATGATCACGATTTAGAATTCGCTCAAATGCGTGAACTTCCATTCTTTGGTGTACCTATTCCCGACTCTAATCAAGCCAGGTCGTCCACCTCAGAGGAAGCTCATAGTACGGTCTACTCTAATATACGGATTCGTGAACATGACAGCAAGTGGACAAAGGATCATCTTATGGATTCTATTATTGGCGACCCTAATCGTCCGGTATCCACACGAAGTCAGTTACAAGAAAATGCAATGTTTTGTCATTTTGATGCTTTTCTCACTGAAGTTGAACCTAAGACATGGCAAGAAGCTTTTACTCAATCCTGTTGGATAGAAGCTATGCAAGAAGAACTTAATGAATTTATACGTCTTGAAGTATGGGAACTTGTCCCATGCCCGGATCAAGTGCAGTTACTCACTTTGAAATGGGTTTACAAGGTGAAACTCGACGAGTTAGGCGGAATATTGAAGAACAAAGATCGACTAGTATCTCGTAGATACAAGCAATTATTAGGCGTCGACTTTATGGAATCCTTTGCACCTGTTTCCCGTTTGGAAGCTATTAGACTATTCCTCGCTTATGCAGCCCACATGAATATGATCCTCTATCAGATGGATGTGAAGACGTCATTTCTTAATGGTGAAATCAAGGAAGAGGTCTATGTTCAACAGCCGGATGGTTTTGTGAATCCTAAATATCCTAATCATGTGTACAAGCTTAAGAAGGCTCTCTATGGGTTGAAGCAAGCTCCACGCGCATGGTATGATCTATTTTCACAATTCCTCATTACTCAAGGCTTCGTTAAAGGCAAGGTGGATCCCACGCTGTTCATTCAAAAACAAGGTAATGATATGATTATGGTACAAATATATGTTGATGATATTATATTTGCTGCCTCGACCCAAACCTTATCCGATGAGTTTGGGACACGCATGTCTTCCAAGTTTAAGATGTCAATGATGGGCAAGGTATCATTCTTCTTAGGACTTCAGATATCTCATAGTCCTAGAGGCATCTTTATCAATCAATCTAAGTATGCCCTTGAATCGCTTAAGAAATATATGATGGAATCTTGCGACCCCGTGGATACTCCAATGGTGGAACGAACTAAGCTAGATGAAGACCCACATGGAGTTGTTGTTGATCCGACACTTTATCGGGGAATGATCGGTACCCTTCTGTATATTACAGCTAGTCGACCTGACCTTCAGTTTGCTATCTGTATGTGTGCTCGGTATCAAACTAGGCCTACTGAGTTACACTTAACTACTTTAAACGGATCTTTCGGTATCTTAAAGGAACCATTAATCGGGGACTTTGGTATTCGAAGGACTCTTCGATTGCACTTATGGCATATGCAGATGCGGATCACGCGGGTTGTCAAGATACAAGGTGTAGCACGAGTGGAACTTTGCAACTACTAGGAGATCGACTAATTAGTTGGGCATCTAAAAGGCAGAAAAGCGCTACAATTTCAATTACGAAAGCATAATACATAGCTATTTCCGGTTGCTGTGCTCAAATTCTTTGGATGAGATCGTAATTAACCGACTATGGTCTAGGTTTCAACAAAATTCCGATGTACTGTGACAACAAGAGTGCAATTGCCTTATGCTGCAACAATGTTCAATTCTCCCGGTCGAAGCATATTGACATTCGCTACCACTTCATCAAGGAGCACGTGGAAAATGGAGTGATCGAGCTTTACTTTGTCCGATCTGAGTATCAGTTGGAGGATATTTTCACGAAGGATTTAGATCGCGCTCGAATGGAATTTTTGGCCGACAAGCTAGGTTTGAGAACCTTCTCGCCTGAGACTCTAAAGGAATTGGCAGATGAAGCGAAAGAATAGTGGTGGTAAACTATTCTCCGTATCCTTTGTGATCATCTGTATATATTGTTTATATGTTTATCCACAAAAGCAAAATACAAAAATATAAAACCATATAAAAACCATAAAAAATTGAAAAATTCTAGAAAAATCCAAAAATATTTTTACTTTATTTTTCAAAGGCATGTCTTTCGGTACGATAATATTTACGGCCTTAGAAATGTTTATTAATATCGACACGGTGCCATAAATAGAGTTCGAGTTCGTACAAAAGTTGTACATATTTCATAAAACATGCCTATATGGCTTGTAGTTATTTCAGACTGCAACCCGTTTTTCATATTAAAGTCAAGTATTTCTTATGAAAGCTTTGGCTCACAACGGGAATTAAGTTTCTCGGGCATGGTTTACTTTATAACCATGTAAGGGATTGTGTTTATGTTATAACACAATCTAACACGATATATGTACGCATCAGTGCATTTATTTGTTAAAATAAGAGAAATCTTGTTTTTATGAAGATATCATCTCTACAACCATAGCAATCTGCAATTGGTATCTACATACTCGACGATGCAACTACTCAAACGACGACTACAACTCTTTCAATAGAACACGGGTCAACAATTGAGGGGGAGCAATTGTCAAGCGTTCAGAATCTTCGATGCCGAAAGTGCCAAGTTCACTAATTGGTGTCAAGACAACAATACCAATCGTACATGTGGTGTCAAGAGATGACTTCAGACATGACGAGGCGACCAACATTTTCCGACAAGAACCATTTGATCTTATCATATGATGTTCTCATCAGTCAGGTCAAACCTTCTCGATTTATTCTAATATGGTGAATATGTGATCATGTTACAAATCGGTATCAAATCTCACAAATTGGTCTCATGAAGATTAAACGGACTTGCATGTTTCTTCCCAAAACCTTTGTTAAAACCTCATTAAATCAATTGATATTAAAAACATCGACTGGGTTAATATTTTTAATATGGGGGAGAAAATGTGATTTAATATGGGAAATTATCACAAATGATTTGACTTAACGTGATGGCTCATCCCGACATATGCGAAATGTTTTCGAATATCGTGGCATATGTTAAGGAGGAGCAAAATAGATTTGCTATACCAAAATGGATTTCATGGTGACATATAATTACGCTAAACCCATTTATTTCACGACGATGAAGATTCTGGTGACATAAGGATGGTAGGATAGGTTAAGTCCAATGATTCTTCTAAAACCGGAGGAATCTTCCCAAGGACATTCCATAGCTAGAAATAGTAGTCCTTAGGAAAGATGGAGAAAGATTGTGAACGTAGCTGAATGCCGACCAAGTACTTAAGTTAGCACTGGAACAATCATAACAAGGTGCTAGTTATGACGTATTGGTAAGCATTGAACGGGTTGAAGAATGAAAAAGAATTGTAAAGATAAAGGGTCTAAAGAATGAAGCCCTTCCTACAACTTAGGCAGAAACCGGGTCAATACATATGCTATTGAGATCATTTTAATAATGCTCGATATTAAAGATAGACATCATGGACCCAGTGATGCAATGCACAACCCATCCCATCTAACTCAGATATCTCTCAAAAGGTATTTTTTTTATTCACACGGAGACAATGCATTATCTATCGATTTATTCACTCCGAGTAAATTGGTATTGAAATGGTGGCACTCTTCTCCAGCCTCCGATCACTAAAATCTAAAATGCACGATCAAGTCTAGAACCATTTGAGATCATCAAATATCTCATTAGGACACACTTCCATATTTCCTTGCTTCTTCACACACTATGAAAAGTAAGAAAGATATTAAAAGTCCTACGCAAAATCTTCATGATCTTGCCTGAACATCTGAGTAATACAAAAGTATTTACAATGAAGATGGAAATCCTTCTTGAGCGAACATCAAAAAGCTCATGGTAGGTGACTTGTGCGATTCTTCATGAATCAAGCTTGTGAAAACTAGAAAGCAACAATGGTTTAATTCTTAACTTAATTTAAACACGTTCCAGGCCTCTACGCAATATCTTAGTGATCTTGCCAGAACACTCAGAGTGATACCTTAGTGTTCACAGTGATGAGTGGAAATCCTTCTAGTGTTAACCACAAACAACACTTGGTAGGTAACTTGCAAGATTTTGTATAAATCAAGCTCGTGACAACTGGAAAGGAACGATGGTGCGATTCTTTAATGAATCAAACTTGTTTTAGGAATTGGATTTGACGGATTCAATCATATGGATAATTTTATCCAAATGATTCACTCTTTACGTTCGCAGTCAGCTTTGGACGGTCGAGTAAAGAGAACGGGTTTACCCCCGAAATCTTGTCAAGGAGATTTTTAATTAAATCTACCTGCCACAAGTACGATATTTTATATCGTCCAACGGTCTTCACCGACCGAAGGTAAAATGCTACCGAATTAGAATGAAATGTTCAAAGTCATTTCGTTCGTGTCTACTTATGTTGCGGCATATGAAGACGGTGGCGTTGCAGAATCCGAAAAGAAGTCGTCCCCGCATGCTTATACTTTATGCACTTATTACCTCATCTAATTCAAGAAAGCCTAAAAGTTAAGTCTTCCGCTGTATCAAACTCTGAAGCTTTCAAGAATTACAAAGGTATAAGTATGTGGGATGTGAAGTCACGAAGAGGCGAAGATCACAAGTGATGGACGCACAAGATCAAGGCAAGAGATTAATGCTAAAGATTGATATCGAAGATCACATCAGCATGTTTACTAGAAAAGAAAAAGAAAAGAAAGACGAAGACTACGAGCTCAAGACAAGCATGTTATGCTAGGTTTATTTTATTATTGTAACTTGGGTAACGCCCTTGTTTGGAGTGACCTCCCTTAGGGGGAGATTGTTGGAAATACGTTTTTACGTATTTAGAAAGATTCGGTCACTCCGATAATATATTAAGTAGTAGCTCATAGTCTAGATATCTTTATATTATTTAACAAGGAAAGGCCCGATCCATGTTATGTATGGACGGCCCAATTGTAAGCTCAAGCCCATCTTATGGGCTTGGTATATAAACCCTCTCCTTAGATAGAGAGGGTGTGGTTTTCTCATACTTTACACATAGTAAAAGGTGTATTCTTTACATTCTCTCTCTAAAGTGTGTGTGAAATCTACCATCTTTCTATCTCTTTCTCTCTTTAAATATAAGCAAGATTTACATTATTACAAAAGAAAATCAGTTATCTTTATAACTTTTTCTTATGTGTGTATGACTCCATTTGGCTCATTATATCTCATTGAGGTTTTGAGGCAAAAAATCATACGTATAAAAATAATGATTTTGTCCTCTCATTTTATTTAACACTTATTAGTTAGTTTATAACGTCTAACAATCAAACTAAAACTGTTAAATATATTTCGTGAAACAAATTATATATTTAATAAATACAAACGAGTTACATATATTAAATATATAATAAACGTACTCTTCGTTTTAAGTATGTGTCCCGATAGGCTCACTCACTTCCGATGGCTAAACGATCGCATATCCCGACAGCTCTCACTTGTGAGAGTTTAGAACATACACGTCCACAATAAAATATCTAGCAACACTTTATTGTAACCGAAAATGATTGAGGTATAGTTTCAAGAAAAATATCTCAAAAGTATAAATGGTATATGATCACATAACTTGCTAATGATCATTCCTTTGTTACTAGTACTGTTAAACCATGGATATGGATCCTAACTCATTCCATATAGTTTAACTTTTAGTTTCTCGTTATAGAAGTTAATTCAGGTATACTAAAAGTAACCAAGTATCATCTTGATTTACTCTTTGGGTGCGGCCACACAATTACCTGATTAATTATGGAGAGGGCCCGATGGTACTAAGTTGTACTATATCAAGTGGAGGAACAAATTCTATTTTGACTGCAAGTGTTTGTAGATCGCTGCTTCACAACACTTCCAACTATAGCCTTTATAACTACCTCTTACAGGACAACGTTTAACTGATAATCAAGAAGTGATATTCACACATGCACAAAATTGTTTGCATCTCAAGTCTAAGGATGACTTAATCACCATTTTCGAAATCTTACTCATGACAAGGATCCAAAAGTAACGATTTGAAAGTTCGGGGTTTCTAATATGCATCCCTTATGAATAACACACGAGTTTGGTGTAAACCATCCATTTATTCATAAAATATAACCAACACTCACATTTGTCTAAATGTAGAAAATATTCCCATATTGCTAACCGACAATGGACATATTTTGAAAAATCAAATATTCAAGGATTTAAACATACAAATATAGGACAACAATAATTATATGAATGAATAACAAATACCAAGTATCTTTATTCATCAGAAAATAATAACTGTCTTACCATCCTAATTATCCAAATACTAAAATAGATATGCATGAAACTAATTTAGAAAGTTGAAGTCCAATGTTTCTAACATTCTCAACTTTTCTTAACAATAAAGCTAAATAGTCATCTAAGTAAACTTTCTGAATACTTGTTTCAAATTTCACATACTGTGAAAGATTTGAGAAATAAGATGAGTGTCTTATTCTACATGCTCATACAATTGCAAGTGTCATAGTATGAGGATATCGTCATACCTTGTATAAGATATTTAAAAATAACGATATACTGACAGTCATCTTTACAGTTTCTTAAAATGTAAAGTATTCTTTTTACTTAATGCGTAATGCAACAATGCTCTTTGTTGAGCATATATAGTTAACAGATTTATCATAAATGATAACATCTTTCTTTACTAGATTGATTATCCTCTAGCATATGTGCACACATACAACACTATGCTTTATAATTCGTAAACATATGTATTTACAACAATCTAAATACTCTCAATTAGATATTGTTGTTGTCATCTCACTTTGCTCTTGTGCGAAAGTGACAACAAGTCATATACACAATATAATATATACAAAATGAATCCTTAGTTATAAACATAAGGTTTTCATTCATGTAATAAAATATGTCTAAGTGGAATACATCATTCAAGACTTGCTTCAATGATATATTGCATTGTGTTGGACTTAATTACCGCATATGTTTTTTCTAACAAACATTTATTCAAAAGATATTAGTTTTATTCCATAAATTCTCAAATGAAGTTTCATTCCATTCTTAAGGATTATCATGTAGCTTAGATGAAATTATATCTTCAATATGTTATACATCATATAAATTTTAAGGAAAAACATATTGCTCCCACTTAATGTCAAGTGTACTCAAAACTCATCTATATTTAATCAAAATCATATTGCAATTAAGATATAGATCTAGCTTTAAAATGCATGATTTTAATATATACTTGGATTATTTATCTTGTACACTCAATAAAGATTTTATAGACTTATAAACCTTTTGACTATATACCATCCTTGCTAAAGGTAATCATAAATGAGAACTATAAAGCTTAATTGTCATATTTCATATCTATGGAAACATGTATGATAACTAATTATGTTTATTTAATTAATGCGTGATGGGCAGAATGATTCAATCATAATCAATTGCTTGAGTATAATTAAAAACTTCCTATTATGAGTCATGCCTTAATTATGTATATCATTTTGTCCTTGTGAGTCTTTCTTCAAGAGAAACTCATTCCATCCTCATAGGTTTATAATTAGGCGAAAATATCAATCAAATTCAAATGATTGATTTTCCCTTTAAGTACATTCATAGTTCTAAGAGATTTATCAGATTCAAGATATGATAACTTATCTTAGCAGTTAGTGGAATACAAAGATCTTTTAACTTATATTCCTTAGCAATGATATTAAAATATCAATCAAGTGATGAGGCATCTTTGTAGATTAGAATGAGTAAAATTTACTTTAGTTTGACATTTTCATGCTTAACCAAAACATGACATCAACAAGTAGATTTAGAAGGCTATGTATTTTGCTCTTGAATATCTTCAAGATTTTTAGATGCTCCCACCTACTTTTGTAAATAGAGATAATTCTATAAATACTAAGTTTTTAAGCAACAATAAATTGTTCTTAATAGAGAGACTACAACAACACATTTTAAATTCTTATTTCAAATTTGTTAATAGTATTCTTCATAAGATATTAACAAATTAAAGAACTTTTAATCAAGACACATTAGGATTCCTCCCAAGAACCCTAGTTAGGGTTTGTAGTATAAACCCTAATTCTTGCATCGCCTTTTAACCAATAACCTTAGAAAAGGTTTGTGTTACGCCAAGCTAGGAGGAACACCAAAACTACAATCTTCAAGCAAGGAAGTGTCTGAAAATCGGAAAAACCAAAAAGTTTTAGGATATATTGGTTTAAGTGGAACAACATAAAATCTCTAATGGCTTAGAGTTTTCAGTTGTGGGTTGTCTTGAATACCTTCTAGGTTTGAACTATATTGAGTGTATCAATGACACACGCAAATTTTCTAATCTTGATAGATCATAGAGGTAGAATAATTAAAGTTATCATGAATCAAACTATATGAATATAGTTTGTTTCAACACTTTTGACATACCATAACAATTGGTATTCTATGAGTATTGGAATTGTGAGACTACATCAGAATTCCACAGATAACTTAATTCTAACTAGATCAAATAATTGTCAAATGGGTCATGCCAAATCACAAAACAATATTTTAAATCCATGTGCATGTTATAATGTATACTCTTTAAGTAATACATGAACCATGTGTTTACAAGAAGAAAAAGTAGTTTAAGAATTATATGTTCATGTATTTACATTAAAACAGACCATATCAAATATACATTATAAGTCTTTGAATAATTCAAAGATCTTATGTTTATGTGTTAACAAGAAGATATAACTATTTTACTACATACTTTATGTTATAAGTCAGTGAGTAATTCAAGGACTTTATAATTATGTGTTATCAAGAAAACATAATATACTAACTTAAGTAATCGTGAACTCAAACTCTTGAGTTCAATAGTAATTTCAAGTTAATTTTTATACTTCAAAGTTATGATTATTATATCTTAACCATAATTTTATTTACTAAACATGTAGTAAAAATGTTAAAGTACCTTTTCACTATATCATGACAGTTGCATGTAGTAGGGCAACAAACATCTTGTGTGTTCAAGTCCTAGTAGAATTATTAGTTTTCTTACCTTGAGGGCAAGTGAAACCAATTATATGTTGTTCCTTGCACACACTCCAAGATTTCTCCCACTTGTGTGAGGCACAACATCATATTATGAAGACAAACAACACAACATTTTGATTGTGTAAACAATATGATTATGTCATAGATATTATAAGTAGATTTAGAACCATAACGTTTAATAAGGAATTGTGGATTTTTACTCTATAGATAACGTTTCAGAAAGCGACATCAGAAGGGAGTGTGTTATCATATAAAATAAAATGCAAATTTCCTTTAAACAATGGTCGTTTATATTTGGAAGGTAATAAATTATTTCAAAGCAAGTTCGAAATAATATGGGTGACTAAAGAAAATAAATCTTGTAGCTCCCACTGAAATTGAGAATATTACATGAATTATATTTCAGTAATAAAATGCAATGCTCCCACTGGATTTGTCAACATTGTGAATGTTACATCACTGGTAGAAATAAAATAGCAATTTATTGACTTCCTTATCTCTGAAAAATGCCTATAAGTAGAAAAGTACTTAGGTATTTGAACAAAGTATATGAATTCTACTTACGTAGATGTGGGACTAGCCATTGATGCTTTCAATTAACTTGAGTATTTAGCATGCAGTTCCTTCTTTATCGTCTTCATAGCCACAAGGGTCTTTAGCACTTTAAGGAATAACAAGAGTCCAAGAAGATACCTAGCGAAGTGGTAGTAAATTCTTTACACTTTGCGGTTCAAACTCATACATCGTGACAAGTGTAAGATGTCATTTATTTTTGTACCTATAGACAAAAGTACTCTAGATACACAAAATATTTTATCTTTTAAAGATTTCAGAACTGGATTCGGATAATGAAATATTAAAAGTGAGTTTAAATCCAATCGATAATGATTCGATTACAATCCTGTCTTATTCTTGTCAACTAATGAGAAGAGAAAGAAGTAAGTCTCACTCTTCTTACTAGGAAAAGAGACTATGTTTGTTTTCTATAAGAAAACAACTTTAGTTTACGAATTATGTTACAACAACACAATTAATCGGAACATAGGAAGTTCAATTTAATATTTTCGATAATTAAACTCTTAATAGAATTAACTACCCCATTAATTACTAATAAGTCTAAGATCCTTTATCCTCCCACTCAATATTAGAAGGTCCAACCAAACTAATAATAATTAGGGAAAGAGGTAAACGTCGAGCGTTAATTGTATTACGAGTGCAACTCTTAGAATTTATGAGACGATTCATGAAGTTTATTGTTGTAGAGTGTTTAAATAGGATGTCCTCACAACTCTTACGAGTACCAATGGACAACTCAAGCAAACTTGTTCTACAAATAATAAGGTCATCAATATGTTTCATCTCATCTTATGCCTCGAGTTCCGAATCTGATCGAGAACTCGAAATAAGTCGTACCAATGTAAAGCATGCAAAAATTAGCATAGATCTGACCTATGACAAAATTCGCCTTGAGTATAGAATTCACCCTAGGTGACAACCCAAACCCGAGGTCATTTATTTAATATTATATAATATTATTTTACGAATGATTTTGAAATTTTAAAGAGTTGAATGATATGATGATTGATGGTTTTATTTAAAACCGACGTTGGAGGTCTTATTTTTATCTTTTTATTAATAGCGAGGATTATTAGTGACCACGATATCGACGGATGCCCAAGTTTTTATGTTTTATTATTAGTTGTCTCGATGTTTATATTTTTGACGTTTTTATTTGAAGTTCGTATTAAGTCGAATCGGGATCATATTATTATCATATTTTGAGCGCGTTTTAACTTTTGAAAAGTATTTTTACGAAACCCGAGCCTCGCAAATATTTTCAAAATTGACAATTTACACTTTCTACCCTTACAACTATTTAATTGCATTTTAGACCAAAACTATCACAAATTGGCAAAACTAGTCCCTCCACCACCATATATAAGGTGATTTCTCACCTAACTTTCTCACACACATGCAAGCTACATCAAAAATCTTCTCACCCCTCCTCTCCCTTATTCTTGCCGTCACCCCCCCTACACCCTTCAATCAATTTTCATAAAAAATTAAGCTTGATCCAATGCAAACTAAAACAAGTCCCATCTCTAAAATTTCATGGTGATTCTAATGGTATAATTTTTATACACATGCAAGAACTTTTATTTTTTACGATATGATCCGTGCTTGTTTGATCTATTTTTGTTGTGAGGGTGTGTTGTTAGTAGTGTTTTATATATATTTTAATTATTGCATGTTGGAAACTTTGAGTGGGAAAAATTTTGTATGATCATCCAAGGGTGTTATGGGTTAGATGAGTTGTTTAAAACGATATTAGGGTGATATTAGGAGCAAGAGATTGATTAAAATTGGATGAAAATTTGATTTTGTATGGTTTTTAAATAGGCAATTTAGATAAGTAGGTTCAAGGCCAATTTTGGCTAACTTACTGTTTGAAAATGAACAAACTAATAAGATGATGTTGTAGAGAATTCTTTTAGCTTTGATTTGATATAAGGTAGAGCTTCTAGCTCCAAACGAGTGCGAAGTTACGCTAGTTTGATTATTCGTGTACCGGGAGACGAGTATCGGCACGATATATATTTGTTGTCGATATTTGGATCGAATCTTGGAGACTATAAAAAGGATTTTGAAATGTGTCATGGACTGATGTTAAGTGTTAAGTATGAGGATGTTGAGTTTATTTTCAAAGTCGAGTGTCGGTTTTGTAAACGGAGTAAAATAAATAAGTTAAAAAGACTATATGAGTTGTTGACGTAAAACTGTCCGGTTTTTGTAGTTCAAAGATGTGTCGGGCAGGGAACTTTAAATGTAAAATATTTTGATGGGATTTTAATAGGTATTTCTATATATAGTAAGTGAGATTTCTGGTTAGTATCATAAGTATTTGACGTGTTTAAGTGGGGTAAATGAGCTCGTACATTTGGTGTGTACCGGCAGATTTTTATCGAGTGTATGGACTAATAAAATAAACATATAGAAGGGAGTAACAGGTCACTTGTATTGTTTTCATTTTGGGTTGGTTGTGATTTTATGATTTTTAGTTTGATGTTACTAAGTATGGATTTTACTCGAGTTTATTGTTGATGAACGCGCCTTATTTGATAGGTTGCGGTTTTTGTGTTTATCGTGCATCAACCATCGTCGAAGATCGTCTTGCTACTGCTATTACTCCAGGTGAGTCTATAGCCTCGCTTTTGTAATTGTGTCGAATGATTTTAGAACCCGCGAGGGGGATATATGCTATTTGAAAGTAAAATGAACACAAGTCATGATTGATTGTTTGGACCCGAATGTTGCCTTTGTTGTTTTGAATTGTATAAGTACCTAAATTGCAAAAGTCCATAAATTCATGAGCCGTTAACTATCTTCTGACTTGATGTTGTGAGTTGGGAATAGCCGCTTATTCTAATAATAGTACTATTGGGCTGACGACCCTATCTGAGACCAGGGCTTTACGCTGAGTAACCCACTGGGAAGGATAATTTTACGAGAATGAGAATTGGTATTCTTGCAATTGAACCCTAGTAGGGGCACTGGAATATCATCTAATCATGCCGGCTTTAGGCGTGGGTGACTAAGTTAATGGGTCGGTGTCATGAGCTTAATACAATTCAATAGCTATTGCTATATACCAGAATGCCTGACTAATAGATTGTGTGCACGACAATTCTATTAAATAATCTTGATTGATTTTTCTCTTGTGTTCAAATGATGATTTAGAAAACCTATAGACTCGCTCAACCGTTGTGTTGATGATTTTAAGCATGTATTTCAGGTGATTGAAGTGGATTGCTTATGGAGCTTGCTGGAGAAGGATTGCGGATTGCTTTTGTGGTGATTGGTCTAAAACATATTTCCTTCCCTTTTATCATAATAATAATAATGTACGGTGAAGTACTTTGGTAAATTGTTTGTGGATTTGATAAAGTCTTTGGGGGACCTAAATGTAACTCTGATATTTCTAAAATTGTTTTTACATGGGATTGAAAGTATTAGACAATGGTTAAATTATATCCTTTTATATTTCAAATGTATCATTTTAAGATCGTTTAAAGTGCTTTGTGTAAAGATGTTTGTGTTTAGCACCCAAATGTGTATTTCCGCTGCGCATTGTAATTTGGGGGTCTTAAAGATTGGTAATCAGAGCTTTTTAGTTATAACGAATTAGGTCGATTTTTGAAGAATGTCCTAAACTATAACTTTGGTGTCGAAAATATTTTACAAAAGCAACACAACTTCTCCGCAAGGCTCCGATAAGATTATTTGTTTTGTATTGTTTTATAGTTAGATGTATCCCTTAAAATTGAAATGATTTTTAAAGTATTTATTAAGTAAATACTATGATGATATATAATGATATATGATGATGTATTGATGATGTATTGATGTTGTTGAAAGTACGTTGAGTACTTGTTATCGTAATTTTCTTTATGTAATGCATATGTATATAATTTTAAATAATGACCTTATATACCGTCGAGGGTCTGGGACAGTAGACCAGATGATGAACGGTTTTACAACTGATTTCTTGCGACTTGTATCGGGTATGAGGATGTTTGATTAGTTGATGTATGATAGATATGTGGTTGAAATTGGTGTGATTATAGGGTTGATGTGAAAGAAAGGTGGTTTAAAAGGTTGTATTTGGTATGTGGAGATTTAAGTTTGTTAGGACTTGGAAGATGGATGAGATTGCTATTCTTGGGTCGATTGTGATGAATTTGTGTGTTTGAATTGAAAGGTTTAAAGAGAAGTAGGTATGTTCTGAAAGGATAAGTGACTGGTCGCCTCATGTGAGATCAATTTTGAGTCAAGCTTGGAAGCTTAGGAATGTTGAAAGTCGTACTAAGATTTGCCTGGTGATTAATCTGCCGTGTAGCAGTGAGTATTTGGATTTTGAGAGTGAGCTGCCATCATGTTAGGGATTCGATTTTGAAGTACGAACGGGGAAATAGACGAGTGTGATGAAGCTGACCGCAATATTAAGGAGGATGAGGAACTGGTGTCTAAGGAACTAATCGCGTAATGGATTTCTTTGTATCTTATTTTCTTTTTGTGATCGAGCCTATTTAAACCTTGTGTCATAGCATTGTGATGGAACTTATTATCTTTTAAGTTTGTTCGGTAGATGATTGTAGTGACAGACACTGCCACTATCTTGTTGAATCCTCAACGCAATCTGAATTACCCTCATGATCTATGATGTGCCTTTATTAACTCTTTTGGGTTTGGTTGATGAACCCTTGTAGCTTGTGTTGTTCGTACATGTAGTATCCATGAGATGTCCTGATAAAGAATTCCTTCTTTTATCTTGATATGTATACTTATCATGTTTCTTTCTTCTGTGATGATGGAAGAAGGAGTAAGGGAAGCATATTTCTGTCATTAGTAGATCGCTACGTGACTAAGTTTCTTGAAATATGTTGCCAAAACTAACAATTTCTACTGTTGACACCATGATCGAACAAGTTATTGCTAGAGCATTTGGAGCTGATCGTGCTGCAAGGAATCAAGATGCTGGAGTTAGTTGTGCTGGAGATAATGGTGCTGAGGTTGATGCTACTAAGGATAACGATGATGCTGCTGAAAATAATGATGATGCTGCTGAAAATAATGATGATGTTGCTGAACATAATGATGATGCTGTTGATCCAGATGATAGTGTTGCTGCTGTTGATCCAGATGATAGTGTTGCTGCTATTCTGCAAGTTCAAAAGAATATATATATATATATATATATGTTGGTTTTCAGAAGTGGGGTTCTACGCAGTTTTGTGGTATTCGTGGTGCATTAGAATTGCATAGATGGATTGATAAGATAGAGAGTACTTTTGAGATTATTGGGTGTTCAGAAACTAATAAGATGAAATTTGCTGCTGCTACATTTCAGGATGGTACACTAAGATGGTGGAATACCAAGTGACTACTTTAGGATTGGTTGTGACTAATAGTAAGGCATGGACCGTGATAAAAGGACTATTGACTGCTAGGTTTTGTCCTTAGTAGGAACTAGGACAGCTGGAATCTGAATTGAGATAATTAGTGCTAAGGGACGATGATATTATTGCTTACTGGGAAATTTTCTGAGCTATATTTGCTATGTCCTGATACTTTTGTAAATGACTGTAAGGGAATGAAGCAGTACATTAGAGGATCGTCTAGTAATATCAAGGATGAGATTATTTCTTCAAGACCTGAAAATTTTGATGAAGCTGTTCAGATGGCTCATGATTTAATGGACATAGAGGTGTAAGACAGTATCTTTGAAAACAATAAGAGAAAGTGGGAATCTGCTAAGTTCAACCATACTTAAGGTTAGAATCGTGGGGATTACAGTAATAACAATAACCAAAGTCAGAACCGAAATCAGTATTTAAACCCTGGAAGGAATGAGGAAATTCGTGCTGTTACTATGTCTGGAAGTAACAAGATAAATCTAAAGTGTGTTGTTGTACTCTATACCATGTAGGTAATTTTCCACAATTGCGACTAGAGTTAGGACAACCTGGTCATAAAGCTGCTAAGTGCAAAACAAGAGGATTAGTTAATGGAATTAGTACTCCTGGAGTTGGGATATGATTTAGCCGTGGTAAGAAAGAATACAAGCAAGGGAATTGTCCAAGGAAAGGAATTGACAAGATAGGAATGCTGCCACTCCGGTTTATGTTTGAATGATGATGACAAACCTTAAGGTCAGAATGTTGTAAATGGTATATTCTTACTTGAGATTCTTTATGTCGGTATGTTGTTTGATTTCAGATCAGGTAGAAACTGTAGAAATATAAAGATTCAGTTGCTTTATCAACGGAGAGTCAATAAGATTGACAATTAACTATGATGTGGAGTTAACCGATGGAAAGGTTGCTAGTGTTAGTTTTACACTGAGAGTGTGTTCCTTGAATTTAGGAAGGTAGGTGTTTAGTATCGACTTGATGCTCAAAGAGTTGGAATTTTTAGATGTAGATTTTTGGTATGAATTGGTTAGTGGTATGTAGTGATGATGCTTGAGATTGGACTAATATTCACTATAAATTGATTACTGCTGATTTAGATTTTGCTGAGAAACTGAGTGTTGACTGTGAGAAGTGATGAGTGAACTTTCCGTTTGAAAAAGTATCTTGTTTGGAAACAAGGAAGTATGCAGAAGAGGGATATGATGTATTCCTAGCTCAGGTAATTAGTGATCGGGTAGTTGAGGAGAAGTTGGGAGATCTGTTAATGACTCGAGAGTATTCTAAGGTTTTTCCTGAAGTTTTGCAGAGTTGCTGTCGTCTTGTGAAGAGGGATTCGTTTCGATTGAGTGTTTTAAGCGATAGGTGCAGTGCTTCTGCATTTCGTTGTGTAGTGCTTCTGCGTTTTGTTGAGTAGTATTTGTATGCCTTATCATTTGGCACCGTCAGAATGGAATGAGTTATCCGGTCAACTGCGAGAAGTGATGGATAAAGGATGTATTAGATTAAGGTTCGTTACAGTGATGATCGTCTGTGTTGTTTGTCAAAGAAGGATGGATTGTTTCGGATGTGTATTGATTATCGAGAGCTTAACAAATTGACAGCCAAGAATCGGTATCCATTACCGAGGATTGATGATTCGTTTGATCCTTGCAATTTGTCTGGATCCAGTGTGTACTCAAAGATCGCTTTGAGTTCTAGTTATCATTAACTGAGAATTAGCGAAGGAAGATATTCCTATAGTTGTTCTTCGTATTTGATGTGGGTACTTTAAGTTTCAAGTGGTGTTTTTGGAATTGACAAACGCGTATGCCGTATTCATGGACTTGGTGAATCTTATGTGTAAGATGTGCTAGGATGAGTTAGTCATTATATCTATTGAAGATATTCTATTTTATTCCAAGGGAAAAAGAGGAACATAAGTAACATATGAGGATGATTTTTGGGATGGTTAGAAAAAGAGAAACTGTATGTAAAGTTTCCTATGTATGAATGTTAGTTGAAATAATTGCGTTTTAAGGCAGTTGATTGACAACAAAGGTATTCGTAAAGATCTTACCAAGATTTAAACGATTAAGGATTGGTCGGTACCAACGACGCTGACGGAAATCTGTTAATTCCTTAGTTTAAGTTGGGAATAATCGGAGGTTTTGTAGGATTGTAAATCTATGCTTATGTTTTTAGAGAGAGAAAGAGATAGAGAGATGGTGGATTACACACACACTTAGAGAGAGAAACCAATGTTTTACTATGTGTAAAATATGAAACCACACCACCCTCTCCATCTAAGGAGAGGGTTTATATACCCAAGCCCTTGTCATGGGCTTGGGCTTACATTTGGGCCGGCCTACACATGTTGTAGGCTAGGCTTGATGTTGTTTGTTAAGTAAAGACACATAACCAAACTACGAGCTATTACATCGACTATTTGTTGGAGTGACCGATCCTTCTTAATACGTAAAACGTATTTCCAACAATCTCCCCCTAAGGGAGGTCACTCCAAACAAGGGCGTTACCCGAGTTACAATAATGAAATAAACCTAGCATACTATGCTTGTCTTGAGCTCGTAGTCTTCGTCTTTCTTTTCCTTTTCTTTTTCTGGTGAACATGCTGATGTGATCTTTGATATCAGTCTTGAGCATTAATCTCTTGCCTTGATCTCATGCATTCATCACTTGTGATCTTCGCCTCTTCGTGACACCATGTCCCACATACTTATACCTTTTGTAATTCTTGAAAGCTTCAGAGTTCGATACAGCGGAAGACTTAACTTTTAGGCTTTCTTAAATTAGATGAGATATTAAGTGCATAAAGTATAAGCATGCGGGGACGACTTCTTCTTGGATTCCGCAACGCCACCGTCTTCAAATGCCGCAACATAAGTAGACACGAACGAAATGGCTTTGAACATTTCATTCTAATTCGGTAGCATTTTACCTCCGGTCGGTGAAGACCGTTGGACGATATTAGATATCGTACCCGTGACGGATAGTTTCAATTAAGTAACTTCCTGACAGGATTTCGCGGGTAAACCCGTTCTCTTTATTCGACCGTCCAAAGCTGACTGCGAACATAAAGAGTGAATCATTTAGATAATAATATCCGCATGATTTGAAGCCGTCAGTTCATGTTCCTGGATCAAGTGAAATTCAATTAAGAACCGCACCATCGTTGCTTTCCAGTTGTCACGAGCTTGATTCGTATAGAATCTTGCAAGTTACCTACCAAGTGCTGTTTGAGGTTAACACTAGAAGGATTTCCACTCATCGCTGTGAACACTAAGGTATCACTCTGAGTGTTCTGGCAAGATCACTGAGATTTTGCGTAGAGGCCTGGAACGTGTTTAAATTCAGTTAAGAATTAAACAGCTGTTGCTTTCCAGTTATCACAAGTTTGATTCATAAAGAATCGCACAAGTCACCTACCATGAGCTTTTTGATGTTCGCTCAAGAAGGATTTCCATCTTCATTGTAAATACTTTCGTATTAATCGGATGTTCAGGCAAGATCATGAAGATTTTGCGTAGGACTCTTAAAATCTTTCTTACTTTTCACAGTGTGTGAAGAAGCAAGGAAATATGAAAGTGTGTCCTAGTGAGATATTTGATGATCTCAAATGGCTCTAGACTCGATCGTGCACTTTGGATTTTAGTGATCGGAGGCTGGAGAGGAGTGCCACCATTTCAATACCAATTTATTCGGAGTGAATAAATCGATAGATAACGTGTTGTCTCCGTGTGATTAAAACAAATACCTTTTGAGAGATATCTGAGTTAGCTGGGATGGGTTGTGCATTGCATCACTGGGTCCATGATGTCTGTCTTCAATATCGAGAATCATTAAAAATGATCTCAATAGCATATGTATTGACCCGGTTTCTGCCTAAAGTTGTAAGGAGGGCTTCTTTCTTTACACCCTTTATCTTTACAATTCTTTTTCATTCTTCAACCCCTTCAATGCTTACCAATACGTCATAACTAGCACCTTGTTGTGATTGTTCCAGTGCTAACTTAAGTACTTGGTCGGCATTCAACTACGTTCACAATCTTACTCCATCTTTCCTAAGGACTACTATTTCTAGCTATGGAATGTCCTTGGGAAGATTCCTCCGGTTCTGGAAGAATCATTGGACTTAACCTATCCTACCATCCTTATGTCACCACAATCTTCATCGTCGTGAAATAAATGGGTTTTGGGTAAGTATATGTCACCATGAAAATCCATTTTGATATAGCAAATCCATTTTGCTCCCCCTTAACATATGCCACGATATTCGAAAACATTTCGCATATGTAGAGATGAGCCAGCACATTAAGTCAAACCATTTGTGATAATATCCCATATTAAATCACATTTTCTCCCCCATATTAAAAATATTAACCCAATCGATGTTTTTAATATCAATTGATTTAATGAAGTTTTAACAAAGGTTTTGGGAAGAAAAATGCAAGTCCGTTTTATCTTCATGATATCAAACGCATGAGATATGATACCGATTTGTAACATGATCACATATTCACCATATTAGAAAAGAATTGACAAGGTTGGACCTGATAGATGAGAACATCATATGATAAGATCAAATGTTTCTTGTCAGCATATGTTGGTCGCCTCGTCACGTCTGAAGTCATCTCTTGACACCACATGTACGATTGGTATTGTAGTCTTGACACCAACTTGTGAACTTGGCACGTTCGGCGTCGAAGATTCTGAATGCTTGACAATTGCTCCCCCTCAATTGTTGACCCGTGTTCTATTGAAAGAGCTGTAGTCGTCGGTTGAGTAGTCGCGTCGTCGAGTATGTAGATACCAATTGTAGATTGCTATGGTTGTAGAGATGATAGCTTCATAAAAACAAGACTTCTCTTGTTTTAACAAATAAATGCACTGAAACGTACATAAATTTGTGTTAGACCAAGTTATAAGGTAAACTTGATCCCTTACAAGGTTTTAAAGTAAACCTTGCCCGAGAAAATTAATTCCCGTTGAGAGCCAAAGCTTTCATAAGAAATACTTGACTTTAATGTGAAAACCAGGTTGCAGTCTGAAATAACTACAAGCCATTTAGGCATGTTTTATGAAGTATTTACAACTTTTGTACGAACTCTATTTATGGCGCCGTGTCGATATTAATCAACATTTCTAAGGCCGTAAATATTATCGTACCAAAAGACATGCCTTTGAAAAATAAAGTAAAAATATTTTTGGATTTTTCTAGATTTTTCAATTTTTATGGTTTTATATGGTTTTATATTTTTGTATTTTGCTTTTGTGGATAAAAATATAAACAATATATACAAATGATCACTAAGGATACGGAGAATAGTTTTACCAAGACTATTCTTTCGCTTCATCTGCTAGTTCCTTTAGAGTCTCAGGCGAGAAAGTTCTCATTCCTTGCTTGTCGGCGAAAAATTCAATTCAAGCGCGATCTAAAGCCTTCGTGAAAATATCTGCTAATTGATACTCAGATCGGACAAAGTAAAGCTCGATTACTCCATTTTCCACTTGCTCCTTGATGAAGTGGTAGCGAATGTCAATATGCTTCGACCGGGAGAATTGAACGTTGTTGCAGCATAAGGCAATTGCACTCTTGTTGTCACAGTACATCGGAATCTTGTTGAAACCTAGACCATAGTCGGTTAATTGCGATCTCATCCAAAGAATTTGAGCACAGCAACCGGACATAGCTATGTATTCTGCTTCCGTACTTGAAATTGCAGCGCTTTTCTGCCTTTTCGATGCCCAACTGATTAGTCGATCTCCTAGTAGTTGCAAAGTTCCACTCGTGCTACGCCTTGTATCTTGACAACCCGCGTGATCCGCATCTGCATATGCCATTAGTGCAATAGAAGAGTCTTTCGAATACCAAAGTCCCCGATTAATGGTTCCTTTAAGATATCGAAAGATCCTTTTAACAGTAGCTAAGTGTAACTCAGTAGGCCTAGTTTGATACCTGGCACACATACATATAGCAAACTGAAGATCAGGTCGACTGGCTGTGATATACAGAAGAGTACCGATCATTCCATGATAAAGTGTCGGATCAACGGCAAATCCATGTGGATCTGCATCAAGCTTAGTTTTCTCCACCATTGGAGTATCCACGGGGTCGCAAGATTCCATCTTGTATTTCTTAAGCGATTCAAGGGCATACTTGGATTGATTGATAAAGATGCCTCTGGGACTCTGAGATATCTGAAGACCTAAGAAGAATGATACCTTCCCCATCATTGACTTCTTAAACTTGGAAGACATGAGTGTCCCAAACTCATCCGATAAGGTTTGGGTCGAGGCTGCAAATATAATATCATCAACATATATTTGTACCATAATCATATCTTTACCTCGTTTCTGAATGAACAGCGTAGGACCCACCTTGCCTTTTGCGAAGCCTTGAGTAATGAGGAATTGTGACAATAGATCATACCATGCGCGTGGAGCTTGCTTCAACCCATAAAGAGCCTTCTTAAGCTTGTACACATGATTAGGATAATTAGGATTCACAAAACCATCCGGCTGTTGAACATAGACTTCTTCCTTGATTTCACCATTAAGAAATGCCGTCTTCACATCCATCTGAT
The DNA here is from genome assembly GCA_025667525.1 of Glebionis coronaria. Taxonomy (NCBI): domain Eukaryota; kingdom Viridiplantae; phylum Streptophyta; class Magnoliopsida; order Asterales; family Asteraceae; genus Glebionis; species Glebionis coronaria. The sequence continues at coordinate 458,774,697 of CM046881.1, read as the reverse complement.
AGACGATCATATTCATATGGGCTGCATAAGCGAGGAATAGTCTAATAGCTTCCAAACGGGCAACAGGTGCAAAGGATTCCATAAAGTCGACGCCCAATAATTGCTTGTATCCACGAGCTACTAGTCGAGCTTTGTTTTTCAATATTCCGCCTAACTCATCGAGTTTCACCTTGTAAACCCATTTCAAAGTGAGTAACTGCACTTGATCCGGGCATGGGACAAGTTCCCAAACATCAAGACGTATGAATTCGTTAAGTTCTTCTTGCATAGCTTCTATCCAACAGGATTGAGTAAAAGCTTGTTGCCATGTCTTAGGTTTAACTTCAGTGAGAAAAGCATCAAAGTGACAAAACATTGCACTTTCTTGTAACTGACTTCGTGTGGATACCGGACGATTAGGGTCACCAATAATAGAATCTATAGGATGATCCTTTGTCTACTTGCTGTCATGTTCACGAATCCGTGGATTGGAGTAAACTGTAGAAGGAGCTTCCTCTGTGGTGGACGACCCGGCTTGATTAGGGTCGGGAATAGGTACACCAAAGAATGGAAGTTCACGCATTTGAGCGAATTCCAAATCGTGATCATCATCATCCTCTTCATCATCAATAGGCATGACGTGGGTAGTTGTTACATGTGTTGGTTGAGAATTACTTGTGGATGGTATATCTTGACCAATTGTAGGTGCAGATGTATCTGATTGTGCTTCGGTTGCTGGAGCGACAACTTCGGTTACCGGAGCTATTACCTCAGTTTCTGGAGCAACAATGGTTGGAGGAGTAAAGAATTCATCAAAGAACGGTTGAAACAACGTATCCCATTCATTCCTAGTAGGTGGTATAAATGATGAAGTAGGGTTGTTTGGGACAAGACCAGAACTAATATTACTGGGTCCCATTTCATGAAGTGCGGGTTCAGAGCTGCTTTGCTCAGAAGCCATTGCTGTCAGCTCATCAAAATCAACATTCATAGTTTCAATGATCTTGCGAGAGTTACGGTTGTAGATTCGGTATGCCTTCTTTGCGGGTGCGTAACCAATGAAAATACCAATATCGGCCTTTGGTTGAAGTTTTCCCAAATTGTCACCATCATTATTTGGATAGCAAAGAGAACCAAATACATGAAGATATGATAAATCTGGTACTTTTCCATGGAGAAGCTCATAAGGTGTTTTACCATGGCGTTTACGAATTAGTGACCGGTTTTGGGTGTACACTGCTGTAGATACTGCTTCTGCCCATAAAAATAATGGAGCCTTTGCGTAAATTAACATTGTTCGAGCAGCTTCCATAAGTGTGCGATTTCGCCTTTCAACGACACCGTTTTGTTGTGGAGTGCGTGCAACGGATGTTTCATGAGATATGCCAACTTCCTCATAATAATCACGCAAAATTTGATTCACAAATTCGGTTCCATTATCTGTACGAATGCGTCGGACAGTAGTGTTGAGACGCACTTGAATCATCTTGAGAAATCTGATGATGAATTTAGGTGCCTCATTTTTTGCTTTAAGAAATTTCACCCATGTAAACCGAGAGTAATCATCGACAATGACGAGGATGTACTTTTTGCCACTAAGACTTGCAACACGCATTGGCCCACAAAGATCCATATGCAAAAGATAAAGTTTCTCTTGGTTGGTGTCTTCCGTCTTGGGTTTGTATGATTTCTTAGTGCTTTTCCCTATTGTACACGCGGAACACAAATGATCCTTGTGAAATGATAGTTTAGGAAGACCACGAACAAGTTCGTTTTTCGCCAAGTGATTAATAGCGTCAAAGTTAAGATGAGATAACCGTCGATGCCATAACCATGACTTAGTCTTCGATGCTTTGGAGAGAAGACATACGGGAGAAGCGGCCATCATGTCTTGTAGAGACAAAGTATACAAATTATTCCCTCGAGTACCTTTCAATAAATCAACCCCTTCCAAATTACGAATGAAGCAGGTATGCTCTCGAAAAGCAACTTCTAGGTTTGCATCACAAAATTGTCCCACAGAAAATAAGTTGTGACCGAGACCTTCCACATAATACACTCTTGAAATTATAACATTCCCAATATGATATTCACCATAACCCATTATCTTTGCAATATGATCATTTCCAAATCGAACCGTACCAAGAAACTTGCTGACGAAATTTCTGAGCTGAGAGCGATCTCCGGTCATATGCTTGGAGCAACCAGAGTCCAAATACCAGAGAACAATTTGGACCACCTGTTTTCAATCACAACAGTAGACAATGCATTGGAAACTATTGGTTCCGGAGTGTTAGCAGATACAGATATGTTATTATCAGAATTGCTAACATTTTTGTTATCCTTAGATTTCCTGCATTTTCTAATGTGAGTTTTAGCATTTACAGGTTTTACTGTTCCAATTTTCTGAGGTTTTGGAGTATTAGCGGGCACTACAGTGGGGGTAGACCTATTTAAAGGGCACTTTGTTCCTACAGTAGTGTTGGTGTTCCTAGTTAAAGGACACGCTTGTGTTTTGGTAGCCTTGGTACTCCTAGTTAAAGGGCACGCTTTCTTCACTTCAGTGGGAGTGATCCTAGTTAAAGGGCACGTATTTCCTACTATAGTGAAAGTTCTACCAGTGGGGCGCCACATCCAACCAACTTGGGTTAACACTTTCCCAGTCGGTTTCCATTCTAATCCATTTTTCCGTGCATGCATCTCATTCACATGGTCAATAAGGCAAGAATCATGACGACTAGAAAACATACATTCATTGCAATTCCAACATTTCAAATTAGAATTCACAGTAGGCTTAGAAGGCTACACAACCGCAGAGCCTTTAGGTTTAGCTACATGATTCTTTTTATTCAAAACAGAAATAACATTCCTAGGATGGGCTTCTACTTTCTTCTTCACTTGACTACTAGATGGGGGCAAGATCCTATCATTCTTCTTGTTTCTCTTAAGCTTAGATCTTTGAGCCTTAGTAGTGGTGCTTACTCCTGTAGAAGGCAACACGGGAATATTAGAAGCTGGTTTTGATTTCGCCTTATCTTTAGTGACCAAAGTTTGAGATGGTTTAGTCCTAGGGCCCTTATTTAATGGTGTGACGGCAATAAGGTTCCTTTTGATTGCACTAGAGGACGATGCTGAGACAGTGGCTGCGTTATCCACAACATTCTTACCTTTTAGAGTACGAAGTGTTTCCTTTAACTCAGCCAAGACCACATTCTTATCACAAATTTGTTCCCTCAAATCAGATATTTCCATCGACTTTCGATTCAATTGATCAATCAATGATTGATTCTGTGCAGTGGTATCAACACATGCGGGCTGTACTGAATCGAAGAGTCGTGTATTTTTCTGTTTTAAGTTATCAACTTTGGACAAAATCTTGGAAACTCGATTATCTAGATCAAGTCTAAAGTTCTCAGCGGCCTCAAGTATGTTCACACATTTAAGCTCCTTAGATTTCTCTATGTCTATCGGCAAAGACTTAGCAACGTTGTCACTTGGCAGACGATGTTTTGATTGTATATTCAAGCGAAAATTCTTTTCAAAGTTTGCATCATCGATATTAACACCTTCGAATGACGTTTCAAAGATTTCTTGAATAAATTGTTGCTTGCATTCAAGCGAAATACAATGTGTTTGAATCTCATCAAAACTTTTTGAAAGCGATGAATATGAATCTTGAAGCTTTAAAAATTCAGCGCCAGATTCGTGACAAGTACTATCTACCACAGTATCCACAGATTTAACATTATGCACAATAGAATCATTATGAACACTTGTATTCACATAGACAGAAACTATATCATGAGACATCACTTGATTCAGAAGCAGATCATTATGGCGTGAAACCCGTTCTATTTCAAGTAAACTGTTTTCGTAAGCATCTTCCATTTCATTGAAAACACGTCTAACTTCTTCAATTTGCAAAAACAAATCTTGATCAATATTACGAAGACAAGCTTTAACATTGTTTACAAACGGAACAATTTCATCTCGAAACGCAGCTCTAGTGTGTTCAAAGTTCCATTCACCTTCCGTTATGGCCGTGGCCGTCGTACGTTCCAAAATGACCTTGTCAAAATCGGCTAAGTGTTGGTGAACCGTATTTAAGTTAACGGACGCCTTACTTACCGGTGGAATTAACTTCGTTAAATCCTTTTTGACGAGTGTAGGAGACGTACTAGGAAGGTTTTCATTTGACAAACTTTGGGGCACAAGAACTGTTAATTCTGCTAATTCCTTTTGTAAGCGAATGCGTGTCTTTTTCGAAAATTGATCTTTATTATGTTGATCATAATCAATTGTATGGAATTTTGAAAGCATTTTAGAATGAGTTTCATCCTCAAGTGACTTTGTCTCCTCAGAACTACGAACAAACGGTGCTTCTTTCGATTTGCCAATTATGGTCATATCATAAAGGCCGGGAATATATTCCTGAGCTTTTTTTGCATAACCGGGATTAGGTGGTAAATCTTGAAGACGCTTAAGTTCGAATTCTTTAAATGATTTAGTTAAAAGATGAACCTTTTCTGTGGAAGCATATTGTTTTTAAAGCTGTTGTTCTTTGAATTTAAGAAGTTTGGTAGCATTAATTTCCGATTCAACCTTTTTAGACTCGAGAGTTTCGAAATCCATTTTAAGTTTCTGAAAATCATTGACAACCTACTCTTTTTCTTTTAATTTATTGGAAAGATTAGCTTTTAATGATTCTATTTCTTTCAAGTGTTCAATCTTTTCAAAACGAAATTGGTCAAATTCAGAACATGTTATTTTCTCTTCTTGAGGGACCATTTCAAAAGTTTTGACCTTTTCTTTATGCAACGCAAGCTCAGCAGTTAGGGTGGAATTGGTATCTACGGATTGTCTGAGGGCCATATGCATTTGATCAATTATATGTTTAGGCACCATGACCAAATCATGTTGAGCATAAGATTCCATAGCCGTCATAGCATTTGGTTGAGGTTCACTCAAATGTGTAGGATTGGGTACCACATCATTTGAGTTACTAGTTCCCGAATGCTGTTCGAGGTTGTCATTTTCATGACCAACTTGATGTTGGTAATCATCAATATTATTAGATGTGGTTGGTACCTCACTGATGACATCAGAACCGTAGTGAGAGAGATTAGCAACGAGAGCAGCTTGGGCAGAGTGAATGTCATCACAATCAGAATCATATGCGTCAAGGTCATCTGCTTGATAAGCTGCATTAGAAGTAGAAACGACTGCAATGCCTTCAGTATCTGCTGCCCCTGGGTCTGCAAGAAATGCTAACTCTTCTGAATCCAAAATCTTCCCCTTAGACTGAGCATCAACCAAATACATCTTCTCACGAAACCATGCATCATCCCTTCTCCTTTTTGGCTGAGTGCATTCCCTAGCCATATGACCTTGTCCTCGGCAATTGTAGCAAGTCACAACCCTCTTAGGACCATTAGGACTCCCATTTCCACTAGCTTGAGAATTCACAGCTTGATTGTTCCCAGTCCTTGTAGGAGGTCCATATGAATTTTGCCTTCCCTGAATAGGTTGCACCGTCACTTGACCATCTTGAACAGTGGCTTGTTGTCGAGGATTTAAAGAGGTGCGGAGCTGATTGTTTGTTGGTGGAAATCCTCTAGTTGCAACAAGTTTTGACAAGTAAGCAGTGAGATGGTTTAGAACATCAGCTAGCGTATCATTTGGAGTAAAGACCGGTGCTTGGATCGGTGGAAGTTCATTAGAGTAGAAAGCTTGTGCTGGTTGTGCTTCTATTGGAAAATATCCTTGCTGAGGAGTATAGCCCAATGGAGAAGTGTTGGCTTGTGATGGTGATGTCTGATATTGTGGTTGCTGTTGAAAAGATTGTTGATGAACACTTTGTTGATATTCTTGCTGTGGCATCATTGGTGGTTGATAAGATGGTTGCCGATAGATGTGTGGTGGTGGCTGCTGCAAGTATGATGGTTGTTGATAAGTATAAGCCATGTTTGGTTGAGAAGCATACATTGCAAGTGGATCATGAACTTGAGGTGTAGACAACCGAGCCTCGATCACATGGCATTCGTGTTATTGAAGAAAAGCTTGAAGTTGATCCACATTGGTGTTATGCAAGTCCTTAGCCAATTTAACATCCATCACGTATTTTTTCCATTCTGGAGGAAGAGTGTTCAAATACTTGGTGTTCAATTGAAAGGTAGGAATTGCCATGCCATAGATATTAAGCTCATTCAACAATAGGGTAAATCTCAGATAGTAGTCATTGAGAGTCTCCCCTGGCACATAGGCAAACTTATCAAAAGTATCATAAAGCTTACACTCTCGTTCTTGTTTAGTTAACGAGGTGCCTTGCATTAGAACACGAATTCTATCCCATAACTCTTTGGCAACTTTATGTTTGCTGACGAGTTTGTACACATCTGGAGGAAGGGCTTGGAGAATGATGTTTGTAGCATACTTATCACATTTATCTTGAATCTTCATATCTCCAGTCAACTCACCCGTTGTGCGAGGACGAGTAGTCGTACCTTCCGTCACAGTACCATAATCTAATGGTCCATTGAGCACCGATGCCCAAATTAGATGTCCATTCTCCTTGTTCAACATATAAAGTTCCATTCGGGAAGCCCATTCCTCATACATAGTCTTCACCAACATTGGTGGACGATTATCCGTACCCGAGAGGATGGACTTATCCGTAAGAGATGTGTACTCCATTTCAATAAGTGAAGATTTACAAAGTTGATCGATCAATGAAAGAAAGTAAATGTGTTTGTTGTAGTGTGTTAAAACCGAGAAATAATGGTAAAATCCCCTAAAATATGTCCTCGATAAACCAAAAAAATCCAAGTCAAAATTACACACGATGTTTGTTAAAAAATTTCAAAAACACGTTTTTGAAAAAATGTTGGATCGTACTCAGATCGTGGTTATGATCGTACTCAGATCGCAGTTGTGATCGCACTCAGATCTTGGTTGTGATCGTACTCAGATCGTGGTGATGATCGCACTCAGATCGCAGTGATGATCGTACTTAGATCGCAGTGAGGATCGCAATCCCTATGATCGCACTTAGATCGGACTCCCAGATCGTACCCAACGATCGTACCCTGATCGCACTCCCTTATCGCAACAAGTGATCGGACTATGGATCGCAACGAGAGATCGTACTGAACAAACTTACCTTGATCGTAGTATGGATCGTAGTGAGCTATCGAAGTCAAGATCGCAACTTGGATCGCACTACCGATCGCAGTTAGATCGTAATACCAGATCGTGACGATGGATCGCAAGTAGAAACCCCCAGGGTTTATGCAATCGCAACTTCAGATCGTACTATGGATTCCCTTTTGCCTTGTTTCTCGGACAGTACACGAACACCAAAAAATTCAAGATTCTAGGCCAAAAAATGAATCAAACAACCAAAAAATTTTGTGTTTTTAACCCAAATAACAATACCAAATCACTATAACAAGTAATAGGTATTCGTAAAGATCTTACCAAGATTTAAACGATTAAGGATTGGTCGGTACCAACGACGCTGACGGAAATCTGTTAATTCCTTAGTTTAAGTTGGGAATAATCGGAGGTTTTGTAGGATTGTAAATCTATGCTTATGTTTTTAGAGAGAGAAAGAGATAGAGAGATGGTGGATTACACACACACTTAGAGAGAGAAACCAATGTTTTACTATGTGTAAAATATGAAACCACACCACCCTCTCCATCTAAGGAGAGGGTTTATATACCCAATCCCTTGTCATGGGCTTGGGCTTACATTTGGGCCGGCCTACACCTGTTGTAGGCTAGGCTTGATGTTGTTTGTTAAGTAAAGACACATAACCAAACTACGAGCTATTACATCGACTATTTGTTGGAGTGACCGATCCTTCTTAATACGTAAAACGTATTTCCAACAGGTTTATCGAAAGGTTTTCACTGATTGTTAAACCTTTGGTTAAGCTGACTAAGAAGAATTGGATGTGTGAGTCCCACTTATACATCTAAATTGTAAGTTTCGAGATCTAATCCTTATTAGATGGGGAAGCTGTATTCTGAACAATGAAGGGTAGGTTGTGTTCTACACCGATGTTGTCATTGTTGAAAGGACATGAAGTATTTATAGTTTGTAGTTTGCTGTGATGCGTCTCATAAGGGTTATGTAGTTGTGGTGTTTGCTTTGAGATTGTAGAAATATTACTTGTATGGAATCAAGTGTGTAGTGATAAAGGATCATAGAAGTTGCTCCATAATTAATTTCTTAGGATGATAAAGGAAATGAGTAGGGGATTACCAATTTTATATGTTTTAAGTACCTGAGTATGTTGATGGTTATGAATGTGAGTGATTATAACAACGAGATTCGCTGCCATCCGGGAAAGGCGAATGTGATAGCTGATGCACTGATCAGGAAGAAAAAGGAAAGAGCTTATAAGGTTTGAGTTTTGGTAATGACAAAAGTGTGGACTTGATAGAAAGGATATTGAAATTTTAAGTTAGTGGTCTGATAGGGAAGGATGTCAAAGTAAGTGATTTTGACATTTTGACAACTTATGGAAAGGATTTTGTTGAAAAGTCAAGTTAGACATGGTATATTGAGCACTCCTAACATACCTAAGTTGAGAGAGTGAGACTTAGTGATGAAGGAATCTCACAAGTCAAGTAATCGATATGATTTGGTTTGCGTAAAAGTAAAAGTAGAGTTGAGTATTGTGTGTTATACAGAGAATGAAGGGCATAGTGAAAGGACGATTCGAACATTGAACGGTATGCTTGTGCGTGTGTGATTGACATAGAAATTGTTGGAATTTTTATATGACGATGATTATCATACTAGTAGTAAGGCTGTACTATTGATGATACATAAAGAACTTCAATTTGTGAAGGTTAAAGATAGTGAATTATGGACGTAAGATTAGGTTTTTGGTGCATTGCAGAAATGTAGGTGGAATTGAATGACTGAACTAGAAGTGATATTGACAATATTGATAAGATTGTATGGGTTAAGGACCGTTTATTAGTAACAAGGAGTTGTCAGTAGAGTTATGTTGGCAATCGAAGGAAATCGATGGAGTTTGAAATTGGGAAACGTGGTTATGCTTAAGGTGTCGTTATGACGGGTGAAATTTGTTTTGAGAACAACAAGGAAAGAATTCAACTTGAAGATAAGTTGCTTTCCATAAGAAAGAACTGTGAAGAGTTCTTATGAGGTCGAAAGATAGTGAGAATTATATTGTGAAGATTCAAGAATTCTAGGAATGGATTTGAATTCGTGAGGGAAGCATGAAGATTTCTTTAAGGAAAAGAGTTCTCTTTTGTTCTGGAGGTATGGAATGTGAATATATGAGGGGTCGAGCGTCGGGACGTCTCTCTCTTTCAGGAGGGTAGGATGTGACAACCAAAACCTGAGGTCATTTATTTAATATTATATAATATTATTTTACGAATGGTTTTGAAAATTTAAAGAGTTGAATGATATGATGATTGATGGTTTTATTTAAAACCGACGTTGGAGGTCTTATTTTTATCTTTTTATTAATAGCGAGGATTATTAGTGACCACGATATCGACGGATGCCCGAGATTTTATGTTTTATTATTAGTTGTCTTGATGTTCATATTTTAGACGTTTTTATTTTAAGTTCGTATTAAGTCGGACCGGGATCATATTATTATCATATTTTGAGTACGTTTTAACTTTTGAAAAGTAGTTTTACGAAACCCGAGCCTCGTAAATGTTTTCTAAATTGACAATTTATATTTTCTACCCTTACAGCTATTTAATTGCATTTTGGACCAAAACTATCACAAATTGGTAAAACTAGTCCTTCCACCATCATATATAAAGTGATTTCTCACCTAACTTTCTCACACACATGCAAGCTACATCAAAAATCTTCTCACCCCTCCTCTCCCTTATTCTTGCCGTCACCCCCCCTACACCCTTCAATCAATTTTCATCAAAAATTAAGCTTGATCCAATGCAAACTAAAACAAGTCCCGTCTCTAAAATTTTATGATGATTTTAATGGTATAATTTTTATACACATGCAATAACTTTAATTTTTTTTGATATGATCCATGTTTGTTTGATCTATTTTTGTTGTGAGGGTGTGTTGTTAGTAGTGTTTTATATATATTTTAATTATTGCATGTTGGAAATTCTGAGTGGATAAATTTTTGTATGATAATCCAAGGGTGTTATGGGTTAGATGAGTTGTTTAAAATGATATTAGGGTGATATTAGGAGCATGAGATTGATTAAAATTGGATGAAAAATTGATTTAGTATGGTTTTTAAAGAGGCAATTTAGATCAGTAGGTTCAAGGACAATTTTGTCTAACTTACTGTTTGAAAATGATCAAACTAATGAGATGATGTTGTAGAGAATTCTTTTAGCTTCAATTTGATATAAGGTAGAGCTTCTAGCTCCAAACGAGCACGAAGTTACGCTAGTTTCATTATTCGTGTACCGGGAGACGAGTATCGGCATGATATATAATTGTTGTCGATATTTGGATCGAATCTCGGGGACTATGAAAAGGATTTTGAAATGTGTCATGGACTGATGTTAAATGTTAAGTATGAGGATGTTGAGTTTATTTTCAAAGTCGAGTGTCGGTTTTGTAAACGGAGTAAAATAAATAAGTTAAAAAGACTATATGAGTTGTTGACGTAAAACTGTCCGGTTTTTGTAGTTCAAAGATGTGTCGGGCAGGGAACTTTAAATGTAAAATCTTTTAATGGGCTTTTAACAGGTCTTTCTATATATAGTAAGTGATATTTCTGATTAGTATCATAAGTATTTGACGTGTTTAAGTGGAGTAAACGAGCTCGTGCATTTCGTGTGTACCGACAGATTTTATCGAGTGTATGGACTAATAAAATAAACATATAGATGGGAGTAACAGGTCACTTGTATTGTTTTCATTTTGGGTTGGTTGTGATTTTATGATTTTGAGTTTGATGTTACTAAGTATGGATTTTACTCGAGTTTATTGTTGATGAACGCGCCTTATTTGATAGGTTGCGGTTTTTGTGTTTATCGGGCATCAACCATCGTCGAAGATCGTCTTGCTACTGCTATTACTCCAGGTGAGTCTATAGCCTCGCTTTTTTAATTGTGTCGAATGATTTTAAAACCCGCGAGGGGGATACATGCTATTTGAAAGTAAAATGAACACAAGTCATGATTGATTGTTTGGACCCGAATGTTTCCTTTGTTGTTTTGAATTGTATAAGTACCTAAATTGAAAAATTCCCTAAATTCATGAGTCGTTAACGATCTTATGACTTGATGTTGTGAGTTGGGAATAGCCGCTTATTCTAATAATAGTACTATTGGGTTGACGACCCTATCTGAGACCAGGGCTTTACGCTGAGTAACCCGTTGGGAAGGATAATTTTACGAGAATGAGAATTGGTATTCTTGCAATTGATACCCTAGTAGGGGCACTGGAATTTCATCTAGTCATGCCGGCTTTAGGCGTGGGTGACTAAGTTAAGGGGTCGGTGTCATGAGCTTAATACAATTCAATAGCTATTGCTATATACCATAATGCCTGATTAATAGATTGTGTACACGACAATTCTATTAGATAATCTTGATTGATTTTTCTCTTGTGTTCAAATGATGATTTGGAAAACCTATAGACTCGTTCAACCGTTGTGTTGATGATTTTAAGCATGTATTTCGAGTGATTGAAGTGGATTGCTTATGGAGAAGGATTGCGGATTGCTTTTGTGGTGATTGGTCTAAAACATATTTCATTCCCTTTTGTCATAATAATAATATACGGTCAAGTACTTTGCTAAATTGTTTGTGGATTTGATAAAGTCTTTGGGGGACCTAAATGTAACTCTGATATTTCTAAAATTGTTTTTACATGGGATTGAAAGTTTTAGACAATGGTTAAATTATATCCTTTTATACTTCAAATGTATCATTTTAAGATTGTTTAAAGTGCTTTGTGTAACGATGTTTGTGTTTAGCTGTAACACCCCATTTTGATAATGGAAATATCACATGTAATTATGGCGTGTCATCAAAGCATACAAGGAAAAATGTCTAAACATTACATGACCATAAAAGGAAAATACCGGAATCAAACATCAGTAGTCCAAAAGTAAAGCTCATCACACACAAACATAAGTATAGTAAAGGAAAGGACTAAACAATGTCCATAGCAATACATCAAAAGAAAGAAATGCATAAAGTAAAGAAAGGCTAGAAAGCTTCCTGTCCATATGCACGTACGCTTAAAGTCTACGAGCGTCCCTGAGTACCTGCCGTTTTGGGAACATAGAAAAGGAAAGCGGCTGAGCAATACGCTCAGTGCACGGATGTACAATAAAGCATGAATAGGATAAGCATATAACATAGAACAACGGAAGAAACTAAGTCCCGAGTAACCTGGTTAAGTCTTGATAAAACTGGTTTTATAGTTTGAAAAGCCTTATGTTTATCTTGTAAAAACTGTTTACATATTTTACCATTAGCCAATATAGGTCATGAAAATACACCGTGCCTGAATACTTGGAGGGGTGACCTCATCATGCAAATTAAAGGGGCTGCCTCTAATTTAATATACTGGTTTTTGGGTAGGAGGGATCAGCTCCTTGTGAAGGATGCAAGGCACACACCACATTCACCATGAAATCCTGACTGAAAACATGTAACTAGGATGCACCCATACGCCCCACATGATAAATATAATATAAATGGCCAAAAGCTGAAGGGACGCCACGAGCAATCACTCCGCCGTGGTGAAGTCATAACATCAGTGCCTCTAATGTTATGGTTATGGTACCTCCATAACTAGGTGAAACTGGCCATGCATGTATATGGCTATAGGTATTCTAAATTAAACATAAGCAAATCAAACACATAACTTATACTACGGGAAAACATTTGGCTGCATACGGGGAATCCTAATAAGGAAAGAATGTCCATACTGAAAGGACAGGAATCTGTACCTTATGTCCAGTGAACGAAGAAGATGAACTGAGAGGAATCCTACTTCCGTATCACTAATGCTACATAAATACATACATGAATGAGTATCTGCTTACTAATACGTAACTGATTTTATGTCATGTCTTAGCTTATTTTATATGTTCTTATCATGTTTTATTGTTTTAAGCCTTAAACTGTGTTTACCTTATATTCTGTTTACTCTGATTAAGTATTTATGGTATTTTATATAATATTATACTTACTGTGTAATAATAAGTAACTTTCCAAAAATAGCAGGTTTCCCAAAATAGAAAGTTTCCAAAAATAGAAAGTTTCCAAAAATAGAAAGTTACCATAAATAGAAAGTTTCCAAAAATAGAAAGTTTCCAAAAATAGAATTACTGCTTAAAATAGATAAGTTTCTAAAAATAGAAAGTTTCCATACTTAGATCAGCTGCCTAATTTAAATAAGTTTCCATAAATAGATTAGCTGCCTGAAATAAATAAGTTTCTAAAAATAGAAAGTTTCCATAAATAGATTAGCTGCCTTATTTAATTAAGTTTCTAAAAATAGAAAGTTTCCATAATTAGAAATAAGCTGGTTAAATAAGCTAAGTATATAAGCCTAAGTGTTTTCATGATTATTTTCTAAGTCATATGATATAATGTATAGTTTATTAATTATTCCATGTAATTAAAATAAACTATAGGTTAAAATATTTAATTAAAGTATATCATGTTTTTAATTAAATAAAGTTAAATACTTAGGTTAAAACATGTATTATTACTTATTAATAATATAACCTAAGTCATGTAAATTAATTAATTATAACCATGGTTTTTAAATAATTAATTAATTATAAGTCTAAAAAAATATAAAATACTTAGGTTAATAATTTCATGATTTTAATAATTAATATAAGCTAAGTCATGTTATTAAATTAATCATGTCATGTTTATTAATTTAATTTTAACATAAGATTATAAAAAAATAAATAATCTTAACATATACCGTGAACCGGATCTTGACTAAGAACTATGAACCAGACATGAAATCGACACCATACCCCGAACCACATCGGGGTTCCCCTTGTCTTGTTGCTGCCGTGGGACCCACACCAACCAACCGGGACCATATGGTCTCGGTGGTGGTCGTGTAGCCAAACCGAGACCCTCTCGGGTTCGATTCAGGCGCCGGCCAAAAACAAACACCCCTAAAACACCCTTTTTGATTTATCCCAAAACCAATTTCATGTTAGATCTATGTTTTTAACCAAAAATACATCATGTTCATAATTATTTAAAGGATCAAATCAAAAGAAAAGGGTTAAAAGAATTACCGAATGCGTGGATCTAAACAACGATGAACAAACACGAACACTAGCACCAAATCCAAGATCAAAGATCAAATAAACACCCCTTGGTGTGTTTTATGGGTGGCGGCCAAAAAAGAAAAAGGAGGAGGAGGAAGAACTTTTTAGGTTTTTGTAAAAATCTTCTGTAAAAGTGAAAAATGAGTAGTGGTTTTTCCTTTTTCCCTCTTTAGTGAAAATTGAGATGGGCTTGGCCCATCTCTCCCTTGTTGTCGCGGGTAGGGGCCCCACATGGGGTACCCGTACCATTTTCCGTGTCTCGTTGTTTAATTACTCGTTCGTGATTATTTGTGTTCGTGTTTAATGTGTTCTCGTTAAGTAATTATCGTGACCTAATATATTTATTTACGCTCGTAATAAATATATATACGTAATTAATAATAGTTCGCGATTTAATTACGTTCATGATTTCATGATCGCATGTTCGTGATTAATTATTGTCAAATAATTATTGCGTGCTCGTGCGTAGTAAATACTTATCGTGTTCTAACACGTACGTAATACGTAAAATCCTAACACGTAATCGTAATCATGCTATAATAGGAAAGTTTTAATCTAGTACGTACGATCTTAAGGGTACTATTCATGGTAAAAGCATGCGGGTTTTACAACTCTTCCCCCCTAAAAAGAATAATTCGTCCCCGAATTATAGATAAAGTAAACTGGAAAAGAAGAACATACCCGAATTCAAAATATGAAATGAGGGTAAGAAGCCCGGATAGACTCCTCTGTTTCCCAAGTTGCTTCCCGCTCGGTATGATCCCTCCATAGGATTTTGACGAATGGAATCGTCTTCCTTCTCATGACTCGTTCTTGTCTGTCAAGAACTCGTTCGGGTTCTTCTATAAAAGTGAGATCTTCACGTATCTGTTCCAGTGGATACTGAACCATGTGAAGGGGATGATACTGGTACCCTCTGAGTAAGGACACATGAAACACATTGTGCACATGCGAAAGCTGCGGAGGTAACGCCAATCGGTAAGATACTTCACCGACTCGTTCAATGATATCAAACGGTCCGATGAAACGAGGACTGAGCTTCCCTTTAACCCCGAAGCGTCTAACACCACGTGCCGGCGAAACCTTAAGGAAGACGTGATCTCCTACGTTAAAATGTATGTCCCTACGATGCTTATCGGCGTAACTCTTCTGACGTGACCGTGCTTCCTAAATTTTCTGCTTAGCTACTGTGATCTTTTCATTGGCCATCTCTATGATTTCTGGTCCTTCAAGTGTTCGCTCACCAACTTGATCCCAGCAGATTGGGGCGCGACACTTTCTGCCATACAACATCTCAAATGGAGCACACTTGATACTTGCGTGCCAACTGTTGTTGTATGCAAACTCCACCAAACAGATGTAATCGTCCCAATCACCCGTCCATTCCAACGCACATGACCTCAACATATCTTCCAATGTCTGAATGGTTCGTTCCGACTGTCCGTCCGTTTGAGGGTGAAAAGTCGTGCTAAGGTTAAGTTGTGTACCCCAAGCTTTCTGCAGACTCTTCCAAAAGCGCGAAGTGAATCGAGGATCTCTGTCTGAGACAATGCTGGATGGTGCACCGTGGAGTCTCATGATCTCTCTTCTATACGTATCGACGAGTTTACTTACCGGATCTTCCTTGCGGATCGGTAAGAAATGAGCTGATTTGGTAAGTCGATCTACGATAACTCAAATTGCATCGTGCTTCCTCTTGGTAGGCGGAAGACCAGTAACAAAATCCATGGTGATTTTATCCCACTTCCACTCTGGAATATCTAACGGTTGAAGGAGACCGCCAGATCGCTGATGCTCGATCTTAACCTGCTGGCAGGTAAGACATTTGGAGACGTAAGTGGCCACATCCTGTTTCATACCACTCCACCAAAAGTACTGCTTGATGTCATGGTACATCTTAGTCGAACCAGGATGTATAGAGAATGGGGAGCTATGAGATTCAGCTAACAAGGCTTCCCGGAGTTCTTGGTTATTAGGAACACAAAGTCTCGTGCCCTGCCATACGATACCATCTGCATCTACTTTGAATTCTGTCTGTTTATCCAAATTCTGTACTATCGCCCAGATTTCTCCGTCATCCTTTTGAGCTTCCTTGATCTTAGAGAGTAACTCGGGTTCTACTCTAAGATTAGCCCAGTAACCGTGATGTCCACGTACCATGATTTGGATGTCAAGTCGCTCCAAGTCTCTTATGATTTCCTCTTCGATTTTAATGTCGTTGATCATTTCGGACTTCCTGCTAAGAGCATCTGCTACCACATTTGCCTTTCCGGGATGATACTGTAGATTAATGTCATAATCCTTCAACAGCTCTAACCATCTCCTATGCCTCATGTTCAATTCACGTTGAGTGAAGATATACTTCAAGCTCTTGTGGTCCGTGAAAATGTCACATGATTCTCCATACAAGTAGTGCCTCCATATCTTCAATGCAAACACCACTGCTACAAGTTCCAAGTCATGCGTGGGGTAGTTTTCTTCATAAGGCTTAAGCTGCCGTGAAGCGTACACGATCACTTTCCCATGTTTCATGAGAACACAGCCAAGTCCCTTCCCTGATGCATCGCTGTAGATTTAAAATCCACCCGTGCCAGATGGGAGAGTAAGAATAGGTGCAGATACTAGCTTCTGCTTCAGGTCTTCAAAGCTCTTCTCTCGATCTTCAGTCCAAACGAATTTCTCCCCTTTCCGCATCAGTTTGGTCAATGGTAGTGCTAAGCGGGAAAACTTCTCCACGAACCTACGGTAATAGCCAGCTAAGCCTAAGAAACTGCAGACTTCCGTCGCTGATGTCGACCTTGGCCACTTAGTAATGGCCTCAACCTTCGCTGGATCCATAGTGATTCCTTCTGCTGATACAATGTGACCTAAGAATGCCACCTTGTCTAACCAGAACTCCCACTTAGAGAATTTAGCATACAGCTGCTTCTGGCGAAGAATCTGTAGTACTGTACGAAGATGGTCTTCGTGTTCCTCCTTGGACTTTGAGAAAATCAGGATGTCATCGATGAAGACAATGACGAACTTGTCCAGAAGTTCATGGAAGATTCCGTTCATCAAATCCAGGAACACTGCTGGAGCATTTGTCAGGCCAAATGGCATAACTACAAACTCGTAGTGGCCATAGCGGGTACGAAAGGCAGTCTTAGCGATGTCCTGCTCCTTGACCCGTAGCTGATGATAACCTGACCTAAGATCAATCTTGGAGAAGTGTTTGGCCCCTTGGAGTTGGTCAAACAGATCGTCTATACGTGACAGTGGATATCTATTCCGGATAGTAATCTTGTTGAGCTCGCGATAGTCTATGCAAAGACGCATACTGCCATCCTTCTTCTTAACAAACAAGACCGAT
Organism: Glebionis coronaria; assembly: GCA_025667525.1. NCBI lineage: Eukaryota > Viridiplantae > Streptophyta > Magnoliopsida > Asterales > Asteraceae > Glebionis > Glebionis coronaria. Next base: position 458,757,064 of record CM046881.1, on the reverse strand, counting down.
GCGCCCCATAGAGATACGCTCGGTCGAATGAAACCTCGTTCAAGAAGTTCTTGAAGTTGATCCTTCAGCTCTATGGGAGCCATGCGATAAGGAGCCTTGGAGATTGGTTCAGCTCCTAGAATAAGCTCGATACTGAATTCCACTTCTCGTGCAGGTGGTATGCCCGGAAGTTCTGCTGGAAAAACATCTTGGAATTCCGACACTATAGGTTGATCCTGAATTGATGGAGATTCAACATCCATGTCGTGAACCATAGCTAGATAACCCTCGCAGCCATGTGACAGTAGTGCACGCGGGGTCGATATGACTTGTACAGACCGTCCGAGTATGAACCCGTTATGAATGTACTCTGGTGCATTGACATCACCGAAGATAACTCGATATGAATGGCAGTCTATGGTAGCATGATGCTTAGATAGCCAATCCATGCCCAAAATCATGTCGAAGTCATTCATGTCCAGCGGAAGTGCGTCAACAGGTCGAACCTTATCGTCAAATTCTAGGGGAAGACTCTTGTATACATGGGTGATTAATACAGAGTCCCTCAAAGGCGTGGAAATAGTAAGCCTATTTTCTAGTGGCATGGGAAGCATCCTAATGTTCTTAGCATAAGCAGTAGAAATAACCGAGTGAGTAGCACCCGTATCGAAAAGAATACATGCAGCTTGACCATACATATACAAGATTCCAGTGATGGTACCTGTAGACTTGTTGGCCTGGTCTCGAGATGTCGTGTAGACACGCCCAGTGGTAGGAGGCGGCTTGGAATCAGCATGTCCCGATGTACCCTCCATCTCGCCCTTACGACAATCCTTCATGATATGGCCAGGAAGACCACACTTGAAGCATGCGTTAGTGTTACGGCGACATGGCCCTGGGTGCCTACGGTGGCAAGTAGAGCAAAGAGGATGAGTAAATCCTCCAGCAGGTGCTCTGGCTGGCTGGGAACCTGATCAAACATTTTACATAAGACATGATAATTCGGTAGAAAGGACAATGCGGATAATTGTAAGATTGAATACCAATGATAGCTGGACGGCTAGGTTGTGAACCTCTCTGGTTCTGGTCCCTACCGTTTCCATGGTTCATGGTAGAAGTTTTGCTAAAGTGTCAGAATATGTGTTATAACATGAAATCATAATGAAATGCGTAAGTATTAGGACCTGCTGCTGTTGGAGTGTCCAGCGTTGTTACGGTAATTATCATTACCGCCACGCCTATCCGTAGCAGAACGGTCGTTAGTCTGACCGTTTCCCTTGGGCTGATGAGGCTGCTGCTGAGTAGCCGGCTGAGACCGGTCCCCAGTTTTATGATTGGAAGATACATTTAAAGAGATGAATAATTGACATATATGGAAAGAATACGGATTGATTACCGCCTGAATACGATTGTTTACCTCTTGTCGGGTCTCTCAGCTTCCCTGAACTCATCTCTCTCCTGCAGCATCTCCAGCTTACTCGCTGCATCGGCCACTTATGCTACAGTGTTGAACGTAGCACACACCAGATTGTTCGCGACCGATGTGCGAAGAGCCCACCTAAAGTGGTGTGCCTGCTCTTCAGGAGTACCTGCTGCCGCACCAAGGAAACCAACTAAGCGAAGAAAGCGCTGCATAAACTCGTTGCTATTCTCCCCAGCTCTCTGTCGGATCCCATGGTACTCTCTCTTGAGCTTGTCCTGCTCAGCCTTGGGAAAGAACTGCTCCATCACCCTGTCCTTGAACGAAGCCCAAGTTAAACCAGCAACCCACTCGTCACCACCCTCAGACTGCATCAACGCTAACCACCAATTTAGTACATCGCCTTCGAACCGATAGCATGCCAGCCTCGCCTTGTATGCGGGGTCACAACCCATAACATTGAAAATCTTCTCGATATGAGCCAACCAGCTTTCAGCATCACTGGGGCTATCTGTCTTCTCAAAAGCTCGAGGGCGGAGCTTGTTGAATCTCTCCAGCCATACTGCTAATGTCACTGGAGGATGAGGAGGAGGTGCCTGATTATGCTGCTGATTGTTGGCAGCTTGAATTTCAGCCCTGATGTCGTTCCTCAGTTGAGGAAGCAAAGCTTGCATAGCAGCTTGAATTGCAGCATTGAGCTGTTCCTGTTCGCATGTGAGAACCATCTGACAGTATAACATAAAACATATGATTAAACAGATCAAAACATAAAATATATATATACATGAAAAAAAAAATTATACCAAAATTTCAAGAGAAAAATTTTATGCAAGAAAATTTTGTGTATGAATGCATGATGCAGTTTTATGAAAACTTTTGTATGCTCGAGAGTGAACGCCTATGGTCAGTTCACCCAAAACAAAAGACATGGCGAGGGGACGCCTATGGGTCGGTCCCAAATTTAAAAGTTTCGATAAAACACATGCGACTAAATAGGGCCAGTCCTGTACCAACCATTACTTAGTCATAAATCTGCGACAATGACATATATATGTATGCTTAAAAATGATGAATGCATGAAAACAACTGTCAGTTCTAGGAAGACCGTAGTGACTACCCACTAATCACAGGTCATATTTGAGAGCCTACAGGTCGAAGCCTTGGCTCTGATACCATAATTGTAACACCCCATTTTGATAATGGAAATGTCACATGTAATTATGGCGTGTCATCAAAGCATACAAGGAAAAATGTCTAAACATTACATGACCATAAAAGGAAAATACCGGAATCAAACATCGGTAGTCTAAAAGTAAAGCTTATCACACACAAACATAAGTGTAGTAAAGGAAAGGACTAAACAATGTCCATAGCAATGCATCAAAAGAAAGGAAATGCATAAAGTAAAGAGAGGCTAGAAAGCTTCCAGTCCATATGCACGTACGCTTTAAGTCTACGAGCGTCCCTGAGTACCTGCCGTTTTGGGAACATAGAAAAGGAAAACGGCTGAGCAATACGCTCGGTGCACGGATGTACAATAAAGCATGAATAGGATAAGCATATAACATAGAACAGCGGAAGGAACTAAGTCCCGAGTAACCTGGTTAAGTCTTGATAAAACTGGTTTTATAGTTTTAAAAGCCTTATGTTTATCTTGTAAAAACTGTTTACATATTTTACCATTAGTCAATATAGGTCATGAAAATCCACCGTGTATGAATACTTGGAGGGGTGACCTCATCATGTAAATTAGAGGGGCTGCCTCTAATTTAATATACTGGTTTTTGGGTAGGAGGGATCAGCTCCTTGTGAAGGATGCACGGCACACACCACATTCACCATGAAATCCTGACTGAACACATGTAACTAGGATTCACCCATACGCCCCACATGATAAATAAAATATAAATGGCTAAAAGCTGAAGGGACGCCACGAGCAATCACTCCGTCGTGGTGAAGTCATAACATCAGTGCCTCTAATGTTTTGGTTATGGTACCTATATAACTAGGTGAAACTGGTCATGCATGTATATGGCTATAGGTATTCTAAATTAAACATAAGCAAATCAAACACATAACTTATACTACGGGAAAACATTTGGCTGCATACGGGGAATCCTAATAAGGAAAGAATGTCCATACTGAAAGGACGAGATCCGTACCTTATGTCCAGTGAACGAAGAAGATGAACTGAGAGGAATCCTACTTCCGTATCACTAATGCTACATAAATACATACATGAATGAGTATCTGCTTACTAATACGTAACTGATTTTATGTCATGTCTTAGCTTATTTTATATGTTCTTATCATGTTTTACTGTTTTAAGCCTTAAACTGTGTTTACCTTATATTCTGTTTACTCTGATTAAGTATTCTGGTATTTCATGTATTATTATACTTACTGTGTAATAATAAGTAACTTTCCAAAAATAGCAGGTTTCCCAAAATAAAAGTTTCCAAAAATAGAAAGTTTCCAAAAATAGAAAGTTACCAAAAAGAGAAAGTTTCCAAAAATAGAAAGTTTCCAATAGAAAGTTTCCAAAAATAGAAAGTTTCAAAAAATAGAAAGTTTCCAAAAATAGAATTACTACTTAAAATAGATAAGTTTCTAAAAATAGAAAGTTTCCATAAATAGATCAGCTGCCTTAATTAAATAAGTTTCCATAAATAGATTAGCTGCCTGAAATAAATAAGTTTCTAAAAATAGAAAGTTTCCATAAATAGATTAGCTGCCTTATTTAATTAAGTTTCTAAAAATAGAAAGTTTCCATAATTAGAAATAAGCTGGTTAAATAAGCTAAGTATATAAGCCTAAGTGTTTTCATGATTATTTTCTAAGTCATATGATATAATGTATAGTTTATTAATTATTTCATGTAATTAAAATAAACTATAGGTTAAAATATTTAATTAAAGTATATCATGTTTTTAATTAAATAAAGTTAAATACTTAGGTTAAAACATGTATTATTACTTATTAATAATATAACCTAAGTCATGTAAATTAATTAATTATAACCATGGTTTTTAAATAATTAATTAATTATAAGTCTAAAAAAAATATAAAATACTTAGGTTAATAATTTCATGATTTTAATATTTAATACAACCTAAGTCATGTTATTAAATTAATCATGTCATGTTTATAAATTTAATTTTAACATAAGATTATTAAAAAAAATAATCTTAACATACACCGTGAACCGGATCTTGACTAAGAACTATGAACCGGACATGAAATCGACACCATACCCCGAACCACATCGGGGTTCCCCTTGTCTTGTTGCTGCCGTGGGACCCACACCAACCAACTGGGACCATATGGTCTTGGTGGTGGTCGTGTAGCCAAACCGAGACCCTCTCGGGTTCGGTTTAGGCGTCGGCCAAAAACAAACACCCCTAAAACACCCTTTTTGATTTATCCCAAAACCAATTTCACGTTAGATCTATGTTTTTATTAGGTTTTTAACCAAAAACACATCATGTTCATAATTATTTAAAGGATCAAATCAAAAGAAAAGGGTTAAAAGAATTACCGAATGCTTGGATCTAAACAACGATGAACAAACACGAACACTAGCACCAAATCCAAGATCAAAGATTAAATAAACACCCCTTTGTGTGTTTTATGGGTGGCGGCCAAAAAAGAAAAAGGAGGATGAGGAAGAACTTTTTAGGTTTTTGTAAAAATCTTCTGTAAAAGTGAAAAATGAGTAGTGGTTTTTCCTTTTACCCTCTTTAGTGAAAATTGAGATGGGCTTGGCCCATCTCTCCCTTGTTGCCGCGGGTAGGGGCCCCACATGGGGTACCCGTACCGTTTTCCGTGTCTCGTTGTTTAATTACTCGTTCGTGATTATTTGTGTTCGCGTTTAATGTGTTCTCGTTAAGTAATTATCGTGACCTAATATATTTATTTACGCTCGTAATAAATATATATACGTAATTAATAATAGTTCGTGATTTAATTATGTTCATGATTTCATGATCGCATGTTCGTGATTAATTATTGTCAAATAATTATTGCGTGCTCGTGCGTAGTAAATACTTATGGTGTTCTAACACGTACGTAATACGTAAAATCCTAACACATAATCGTAATCATGCTATAATAGGAAAGTTTTAATCTTTTACGTACGATTTTAAGGGTACTATTCATGGTAAAAGCATGCGGGTTTTACATTAGCACCCAAATAGGTATCTGATGTTTAGCCCCCAGATGATGAAAACCAACAACAAGTGCTTTTACATTGGATGACATAGACTTAAAAATTAAATAGGTATCTGATGTGTGGGAAACGTGTAGGTGTATTTTAATATAATACGTTATAGAGCAAGTAGAAGAAATTACATTTAGGAAAAAGTAATAATCGAAAACTCGCTAAAGACGGATTAATTAAACACGAGAGTGATCCCGGTTCGTTCTACACGAAGAAATTATGAATTTGAGACTTTTGTTTTGATTTGGACAATCAACTTGAATGGTTTCGGTTTTTATCTAAAAATCCTACCTTTATTATTAAAAGTGCTTGAATCGCTAAAATAATTCTAAAAGACGAATGAATTCTATATTATTTTTTTGTTTTATTTTATATTTAAACTAATAAATTGTAGCTAATATATTTAAACAATATTAATATTAAAAGTAATTATGTATTTTTTTATTTAAACTAATGAATTGTGACAAATTTTTATAAACAATTTATTATTAAAAGTTATTATATATATATATATATATATATATATATATTAAACTTTACAACTAAAAAAAATTATGAAAGAAAAACGTTCTATTACTACAATGGTAGTACAAAGTAAAACGTATAACAAATACTTAAGGCAATATTTAAACAAAAAGTGCCATTAGCTCAGTTGGTTGAGTCTGTGGACCTATGAAGAGCAGGTCTCGAGTTCGAGACCTGTTGGTGACAAATTTTTTATTAGCAATAAATTTTTAGCTCTCATCAATGTGATCAATGAGAAAAGTCTGAACTCCTACTCTGAGGACAGAAATGGCAACAAAATCAATCAGAATACCCCAAACGTGGGTCAGCTTAGCAAAGAACATGTGTATTCATTTTCAGCAATAAAAGCACTTCATGAACTATATAAAACCATCAAATAAGGAATAGCACAGCTAATAAGCTATAACAGTTTAAACTCAGCAGACACAAGTAACAAATCTACAACAATAATTAACCAGCAAGTAAATCGAAAACAACAAAAAACTCAATTAAGAACAGCAGCAAATCAAATAACTCTAACACATACGAAACTAGAAGATCGCAATAAACAAAATTACTTCAAATAATCACAACTTCCAAATTAATCAATAACTAAACAGAAATAACAAACATATTAGCAACAGATTTCTAGCCACAGATATTCAAGTAAAACACTACAAAAATGTATTAAGATCAGATTTATGAAAACACAAACACCCTTATATTAGCAGACTAAGAACAAATACACAGCTACAAAGAAAACTAATGAGCAAATCTAAAGGGAGTAGCTAGCGATATGTCATTACAGTGAAACGAATAGCAATATATCAACAGGAAACTCAAAGCACCAACAATTCAACAATTCCTAGCAGCTACTACATAAACTGAATAACATAAATCAACTAACGCAACTTAAACAAGACTACTGCTACAATCAAACTTTAACTATAAACAAAACACCCAACATCTAGCTTAATAAATTGTAGACAGCATTCCACTTATCAAACGAATCAACAAAAAAATGAATGCATCTAACTTAAACAACTATAGATTCAGTAGTATAACAGACTACGAAATCAACATCAGCACCAAACGTTTAAACAACAAAAAGCAAAGCTAAAGCAACAAATTCTATCACAGATATATATCATTATCATGATTTCGACAAATCCAAACTTAAATCAAACATAATCACACTACAAATATCTAACTAACAACTTTATTTTTTTCAGAAAATAAAAGGCGCTTAATCAGCTCATTTGAAGTAAAAAACCGTTGATGACGTAGCTCAGCGCTGAGCTGGCTAAACCCAATAACTATACTCGATAGAATTCAGCACCCACATCGCATAAAGGAACGAACAAGAACCGTCATCATCTCACCAGTATCCATATTTTAATGTTTATCCAGTGGGGATAAACATATATCCCTAATTCTATCTCAATCGTTCAAATAAGCTATGGTTTGAGCTTATACAAACAATACTTCATTATAACATCAACTTATTATAGATTTAGATTGCATATATTTTAACAAAATAAACAAATGCGAGATAAAAAGATAATGAAACTAAAAATCTACTTTTATTAAATCTAATCAATTATTACAATATTTTAAAAAAGGAAAAATACAATTTCTATCTAAAAACTAACATTATAACAGTAAGTAGAAAAAGGATAAAAAAATACAGAATATGAAGGGGGTATTTATACTCGAACCCGAGGTGTTGGGGGTGAGGATTTTGTTGGTGATGAACGATCTTCAGCCCTTAGATCATCTTGTCATCCCTCTCTCTCCTGTTTGTTTTGATCAGACGGTTGTTATACGTCCTCCATCACACAGATCGCCAACATGGCGTAATCTGTGCTAGTTTTGATCTGAGGTGTCAGGGTGTGATTGGTTCTTTGTTAGGATGGCAGTGGATTGGCCAATCATAGGCCTTTGATGACGAATACAAGTGCCACGTTGGAGCTTGGCACTTGGTATCTTCGTGATTACACGCAACCCTTCTTCCTCCTTTTTTTTGAATAACCTCATGTGGCTTTCAATCGAGGATTTAATTAATAACCCCTAAATATTAGGGTTCTTATTCTGCTCATGGTTCTTCCCTTTCTCTCTTCTCGTCTCTCTTTATTTGCTTTCCTTTATTTTGTGTTTGACCAAAAACTTTGACTCATAAGTTAATAAAACTTTCCACCGTCTTATTTTTTCCTTCTTGATGGGCTTGACCCAAAGTTATAAACTTTGGTCAAAGTATAAACGTTCATCCTTCACTTATTCTTCTTGGGCTTTTGACCCAAGAAATCTTGACTTGGGCTTGTTGATACATATTTAACCAAAATACTCTCCATATCTTCATAAATGGGCTTTCAGGCCCATTAAGCTTAAGTGGGCCCCACTAAAACTTAAAACTTTTGATAACGATTGATAACTGAGATTTTGCCGTATAAAAATTAAAGTTCGTTGTGTTGGTCTAATCGAATTGATCTAGTTCCCTATGTGTGACTTAGTTGATCTTTGGTAAAAAAGAATATTTTTGGGTGTTTTTAAATTTAAATGCAAAGACTTAAAAGTAAAAGTGCTCTTAACGTAAATCTAAGTCTAATTAAAGTAAAGGTGCAAGTATTTAAAAACGTGACTAAAATTAAAGGCACTAAAGTAAATTACGTGAATATAAATCTATCTAAGGCGAACTTAAAGTGCGACTAAAACTAAGGCAAGTCTAAAATAAAACTAAGGCAAATAATCTTAAAGTGCAATTAAATAAAAGACAAGAAAAATAAAGCTTGAAAATAAAAATCAAAGACGAAAGCTAATAAGAACCTGAATACAGCTCATTTGGAATAAACCTTCGTTTGGAACAATCACTCGTCCTGAATGTCACCTTTGGTTGAAATGATTCTTCTTCACTTGGAATATTACCAAAATCCTTGATCCGGAACAAATTGGTCTGAATATGTCACCTATCCAAAACAATGCTTCGTTCGGAACTTACTGATTCGGAACTTGTAAAATCTGCCTTGATTCGGAAGTATTAGGTCACCCCTTGATTCGGAAGATTCCGGATGAAGCTCTTGATTCGGAAGTTTTGAACTTCCGAATGAGCACCCTTGACTCGGAAGATTACCTTTGATCCGGAACTTATGGAAGTTCCGAATGAACAACCTTGACTCGGAAGTTTCTGACTTCCGAATGAACAGCCTTTATTCGGAACTTTGGTCCTTGATTCGGAACTTTAAGTTGATTCGGAACTTTTGGAAAGTTCCGGATGAAACCCTTGGTTCGGAACTTTGGAGTTCCGAATGAATTCCTTTGGTTCGGAAGTTTTAACTTCGTCCGGAACTTTGAAAGTTCCGGATGAACAAGCTTGGTTCGGAACTTTTTCAAATCCCAAATCTTCCGGATGAAGCCTTGATTCGGAACTTTAGAAGTTCCGAATGAACACTTTCCTTTGCCTTGGTTCGGAACTACACCTGGAAAGATCAGAAACAAGCAAACATTCCCGAAGAACAAGGAGAACAGTAGCAGCAGATATAATAACAAAATAACACAAATCAAACACAAGTATAAATATAAACAGTAACGAAGCAATGAATAAGTATCAACAAACAATTAAAAACATGAAATCAAACAACTTTTACCACAATAATCAAAAACCACTTTGGATCAAAATAAAAGCATGAACTTAAACATAAACACAACAAATCAAAGAATAAGAAAGGTAGATAAGAGATTGACAAGATAAAATAAAGATTTGAAAAGAATTAAAATGAAAACTTACTTGGAATTAAATGGTAATTAAGGTGCATAACATGAATTTAAATTGACAAGTAATGTAAATGACAAGTATTTAAATGGTGGAAGACTAATTGTCACCTTAGCCAACAAAATGAAATGATAAACATCCTAGTCTATTTATAGGGGAGGATTAAGGAAGCTTCCTCCCCTCTTTCCTTTTCTCTTAATTGCATAATTAAGTCCCTCCTTCTTTTAATCTTCATTAATTGCATACTTAGTCCTTTTCTTCTAATCTTCTTTAATCTTGGACTTAAGGGACTTTTGACTTCGGGATTTCTTTTGAACTCGTCTTTAAATTCTTCAATAAAGTAGACTTGAATTCTTCGGCTTTTGATAAACTTCCGTCTTTTGACTTTTTCTTCGATAAATCTTCAGAATTGGTCGTGGACTTCCGTTCTTTTTGCACTCCTGACTTCTTGACTTCGTCTTTCATCCTTTTCTTCAATAAAAGTCCGTAAATGCCCGTGAATGTCCGTGTTTTCTCCACTTTTCACCTTTTCATCCTAAATCACAACAAAAACACAAACCACGCATAATTCCGACATAAAAGACATAAAATACACGTTTTGGTCCGGTTATTATTGTAGTTAAGTGGTAGAAAAGATGGGTGTTTACACACCTATCAAATCCCCTACACTTGACCATTGCAATGTCCTCATGCAATGCATTAGTTACAAAGCAAGATTACACTTTTCATCATAATCAATTCACGTTGGCCTTTATTAAAGAGATAGAAAAAACATACAAAATAAAGAAATCAAAAGCATACCTTGGGTTTTGGAAATGTTATGAATAATCATCATTCTCAAGTTTTCACTTTCTCCATACCAAGCTTAAAAACGAGATCATTGTTATTATAAGTTAGTAGACTATCACGAACTCATGTGGGCCAATTACTCACTTAGACTCCCTTATTCCTATGGGTATCTCTTATATTTTATTATTTGTCTTGAATGATCACGAAGATGCATTGTTTGACTTATTTCGATAATTATTTAGTCTGAAAATAAAGTGCACGATTTAATCAATAATTAGCTAAAGGATCAAATCTTTTAAAACTGCTTCTCGGGATATCGAAAAGTTCATATCTTGGCATAACTTGGTTCGCGATTTGAGACCTTTCTCGGGCCGATATTTGGCAGCGACTTCATACTTCAAATCTTGAGAGACGTTCATGAAATAATGGTCTTCTCTTCATAATTGGAATTTCTTCACTTGAAGTTTTGAGAGATTCATACTTGGACCACGACTTCTTCATTTTTCTCCAATCTTTATTTTGGACTTTGATATACAACGATCCGCCTCCTCTTATGACTTGGATCTATTTATCCTCATACCTTGTTAGGGTCTTTTCGGATACACTTCTCCATGACTTTTGGGGAGTTTTGCTTTACGTCGTGTGTCTCGATCCTTCATATTGATTTTCGATAAATGATTCTTCACATCACTTTGGATCTTTAGCAACAAAACATAGCCCTCATACCTTGTTAGGGCCTTTTCGGACTCGCCAATCTTCGCGCCCCGCTTCATAAGTTATGCCTTGGCTATGAACTCTCGTCATTACCGAGCAACTTTTAAACGATCTGGGGCTAGAAGCTAAGTAACTTTTCAAATCGTACAACCTTATTTATTAGCAGATAAATTTATTAGCAAGCGATGGGAGAATAGGCTTATAATTAACTCACATAAATTCACGAAAGAATACCGAACTTATAATTGGCTCTATCATCTCTCGTTCTCCACAGTTTAAAATCTCAAGTAATGAGACTCGTGGATACTTAGCCTATTAAATCAAAGTTTTGGGTTTTCGAGTCGCCTATAGGATCTTGCAAATTCTTAGACTCTTTCAAGTTTAGAAATCGCATCTTAAAGTTCCCTTGATAAACGACTCTCTAGGATCAATTATAGGAACTTGCGAAAAGTTCTTGTTCTTAACCCGTGAGAGTTAAGACTTTCGCGTTTTATAGCTCCCTATATAAAAGCCTAGCAAAACTTGACTTAAACATGTTAAGGATACTAGCTAGAGTAAACTCGGATTGAGTCAAAAGATTCACAACGTTTGAAAATTAAAACCACTTATGAAACATTTATTCTAGCAAAGAAAGAAAATAACTATACAAAAGGGAAAAACTAATAGGCCAAAATAGATCAAAAATTTTGAAAAATGTCGAAAAATTGATTTTCCGGTTAAAATGAGGACAAATACAAGGAAAAGACCACTTAACTTCGATAGAAGTCCCCCCTACACTTAAGATAAACATTGTCCTCAATGTTTAAGCATGTGGGAGTAAGCTCCCCTACACTTAGGACATTGTGCACGTTGTTTAAATCTCGCTAAGGAAAAGACAACTAAAGAGATTCCTATTTTAATATTGAGAAAATATAAAATAGTGAATCGAAAAGAGTTTAGGATAGAACCGGGAAGACGTAGAACACGGAATCACGGGTCGACAAGAATCATCAAGAGTGGATCATTGAAGCTCGAATCCCTGATTAAGAAGTGAGGAGAGGAAATAGCAATCCAAAGGGGTCCCCCCTACACTTATGATAAAGAAAGTGGAAAGATAGATGCATGGGTTGCCTCCCAAGAAGCGCTTGGTTTTTGTTAACCGAGTCGTGAGCCTGACTCAACCTTGATCATCAACGGAAGAAGCATGAAACAAATCCACCAGGATCAAAGACATAGTTTTCATCCATCAATAAGCAAGAACTTAAGGCGAACAAGGCAAGCCAAAAGAGAAGTGGCAAGGTTCCCTTAAGCAGTGATGGAGCACGGTGGAAGCAAGGTTGAAGTGGAGCAAGCATGTATTCAAAATTTCCATAGATATTTCCTTTTATTTCATCAGGTGGATACTGAGATGGCTTAAAGACTTCAATACCGGGGTCGAACACCTTTTCCTCCAGGGGAAAATAGCACTCAGGCTCAGCCGAGTGTGAAGAAGATCCGCAAAGAAGCACAACCTCGTCCTCAGAAGTGGGACAAAGAGGTGTCAAATCATACGTGCAACGGATTTCGGTGTCGACCGGTTTCTTCTCCTTGGACAAAATGCTCTTCAAATCCAAAGTAGGATCAAGACGATAATCTTCAAAGTCCAAAGGAGGAGCATCACTCTCATGAGGGAAGTATGTGTTAAGAAATTCAGAAAAATCTTCCTCAAAGGAATAATCGTCCAAAGTAGGATCGAGTGATGGTGAAGGATCTTCATCATGTGAAGAATCGCTCGATAGAGTATCAGCCTCATCGAAATCATCGAAAGTGGGCAGCTCGGGATACTCAGAAGTACAATCAAAATCATCCGAATCTGAGCTAGAATCATCTTGATCATAAGCATCAAAGACCGGTGGTGAATCATAGATGGGAGAAGCGTCCAAAGTAGAGTGAGAATCATCCACATTATCTTCAAAGAGTGGATTATCAGTGGAAGACTCGAATAGAGGATTGTCATAGACGGTAAAGTCATCGAGCACATTGATCATATTCACTGATTCTCGGCCTCCAAATGATTTGCCTGTAAGCTTCCCCATTTTAAAAACTTTTGAATCATCCCCGACTCGTAAGATTAACTCACCTTCGGCCACATCTACTAAAGCTCGTCCGGTTCTCAAAAATGGCCGACCAAGTATTAAAGGAATACGAGGGTCCATTTCATAATCAACTACGACAAAATCGACCGGGAAAGTAAATGTGCCAACTTTGATAAACACATCTTCGGTGATACCAACGGGGTAAGCGAGAGTACGGTTTGCAAGTTCAAGAGTCATCTTTGTTGGAATGAGATCGGGCAATGATAGTGTTTTCCAAACACTCAATGGCATCAAATTAATGCTCGCCCCGAGATCAGCAAGGTCAGTAAATTCTTCAGTTTTGTTGAACACACAAGGCAACACAAAACGACCGGGATCTCCAAGCTTTTCCGGAAGTTCTCTAAGAAGGACTGCAGAGCAGTTTTCATTTAATCGTGTGTTGGCGAGTTCAATCAGCTTCTCCTTCTTGTTAAGCAATTCCTTGAATGCTTTGACAAATTTCGGCATGTGGCAAAGTGCTTCAACAAGGCTAATGTTGATGGTCATTTTAGATAGCATATCCACATATTTCGATACTTGACAGTCATTATTGGTTAGCTCGTTGGTCTTGCCTATGCGAGAAGGGTATGGGATTCTAGGTTGATAAGGGTTAGGTGAAGGTTGTGATGTTGAAGGGTCCTTCCGAGATACATCGTCATGACGAGGCGGAGACGGTAATGGTGTACTATTACTAGGTGTAGGAGGAGTAGGGATACATGGTGGTGGAGGAGGTGTGGATGATGGTGGTGGAATAGGTGGATCGACAATGGTAAGTCCACTACGCGTAGTTATAGCACTCACATTAGCTCGCGGATTTGGGACGGTGTTTGAAGGTAGAGAACCCGAAGAAGAAGAAGGTTGAGCTTCGGGCAAGAAACTAGCCAATAGATTCTTTAATTCAGTTGTTTGAGTGATGAAGGAAGATTGAAGATTTTCACGAACCTCGGTTCTGATGTCATTACCTTGCTTCAAGATATCTCCTTTCAAATTGATTATTTGGCTCTGTAGATTCTTGATTTGCTCACCTTGAGTTCTCATGATTGTGTCAGCATCGGGATTAATGGGTGGGTGTTGTTGGGTGGGTGGTTGATAAGGGTTAGAAGCACGAGGTGGGATTTGGTTGCTTCTATTGTAGTTGTTGGCGGGGTTTTGGTTTTGAGGAGAAAAACCGGGTGAAAGGTAGTTGTTGGATCGGTAGCTCAGCAGATTTCTATCCCCTTGTTGTCTAGCTTGGTAATTTTCCGGTTAATAATTACCGTAAGCTGCATACACATTTTCCGGATTTCCTTGTGTCTAAGGACAATCGGTGTATGAGTGAGGACCGCCACATGTTTCACAAGGATTAGCAACCGCTTTAACTTGTTGTTGTTGTTGGTTTGAAGCGAGAAGCGTAATACTTTTGCTTATTTCGGCCATCATACGGGTAAGTTCGGTCATCTCAGGGTTTGCTGAGGTTGAGGAAACATTGACTCTCGGGTTGTTCCTTGAAGATGCAGAGGAATCCCAGTTCTTGTGGTGAGTAGTCATGTTCTCAATTAACTCTCTACACTCCTCGGGTCTCCTTTTCATGAATGTGCCACCGGCGGCTGCATTGATCGTATCACGATCTCGAAAAGTCAATCCGTTGTATAAAGTATCTATCAAAGTGACGGGAAGCATGTTGTGGTTTGGACAACGGTCGATCAAGACATTATATCTCTCCCAAGCGTCAAAAAGAGATTCATCGGGATCTTGCATGAAACCGCTGATTTGATTGCGAAGGCTTGTGACCATGGATGGTGGAAAGTAGCGCGAAAGAAAACGTTGAGTCATATCATCCCAAGTGTGAATAGAATTCTTCGGGAGACGATCAAACCATTTCTCGGCATGATGCGATAAAGTATGTGGGAAGAGTTGTAGGCGGAGAACATCCATTGTGGCCCCAGGCAACTTCATGCTTTGGGTGATTGTAATGAATTTGTCGAGGTGTTTGTTGGCATCATCATCAGGCAATCCTCTAAATGGGTTTGTTTGTACTTGCTGAATCATGTGATGCTTCAACGAAAACTCAGGAGCGTTGATTTGCATCGGCGCAATCGGTCCTCCTCGTCCAAACATTGTTGGTTGACAAAGTTCCTCCATGGTCCGAAGATCGGGCTGTGGAAGAGCATTGTTGTTATTATTATTATTCAGGTTCGGTGGAATGTTGTTTTTAACACCTGCCATATCTAAATCTTCTTGAGGCTCGGGCTCTTGATAATTAGAAGATCTAGTACGCATACACCTGAAAATGCAAAAGAAAACAAAACCAAACATAAAAACAATATATATAGACAATAAAGATAAAATCTTTTTGGATTTTTGAAATTTTTAATTTTTTATGGTTTTTTATCAAGTTTTAATTTTTATGATTTTTTTTTTTGAGTTTTTTATGCTAGAAAAATAACGTTCACAAGTAAACGGATCCCAAAAAGCAACGTGTCTCTCACAGAAAACTGTTGATCTTAACGAAAAGAGCCGGCAGCGGCGCCATTTGATAACTGAGATTTTGCCGTATAAAAATTAAAGTTCGTTGTGTTGGTCTAATCGAATTGATCTAGTTCCCTATGTGTGACTTAGTTGATCTTTGGTAAAAAAGAATATTTTTGGGTGTTTTTAAATTTAAATGCAAAGACTTAAAAGTAAAAGTGCTCTTAACGTAAATCTAAGTCTAATTAAAGTAAAGGTGCAAGTATTTAAAAACGTGACTAAAATTAAAGGCACTAAAGTAAATTACGTGAATATAAATCTATCTAAGGCGAACTTAAAGTGCGACTAAAACTAAGGCAAGTCTAAAATAAAACTAAGGCAAATAATCTTAAAGTGCAATTAAATAAAAGACAAGAAAAATAAAGCTTGAAAATAAAAATCAAAGACGAAAGCTAATAAGAACCTGAATACAGCTCATTCGGAATAAACCTTCGTTTGGAACAATCACTCGTCCTGAATGTCACCTTTGGTTGAAATGATTCTTCTTCACTTGGAATATTACCAAAATCCTTGATCCAGAACAAATTGGTCTGAATATGTCACCTATCCAAAACAATGCTTCGTTCGGAACTTACTGATTCGGAACTTGTAAAATCTGCCTTGATTCGGAAGTACTAGGTCACCCCTTGATTCGGAAGATTCCGGATGAAGCTCTTGATTCGGAAGTTTTGAACTTCCGAATGAACACCCTTGACTCGGAAGATTACCTTTGATCCGGAACTTATGGGAGTTCCGAATGAACAACCTTGACTCGGAAGTTTCTGACTTCCGAATGAACAGCCTTTATTCGGAACTTTGGTCCTTGATTTGGAACTTTAAGTTGATTCGGAACTTTTGGAAAGTTCCGGATGAAACCCTTGGTTCGGAACTTTGGAGTTCCGAATGAATTCCTTTGGTTCAGAAGTTTTAACTTCGTCCGGAACTTTGAAAGTTCCGGATGAACAAGCTTGGTTCGGAACTTTTTCAAATCCCAAATCTTCCGGATGAAGCCTTGATTCGGAACTTTAGAAGTTCCGAATGAACACTTTCCTTTGCCTTGGTTCGGAACTACACCTGGAAAGATCAGAAACAAGCAAACATTCCCGAAGAACAAGGAGAACAGTAGCAGCAGATATAATAACAAAATAACACAAATCAAACACAAGTATAAATATAAACAGTAACGAAGCAATGAATAAGTATCAACAAATAATTAAAAACATGAAATCAAACAACTTTTACCACAATAATCAAAAACTACTTTGGATCAAAATAAAAGCATGAACTTAAACATAAACACAACAAATCAAAGAATAAGAAAGGTAGATAAGAGATTGACAAGATAAAATAAAGATTTGACAAGAATTAAAATGAAAACTTACTTGGAATTAAATGGTAATTAAGGTGCATAACATGAATTTAAATTGACAAGTAATGTAAATGACAAGTATTTAAATGGTGGAAGACTAATTGTCACCTTAGCCAAAAAAATGAAATGATAAACATCCTAGTCTATTTATAGGGGAGGATTAAGGAAGCTTCCTCCCCTCTTTCCTTTTCGCTTAATTGCATAATTAAGTCCCTCCTTCTTTTAATCTTCATTAATTGCGTACTTAGTCCTTTTCTTCTAATCTTCTTTAATCTTGGACTTAAGGGACTTTTGACTTCGGGATTTCTTTTGAACTCGTCTTTAAATTCTTCAATAAAGTAGACTTGAATTCTTTGGCTTTTGATAAACTTCCGTCTTTTGACTTTTTCTTCGATAAATCTTCAGAATTGGTCGTGGACTTCCGTTCTTTTTGCACTCCTGACTTCTTGACTTCGTCTTTCATCCTTTTCTTCAATAAAAGTCCGTAAATGCCCGTGAATGTCCGTGTTTTCTCCACTTTTCACCTTTTCATCCTAAATCACAACAAAAACACAAACCACGCATAATTCCGACATAAAAGACATAAAATACACGTTTTGGTCCGGTTATTATTGTAGTTAAGTGGTAGAAAAGATGGGTGTTTACACACCTATCAACGATCCTGTCTTTTGGCTTTTGATGAAATCTTCAAACTCGTGTCGGTTTTTGCTGGTTTTTGTGAACTTGGTACCTACACACATGAAACAAGGAAACATTTGCAAATACAAGGCTATATTCATATTAAATAAGCATTTTAAGTCCGTTTTGAGATATAAATGATATGAGTATTTCACTCATATCAAACTCCCCCTTGCTAAGCTATTTTCGTGTCCTCACGCAATGATTAAATAAAGCAACTAACTACACTTTTATTCAACTTTTGACACTTTATTTTACAAAGACATAATGTATTGCTTTCATTTTGAGAAATAACTTTTAGGATCATAAAACTCGAATAGATTCATCATCCTCGACTTTTCACTCTTTCCATACCAAGTTTAAAAACAAGATCATTGTCAATCATAAGTTCCTGTGTTAAGACCACTCATACAAGTAATTTGTGTAAAACTCAATCTCCTTTATTCCTAGTTGTATCGCTAAATTTTAAAGATTTGTCATTCACCCATAGGATCATTTGACTTATTTAATAATTATTAGTCCAAAAATAAAGGCAAAAACGGTGTAAACCCAACACTTAGAACCTAACCACATCCTAAAAAACCGTTGTCACAAAAGAAAGCCCACATCAAGGATAACTTAACAGGATTTTAGGAATGAATTCCCGGATCCGAAATTTGGCTAATAGGACTACTTAAGCAACAATAATTCCTCCAAAGTTGATTTAAATTTATTAATGGAGTTTGCAAAATTTACAAAATATACCTTGAGGCTCTTTAAGATGTAAAATTGCTTCTTATTTATGGTCCATACCCTAAGGCTTCTTGAACCATAAACAAGGAAATTGACATTCATCATCACCTCACATCCTAAGGCTCTTTGAAATAATGATGAAGCAATTTTTATTAAACACTTCACCATGCCATACACCCTAAGGCTCTAATGACAAGGCTAGTGCTACATGACTCCCACCCGAAGGCTCATAGAGAACATGTTTTTAGTTATTCTTCTTTATTTATGATACATATAGTAAGCCAAATTCCGCAATCCCATGATCAAAAAGTCAATGACGCTGACACCCTTAATGTGTTCTTACTTTAATTACAAGGGAAGAAAAAGAAGGAGTTAAGAGCTAAGATATTGAACATAAACCGCTAAAAACTTCATTTATTAAACAATTAAATTATTCAAGCGTGAAAAATAAATAAGAGGAGAAAGAGCCACACAAAAACTTATATAAGGAAGACTTAATCTCAAAACTTATGATCAACTCTATCATTTCTTGTTCTGCATATTGTAAAATCTAAAAGATGTGAGACTAATGGATACTTATCCTTGCAAGTCTAAATTAAGACTATACTAAATCAAAGTTTTGGGTTTTCAAGTCATCTATAGGATCTTGCATCTTCTTAGACTTTTTCAAGTTTAAAATTTGCGTTTTAAAGTTCCCTTGATAAATGACTTTCTAGGATCAATTATAGGAACTTGCGAAAAGTTCTTGTTCTTAAACCCTTTCGAGTTAGGACTTTCGCATTTTGAAGTTCCCTACATAAAATTCTAGCAAAACTCGATTAAAGAAAGTTAAGGAATGAGCTAAGGTAAAAATTGATCGAGTCAAAAACTATTCTTATTTTCTCCAACGGAAAGCCTACATTTGTGTCAAAAACAGTTATTTTCTTTATTATTAAACCCAAAATTTCACTAAAAATTTAAATTTTTTATGAAAAACGACACTATTACATTTGAACACGACAAAAGCAAGTGCAAGCGATTATATCGATTGACTCCCTCATGCTAAAACCAAACATTGTCCTCAATGTTTCCTAGCACAAGAATAACACCCCCATGCTAGAACACGAAGAGTCGAATGCAATAGTTCTAACATGGTAAGAGTACGCAAATCTATAAGCCGTTTATTAGTTATGCTTGAAGATAAAACGTTAGTCGATAAAAATCAAAGGATAACGAATTCCCCATTTGACAATCAAAGTATAGAAGCTCGAGTGGACCGGGAAAAGACCGAACACGAGTCTTCAATGATTAGGGACATAGCTAAGATTCACATCACAACAAAACACGAGCTCGAGCTTGAAAAGATCAAGCCATTATTAGTGTTAGAAAATAGAAAGAAGATAGAATGTATGGAAATCCTCCACAAGGCACCTCATTTTTGGTAACCGAGTCATGAGCTCGACTCGGTCCCCTCATTCATTGTCCTTAGGGAAAGGTTGGAGATCCGGAACAACCTCCGTAGGTATGTCCCCTCCAAAATAGTGCTTAACTCGATGACCATTCACCTTAAATTTAGGCCCGTCTTTTTGAGCTAGCTCAACGGTGCCATAAGGGAAAACTTGTGAAATGGTGAATGGTTCAGAACAACGAGAATTAAGCTTGCCCGAGAAAATATTAAGTCTAGAGTTGAATAAGAGGACTTGATCACCAACATTGAAAATGTAATTTTTGATCTTAGAGTCATGAATCCTCTTAGTCTTCTCTTTATAGAGATAAAAGAGTTCTCATAAGCTTGATCCCTTAATTCACTTATTTCATTCATTGAACCTTGTGATGATCACCCGCGGTCCGTAAATCAAAGTTACAATGTTTTAGAGCCCAATACGCCTTATGTTCAAGTTCAATTGGCAAGTGGCATGCCTTTCCGTAGACCAACCTAAATGGTGTGCAACCAATAGGAGTCTTGTAGGTCCTTTGTTTCTTATGATTGTACAAGTGTTTGACTGATCTAAAGAGAGGGAGAGGGATGAAGAACTAGAGAGAGAAAGTTAGAGAGAGAAAGGAGAGGATTAGAGAATGAAAGATTTATTAATGAAAATGTGAAAGAACAACTAATGACCAACCCCTCCTAACATGCTAGGAGGGGGTATATATAGCCCACCCTACATGTGGGCTATATGGGCTATATTGTTTACATATTGGATCATGAGCCCAATCTACGTATAAATCGTTAGAGTGACCGATCCTTTCTAAATACGTAAAAACATATTTCCAACAATCTCCCCCTAAGGAAGGTCACTCCAAGTTAAAATGTCTAAAATTGTCTATAGCTCGTGATCTATGCTAACAATCATGTGACCAAGACTTTCTTTTGAAAAACGTATTTCCAACAATCTCACCCTAAGGGAGGTCACACCATTTTACAAAATCTTAAACCTAGCATACTATGCTTGAGTCTTCGATCTTGTTCTTGTAAATATGAAGATGAGATCTTTGACTTTAGTCTTGAGATTTTTTCCTTGCCTAGACCTTGTGCATTCATTACTTGTGAAATTTGCCTCCTCGTGACTTCATGTTCCACATACTTATACTTTTATAAATTCTTGAAAGCTTCAGAGTTTGATACAGCGGAAGACTTGACTTTTAGACTTTCTTGAATTTGTTGAAGTATTAAGTGCATACAGTATAAGCATGTGTTGACGACTTCTTCTGGATTGTACACCGCAATGCCACCTTCTTGTTATGTTGCATAAGACAGTTAGCAACAAAGCATATACATGGATGAAATGGCCTTGAACATCTTATTCTAATTCGGTAGCATTTTACCTCCAGCCGGTGAAGACCGTTGGACGATATTAAATATCGTACTTGTGGCAGGTAGTTTCAATTAAGAACCTCCTTGACAAGATTTCGCGGGTAAACCCGTTCTCTTTACTCGACCGTCCAAAGCTGACTACGAACGTAAAGAGTGAATCATTTGGATAGAATTATCCGCATGATTGAAGCCGTCAAATCATGTTCCTGGAACTAGTGAAATTCAGTTAAGAACCCCACCATCGTTGCTTTCCAGTTGTCACGAGCTTGATTCATATAGAATCTTGCAAGTTACCTACCAAGTGCTGTTTGATGTTAACACTAGAAGGATTTCCACTCATCACTGTGAACACTATTGAGTGTCACTCTGAGTGTTCTGGCAAGATCACTAAGATATTGCGTAGAGGCATGGAACGTGTTTAAGTTCAGTTAAGAATTAAACCACTGTTGCTTTCCAGTTATCACAAGTTTGATTCATAAAGAATCACTCAATTCACCTACCATGAGCTTTTTGATATTCACTCAAGAAGGATTTCCATCTTCATTGTAAATACTTTCGTATTACTCGGATGTTCAGGCAAGATCATGAAGATTTTGCGTAGGACTCTTAAGATCTTTCTTACTTTTCATTGTGTGTGAAGAAGCAAGGAATTATGAAAGTGTGTCCTAATGAGATATTTGATGATTTCAAATGGCTCTAAACTCGATCGTGCATTTTGTATTTTAGTGATCGGAGGCTGGAGAGGAGTGCCACCATTTCAATACCAAATTATTCGGAGTGAATAAATCAATAGATAATGCGTTGTCTCTGTGTGATTAAAACAAATATCTTTTGAGAGATATCTGATTTAGCTGGGATGGGTTGTGCATTGCATGATGTCTTATCTTCAATATCAAGCATCATTAAAAATGATCTCAATAGCATATGTATTGACCCGGTTTCTGCCTAAGGTTGTAAGGAGGGCTGCTTTCTTTTAACCCTTTATCTTTACAATTCTTTTTCATTCTTCAACCCCTTTAATGCTTACCAATACGTCATAACTAGCACCTTGTTGTGATTGTTCTAGTGCTAACTTAAGTACTTGGTCGACATTCAGCTACATTCACAATCTTTCTCCATCTTTCAAAAGGACTACTATTTCTAGCTATGGAATGTCCTTGGGAAGATTCCTCTGGTTCTAGAAGAATCATTGGACTTTAAACTATCCTACCATCCTTATGTCACCACAATCTTCATCGTCGTGAAATAAATAGGTTGTGGGTAAGTATATGTCACTATGAAATCCATTTTAAAGTGCAAATCCATTTTGCTGCCCCCTTAACATATGCCACGATATTCGAAAAAATTTCACACATGTCGGGATGAGCTATCACGTTAAGTCAAACCATTTTTGATTATTCATTTCCCATATTAAATCACATTTTCTCCCCCATATTAAAAATATTAACCCAATCGATGTTTTTAAAATCAATTGATTTAATAGCATTTTAAGAAAATTTGGGAAGAAAAATGCAAATCCGATTATCTTCAAGATTTTCACAAGCTCCCCCTCAAATTAATGAGTATGTACTTGAAACGTAAATTAAATACCTTTTAAACACAAGTGTAAGGTATTTATCACGTGCAAAGATCATATATGATAATGTATTCACAAGATTAGCAATTTACGAGGTTGGACCTGAATGATGGAGAACATCATATGATAGAATCACAGGGTTCTTGTTTACAAATGTTGGTCGCCTCGTCACGTCTGAAGTTATCTCTTGACACCATGTGTACGATTGATATCGTTGTCTTGACACCAGTTAGTGACCTTGGCACTTTCAGCATTAAAGATTCTGAATGCTGGATAATTGCTCCCCCTCAATTGTTGACCCGTTTTCTATTGAAAGAGTTTTAGTCTCCGTTTGAGTAGTCACATCGTTGAGTATGTAGATATCAATCGTAAATTGTTACAGATTGTGGAGATGATAACTTCATAAAAACAAGATTTCTCTTGTTTTAACAAATAAATGCACTGACACGTACATATATTCGTGTTAGATTGTGTTATTACATAAAAACAATCCCTTACATGGTTATAAAGTAAACCATGCCCGAGAAAATTAATTCTCGTTGTTGAGTCAAAGCTTTCCGGTGAAATGCTTGACTTGAGTATGAAAAGCGGGTTACTATAAAAAATAATAGCAAGCCATTTTGAGAATGTTTTAAAACATTTGAACTTCTGCTCGAACTTTATTTACAACCCTGTGTCATTATTGAATGACATTTCTAGTATCGTAAATATTATCGATTCCAGAAGACATGCTCTTTTTATCAAAACATTTTTTGAACACACAATTTTGAAAGATTTAGAAAAAACCTTTTGAGAAATTTTTCGAAAAAATTGTGTTCATTGTTTTGAAAACCAATTACTTGTGCTTAAGATGTTGAATATCTTACAAAACAAGCTCAAGGCGAGAAGTTGTAAACTTCCTATTGTGAGGATAAGTTTATCATCGGCGATAAACGTTCCTTTTAACTGAAGAACGAGTCCTAAGTTGACATTTACATAGAAGTCGTGTTCATGAGCTTGAATACTTTTGAATGTTTTAACGGAAAGAGGATCCTTCATTCAAAGTTCTTTGCTTCTCCTGTAGTACTACTAGCTTTTCTCTCTATACCATGTGGATAGCAGTTCTCCCTAGGACGGAAAGCTCATGACCGAGAAAGATGAATTTCTCGTTATGAGGAAAAGTTCTCTTATTTAAAAGATACACTTTCCTTTATGAGCTTAAAACTTGGATTGAAAAATACAAGCTCATGACCGAGAAAAATTAATTTCTCGTTACGAGGATAAGTTATGATTAAAGATAAGATTTCCTAACTATGAAGTCCGAGTTACAGTCTGATATTTAACTGTAAGTCATTGTGCATGAGCTTAAAAACTTCGAATGGTTTTAATATAAGCTCATGCCCGAGAAAAATTAATGTCTCGTTGTGAGGGTAAGTTATCGTTGACAAGATAAACTTCCCTTTATTTGAAGTCCGGGTCATTTTTTGACATTTAACAATGAACCGTTTACACGAGCTTAAAATCTTTGAATAGTTTAAATGTAAGCTCGTGTCTGAGAAAATTTAATTTCTCGTTTTTTAGGATAAGTTTATCACCGGCGATAAACTTTCCTTTATTTGAAGATCGGGTCATCGTCTGATAATTAACGATGAGCCATTTACATGAGCTTAAAACCTTTGAATGGTTTTAGTGTAAGCTCATGTCCGAGAAAAGTTAATTTCTCGTTTTTGAGGATAAGTTTATCATCGGCGATAAACTTTCCTTGATTTGAAGAACGGGTCATCGTCTGATATTTAACGATGAACAAAGTACACGAGCATAAAACCCTTGAATGGTTCTAGTGTAAGCTCGTGCCCGAGAAAACTTAATTTCTCGTTTTGAGGGTAAGTTATCGTTGTGTAGATAAACTTCCCTTTCTCTGAAGTTCGGGTCGCAGACTGTGATTTGAATGTGAGCCATTGATGGTAAGCTTAACCATGAATCCCCCGAGACACTTGTTTCTCCAATATCTGCTTCTTTAGTAGCCAAACTCTAAGAGTGTCCTTAGTTGAACGTTATACAATGATTGGACCGCTTCGTTCTTTTGGAACATCAACTTTGGTACCTGCATTCTCATTAGGAATTTGCATGCTTTGATGTGAGTTAGTGATATCCATCTTAGAAGCAAGTGGGGGTTCATAGTTGTCTTTTCTTGTGCCAGAGGCAGCCTGAGTAGATGATTCACTTGTCTTAGCTGGCAAACATTTCCTTTTATAGAAAACCTTAAGTTCAGGCTTAAGTGATGTATCATCCTTTTCAATTTCCTCCCTAGTAGTCTTAGTAGAATCGGAGACTATCCTAGTTAAAGGGCACTCGTCTCCTACAACAGTGAAAGTTCTACCAGTGGGGCGCCAAACTTTACCAACGGGTTTGATTTTAGCTAGCCACTGGGATTTAGTTCTAGCATGGGAGTTCACCTCATGAAGGAATTTCTTGACACAAGAGTCATGATTTTCCTTAAAGACACATTTCCTACATGTTTTACAAGTAGCATATTTAATGTCCGAGTAAGATCTAGAATTCCTCGATGATTGTTTGATTCTCCTAGAATATGACATGTTATGGTTAGCAATGTTGGGTAATCTAGAAGGCATCTAACGAGGTTTGAAATTGCTATCTCTTACATGTGTCTTTTGCTTAGCTTCCCTTAGACCAAATTTATGGCGAACGTCATTTGAACTAGTTCAAGACGTGTTCTTTTTATTCGTAGAGAAACTAGAGGCAATCATGTGATTAGGTCTTGCTAAGGCTGATTTAGTCACATTATGCCTAGTTGGTGGAGTGACTGTTCTAGAAATATGAATCATATCAAATTGGGAGGCAAACCACGGTCTCGAGGATTGTGGTCGCTCGGATCAAAATGCAGTCGGTTGTCTAACAGACTGATTTATAGGCGGTTTCCCCAAGATTGATGGTTTTTCAAGCTTAGTGTCCACACTAGTTCCTTTAGTTTTCCTCAATTCGTTTTTCAACGCAGCTATAACAAAGAACTTTTCCTGTACTTGAGCCTTTAAAGTCTCATTCTCTTTGAGCAATTTATCTTGGGATGCCAATTTAGATTCCAGCAACTTAATTTGTTTCAAAAGATTATCCTTTTCAGCTTTAGAATCTAGAACTTTTTGATCCAATTTTCGTTCAATAATAACGTTTGACTTTTCTAGTTTATCAAAATATGTTTCAAATTTGTTCGTTTTCTTCGAAAATTCAAGTTTGGCATCCTCAAGATCTTTTGATTGCTGAGCTACGATCGCTTCGAGCACTTTAATCTTGGAATCGGAATCAGTTAACGAAGCAGTCATAAAGCATTTATCATGATGGACTATAGCATTCTGAACAATTACTCCCCCATTATGACGCAATTCGGATGAAACTAAAGTGGTAAAACTCTCACCCTTTTCCATCTCATGTTTCTCATAATTAGGTTCGAAATGCTCAACATGCGGTAGTTCATCGGCATAGACATCATATACAACATTACATTGTACCATATGTGTAGGCTCTTCGTCAAAAACGGGTATGGTGTCATCATAAGAGATGTCTGTAACATTCCCTGACGTGTTGTTGATGTCATGCTTAACTGTTGATTCCATGTCCTTGCAATCTTTAGCAGTCACCAACTCGTCAATCATATGACCATTTTCCTCTTGCATCGTAGATACTTGCACTCCATTACCATACGCTTGTTGAAGTCGAGATCTTTCATAAATCAAAGATGAGACAGATGTCATGAGTTTCAATAGTGTACCACGGAAATCTTGAAGCTTGGTATGTGTGTCTCGAAGAAATGACTGGCAAATCACTAAACTTTCAGACTTGACGATATTGAATTGGAGAAAAGACGTGAGTTATGTCATGAGAGCCTTATATGCAAGTGTCGTTGTAGAGTGATTGAATTATTCATTGTGGAGTTGCTCTGCTAGTTGGTTCAAGGTGAGGAATATTGAGTCGATAAATATGTAACGATCTTGACCGAAGAGTGTCACAAATTCGCTTCCTCCTTGAAGCCATGAAAGAGTCACTATATGAGACTAAAGTAGTCGAAATGAAGTTATGCCTTTTTCACTAGCTTTGTCGTGCATTTGATGCGATTCTCCCGCTTGAAACTTCAAATTCAACGACTCCATTGAAGTTCGAAAAAAATTAAAAAAAAATTTCTTGGATCCTTGTTTAGTGATGTAACTTTTTCTCGTTACAATAATTTCTTGGCAGCTTAACGTTGATAAAACAAATCGGAGTACAATTCAGTCCGTAAACTAATTATTCCAACCTGATTAATTTTGCAACAATCTAATATTTAATCGATCAGTTCGAGTTAAATTACAAAAATAATCGGCCTACTATATGTATTCGATAAAAGTAGTGATGGGCCCGTCAAGCAACTAAGTAACCAAATCAAATATACTATTTTCAGATAGTGGCCCAATCTAATATAGAACCCGGTCCAAAACTTTATCACAAAACAAAAAAAACTTAACCTAACACTATAAATATTAAAGCCCACGTGGCTTGGTCAAATACTTCAACCGTGTGTGTATATCTTTGTAAGCGTCGTCCCTTTTTTATATCTCTCTCTCTTATCACTCAACAATGGTTTCTTGTTTCTTCCGCCCAATTTTTCTTTCTCCCAGATAACACACTCAAAAACTTTCTTGGTTTCTCCTTCTCAATACAAACTCTAACTTATCAAAACTCTCTCAAAACCTCCGTCTCTATCAAACCTACTCAAACCCCAGCCACCCTTTTTGTTTAGACATATCTCACAGTCACCATCTCAAAACACTCCTTTTTTGTTAACACCAAAGCAAAGCCCATCAAACGAATCACTTCACGAATCGTTTGTCCGAACATCAGACGTGAAGATCTTCAAGATACTTGAAGTGGGTCTCGGGTAGGTATTGCAAGTTGTTGATTTGATTTATCTTTTTGAGTTAAAGGAAACAAAGATTCGAGCATAACAAGGTTGTTATGATTCAATCTTGGGATTTCGAATATTAAGCGGGTAAACCCCAAATAGATCTATGATGATATGATTTCGTGTATGGATATATATAGATCTTGGCTTGCATGTCAGTACTCGAAAAAACTGAGATCTTTGTGTTCCAAGTCAAGTCAGTTTGTGGTTTTTGGAGTTAAACTGAGATCGAGTCGTCTATGTTGAAGTCGAGTGTGGGTGTCGGATAAACGAATGAACTTTTGGTTTTCGGATAAACGACTTCTTCGGATAAAATATACTTATTCGGATAAAATAGATAAACTCAGACTTCTTTGAAAAATATGTATTCTTCGGATAAATGACCAAGATAATTCTTCGGGTAAATAGACATGAACGAATTCGGATAAAATTTTCGGATAAAAAAAAACTTCGGATAAATATGTATTCTTCGGATAAAAGATGTGTGATTTCTTTTGGTAATGTTGCAATATTCGGAATATTTGGTTTCTTCGAATAAACAACAAGTTCGGGTAATGCCAAATTTCGGGGAAGTAAAAACCCTTTTCCGAATAATAGAATTTTTGGGTAATTCACTAAAGTCCAAAAAACATTCTTGAAAAATACCAGAGATCGTAGATCCACCACTAAAAATAATCCGTAACTTAAATTTTAACCGAAAAACACCAAAAAAATATTTATGATTTATTCTAAAGTAAGTAAACCCAAAGATTTGTCTTTCAACTTAAACCATAAAATCACAAAAAATTTCAATATTTGAGCTTGATTAAATCAAAACCCACCAAAATCAATCAAAACAAAAATAAGAATAAACCAATCTAACCTTGGCTCTTGATACCAATTTTAGGTCCTTTGTTTCTTATGATTGTACAAGTGTTTGATTGATCTAAAGAGAGGGAGAGGGATAAAGAACTAGAGAGAGAAAGTTAGGACAACTAATGAGCAACCCATCCTAACATGCTAGGAGGGGGTGTATATAGCCCACCCTACATGTGGGCTATATGGGCTATATTATTTACATATTGGATCACGAGCCCAATCTACGTATAAATCGTTAGAGTGACCGTTCCTTTCTAAATACGTAAAAACGTATTCCAACAAGTCTTATAGGTCGTACGAAAGGCCCACAAAGCATCGTTCAATTTATTCGACCATGAAGTGCGATTTTCACCAATAGATCGCTTCAAATCCGCTTAAGAGCACGGTTTGAAACCTCCACTTGACTACTCGTTTGAGGGTGATAAGTCGTCGAAAGTCGATGAGTGACACCATATTTCTTTAGAACTTTTTCAAATTGTTCATTACAAAAATGGGTCCCTCGATCACTTATTATAGCCCGTGGAGTTCCAAACCTAGCAAAGAGTTGTTTCAAAAATTTTACCACTACTCGAGCATCATTAGTAGGCAAAGCCTTAGCTTCAACTCATTTTGACAAATAGTCCACGGCTACGAGAATATACTTATTTCCTTTTGATGATGGAAATGGCCCCATAAAATTGATTCCCCATACGTCAAAGATTTCATAAACTTGTATTATGTTTTGGGGAATTTCATCCCTTTGTAAATTCTTTCCTTGACGTTGACAAGCATCACAAGTCTTGATCAAGTCATGGGCATCTTGATATATGGAAGGCCAAAAGAAACCAACATCAAAGACTTTTTTCGCGGTGGAGTTGGCACCATGATGTCCCCCGGTGGGTCCTTCATGACAAGCTTTAAGAATATCTTTAGCTTCTTTGCCAAACACACACCTACGAATCATTTGATCCGCGCACACTCGAAACAAATAGGGGTCATACCAAAAATAGTAAGATATGTCCTTGAAAAATTTCTGTTCTTGTTGGGACGACATACCCTTAAACAAGAAATTCCCGCAAAGAAATTTGCGATGTCGCAAACCATGGGGTACTATCATCACCACGAAAAGCAATCATACCAAGTGTCTCGAGAGGAAATGTTTCATTAATTTCCATGTTCTCTCGATCGCTTTGGTGAGGATTCTCAAGTCTAGATAGATGATCAGCCGCGGGATTCTTGGCTCCTTTTTTGTCAAGAATTTTGACATTAAATTCTTGAAGGAGGAGAATCCACCGAAGCTATCTCAGCTTTGCATCTTGTTTATTAAGAATATATTTGATAGCCGAGTGGTCCGTATAACTATGGTTTTAGACAAGACGAGGTATGGTCTAAACTTTTCGAAAGCATATACAACGGCAAGTTACTCCTTTTCCGTTGTAGTATACTTAGTTTGAGCATCCGTCATAGTCTTACTTGCATAATGTATAGTCAAGAAATGTTTGGTCTTACGTTTCCCCAAAACCGCACCTACCGTGTAATCACTAGCATCACACATTATTTCAAAAGGTAGATCCCAATCCGGGGCAACTAAAATTGGTGATTCGGTTAATTTCTTTTTAAGCATCTCAAAGGCTTTGATGCACTCATCCGAAAAGAAGAATGTACTCTCTTTTTCCAAAAGATGGGTCATAGGCCGAGCTATCTTAGAGAAGTCTTGGATAAAACGTCTATAGAAGCCTGCATGGCTGGGAAAACTCCTAACTCCCTAAACGGTGATGGGTGGAGGTAATTTGACAATCACGTCGATTTTGGCCCTATCTACCTTAATACAGGCCTTAGAGATCTTATGTCCTAAAACAATGCCTTCTTTGCACATGAAATGGCATTTTTCATAGTTAAGCACGATATTTGTTTCCTCACAACGTTGTAACATTCGTTCCAAGTTAGAGAGACATGAAGTAAAATACTCCCCAAAAACCGAGAAATCATCCATGAAGACTTCCATGGTTTTCTCAATCATATCATGAAAAATGGCCATCATACACCTTTGGAACGTCCCCGGAGCGTTGCATAACCCAAAAGGCATCTTACGATAAGCAAATGGTCCATAAGGACAAGTGAATGTGGTCTTTTCTTGATCACGAGGGTCTATAGGAATTTGGAAATAACCAGAAAATCCATCTAAGAAGCAACAGAATTTATTTCCCGCTAGTCTCTCTAACATTTTATCCATAAAAGTTAATGGAAAATGATCCTTCCTAGTGGCATGATTAAGCTTTCTATATTCAATACAAACATGCCATCCGGTCACCTCTAGTAGGAATCAATTCATTATCCTCATTAGTCACTCCGTCATTCCTCCTTTCTTTGGAACACATTGCACGGGGCTAATCCATGGGCTATCGAAGATAGGGTAGATCATTCCGGCATCTAGAAGTTTCATAACTTCCTTTTTGATCACCTCATGAATCTTTGGATTAACCCTTCTTTGGTTTTGAATAGCGGGTTTATAATCTTCCTCCATCAAAATTTTATGAGTACAAAATTTTGGGTCAATACCCTTGATGTCGGAGATTTTCCATGCAATGGCTCGTTTATGTTTCTTTAAAACCTTAATAAGTTCCTCATTTTCATTATCTTTTCATCCTTTAGCAATAATCACCGGTAATTTATCCGTTCCCTCAAGAAAAGCATACTCTAGATGAGTGGAAAGATCCTTAAGTTCTAGTTCGGGTGCTTCCTCAAGAGAGGTTTCACTTTTGTTTCATTTTCGTTCACAACTTTAGTTTCCATAGGAGGTGATTGAAAAGGATTTTAATTCAAAAATGCTTCAATCAATTCGATATCTCCATCCATATCATGATAATCCTCATCATACGTCAATGGCAAATCTGGTGTGCTAAGAAAAGCATCAACCTCCTCCAATATAAAATCACTAGCCCCAAATGGAGTAAGGGGTGGAGAAGAAAGGGCAATAATATGATCCGATAAAGAAGGATTGCCACTTTCGGAATTAGTCGAGAATCCTAGAACTTCTTGAGAATACTTTGAAACGTGCCCGATATCAAAGGTAACAGTCTCATCATCAAAACTTAAGGTCATTTTTCCACTTTTAATGTTAATTAAGGCACTATCAAAGTACTCAAAAATGGTCTTCCTAAAATCACGGCACACGTGAATCTTCGGGCTAATCCACAACTACAAAATACGCCAAAAAATGAAGCTTCCCTACCTTAACAAAGACATCCTCGGCTATACCTATCGGAAGGGCGGTCGATCGATCCGCAAGCTCGAGATTCATTCTAGTAGGTGTGAGCTTGGGAAGTGATAACCTTTTCCACACGAAAAGAGGCATCAAATTAATGTTTGCGCCAAGATCGGCTAATGCTAAACATTCTTTCATTTCCGGAAATTCACAAAGGATAAGAAATCTTTCGGGGTCTCCAAGCTTTTTGGGTAGCTTTTTGGTGGGAATCACTGAATAATTAGCATCAAAAGAATGATTAAGCTCTTCAAGCTTCCCTTTATTGCTAATCAATTTCTTGGAAGTCTAAGCAAACTTAGGCATATAACGCAATGCATCCGCGAAACTCACATGAAAGTGAAGTTGCTTAAACATCTTAAGAAATGTAGACATTCGAGCATTTGAACTTTCGTGGAGCTTCACTTGGTTAATTCTCGAAGGGTAGGGTAGTATGGGTTTTGTCTTCGGAAGCTCGGTTTCCGGAATAGGCATATGGTCTACCTTTGGTGGATTAGGAATTTCCTTTTCTTTAACCACCTCGGGTTCTTGCTCCACTTCCCTCACCGGTGAGGTACTAACTTGTGGAAGCAAACGTCCGTCTAAAGCCTTCCCATTACGTGTGGTAATAGCTTTCATATCACCCTTTGGGTTTGGAATGGTGTTGCTAGGTAAGCCACCCGAAAAAGAGGAGGGTTTGTTCATTATTGCTTCAAACATCAAAAGTATTTTGTTCTCAAATTTAGCTTGATTTCCCTTAATACGGTTTTGGTTTTGCTCTAATCGAGTTTGATTAAGCTCAATCTTGTTATTTTCCCCCTTGATAGTATTTTGAAAATCGAGTTTCAAAGTGTTCATTTGTCCTTGAAGATTATTTTGAAAAGATTTCAAATTTGCCTCATTTGTTTTGATATAGCTTGACAAATCATTTTGATTATTGTTTTGAAATCCGTGATTGTTTTGATTGCCATGAAATCCATTTCCTTGATTAAAATTCCCTTGGTTACCACGATTAAAATTATTCCCATTGTTTTATCTATTTTGAACCGGTGGAAAACCTGGTGGAGCAACATGGTTTTGACGAGGAACTTGACCGTTAGGGCCTTAAGTTCTCGTCGCCGCAAAAGCACTAGCTTGATCAAACCTTGTGGTTGAACAAGCATAATTCGGATGTGCTCCACCATATAATACACAAAAATTCTCAACCGCATTAACCGATCCATAAGGATTCTTCCTAATCTCATTCAAAATCGTGTCAAGCTTAGAGTCCAATCTAGCAATCTCGGGATTAGATGAATTCACATGAGAAACAACTGGTGTGTTTCGTGAATATTGAACTCTAGATTTATTCTCAATGATACCCCACGCGCCTCTCGGAGTTTTTCTTAAAAGATTACCACCCGCGGCGACATTTAAAGAATCTTGTTCAACCATATTAAGTCCATTATAAAAAGTATTTATTTGGTGTAACTCCGTGAAACCGTGGTGTGGACATTGTCTCAACATATCCTTAAACCTTTCCTAAGCATCTCCAAACGATTCATGCACTTTTTGTTCAAATCTAGTTATTTCGTTCTTAAAGTGAGTTGTTTTAGATGGTGGAAAGAAGTAATTCATGAACTTAGACACTAGATCGTCCCATGTTAAAATCGAACCCGGTGGTTCCTTTTCATACCAACGCTTAGCATTTCCCTCGAGCAAGTACGGAAAAAGCATGAGCTTAATCGCGTCATTCGGCACATCTCTAAACTTGAGAGTCGAGGTGATACGAAGAAAATTCCGAATATGAGAATGCGGGTTATCCGTCTCATTGCCTCGAAATTGGTCGGCACGAATGAGTGATTAAAGACCCGTCTTAATCTCATAATGATCCGCCAAAATAGCCGACACAATGATTACTTCACCGTACCCTTTAGTGGGTGCACGAAGAAATTCCTCCATTGTTCGGTTATCGGCCATATTAACAACAATAGTTGGAAGCTCAAGTTCCACTACTCGTTGTTGACGATTTCGATTCCTTCGAGGAATGTTTTCAAGTCTATCGTGATTAATCAAAAGCAGATTAGAAGGTAATTGCATAAACCAAAATGATGAGAATTTAGAGGGTTTAAGAAAAGAAAATAGATTAGAAGAAGATTATTTTTGTTATTATTCAAATCTATCAAAGATTGATAAAAATAAGGAGTAAGTGTAATTACTGTGGAAGTAAATGACCCTCATTCGACTTTGAAACGTAGGTGAAAACCTAAACGTCTCGAGGTTCAATAAGTAAACAACGACCAAAAAAAGGTTGATGTGACACCCTAGAATCGAGGTCATTAACGATACCCTAAATTACGCTAATTTTTGAAATTTTTAATAAATTTTAATTTCTATACTTATAAGTATTTTGGTTAAAGCCGATGTTCGAGGTTATAATTTTTACGTTTGACGTTTTAAGAAGGACGATGACGATTACGATCCCGAGGGATGCCCAATTTTATATAATTTTTGACGATTTATCGATAATGTAATTTTTCGAGAATTTTATTTACGGTTCGTGTTAAGTTGAGTCGTGTGAGTTTTATAGCCTTCCGAGTACATTTAAAGTATCCCAAAAATATTTTGGAGCGTTCGGGAAGATTTCCGACTCCCGTAAAATTTTCAAAATTGACAAATGAGTCGAACCCGCAAAGTTTTGAGGACGTTTTTCATTTAAGGCCAAAAGAAGTTAAAAATTGCAACAAGGCCCCTCCTAACCCACCAAAAAGGCCAAAATTGAAACACACACAAACACATACAACACTTGCACCAAAAATCAAACACTCACCCTCTCCTCTCTCTCTAAAACCGACGGACACCCCTAGACACCACCAAAATTCACCAAAAATCTTCTTCCACTTGATTTTTCAAAAATCTAAGGTTAGACCACACTTAGTTTGGTCATTCCCCACATGTTCATGTGCTCAAATCCCACATGCATTGATAAAAAATTTTCAAGATTTTTCCATATGAACCAAATTCGTTTTTGAGGCTAAATGAGCTAATACATGTTGATTTTAAGTGTTATGGATGCAAGAACACCAAGAAAACCCACCAAAATTAATTTGGTTGTGGTGATTTGGTCACCCAAACCCCACGGCAATGGGGGTGTTTGGGGAGCCATGGTGGTTGTTGATCTTGCATGTTGTTATTATGTTTGGTTATTTGTTTTATGATGTTTTACATAGGTTTTATTAGTTGCATGTACATTTCTTTGAAGTTTTGATTTTGAGATTGATTGATCAATAGGGGTAGGATTGAAATTTGATGTTAGGATATGTTTGGGAAGGCTTAGGATGATGTTTAGTGTTGGTTAGAAGGCTTGGAATCGAGTCTAAGTGCGTTTTTGGTATGGTCATTTTTAGGCAGAAACATTTGGTCCATTTTATAAAAATGATTTTTGTTCCAGGTCTTGAAAACTAAATGTAGTGATAGAGGGTCTTTCTAGCTTTAATTTGGTATAAGGTAGAGCCCGTGACTCAAAACGAGCTAAAAGTTATGACATTTTAAAGATCGGGTACCGGGAGACGAGGACTTTCATAATCCGAATTTGTGTAAAGTTTTAGTCAAATCCCGAGGGTCACAAGTATAAATTGGTAAATGGTCAAGGGTCAAAATTTGGTCCCTAACCTGTGTAAATGGGTCTATATGTTGACTTAGGAGTCAAAGAAGTCAAAGGTATTTTTCATATAGGTCAAAGTGGTCAAAATTGGTCGAAGCGCAATTTCAGCCCGTAAAATGTAGTCGTGGAAAAGAGTTGCGTAACGGGTCGTAAAAGTAAAAACTTTTATTGGGCTTAAAAACATGTTATCTACAGGTCTTATAGGATTTTTGGAAATTTTGTCAAATTTTATAAGTGTGGTTAAAATAAGGTAAAACAGCCCGTACTTTAGTCGAGTACCGGCGAGAATGAGTAAAAATGGATAACGTAACTAATGAGAACGAATGGTATAGAATGAGTGATACTTGTTGTTTTTGTTTTTGGCGTGAGTTATACTTGTCCTAAGAGACTTGTATATATGTATTTTATACAGTACCGTAAGTATTAAGATGAGATTACTCATTACGCATTATTTGTGATAGGTGTTGATTTAACCGGGCATCCGTTACGTCGTCAGTGATCATCCCTCGAACTACCGACTACTTAAGATATAAGGTGTGAATTTATAGCCTCGCTTATATTATTTCAAATTGTTTTACCCGCGAGGGAAATGCATGCTAGTTTTTAAAAGGAACGTATATCATGAATGATTGTTAGACCCGAAAGTTGCCTTAGAAATTGTGTTGAGTACCAAAGTTGCAAAAGTCCCTAAAATCATGAACTATTAACTATTGTCCTGCCCTCGAGTAGGGGGAAATAGCCGCTTATGCAATTTGTAGTACTACGGGGTTAACGACCCAATGCTAGCCGAGAAGCTGTACTTATAGTAAGTTCTGCGGTAGATTATTTTGTATGAGAAATAAGGTATAATTGCAACTGATGCCTTTAGAAGGGGCACTGGTTTCATCTGAATCATGCCGGTATATTTACGCGGGTGATTGAGTTAACGGATTAGTGTCATGAGCTTAAACACGAATTGTCAGTATCCTGATTATAGTTTGTTTGATCGACAAGACTATAAATGATCACGAATGGTTTTTATTATATATACGTTCAAATGGATTGTAAAACCTATGAATTCCACTCAACGTTTTCGTTGACCAAATTTTTGGCATGTGTTTCAGGTAACCGCTGAGGTGTAGGATGGAGCATGCATGGGATGGATGTTGTGTGTACGGCTTGGAGTCCGCTTGTTTTTCCCTCCTTTTTCTACTTAAACAATTTTTAAGTTTAATGTTATGTTGTCGTAAAACTGAAGTTTTGGGTTGAGATTCATGGGGACCGAAAACGCTAAACTCTGTGCACTATTTGGGGTTGGAAAAACTGTGGACATGTATCATCTAACTATTTTAAATTTCAAAGTTTTAAGTTGACGTCTTTTTAGCGTCGTTTGATATATCTTGTGTGAAATGAATACTGTGTAGCACCCATTGTTGTAGTTCCGCTGCGCATAACAATTGTGGGGGTGTTACAGATTGGTAATCAGAGCCACGAGTTATAGAGAACTAGGTCGTTTTTGAAAATCCTAAACTATAACTTTTGGTGTCGTAAGAAAGGGTCCAAGCACACACAACTATCCTGCATGGCTCCGGTAAGATTTATTGTTGTATTTATGGCATTTGACGTATACTTTTGAGTAAAGTATATATGTGGGTAATTATTATATAAGTATGGAATTACTATATGTAGACGTTGAATTTTACGTGAAATATCCGACATCGTAATTTTTTTTTATTAATCATGCATGAGCATCATATTATTACATTTTGGGCATATGTACCACCTTTGCATTGCATTTGCATGCATATATTTATAATTATTGTATAATTACTTTTGTACCCTCCGAAATTCGCTGTTATTGCAGGAATGGCCGAGGTACCGCCCAACGATAACGGAAACGATGTACGAGCCCAGGACCCCGACTCAAGGAGGACTACTTGCCCCACGCCTATGCGTACTTCCCATCTGGTTGGTGTACCAGATATCCCCAGAAGAGCCGAAGGTGCAATGAGCGCAAATTCTCTTCATCAAGGCATCCCAAGAATTTGCTGTCCCGGACCGAGGATTTATCATGACGTGCGACGGACTGTGAGAAGTTTGGAAGGATCGATGTGCATGAGGTATGTAGTGGAATCAAGGGTGGTCAGTAGATTTGATGAGAATGACAAGGCGGACGAAAGACTGTTGGAAAGGACGGCAAAGAATTGAGTATGACGGGAATGTGAACAAAAGTGACATCAACAGTTTAAGATCAATGGTTGCGAATTTAAGCGCTAGTCTTGACCGTGTGAGGGAGGATCAGATGAGGTTGTCGAGGATGCAGAGTTGGGAGCATCGTGTGAGGGATTCATTGCCCCCGGATTGGAGATTCGTGGACGATTTGGAGATGGAGGCGAATGACTTCATGATTCAGCCGCCTACTAGAGGTGCTTGTATTTCGGTGGGAAGTCAGGTAGCGATTGAGTGTGGATCCACATCAGGGACGAAAAAGGAAATGGAATGTGGGCCAGATGATAAGGGAAAGAGAAAGGTGGATGATGTGGATGAGGACGTTAGTGATGAGGAAACCGAGGAAGACGACGACGAGCCGCCATCCAAGAGGCCGTGTGGATCACCACATGCCTAGTTACTTGTTTTGTATTTTCTTTGATCATTGTAATAGAACTATTTTAGACCTTTGTATGATGGTATTATGACGAGAAACTCAAGTACTTGATGTTTTGTGGTGAACGATTGTAGTGGCAATACTTGTCACGATTTTGGTTAATTATCAATACAATCTACGTTACCTTTCATGATCTGTGATATGTCTTAAATTTGATCTTTTGTGATGTGAATTGATGAATATTAGTAACTCCGTAGTGATGTGTCGTTGTATGTATTTTATGTCTGGGAAACTTGATATGAATACTTACATTGTTTTTCTATTTTCCTTGTCTTGCAGAAAGAGATATTCGATAACACCATGCCTCCAAAGTTGACTGCCGATCGTGTTAACACCATGATTCAGGAAGCTATAGCAAATGCGTTGGAAGCGGACCGAGCTGGGAGAAATCAGGATCCAGGAAGGAACGCGGGGAGACAGCAAGCCCCGAGGGTGTGTACCTATTCTAGCTTTATGAAGTGCGGTCCCACGTAGTTCCGTGGAACGGGTGGAGCTTTAGAACTTAGACGATGGTTGGAAAAGGTTGAAAGCACGTTTGAAATCAGTGGTTGTGCAGAAGCAGATAAAGTAAAGTTTGCAGCAGCTACGTTTCTTGATGATGCGTTAAGTTGGTGGAATACCCAGGTAGCTACGGTTGGATTGGCTGTAGCAAATGCAAGGACGTGGAGTGCGACCAAAGCTTTGTTGACCAAGAAGTTTTGCCCAGAGGAGGAATTGGGGCAATTGGAGGACGAATTGAGGCATTTAACCTTGAAGAACAACGATATAGCTGCTTACACCAGGAGATTCAATGAGTTAAGTCTTTTGTGTCCGGACATATTTGCCAATGATGCCAAGAAAATG
The DNA here is from genome assembly GCA_025667525.1 of Glebionis coronaria. Taxonomy (NCBI): domain Eukaryota; kingdom Viridiplantae; phylum Streptophyta; class Magnoliopsida; order Asterales; family Asteraceae; genus Glebionis; species Glebionis coronaria. The sequence goes on along the minus strand of CM046881.1, from coordinate 458,717,806 downwards.
AAGCAGTATATAAAGGGTTTATCTAGCAATATCAAAGGTGAAACAACTTCGTCAAAACCTAGAACGTTTGATGAAGCGGTTCAAATGGCTCACGCTTTGATGGACGTTAAGCTTCAGGACAAGCAGAATTACATTGCCGAAGGCAACAAAAGGAAATGGGAGGCAGCACAAGGCAATCAATCCCAAGGCCAGAACCGAGGTGGAAATCGAAACAACCATGGGCCGAACCGTAATCAACAGTTTAATCAGAGAAGGAACGAAGGGATGAGGGCAGTGACGAATCCTAGAGGTGTGAAAGTGAATCCCCATTGTGGAAAGTGCAACTTGTATCATGTTGGAAATTGCCCGCCGGCATGCGGCAAGTGTGGAAAGGCAGGTCATACGACTTCTAGTTGTCGAACGGGAGGAGTAGCCACTGGGGCTAATGCTATCAGGATGAGAGGATGTTATAGTTGTGGAGAAAGAGGGCATGTGCAAGCGAATTTCCCGAAGGCAGGAAACAGGCGGGGAGGTAATAATGCGGCAGCTGTGTATCAAGTGGGAACTGCTGATAAACCACAGGGTCCAAATGTGGTTACCGGTACGTTTTTGCTAGACGCTTGTTATGCTAGTATTTTATTTGATTCTGGCTCCGACAAGAGTTTTGTAGACGTTAGATTTAGTCGTCATATCGATAGAGAACCGGTGTTGTTAACGACTAGTTATAATGTTGAATTAGCCGATGGAAAAATTGTTAGCACAAATTCTATACTGAAAGGGTGTACCTTGAAGTTAGGAAATTACGCTTTTGATATCGACTTATTTGAACCTTGCAATTGATCTGTTCCAGTGTATACTCAAAGATCGATCTAAGATCAGGGTATCATCAACTGCGTGTAAGAGGGGAGGATATTCCTGTAACCGCCTTTCGTACGCGGTATGGACACTTTGAATTTCGAGTGATGCCGTTTGGGTTGACGAACGCGCCTACTGTATTCATGGACCTTATGAATCGCGTGTGCAAGCCGTATCTAGATAAGTTTGTTATTGTTTTCATCGATGACATACTTATTTACTCTAAGAGTAAGGAGGAGCACGAGAAGCACCTAAGAAAGATTTTGGAGTTGTTAAGGAAGGAGAAGCTGTATGCAAAATTCTCTAAGTGTGAGTTTTGGTTGGAATCAGTACAGTTTCTAGGTCATGTGATTGATAGTGAGGGAGTTCGTGTGGATCCTGCTAAGATCGTAGCGATCAGGGAATGGTCAGCACCGACGACGCCGACTGAAGTTCGACAATTTTTGGGTTTAGCTGGGTATTATAGAAGGTTTATCGAAGGATTTTCGTTGATTGCGAAACCATTGACGCGGCTTACCGAAAAGAATAGGGTGTATGAATGGGGAAATGAGGAAGAGCTTGCTTTCGAAACGCTCAAGGATAAGTTATGTTCCGCGCCGATTTTATCATTGCCTGAAGGAACCGAAGACTTCGTAGTGTATTGTGATGCGTCTCGTAAAGGTTATGGAGCGGTATTAATGCAACGTGAAAAGGTGATAGCTTACGCGTCGAGGCAATTAAGGAAGAATGAGGAGAACTACACGACGCACGATTTGGAATTAGGAGCGGTAGTTTTTGCGTTGAAATTGTGGAGACACTATCTGTATGGGACAAAGTGTGTTGTATTCACTGATCACAAGAGTTTGCAGCACATTTTAGATCAAAAGGAGTTGAATATGCGACAAAGACGATGGGTTGAACTATTGAGTGATTATGACTGCGAAATTCGCTACCACCCTGGGAAGGCGAATGTTGTAGCGGATGCATTGAGTAGGAAAGAACGGGAGAAACCTTTGAGGGTTAGAGCTTTAGTGATGAGTGAGAGCGTTGACTTAACCGAAACCATACTGAAGGCTCAGGAGAGAGGTTTAATGAAAGGGAATGTTGAAGCCGAGAACTTGGGACGAATGTTGAAACCTCTTTTTGTGATTAGGTCTGACGGACTAAGATATTTTGAAAATCGAATTTGGTTGCCATTGTGTTCATCTGAGGAAGGAAAGCCTGGAGTTCGAGAATTGGTTATGAATGAGTCGCATAAGTCGAAGTATTCGATACATCCTGGATCGGATAAAATGTACCACGACCTGAAGAAAGTCTACTGGTGGCCGAATATGAAGGCAGATATTGCTCGTTACGTCAGTAAGTGTTTGACTTGCGCGAAGGTTCAGGCAGAACATAAGAAACCATCTGGATTGTTGGTACAACCGGAAATCCCAGAATGGAAATGGGAGAAAATCGCAATGGATTTCGTGACGGGTTTACCTAGGACTCCTAGTGGAAGCGATATGATATGGGTAATTGTGGATAGGTTGACGAAATCTGCTCATTTCTTACCTATGAAGAAGACAGACAGCATGGAAAGACTCGCCAGCGTGTACGTGAAGGAGATCGTCTGTAGACATGGAGTGCCGTTATCGATCATTTCGGATCGCGACAGTAGATTTACGTCGGAATTTTAGAAATCACTTCAACGTGCGATGGGCACTGAACTGAGTTTAAGCACGGCTTATCACCCGGAAACTGACGGCCAGAGTGAACGAACGATTCAAACGATGGAGGACATGCTCCGAGCATGCGTGATTGATTTTGGAGGAAGTTGGGAACGCCACTTGCCTCTAGTAGAATTTTCGTACAATAATAGTTATCATGCGAGTATCAAAGCGGCACCGTTCGAAGCATTGTACGGAAGGAAGTGTAGATCGCCTGTGTGTTGGAGTGAAGTAGGGGAAAGTCAATTGACTGGACCCGAAATGGTTTTAGAAACGACAGAGAAGATCGTGCAGATCAAGAACCGACTACTTGCTGCGAGAAGCCGACAGAAGAGTTATGCTGATAACCGAAGGAAACCCTTGGAGTTTGAAGTTGGAGATATGGTTATGCTCAAGGTATCGCCGTGGAAGGGTGTAATTCGTTTTGGGAAGAAGGGAAAGTTGAGTCCGAGGTATATTGGACCATTTAAGATCGTTGAACGAATTGGACCGGTAGCGTACAAGTTAGAATTGCCGACCGAGCTTAGTGCTATTCATGACACGTTTCACGTATCGAACCTGAAGAAGAGTTTGGCGGACAAGGAATTGGTGATTCCTTTGGACGAGATTCGACTAGACGACAAAATGCACTTTGTGGAAGAACCTGTGGAAATTATGGACCGGGAGGTCAAGCGGTTGAAGCGTAGTAGGATTCCTATTGTGAAGGTCCGATGGAATTCCAAGCGTGGACCGGAATACACTTGGGAACGTGAGGACTTTTTCAAGGAAAGGTATCCTCATCTGTTCCAGTAGAACGAAATGTGAGTCCAAGAAGAGGCGAGCGCCGGGACGTCGCTCTCTTTAAGGAGGGGTGGATGTGACACCCTAGAATCGAGGTCATTAACGATACCCTAAATTACGCTAATTTTTGAAATTTTTAATAAATTTTAATTTCTATACTTATAAGTATTTTGGTTAAAGCCGATGTTCGAGGTTATAATTTTTACGTTTGACGTTTTAAGAAGGACGATGACGATTACGATCCCGAGCGATGCCCAATTTTATATAATTTTTGACGATTTATCGATAATGTAATTTTTCGAGAATTTTATTTACGGTTCGTGTTAAGTTGAGTCGGGTGAGTTTTATAGCCTTCCGAGTACATTTAAAGTATCCCAAAAATATTTTGGAGCGTTCGGGAAGATTTCCGACTCCCGTAAAATTTTCAAAATTGACAAATGAGTCGAACCCGCAAAGTTTTGAGGACGTTTTTCATTTAAGGCCAAAAGAAGTTAAAAATTGCAACAAGGCCCCTCCTAACCCACCAAAAAGGCCAAAATTGAAACACACACAAACACATACAACACTTGCACCAAAAATCAAACACTCACCCTCTCCTCTCTCTCTCAAACCGACGGACACCCCTAGACACCACCAAAATTCACCAAAAATCTTCTTCCACTTGATTTTTCAAAAATCTAAGGTTAGACCACACTTAGTTTGGTCATTCCCCACATGTTCATGTGCTCAAATCCCACATGCATTGATAAAAATTTTTCAAGATTTTTCCATATGAACCAAATTCGTTTTTGAGGCTAAATGAGCTAATGCATGTTGATTTTAAGTGTTATGGATGCAAGAACACCAAGAAAACCCACCAAAATTAATTTGGTTGTGGTGATTTGGTCACCCAAACCCCACGGCAATGGGGGTGTTTGGGGAGCCATGGTGGTTGTTGATCTTGCATGTTGTTATTATGTTTGGTTATTTGTTTTATGATGTTTTACATAGGTTTTATTAGTTGCATGTACATTTCTTTGAAGTTTTGATTTTGAGATTGATTGATCAATAGGGGTAGGATTGAAATTTTATGTTAGGATATATTTGGGAAGGCTTAGGATGATGTTTAGTGTTGGTTAGAAGGCTTGGAATCGAGTCTAAGTGCGTTTTTGGTATGGTCATTTTTAGGCAGAAACATTTGGTCCATTTTATAAAAATGATTTTTGTTCCAGGTCTTGAAAACTAAATGTAGTGATAGAGGGTCTTTCTAGCTTTAATTTGGTATAAGGTAGAGCCCGTGACTCAAAACGAGCTAAAAGTTATGACATTTTAAAGATCGGGTACCGGGAGACGAGGACTTTCATAATCCGAATTTGTGTAAAGTTTTAGTCAAATCCCGAGGGTCACAAGTATAAATTGGTAAATGGTCAAGGGTCAAAATTTAGTCCCTAACCTGTGTAAATGGGTCTATATGTTGACTTAGGAGTCAAAGAAGTCAAAGGTATTTTTCATATAGGTCAAAGTGGTCAAAATTGGTCGAAGCGCAATTTCAGCCCGTAAAATGTAGTCGTGGAAAAGAGTTGCGTAACGGGTCGTAAAAGTAAAAACTTTTATTGGGCTTAAAAACATGTTATCTACAGGTCTTATAGGATTTTTGGAAATTTTGTCAAATTTTATAAGTGTGGTTAAAATAAGGTAAAACAGCCCGTACTTTAGTCGAGTACCGGCGAGAATGAGTAAAAATGGATAACGTAACTAATGAGAACGAATGGTATAGAATGAGTGATACTTGTTGTTTTTGTTTTTGGCGTGAGTTATACTTGTCCTAAGAGACTTGTATATATGTATTTTATACAGTACCGTAAGTATTAAGATGAGATTACTCATTACGCGTTATTTGTGATAGGTGTTGATTTAACCGGGCATCCGTTACGTCGTCAGTGATCATCCCTCGAACTACCGACTACTTAAGATATAAGGTGTGAATTTATAGCCTCGCTTATATTATTTCAAATTGTTTTACCCGCGAGGGAAATGCATGCTAGTTTTTAAAAGGAACGTATATCATGAATGATTGTTAGACCCGAAAGTTGCCTTAGAAATTGTGTTGAGTACCAAAGTTGCAAAAGTCCCTAAAATCATGAACTATTAACTATTGTCCTGCCCTCGAGTAGGGGGAAATAGCCGCTTATGCAATTTGTAGTACTACGGGGTTAACGACCCAATGCTAGCCGAGAAGCTGTACTTATAGTAAGTTCTGCGGTAGATTATTTTGTATGAGAAATAAGGTATAATTGCAACTGATGCCTTTAGAAGGGGCACTGGTTTCATCTGAATCATGCCGGTATATTTACGCGGGTGATTGAGTTAACGGATTAGTGTCATGAGCTTAAACACGAATTGTCAGTATCCTGATTATAGTTTGTTTGATCGACAAGACTATAAATGATCACGAATGGTTTTTATTATATATACGTTCAAATGGATTGTAAAACCTATGAATTCCACTCAACGTTTTCGTTGACCAAATTTTTGGCATGTGTTTCAGGTAACCGCTGAGGTGTAGGATGGAGCATGCATGGGATGGATGTTGTGTGTACGGCTTGGAGTCCGCTTGTTTTTCCCTCCTTTTTCTACTTAAACAATTTTTAAGTTTAATGTTATGTTGTCGTAAAACTGAAGTTTTGGGTTGAGATTCATGGGGACCGAAAACGCTAAACTCTGTGCACTATTTGGGGTTGGAAAAACTGTGGACATGTATCATCTAACAATTTTAAATTTCAAAGTTTTAAGTTGACGTCTTTTTAGAGTCGTTTGATATATCTTGTGTGAAATGAATACTGTGTAGCACCCATTGTTGTAGTTCCGCTGCGCATAACAATTGTGGGGGTGTTACAGTTTATTACTACTTGAGGTGGCAAACCAATAATCGGTCGTCCCTCTCAATATACGCACAAGCACGCGGGGAACCGAGGTGGCACAAAGCACTTAAACACCTTTTTCCTTAGACGGCATTTTATAGCTCGTCACCTTATACCCACCTTATAGTTTGTATAAATCAAGTTCAAACTTTTTATTAGTATTTATCTATTTTGCTTTTTTTTTTGTTTTGGATTCGAATACAATAGTTGAGTGATGAAATCTCAACTAAAGTTTGCGTTTTCACGCTTTTGGAGGTAGGTAAATTTATTATTCTACGTAATATAATATATTAGCCTCAAAAAACACGAAAAACGATATTTATATTATATATATAGAAAAATAACAAAAATTTCCAAGGATGGAAAGGGTATTCAAATCAACAATCAACAAATTGCCACGAAAGAATCGTACACAATTTCCCCGACAGCGGTGCCAAAATTTTTGATGTGTGAGAAACGTGTAGGTGTATTTTAATGTAATACGTTATAGAGCAAGTAGAAGAAATTACCTTTAGAAAAAAGTAATAATCTAAAACTCGCTAAAGACGGATTAATTAAATACGAGAGTGATCCCGGTTCGTTGTACACGAAGAAATTATGAATTTGAGACTTTCGTTTTGATTTGGACAATTAACTTGAATGGTTTCGGTTTTTATCTAAAAATCCTACCTTTTTTTATTAAAAGTGCATGAATCGCTAAAATAATTCTAAAAGACGAATTAATTCTATATTATTTTTTTGTTTTATTTTATATTTAAACTAATAAATTGTAGCTAATATAGTTAAACAATATTAATATTAAAAGTAATTATGTATTTTTTTTATTTAAACTAATGAATTGTGACAAATTTTAAATAAAAAATTTATTATAAAAAGTAATTATATATATATATATATATATATATATATATATATATATATATATATATATATATATATATATATATATATATATATATATATATATATATATATATATATATATATATATATATATATATATATATATATATATATATATATATATATAACTTTACAACCAAAAAAAATTATGAAAGAAAAACGTTTTATAACTACAATGGTAGTACAAAATAAAACGTATAACAAATAGTTAAGGCAATATTTAAACGAAAAGTGCCATTAACTCAGTTGGTTGAGTCTATGGATCTATGAAAAGCAGGTCTCGAGTTCGAGACCTGTTGGTGACAAACTTTTTATTAGCAATAAATTTTTAGTTCTCATCAAAGTGATCAATGAGAAAAGTCTAAACTCCCACTCTGAGGACAGAAATGGTAGCAAAATCAATCCGAATACCCCAAACGTGGGTCAGCTTAGCAAAGAACAGGTTTATTCATTTTAAGCAATAAAAGCACTTCATGAACTATATAAAACCAGCAAATAAGGAATAGCACAACTAATAAGCTATAACAGTTTAAACTCAGCAGACACAAGTAACAAATCTACAACAATAATTAACCAGCAAGTAAATCAAAAACAACCAAAAACTCAAATAAGAACAACAGCAAATCAAATAACTCTAACACATGCATATCACAATAAAAAGAAATACTTCAAATAATCACAAGTTCCAAATTAATCAATAACTAAACATAAATAATAAACATATCAACAACAGATTTCTAGCCACAGATATTCAAGTAAAACACTACCAAAATGTATTAAGAACAGATTTATGAAAACACAAACACCCTTATATTAGTAGACTAAGAACTAATACACAGCTACGATGAAAACTAGTGAGCAAATCTAAAGACAGTAGCTAGTGATATGTCATTACAGTGAAACGAATAGCAATACATCAGCAGGAAACTCAAAGCACCAACAATTCAACAATTCCTAGAAGCTACTACAGAAACTGAATAACGCAAATTAGCTAACGCAACTTAAACAAGACTACTGCTACAATCAAACTTTAACTATAAACAAAACACCCAGCAGCTAGCTTAATAAATTCTAGATATCATTCCACTTATCAAACGAATCAACAAAAAAATGAATGCATCTAACTTAAACAACTATAGATTCAGTAGTATAACATACTACGAAATCAACATCAGCAGTAAACGTTTAAACAACAAAAAGCAAAGCTAAAGCAAAAAATTCTATCACAGATCTATATCATTATCATGATTTCGACAAATCAAAACTTAAATCAAACATAATCACACTACAAATATCTAACTAACAACTTTATTCTAATATTTCAGAAAATAAAAGGCGCTTAACCTGCTCATTCGAAGTAAAAAACCGTTGATGACGTAGCTCAGCGCTGAGCTGGTTAAACCCAATAACTATACTCGATAGAATTCAGCACCCACATCGCATAAAGGAACAAACAAGAACCGTCATCATCTCACCAGCATCCATATTTTAATGTTTATCCAGTGGGGATAAACATATATCCCTAATTCTAGCTCAATCGTTCAAATAAGCTATGGTTTGAGCTTATACAAACAATACTTCATTATAACATCAGCTTATTATAGATTTAGATTGCATATATTTTAACAAAATAAACTAACGCGAGATAAAAAGATAATGAAACTGAAAATTAACTTTTATTAAATCAAATCCATCATTACAATATTTTAAAGAAGGAAAAATACAATTTTTATCTAAAAACTAACATTATAACAGTAAGTAGAAAACGGATAAAAATACAGAATATGAAAGGGGTATTTACACTCGAACCCGAGGTGTTGGGGGTGAGGAGTTTGTTGGTGATGAACGATCTTCAGCCCTTAGATCATCTTTTCATCCCACTCTCTCCTGTTTGTTTTGATCAAACGGTTGTTATACGCCCTCCATCACACAGATCGCCAACATGGCGTAATCTGTGCTAGTTTTGATCTGCGGTGTTAGGGTGTGATTGGTTCTTTGTTAGGATGGCAGTGGATTGGCCAATCATAGGCCTTTGATGACGAATCCAAGTGTCACGTTGGAGCTTGGCACTTGGTATCTTCGTGATTACACGCAACCCTTCTTCCTCCTTTTTCTGAATAACCTCGCGTGGCTTTCAATCATGGATTTAATTAATAACCCCTATATATTAGGGTTCTTATTGTGCTCATGGTTCTTCCCCTTTCTCTCTTCTCGTCTCTCTTTATTTTCTTTCCTTTATTTTGTGTTTGACCAAAAACTTTGACTCATAAGTTAATAAAAATTTCCACCGTCTTATTTTTTCCTTCTTGATGGGCTTGACCCAAAGTTATAGACTTTGGTCAAAGTATAGACGTTCATCCTTCACTTATTCTTCTTGGGCTTTTGACCCACGAAATCTTGACTTGGGCTTGTTGATACATATTTAACCAAAATACTCTCCATATCTTCATAAATGGGCTTTCAAGCCCATTAAGCTTAAGTGGGCCCCACTAAAACTTAAATTTTTTGATAACAATCCCGTCTTTTGGCTTTTCATGAAATCTTCAAACTCGTGTCGGTTTTTGTTGGTTTTTGTGAACTTGGTACCTACACACATGAAACAAGAAAACATTTGCAAATACAAGGCTATATTCATATTAAATAAGCATTTAGAGTTCGCTTTGAGATATAAATGATATGAGTATTTCACTCATATCAACCTCCCCCTTGCTAATCAATTGCCGTGTCCTCACGCAATGATAAAATAAAGCAACTAACTACACTTTTATTCAACTTTTGACACTTTATTTTACAAAGACATAATGTATTGCTTTCATTATTGAGAAATAACTTTTAGCATCAGAAAACTCGAATAGATTCATCGTCTTCGAATTTTCACTCTTTCCATACCAAGTTTTAAAACAAGATCATTGTCAATCATAAGTTCCTATGTTAAGACCACTCATACAAGTAATTTGTGTAAAACTCAATATTTTTTATTCCTAGTTGTATCTCTAGATTTTAAAGATTTGTCATTCACCCATAGGATCATTTGACTTATTTAATAATTATTAGTCCAAAAATAAAGACAAAAACGGTGTAAACCCAACACTTAGAACCTAACCTCATCCTCAAAAACCGTTGTCACTAAAGAAAGCCCACATCAAGGATAACTTAACACGATTTTAGGAATGAATTCCCGGATCCGAAATTTGGCTAATAGGACTACTTAAGCAACAATGATTCCTCCAAAGTTGATTTGACTTTATTAATGGAGTTAGCAACATTTACATCATATACCTTGAGGCTCTTTAAGATGTAAAAGTGCTCCTTATCTATGGTCCACACCCTAAGGTTCCTTGAACCATAAACAAGGAAATTGACATTCATCATCACCTCACACCCTAAGGCTCTTTGAATTAATGATGAAGTAATTTTTATTAAACACTTCACCATGTCATACACCTTAAGGCTCTAATGACAAGGCTAGTGCTACATGACTCCCACTCGAAGGCTCATAGAGAACATGTTTTTATTTATTCTTCTTTATTTATGATACATATAGTAAGCCAAATTCCACAATCCTATGATCAAAAAGTCTATCACGCTGACACCCTCAATGTGTTCTTACTTTAATTACAAAGGAAGAAAAAGAAGGAGTTAAGAGCTAATATATTGAACCCAAACTGCTAAAAACTTCATTTATTAAACAATTAAATTATTCAAGCGTGTAAAATAAATAAAAAGAGAAAGAGCCACACAAAAACTTATATAAGGAAGACTTAATCTCAAAACTTATGATCAAGTCTATCATTTCTTGTTCTGCATATTGTAAAATCTCAAAGATGTGAGATAATGGATACTTAGCCTTACAAGTCTAAATAAAGACTACATTAAATCAATGTTTTGGGTTTTCAAGTCATCTATAGGATCTTGCATCTTCTTAGACTTTTTCAAGTTTAAAATTTACGTTTTAAAGTTCCTTTGATAAATGACTTTCTAGGATCAATTATAGGAACTTGCGAAAAGTTCTTGTTCTTTAACCCTTTCGAGTTAAGACTTTCGCATTTTAAAGTTCCCCATATAAAAGTCTAGCAAAACTCGATTTAAGAAAGTTAAGGAATGAGCTAAGGTAAAAACCGATCGAGTCAAAAACTATTCTTATTTTCTCCAACGGAAAGCCTACATTTGTGTCAAAAACACTTATTTTCTTTATTATTAAACCCGAAATTTCACTAGAAATTTAAATTTTTATGAAAAACGACACTATTACGTTTGAACACGACAAAAGCAAGTGCAAGCGATTATATCGACTGACTCCCCATGCTAAAACCAAACATTGTCGTCAATGTTTCCTAGCACAAGAATAACACCCCCATGCTAGAACACGAAGAGTCGAATGCAATAGTTCTAACATGGTAAGAGTACGCAAATCTATAAGCCGTTTATTAATTATGCTTTAAGATAAAACGTTAGTCGATAAAAATCAAAGGATAACGAATTCCCCATTTGACAATCAAAGTATAGAAGCTCGAGTGGACCGGGCAAAGACCAAACACGAGAGTCTTCAATGATTAGGGAAATACCTAAGATTCACATTACAACAAAACACGAGCACGAGCTTGAAAAGATCAAGCCATTATTAGTGTTAGAAAATAGAAAGAAGATAGAATGTATGGAAATCCTCCATAAGGCACCTCGTTATTGGTAACCGAGTCATGAGCGTGACTCGGTCCCCACATTCATTGGTACTTACGGAAAGTTTGGAGATCCAGAACAACCTCCGTAGGTATTTCCCCTCCAAAATAGTGCTTAACTCAATGACCATTCACCTTAAAGTTAGGCCCGTCTTTTTGAGCTAGCTCAACGGTGCCATAAGGGAAAACTTGTGAAATGGTGAATGGTCCGGACCAACGGGACTTAAGCTTGCCCGAGAAAATCTTAAGTCTAGAGTTGAATAAGAGGACTTGACCACCGACATTGAAAATGTGGTTTTTGATCTTAGAGTCATGAATCCTCTTATTCTTCTCTTTATAGATCAAAGAGTTCTCATAAGCTTGATCCCTTAATTCACTTAGTTCATTCAATTGAACCTTGCGATGATCACCTGCGGTCCTTAAATCGAAGTTACAATGTTTTAGAGCCCAATACGCCTTATGTTCGAGTTCAATTGGCAAGTGGCATGCCTTTCCGTAGACCAACCTAAATAGTGTGCAACCAATAGGAGTCTTATAGGCCGTACGGGAGGCCCACAAAGCATCGTCCAATTTATCCGACCATGAAGTGAGATTTTCACCAATAGATCGCTCCAAAATCCGCTTAAGAGCACGTTTGAAACCTCCACTTGACCACTCGTTTGAGGGTGATAAGCCGTCGAAAGTCGATGAGTGAAACCATATTTCTTTAGAACTTTTTCAAATTGTCCATTACAAAAATGGGTCCCTCGGTCACTTATTATAGCCCGTGGAGTTCCAAACCTAGCAAAGAGTTGTTTCAAAAGTTTTACCACTACTCGAGAATCATTTGTAGGCAAAGCCTTAGCTTCAACCCATTTTGACAAATAGCCCATGGCTACGAGAATATACTTATTTCCTTTTGATGATGGAAATGGCCCCATAAAATCGATTCCCCATACGTCAAAGATTTCACAAACTTGTATTATGTTTTGGGGCATTTCATCCCTTTGTGAATTCTTTCCTTGACGTTGAAAAGCATCACAAGTCTTGATCAAGTCATGGGCATCTGGATATATGGAAAGCCAAAAGAAACCGGCATCAAATACTTTTTTCGCGGTGGAGTTGGCACCATGATGTCCCCCGGTGGGTCCTTCATGACAAGCTTTAAGAATATCTTTAGCTTCTTTGCCAAATACATAACTACGAATCACTTGATCCGCGCACACTCGAAACAAATAGGGGTCTACCAAAAAATAGTAAGATATGTCCTTGAAAAATTTCCGTTTTTGTTGGGACGACATACCCTTAATCAAGAAATTTCCCGCATGGTAATTTGCGATATTCGCAAACCATGGGGTACTATCATCACTACGAAAATCAATCATACCAAACGTCTTGAGAGGTAATGTTTCATTAATTTCCTTGTTCTCTCCATCGCTTTGGTGAGGATTCTCAAGTCTAGATAGATGATCGGCCGCGAGATTCTCGATTCCTTTTTTGTCAAGAATTTTGACATTAAATTCTTGAAGGAGGAGAATCCACCAAAGCAATCTCGGCTTTGCATCTTGTTTATTAAGAAGATATTTGATAGCCGAGTGGTCCGTATACACTATGGTTTTAGACAAGAAGAGGTATGGTCTAAACTTTTCGAAAGCATATACAATCAAAAGTAACTCCTTTTCCGTTTTAGTATACTTAGTTTGAGCATCCGTCATAGTCTTACTTGCATAGTGTATAGGTAAGAAATGTTTGGTCATACGTTGCCCCAAAACCGTACCTACCGCGTAATCACTAGCATCACACATTATTTCAAAAGGTAGATCCCAATCCGGGGAAACTAAAATTGGTGATTCGGTTAATTTCTTTTTAAGCGTCTCAAAGGCTTTGATGCACTCATCCGAAAAGAAGAATGGAGTCTCTTTTTCCAAAAGATGGGTCATAGGCCGAGCTATCTTAGAGAAGTCTTGGATAAAACGTCTATATAAGCTGACATGGCCGAGAAAACTCCTAACTCACTTAACGGTGATGGGTGGAGGTAATTTGGCAATCACGTCGAGTTTGGCCCTATCTACCCCAATACCAGCCTTAGAAATCTTATGTCCTAAAACAATGCCTTCTTTGCACATGAAATGGCATTTTTCATAGTTAAGCACGAGATTTGTTTCCTCACAACGTTGTAACACTCGTTCCAAGTTAGAGAGACATGAAGTAAAAGACTCCCCAAAAACCGAGAAATCATCCATGAAGACTTCCATGGTTTTCTCAATTATATCATGAAAAATAGCCATCATACACCTTTAGAACGTTCCCAGAGCATTACATAACCCAAACGACATCCTACGATAAGCAAATCTTCCATAAGGACAAGTGAATGTGGTCTTTCCTTGATCACGAGGGTCTATAGGAATTTGGAAATAACCGGAAAATCCATCTAAGAAGCAATAGAATTCATTTCCCGCTAGTCTCTCTAACATTTGATCCATAAAAGGTAATGGAATATGATCCTTCCTAGTGGCATCATTAAGCTTTATATAGTCAATACAAACACGTCATCCGGTCACGAGTCTAGTAGGAATCAATTCATTATCCTCATTAGTCACTACCGCTATTCCTCCTTTCTTTGGAACACAATGCATGGGGCTAACCCATGGGCTATCGGAGATAGGGTAGATCATTCCTGCGTCTAGAAGTTTCATAACTTCCTTTTTTATCACCTCATGAATCTTTGGATTAACCTTTCTTTGGTTTTGAATAGCGTGTTTATAATCTTCCTCCATTAAAATTTTATGAGTACAAAATTTTGGGTCAATACCCTTGATGTCGGAGATTTTCCATGCAATGGCTCGTTTATGTTTCTTTAAAACCTTAATAAGTTCCTCCTTTTCATTATCTTTTAATCCTTTAGCAACAATCACCGGTAATTTATCCGTTCCCTCAAGAAAAGCATACTCCAAATGAGTGGGAAGATCCTTACGTTCTAGTTCAGGTGCTTATCAAGAGAGGTTTTCACTTTTGTTTCATTTTCGTTCACAACTTTAATTTCCATAGGAGGTGATTGAAAAGGATCTTCATTCAAAAATTCTTCAAGCAATTCGATATCTCCATCCGTATCATGATAATCCTCATCATACGTCAATGGCAAATCCGGTGTGCTAAGAAAATCATAAACCTCCTCCAAGATAAAATCACTAGCCCCTAATAGCGTAAGGGGTGGAGAAGAAAGGGCAATAATAGGATCCGATAGAGAAGGATTGCCACTTTCGGAATTAGCCGAGAATCCAAGCACTTCTTGAGAATATTCCTTATAAGCAACGTCAATCATATCGACTCGACTGATTGACTCCCCGAAATGCTCATAAGAATACTTAGAAACGTGCCCGATATCAAAGGTAACGGTCTCATCATCAAAACTTAAGGTCATTTTTCCACTTTTCATGTTAATTAAGGCACTAGATGTACTCAAAAATGGTCTTCCTAAAATCAACGGCACACGTGAATCTTCGGGGTAATCGACAACTATAAAATCCACCGGAAAATGAAGCTTCCCTACCTTAACAAATACATCCTCGGCTATACCTACCGAAAGGACGGTCGATCAATCCGCAAGCTCGAGAGTCATTCTAGTAGGCGTGAGCTCGGGAAGTGATAACCTTTTCCACACGGAAAGAGGCATCAATTTATTGCTAGCGCCAAGATCGGCTAATGCTCAACATTCTTTCATTTCCAGAAATTCACAAGGGATAAGAAATCTTCCGGGGTCTCCAAGTTTTTCGGGTAGCTTTTTGGTGAGAACCGCCGAACAATTAGCATCAAGAGAATGATTAAGCTCTTCAAGCTTCCCTTTATCGCTAATCAGTTTCTCGAAAGTCAAAGCAAACTTTGGCATGTAAAGCAATGCATCCGCGAAACTCACATTAAAGTGACGTTGCTTAAACATCTTAAGAACTGTATACATTTGAGAAATTAATCTTTCGTGGAGCTTCTCTTGGTTAAGTCTCGAAGGGTAGCGTAGTGTGGGTTTAGTCTTCGGAATCTCGGGTTCTGGAATAGGCATATGGTCTACCTTTGGTGGATTAGGAATTTCCTTTTCTTTAACCACCTCGGGTTCT
Organism: Glebionis coronaria; assembly: GCA_025667525.1. NCBI lineage: Eukaryota > Viridiplantae > Streptophyta > Magnoliopsida > Asterales > Asteraceae > Glebionis > Glebionis coronaria. The sequence goes on along the minus strand of CM046881.1, from coordinate 458,701,937 downwards.
TGCTCCACTTCCCTCACCGGAGAGGTACTAACTTGTAGAAGCAAAGGTCCGTATAAAGCCTTCCCACTACATGTGGTAATAGCGTTTATCTCACCCTTTGGGCTTGGAATAGTGTTGCTAGGTAAGCCACCCAAAGAAGAGGAGGGTTTGTTCATTATTGCTTCAAACATCAAAAGTATTTTGTTCTCAAATTTAGCTTGATTTCCCTCAATACGGTTCTGGTTTTGCTTTAATCGAGTTTCATTAAGCTGAATCTTGTTATTTTACCCCTTGATTGTATTTTTAAAATCGATTTTCAAAGTGTTCATTTGTCCTTGAAGATTATTTTGAAAAGCTTTCAAGTTTGCCTCATTTATTTTGATATAGCTTAACAAATCATTTTGATTATTGTTTTGAAATCCTTGATTGTTATGATTGCCATGAAATCCATTTCCTTGATTAAAATTTCCTTGGTTACCACGGTTAAAATTATTCCCATTTTTTCCATTGTTGTATCTATTTTGAACCGGTGGAGCAACATGGTTTTGACGAGGAGCTTGACCGTTAGGGCCATAAGTTCCCGCCGCCGCAAAAGCACTAGCTTGATCAAACCCCGTGGTTGAACAAGCATAATTTGGATGTAATCCACCACATAATACACAAAAGTTCTCAACCGCATTAATCGATCCATGAGGATTATTCCTAATCTCATTCAAAATCGTGTCAATCTTAGAGTACAATCTAGCAATCTCGGGATTAGATGAATTCACATGAGAAACAACCGGTGTGTTTCGTGAATATTGAACTCTAGATTTATTCTCAATGATACCCCACGCGTCTCTCGGAGTTTTTCTTAAAAGATTACCACCCGCGGCGGCATTTGAAGAATCTTGTTCAACCATATTAAGTCCATTATAAAAAGTATTTATTTGGTGTAACTCCGTGAAACCGTGGTGTGGACATTGTCTCAACAAATCCTTAAACCTTTCCCAAGCATCTCCAAACGATTCATGCACTATTTGTTCAAATCTAGTTATTTCGTTCTTAATGTGAGTTGTTTTAGATGATGGAAAGAAGTAATTCATGAACTTAGACACTATATCGTCCCATGTCAAAATCGAAGCCGGTGGTTCCTTTTCATACCAACGCTTAGCCTTTCCCTTGAGCAAGTACGGAAAAAGCATGAGCTTAATCGCGTCAGTCAACACATCTATAAACTTGAGAGTCAAGGTGATACGAAGAAAATTCCGAATGTGAGAATGCAGGTTATCCGTCTCATTGCCTCGAAATTGGTTGGCACGAATGAGTGATAAAAGACCCGTCTTAATCTCATAATTATCCGCCAAAATAGCCAGCACAACGATTGCTTCACCGTACCCTTCGGTGGGTGCACGAAGCAATTCCTCCATTGTTCGGTTATCAACCATATTAACAACAATAGTTGGAAGCTCGGGTTCCACTACTCGTTGTTGACGATTTCGATTCCTTCGAGGAATGTTTTCAAGTCTATCGTGATTAATCAAAAGTCGATTAGAACGTAATTGCATAAACCAAAATGACGAGAATTTAGAGGGTTGAAGAAAAAAAAATAGATTAGAAGAAGATTACTTTTGTTATTATTCAAAATCAATCAAAGATTGATAAAAACAAGGAGTAAGAGTAATTACTATGGAAGAAGATGACCCTCGTTCGACTTTAAAACGTAGGTGAAAACCTAAACGTCTCGAGGTTCAATATGTAAACAACGACAAAAATAAGGTTTATTACTACTTGAGGTGGCAAACCAATAATCGGTCGTCCCTCTCAATATACGCACAAGAAAGCGGGGAAACGAGGTGGCACAAAGCACTTAAAAAACTTTTTCCTTAGACGGCATTATATAGCTCGTCGCCTTATACCCACCTTATAGTTTGTATAAATCGAGTTCAAACTTTTTATTAGTTTTTATCTATTTTGCCTTTTTTCTTTGTTTTGGATTCGAATACAATGGTTGGGTGATGAAATCCCAACTAAAGTTTGCGTTTTCACGCTTTTGGAGGTTGGTAAATTTATTGTTCTGTGTAATATAATATATTAGCAACAAAAAACACGAAAAACGATATTTATATTATATATATTGAAAAATAACAAAACTTTCGAATGATAAAAAGGGTCTTCAAATCAACAATCAACAAATCGCCACGAAAGAACCGTACACAATTTCCCCGGCAGAGGCGCCAAAATTTTTGATGTGTGGGAAACGTGTAGGTGTATTTTTAATGTAATACGTTATAGAGCAAGTAGAAGAAATTACCTTTAGGAAAAAGTAATAATCTAAAACTCCCTAAAGATGGATTAATTAAACACGAGAGTGATCTCGGTTCGTTGTACACGAATAAATTATGAATTTGAGACTTTCGTTTTGATTTGGACAATTAACTTGAATGGTTTCGGTTTTTGTCTAAAAATTCTACCTTTTTTTTATTAAAAGTGCATGAATCGCTAAAATAATTCTAAAAGACGAATTAATTCTATATTATCTAAAAATTCTAATAATTTGTAGCTAATATATTTAAACAATATTAATATTAAAAGTAATTATGTATATTTTTATTTAAACTGTTGGAAATACGTTTTTCCAAAGAAAGCCTCGGTCACATCATTAATAGCATAGCTAGCTAAAGATCACGAGCTATAGACTATTTAGGACATTGTAACTTGGAGTGACCTCCCTTAGGGGGAGATTGTTGGAAATACGTTTTTACGTATTTAGAAAGGATCGGTCACTACAACGACTTATACGTAGTATGGGCTCGTGATCCATTATGTTAAACAATATAGCCCACCAAGCCCACATGTAGGGTGGCTATATATACCCCCTCCTAGCATGTTAGGAGGGGCTGGTCATTTTGTTATTCTCACATTTTAACTTAATCAACCATTTCTCTCTTTCTCTCCTTTCTCTCTCTACCTTTCTCTCTCTAGTTCTTTCTTCTCCATTCATTCAATAGATAAATCATAACATTGCTAAGTCCTAAGAAACTATGGACCTACAATTGGTATCAAGAGCTATGGTTGAATCTTAGGATTGGCTTGGTTTTATCTATTTATTTTGTGGTCATTTTTTTTTTCTTTCGCTTCCAAATCCGGTATTACTTTTGATCTAGTATTGTTTTGGTATAATTTTTTCTTACTTTTGAATTTTATATTCACAATTTGTCACTGTAAAAATATCTTTCAGTTATTAAATAATTTTATACCTGCCTTTTTGTCTCGATCTGTGTTTTTCTTGTCTCGATTTGGGATTTCTCACAAAAATCTATAAAGTATCAGTTTTTTATAGTTTTTTTATCAACTTTTTGTATCCATCTGTTTCATTGTTTTGGATGTACATCCATCGGAAAAGGGTTTTAGTTTTCCGATATTTATTCCGATAACTTTCATCGGAAAAGGGTTTAAGGATTCCGACCATTTTTCCGATCCATATTCCGGCAGTTTTTGGTGATCAGTTATTCCAAAGGTTTTCCGATAGATATTCCGACTGCTGTTTTGCCGACACTCATTCCGATGGTTTTTTCACATTCCGATGATTTTTATGTATGACATTCCGATGATTTTGATAACTAAAACAAAAAGACTCATTCACTCGGTTCGACTCTTGACCACAACACACGTCACAAAAACTAAAACTAACTCAAAACAATCTCACAGTTGATACTTTGAAACCAACAAAGATAGGACACCTCACACTCGATTCACTCCTATCTCGTCTAAACTAACCACAACTCGCCTCTAACCAACACTCAAACATCCAACTATACAACATTCAAGACTCGAATAGAAACATAAAATATAAAAAGATCTCAGATTCATAATTTTTCGTGAGTTAGAAACGTCAAGATCTCAAAGATCTTAAACAATGCATGAAAATTAAAGTCATCATTGATCTGTCTTGAGGGTCAACCCCTATTTGTATTTTCGAAATACGAATAAGAAGGACTTATAACAAGTTTGTTACAATCCTTCCTTTATTCTGATCAAACGACGACATGCAATCCATTAATTAACCGAACCTACCCAAGATCTATCGAAGATCTGGAAGACTTTCCTTCTTGTTCTTAATAGATTAGAGCTTTGACTGAAAAATCAAAGTTGATGATTTGTTTCGAACTTAAATGGTTCGCGGGTTCTAGTTACGAGATGGAAATGTTGTGGTGTTCGCTTATCATCCTATGATTGTAGGATTTCGTACATCAGTTTGTAGATGTTGAATGAGACGGTTGTGATTAATTGAGATTGATTTGAGTTGAGATGGATAATTTGTGAGTTTTGATCAAAGATTGGATCTGGCTTTAGTGGTTGTAAGAGAGATGGGGGCGGAGTACTATATGTGATTAGGTTAAACTGTGTGAGGAAGATTAGGGTTTTGTTGGGTCTTATATACTTAGACCTTTCTATTGTTAACCCGGGTTGGGTATTGGACCGAGTAAACTCACAGGATGGGCCACGTTTTTGTTTGTTATTGTGATAGTAATAAAGTTGGGCCACGTCTTTTTGTTAACTGTGAGTTTGTATTTGTGAGATTGCATCGTGGGCCTTTTTTTATACTAGTATCTTTATGTAACGCTTGGGTTGGTTTTATGTTTTTGAAAGTAGCAAGAAGATACACGTGTGATATTATAGCCGGATATTACAAAGTGTCAAAGTGACGAGACAAAAAGACGCGACAAAGTGACAAGATTTATTTTTACGAGTCCGAGAAAAATGGCTCAAATTTTTAGTGGCTATGGATTTTTGATCGGGTATTGTTATTGTTTGAAAGTGAAGACGGATTATTCATCGTTAAGTAATCCTTACCTTATCTTTCATCGAATTTCAATGGATTGGTTGAATTCGACATCTCAAGAGGGAGAATCGCGTCACATGAAAGTTAAAGCTAGATATAGTAGAATGACTTTATTTCGACTACTTCGGTCCCATCTGTCGAACATCTCACTACTTAAAGAAGGAAGCGGATTTGTGACACTCTTCGGTCAAGATCGTACGTCCACCGAATTCTCCTCAAATTGAACCAACTACTAGAGCAAATCTACAAAGAAGACATTAATCAAATTGAATCCTCACATTCACTTCAAGTTCTAGCGCAACATTTTTCGAGTTTCTTTCAATTTGATCCTGTCAAGGTTGAAGCTTCAACGATCTGCCAGTCATTCCTTGAAGACACATAAATCGAGGTTAAAGAATTCAGTGATTGATTGCTTAATTTCATGAAATCTATTGCACTTTTGATTTATGAAAGTTCACAACTTCAACTAGAGCATGATAGTGGAATACAAGAAAATCCGATGCAGATGCCAGAGAAAACAAATGGTCTTACGGATGACTCAAAGGAGACCACCTCGGTTAACAATGATAGCAGCGTCATTGCATCACGCCAACATGATTCAAGCATGCATGACGAAGAGCCAATAGTTGGGGTACAATTGAATACTGTATCTAACAATGATTTACAGCATGTTGAGCATTCCGACCCTATCTATGCTAAACATGGGATGGAAAAGAGTGATATCAATACCACTTCTGATTCATCCGATGTGAATCATAATGAGGGAGAAAATGATCAGAATGCTAAAGATCATGATATGTGCTTTATGACTGCTAATTTAACCAATTCTTCTTCTAGGATTGAATAGCTTGAAATTATTTTAGCTCAGCAATCAAAAGAGCTTGAGGATGCCAAAATTGAATTTTCGTAGAAAACGGAGAAATTTGAAACATATTTTGAAAAACTTGAAAAGTCAAACGTTGTTCTTGAACGAAAATTGGATCAAACAGTTCTAGATTCTAAAGCTGAAAAGGATAATCTTTTGAAACAAATGAAGTTGCTTGAATCTAAGTTGGCATCCTAAGATGAATTGCTCAAAGAGAATGAGACTTTAAAGGCTCGAGTTCAGGAAAAGGTTTTTGCAATAGCGGCTCTGAAAAACGAGATGAGGAAAACCAAAGGAACTAGTGTGGACACAAAGCTTGAAAAACCATCAATCTTGGGGAAACCGCCTCAAATACAGTCCGTTAGACAACCAACTGCATTTAGATCCGAGCGACCACAATCCTCGAGACCGTGGTTTGCCTCCCAAGTTGATATGGCTCATATTTTTAGAACAGTCACTCCACCAACTAGGGCCAATGTGACTAAAATAGCTTTTGCTAGACCTAATCACATGATTGCAACTAGTCTCCATAGACATAATCCAAAGAACACGTCTCGAACAAGTTCAAATGACATTTGCCATACATTTGGTCTAAGGGAAACTAAGCAAAATACACAAGTAAGAGATAGGAATTTCAAACCTAGTCAGATACCTTCTAGTTTACCCAACACTGCTAACCGTAGCATGTCACATCCTAGGAGCATTAATCAATCATCTAGGAATTCTAGATCTTACTCGGACATTAAATATGCTACTTGTAAAACATGTAGGAAATGTGTCTTTAAAGCCAATCATGATTCTTATATCAAAAAATTACTTAATGAGGTGAACTCCCGTGCTAGACTTAAATACCAGTGGGTCGATAAAATCAAACCCATTGGTAAAATGTGGCGCCCCACTAGTAGAACTTTCACTCTTGTAGGAAACGAGTGCCATTTAACTAGGATAGTCTCTGATTCCACTAAGACTACTAGGGAGGAAATTGAAAAGGAGGATACATCACTTAAGCCTGAACTTAAGGTTTTCTATAAAAGGAAACGTTTGCCAGCTAAGACAAGTGAATCATCTCCTCATGTCACCTCTAGCACAAGAAAAGAAAACTGTGAACCCCCACTTGCTTCTAAGATAGATATCGCTAACCCATATCAAAGCATGCAAATTCCTAATGAGAATGCAGGTACCAAAGAATATGTTCCAAAAGAACGAAGCGGTCCAATCATTATATACCATTCAATTAAGGACAATCTCAAAGTTTGGTTGCTGAAGAAGCTGATATCTGAAAAACAAGTGTCTCAGGGGATTTGCAGTTAATCTTACACTGTACAAGGACTTATAGTCACATCACAGACTGTAACTCATTCCTCAAAGAAAGGAAAGTTTATCGGCGATGATAAACTTATCCTCACAACGAGAAATTAAGTTTTCTCGGGCATGAGCTAAAATTAAAAACATTCGAAGTTTTTAAGCTCATGCACAATGGCTCACATTCAAATCATAGTCTGTGACCCGAACTTCAAATAAAGGGAAGTTTATCTCCTCAACGATAACTTACCCTCAAAACGAGAAATTATTTTTTCTCGGACACGAGCTTACATTAAAACCATTCAAAGGTTTTTAGCTCGTGTATATGGTTCATTGTTAAATGTCAGACAATGACCCGGACTTCAATTAAAGGGAAGTTTTATCTTGTTAACGATAACTTACCCTCACAACGAGAAATTAATTTTTCTCGGGCATGAGCTTATGATTAAAAACATTCGAAGTTCTTAAGCTCATGCATTATGGTGTATAATTATATTTCAGAGTATGCCCCGGACTTCAAAGAAAGGAAAGTTTATCACCGATGATAAATTTATCCTTACAACGAGAAATTAATTTTTCTCGGGCATGAGCTAATATTAAAAACATTCGAAGTTTTTAAGCTCATGCACAAAGACTTATAGTTAAATATCAGACTGTAACTCGGACCTTAATTTTATGAAAGATTATCTTTTAAGATAGCTTATCCTCGTAACGGGAAATTAAATTTTCTCGGTCATGAGCTTGTATTAAAACATTCCAAGTTTTAAGCTCAGAAAGGAAAGTGAATCTTTTAAATAAGAGAACTTTTCTTCATAACGAGAAATTCACCTTTCTCGGTCATGAGCTTTACGTTAAAACATTCAAAAGTTTTTCAAGCTTATGAAAACGACTTGTAAGTAAATGTCAACTTAGGACTCTCTCTTCAGTTAAAAGGAAAGTTTATCGCCGATGATAAACTTATCCTTATCAACGGGAAGGTTACAACTTCTTGGACTTGAGCTCGTTTTGTAAGATATTCAACATCTTAAGCTCAAGTAATTGGTTTTCAAAACGTTGAACACAATTTTTCAAGAATTTCTCAAAAGGTTTTTCTAAATCTTTCAAAATTATGTGTTCAAAAATGTTTTGATAAAAATACATGTCTTCTGTAATCGATAATATTTACGAACCTAGAAATGTCGTTCAATAATGACACGGGGTTGTAAATAAAGTTTGAGAAAAAGTTTAAATGATTTAAAACATGTTCAATATGGCTTGCTATTATTTCAGATAGTAACCCATTTTTCATAATCAAGTCAAGCATTTCACCGGAAAGCTTTGACTCAACAACGGGAATTAATTTTCTCGGGCATGATTTACTTTATAACCATGTAAGGGATTGTGTTTAAGTAATAACACAATCTAACATGAATTTATGTACGTGTCAGTGCATTTATTTGTTAAAACAAGAGAAATATTGTTTTTATGAAGTTATCATCTCCACCAACCGTAGCAATTTACAATTGATATCTACATACTCGACGATGCGACTACTCAAACGGCGACTACAGCTCTTTCAATAGAACACGGGTCAACAATTGAGGGGGAGCAATTGTCCAGCATTCAAAATCTTTGACGCCGAAAGTGCCAAGTTCACATATTGGTGTCAAGACAATAATATCAATTGTACACATGGAGTCAAGAGATAACTTCAGACATGACGAGGCGACCAACATTCGTGAACAAGAACCATGTGATTCTATCATATGATGTTCTCCATCATTCAGGTCCAATCTCGTACATTTCTAATCTTGTGAATACATTATCATATATGATCTTTTCACATGATAAATACCTTACACTTTGTGTTTAAAAGGTATTCAATTTACGTTTCAAGTACACCCTCATTAATTTGAGGGGGAGCTTGTGTAAAGCATGAAGATAATTGGATTTGCATTTTTCTTCCCAAATTTTCTTAAAACTTTATTAAATCAGTTGATATTAAAAACATCGATTGGGTTAATATTTTTAATATGGGGGAGAAAATGTGATTTAATACTGAGATCAATCAATTTAATGGTTTGACTTAATGTGCTGGCTTTCGAAAACCCTAAAAAACATCAATGGCTGCCGAAAAATCCCCTCTTCTCATAACCTGATTTTCTTATTCCTTTAATCCGAATACCTTATAATGATGTTGTTTTCTCGATTAATCATTGATTATTCTTGAGTTAACAAAGTCCTTGTTTGGTTGATTAGTTTTAGGGTTAATTAAATTAGTTTTTATTTTACTTTTCTGCCGTCATTAATTTGTGCGTTCACGGTTTATTTAACAATGTCCTTTGTGCGTTCACGGTTGATTATTATCACATAATTGGTTGGTTTTTAGTTTCACGTGGTATAAATTGTGGTAGGGTGCGCTTGATTATTTGTCGGCTGATATTGAGTTAATTATGGTCGGCTGACATTAGTTTATTATAAGTTAAGGTCGGCTGACATTGAATTTAAGTATCACGTGGTAGGCTGACTATTGCGTTTGTTTATTATTAGTTGATTCGATCGATTTTTCTGTGTCGCACTTTATTATTTTAGGGTAGTTTTATAGGGTTTCTTTTGGTTTATCTTAATCGATTGTAGGGTTTATGATGGAACCTAATGAATATTCGAGGATGGATGTGGATGCAAAGGCTGCGTTACTTAATAAGATGCCTTGTACGATTGATGTGATTGGTAAGGTTTTTGGGATACCACTGCACACGGTGGCTGAAGTTTGTGAGCTCAAGCACAATTTAAAGTTGGCGAAATTTGATATCTGTTCGTTGATAACCAGTGAACGATTGGAGGAGATCTATACTTTGTTGTGTGCATATGAAGTTAAGTTGAGGATCAAGGGGGGTGGTTCGAATGGTGCAAGTAATGATTATGTACAGTCGATTGAGGATATTACCACTAAATTTTCTAATAAAATGGATACGCTTGTTTCTATTGCAACTGAAGCGGAGCAGTCTGTTGATAATGGTAGTTTTCGTCAATTGGTGTCAGAAGATGTTTTTGATGGTGTAAACGTCTCTATTCCTCGTAAAGTGGTTCAGAAGGTCAGTCATCATCTTGAACATACTCTATGTGGTTACTTTATTGGAAATAGAATGGCTTTCCCGATTGTGGATTATTATGTTAGAAACAATTGGGTGAAACATGGGTTGACACGGATCATGATGAATTCTAAGGGTTTTTTCTTTTTCAAATTCAAGTCACTTGCTGGTTTGGAAGCAGTTTTAGAGGAGGGCCCGTGGTTGATTCGTAAATCTCCGATCATTCTCAAAACATGGTCGATGGTACTAGGTTGATTAAAGAAGAATTGACTTCTATTCCTGTCTAGGTAAAATTACATGATGTGCCTATTCAAGTCTTTGAAGAAGATGGAATTAGTTTGATTGCTTCTTTCAATGGAAACCCTGTGATGCTTGATTCCTATACTAGTTCTATGTGTAAGGAGTCATGGGGTCGGAGTAGTTTTGCCAGATGCTTAATTGAGGTTAATGCTGAGGCTGATTTTGTGGATGTTGTTACCATTGGTGTCCCTTCTCTTTCGGGGGAGGGTTTTATAAAGGAAAGTATCCGTGTTGAATATGAATGGAGACGTCCTAGATGTGCTGAGTGTAAGACTTTTGGTCACTATATTGATCAATGCTCTAATAAGGTGGTTGCTTCTCCTATAGTTCCTACTGCTAGTACTGGTCCATCTACTTCTGGTGCTACTCTCGTTGTTGAGAATAATGATGGTTTCCAAACGGTGACCAAAAGAAAGAGAAAGATGACGAAATCTTTCAAGGGTGGTAAGTTTACTGGTTCATCGGTTCAGCCGAATGTTAAATTTGTTCCTAAAGCTACAATTAGTAACCCGATGAAGGGAGTGACTAGTGCGAAGAGTGTTTCTTTGCCTAAGTTGAAGTCTACTGATACATCATCATCAGGTGTTGGGCTATCTACATCAAATACTTACTCTGTATTAGATCATGATGATGAAGATGATGAGGTTGAAATGGTTTATGATGAAACAACCAATTTATTCCCTAAAACAAATGCAGGTGGAAATTCCTTCATGGAAGCTATTAGCTAGTTCATCTTGTTGGGTATTGGCTGTTTTGTAAGTGTTTATGGCTTGTCATAAGCACTAGATTTAGGTGTTTATCAAGCTGTTTAGCTTGAGTTTAATGTGGTACCTTAGCTACTTTCCATTTGTACTTCATTGTTTTTTTGGTTAATCTATTTACCGGGGAAACCGATTACCAAAAAAAGACTTAATGTGCTGCCTCATCCCGACATGTGCGAAATGTTTTCGAATATCGTGGCATATGTTAAGGGGGAGCAAAATGGATTTGGATATCAAAATGGATTTCATGGTGACATATACTTACCCACAACATCTCTATTTACGACGGTGACGATTGTGGTGACATAAGGATGGTAGGATAGGTTATGTCCAATGATTCTTCTAAAACGGGAGGAATCTTCCCAAGGACATTCCATAGCTAGAAATAGTAGTCCTTAGGAAAGATGGAGAAAGATTATGAACGTAGCTGAATGCCGACCAAGTACTTAAGTTAGCACTGGAACAATCACAACAAGGTGCTAGTTATGACGTATTGGTAAGCGTTGAAGGGGTTGAAGAATGAAAAAGAATTGTAAAGATAAAGGGTGAAAAGAAAGAAGCCCTCCTTACAACTTAGGCAGAAACCGGGTCAACACATATGCTATTGAGATCATTTTTAATGATGCTCGATATTGAAGATAGACATCATGGACCCAATGATGCAATGCACAACCCAACCCAGCTAACTCAGATATCTCTCAAAAGGTATTTGTTTTAATCACACGGAGATCAACATGTCTTCTATAGATTTATTCACTCCGAATAAGTTGGTATTGAAATGGTGGCACTCCTCTCCAGCCTCCGATCACTAAAATCCAAAATGCACGATCGAGTCTAGAGCCATTTGAGATCATCAAATATCTCATTAGGACACACTTTCATAATTCCTTGCTTCTTCACACACTATGAAAAGTAAGAAAGATTTTAAGAGTCCTAAGAAAAATCTTCATGATCTTGCCTGAACATCCGAGTAATACGAAAGTATTTACAATAAAGATGGAAATACTTCTTGATCGAACATCAAAGAGCTCATGGTAGGTGACTTGTGCGATTCTTTATGAATCAAACTTGTGATAACTGGAAAGCAAGAGTGGTTTAAATCTTAACTGAATTTAAACACGTTCCAGGCCTCTACGCAATATCTTAGTGGTCTTGCCAGAACACTCAGAGTGATACCTTAGTGTTCACAGTGATGAGTGGAAATCCTTCTAGTGTTAACCTCAAACAGCACTTGGTAGATAACTTGCAAGATGCTATACGAATCAAGCTCGTGACAACTGGAAAGCAACGATGGTGCGGTTCTTAATTGAATTTCACTTGTTCCAGGAACATGAATTGACGGCTTCAAATCATGCGGATATTATTATCCAAATGATTCACTCTTTACGTTTGCAGTCAGCTTTGGACGGTCGAATAAAGAACGGGTTTACCCGCGAATTCTTGTCAAGGAGGTTCTTAATTGAAACTACCTATCACAAGTACGATATTTTATATCGTCCAACGATTTTCACCGACCGGAGGTAAAATGCTACCGAATTAGAATGAAATGTTCAAGGGCATTTCATCCGTGTATATGTTTTGTTGCTAACTGTCTTATGCAGCGTAACAAGAAGGTGGCATTGCGGTGTACAATCCAGAAGAAGTTGTCACCACATGCTTATACTACATACACTCAATACTTCAACAAATTCAAGAAAGTCTAAAAGTCAAGTCTTCCGTTGTATCAAACTCTGAAGCTTTCAAGAATTTATAAAGGTATAAGTATGTGGAACATGAAGTCACAAGGAGGCGAATATCACAAGTGATCAATGCACAAGGTCAAGGCAAGGAAACATGCTCAAGACTAAAGTCAAAGATCTCATTTGCATATTCACAAGAACAAGATCGAAGACTCAAGCATAGTATGTTAGGTTTAAGATTTTGTAAAATGGTGTGACCTCCCTTAGGAGGAGATTGTTGGAAATACGTTTTCCAAAGAAAGTCTTGGTCACATCATTAGTAGCATAGCTAGCTAAAGATCACGAGCTCTAGACTATTTAGGACATTGTAACTTGGAGTGACCTCCCTTAGGGGGAGATTGTTGGAGATACATTTTTACGTACTTAGAAAGGATCGGTCACTCCAACGACTTATACGTAGTATGGGCTCGTAATCCATTATGTTAAATAATATAGCCCACCAAGCCCACATGTAGGGTGGCTATATATACCCCCTCCTAGCATCTTAGGAGGGGCTGGTCATTTTGTTATTCTCACATTTTCACTTAATCAACCATTTCTCTCTTTCTCTCCTTTCTCTCTCTACCTTTCTCTCTCTAGTTCTTTCTTCTCCATTCATTCAATAGATAAATCATAACATTGCTAAATCTTAAGAAACTATGGACCTACAAAACTAATGAATTGTGACAAGTTTTAAATAAACAATTTATTATAAAAATTTATTATATATATATATATATATATATATATATATATATATATATTTTAAACGTTACAACTAAAAAAAATATGAAAGAAAAATGTTTTATAACTACAATGGTAGTACAAAGTAAAACGTATAACAAATACTTAAGGCAGTATTTAAACAAAAAGTGCCAGTAGCTCAGTTGGTTGAGTCTGTGGACCTATGAAGAGCAGGTCTCGAGTTCGAGACCTGTTGGTGACAAATTTTTTATTAGCAATAAAATTTTAGTTCTCATCAAAGTGATCAATGAAAAAAGTCTAAACTCCCACTCTAAGGACAGAAATGGCAGAAGAATCAATCGGAATACCCCAAACGTAGGTCCGCTTAGCAAAGAACAGGTTTGTTCATTTTAAGCAATAAAAGCACTTCATGAACTATATAAAACCAGCAACTAAGGAATAGCACAACTAATAAGCTATAACAGTTTAGACTAAGCAGACACAAGTAACAAATCTACAACAATAATTAACCAACAAGTAAATTGGAAACAACAAAAAACTCAAATAAGAACAGCAGCAAATCAAATAACTCTAACACATACGAAACTAGCAGATCACAATAAACAGAAATACTTCAAATAATCACAACTTCCAAATTAATCAATAACTAAACAGAAATAACAAACATATAAGCAACAGATTTCTAGCAACAGATATTCAAGTAAAACGCTACAAAAATGTATTAAGATCAGATTTATGAAAACACAAACACCCTTATATTAGCATACTAAGAATTAATACACAGCTACGATGAAAAATAATGAGCAAATCTAAAGGCAATAGCTAGCGATATGTCATTACAGTGAAACGAATAGCAATACATCAACAGGAAACTCGAAGCACCAACAATTCAACAATTCCTAGCAGCTACTACAGAAACTGAATAACGCAACTTAAACAAGACTACTGCTACAATCAAATTTTAACTATAAACACCCAGCAGCTAGCTTAATAAATTCTAGACAGCATTCCACTTATCAAACGAATCAACAAAAAAATGAATGCATCTAACTTAAACAACTATAGATTCAGTAGTATAACAGACTACGAAATCAACATCAGCAGCAAACGTTTAAACAACAAAAAGCAAAGCTAAAGCAAAAAAGTTCTATTACAGATCTATATCATTATCATGATTTCGAAAAATCCAAACTTAAATCAAACATAATCACACGACAAATATCTAACTAACAACTTTATTCTAATATTTTAGATAATAAAAGGCGCTTAACCTGCTCATTCGAAGTAAAAAACCGTTGATGACGTAGCTCAGTGCTGAGCTGGCTAAACCCAATAACTATACTCAATAGAATTCAGCACCCACATCGCATAAAGGAACAAACAAGAACCGTCATCATCTCACCAACATCCATATTTTAATGTTTATCTAGTGGGGATAAACATATATCCCTAATTCTATCTCAATCGTTCAAATAAGCTATGGTTTGAGATTATACAAACAATACTTCATTATAACATCAGCTTATTATAGATTTAGATTGCATATATCTTAACCAAATAGACAAACACGAGATAAAAAGAGTTTTATTAAATCAAATCAATCATTACAATATTTTAAACAAGGAAACATACAATTTCTATCTAAAAACTAACATTATAACATTAAGTAGAAAAAGGATAAAAAATACAAAATATGAAGGGGGTATTTATACTCGAACCCGAGGTGTTGGGGGTGAGGAGTTTGTTGGTGATGAACGATCTTCATCCCTTAGATCATCTTTTCATCCCCCTCTCTCTTGTTTGTTTTGATCAAACGGTTTTTATACGCCCTCCATCACACAGATCGCCAACGTGGCATAATCTGTGCTAGTTTTGATCTGAGGTGTTAGGGTGTGATTGGTTCTTTGTCAGGATGGCAGTGGATTGGCCAATCATAGGCCTTTGATGACGAACCCAAGTGCCACGTTGGAGCTTGGCACTTGGTATCTTCGTGATTACACGCAACCCTTCTTCCTCCTTTTTCTGAATAACCTCGTGTGGCTTTCTATCGCGGATTTAATTAATAACCCCTAACTATTAAGGTTCTTATTCTGCTCATGGTTCTTCCCCTTTCTCTCTTCTCGTCTCTCTTTATTTTCTTTCCTTTATTTTGTGTTTGACCAAAAACTTTGACTCATAAGTTAATAAAACTTTCCACCGTATTATTTTTTCCTTCTTGATGGGCTTGACCCAAAGTTATAAACTTTGGTCGAAGTATAAACGTTCATCCTTCACTTATTCTTCTTGGGCTTTTGACCCACGAAATCTTGACTTGGGCTTGTTGATATATATTTAACCAAAATACTCTCCAAATCTTCATAAATGGGCTTTCAGGCCCATTAAGCTTAAATGGTCCCCACTAAAACTTAAAACTTTTGATAACGATCCCGTCTTTTGGCTTTTGATTAAATCTTCAAACTCGTGTCGGTTTTTGCCGGTTTTTGTGAACTCGGTACCTACACACATGAAACAAGAAAACGTTTGCAAATACAAGCCTATATTCATATTAAATAAGCATTTTAAGTCCGTTTTGAGATATAAATGATATGAGTATTTCACTCATATCAGTATCACATAAGTTTTGAAAACAAATGACAAAAGCGTGTAAAAAGATGCATGCAATCATCTTTTTAGCACAAGTTAAGATGCATGCAATCATCTTTTATTAACTTAAGTTTAGTCGCATTTACCACGAGAAAAGATAAAAGAAAAATCAAACCCTATAACCTACTCTTCCTGCGCCCGAAGGCACAAGTGCTTGGGATAATGATCAAATTGATGCCAAAACATCTATGTGAAACAGGAAAAGATTAAAGATCCTTCAAACCCCTATATAGCTTGACTAAAACACGTAGTGTAGTAGCAAGTCCATCATTTGTAAATCACAAAAACATGTTGTTTTTGTAAGTATTACAAGGTAATCAATTTTGCAAATCGCGTCGTTGAGAGGATGGTTTATAAGCCATCATTACGGTATGTAAGCCCAACTCGAGTGACAATATGATTTCACAAAACAATTAGCTTATAACCAAGTTTCATAGATCTTATGTCCATATTAATTTTTGTTCAAAAAGTGAGTTTTGACAAATAACACATATCCGATTCGCAAGGAAAATAAGTGTAGTTAATACGACATAGTCTTAAAGCTAGTTTCAATATAAGTAGAGATCCTGTTTTTATGATTTAGAATCTTGTATTATTAAGTTTTGCAATTCATAATGGAAAACAAATGAACACATAAAAATAGACAAAAAATAAGGTAGATGTGAAGGCATACTCTATATGAAAGCAGTAAATCATATAAGTTCCAAGATCTCAAGTTGAGTCTTCCCTTTCGAGCTAGGTACTTGGTGACGAGCATGCATCACAAAACATGATTGCTAAAGTCTTTGACGGATAAAAAAGAATTTGTTTATTAACCAATTTAATAAACCTACCCTATTTTATTAGATCTAGATCAAGATTAAAATTTATGGCAAGAATGAATGTTATTGCCATAGAAAATAAAATAAAGTGAGTAATTAAGCGAATCTAACGTGTTTATTCTATGTGTAACCCATAAACACCAAACGATTTAACTCGTGATGCCACTATTGGGATTTTAGAACTAGTTAACCATTTAACTACGAGTACGTGGCGGAATGGATCTAGTTTGATTTTTATAATTAACACATAAATAAAACAATAAATACTAACCTTTTGTTTAATTGATTAAATCAAATAAACAGGTCTTGATCTTGATCTTGAAAATTAAGGACTAAGTTGTCGTCTCTATGGTTGCTCACACAAAACGTCAAACGAGCACGTTACGATGCTAGTGGTTGTTTCACGATAGCTAACGACAAGTGTTCTTGATCTTGCTTCTAACCAATTCAGATACCAAATTGTATTAAGTCCGAATAGCTTATAAGAAAAGAATCAAAGCAAGACAAACAAAACAAGATATATAATCTTTCTTTTACTAGTGTACGAATGATGACAATGTCAATATATGATACATTGAATATCCACCAATGTAGATGTTAGGTCAATTCAGTGCCTAATGATCTCACTGATGGATTTGAATAACAATCAGCCTCAGTGAAATATTATCCTTTAACATAATGAAGTCACTGAGTGAACAGTCACTTAGTGAGTTACCTTCGAGTTCCTAGATTGAGTCTTAAAGAAAGACTCGAGCATTCAGATAGGCGAAATTCAATGAATGATGTATCTAAGACAAATAAGAAGTTGATGGGTTCAGTGAGTTGTGGCAATAGACTCACTGAACCCCATACGATCTCCCTAAAGAAACAAGCATCCTCAAAGACTGAAGTAAAGGCGGGATAAGTTGAGTTGTGATAAGATGTTGTACATCACACAATTAGCGTGACTTACCCTTTTGGGATAGATAGGGTACTAACAGTGTAAAAAGGACTTATGTCCTAATACTTAGATTAGGCTAAGACAAGATTGTACACTGTACCAATAAGACAAGGATTGCACATGGGCAATTCTTGTCTCGTATCTACCCTTTGCTTCTATAAATAGGATGGTTGTAAAAGGAGAGAAACAAGTTTGTGCACTAAAAGCTTTAGACATTCACAAATAAAGTTCTCTCTTCCAAATACGATTAAACACTTGAGTTCTAAACTCTTGTGGGTAGAATCGTCAAGCTTAGAAATCCTTAGGATTGGACTAGCTTGTTAGTGAGGAGATCACCAAACACACATTGTCTATTCAATCCCTATTGTAGCTTCGCATATAATAGGGTATAATTCTTTAATAAATTTAAGAGTTAAACGTTGAAAACCTTTTGTGTTATTTACTTTACATTGTCTTGTGTTTATTACATTACTTTAACATGAGTTAGGTCTATACTTAGTATTCATAAGTATAGCAATAATTACAAGGGACCAACAAGTGGTATCCGAGCGGTAGGATTATAAAACTTTTTAACTACCGTCTCAAAGTTTTTAAAACCTTGATCCATTATGGTTGAAAGTAATGTACCTCAACTTGTCAACAAAAAGGGAGCAAGTTACTCTGTTAACGCTCCTAAGTTGGAAGTTGAAAGATTTAATAAATAGAAGAAAAGAATGCTATGTTATTTGATGGGAATCGAACCTTATTACATTACTTGTATTAAGAATGGTCCATTCAAACCAAAAACAGCAGCAGGTGATGACAAACCTAAAAACCAATGGTCTGGCGATGAAAGGAGAGTGGTTAACCAAGACCAACGTCTCAAAAGCATCATAATATCTTGTCTTCCTGACGATATTATGGAGGCTGTCATCAAGTGAGACGGCCAAAGAAACTTGGACAGATCTTTTTCATAGTATCGAAGGACCGTCCGACACTAAGGAAAATCGGATTATGGACATGAAGTTAGAATATAACACTTTCAGGGCCAAACCATCTGAAACACTTCCTCAGACTTATACCAGATATAAGACCTTGCTTAATGAGCTATCAAATGACAGGGTGAAATTGTCTAAGCATGAAATCAATGTTGGTTTTGTGAATAGTCTCCCTAAAAAATGGCTTGGTTTTTCTCAAGGACTGAGAAATGCTAATCACATTCAGACTCAGGATCTTGTAGACATTTATGGAAGATTTATCTATGAAGATTATGGAATCCATTATTCATGGATCGATTAAGCTTACTAGGAATGCATCTTGTTCATATGTGATTAGCATAGCGGAATTGAACAAAACACATAAAAAAGGTGTTTATTTTTCCAACGATTAAAACAAATAACCCTATACGTGTTTACAATGCAAACTACACGCCTAGAACACGACACACGCTTTATGACTACATTGTGAATAATGGGATGATTATTCACAATAGGGTGTATGTGTTTATATACTACACATACCCCTTTCTTCAAGAAATCTAATTATACTAGAAGTCCCTCCATCTTTTGCTACTAAGTCCTCCTTGTTGTATGAAAGGGCTCCATATTCTTGTAAATCTTTCTTTTTGCAGATAAGTCCTTCTTATCTCATTATTCTTGTTTTGTCTCATCAAATTAATTCCCAACAATCTTCCCCTATCTGATGATGACAAAAATAATCTTCAAATCTTGATCTTTCACGAATGAAACAAGCTTCCCCTTAAAGTAAGATTTCTTGTAAAACATATCACCACATAAAATTAAGTTGCATACCTTGATCTATGAATCTTCTTCCTCTTTTTGTCACATCCAATAGGGGTCTTCTAAAGATAAACGACTAATAAACTCTTCCGCATGAGTGGTGCATGTAAATTAATCACGAACCATGTAGACTCTAATTGTAGATTACGAATGAATAAAAACGAATATAACCTATTTGTTAAGAATCTCTCAAGCTTGTACCTTATGTCTTGTACTATCCACGTGACGTCGAACTTATACCGAGTATGTAAATATATAAGCAGACCTCGATCTCTTGTCAAAATCCTCATCCTTTTGTGAGACACTAAGTACGATAATGTAATTCCTTCAAGTGATAGCAAGTTGCTTTGCTAGATATGACAAGTCTTCGTCACCAATCGTTTAAGCACGAATAAGTTATCTTTAAAGTGTGAGTGTGACTGGAAACACCACGACTTTAAGATATGATGAGTCACAAACCTGTGAAAAACAACTCCAACACCAAATAAGTAATAATCAAACCTCTTCATCGAAACCTCCAATTTGCAATGAAAATCATCTAAGTACAATATCATCCTCTTCTTTTATGCAACTGCTATCGCTGTCGGCGTTCTGCTTCTAATCCATGTCGGTACGTAACCGTAATTTTAGCCTTGTCAAATAATGAAATAAAACTTTATTGTATCAAATACAATCTTCAAAAGCGAGCCATAAAATTTTAACAGACAGTTTTGTCCGAGATACATAGTCATCCAATATATCATCTGTATGTACTGTCCGATATCGGACGGTACGTGTCAACGGATAAAAACCATATATTGGACTCACGCTGTCAGCGTCTAAATTACAACGTGCCAGCGTCTTCTCTGTCAGCATGTGTTTTATTCTTGTTAGCGGCTCGGCTCAGCCGCTGACACCATCTATGGCTTGGACTCTTGACAACGGCTAAAAATATTACTCTATTGTATCCCACTTTCTTGTCTTACGAACACTTACTTTTCTTTACTGTAAACATCATCACGTCATGGCGTTTATATGTCATGATCAATATAAACATTGGGACCACAATATCAACTTCAAATAAATCATCACGTGACTATTTACCTTTAATTAATGAACCACAAACATCATGACCATGATTCATAGAGCTGCTTTGGAACCCACAAGAGCAATAACAACTTCTATATATTCAGTGTAGACAAAACTGACTTTGAATACAATATCTTTTAATTTATCGAATTGCATTGGACAATGTACTGTGCTTCTACCAAAGCTCACATCAATTTATATAAACTCCTTTGTCGTATGTAATATCCATGCCTGTGATTCACGATCTGCTCCAGGCAGTATAAGGCGCAATATATAAATAGAATAATACCATATGTGCGAATACACCTTTTTCCTTGCAGCTTTACATTCGATCTGTTATAGCCATTCATACTAGCAGCTATAAACAACGATCAAACCACCAAACGTCCTTTTCCTGCTTTTCATCTAATCAAACCTTCGATCAGATGCAGTACTCACATGACACATCCTTCTTTTCTTTGATAGTGGTTGCATTATTCTAGGGTATCAAAACCCTAAAGAAAACGAATTTATGCATCGAAACCCTAAATCTTAGGGTGTGAAGATTGACCACCATAAAAACATAACGACCTGGAAAAAATTTTCTGTTTACAAATCGATATAGGGTTTAGGGGAAGAAACCCTAAGTCTTTTTCTTTTAATAAGAACAAAAACAGAAAATTTATACCTTCCTCTGCAGCAACATTCGACGATGTATATCTCCTTCATAAAATCTTAGACCGACGATCCCTCCGGTCAGATTCAAGACATATATGCCAAGAACCTACAGTTTTAATTTCACGTCGATCCAACGGTTAACGAAGGAGATATCGCTATTTAAAAACGGTTGCGCAGTGAGATTCGACAATAAAATCATGGACGAATTTTTAAGCTTGGTTCTTCGACTCGAATACCTTATTGATCCTAGCATCAAGAGCCACCTGCTATGATACCAATTATGGAATCCATTATTCATGGATCGATTAAGCTTACTAGGAATGCATCTTGTTCATATGTGATTAGCATAGCGGAATTGAACAAAACACATAAACAAGGTGTTTACTTTTCCAACGATTACGTGTATTAAACATTAACGATTAAAACAAATAACCCTAGACGTGTTTACAATGCAAACTATACACCTAGAACACGACACACGCTTTATGACTACAGTGTGAATAATGGGATGATTATTTACGTAGGGTGTATATGTTTATATACTACACATACCCCTTTCTATAAGAAATCTAATTATACTAGAAGTCCCTCCATCTTTTGCTACTAAGTCCTCCTTGTTGTATGAAAGGGCTCCATATTCTTGTCAATCTTTCTTTTTGCATATAAGTCCGTCTTGTTTCATTATTCTTGTTTTGTCTCATCAAATTAATTCCTAACAAAGATAGTCTAATAAATAGAAGATATCCTGAGTCTAAGAAGGTCTTAATAACAAACACCTTAGCCAAACCGACCCTAGTTGATCATGGACCCATTACAACTGCTTTTTACTCAAATGCAATTGTTCAAGATTTTCAGGAGACCTCAGACGATGAGGTTGATGAAAGATCTAGTACTGAATAATAAGGTATCTAAATAGGGAATTTCATGATAGGGCCATGTTGGCAAATACCAAACGTTATATCAAAAGAACTATATTTGCTAGAAATCAATCCACTGAGGGAGTGGATTGTTACCGATGTGGTAAAACTGGGCATTTTGCAAAATATTGTCTTTCAAAAACTCCATTGGCCTCATATAAAAGTCAAAATTCATCATCAGTGAATGACAATTTTCAACCTAAGTTTACACCAAAACTGATTCAGGCTTCTCCAATTAACCAAAGTTTTCAGAATAATAATGTTAGCCCTATATTTTATATAGTTGAACAAGAATGTAATAGGTCATCTTAGTCGTTAACGGTCTTGTAATGTAATAGGTTAGTCAGGTTAACCGGGCTTGGACTTTAAGCTAATATTGTATAAGTTATGGGCTCTAAGCCCAAAGAACCAAGCCCGACCGAAGGAAACAAGACCATGAGCCCACCAAGCTCATGGGTATATATACCCTCTTCCATATGTGGAAGAGGGTGTTGGTTCCATTCTTTTCTCTCTCTAGAAATCAACCTCCTTTCTAGTTTATCTCTCTACTTTCTCTCTCTACCTTTATCTATTTCTCTCTCTAAATACTATCTAAATATATTATGTTATGGATTGAAGTGGGATTAACATTCGGTATCAAGAGCGTATAGTGGATAGGTGACTGAAGATTCGTGGTTGTGTTCTTATTGATTTTAGTGAGGTATTTGATTAAAAAATCCTTGATCCAATTTTTTTTTTGTGTTTTTTATGATTTAATCTTCATAGAAATCTCCTACATAGTTGTGGTAGGGATTTACGTTATTTGTTTTGGCTATCAACACAAAAAATTTGGGTATTTGGATCAATTTTTGGCTTTAAATCAGGTTTTGGGTTTCTTTTGTCTGAGAATAAAGGAAGTCGATCTAAACATAACTTTCGGTATAAACATAACTTTCGGATAAGGGTTTATTATTTTTATCCGAAAGTTGAACACCTGTTTTATCCGAAAGTATAAAAAAAATTCTCTGAAAATTGGAGTTGTATCATTCTTTCCGAAAGTGGAGCAGTAGGTGATTTACATTAATATTGTGTAATTATCCGAAAGTGGGAGATTGGTTCAAAGTGTGGGGTCAATTATCCGAAAGTATTAAAAAGGTGTCTGAAAGTTGCTATTAAGCATTTATATCCGAAAGTTGTAACAGCAAAAACATTGCGAAAGTTAAAACGTTATTTATTCCGAAAGTTGAAACCAAATATTGCGAAAGTAATTTAATTCTGAGTATTGCGGAAGTTGCAAAGTATTTATTGCGGAAGTGTTTTTATGTAATATTACGAATGTTAAAATATTCAACATTGCGAAAGTGATAAATCGTTTTTCCGAAAGTGTTAAATCCATTTTTCCGAAAGTCAAAAGGCATTATGCCGAAAGTGATACATCGATTTTTCCGAAAGTGTTAAATCCATTTTTCCGAAAGTAAAAAAAGAAGAGTTTTTTAGCGGGAAAACCATAGTAAAACTTATTTTTTCCTAGACCATTCTTAGGCCATTTGATCTTCGATTTCAAATTTTGGCGATACGAAAAAAATTCGACCAAAAATTCAAATTTTCGGACCAAAATTCAAATTTTTTAAATTTTAGTTGTCGTCAAAATTTTCACTTTTCAAATTTTTTCCCTACTAGTTATTGGATATTTCGAACTAGATTTCAAAATTTGGGAATTTAATTGCTGAAAGAACACGCAATCAAAGGCAATTTGAAAGAAGGGTGAATCAAAGACTGATGCAAACGAAAGAGAGTAATGTCGATAAAGATCAAGCATTGGATGCTTCTTCGGTTGATACAGAAAGCAGCGGGACAAAATCAGAAACGCAGGATACCAGTAACAGCTCAGGGAATGATCAAACAGCCAATGATGCGGATATCAGACCCATTTATGATGATGAGCCAATGGCTACGGTACATTTAAATGCTGAATATGATGTTCCTCAACATACTGAGCAATCTGAACCCATTTTTGACACATATCTAGTGGAAAAGGTTGATAGCAATACCACACCTGATTCATCATATACGAGTACTAATAGAGGAGAGAATGCCCAGGATGTTGATTCTAAGATTCACGAGCTTGAAATTCTGTTAGCTCAGAAAACAAAAGATTTTGAGGATGCCAAACTCGATTTTTCAAAGAAAAATAACAAATTTGAGATTTATTTTGAAAAACTTGAAAAAGCAAATGTTGTTCTTGAACAAAAATTGGATCGTAAGATTCAAGATTCCAACACAGAAAAAGAACATTTTGTGAAACAAATAAATTTGTTAGAATCAAACTTGGCTTCTCATAATCCAAGTCCTCCACCTGCTACATTAGGTGAAATATCTGTGCAACCTATCGACACTATAGATAGTAATCACGCGAATGCTGATAACAACATATTTGATAATATGAACATTAAGTTAGAACAACGTGTCGCTCAATTACTTCTACAAAATGAGCAATTAAAAGCTCAAATTCAGGAAAAGGTTTTTGCTCTAACAACGGTGAAAAATGAATTAAGGAAACTAAAAGGAAAAGGTGTGGATACTAAGTTAGCCAAACAGTCAGTCTTGGGGAAACCTCCTTGTCAACCATTCAGAAATTGCTCAGTAGCTAGTCAACCGAATGCATTTAAATCTGAACGACCCAAAGTGTCAAACCCAAGGTTTGTATCCCAAGTTGACGTGTGTAGCAATTTGCCTAAGCCAGTCACTCCACAATCTAGACCCTCCTTAAGAAATCCTGCCTATGCAAAACCCGATCACATGAATGCTTCAAGCAATTCTAGATATAGCTCCAAGAACATGCCTAGGCGTAGTTCAAATGACACGGGTCATAAAAGCTATCTAGAAGATGCTAAGATCAAGACACAAGCAACATATAGGACCAAACCACAGCCTAGGAGCGCTAATCACACATTTATGAATTCTAGACCCTTCTATGATGTGCACAAGTCTGCCAACCTAGGAACTTTAGAGCCTTCTCAGATGCTAAGCACTTTGTTTGCAAGAAATGTAACAAATGCGTGTTTAATGCCATTCATGATGATTGTATAACGCAAGTCCTGAACAAGGTGAACCACAAAGCTAGAGCATCTCAAAGATGGAACCCTACAGGAAATAGGTTTTCTCCCAACAAGTCTCCCGCTGTGCATGAGAAACGTATGTCTCCTAGACCTTGTCTTAGGTGGATACCAATGGGTAGAACCTTTAAAACAATCGGTCTTAGGTGGGTTCCTACTAGAAAGATATTTCCCTCTTGCACGACAAAGGTTCAAGGTGTACCCCCACATGGTTCTCACAAAGATATCACTAACCCACATGCAAGCATACAAACTACTAATGAAAGTGCAGGTACTGAAGTCACGGTTCAACGGGAACACAAAGGACCAATATTTGTAACCCGTTCAACAAAATACATTCTCAGAGTTTGGTTGCTGAAGAAGCAGATATCAGAGAAACAAGTGTCTCTGGGTTTCACAATTAAGCTTCTATAATGTCTTATAGTCAAATTACAAACTGTAACACGGGCTCACAAGAACTAAAACTTCATCCTGATGATGACTTATCCTCGGAACGAGAAATTAATTTTTCTCAGTCACGAGCTTCTATTAAAACTATTCAAAAGTTTTAAGCTCGTGTAAAGACTTACAGTCAAATGTCAGGTTGTAACTCGTACTTCAAAAACAGGAAAGTTCATCCCGAGTATGACTTATCCTCAAAACGAGAAATTCAATTTTCTCTGATACGAGCTTACATTAAAACTATTCGAAAGTGATTGTAGTAAAACTACACTCGTTTAGGAAAACGAGGTAATTAGGGTAAGTATTAAACAAAGTGATTTAGGAAAACCACTTGTAAATGACCCAAAGGAGAGTTCGTTCTCAAGGAGGCTAGTGTGTTGTGTAAAGAGATGATTAAATGTTTGTGATTATATTATGAGAAAAGAAAAGAGAAAAGGATGACGGTTACGATTCTAAATTAAACTAAGACGAAAAGTAGTGCACGTAAAACCGTAAAATATGACGAAATTTAAAAATTAACCTAAATATTTCTAGAAAATTGCAATAAATCCAAAAAAATGTAATTACAGTTTAAAATAAATCAAAAATAACTCAAACATTTTATTTAATTAAATATTAATTTTTTAATGCTAATTAAAGCCCAAAAAGTAAATTTAATTAACAAAAAGCCCAAAATGAGATTTTTCACTTTGTAAACCTCTAAAATGACTTAAATAAATTAAAAACTGTTTTTGAAAAATTTTAAATTAATTAAAACTATTTAAAAGGATTAAAACTATAAAAATCTTAAAATAATTCTAAAAATTAATTAAATGACACTAAAATTCATCTAAAAGTTTTGAAATTCCTAACTTAATGTATTTAACCTAGTAAAAATGAAAAACTTGCAAAAATATAAAAAACTAATTTTAATAATAAAATAATAATAAAATAATATTAAAAATCCAAAATTTATAAAAAAGCTAAAAAGTTGCAAACTAGTTTATTTTAACCTAGTTGAACAGAAAATGAACTTGAAATACCAAAAATACCCCTATTGGGCCTCCAAATGGGTCAAATAGTAAAACAGTCCCTTAATGGGCTTTTTATGGCCTAATAAGAAAAATGTTGTCCAAATGAGCCTAAAAGTTCCAGTTAAGCTTAAAATTCAATTTTAAACACAAAATTTCAAAGGCCCAAAAGATGAAAGTGAGCTTATCACAACTTATTTCAAAACAGCTTATTCTTAATGGGCTTTTTGCCCATTAAGCTATAAGTTGATGCCATAAGCTGAAATTTGACACACAACCTTCTCTTGACCTAATTAAGCTGTTTGTAAAAATAATTTTTGAATAAGCCCAAGAAATAAGCAAAAGCTCTCTATAGAAAACGATAAAATAGTCGTTTTTGAGTTCTAGGCCACTTCAAAAGCTGATTCAACTTGCAAAAGGTTTTAAATGACCAAACTAAGCTTAATCAACAAAAAGTTTTCCAATAAGCACACTCAATAAGCTGAAATAAGCAATAAGATGTTTTTGAAAAAGACAAAATAGTCGTTTTCTAGTCAAAAGCTAAAACCAAAAGCTGTAAACTACAAAACTGACTTATAAGCTCAAAATAATAAGACCTATTACAAAAAATAAGTTGTTTCACATAAGAATAAGCTAAAATGACTTATAAATAAGTTGAACACCAAATTACACTAGCAGTAGCTAGAAGCAGGGGAAAGGAGTTCCCACTACTTTGACTTTTTAACTTTGCTTTTTAGAGAGATTCACTTGATGATTTTGGACAATTAAGGCACCCATACAACGAGTGAGTTGTAGGGAGTCACAATCAAGCAGAAAAACACAAAATTACTCAGCCAAATGATACAGTTAAATCAATTAGTCCATAGACATGGCACATACATGTTATAAGCAAATCTGGTGATATAAGCTAGTATAAGCTGACCACAGTCCACCAAATGCATACACAAGCTCACTACAACTTAATGACACACAAATTAACTTATTTCATGCACGGATTCCAAGTTTTGAACAAGATTCAAGCACAAGCAGTTACTGATGAACAAGTAATGAACACAAAATCCTATTTGCTGATACAATTGACCAAATCTTGAATTTTAAACCCTCAAATCCACAAATCAGGTTACTCAAACTATGTTTTAACACTTGTTAACACTAGATATGCACACAATCTAGGTGTTCACCAAGTTTCAGTCAACAAAGACCTAAAACAAGCTAGTTATGCTATGATTTCAGATTTGATGTTACAAAGCTCATTTTTTGCAATTATCAGACCACAAACACCTCAATAACAGATATCAACAATAAGCAACCCTATACAACTACTCACAGATGCAATAAAACCACAAAGCAGACAATCCCAAACAGTCCTTTAGAAGGCCAAATCAAGATTTTATAAACCCAAAATGTTTTTCAAACTTCACCTAGCCTAAACAAGCCTCATAACAACCTCAACAAGCATCAAGAACTAGATTACAGCCATCAAACAACACATAACAATAGCATAATACCAAATCACTTAGAACAAGTATTTAAACAGAAAAATGAAGATTGAGAATTCAAACCTCCAAAATGTACATCCATACTTTGGAATCAAAGAGCTGAGGTGCTAGCTTAACAAGCACCAGCTTTCCACTGCTAAGAACAAGAAGCAAGCTCAACCAGGGGCTTGATCCTAGGTTAGCACAAATAAGATAAATAGGGTGACAAATGGTCAAGTCTATGCAAGACTTAGGTTCCCACAAGGCTTGAATCTTCTCTTAAGGCCTCACCACCCCTTAATCAACCAAGAAAGGAGGCTAGGATCACCCTTAAGCTCAAATAAGCAAGCTGTTAAACCACAAGCACATAGCAAACCACTTGACAGATTTTTGTTATAAAAACGTATACCAACTTCCAATATTGCTTAAGCCAGTTGAATTGTGACTTATGTCACTTAAGGAAACACCTCAATGAACAATCCTCTCCAAGCCCAAGCCAAATTCTTGACCTCAGCAAGAACAAGGGACTCACAGGCTTATAGGAGATCTTCGACTTGTTCAAGGTTTTGATTAAGTACAAAAACATGACAAACAACTACTCAACACAATAACAAGACAATGGAACTCAGTTTTAAATCATAACACAATACCACAATTTCATAAACTCAAAAAAGGGCTTTACAAGGTTTGACAAATGAAAAACTGAGAACAAGAACTAAGATACTCATCTAATGGCCTTATATAGACCTTACATTAGTTCTAGAATTCTAAGGAAACAATAAAACCCTAGCTACTGAAGTTTCAAGTATGCCCTTGGTGATTTTGAACTTTTGCTAACATGTGAAGAATTCTTGGACGTTTGTAGAGGTACCAGTGGTGAAAGAATGATTAAAGTGTCAAAAATGTGCTTAGGATTGAAGCTTGATTATGGGTGGTTGATTCTCTGCATAACTTTGGCATTTTCCCAAAAACATGTGCATGGGAGGTTTCATGTGAGCCTTGCGGTGATGTGGCAAGGGGTTTATAAGTGGGGTTATAATCATTATGCACTTAATCAATAATCTGGATAGTCTTAAGGTCTAATTTTTGGTTAATCACAAATACCCAATTTGTGTTCTTGGCTCAAGAACAAGGTTTTGATCTGTGTTGGGTTAATAAAAAGTGTTAGGCTCCTAAATTTAAATGGATTAATTAATATTAATCCGTTTGATTTAGTGGATGGTGAGGTGGAGGCTGGGTGCATTTTGATTGGTTGAGGGGAGTTAGTGGGTGAGGTGGCAGCTTGTGGTTGGTCTAGGTATCTTAGGTTGTCTAGGCAGCTTTGGTCCCTTGTTTTCTTTCCATTCTTCATTTGTAACTTTTCAGCCCGAAAGTTAAAATCCTTTGTTAACCAAGTTTCATTCTTCACACTTTTGCCCCAAAACTTTCCAAAAGATATTTAAAGGACTTGTTTTGTCATTTCTTGATATTTGAAGGACCAAACTTGTTCTTTCTTGTATCTTGAAGGTCTTCATGGTATGTTTGACTTTGAGGAGGACTAATATTGACAAGTCTTCATTTTGTGAGGACCAAACTTGCCAATTCTTCAAAGTTGAGGGACTCTTATGTAATTTTGACAAACTTAAAGGACCAAACTTGTATTTTATGAATAAACAAGGGTATTAAGTGTCAGTTCTTCAATGATAAATGATCTCTCTTGTAAATCTTCAATTCTTCAAGGACTTTTACTTGGAAAATCTACTCTAGGATCCGGTTCATTGTGCGGCTTCTTTTCCCGTGTTCGTTTTTCTTTGATTCTTGTGATCTATTGTGATTTTCTCAATATCCGTACCTAAAATGCATATGGAACAAACACAAGCATATATTTGGAACATTTTATTATATTTTATGCATTTAAAGCCCGTTTTGGACGATGAGACTATGTATAAAAGCAGTCTCATCACTCCCCCATACTAAACCATTGTCGTGCCCTCACGTAATGCTAGAATAAAGTATCGTAGCACCTCCAAAATCCTTTTTTATGTACTTTTATTGAATGATAAACTTGCTACACTACTACTATTATTACTACTTGCGTTTTAGACATAATGTATGATTTTCATCGCAAAATGGGACGTTTAGGTTCATAGAACAAGAACACGTGAATGCTTCGTTAGAAATAATTTCATCGTCCTCGATTTTCACCCCAATTCCAAGCCAAGCGTGCAACGAGATCATTGTCTTTATAAGTTATTAATGCTAACACTACTCATATTCCCAAATCACGTACTTAGACTCCTATTTTCCTAAGTGGTATCTCTTATATTTTATTTTTGTCTTGAATGTTCACGGGAATACATTTTTTACTTATGCGATGATAGAGATTTAGGTCTAAAAATAGAGTCATAACGGTGTAACCAAAACCTTCGAATTAATAACCCCCTAATAGAAAACGATGTCAAAAAATTAAGTCAACAAGAAGGATCGATGAAAATGGTTTTATAACGGTTTTGAACATGAGACTTATTACCAAGACTTTTATACGCCCCCTAACGGATGGGCCTTATTATCATAGGTTTACCTCCATCTTTTATTCAACTTCGCCATGAATCTTTTATTATGACTTTGGTCTTGCCTTGCCTTTTATTTAACCTCACCATGAGGTGTTTATTATAGCCAAAGACGTATATCCTCACGCTAAAAGCGAATTTTGGATCTTTAAAGCTTCAAAGATTAAGGCATAATTCACTTTCAATTTCGCATAGATTTTTTGGCCTTGTGAGCTTCAAATTGTTTGCTTGATTTAGGTGAGCACTTGAAATCTTATTATTAGGTGAAGCTTTCGATTATTCGTGAAAGTCCCTAATCAATGCAGGAAACCCTAATCTTAACTTAATTAACACAAGGTATTACTTTTCAAACGTAATCTTATTATTGTATAATAAAGAATTACAAGTGTTATGGATAACACCGTTTGATGACATTGTGTTGTGCACACTTTGAACAACAATAAACCCTAACTTATGAATACAGTCGTAGCTGTTTGATTCACTAAGTTATACGCACTAATGTTCTTAATATCTCAAAGTGTTGAACATTAATGCATGGATACACATCCTATTTATAGTGTTACGAGTTTGACTTAAACAGTACTTGATGTCGACTACACAAGCTTTTACAAGTTCCCACATCAGTCACATGATGTCCTTCTATTCTTGGTAGTCTTCCATTATGCTTTAAGGAACAGTTGTCAAAAACAGTTTCCTTATTCTTCATAGTCTCGAACACACAAATGGCATGTCCAAAGTGTGCTGAGAGTTATCAGGGTATTGCCACCCCTGTTAACTCTCAACCCCTCAGAGTCCCTAATACGTCTTGGCCGTTATCCATCACAGCCAAGGAGTATGTCTTCAGGTAATCTTCGACTTCCCTGACAATGTCTCTGACATGGACTCCTCTGAGGTTGCTCACAGAGACTTGGATCTCTGTGAGTCTTGCGAAACTTGCCTGCCTCCTAGGCACAGGCAAGGGACTATCTATCTGACATATGAATATTCTCTGTAGATTTAAAGACAATGTCTTTGGGTTTGGTGAGAATCCTCAGCTTTTTATTCTTAGCAGTTATATCCCTGTTTAAGTCAGCAGGCACTTCATCCCTAAGCAATTCATCAATAGTAAACCTAGCACACAGCCATTTTTCAATAATCTTGTTCAATTCAGAGACTTGATCATTTAGAGCTATGTTTTTCAAGGTTAATCTAGCTACTTCATTTTGCAGGGATATTTTCTCTAAGTTAACCCGCCTGAGAGTTTCACATTCAGCCTTAGCATTTATCATTTCAGATTTAATAGAGTGAAACTTCTCAAGTAGGTTCTTTCTTTGTTCCTCAACAAAGTGCAAATCAACAATGGTGTAATCAAGGACATGCTTACGTTCATCACTATCAGACATAGATAAAAGCCTGTGTACCTTTTTCATTGTGATGTCAACCCATTGTCCTGATCTAGCATCACCTTTTCCAACAGCTGGTTCATCCTCAGCTATCGCCATAAAAGCCCTGACTCTTGTGGTGTCTTCTTCATCTGAAGTCAGTGGTTCATCATTCCAATCATAAGTTTCAGCAACCAACCCTTTCTCTGTCTTTTTCTCACCACCTTTCTTTTTGGACATAGCTTCAATCTTCAAGTTCATTTGTTGTAACTCAGCTTTAAGTGCCTTGTACTTATTTTTGTAATCTTTCTTCTCAGTGTCTGAAGAATTGGATTGAGATGAGTTGTTATGTTGTTTGAACTTGTAGGGTTTGGATGAAGATGATGGATAAGAGGGTGAGGATGTCTTGGTGGAAGGACAATCTTTTTGATAATGTCCAAGCTTTCCACAGGCAAAGCATGTTTCTTTTGACCTGTCAGTTGGTTTGCTAGCTGATCCTACTCTTCCAGATCTTTTGTAGTATCTTCTTTGGTTGGCTAGCAATGCTCTTTCATAGAATTCTGCATTGAGGTCTGACAAGAACTCTTGGCTGCTACGAGTATCTTCTTCAATATCAGAATCGCTGTCATGAGGATGTGTTGCAGAGATCAAAGCTTTAGAAGATGCTCCTTGAACTACAAATCTTTCAGTCTCTGATTTGTAGATAGTATCGATCAGCCCTTCTTCATAATTGTACTTACCATAGAGCTGAGCAAGGGTATCATTTTTGATTGAGTTGTTAGCTTTCTGCGTCTGATTCATGCTCAGCCACTTTCTTGGAAGGCTGTTGACAAAAGTAGCATTGATCTCAGCTTCACCAATAGTGACATCATTCATAGCAAGGTCATTTAGAAGAATCTTCAGCCTAGTATAGGTTTGCTGAACCTTTTCACCTTCAAGTGACTTAAAGGCATTAAACTGAAGTCTGAGTGCCTGAATCTTTGTCTCTCTTGTTTCAGAGGGTCCTTCATGGCCAAGAATGAGGTCTGTCCACATTTGTTTAGCTGTGGGACACTGAATGACAGACTTCATGATATGCTTGGGAAGACAAGAAATTATGATGCTTTTGAGACGTTTATCTTGGTTTGCTAATTTCCTATCAGCTGAAGTCCATTGTTTGACAGGTTTGGGAAGAGGGTTTTCTTCAGTGGATGTAAGCGCCATGGGAATATATGGACCATTTTCTAAAATTTCTAAGAGAAAAGGTTCAAGTCCATCAAGGTATACAAGAAATTGACTCTTCCAACTGGCAAAGTCTTCTTCATCAAAGACTGGTACACTGGTTACGTGTGATCCACCTCTTGAGTCAAGAAGTTGAGGTAGATCATCGTCATTGGCTGGAGGGTTAAGTCTTGGTGAAGATGGGTTTGTGGAAGGTGATTGTGGGCTAGAAGTTTCCGGCATGGTGGATCTTGATTATAAAACTGAGAACGATGTTTCTTGAAGGTTTTAATATCAAACACCGCTCTGATACCAATTGAAAGTCCCTAATCAATGCAGGAAACCCTAATCTTAACTTAATTAACACAAGGTATTACTATTCAAACGTAATCTTATTATTGTATAATAAAGAATTACAAGTGTTATGGATAACACCGTTTGATGACAATGTGTTGTGCACACTTTGAACAACAATAAACCCTAACTTATGAATACAGTCGTAGCTGTTTGATATTCTAAGTTATACGCACTAATGTTCTTAATATCTCAAAGTGTTGAACATTAATGCATGGATACACATCCTATTTATAGTGTTACGAGTTTGACTTAAACAGTACTTGATGTCGACTACACAAGCTTTTACAAGTTCCCACATCAGTCACATGATGTCCTTCTATTCTTGGTAGTCTTCCATTATGCTTTAAGGAACAGTTGTCAAAAACAGTTTCCTTATTCTTCATAGTCTCGAACACACAAATGGCATGTCCAAAGTGTGCTGAGAGTTATCAAGGTATTGCCACCCCTGTTAACTCTCAACCCCTCAGAGTCCCTAATACGTCTTGGCTGTTATCCATCACAGCCAAGGAGTATGTCTTCAGGTAATCTTCGACTTCCCTGACAATGTCTCTGACATGGACTCCTCTGAGGTTGCTCACAAAGACTTGGATCTCTGTGAGTCTTGCGAAACTTGCCTGCCTCCTAGGCATAGGCAAGGGACTATCTATCAGCCTAATTATGTTTAAATCAATGATCATGGAATCTAATAAGTTTAGATTCCCAACAATTCGGGTTGCCAATACTTCAAAACCGTGACGCTGGCGATACATTAATGTCTTCCCAATTTAATTACATGGAAGCTACTAGAAAAGACTAGAAACCAACAATCAATACTAAACCTCTAAGCCAATACTTATTAAGAAAAATATATATACAAGCGAAGTGAGAATAAGCAAACAACGAGAACACATGAGTTTTTGAAAGAATACGAGTACTCTACGTTTAGCATAGTAACTTATAACTCTATCATTTCTCGTCCTCATTTAAGGGACTTAGCCTAATGTGAAGTTAAGGAATCGAAGCTAAGTGCTCAACACGCACGGTCGAGTCAAATTATTCTTATTCTCGCCATCGGAAAATCTACATTCGTGTCTTCAAACACTTATGAAACATGAGAGAAATTTTAAAATTTGGCCATTTTTAGCCTTATTTTGCAACAAAATGATAAACAAAAAGATAAATTTTGGAAAGAGTGAAGGTTTGGCAAGGCAAGTATCTATTCACCCCCCCCATACTAAAGTTAAACATTGTCCTCAATGTTTCGAGTCTAAGGGTAGAATACCCCCATACTAGAGACGTAGTCGAATGCATAATCTAGCATGGAAAGGGTGTAACCGTTAAATTAATAGCCGTTTATGAAGTGTGCTAAAAACCTAAGGTTAGAACATCAAAGAATATATCATGGATATTGAGAAATTTTTCAAAGCAAACGATCGAGTGCTCCCATAAAACGAACACGAGAGGCTCCAATCGTGAAGATCATGATCATCTAAAAACCACAATGCACAAACAACCACGGAATAAAGGTTGGAAGGGCACAAATCCCCTCACGTTAAAATAATTAGAAAGCAATAATATGTACATGGATAAGCATGGGACTCCCCCACGAGGCACCTTGTTTTTGATAACCGAGTCAAAATCTCGACTTGAATCCCCCATAGATGTGATCATTTAGGGATAATCATGGCAAGGTTAATTTCTGGTGGGGCTTACATGATAAACAAGGCCCAAAAGCACCAGGTATTAAGGACTAAGTCCTTTGATGATGCAAAATACCGAGATCGAAATGGCGTCCTCGTTTTCATTGGATAAACAAACCAACGCCACTTCAATACGTGCCAAAAACTCAAAGAGTTTGAAGAAAAGAGATAAGAAGTATAAGGGTTGGACAAATGGTAAGACAAACTTTTGAGCTACTCGAGGTAGACTCACACCAATCAAATGAAAGTATTTTCCATTTATTGCATCGGTGGAAGACCAAGATTTCCCTTTATAAGCAATTCCGGGATCAAATATCTTGTCCTCGGTGGAGAAAGGGAAGGGAACATAAGGGGCTTCCCCACACTTAACCCACACAAAGTATCGCCAAAAGGAGTAGACGAGCTTGTAGTACTCAAAACACGAGGTGATGACGGAGTTAGAATTGTAGAATAGTCTTTTAAATCCAATTCAAAATCTTTTCCTTTTTCATCTTTTGAAAACTCCTTATGAAAACCCGATTTGATTATGTCAAAAATATTTGGTGTTTCTAAAACGATGTTAGGAACACTAAAAATTCTCGCATTTAAGTTGCGTTTTGGTGGTGGTAAGTTCTCAAAATGTTTATCAATAAAGAACACCGCCACATCGGGGTCAACATATTCATCATCCGAAGAATCTTTCGTGATTGGAGACGTAGGTTTAACACTCTTAACCTCCACCGGCGGAGGGGATGGAAAATCATTTTTATCAACAACTCCTAAAACTCTTTTTGAAAATCCTTTGCAAATGTTTTTGATTGAATCAACATTGTTCAAAGACGTGATAGAATAAACATGAGAAAGCGTAGAGTTTTGAATTGCATTTATCACGAGTTCCTCCTCATTGAAACGTAGAGTGATTTTCCTAGCATGAACATCAATAAGCGCTCTCGATGTATCCAAAAATGATCTACCTAAAATTAGAGGAACTTTAGGATCAATGGGGATGTCTACAACGATAAAGTCCACGGGATAGTAAAACTTTCCAACTTTCACAAAGACGTCTTCGGCTACTCCACAAGCTAGAATCGTAGAATGACCGGCCATCTCGATTGACATTCTTGAAGGAGTGAGATTAGGAAGATTAAGCGACTTAAAAAACTCAAGAGGCATCAAATTTATACTAGCACCAAGATCGGCCAAGGCGTAGCATTCTTCCATATCTTGGATAGCACATGGGATTAAAAATTTACCGGGATCACCGACTTTTTGAGGTATGCGGCTAAGAAAAACCGATGAACAACTAGATGATTTTTGCAATTTCTCTTTGTTATTCAACATACTTTTGAAGTTTGCGGCAAATCGAGGCATCATGCCCAAAGCGTCAGCAAAACTTATGTTAAAATGCAAGTCACAAAAAATTTTCATAAAAAGTTCAAATTGATAATTGTTACGTTCTTGTGCCTTAACCTTGTTTCATCTTGATGGGTAAGGTAAGGGTGGTGTGGGTTGGGGCATAGGCATCAGCCTTGGAATCTCGGGTTCCACTATTGGTATTGGTTCAACCGTAGGTGTGGTTTGAGCGGTACTTTGTGGGATTGGGATTCTATCCTTTCCGAACACCACCTCGGGTTCTTTCTCGATTTCCTTCTCCGTAGAAGTACTTGGACGAGAAATGGGTTCTTTGAAAGTTTTACCACTACGAGTAGTAATAACCTTTAATTCTCCTTTCGGGTTTACAATGGTATCACTAGGAAGACCACCCGAGGAAGAGGGTTTACACATGATAGCTTCAAACATTTTTGCCATTCGATCTTCAAATTTTGATTGCCTAGCATCCGCTTTTAACAACTCTTGCTTAATCTCATGTTGACCTTGGTCCATTTTTTGTTGATTTTGTTGGAGATTTTGAACATTTCCTTTCATTTTATTAGCATGAGTTTTCAATTCATTAGCAAGTTCGTTTTTAAGCTCGTTTTTCAACTCGGCTCTTAAGCTAATCATCTCACGTTGCATGTTATCAACCTTAGCATCGTTTGCTTTTGTATAATCCAAAAATTCTCCATTAAGATTTTTAGTGTGAGCATTTTGAAAATCTTGTGTGGTATTTGAAAATCACGGTTTTGGTTTTGATTTGAAATTTACCCATTGTTCCCACTTTGGTAATTACCCTTGTTGAAGTTACGTTGATTTCCTTGATAACCACCATTTTGATTGTTGTTTTGATAGTTTTTAGCATTTTGATTTTGTGGAGCTTGATTTGGGCGGGAACCTTGACCGTTTTGGTTTTAAGATACCGGGCTACATAAGCACTCGAAGTGTTACCATCCGCGGTAATGCACTTGGAAAAATCATGACCTCCACCACACGAATACAACTCTTTCCAACCGCTTTAACCGATGCGGAATTCAAAGCATGTTGTGCTTTCCAATGAGTCATAAGGGTCGAAAACCTATCAAAAACCCGATTTTCCTCATTTGCTTCATCTTGCAAGGCACTCATGTTACGAGACGACGATGACGAACCCCTAGTGGAAACACTCGGTGTGTTACGAGGGTTGTAAACCTTAGACCTATTCTCGATAATCTTTAAAGCTTCATCGGTCGTTTTGCACAAAAAATTACCACCCGCGGCGGCATTTAAGTAATCTCGTTCATGATCATTAAGCCCATTGTAAAAAGTGTCAATTTGATGTGGAAAAATCATGGTGTGTACCTTCATGTAACATATCTTTAAATCTTTCCCAAGCCATAGAAAAACTCTCATTAGACCTTTGAGTAAATCGTGAAATCTCGTTTTTCAAATGTGTTGTTTTAGATGGTGGAAAAAATTGATTCACAAACTTAGAAACGAGATCACCCCACGTCAAAATCGAATTTGGGGGTTCTTTCTCGAGCCATATCTTGGTGGTTCCATCTAACAAGTATGGAAACAACATCATCTTAATGACATCGTGGGGTACATCCTTAAACTTGCTAGTCGAGGTGAGACGATTGAATTGCCTAATGTGATAATGTGGGTTGTCTTTTTCGTGTCCGCGAAACTTGTTGGCTTGAAGCATAGATATTAAACCCGTCTTGATCTCGAAGTTATCTGCAAGGATGGTGGGAATCACAATGTCCTCTCCAAAACCCTCAGTGGGTTCTTGAAGCAACTCCATCATAGTACGATTAGCCATGATAGCTTCTTGTTCTACAATAGGTTCCTCACTTGGAGTCTCTTCACTAGAAGGTGTTGGTGTGTTTTCCTTTCGATTACGATGTTTACGTGCACGTCTTGCTTGATTTCGAGTTTGCATAAACGTCACGTATAACGTGGGGGTGAGCAAAGAAGATTCTTTTTGGTGTTTTGACTTTTTCAATTTTTTTGTGTTTTTGATTGTTTTTACTTTTTTTTGGATTTTGTGATGTATTACGTAGACAAAAATCTACAAATCTCTCCTCAAATCAAATCTCTTGATTAAAGGAGCCTCAAGGAATGAAAACGATCACGTGAAGTGAACGCCTTCGATGACTTTAGAACGTTGGTGGTACACCAAAACGTTCAAGAGGGTTTAATAAATTGAAACCAAGAAAATATATATATGATATGTAGATAATACTTTGGTTGGCAAACCCTCGATTAGCCCTTTTATCTAAACACGCACAAGCAAGCGGGGAAACGAGGCGGCGCGAAGCACTTAAGAGCCTTTTTCCTTAGGGTATATTTTATAATACCCGCCTTATACCCACCTTATAGTTTGTGTTTTTCAAAATTAAGCTTCACGAAAGTAATTATCTATTTTGCCTTTTTTTCTTTGTTTGAGATTCGAATACAATGATCGAGTGATGAAATCCCGAATCAAGGTTGTGTTTTCACACTTTTGGAGTACTTGTGAATTTATTATTTTACATATACAATATAGTAATAATATTCACACAAAAATGAAAAACCAATAATACGTATTAGTAGAGTGCTACTAATACAATTATATTTATGGATAATATAAAAACACAAAAAAATTTCAAATCAAAACATAACACGCCTCCCCGGCAGCGGCGCCAAA
This sequence comes from Glebionis coronaria, assembly GCA_025667525.1. Lineage (NCBI taxonomy): Eukaryota > Viridiplantae > Streptophyta > Magnoliopsida > Asterales > Asteraceae > Glebionis > Glebionis coronaria. Next base: position 458,662,393 of record CM046881.1, on the reverse strand, counting down.
ATGATTGAAGTAAAAGTACACTCGTTTAGGAAAACGAGGTAATCAGGGTAAGTATTAACAAAAGTGATTTAGGAAAACCACTTGTAAATGACCTAAAGGAGAGTTCGTTCTCAAGGAGGCTAGTGTTTTGTGTAAAGAGATGATTAAATGTTTGTGATTATATTTATGAGAAAAGAAAAGAAAAAATGATGACGGTTACGATTCTAAATTAAACTAAGACGAAAAGTCGTGCACGTAAAACCGTAAAATATGACGAAATTTAAAAATTAACCTAAAAATTCCTAGAAATTTGCAATAAATCCTAAAAAATGTAATTAGAGTTTACAAAAAATCAAAAATCACTTAAACCTTTTATTTAACTAAATATTAATTTTTTAATGCTAATTAAAGCCCAAAAAATAAATTTAATTAACAAAAAGCCCAAAATGAGATTTTTCACTTTATAAACCTCTAAAATAACTTAAATAAATTAAAAAATATTTTTGAAAAAATTAAAATTAATTAAAACTATTTAATAATGATTAAAACTATAAAAATCTTAAAATAATTCTAAAAATTAATTAAATGACACTAAAATTAATCTAAAAGTTTTAAAATTCCTTACTTAATGTATTTAACCTAGGAAAAATGCAAAACTTGCAAAAATATAAAAAACTAATTTTAATAATAAAATAATAATAAAATAATATTAAAAATCCAAATTTTATAAAAAAATTTAAAAAGTTGCAAACTATTTTATTTTAACCTAATTAATCAGAAAATGAACTTGAAATACCAAAAATACCCCTATTGGGCCTCCAAATCGGTTAAATAGTAAAATAGTCCCTTAATGGGCTTTTTATGGCCCAATAAGAAAAATGTTGTCCAAATGAGCCCAAAAGTTCCTGGTTAAGCTTAAAAGTCAATTTTAAACACAAAATTTCAAAGGCACAAAAGCTGAAAGTGATCTTATCATAGCTTATTTCAAAACAGCTTATTCTTAATGGGCTTTTTGGCCCATTAAGCTATAAGCTGATGCCATAAGCTGAAATTTGACACACAACCTTCTCTTGACCAAATTAAGCAGTTTTTAAAAAGAATTTTTGAATAAGCCTGAAATAAGCAAAAGCTCTCTATAGAAAACGACAAAATAGTCGTTTTGAGTTCTAGGCCACTTCAAAAGCTTATTCAACTTGAAAAAGGTTTTAAATGACCAAACTAAGCTTAATCAACAAAAAGTTTTCCAATAAGCACACTCAATAAGCTGAAATAAACACTAAGCTGTTTTTGAAAAAGACAAAATAGTCGTTTTCTAGTCAAACCTAAAACCAAAAGCTATAAACTTCAAAACTGACTTATAAGCTCAAAATAATAAGACCTATTACAAAAAATAAGTTGTTGCACATAAGAATAAGCTAAAATGACTTATAAATAAGATAAACACCAATTTACACTAGCAGTGACTAGCAGTGGCTAGTAGTAGGGGAAAGAAGTTCCCACTGCTTTGACTTTTTTACTTTGCTTTTTAGAGAGATTCACTTGATGATTTTGGACAATAAAGGCACGCCTACAACCAGTGAGTTGTAGGGAGTCATAATCAAGCAGAAAAACACAAAATCACTCAGCCAAATGATACAACTAAATCAATTAGTCCACAGACATGGCAGAAACATGTTATAAGCAGATCTGGTGATATAAGCTAATGTTTAAGCTAGTATAAGATGACCACAGTCCACCAAATGCATAAACAAGCTCACTACAACTTAATGACACACAAATTAACTTATTTCATGCACTGATTCCAAGTTTTGAACAAGATTCAAGCACAAGCAGTTACTGATGAACAAGTGATGAACACAAAATCCTATTTGCTGATACAATTGACCAAATATTGAATTTTAAACCCTCAAATCCACAAATCAGGTTACTCAAACTATGTTTTAACGCTTGTTAATCCTAGATATGAACACAATCTAGGTGTTCACCAAGTTTCAGTCAACAAAGACCTAAAACAAGCTAGTTATGCAATGATTTAATATTTGATGTTACAAAGCTCAATTTTTGCAATTATCAGACCACAAACACCTCAATAACAGATATCAACAATAAGCAACCCTAAACAACTACTCACACATGCAATAAAACCACAAAGCAGACAATCCCAACAGTCCTTTAGAAAGGCAAATCAAGATTTTATGAACCCAAAATGTTTTTCAAACTTCAGCTAGCCTAAACAAGCCTCATAACAACCTCAACAAGCATCAAGAACTAGATTGCAGCCATCAAACAACACATAACAATAGCAGAATACCAAATCACTAAGAACAAGTATTTAAACAGAAAAATGAAGATTGAGAATTCAAACCTCCAAATGTACATCCATACTTTGGAATCAAAGACTGAGGTGCTAGCTTAACAAGCACCAGCTTTCCACTGCTAAGAACAAGAAACAAGCACAACCACAGGCTTGAGCCTAGGTTAGCACAAATAAGATAAAATAGGGTGACAAATGGTCAAGTCTATGCAAGACTTAGGTTCCCACAAGGCTTGAATCTTCCCTTAAGGCCTCACCACCCCTTAATCAACCAAGATAGGAGGCTATGATCACCCTTAAACTCAAATAAGCAAGTTGTTAAACCACAAGCACTTAGCAAACCACTTGACAGATTTTTGTTATAAAAACGTATACCAACTTCCAATATTGCTTTGGCCAGTTGAATTGTGACTTATGTCACTTAAGGAAACACCTCAATGAACAATCCACTCCAAGCACAAGCCAAATTCTTGACCTCAGCAAGAACAAGGGACTCACTGGCTTATAGGAGCTCTTGGACTTGTTCAAGGTTTTGATTAAGTAAAATAACGTGGCAAACAACTACTCAACACAATAACAAGACAATGGAACACAGTTTTAAATCATAACACAATACCATAATTTCATAAACTCAGAAAGGGCTTTACAAGGTTTGACAAATGAAAAACTAAGAACAATAACTAAGCTACTAATCTAATGGCCTTATATAGACCTTACATTAGTTCTAGAATGCTAAAGAAACAATAAAACCCTAGCTACTAAATTTCCAAGTATGCCCTTGGTGATTTTGAACTTTTGCTAACATGTGAAGAATTATTGGACGCTTGTAGAGGTGCCAGTGGTGAAAGAATGATCAAAGAGTCAAAAATGTGCTTAGGATTGAAGCTTGAATGCGGGTGGTTGATTCTCTACATAACTTTGGCATTTTCCCAAAAACGTGTGCATGGGAGGTTTCATGTGAGCCTTGTGGTGACGTGGCAAGGGATTTATGAGTGTGGTTATAATTATTAGGCCCTTAATCAATAATCTGGATAGTCTTAAGCTCTAATTTTTGGTTAATCACAAATACCCAATTTGTGTTCTTGGCTCAAGAACAAGGTTTTGATCTGTTTTGGGTTAATAAAAAGTGTTAGGTGGCTAAATTCAAATGGATTAATTAATATTAATCCGTTTGATTTAGTGGATGGTGAGGTGGAGGTTATTTTGATTGGTTGAGGGGAGTTAGTGGGTGAGGTGGCAGCTTGTGGTTGGTCTAGGTATCTTAGGTTGTCTAGGCAGCTTTGGTCCCTTGTTTTCTTTCCACTCTTCATTTGTAACTTTTCAGCCCGAAAGTTAAATCCCTTTGTTAACCAAGTTTCATTCTTCACACTTTTTCCCCAAAAACTTTCCAAAAGATATTTAAAGGACTTGTTTTGTCATTTCTTGATATTTGAAGGACCAAACTTGTTCTCTCTTGTATCTTGATGGTCTTCATGGTATGTTTGACTTTGAGGAGGACTAATATTGACAAGTCTTCATTTTGTGAGGGCCAAACTTGTTAATTCTTCAAAGTTGAGGGCCTCTTTTGTAATTTTGACAAACTTAAGGGACCAAACTTGTATTTTATGAATAAACAAGGGTATTAAGTGTCAATTCTTCAATGATAAATGATCTCTCTTATAAATCTTCAATTCTTCAAGGACTTTTACTTGGAAAATCAACTCTAGGATCCGGTTTATTGTGAGGCTTCTTTTCCCGTGTTCGTTTTTCTTTGATTCTTGTGATCTTTTGTGATTTTCTCAATATCCGTACCTAAAATGCACATGGAACAAACACAAGCATATATTTGGCACATTTTATGAGATTTTATGCATTTAAAGCCTGTTTTGGATGATGAGACTATGTATTAAAGCAATCTCATCACTCCCCTATACTAAACCATTGTCGTGCCCTCATGCAATGCTAGAATAAAGTATCGTAGCACCTCCAAAATTCATTTTTATGCACTTTTATTGAATGATAAACTTGCTACACTACTACTATTATTACTACTTGCGTTTTAGACATAATGTATGATTTTCATCGCAAAATGGGACGTTTAGGTTCATAGAACAATAACACGTGAATGCTTTGTTAGAAATAATTTCGTCGTCCTCGATTTTCACCCCAATTCCAAACCAAGTGTGTAACGAGATCATTGTCATTATAAGTTAGTAATGCTAACACTACTCATATGCCCGAATCACGTACTTAGACTCCCATTTTCCTAAGTGGTATCTCTTATATTTTATTTTTGTCTTGAATTTTCACGAGGATACAATTTTTACTTATGCGATGATAGAGATTTAGGTCTAAAAATAGAGTCATAACGGTCTAACCAAAACCATCGAATTAATAACCCCCCCTAATAGACAACGATGTCAAAAAATTAAGTCAACAAGAAGGATCCATAAACACGGTTTTATAATGGTTTTGAACATGAGACTTATTACCAAGACTTTTATACGCCCCCTAACGTATGGGCCTTATTATCATAGGTTTACCTCCATCTTTTATTCAACTTTGCCATGAAGCTTTTATTATGACTTTGGTCTTGCCTTGCCTTTTATTTAACCTCGCCATGAGGTGTTTATTATGGCCATAGACGTATATCCTCATGCTAAAAGCGAATTTTGGATCTTTAAAGCTTCAAAGATTAAGGCATAATTCACTTTCAATTTCGCATAGATTTCGGAAATGTATGCGTGTAGGGGGATTATTTCGGAAATGTAAAACTTTCAAAGTGTTAAAAGTTTTGATTTTTATCAAGCACTTTGAATAGTTTCAATGGTTTTATGGTTACGATCTATACCCAAAACAACCTACTATCCACGACGGAACGATGGAGTCAAAAGGTGGTTTAGGATAGAAAACTAAGTCCTATTATCCAACCAGAACCGGAGGGATCTACCCAAGACATTTAATAGCTAGAAATAGTTGTCCTTAGGAAAGATGGAGTGGAATGAAGCTGAATACGGACTAATTACTTAAACTAGTACTGGAACAATCACTACAAGGTGCTAGTAATGACGTATTAGTAAGCATTAAAGGACTTGAATATTCTATGCAACTTAGGCAGAAACCAGGTTAACACATCTTTTGAAGACAAGTGTCATGAACCCAGTTAGGCGATGAACAACCCTTCCCAGCCATTCGAGTTTCTCTCAAAAGAAACTTGTCTCATTGTCACAAAGATCAACAAGTATCTATTGACTTTCTCACTTCGAGTTAGTTAATATTGAAAAGGTGGCAGTTTGCTCCAGCCTCCGATTACCAAAATGCACTTATCGAGTCTAGAGCCAAAAAAGATTAATCTATCATCTCATTATGATACAATCGAGTCCTATGCATTATCCCTGTGATACTGCCAGAACATTTAAGTGATACGGTTCACATTGAAGATGGAAATCCTACTCGAGTCAACCTCAAACAAGCTCATGGTAGGTAACTTGTGCGATTCTACACGAATCAAACTTGTGAGAACTGGAATGCAACTAAGTTTGGATTCTTAATTGATTCAAACTTGATTCCAGGTTTCTTCGCAAAATCCGTGTGATCTTGCCAAAACATTCAGAATGACACTCTTTAGTATTCACAGTGACGAATGCAAATCCTTCCAGTGTCAACCTCAAACAGCACTACGGTAGGTAACTCGCAAGATTCTTTATGAATCGAGCTTGTGACAAGCTGGAAAGCAACAATGGTACGATTCTTTTAGAATCAAACTTGTTCCAGGAAATCAAAATTGACGACTCTAATCAGACTAATAACTTATCCTTATGATTCACTCTTTAAGTTCACAGTCTGCTTTGGGACGTTCGAGTAAAGAGAACTGGCTAGTATAGCCGGGAAACCCTGTCAACGTGGTTCTTAATCGAATCTACCCGATCACATGTATGGTATCTAATACCGTCTAACGGTCTTCACTGACCGAGGTAAAATGCTACCGAGTTAGGATAAAATGTTCAAGACATTTTATCCATGTTTATATATGTTGCATCATATCAAGAAGGTGGCATAGCAGTATACTAACCAAAGTTGTCTTCACATGTTTATACTAAAAGTTAAAGTCTTCTGCAGCTCTAATGAATATTTGAAGGACTAACTTGATAGGTGTGTAAACACCCATCCTTTTACCAATTAATTCTGGCTAAAACGGGACCAAAACACGTATTTAATATCATTTGTTTGGAATTATGCGTGGTTTTTGTTTTTATTGTGTTTTCAGAGCCAACCGGATGGATAATGGAGAAAACATGGGATTGCACGGGATTTATAGAAGAAAAAGACTCAAGATGAAGTCTATTGTCCAAGAGATGCAAAAGATTTGAAGTCACTGGGCCTATTCGAAGATTTATCGAAGAAAAGGACCAAAGATGGAAGATTTTCAAAAGTCGAAGAAACTCAAGTCTATTAAACGAAGAAATTAAAAGACGAGTTGAAATTAATCGACGACAAATCCCGAATCAGAATCGAAATCGTCAACTTTTCTGAAAAGACGAGAAGACAAGAAGAACGGGAGAAAGCCCACTCACCAACCAAGGGGAACACCTATATATAGTCCACCCCTCACACATTTAGGCAGGAAGTTTTTTAGTTTTTTCTTTCTCCTTCTTTTTCTCCCTTTTAGTTCGTAGCATCACCAACACCACTAGGGTGTTTGGTGATCTTGATCTTTGATTTTCAATCTTGTAATTTAAATCCTTGTTTTGTTATTGTTAAAACATTAAATCATCAATACAAGTTCTTGTTTAATCTTTCCATTTCATCTTGTTCATCATCATCTTTCTTCTCAAGTTCTTAAGTTCTTATTTTATTGATTTGATCTTTAAAAGTTGTTGGGTTTTGTGTTTGTGTTGATGGGATTTGTAGTTTATGGTTAGTAGATGCTTTGTGATTAGCTTTATTTAAGATTTGGTGAAAAACTTGGTGGTTTTTGGCATTAAAATTGATTTCCTTGTTCTTCGGGTAAAGCTTCTGTTTCTGAGTGTTCCCAGGTTCCGGATGAGCAAATCTTCCGGATGAACACAAAAGTTCCGAGTGAACCAAAAAGTTCCGGGTGAACTAAAAAGTTCCGAATGAGCATAAAAAGTTCCGGATGGAAGTGTTTTCTAAAAAAGTTCCGAATCAACTACTTTTTGAAAAGTTCCGAATGAGTTTATGTTAGAAAAGTTCCGAGTCAGTTTTTAAGTTGCGAATGAGTACAAAGTTCCGGATGAACCAAACTTCCGAATAAAGTTCCGAGTAAAGTTCCGAGTGAAAGGTCCGAACCAATCTTCCGAACCAAGTTCCGGGTGAAGTTCCGAGTAAAGTTCCGAGTCAATCTTCCGGATAAACTTCCGAGTAAAGTTCCGGATCAAGGATTTCGGAAATGTTCCGAATCAGTAAGAACTTCCGAATCAATTTACTTTTGAGCATTTTTAATTATTACTGTTTCTTTAATGTCACTGTTTCTTCATTTTTATTTCACATTTTAATCCTAGATTTTATTAACTGTTATTGATATAATTGCCCTTGAAATTTAAGTCTACATTTTCGAGCATTTAACTTTTAGTAGATTAAAAACCCAACTTCCCTTTTTTAGTAACCAAGAACAATCATTCCACTTAAGGCCGAGATCAATTCGAGAGGATATCGAGAGTAATCTGAACCCATAGAAAATCAGTGTATCAAATGGCGTCGCTGCCGGCTCTTCTCGTTAAGATCAAAAGTTTTTTGTGAGAACTTGGATTTTGGGATCCGTTCCCCGTGAACGTTACTTTTTCATAAAAACTTTCAAAAACACTAAAAATATAAAATTTTCAAAAAATCCTAAAAAGTAAAAAACATAAAAACCAAAAATATTTTTGCTTTGTTTTTCTTTGTTCGTTCTTTCGCAGGTGTATGCGCACTCGATCCACGTCTTATCAAGAGCCCGAGCCTCTCGATCACTTAGACATGGCCGGTGTACAAAACAACAATAACATACCACCTCCGAACAACAATAATAACAACAACAACCCGCCTTTCAACAACATGAATAATAATAACAACAATGAGCCTCTACCGGATAATCGGCCAATGATTGAACTGCTGCAAGCTCATATAGATGGCAACACTGATCCAATTGTCATACCTCCAATTGCCGCCAACAACTTTGAGCTAAAATCAGGCTTTATCCAGATGGTCTCCGCTAAACCATTCTTGGGACGTACCATTGATGATCCACACGACCACATCAAGAGATTCTTGCAACTCACTAACACGGTCAAGTTCAATGGTGTTCCACAAGAGGTTATCAGGTTACAACTTTTTCCCTTTTCTTTAGAGGGACAAGCCCGGCATTGGCTTGCTAAGGAACCGCCACAGAGTATTCTCTCGTGGACGGATTTGGAAACCAAGTTTATCAATTACTTTTTCCCACCCTCTCGTACTACCGCTTTGCGGAATGAAATCATAAATTTTGAACAAAAGTACGATGAGTCGTTCAGTGAATCTTGGGATCGTTTTAAAGATCTTTTAAGAAAATGCCCACAACATGGTTTTACCAAAGTACATCAAATCAATACTTTTTACAATGGTTTAAGCATGAGTGACCAAGATTCACTAAACAGTGCCTTGGGGGTAATCTTTTGGCTAAGACTTCCAATGCTGCTTGGGATATCATTGAGAATAAGTCTCGTGTGCAAACCAAGAGTGTTCGGACCAATGTCGCTAGTGCTAGCACTAGTGACAGCGACAAGCGATTGGACAAAATCACTGTGCTTCTTGAATCGCTTGTTACCCACACCGTCAGCAACAACAACAGCAACAACGCTAAAAACGCTCAAGTTAACGCTGTCAGCCAACCTTGTGAGATATGCGGTGGTCCTCACTCTTACACCACTTGTACTGCCACCCAAGACTACCCTGATGAGAATGTGAATGCGTCATATGGCACCTATCCTCAACCTGCTTATCAAGCTAGACCTCAAGGTGACCGTAATTTGCTTAGCTACCGCTCCAACAACTACCTCTCACCACCCGGTTTTCCTCCAAACAACCCAAACCAACAACAAAACCTCAACCGCCCTCCTCAACAACAACAACAACCTCGTACACCTTACATACCACCTCATAAACAGCAACAACCACCTCAACATAACAACCAAGTTTACCAACAACCTGCTTATCAACCACCCGCATACAATGCTCCTCCAAACCAACCCACTGCATTACACCAAGAGGTTGCAACCTAAATGAGGACCAATGATGTGATCGTGGAAAATCTCCAACAGGAAGTGCGCAACTTGAAAGCAGACTTGGTCAAGCAAGGAAACGATTTGAGAGCCGACATGAGAAATACGTTGGATAGCCAAACTAATGACTTGAAGAACATGATGGCTAGTTTCTTCCAAGGTAATCAACCCTCTTCTTCGGGTACTCTTCCGAGTAACACCGTTGCGAATCCAAGAGGGGAGATGAAAGCAATCACTACTCGCAGTGGCAAAGGTACCAAGGAACCCGAGCTTCCTATACCTCCACCGGTGGTTGTGACTAAGGAGAACAAGTCACCTGCTCCTATTCCTCATCCGTCTCCTTCCCCAATTTCTCCACCTCTTCCTTCTACCCCTCCTCTACCCAAGGATGTGAGTGATCCTATTCTTCCAAAGCCTTCCTCTTCTTCCAATATACCTTATCCATCTAGGTTGAGGAAAGAGAAGCTCAAAAGCAAGGACGATATTCAGGTTTCGAACTTTCTTAAGATGTTCAAACAATTGAATTTCAACATCTCCTTCGCTGAGGCTCTCGCTCACATGCCAAAGTACGCGAAAATGTTTAAAGATCTTCTGAGCGACAAGGAAAAGCTCCTCGATATTGCCAACACCCAACTTAATGAGAATTGCTCTGCAGTGCTCTTAAGGAAATTGCCAACCAAGCTTAGTGATCCGGGTCGTTTCTTAATCCCTTGCAATTTCCCGGGAGTAGAGAATTGCATGGCCCTAGCCGATCTAGGTGCCAGTATTAATCTCATGCCTCTAAGCGTTTGGAAGCAATTATCTCTCCCTGAGCTAGTCCCCACCAAAATGACTTTGGAATTAGCTAACCGTACGGTTGCTTATCCAGTGGGGATAGCCGAAGACGTCTTTGTAGGAGTCGACAAATTCACGTTTCCTGCCGATTTCGTCGTCGTCGACTACGAGATGGACCCTCGTGTTCCCTTAATCGTGGGTCGTCCATTCCTGAGGACCGGTCACACTCTTATCGATGTTGAAGCCGGTGAGCTTATCACGAGAGTGGGAGACGATAAAATCGTCTTCAACATGGGAAAGTTGTCTAAACAACCTTATTCCAACGAGAGTGTTAATTGTATTGACGTTCTGGATGAGGCTTGTGAAGAACACTTCAAAGAGGCTTGTAAAAGTATTCCTGCCTCTCTTCCCAATGTTGAAACCGTTTCTTCTATTGATTCATCATTGACTCTATTTGGAGAAAGTGATTTGTTTTGGAACAATATTGAAGACACCATGGGAGATGTGAATTTAGCTACTAATGATTCTCCCACCGATGGGGATGAAGACATGAATTTTTTTGACAATCTTCTCAACGAAGACAATCCTTCGCCTCCATCTCCCACGGTTATTGCTATCGATACTCCGACTTTGAAAACGCCTCCCGTCGAAAATCCTCCGGATTTAGAACTTAAATAGTTGCCGCCCCATCTCGAGTATGTATTCCTTGAAGAAGAGAAGAAGTCGCCAGTCATCATTGCTAAGGACCTAAAGGAAGAAGAAAAAGCCCGACTTATCACCGTGTTGAAAGATCATAAGAAGGCTATTGCTTGGAAGATTTCTGATATTCGTGGAATTGATCCTCACTTCTGCACACACAAAATTCTCATGGAGGACGACTTTAAGCCCACAATTCAAAGCCAACGAAGGGTGAATCCAAAAATCCATGAAGTCATCAAAACAGAGGTTATCAAACTTCTTGATGCAGGTATGATTTACCCTATTTCGGATTCACCATGGGTTAGTCCAATCCATTGTGTGCCCAAGAAGGGCGGAATAGCCGTTGTTCCCAATGAACACAACGAGTTGATTTCCACTCGTCTCGTTACTGGGTGGAGAGTTTGTATAGACTACCGCAAACTCAATGATGCCACGAGAAAGGATCATTTCCCTCTACCTTTTATGGACCAAATGCTTGAACGTTTAGCGGGTAATGAATATTACTGCTTTCTTGATGGTTTCTCGGGTTATTTCCAAATACCCATCGATCCCCAAGATCAAGAGAAGACAACATTCACTTGTCCCTATGGCACCTTTGCGTACAAAAGGATGCCTTTTGGCTTATGTAATGCCCCCGGGACTTTCCAAAGGTGCATGTTAGCTATCTTCCATGACATGGTTGAACAAACCATGGAAGTGTTCATGGATGATTTCTCGGTCTTCGGGGATTCCTTCTCTTCTTGCCTTGCCAATTTGGAACGTATGCTAAAGCGGTGCGAAGACACTCGCCTTGTTCTAAATTGGGAAAAATGCCATTTTATGGTAAAAGAAGGCATCGTGCTGGGACACAATATTTCCAAAGCCGGTCTTCAAGTAGACCGTGCTAAAGTCGATGTTATCGCCAAGTTGCCTCCACCTTCAACCGTGAAGGGTGTGAGAAGTTTTCTGGGTCATGCGGGCTTCTACCGTCGATTCATCAAAGATTTTTCTCAAATCGCTCGCCCGATGACCCACCTCTTGGAAAAAGATACTCCTTTTATCTTTTCCAAAGAGTGTCTTGAAGCCTTCAACTCGCTGAAGGATAAGCTAACTAACGCACCCGTCTTGGTTACCCCTAATGGGAGCTTCCCTTTGAGTTGATGTGCGATGCTAGCGATTTTGCTATTGGAGCGGTTCTAGGACAAAGAGTGAACAAACACTTACAACCAATCCATTACGCTAGCAAGACAATGACGGGGGCACAATTGCATTATACGACAACCGAAAAAGAGCTTTTAGCTGTTGTCTATGCCTTTGAAAAATTTCGCCCCTATCTTGGCCTTTCTACAACAATCGTTTACACCGATCATTCCGCGTTGAAGTACTTGTTGACAAAGCAAGATTCCAAACCAAGACTTCTTCGCTGGGTTTTGCTGCTCCAGGAATTTAAAATCGAAATTCGCGATAAAAAAGGAGCTGAAAACCTAGCCGCGGATCATCTCAGCAGACTTGAGGATCCTTACCAAGGGGATCATCCGAACAAAGAAATCAATGATTCTTTTCCCTTGGAGACCTTAATTTCTATAAATTCGAATTCTGATGAAACCCCGTGGTTTGCGGACTTTGCAAACTACTTGGCGGGTGGAATTCTCAAGGAAGGGTTGACGTCTCAACAAAAGAAAAAGTTCTTCACCGACATCAAAACTTACTTTTGGGCCGACCCTTACCTATTCAAACAATGTGCCGACCTGATTATCCGCCGATGTGTTGACGGACCGGCAGCTTCAGAAATCCTTAATGCTTGCCACAAAGGACCCACCAGTGGTCACTTTGGTCCCAACTACACCGCCAAAAAAGTGTTTGATTCGGGATTTTATTGGCCCTCCATATATCGTGACGCTCACAATATGGTTAAACGATGTGATGTTTGCCAAAAACAAGGCACGATCACACATAAAGACGAGATGCCTCAGAATTTCATTCAAGAGTGTGAAATCTTTGATGTTTGGGGTATCGACTTTATGGGGCCATTCCCTTCTTCTAAAAGAAACAAATACATCCTTGTAGCCGTTGACTACGTCTCCAAATGGGTTGAAGCCAAAGCTTTACCCACTAATGACGCAAGGGTGGTTTGTAACTTTTTGAAAGCTCTATTCGATAGATTCGGTGTGCCTCGCGCCATTATTAGTGACCGTGGGACTCATTTTTGCAATGACCAATTTGCTAGAATCATGGCTAAGTACGGTGTAAATCTTCGTCTTTCCACCGCCTACCACCCACAAACTAATGGCCAGGCTGAAATATCCAACCGAGGATTAAAGCGAATTCTTGAAAGGACCGTGGGAGAGCATCGTGCCTCATGGGCTGATAAACTTGATGATGCTTTGTGGGCTTTTCGTACTGCATACAAGACTCCGATTGGCTGTACGCCTTATCGTCTTGTGTACGGGAAAGCGTGCCACCTCCCCATTGAGTTGGAGCACAAGGCTTATTGGGCCTTGAAGTGGGCTAATTTTGATATCAACAAAGCTGGTGACCTACGCAAGATCCAACTCAATGAGCTGAATGAACTCCGTAATGAGGCTTATGAAAATTCTTTGATCTATAAGGAAAGAACTAAGCTCATTCACGACTCCAAGATCAAGAACCGAGAGTTCCACGTTGGTGACAAAGTCTTACTTTTTAACTCTCGGTTGAAAATATTATCAGGAAAGCTCAAATCTCGTTGGTCCGGCCCATTCACCATTGCCCAATTTTTTCCATATGGTACTCTCGAGCTCGCTCAACCTGATGGACCGAATTTTAAGGTGAATGGCCAACGAGTGAAGTTGTACTTTGGTGAGGACACCTCTCAGGAGGTGATTCCATCCCTCACCACGTTCCCCTTGAACTAATTTTGGGTCGAGTCAGGCTCGTGACTCGGTTATCAAAAACAAGCGCTCCTCGGGAGGCAGCCCGTGTATCTATCCTTTTATGTTTTAATCCCCTAAGTGTAGGGGGACTTCTATACGCATTTATCTTTGTGTGGTGATGTGATTACAGGGATAAGTGCACTCTTGGAATCTCTGAAGAACCATGATCCCGTGTTATCCGAAATCCGGTTCTATCTCTCAACTATCGTGATTCAATTTTCTTCATACTCACATTTGAAATTGATCACTTTAGTCGTCTCTTCCTTAACTTGAGTTAACCAACGTGCACAATGTCATAAGTGTAGGGGAGACTTTTCCCACAGGCTTAAACATTGAGGACAATGTTTATCTTAAGTGTAGGGGGGACTTCTATCGAAGTTTTAAGTGGACTTTTCCATGAAAATGCCTTCATTTAACCGAAAAATCATCTTTTTCAACATTTTTCAAATTTTTTATTAACTTTGGCCATTTTGTCGTAATTTTTAAATTTTTATCGTTGCTTTCATATGTATATATCCTGCAATAAAGTCAAAAAATTTAATAAAGTGGTGTAGCTAGTTTAGAAGTCTTTGACATATTAGGCCCGTTGCGTTTATTTTGACTCAACCCGAATAGACTTATCTAAGTTTATTCTAGCTAGTATCCTTAACCATGTAGACCTTAATTGGTTTATTAGGCTAAGTATCCACGAGTCTCATTACTTGAGATTTTAAATTGTGGAGGACGAGAAATGATAGAGTCAATTATAAGTCGGTATTCTTGCGCAAGCTCACTTGGTGTAATTATTTGCCTATTCTCCCATCACTTGCTAATAATTATCTGCAATAAGTAAGGTCGTACGATTTGAAAAGTCACTTAGCTTCTAGCCCAAGATCGTTTAAAAGTTGCTCGGTAATGATAAGAGTTCATAGCCAAGGCATAACTTATGAAGCGGGGCGCGAAGATTGGCGAGTCCGAAAAGGCCCTAACAAGGCATGAGGATTCCATTTTATTGCTAAAGATCCAAGGTGATGTGAAAAGCATTATTCCTAAAGTCAATATGAAGGATCAAGACTCACGACGAAAAGCAATCAACTCCCATAAAGATCATGGAGAAGTCTATCCGAAAAGACCCTAACAAGGTATGAGGATAAATAGATCCAAGTCCGAAAAGGAGGCGGATCGTTGTATCTCAAAATCCCAAATAGAGATTGAAGAAATAATCATGAAGTCGTGGTCAACAAAGTTGGAGTACCTCTCAAAAGTCTCCAAGTGAAGAAACTCTATGAACGATGAGAAGACCATTATCTCAAGCACGTCTCTCAAGATATGAAGTATGAAGTACATGCCAAATATCGGCCCGAGAAAGGTCTCAAATCGTGAACCGAGTTATGCCAAGATATGAACTTTTTGATATCCCGAGAAGCAGTTTTAAGAGATTTTGTCCTTTAGCTAACCATTGATCAAATCGTCCTACTTTGCTTTCAGCCTTAATAAACTATCGAAATAAGTCCAAAAATGCATCTTCATGATCATTCTAAGACAAAAATAAAATACAAGAGATACACCTAGGAATAAGGGAGTTTAAGCATATAATTAAGCCATGTGTGTAAGTGTTTGATTTACTAACTTATAATAACAATGATCTCGTTTTTAAGCTTAGTTTGGGGAACGTGAAACTTGAGGGTGATAAATCTTCGCAACACCAAAGCCCTAATGTAAGTCATTGGTTTCTTTGCAAGTTATTTCCATCCTTTTGTTTACTTTAAAGTTTTAATTTCTCTTAGTATTTTAATTTTTATTTAGTAATATTTGAATAAGGCCAAGGTTGATTAATTATGAGGAAAGTGTAAAATTGCTTTATCACTAAGCATTGCATGAGGGCATGGCAATGGTTAAGTGTAGGGGATTTGATAGGTGTGTAAACACCCATCCTTTTACCACTTAATTCTGGCTAAAACGGGACCAAAACACGTATTTAATATCATTTGTTTGTAATTATGCGTGGTTTTTGTGTTTATTGCGTTTTCAGAGCCAACCGGATGGATAATGGAGAAAACATGGGATTGCACGGGATTTATGGAAGAAAAAGACTCAAGATGAAGTCTATTGTCCAAAAGATGCAAAAGATTTGAAGTCACTGGGCCTATTCGAAGATTTATCGAAGAAAAGGACCAAAGATGGAAGAGTTTCAAAAGTCGAAGAAACTCAAGTCTATTAAACGAAGAAATTAAAAGACGAGTTGAAATTAATCGACGACAAATCCCGAATCAGAATCGAAATAGTCAACTTTTTTGAAAAGACGAGAAGACAAGAAGAACGGGAGAAAGCCCACCCACCAACCAAGGGGAACACCTATATATAGTCCACCCCTCACACATTTAGGCAGGAAGTTTTTTAGTTTTTTCTTTCTCCTTCTTTTTCTCCCTTTTAGTTCGTAGCATCACCAACACCACTAGGGTGTTTGGTGATCTTGATCTTTGATTTTCAATCTTGTAATTTTAATCCTTGTTTTGTTATTGTTAAAACATTAAATCATCAATACAAGTTCTTGTTTAATCTTTCCATTTCATCTTGTTCATCATCATCTTTCTTCTCAAGTTCTTAAGTTCTTATTTTATTGATTTGATCTTTAAAAGTTGTTGGGTTTTGTGTTTTTGTTGATGGGATTTGTAGTTTATGGTTAGTAGATGCTTTGTGATTAGCTTTATTTAAGATTTGGTGAAAAACTTGGTGGTTTTTGGCATTAAAATTGATTTCCTTGTTCTTCGGGTAAAGCTTCTTGTTGGATTGTAACACACGACTTATAATGATATAGAAATGTAGATGAAGATTAAACCAAAAAAGAAAGATTAGATTAGATGAAGGAAAAGAGAAAACAAACAAAGGTATTTGGAAAACGCTTTTCTCTTGCTTTCTCACGACTTATAAGAACAAGAAATATAGATGAATAAGATCAAGATTAAAACTAAGAATGGAATATTAGATTAGATGAAGAAGAATTAGAAAGATACAAGGTAGATGATTCTAGTGAGAGAAACTAAGGAGAGTTTCTCTCTCTAAAACAAGAAGAAGAGAAAAGATACAATGGGAGACACACACACAAATGAGGATGGTTATGCCTTTTATACTAAGGCTTACATGAATAGGAGGCCTTCCTCATTTGTGTGTTCGGGACTAATTCCCGTTTCATGCATAATAATGACATAGAACTCTCGACACTGTTGAATAGCATTTTCCACGAGCTTCGCAACGGTATATTATATGACCATCACTTTAAATACTTCTAACAATCTCCCCCTAAGGGGTGGTCATATAATATGTGACTTCACTTCTTTGACCATCACTTTAAATACTTCTAACAATCTCCCCCTAAGTGGTGGTCATGTATTATG
The DNA here is from genome assembly GCA_025667525.1 of Glebionis coronaria. Taxonomy (NCBI): domain Eukaryota; kingdom Viridiplantae; phylum Streptophyta; class Magnoliopsida; order Asterales; family Asteraceae; genus Glebionis; species Glebionis coronaria. The sequence goes on along the minus strand of CM046881.1, from coordinate 458,645,127 downwards.
TGACTTCACTTCTTTGTTGTTGCAGACTTTGAAGCTCGTTGTCTTGAGAGTTCTTTCATCGACCCTTTCATGACTTGTGATCTTAGATCTTTGATCTTTGCCTTGACTTGATCTTGTAACTTTGCCAGCTTGTGTTCTTGTGTCTTTGCCCACATACTCATGTTTTGTGTTGTCATGAAAGCTTGTTAACAATCTCCCTTGATCATCAGAGTAGCGGAAGTCTTTGTCTTTAGATGTTCTTTGAGCTTTCTTCAATAATCCTAAATATGTGGCCTTGAATTGCGACTCTTGAAATAACGCCACCGTTTGCATTCCACCGGTTTCCCGTTATATAGTACGAATACTGTACATGTGATCAGGTAAGTTCAAAGAACTTCCTTGACAGGATTTCCAGCTGTGGTAGCCGTTCTCAATACTTGAATATATCGAAAGATAACTCAAAGTAAGGAGTGAATCATGCAGTTCCATTCTGCTGATTAAGTCGTCAATTCACTTTCCTGGAACAAGTCTGAATCATTTAAGAATCAAACCATCGTTGCTTTCCAGTTGACACAAGTTTGATTCATATAGAATCGCACAAGTTACCTACCGCAGTGCTGTTTGATTATGACACTGGAAGGATTTCCATTCGTCACTGTAAATACTGAAAAGTATTACTCTGAATGTTCTGGCAAGATCATAAAGATATTGCGTCGAGACCTGGAACGAGTTTGAATCAATTAAGAATCAAACCACTGTTGCTTTCCAGTTAACATATGTTTAATTCAAGTGAATCTTACATATGACCTACCGCAGTGTTGTTTGATGTTAACACTGGAAGGATTTCCATTTATCACTGTGAATACTAAAGAGTATCACTCTGAATGTTCTAGCAATACCACAAGGATAGAGCGTAGGACTCTGTAAATCATCGCTTGTGTTCTAATGATGAACAACAATTGATCTATGGAATAAGTGTCCTAATGAGATTTTTGATGAATCTCGTTGGCTCTAGACTCTATAAGTGCACGTTTATTTGGTGATCGGAGGCTGGAGCAGACTGCCACCTATTCAATATCTACTATCTCGGAGTGAGAAAGTTGATAGAAATGAGTTGAACTCCGTGACAATAAAACAAACTTCTTTTGAGAGAAGCTTGAGTAGGCTGGGAAGGGTTGTGCATTGCATCACTGGGTCCATGATGCTTTGTCTTCAGTATCAGAAATCATCAAAGTGATTCTGATAATAGATGTATTGACCCGGTTTCTGCCTAAGTTGTATGGAGGGCTTCTTTCTTTACACCCTTTATCCTTTCATTTCTTTTTCATTCTTCAACCCCTTCAATGCTTACCAAGATGTCATAACTAGCACCTTGTTGTGATTGTTCCAGTGCTAGCTTAAGTCATTGGTCGGCATTATTCCCGCACACTCAACTACTCCATCTTTCCTAAGGACTTCTAAGTTCTAATGGATTTTCCCTGGGAAGATCCCTCCGGTTCTGGTTGGATCATAGGACGAATACCTAACCACCTTTTGACGCCAATACCATCGTGAATTTATGTGTTGAAGGGTATAGATATCGTAACCAGAAAAATCATTTGAAAATGCAGTCAAGGTGTTGATGAAATCAATGTTTACACCTTGAAAGTTTTCTATATCACCAAAAACGCTCCCCCTACATATGTGCATCATAAAAGGAGAGATTTTTGCACATATTAGGAAGAGAAAGCACTTATATCAAAGATCTTATTCAAGATAACACATTTTAATCACTATTCTCCCCCTCAAAAATTGCATGAAATTGAAATTTTTGTGAAATTAGTGATGAAACATGGAGAGAATAATGTGTCATGAAACTTTGGAACAAATGTTTATGAAATCATTATACTCCCCCTCGAAAAGAGATTCTATTTAAAATAGGGGAGGATATGAGCACATTGTTTTGAAATACTTTGAAAAAATGTGCTCAAAAGTCCGAGAAGAATTGTGTTCATGAGCTTAAAACTTTGAATGTTTTGATATAAGCTCATGACCGAGAAAAATGAATTTCTCGTTGTTGAGGATAAGACGAAGACTTTCCTTTATTTAGGGACCGGGTTATAGTCTGACATGTGACTATAAGCCATTATGTTGAGCTCAAAACGTTAAATGTTTTGTGACAAGCTCAACCCGAGATAGATTGCTCTACCCGTTATTAGGATAAGTTATCTTTAAAAATACACTCTCCTTTATTTGAAGTTCGAGTTACAGTCTGACATTTAACTGTAAGTCGTTTTCATGAGCTTAAAACATGGAATGTTTTTATCGGAAGCTCATGACCGAGAAAAATGAATTTCTCGTTGTTAAGGATAAGTTATCATCCGTGATCAACTTTCCTTTATTTGAGGCACGAGTCACAATCTGAGGTAATTGCAAGTCATATGAAGAAAGGGGAAATGACATGTTTTGAAAAACATTTGAACTTTCATTCGAGCTTTATGTACACACCCGTGTCGTTATTGAGCGACATTTCTAGGCACGTCCATATTATCGAAACTGAAAGACATGTCGAGAAGAATATTTTTGGTATTTTTGAAAGATTTTTTCGTTTTTTGTTTTGTTTTTATAGGTTTTATATTTTTGTATTTTGATTTTCAATGTTTTTTAAAATAATCCAAAATAGACCTTTGTACAGCAGAAGAGGGTGATGTTGTATGTACAGAATTGGAACCCTTTGAAGAAATGGATTCAGAATCCGCTGAAGTACCTGCAATGACAGAAGAAGAATTTGCACAAATACTAGTGTTAGGAGTAACAAATGCATTTTCTACATTCAAGACACTCACATTAGTGCTGGAGCAGGTGTCATCACTCTTCTTGATGGGAATCCACTTAAGACCGACTTCCTTAAAGATCCTACCCGTGGGTTTCGACTGAAGACTAGATCGAGGATTAGTGTTCTCTTGCACAGCGGAAGACTTCTTTGGAGAGAAACTAGATCCTGCATTGATCCGCCTTGAGGATTTATTGTCATTGCTTTTCTTTGTGACGGGTGGGAATCTCCTTGTTGGCTTATGGGATTCTGCATTCTTTCTCTGTGTGAAAGCACGAGAGTTTACCTCATAGAGGTATTGCAGAATGCAATGAGCATGGTTTCCATGGTGAATTCCCTTTTTGCACGTGGGACATACAAGGAGTTTGGGATTCTCGAAAGACCTTGTGTACCTAGGGTTTGCTGACCGTTCAGGCGCCATGTTCGAAACACGAGTATTCATTTGTGGTTGCCAATTCCTAGGTTGTTGGGAAGGAGTCCTAGGTTTTGGTTGATTACCATTAGGAGTGTGTAGAACTCTAGCGGTTGTTGGTTTACTAGGTTTTGAATACACATGGTTAACTTTCTGAATGTTCCCTTTTTGCTTACCATCCCCTAGGTTGTTAGTTTGACCAACGTCATTTGAACCTTTAGATTCCTTTGTGGGCGTAAGAGTCACACACTTGGGAGTACTCTTGGGAGTAGTGCAAGGTGCATTCACAGAGTTTTGTTTAGCAAGAGTGGGTTTTCTAAATGGAGGAACATAGGGTGAGATGGCTGGTTTTGGTACAGTCGATGGCACATCGGTATTAGGAGGTAACCTAGAAACATTAGAAGGCAGTTTTCCTAAGATAGATGGCTTTGGTACTTTGTACGCATTGGGTTGTCTAACAACTGATTTTACAACATTAGCTTCCACAGTTTTCCCACCCATCTTTCCAACAAGTTTCTGCAACTCAGCAATCGCGATGTCTTTGTCTTGCAACTGAGCTTTCAGATCAGAAATATCCTTACTCTTTTCATTCAATTCACGAAATGATTCAGAGAGTTTTACTTGTAAATTATTGTCATCAGGAACTTTTCCAACTTTGGTTTGCAAAGCAAGTTCAAGAGAATGACAATGTTTCTGAAGAAAATCATATCGGTGTTGAAGAATTACGAACTCTTTTTGATTAACATTTGTTGAAGGCTCACTGTCGCGACATTCACCTCCTAACTGAGCTCGTAGCTGTTCGATTTTTTTGTTGCAGTTCATTGTAAGCTTTATCATACGAGAGTTTGTCATCCTTACATTCATCACATTTTTTGACATATTTATTCCAAAGATCGGTGAATTCGTTGTCCTTTTTGATGACATAAGACTCCATTTTCTCTTTCGTACGATCAAGCTCATTTTGGAGGGTTTCATTGTCTGACACAGAGATGTTTACCGCAACGGGGTTACTATCAACACAATCACCACTGTCACTTGATTTCGAGAGACATGCGAGGTCGCTTTCCAAAACTTTAATTCTATCAAGAGATTCATCAGCCTCCTTCGCCAAAGATTTAAAGTCTTCAACAAATTTGGCTAGTTCTTTTAGAAAAGCGTTCTCAAGATTGCCTATCCTCGCATCAACTTGATTAATAATCGGATTGATTTCAGTATGAAGCACTTTTTGTAACTCGACATGAACGGGTGATGTAAAGTTTCCTCCAGTCATTTTGGCGTTAACAACCCGTTTGAGAATGACAAAATTATCTTTGAGCTCGTTAAGAAATCGTCGTGCAACACTCGGTTTAGGAGGATCCTCTGTCAATTCCTCACTAGGTAGCAAAAGCAATTCGGTACTAGTTTTAGATCGAACAAAAACCGTTGGAGGATTAACTTTTGGATAGTAAACAGGTGTCACTTCTTTATCAAGCTTTTTCATTCTTAAACGAGTTTCTTCAGCAAGTTCAGTAGTTTCCTCAGAATCATGCACACTAGGAGGATCATGCTCATCAGACAGGAGCACACTACCATTATATAGAGTTTGATTTGTGGCCTGAACCTGCTTAAGATATTCTGGATTGGGAGGAAGAGGACAACCTAAAGCCATTTTGTAACGGGTGTAATTTATCTCATTCACTTTAGGTGCGAGCATATTTATCGTCTGCATAGATTGTCCACGTTTTACCAAAAGGTTGTCTAAGTCCCTAATCCTATCCTGAGCATTGCAAAAATCCTCAAGAACCCCATCTTCTCGAATTTTGAAATCATGTTTCAGCTTTTTTATTTCTCCTTTTAAATCAGAAACGATAGATTTTTCAGTTGAAAGCTGTTTATTAAGAGAGGTGATTTCATCATTCAATTCGCTTATCTTTTTTGCACTACTTAAATGTAAGGCATTTAATTTCTTAGTGGTGCATTTTTCTTGATAAACCGATGTAGCATGAGCTTGTTCAAGTTCCTTGATTTTAGCATGATGAATCTCAAAACTTTTCTCCCGTTCCTTATATCCCGTAAGCTCAGTGATCAATTTGGCATTAGTTTCTCTAAACTTATTATTAACCACATTCGCATGAGCAACATCCTTGGCAAGCTTATCAAATAATGATTTATAATACGCATGCGTCTCGTCAGGAAGAGTTGTAGGTTGGGCTACTTGATCCCCACTAAGGTCCACACTGGGTGCATTAGAAATAATATTGATATTATTCGTTTGAACCCCATGTGTCTCAGTGGAAGGCTCAAGTGACTCAGTATACTCTTCCTCCTGATTAGACATATTATATAAATCATTATCATTGAGACGTGGGTGTACCTCAGAGGAACCGTCTGAATCATACACAGGAGCTCTGTCAGGTTTATCTACCGATGTGGATGATTGTTGTGAATTAACCATCAAGATGGAGTCGGTAGTCACCTCTTCTTCCTCATCATATGCTGCTGCAGATGCCATGAGATCAAACTCTTTAGCTAGAAGTGGAATTCCTGCTTCTTCCTTTTGTGCTAAAAGAAGCAGAGACTGGAGGTGGGCAGCATTCCTCTTCTTTCTTACATGGCTATCACGATGCTCAAAACCCGCAGCATCAATGTCTTGTTGATAAGTCATAGTAGAAGTCGTGTGATAAACAGGATCTCAATTCGTAGAAAGCGTGTGTTGGGGTGTCAACAAAATCAAACTTTGCCTAAATTTTCCAGCCCGACAAAAAATTCCTCAGTCCGACAAAACGGTAATCCGAAAAAAATTTTGAAACACTAAATTTTGAAATCGAGTTAGAAATAGCCAATAACTAGTAGGGAAAAAACTTGAAAAAATAAAATTTTAATGAAAAATAAAACCTAAAAAATTTGAAATTTGGCCTAAAAATTTGAATTTTTGTCCGAAAATTTGAATTTTTTGGTCGAAAATTTTTCGCATAGCCAAAATTTGAAATTGAAGCTTAAATGGCCTAAAAATGGTCTAGGAAAAATTAAATTTTACTATGGTTTTCCCGCCAAAAAAACTCTTTTTTTTTTTTTTTTTTTTTTTTTAATCTTCGTGTAAACTATGTTCCGAGACTAGTCTAGATAGTGGCTAAGTCTAAAAATTAATCAAACAAAATTTCCATCGGAATGTTGATCGGAATGATCCATCGGAATGTCCCTCTATCGGAATGTGCAGATCGGAATCCTAGATCGGAATGTGTAGATCGAAATCCTAGATCGGAATGTGTAGATCGGAATCCTAGATCGGAATGTGCTTCTATCGGAATGTCCTACTATCGGAATCCTAGATCGTAATGATGACCTGTCGGAATGCTTAGATCGGAATGTTCAGATCGGAATCTTCAGATCGGAATGTGGCTAAGATCAATTTGGCAGAGTAACGTCTCAAAGTTCCTTAAAAGCCGTCGGAATCCCAGATCGCAAAGAACGATCGGAATGTCCAGATCGGAATAGGTAACGAAATCTTTAGATCGCAAAGTAAAACCCTTGGGTTATTGCGATCAACACCGTACTTACCTTTCCCGAAATTGTAACAATCGCAATAAGAGAACTTTCTTCCAACTTTTTAGGCAACGATTTTAGCAACTTTTAGGCAACAAATTAGCAACTTTGAGGCAACAAATTCGTGTTTTTGAGCTAACCAAAATACCCACAACACGAATACTTGGAACAACAAAAAAAACACGAATTTTTTTTTATTTTTGAATCTTTAGTAAAAAAATCAAAAACCCACGGAATTAACAAGAAACAAGGACAACACCAAAGAGCTATCCACGAATCCCTTGGCGAATGATACCACTTGCTTTCTCACGACTTATAAGAACAAGAAATATAGATGAATAAGATCAAGATTAAAACTAAGAATGGAATATTAGATTAGATGAAGAAGAATTAGAAAGATACAAGGTAGATGATTCTAGTGAGAGAAACTAAGGAGAGTTTCTCTCTCTAAAACAAAAAGAAGAGAAAAGATACAATGGGAGACACACACACAAATGAGGATGGTTATGCCTTTTATACTAAGGCTTACATGAATAGGAGGCCTTCCTCATTTTTGTGTTCGGGACTAATTCCCGTTTCATGCATAATAATGACATAGAACTCTCGACACTGTTGAATAGCATTTTCCACGAGCTTCGCAACGGTATATTATATGACCATCACTTTAAATACTTCTAACAATCTCCCCCTAAGGGGTGGTCATATAATATGTGACTTCACTTCTTTGACCATCACTTTAAATACTTCTAACACGTCTGTTTCTGAGTGTTCCCAGGTTCCGGATGAGCAAATCTTCCGGATGAACACAAAAGTTCCGAGTGAACCAAAAAGTTCCGGGTGAACTAAAAAGTTCCGGATGAGCATAATCTTCCGAATGAGCATAAAAAGTTCTGGATGAAAGTGTTTTCTAAAAAAGTTCCGAATCAACTACTTTTTGAAAAGTTCCGAATGAGTTTATGTTAGAAAAGTTCCGAGTCAGTTTTTAAGTTCCGAATGAGTACAAAGTTCCGGATGAACCAAACTTCCGAATAAAGTTCCGAGTAAAGTTCCGAGTGAAATTTCCGAACCAATCTTCCGAACCAAGTTCCGGGTGAAGTTCCGAGTAAAGTTCCGAGTCAATCTTCCGGATAAACTTCCGAGTAAAGTTCCGGATCAAGGATTTTAACATATTTCATTCGGAAATGTTCCGAATCAGTAAGAACTTCCGAATCAATTTACTTTTGAGAATTTTTAATTATTACTATTTCTTTAATGTCACTGTTTCTTCATTTTTATTTCACATTTTAATCCTAGATTTTATTAACTGTTATTGATATAATTGCCCTTGAAATTTAAGTCTACATTTTCGAGCATTTAACTTTTAGTAGATTAAAAACCCAACTTCCCTTTTTCAGTAACCAAGAACAATCATTCCACTTAAGGCCGAGATCAATTCGAGAGGATATCGAGAGTAATCTGAACCCATAGAAAATCAGTGTATCATAACTACAACCATATTTGTATGGGAGATTGTTGGCCTTTCGAAATCAACAATGTATGAATATATCGATTCAGAAGTCACAAGAGAACAAGATGGTAATAATCAGGATACTTAAGAATGTAATAGATCATCTTAGTCACAAGGAGCACAAGATGAATATCTCAAGCACTCAAAGTCAAATGATAATGGCTCAAGATAAAGATCACAAAAGCATAAAGGAAAAAATCTGTTACAAACAAGATCAAGACCAAAGAAGGAAGATCACCTCCACAAGAATGTTTTCACTCAATCATCTTATGTATTTAAAGATGACCGATACATTGGAGAGATTGTTAGCCTTATATTTTATATAGTCGAACAAGAATGTAATAGGTCATCTTAGTCGTTAATGATCTTGTAATGTAATAGGTTAGTCGGGTTAACCGGACTTGGACTTTAAGCTAATATTGTATAAGTTTGGGGCTCTAAGCCTAAAGAACCAAGCCCGACCCAAGGAAACAAGCCAATGAGCCCACCAAGCTCATGGGTATATATACCCTCTTCCATGTGTGGAAGAGGGTGTTGGTTACGTTCACTTTCTCTCTCTAGTTAATGTTTTAACCTTCCATTCTCTCTTGTTTCTCTTTTTATTTTTTTCTCTTTCTCTCTCTAAATACTATCTAAATATATTGTGTTATGGATTTAACTGGGATTGACAACTAAGAAAATTGAGAAGGATTATAGGTCTGAGTACAAAAAGGTTAAAGCAAAGCTTGCACTCTTAGAAGTTGGACCTTCAAATACTCAGACTCAAAAACATTCTCAGAACAAAGCCAAAGGACTAGTAGTTGAAACCTTTAATTGGGATGATGAAGACTTATCCTTAGAAGATGAGGAAGTCAGATATCAAGTATTAATGGCTCTAGCTGATGATGAACTATCTGTTGGAAAGAGTCATGCTCGAAATGGAGAATGGGTTGACATCACCATGAGAAAGGTAAACATGCTCCTCTCTATGGATGAAGAGCCTGATTGGTAAAGGTTCCCCAAGTATATAAACATTGATCTATCGTTTGTTGAAGAGCAGAGATTAAACCTTCTTTCAAAATATAATAAACTTGTTTTTGAATTAAACAAATGTAGAGAAGATTTATTGATTTTAAACAAGCCAAACTTGAAGCAGTAAGCTGTCAACTTCAGAACACTGAACTTACTAAAATTAATCATGCTCTTCAAGAACAACTTAAGGAAGAAAAACGCATCAATGAGAAATGGACCAATAGCTCTACCTTAGCTTCTCAGTGTATAAACAGTCAAATTCCTGCCCAAAAGTAGAAAATTATTGGGGCACGCCAATTCACTGAGAAACCACTTACTAAGGAAATGAGTGAAAAAGCATTTCTCCCAGCCTTAGTAGGGTTTGATCATGAAATGATTCCAAAGTCAAAATACTAGGTTGAAATATCAAATCCTGAGAGTGTGTTGCCTAACTTTGATACTGGAAAAATATTAATACCTGAATCTCAGGCTGTTAATGAAAAACTTGGTCTTAATGAGGAGACTGATGGGCCTAATAAATCCAGTAACACTAAACAACTCAGTGTTTCTGAAGACATTCAGACTCCTCTGCCTCCTTTGAAAAATCTTCAAGGGGCAAGTCCATGTTCTGAACTAATTCCATTATCTTATCAAGAACACTCACCTAGAGGAAGAGCTGGATTAGGTTGTCCTGAACAAACAAAGCCTGACTCAAAAGGGACAGTAAGTCACACTGAATTAGGAACTGTCATTGAGAAAACAACCAAACCCATCTCTCCCTCAAGGACTCCAACAAACTCAGTCAACTCCACTCCTGTTGTAAATCCAAAGGAGTTAAGTAGATTGTTCCAACTTTTCATGGAAGAGATGCTGAACTCAGCCTCTAAAGCTCAGGGTGAAACATATGTGTCCTCACAGCCTGAATCATCGACAAGTAACAAAACTGAACCTGAGTCTTCCAAGAAAGTTAAAACAAAGACACCTTCCTGTGAATTATGTCACTACACAAATCATACCACTGATAACTGCTATAGAGTTCTCTATTGCATGAAGTGTAAAAGTGAAGATCACAGGACTGCTAATCATGAGGTACACATGGCTTCTATTAGAAATTCTAATAGATACAATGCTCAGCCTAACAACTATGGGCCCGCCTCTAAACAAATCAGGAAATCCAAGGCTAAGCCTTTCCCACCATGTACACATTATGGCATCTCTGATCATAGGCCTGATGATTATGTATACTACCCTGAGTGTGATATTTTTGGAAGCAATGATCATACTACCTCAGGACACAATAGGGTAATTATGGTCGGAAGAGGCATGCTAGCTTAGTCATCTCAAAATACTGAATCCTCAGTAGGACTAAGCTGCAACACATGTGGAAGCACTGTTCACTCTACCTCAGACCATACTAAGTTTGAATACTTCAAATGAGGTGAAAGACGTCAGGCTCCTAGAGCCAAAGAGCCTACTAGAAAGTGGGCTTACAAGAGAAACTAATCCACCTCTTTATTTGTGTAGAAACACTTCAAGGAGCCTGTTTGGTACTTAGGTAGTGGGTGTTCAAGAAGTATGACAGGGGTAAAAAGTTATCTGCATAAATACGTGGAGCAACCAGGTCCTAAGTTAGTATTTGGTGATAACTCATCTTGTGTTACTAAGGGATATGGTTCAATAAAATGTGGTGGAATAGTTTTCTCAAATGTGGCATTTGTAAATGGTCTAAAGTATAACCTCATAAGTATTAGCCAACTGTGTGATGCTAAGTATATCGTTTAGTTTGATGATAAGCAAGGAACAATTTTTAATGCTAACAAAGAAATTATACTGACTATTACAAGAAGAAATGAAGTATATGTCTTATACATGTCATCTCTAACTCACTTTGGAGCATGTTTCTTTGCTAAAGCCTCAGACTCAGTCAATTGGCTTTGGCACAAGAGACAGTCATATCTCAATTTCAAAGACATAAACAAACTTGCAAAACAAAGCAAAGTTCTTGGGTTACCATCTCTTATGTACTCGAAAGATAAACCTTGTTCAACTTGTGAAAAAGGTAAACACAAGAGAGCTTTATTCAAGCCAAAACAAAACTTTTCTATCAGGAAGTGTCTCCATCTTCTACATATGGACTTATTTGAGCCTGTCAGTCCCATGTCTATAAATCATGAGAAATATACCCTTGTGATTGTTGATGAATACTCTAGATACACATGGGTATACTTCCTTAAAAAGAAAAGTCCGGCTCCTGAATTCATTATGTCCTTTATCAGGCAAGTAGAAAACCAAAATGACATCAAAGTCAAACAAATAAGAACTAGTAATGGAACAGAATTCAGAAAACAAGAGCTTGAGAGTTTTTGTGATGAGAAAGGAATTTCTCAGAACTTCTCTTCTCCCTACACACCTGAACAAAATGGTGTTGCTGAAAGGAAGAATAGAACTCTCATTGAAGCCGCAAGAACCATGCTCAATGGATCCAATCTTTCAAAACACTTATGGACTGAGGGAGTAAAATAGCTTGCTATATTCAGAACAGAAGTATCATTATCAAAAGACATGATAAGACTCCTTATGAAATATTCAGGGAAAGAATTCTAGATATCAGCTACTTTCATGTGTTTTGATATCCTGTGTTCATTCACAATCAAAAGGACCACCTTGGTAAATTTGATGCAAAAGCTGATGATGGATACTTTCTTGGATACTCTTTTATCTCCAAAGCCTTCAGGGTCTTTAACACAAGGAGACAACAAGTTGAGGAATCATTTCATATCACATTTAATGAAATTATAGATGCCATTAACTTCACAAATCAATCAATGGAGGAGATTAAGATTAATGACTCATCAAGATATCCTCTAGATGAGTATGAACATAGTCCCTCAAGACAGTATCAAACTGATGCTGACATATTGTAACACCCCCATAAAGTGGGTATCACAATGGTGGATCGATGAGCAAATAGCTTACAAAGCACAGATCATAATTATATGATTTTTGAAATACAACTGATATAAACATTATCTTGGTACAATCGTTCAAATCGTTGAATATCATTTGTTATAAATATCTCAGTAAAAGATAAATCCCCCGTCATTTTTATGCTCCTAGATGATGCTCAGTCCATGCTCAAATAATCTTGATAATCTTGCTTAATTACCTGAGAAAAACATGCTTAAAACAGTCAACATAAAGTTGGTGAATTCATAGTGTTTTGGGTAAAATCATAGTTTAGAACTTTAAATGTCCTACCTAGTGCTGTTCAATATTTGATTATAAAATCAAGTTTAAAGTGTCAAATTATTCCATTCATTAATGTGCTAAACAATATAAAATTTAGTTTATGAATGCAAACCTTACAGATAGTATCATTGCACAAAGCTATATACTACAAAGTAGTTAAATTTCTTCCTATTTTCAAAACTAAAGCTTAACCTTCCATAGTCCTCAACAGATGAGGACGTAGTGTCCTACAAAAAGACACCCAACCCCAGTTCCAACATGGTATACATCTGTTGTCCCGACCAAGGCATAGTGAGCATGACTCACCCAGATGGGGATGGTCAATCCCAAATAGATCTATTTATAACATTCGGGCAATTTCCATAATTTAACAGTTTCTACAATAGGCAAATGTAATTAAATATAACACTTCAATTTGAGTTCTATAAAAGAATTATCAATCACATTGTCAAAACAGGTTACAGTTCAGTTTACGTTTTATAAAATAAATTATAGTTATATTGTCAAACAAGTTACAGTTATTTAATAGCATGTCTCCTCCTCGCGGGTTAGTAAAATCATAAAAAGATTTAAAATGTGAGGCTATGAACTCACCTGTATAATACAGCTCGAGGATGATCAAGTATACAATCATATAGCACATAGTACATCGAATACCTAAGTAATTAAGTAGGTCTTAGTATTGTATAAATAATAAATGCATGCAATTTGATTAGTCGTACGTTTATTCTTGTTATCACAGTATATTTAATTAATTAATATATATATATATATATATATATATATATATATATATATATATATATATATATATATATATATATATATATATATATATATATATATATATATATATATATATATATATATACTGTTATGATGAAGGTTAAGTGTGCATGTTGTCCATTCAGTGTTTCCACATACCCCCTGATGTTTATAAAACATGTATTTCATTATAGTCTTTATAAATAAATTATTAAATTTATTAATAGTTTATAGTTTTCCAAAAATAATTAATAAATTATTATTAATTGAATCTTGATTTAAAACATGTCTCCCGTTGATAAAAATATAATAGTTTTATTCTAAAACTATTAAAATAGTTTTTGTGTACCAACAGTGGCTAATAAAAGCTAACAGTAGGTACTTTATTGAAAATAGTGGCTACCTTATAAAAATAGTGGGAACAACATAAAAACAATAGCTAAGTTAAGCTGTCAGTGGTAACTTTTGGTAGTAGAATACTAACAGTGGCAACTTTAAAGTTATCAGTGACCATTGTAAAGCTAACAGTGGGAACTGTAAAGCTAACAGTGGAAACCTATAACTGATGGTGGAAATAATACACTAATGATTTTAATAATACAACTATCGATGGGAAAATACTACATGCATGTTTATATTACAACATAGGCATACCCCTAACGTTACAAGCTCGTATTCTACCATGCCATTACCGTCATCAGCAGTCCCAAACGCTCTCTAAAACCTGTTGTTAATCCCAAACAGCCCTCTAACCAATCTGCAGTCCCAAACACTCCGTAAAACCTTTCTGGAGTCCCAAACGCTCTCTAATCAGCAGATCCAAACACCCCTGAAGCTACTAGCTTCCAGTATTAGACCCAACCGTCATGAATGTGGTTCCCAACAACAGATCCACACACATCCGTATAGATCTCGGCTAACACAACGCACCCTTATGTACTATTCTTTCCAAAACCAAACACCCCCTTATGTTGTTTTTAAGCAGCACATCCAAACGCCCTTGATGGGTTTGGGAATGCAGAAACAAACACCCGCGACGGCTGTGATGATCACGTGGTGGTGGGTCACGTGAATGGTGGCTGTTAGCCATGAAATGGTGGCTGCGGGTTGTGGTGGTCTCAACAATGGTGGCTGGGCCACTGTTTGGAGGATGTGGCGGGGTGGCTGGAGTATATAGATGGTGACGGGCTGTGGTGGTGATGAGCTGGTAGCAGGAGGCTGCGTAGGGAGAGGGTGGTCACGTGGGATGACCACAAGACACCACGGCGGGTTGCTATTGGTTGTGGTGACCACGAAAGTGGCTAGGGGCCACAAATGGTGGTGGTAGCGGCTGGAGACGATGGCTGGAGTCTTCAACAGTGGCAGGTGGGGGTTGTGGGCCACGAACAAAGTGGATGTTGGTGGTTGCACAGCGGCGACGACCAAACAAGCAAGGTGGTGGTCGATTTGATGGTGGATTGGCTAGATCTATAAGATCTAAGCATATGAACGATTTCTCTTTACTAGAGAAGGTGGCCAGAAGTTGGCCGGAAAAGTGGCGGCTGCCATTTTTATGTGTGTGTGTAAATGGAGGCTAGGGTTAGGGTTAAATGAATAAGAAACCCTAATGTCCCTATTTATACCATTTCAAAGTTATCAAAACAATTTGCAAGATTCCTTATAGTTTAGGGTTAAAGTTGCAATTATTTTATAGGGGCCTAAAGTGTAACTTTCATTATACGTTAGTTAATAAACATTTCGGGGCTCGTTCGTGGTTTATAAAATTTGATTTGTCTTACGAAAATCGCGTCATTGATCTTAAAATCATTTCTCCAATAAAATGGAGTATTTATATGACTTATAAACACGAAAAACGTGTTCGTTTATCTAAATGACGATAATTTATCATTTATCGTTTTTATAACGTAAGTATCGTTTTAATACAGATACTTCTCATTTAACCTCTCCGTAGATAAATCAAATATTAAACAATTTAATCAAATCATTTATCAAGTATCTCTCGACAATAATTTATGTAACTAAATTATTAAATTGTCGGTACGCGGGTTGTATGACTTTTGTCTTGTTTTCAATTCCAATAACTTTTGTATTGTTCAAAAATGGGTTTTGAAACAGACTTCAAGATTATTTAATGAACGAAAAATCTTGGGTTTTACACCATCCACATGCCATATTGAGTTTTGTCCTTGAAACTTGATTATTATTACTAGGTTGAGAAATGATCTAGAATCATTGGGTAGACTTTTATTACATTTTTATCATGGTAAAATCATGGATTTTACAGCACCGCCCCGTTATTTTAGCTTCGTCCTCGAAGCTATTTAAAGCTTTGTCATCTATTATGGTATAGATGTCATAGATCTTAAGGTTTGTTTTTGACATGCTCAGAAACGAAGGGTGCCAACAATGTAAAGAGATAGTTATCCGGATCGTTCCATAAGTTCGATTGAGCAGTATTTGGGTGTTGCTACCATTACGGATGAATAGAAAGCGATGCAAAGAGATCTTTATCCGGGTCGCTCTATACATCCGATTGAGCAGTAATTGGATGTTGCTTTCAATTACGGATGGACAAAACTATCTGAAAGTTTGGCCGTCAATCAAACAAAGCGGTAGAAGTTTGCAGAACAATTAATGACAATTTAGGGAGGACAATCTAGGAAGTTGTCAACTAGGAAAAGTCGATGCAGGGTTAACTACACTTAGTTGGTTAAGATCACGATGATATATGTTTATTTGGAAACCTACAAGTCAAGATTTTAGGTCTGAGAGGGTTCCGGGACTGAACATGCTGATCTTGTTCAAGTTCGGGTTGCTGCTCTGGCCGTGAGCCAGGAGCAGGACATGAAGGACGTCTACAGCCTGTTGATAGCAGGCCAGGTGGGGTACACTGTCATGCATGAGCGCATAGGCTTTCTCTCTTAGACCATATGGGCAGATACCTAGATAGCACGAGGTTTTGGGCCACGACCGACGAGGCCTTACAGTGGTCGTTGGAGGAGAACTACTACCTCCATCGGCATATTCACACCTTGGAGGGGGCCTTCAGCATAAGACCCACACTTCTCTTACTACACAAGGGCAGTCCTTGGCCACCTTCTTTGATCTTGCAGCTGTTCGTCACGATGGAGTGACAGCAAAGACCGCCTACCTTCAAGGAGTTGTTGGCAGACTACGGTACCAGTTGTTGATTGTACTCAGTTTACTTAAGGAGTCCTGATTGGCTTATACAGGCATTACAGAGTATCATGTCGGCACCTGCAGCCTTACCAGCCCCACCAGCACCAGCCCCATCCAGCAGACCTGCTAGGCAGGATTTGAGTAGATGTACTAGATCTTTTGTACATCATGATAAGCTTCTAGGTTGTATTCCAGCTATCATGCACAATTCACGAGTCGTTTGAAGTTTAAGAAATCATTCGCCAAAACACAGTAAGTCTTGTGATGATATATTCTAACGGTGGTCTGTTACAATATGGTGTGATGAATGATAACAATAATGAAGCCGGTTACGTGTGTAAAACTCAAATTTTGGGGTTTCACTCCACCTACCCGATATTTTAGTTTCATTCTTGAAGCTAAAGATGAAGCTACTTGTTCAGGGAACAAGTGAGGGTACTTTTCTTGAGCGTGTAATCTTGTGAACTCAAGTTTTAAATTTACAAGGTTAGGTTGACTGGGACAAACTCGTCTTAAGTCTTGGTTTTACTTAGATGTGCCTCAGGGGCCTCAATGTGTCTTGATGAGCATAGATAACAGTTCATTAATGTTTCTAATAGTTCTTCAAGAGGTTTTAAGTCTATTAAGCTTTAATAGGCTTATGCGACGTTGAGTTAGAAATATAGTTTTGGCTGGTACCGCTCTTGCTTCAAAAATTTTACGCGAAGGGTTTTCCGATATATTTCTAGATTGTGGAATGCAAACATTAGTTTGACACAAAGGCTTCACTCATCAAAAAGGTTAAGATCATTGTTGATGTTGCTTAGGTAGGAAGTTGCACATAATCTGCTTCATTTTTGGCTGAGCTGAGGCATAAGTTGCATAGAAAAGAAGTACTTCAGATGATGGAAATCAAAGAAGATACCAAGAACAAAGAAGTGTGCATCCCTGGTGAGATGCTGAGAGGGTCATGCATCTACTGTTGGTGGTTCAAACTTTGCACAAATTTCGACTTCTAAAAGTAGAAATTCATCCATTTCTAGACTATTTGGACAATGGTATTGTCGGACTAACTGGATCCGAAGAGGAAGAAGACTATCCAAAAGTATGGGACATCAAATATCTCTTTCTGGAAGGCGACAAACATAACCCTACAAAATACACCCATTATGAGTTGGGCATGTCTCTAATGCTTGGGTTTGTTTTCCTCGTCGATTTGAGAAATGCGAGCTTAGAAGATAAGGCATCCTCTTACCAAGTATTTCTGGGCTTCGGTACAAGATATGACACTAAGTCTAGTGTCGATAAAGTATGAGTTACCGTCTCCTCGAATGATCGAGGTTTCATTTCCTCATGGCAGATGAACCAGCTTTATTTTTCTATGACACCCCAAAGGGGTCAAATGAAACGGAAGTAGGCACCCCCAAAAAGGGTTCAATTACAGAGGATATGTACACCCCCAAAGAGTTCAAAATGTAGCGGAAATGGGTACCCCCAAAAAGGGTTCGAATGCAACAGAAAAGAACACCCCAAAAGGGTCGAATGCAGCGGAAAAGAACACCCCCAACAGGGTCAAATACAGCAGAAGATGGACACTCCTAACGGGGTCAACTGTAGCAGAAGTGATATTTGGGTTAAGGATAAGCCAAAAATTAAGAGCACAATGCAATGATCCAAAATAGATGAATACTAATCTTCGTTAGGTTTCTAGATGATGATGTAATGATATTTGTTACAAGTTACCTTAATGATAAGATATTACTGGAGGAAATCGCGAGTCAAAAAGGGATACGTTACATAGCTGGATAAATATAATAATATCAATAATGAGTCATGTCGAATATATTTACGCCCATGTGATTATAAATTTCTATTTACATCGATAAGCGTCCTCATCCATGTAAGGTGAAATTTATAACTCCATTCGGTGACCTATGTTTTCTCTATTTAAACGAACAAGCGTCCTTACTCGTTTCAATAAGGATTTCATAGCCCACCTTACCTAAATATTCCCGGCAAGGCTTATTATTTAGGATAAATATAACGTCTAAGATAATAGATATTATTAAGATACTTTACAGCCCATTTATTTATAACCCTCGTCTTCAGACGTCCCATAACATCTTAATACGAAATTATAAATAAACTTGTGGTCCGGTGACTTATGATTTTATCTTTAGACGTCCCATACCGTCTTGAGACGAAATCATAATTAATATAGGATCAAGAGACTCAGGTCCCATATGTAAAATATAGGATCATAAGTACCTTGATTTTGGGTTCCACCGCATCATTTAAAGATGCAAACTTATCCAAATAATACCTTATGATATTATTAAAAGCAAACGTATATGAGTCGTTAATAAGTCGTGTTCCGTAGATGCACGTACAAAATCATAAGCGAGAGAAGATAAATGTTGACGCGCGATAACGTGCGCAAGAGTACGCATCAAACAAGGAGTTCATATATAATATAATATAATGATATATTACAACCATAAGCATAGGCATTGTATCATATAATTCCTTCTAATAAGGTATATATATACACATAACAACAAGTTCAAACATTTAATAAAATGTAGTGCACGAGATAATGCTCCCTAGTCTGTTTTTAAATATTCCAACATGTACTGTTGTTGTAAATCCGTTTTCATTAATTGGGCCGTCAGTTATCCTAGTAGTCAAAATAGACTAACCGGTTCCAATTCATCAAATAACTATGTAAAGATAGTATGCTCAAGTAGGAAATAACACTTCCTGAAATTATACGAAGGTGGTAATAATTAAGTTCTAGAGTCATTGTGTACAATGGTTTATAAAACCAAAACGGTTCAATCGGGGACTTATAATATAAGGACATATTATAATAGTTATCAATTATATATAAGAAAATAATCAGTATATAAACTTTAACTGATTTACCATCAATCGTGTAGGATTTTAAAAATCTTAGTATAAGATTTTTAGGATTTATTTGGATTTCATTACGATATCCACTCGTTTTTTGGCAGTTCATTTACATTACTGTATTTTAGTTAAATACATCGTTGTACAAGTATTAATAACTTCCATTTAAATTTGTTATTAATAATACTGTTTAAGTAAAAATATTTTACTTATAATTGTTGTATTTTACTTTTATAATCTATGTACATTAAGTTTTATATGCAATTTATATAAACAGTTTATAAGAGTAATAACACTTTATTTAATGTCCCCAAAGATTTTGCAAGTTAAATAATAACCCTTTGTTTACAAGTTTCATAAAATGACGGTTCTAGTCCATTTAGTTTAGGATTCGCTCAAGTTTTAATACATTAAATAAAATAAGGGTTCTAGAGTTTGCTTAAGTTTCGGTTATTGGCAAAACAAGTCCCTCTATATTTTACCAAATGTACACTTTCCGGTTCTTAACAGTTTTAGTCCTTAGGGTTTCTAGTATTTTCAGGAGATGGTGAAAATAGTCCCTCTAGTTAAAATTAGGTTGTATAACTTTCATTTAATGGCGAGAATAATTCCCTAGGGCTCCTAAATATTTCGGTTGATTACACCATTAGTACTTAGAGTCATAAATGACAATTTAACTTCCAAATACAAAAGTGGTCCTTAAGATATAATAAGTCACGAATGGCACTTAATAATCCCTATACTTTTAAGTATTTACAATATTAGTTCTTGTAATTACTGTTTCATCAAGACAAGTTTCAATGTCACGGTTTTAATCCATAAGTCTTATAAACTAACATTCTTAGTCTAAAAGTTTTTATAAGTTATATTTTGGGTATAAAAACTTTACTTAAGTATAAAAACACTAAGTGGGCTTATTAAATGTGCCAAAAGAGCTAATGGGCTTCCCAAACCATTATAGAGCTTACAAGATCCATTAACAATTTTAATGAGCTAAGGATTTCTTAATGGGCCTAATTACATTTTTAGGTCCATTAATATTACAAGTTTTTCTACATAGGTCCATAAGACAATAAATGGGCCTAATGGGCTTCCTAATGGGCCTAAACATATTTTAGTCCATTAATAATTCAAGGTTTACTAAGTGGGCTTACTAGGCATTAAATGGGCCTAATGTGCTCTTCATATACACGGCTATATTGTATTGGGCTTATTCAAGTTTTGGGATATAGTTGCATGGGCTTAACTAATCCATTAATAATACATAACCATTTATCTTGGTGTGAAATTTATGGAACCTTACAAGCTTATTACTGGTTTATCAAGATTAAGTCGAGTCCTCTAAATAGAGAGTAAAAACCTACGGTGTTAGCCTCAAAATATTGAGCCAAACAAGAATGCTCGGTCATATGTTTATTATGTATCGTATTTTAGAACGTTGTAATAGGTAGTATATTAGTCGTGTTATTACGGGCTTAACTTTAAGCTAAGGTTCATTAATAAGTAACCAAAGCCCAAAAGGAAAGCCCGGCCCAAACCATATAGTCCATAAAGAAGCCCGCATGTGGGTGGACTATATATACCCTTCCTAGCATGTTAGGAAGGGTGTTGGTCATTTCATTTTCTCTAATCTAATATTCCACAAGTTTCACCAACCATTTTCTCTCTACTTTCTCTCACTACTTTCTCTTTCTAGAATTCTTCTCATTTCTTCCTTTCTTTCTTCTTTAATTCGTGTATAACATCACATATTTTAGGGACAACAATTGGTATCAATCGCCATGGGGTAGTTTTGTGATTGGTTGTTGTGTTTTCATATGATTCGTGTGATTTAACCCATAAATCATCTCGACTTCGAATTTTTTTTGTGTTTTTCGTGTTCTATCTCTTGCTACAAATCTTCTATATACTTGTTGTAGAGATTTGGTTGTTTTGGTTTGGTTAAAAACACGATCTTGTTGCCTAAAAGTTGCTAAATTTGTTGCCTAAAAGTTGCTAAAATCGTTGCCTAAAAAGTTGGAAAAAAGGTCCCTTATTGCGACAGCTTGAATTTCGGAAAAGGTAGTACGGGTTCGATCGCAATAACCCTAGGGTTTTACTTTGCGATCAGTATTGCGATTGCCCCTTATTCCGATCTGGACATTCCGATCGTTATTCCGATCTGGATTGCGACGGATTTAAGGCAATCTTGAAACGTTACTCTGCCCACATTGCGACAGCCACATTGCGATCTGAATATTCCGATCTGGGATTTCGATAGGTACACATTGCGATCTGAATATTCCGATCTGGAGGATTCCGACAGGTGCACATTGCGATCTAAAGGACATTCCGATCTAAGAAACATTCCGATGGGTATTCCGATGGCACATTCCGATGGACATTCCGATGACATGTTTAGCTAAATTTTGTTTGAGTACTTTTTAGATTTAGCCACCATCTAGACTAGTTTCGGAACGTAGTTTACACGAAGAATAAAAAAAAAGAGTTAAAATTTTTAGGTCAAGTAAAATCAAATTTTTTCCATACTAGTTTTAGGACATTTCTAGCTCAATTTCAAAATTTGGTGATTACAAATTTTTTAGGTCTACCGTTTTGTCGGACTGAGGAATTTATTGTCGGGCTGAGAAAAAATCGCAATTTTCATAATTTCAACAATCAAACAATCACAACACAACTACTTAAGATCCACATTCGATTCATCATTTCAGAGAATATTGAGATGGATTCTACTGCCGAATATCGTGTGACGAACAACAACATAATGGTGGCAGGTAACAAAGAAAGACCACCAATGCTTGTGTCGGGTCGATATGATCAATGGCAATCCCGTTTTATACGTTACCTTGACACAAAACCTAACGGTGATGCTTTAAGGCAATGTATTATGGAAGGACCCTATAAACTCTCAAGGATTCAAGTTCCTGCAGTACCAGCCACAGACACAAGTGATGCACAACCCGCATATGAACGTGATGAAAAGAGGACCGACCTCACCCCAGAGAACCGTGCGTGGTTTGATGCAGAGAAGGAAGCAATCTACTTAATTCTCAGTGGCATTGGAGATGAGATTTACTCTACGGTTGACGCATGTCCTACTGCTCAAGAAATGTGGACGGCCATTGAAAGATTGCAACAAGGTGAATCACTTAACAAACAAGATGTGAAAACTAAGATGTTTTGGAACTTTGGCAAGTTTACATCAAAGGATGGGGAATCAATTGATTCTTATTACTCCCGATTCTACAAAATGATGAATGATATGACCAGAAACAACTTGCAAGTTTCCACCATGCAAGTCAATGTCCAATTTCTACAGCAACTTCAACCAGAGTGGACACGATTTGTCACCTTGGTCAAACAACAACAAAAGTTAGACGAAGTTTCATATCACAAGCTCTTTGACATCTTGAAACAATTTCAAAATGAGGCAAATGAACTTCGAGCTGAACGAGTTGCAAAGATTTCCAATCCACTTGCTTTGGTGTCTACCACTCAACATTACCCAGATTATCACTCCCGTACTTCAAAGACCTACTCTACTCAATCATCATCACCACGATCATCCATTGTCTCTAAGTCACATGCTCCAACACGATCCCGAGGCAAAGAAGTTGCAAGAGAACCATCACCCATACCTGAGCAATCATCCGAAGAAGACAGTGATGAAGAAGTAGCTCAAAGGGATAGGGAATTCAAGCAACAAATGGATTTCGTTATGAAGCAATATAAGAAAATCTACAAACCCACCAACAACAACCTTCGAACATCTTCAAACTCGAGGAACACCCATGCACAGAGTCTTCCAAGGTATGACACACGAAGACGTGCTGAGAGTCCTCCAAAGTATGATCGACAACCTAAGTATGATAATCAGAGGGTGGCTACTGTTGTTGGAAATAGGGAAACTGTTGGTACTCAAGTTGTGCAACAAAGTGGGATTCAGTGTTTTAACTACAGAGGTTTTGGGCATTTGGCCAAGGAATGCAGGCAGCCAAAGAGGGTTAAAGATTATGGTTATCATAAGGAAAAGATGTTGTTGTGCAAGAAAATGGAAGCTGGAGTCAAGTTATCAGCTGAGGAAGGAGAAATGCTTGACGACACAGATGATGAACTCTCCGACCAAGAACTCGAGGCACATTATTCATACATGGCAAAGATTCATGAGGTCCTTAACGTCACTGAAGATGACAATGGTCCTATCTTTGATACCGAGCTAATTGATAAGGTACAAGATGATGCTGAATATAATGTGTTTGGTGATACACATGAGCATAGTGATCTACCAACAACAATTACTGACACGTGTATGATGGAAACGGTTGATAGCAATACCACACCCGATTCATCAGACATGTGCAATAATGAGTTTGAGGATGATCAACATGCAAATGAGTATGATGACGAGGAGCGTGTCGCGCTTGCTAATTTAATTGCTAGTTTACAAAAAGATGTCAATGAAAATAGAAAGAATCAAAAGCAATTAAAGAAGGCAAACGCAGCACTCACTCAAAACTTTGAAGAATGCAAAGCCGCTCTTATAAAATCTAGTGAGACTATTGATAGTTATAGGGCTGAGCTTCTTCAAAAGACCAACGAGCTTGAGGGGTACAAAAGTCGTGTCATCAACGTTAAAAAGGACGATTTTGAAAATAAATACAATGAAGCTCTTGCTTTGTTAACTAAAGAAAAACGTCAATTTAATGTTTTATTAAGTGATGAACGTCAAAAAACGTACCTTGCCACAACAAAAGTTAATGAACTTGAACAGAGGCTTTCTATGAACACCACCGATTCTGCTAAAATTCTTGACGAGAAGAAACAAGAGGTTGAAACATTAAAACAAGATTTCAAAAATAGACAAAGCAAAGATACTGAAAAAGTAAAGGATCTCGAAGAACAAGTCGATTTTTTGAAAAAAGTTGTTTATAATACACATGACTCTATTCAAACCGTAAGAATGATAGCACCTCGATCGTTTTTCAAGGGTCAACCTAGCTTTGCCACCCCCAAGTACCTCGAACAAGCTCAAGCTGCGAACCCTCACTTATATCTTGATGAGTCCGAAAGGACTGATAATGCCTGCCCAGTAGCTAACATTGATAGTGAAGAGACGTCCCTTTGGGATGAGGAGAGTAGATCACCGGTCAATAAAGATTTTGTGAAACCATATAACTATGCTTATGAAAACAGTCTTTATGGTCTTTTCACACCACAAAATCAAAAGTCTCGTGAGGAATTATTTTTAGAATGCAAACAAAAAAGAATTCAATGGAAAAAAGCTTTTGCCACTAAGAGGAAAACTAATGTTTTTAAATATATTAATTATTTGCCTCTAGATGCTTCTAAAAGCAAAAGTAGAAAAATACTTGGTTTTCTTAAACACCACGTTAATAATGTTCAATCAATTGTTGAAAGCGATTGGGAGAAACGTCAAAAGGATAAGTGGAAAACCGAAATTCCTCACGACATCACTGTGCTTGTGAAAGAACTTTTAATACCGAATACGAAGATAATAAAAGAACATGTTCTTGAGTTTGAAAATTTAATTCAGTCTGAAATGTTTGATGATTTGAAATATGTTGAGTCTCTTGAAAAAGATATTGATGACCTTCAAAATGACAAATTAGAATTTTCAAACGAATATGATCTACTCTTAGAAGAATGTCTCTCCAAAGATATTTTGTGTGTTACTCTTCAATCTTGTGCTGATATCGATGAATATTCTGATGTTGCATGCAAATATCTTGATAAAATCAAAGAGTGTGAGCGTCTTGAACTTGAGCTTTCGAAACATAAAGAAAATGTTGATTAAAAGGCTTTTGAGTTACTTCAACACAAAACTGATTTCCTTCAAAAACATTGTCATTCTCTTGAACTTGCTTTGCAAAAAGACGTTGGTAGTTTTCCACATAATAATAAACTGCAAGAAAAACTTTCCCAAACGTTTCGAGAAATGAACGAACAGAATTTGGAAATTAAGGGGTTGAAAGCTCAGTTACAAGATAGGGACAGAGCGATAGCAGAGTTGCAGAAACTCGTTGCTAAGATGGGTGGGAAGATTGTGGAACCTAGTGTTAAGAAACCTGTTGTAAGACAACCCAATGCTCAAAAAGTGACTAGACCCTCTGTCTTGGGAAAACCATCTGTTTTCTCTAATTCTGCATTTGCAAAACCTGCGTTTGCCCCCAAGACGGATGGGAAGGATAGGTTACCACAAAACACTCCCAAAACACATATTCGATCACAAAGCATTAAGAACACAAATGTGGTTAAACCAGGGATGTATAGATTGGCCACTAAACCCACACAAAACAAAGAAAGTCAATCACCTCAGACTTCTAGAAACACTAATAGACGTGTGTCTTTTACTACAGGAGTAGTCCCTACTGCTAGTGTTAGCCGGCCCCAGCTTAAGAGCACTCGCATGAATGAAAAGGTCTGGCAAAACAAAAGTCAAGGGAAGATGAAGGAAGTAGAAGACCACTCTAGGATTTTCAATGTTTCTAAGAATAAAACGTCTGTAATCGCGTGTAATGACGATTTGAATGATTCGACTTTGAATGCTATGAAAGTTAAGTTTGTTTGTGTGAAATGTGGAAAGTGTGCTAATGCTAATCATGCTATGTGTGTTTCGGATAATGTCAAAGGCGTAGAAACTAGAACTAAGAAGCAAACTGTGATGCCTATTAGTGCTAGAAAACCCAAACGCAAAGTGAACCAATCTGGTGCAACACCCCCTAAGAAAAGTATTGCATCAGACTCCACCACTAAGAACCCTAGAAGCAGAATTAGGGAATTATATGAGTCTGCTAGCAAGCCTTGGAAATGGTGGTTTGCTAACCAATGTCCTCCAGGATATAAATGGATGACTAAGGTTAGGACAGAAAATGTGACTACGAGCGATAGTGTGCCTCTAAGTGATGAAACTAGGGAAACTAATGAATCGGAAATCACAACTAACATGGAATCAAATTTAGCCAATGCTCCATCGTGTTCTAATTCTTCTGCAGGTGATCGAAGTAATTCTCTTCATAATGGACTCCGGATGCACGAAGCACATGACGGGGAATCTCAAGCTTCTAATTAACTTCGTGGAGAAGTTCCTGGGTACGGTCCGATTCGGAAATGATCAATTTGCACCGATCCTAGGATATGGAGACTTGGTTCAGGGGAATATCACTATCAAAAGGGTTTACTACGTCGAAGGGCTCAATCATAATCTTTTCTCGGTTGGTCAATTCTGTGATGCGGATTTGGAGGTTGCTTTTAGAAAGAAGACATGTTTTGTTCGTGATTATGATGGGAATGACTTACTTACCGGAACACGGGGTACTGATCTCTGCACTATTTCACTACAAGACTCCACATCTTCAACTCCAATCTGTTTCATGGCTAAAGCTTCAACGACTCAAGCTTGGTTATGGCATCAACGTTTATCTCATCTTAACTTCGATACCATCAACTTGCTTTCTAAGAAAGATATTGTGTGAGGCCTTCCTAACTTGAAATTCATCAAAGATCATCTTTGTTCTTCTTGTGAGCTTTGTAAAGCTAAACGGAGTAGTTTCAAGACAAAGACTACACCAAGCTCTAAAGGACGGTTAGATCTTCTTCATATAGATTTGTGTGGTCCCATGCGTGTTCAAAGTATCAATGGGAAGAAATACGTTATGGTAATTGTCGATGACTACTCAAGGTACACATGGACTCACTTCTTGAGGTCCAAGGATGAAACACCCGATGTTCTCATCAGCTTCCTTAAAGTGATACAACGCGGTTTTCAAACTCAAGTTAAAGTGGTTCGTACTGACAGAGGTACTGAATTTTTGAATTCAAAACTAAGAAACTATTTTGAAGCTGAAGGAATTGAACATGAAACATCTATTGCTCGAACACCCGAACAAAACGGCGTTGTTGAAAGACGAAACCGTACTTTAGTTGAGGCTGCTCGAACATTGTTATCCGCTTCAAAACTTCCACTATACTTTTGGGCCGAAGCCGTGTCAACCGCATGCTACACACAAAACCGCTCCTTAGTTATCCCAAGACACGAAAAGACACCATATCACATAATTAATGATCGCAAACCTTCACTCAAACACCTTCATGTTTTTGGATGTACGTGTTCCATTATTCGAGATGGTGAAAATCTGGACAAGATGAAAGAGAAAGGTGCTGCATGCATTTTAGTGGGATATGCAACTCAGTCTAAGGGGTACAGAGTGTACAACAAGAGAACAAAATTGATAGTCGAGACTATTCATATCAGATTTGATGAATTGCAAGAAATGGCACTTGAACAAAGCAGTTTAAGTCCCGATCCACAACGACAAACGACTTCCGTTCACAACCGCACGGAACTCGGAACTCAAGACCACAGCAATGAACCGTCAAGTTCTAAACTGGTTCCTGAACATGTTCCTAGAGCAGATATGACAGTGGACACGACACTTGAAGAGTTGGAAATGTTATATGGACCAATGTATGATGAATATTTCACGAGGGAGAAACAAGTTGCATCGAAGTCTTCCGCTGTCACTCATGATAAGAATGATGATACCTATCATCATCAACACAAGGATACAACTTCATCTACTTCAACACGGGTTGTTGCAGATTTACCTCCTCAGAATATCACATTAACAATAGATCCTACAACATCCACAACTACAGTCATTGCTCCAGAGAACACACATCAAGCAGACGATGCATTATCTGACGAAGACGAATTTATCAACCCATTCGGTACACCGGTACACGAAACTAGAGAGTCTTCTACTCGCCATGTTGATCCGTCAAATATGCATACGTTCTACCAACGACATCCTTCAACACATCATTGGACCCGAGATCATCCTTTGGTTCACGTAAATGGAAACCCTTCACAGCCCGTTCGTACAAGACGACAACTAGCCACCGATGGCGATGTTTGTATGTTCGCACTCGCCGTGAGTACGACTGAACCGAAAAACATCAAAGAAGCCATGGCTGATCATGCTTGGATTGAATCGATGACGGATGAACTTCAACAATTTGAAAGACTTAAAGTCTGGGAACTTGTTGACAGACCATACGATGTGACTCCACTAAATCTTCGTTGGATCTGGAAAAACAAGATGGATGAAGAGAATACGATCATCAAGAACAAAGCTAGGCTAGTGGCTAAGGGGTATGGCCAGAAAGAGGGAATTGATTTTGATGAATCATTTGCACCAGTTGCTCGCATGGAAGCGGTCAGGATTTTCCTTGCTTATGTTGCACATAAGGGATTCACTGTCTATCAAATGGACGTAAAGACGGCGTTTCTTAACGGTCCTTTGAAGGAAGAAGTCTATGTCACGCAGCCGGACGGATTCGTCAATCCTCATTATCCTGACAAGGTGTATCGTCTCCACAAAGCACTTTATGGACTCAAGCAAGCTCCAAGGGCGTGGTACGACGAGCTCTCAAAATTTCTGGTCTCCAAAGGTTTCTCGAAAGGTTCCATTGATCTAACTCTGTTCACTTATAAATATGGGGATGACATTTTGCTTGTGCAAATTTATGTTGATGACATTATTTTCGGGTCTACAAACCCAAAACTTTCAAAATGGTTTGAAAAAGTAATGCACAGCAAATTTGAAATGTCAATGATGGGCGAACTAAAATTCTTTCTAGGAATTCAAGTTCACCAATCCCCAAGTGGTATCTTTATAAACCAAGCTAAGTATTGTCAAGAAATAATCAAAAAGCATGGTATGACTTCATGTGACCCCGTTGGGACACCATTATCAACCACATTGCTAGATGCTGACTTGGAGGGAAATGCCATCGATCAAACGAGATATCGTTCCATGATTGGTTCCCTCATGTACTTGACAGCAAGCAGACCTGATATTCATCATGCTACATGTTATTGTGCACGATATCAAGCACGACCCACTGAAAAGCACCTCAAGGAGGTTAAACGGATCTTTCGGTACCTCAAGAATACCATTCATTTGGGACTCTGGTATCCGAGGGAAACCGGTTTCTTTCTAACGGCCTATTCAGATTCTGATCATGCAGGGTGTCTTGATATACGTAAAAGTACTTCTGGTGGTGCACAATTTCTAGGACAAGATAAGCTTGTGGGATGGTCTTCCAAGAAGCAGGATTGCACGTCACTTTCATCAGCCGAAGCGGAGTATGTGTCTCTATCTGCGTGTTGTGCTCAAGTTCTTTGGATGAGAACACAACTCACGGATTATGGCTTCCACTTTGATAAAGTACCTATGTACTGTGACTCAAAGTCGGCCATAGCCATCTCCTGCAATCCGGTACAGCATTCCCGCACGAAGCACATCGATGTCAGATACCACTTCATAAAGGAACAAGTTGAAAGAGGTATCGTTGAATTATACTTTGTTGGAACGGATTACCAATTAGCCGACTTATTTACGAAAGCTCTGTCGAAAGATAGGTTTGAGTACCTCGTTAGGCAAATTGGTATGAGATGTTTGACTCCAGCAGACCTGGAGATTCTGGCAAAGGTGCCTGCTTGATTTATCTATCAAACATCAACCTGTAAATATCTTTGAAAAAGCAAAATACAAAAATATAAAACATATAAAAGCAAAACACAAAATTAAAAATCTTTCAAAATCCAAAAATATTCTTCTCGACATGTCTTTCAGTATCGATAATATGGACGTGCCTAGAAATGTCGCTCAATAACGACACGGGTGTGTACATAAAGCTCGAATGAAAGTTGTAAATATTTTTCAAAACATGTCATTTCTTCTTTTAATAAAGGAAATTGTCTATTTTGGACAAATATTTCCAAACAACGGGTAGAGCAATCTATCACAGGTTGAGCTTGTCACAAAACATTCAACGTTTTGAGCTCAACACAATGGCTTGTAATCACTTTCAGATTACAACCCGGATCGATATTCACGGGGGAGTGTACGATTTAGTACTCTTATCCTTAGCAAAAGAAGTTAAATCTTCTTACACTTGAGTGGATTCGTCAAGACATTCAAAGTCTATGAACTCAAGTTTATGCTTTAGAAAAACCTTTCGACAAAAAGAATTGATTTTTCAAAAAGCGTTGAACACATTTTTTTCAAGAATTTTTCAATGATATTCAAAATCTTTCAAAAATTGTGTGTTCAACAACTCCCATCCTCAAAAAGCGAAATGTGGATCATATCCTCACAATGACAATTCAATTGGATCAATTTTTGAGGGGGAGCATTTTAACTTCATGCAAAAGATTAACACATCTTTCTCCCGGAGATTTCAAGACTATTTTTTCAAAATATATTTTAATCAAATTTGGTATCTCTAATATCAAAAGATTTTATATATTAGAGATAGGGGAGAAAATGTGATTAAAATGTGATCTAATATAAGACTCAAGCACTTTAACTCTTACCTACATGTGCGAAACACTTTCGATTATCGATGCACATGTAAAGGGGGAGCTTTTCTGAAACGATAAAACTAGCAAGATGTTAAATGTTTTTCACACACTTTGTTAGAATTTAAAGTGGTTTTCATGGTTACGATCAAATACCCACAACATCTTTAATTCACGACGTTATTGGTGTCAAAAGGGTGGTTAGGTTTAAGTCCTATGATCCAACCAGAACCGGAGGGATCTTCCCAGGGACAATCCAATAGATTATTAGAAGTCCTTAGGAAAGATGGAGTAGAATGTGAACGTAGCTAAATGCCGACTAAGTACTAATGATAGCACTGGAACAATCACAACAAGGTGCTATTAATGATGTCTTGGTAAGCATTGAAGGGGTTGAAGAATGAAAAAGAAATGTAAGGATAAAGGGTCTAAAGAAAGAAGCCCTCCATACAACTTAGGCAGAAACCGGGTCAACTCATCATGAAGACAAACTCATCATGGACCCAGTGATGTGAAGCACAACCCTTTCCTAGCTACTCAGGCTTCTCTCAAAAGAAGTTTGTTTTATTGTCACGGAGATCAACACGACTTCTATTGACTTTCTCACTCCGAGATAGTTGATATTAAATAGGTGGCATCTGCTCCAGCCTCCGACCACTAAAAGTGCACAAATCGAGTCTAGAGCCAAGAGATCAATCAAATCTCGTTAGGACACACGGATGAAGATCAAGAGAGTCCTACGCTATATCCTTGTGATATTGCTAGAACACTCAGAGTGATACTACTTAGTATTTACAATGATGAGTGGAAATCCTTCCAGTGTTAACATCAAACAGCACTGCGGTAGGTCATATGCAAGATTCTTTATGAATTGAACATGTGCAAAACTGAAAAGCAACAGTAGTTTGATTCTGAATTGATTCAAACTCGTTTCAGGTTTCTACGCAATATCTTTATGGTCTTGCCAGAACATTCAGAGTGACGAATGGAAATCCTTCTAGCGTCAACATCAAACAGCGCTACGGTAGGTAACTTGCGAGATTCTTATGAATCAAGCTTGTGTCAACTGGAAAGCAACAATGGTAAGATTCTTAATGAATCAAACTTGTTCCAGGAATTTGAATTGACGACTTTAATCAAGCGGTTATTTATCCAATTGATTCACTCTTTATGTTCGCAGTCTTGCTTTGAGACGGTCGAGTAAAGAGAACGGCTAGTACAGCCGCGAAACCCTGTCAAGGAGATTCTTAATTGAATCTACCTGATCACAGGTGCGATATTTAATATCGTATAACGGTCTTCACCGACCGGAGGTAAAACGCTACCGAATTAGGACGAATGTCAAAGCCATTCAGTCCGTGTCTATGTTTTGTCTCGAGAAGGTGGCGTCACGGTGTACTCAGCAAAGTCAATGATTCAAAAACCACATACTCATGCCTAAAGACATATTCAACAATTAATAGTGTGAGCATGTGGATGAAGACACAAGATCGCAAGATGGCAAAAACAAGTCAAGGATGATTTGAAGATCTCAAGCTTAATGACAAAGTCGAAAGACAACGACAAAGGCTCAAAGATCACAGCATGAAGGAACAAGACTACGATTACACGTTCAAGACTCATTTATGGCGAGATTAGTAATCTCTACAAATTTCCTAAATGACTAAGGTTTATGACCTCTCATTGGGGGAGATTGTTAGCCTCAAGATATTGAGCCAAACAAGAATGCTCGGTCATATGTTTATTATGTATCGTATTTTAGAACGTTGTAATAGGTAGTATATTAGTCGTGTTATTACGGGCTTAACTTTAAGCTAAGGTTCATTAAAAAGTAACCAAAGCCCAAAAGGAAAGCCCGGCCCAAACCATATAGTCCATAAAGAAGCCCGCATGTGGGTGGACTATATATACCCTTCCTAGCATGTTAGAAAGGGTGTTGGTCATTTCATTTTCTCTAATCTAATATTCCACAAGTTTCACCAACCATTTTCTCTCTACTTTCTCTCACTACTTTCTCTCTCTAGAATTCTTCTCATTTCTTCCTTTCTTTCTTCTTTAATTCATGTATAACATCACATATTTTAGGGACAACATACGGTATGTTTTATTTTCGTGTGTTTCAAAGAAGATCCGAGTTAGTTACAAGTTTGTATGTTAGTTATAAGTTTTAAGATGAGCTTATAACCCACGGCTAATATCCTTTATAGTATTTCAAGATAAAGTCCAATCTTGTTTTATGTTTACATTTAACTTACAAGGTCCCAAAAATTAAGATCTAGGTTTATTACTTGGTTAAAAGTAAATTTTAAAGTCTATACATAAGACCTAGGTTTTTACAAGTTTATTATAAGTTCAATAGGATTTAATCAAGAAATCCTAAGAAAATAAAAAAAATATAATTTTATATTTTTCCAAGATTTATAAAAATCTTGTTAAGTTTACCAAAGACATGGTATGGATTTTAAAGATCATTTAGATTTTACAAAGAATTTGTAAATTTCCCCAACATTTTATTACAATTTTCAATATTTATAAAATCTAATTAGGTTTAACAAAGATTTATAAAATCTGTTTAGATTTCCCCCAAGATTTTGCAAGACGTATATTATTCAGTTAGATTTTTATAAAATCAATTTAGATTTTCCACAGATTGGGTAAAATAGATAGATTTATTTAGATTTTTAGAGACATAAAAATCTTCTTAAATTTTCTAACGAGTTCTAGAGATTCTGTTAGGTTTCCAAATGTTTCCAAAGTTTTTATTTAAATTTACTTTTAAATATTCCCAAGGGTTTGTTACGTATTATATTGTTCATGGTTATAATGCATTGTTCGGGCCATCATACTTCAGAAGCCATTCTATAAATGTTTGAGGAGCGAGGGCACTTTAAATCGTAAACCCAACCACTCAGTCAAAACGTAATATCGAGATGGAACATATTTAATATAAAGCTCCCTACTAACATGGCATGTTTATTTTTTGCATTAAATAACTTGAGTATTTTAATATTTCTATAATAAATATTAAATATTCATAATACGTAAATACGTACAGAGTTATCATCTAATACCAAGAACAATTATGAATGCATAGAATAACGAACGTGCACTTCAACCATATAATTATGCATGCTCTCTATGCTATATGCTCTCTAAGTATGTCCCAAAAAAATCCCCAAAAGATTTTTTAAAGTTATAGTCCAACTTTTAAATAAAAGAAAAATATTTTTATTCTTATTTTATTTAAAATTTTATCTCGTTCGCTATAACTAAATCTAAGATACCATTCTCTGTAACACCCCCATAAAGCGGGTATCACAGTGGTGACCGATAAGCAAATATCTTACAAAGCACAGATCATAATTATATGATTTTTGAAATACAATTGATATAAACATTATCTTGGTACAATCGTTCAAATCGTTGAATATCATTTGTTATAAATATCCAGTAAAAGATAAATCCCCCGTCATTTTTATGCTTCTAAATGATGCTCAGTCCAGGCTCAAATAATCTTGCTTAATTACTTGAGAAAAACATGCTTAAAACAATCAACATAAAGTTGGTGAATTCATAGAGTTTTGGGTAAAATCATAGTTTAGAACTTTAAATGTCCTACCTATAGCTGTTCAATATTTGATTAATGTGCTAAACAATATAAAATTTAGTTTAGGAATGCAAACCTTACAGATAGTATCATTGCACAAAGCTATATACTACAAAGTAATTACATTTCTTCCTATTTTCAAAACTGAAGCTTAACCTTCCATAGTCCTCAACAGATGAGGACGTATGTCCTACAAAAAGACACCCAACCCCAGTTCCAACATGGTATACATCTGTTGTCCCGGCCAAGGCACAGTGAGCATGACTCACCCAGATGGGGATGGTCAATCCCAAATAGATCTATTTATAACATTCAGGCAATTTCCCATAATTTAACAGTTTCTACAATAGGCAAATGTAATTAAATATAACAGTTCAATTTGCGTTCTATAAAAGAATTATCAATCATATTGTCAAAACAGGTTACAGTTCAGTTTACGTTTTATAAAATAAATTATAGTTATATTGTCAAACAAGTTACAGTTATTTAATAGCATGTCTCCCCCTCGCGGGTTAGTAAAATCATAAAAAGATTTAAAATGCGAGGCTATGAACTCACCTGTATAATACAGCTCGAGGATGATCAAGTATACAATCATATAGCACATAGTTCATCGAATACCTAAGTAATTAAGTAGGTCTCAGTATATGTATAAATAATAAATGCATGCAGTTTGATTAGTCGTATGTTTATTCTTGTTATCACAGTATATTTAATATATATATACTGTTATGATGATGGTTAAGTGTGCATGTTGTCTATTCACTGTTTCCACATACCCCCCCCCCATGTTTATAAAACATGTTTTTCATTGTAGTCTCTAAAAATAAATTATTAAATTTATTTAATAGTTTATAGTGTTCCAAAAATAATTAATAAATTATTATTAATTGAATCTTAATTTAAAACATGTCTCCCGTTGATAAAAATATAATATTTTTATTCTAAAACTATTAAAATAGTTCTTGTGTACCAACAGTGGCTAATAAAAGCTAACAGTGGGTACTTTATTGAACACAGTGGCTACCTTATAAAAACAGTGGGAACAACATGAAAACAATCGCTAAGTTAAGCTGTCAGTGGTAACTTTTGGTAGTATAACACTAACAGTGGCAACTTTAAAGTTATCAGTGACCCTTATAAAGCTAACAGTTGGAACTGTCAAGCTAATAGTGGAAACCTATAACTGACGGTGGAAATAATACACTAATGATGGTAATAATACAACTATCGGTGGGAAAATACTACATGCATGTTTGTATTACAACATAGGCATACCCCTAACGTTACAAGCTCGTATTCTACCATGCCCTTGCCGTCATCAGCAGTCCCAAATGCTCTCTAAAAATTGTTGTTAATCCCAAACAGCCCTCTAACCAATCTACAGTCCCAACCACTCTGTAAAACCTTTCTGCAGTCCCAAACGCTCTCTAATCAGCAGATCCAAACACCCCTGAAGCTACTAGCTGCCAATATTAGACACAACCGTCATGTATGTGGCTCCCGACAGCAGATCCACACACATCCGTATAGATCTCGGCTAACCTAACGCACCCTTATGTACTATTCTGTCCAAAACCAAACACCTCCTTATGCTGTTGTTAAGCAGCAGATCCAAACGCCCTTGATGGGTTTGCGAATGCAGAAACAAACACCCCCGACAACTGTGATGATTACGTGGTAGTGGGTCACATGAATGGTGGCTGTTAGCCACAAAATGGTGGCTGCGGGTTGTGGTGGTCTCAACAGTGGCGGTTGGGTCACTGTTTGGAGGATGTGGCAGGGTGGATGGAGTATATAGATGGTGACGGGTTGTGGTGGTGATGAGCTGGCAGCAGGAGGCTTCGTAGGGAGAGGGTGGTCACGTGGGACAACCACAAGACACCACGGCGGGTTGCTGTTGGCTGTGGTGACTACGAAAGTGGCTAGGGGCCACAAATGGTGGTGGCAGCGGCTGAAGACGATGGTTGGGGTCTTCAACATTGCCAGGTGGGGGTTGTGGGCCATGAACAAAGTGGATGTTGGTGGTTGCACAGCGGCGACGACCAAACAAGCAAGGTGGTGGTCGATTTGATGGTGGATTGGGTAGATCTGTAAGATCTAAGCATATGAACGATTTCTCTTTACTAGAGAAGGTGGTCGGAAAAGTGGCGGCTGCCATTTTTATTGTGTGTGTAAATGGAGGCTAGGGTTAGGGTTAAATGAATAAGAAACCCTAATTTCCCTATTTATACCATTTCAAAGTTATCAAAACAATTTGCAAGATTCCTTATAGTTTAGGGTTAAAGTTGCAATTATTTTATAGGGTCCTAAAGTTTAGCTTTCATTATACGTTAGTTAATAAACGTTTCGGGGCTCGTTCGTGGTTTATAAAATTTGGTTCGTCTTACGAAAATCGCTTCATTGATCTTAAAATCATTTCTCCAATAAAATGGAGTATTTATATGACTTATAAACACGAAAAACGTGTTCGTTTATCCAAATGACAATAACTTATCATTTATCGTTTTCATAACGTGAGTATCGTTTTAATAAAGATACTTCTCATTTAACCTCTCTGTAGATAAATGAAATATTAAAAAAATTAATCAAATTGTTTATCAAGTATCTCTCGACAATAATTTATGTAATTAAATTATTAAATTGTCGGTATGCGGGTTGTACGACTTTTGTCTTGTTTTCAATTCCAATAACTTTTGTATTGTTCAAAAATGTGTTTTGAAACAAACTTCATTATTATTTAATGAACGAAAAATCTCGGGTTTTACACATATCCTTCCATGTGTCACCTTACGATAGGTCAATCAATGACTTGATTACTAATCAACATGTCCCTGAGGTTATTACTACTCAGGATGAAGGATCAACCGATTCCCTCATTCACGAAGAAACTGAAGGGACAATTGATGAAAGTAATGACCTACCAATCATCAAAAATCCTTTAGTGAGAAATGATGATCCAGTACCTAGTACTGAAGAACCAGTCCCTGATAACCATCAGTTATCTACAAGATCCAATCCATGTCCTCAGGACAGATGGTCTAGACAACAACACATAGAGCTTGTAAATATAATTGGTGATGTGTCTTAGGGGATGCTCACACGCAGTCAAGCTGCTAAACTCTCTACTGCCTCAACCCATGAATGTCTATTTGCAGACTTTCTCTCTGAAATTGAACCCAAAAAGGTTTCAGAGGCCCTGACACATCCAGGGTGGGTTGAGGCTATGCAAGAAGAACTCAATCAATTCCTTAGGAACAAGGTTTGGAAACTTGTTCCTCTTCCTAAAGGGAAATCAGCTCTTGGCACAAAATGGGTGTTCAAAAACAAGACTGATGAAGATGGAATTGTTATAAAAAAACAAAGCTAGGCTTGTTATTCAGGGGTGTAGTCAGCTTGAAGGCATTGGCTATGAAGAGACCTTTGCCCCTGTTGCAAGAATGGAATCCATCAGGATCTTCCTTGCCCATGCTACATACATGAACTTCAAAGTTTTCCAAATGGATGTGAAAAGTGCCTTCCTGAATGGCAAGATCACTAAAGAAGTTTATGTGGCTCAGCCTCCTGGTTTTGAGAGTTCTGAGTTCCCTTACCATGTATGTAAACTTGACAAATCCCTATATGGACTTAAATAAGCACCAAGGGCATGGTATGAAACTCTCTCTACCTTCCTGATTATGAATAAATTTGTCAGGGGGAAGATAGACAATACCTTGTTAATCTTCATAACCAAGGAGGATGTTTTGCTAGTTCAAATATATGTTGATGTCATCATATTCGGATCCACTAACTATGACCTTTGTAGAAAGTTTGAAAAACTTATGACAAAGAAATTTGAAATGAGTATGATAGGTGAATTAACATATTTTCTTGGACTATAAATCAAACAGGGGGACAAAGGGATCTTAGTCTATCAAGAAAAATACACTAGAGAAATACTTAAAAAATATGACATCTCTAAGTGTGCTTTAGTGAAGACTCCCATGGTTCCCTCTAACAACTTAGGTCCTGATCTCACTGGTAAACCAGATAATCAAACCTTATTCAGGGGAATGATTGGATCATTAATGTACCTAACAGCAACAAGCCCTAATATTCAGTTCTCAACAATTATATGTGCAAGATATCAGGTCGATCCCAAAGAATCACATCTTACTATTGTTAAACGAATCTTCAGGTACCTGTAGGGTACTCCTTCACTAGGTCATGGTATCCTCGTTGCTTAGGCTTCGACCTTAAATGATACTCAGACTCAGACTATGTTGGCTGCAATATGGATAGAAAAAGTACCTCAGGTGCATGTCAATTCCTAGGTGGCAAGCTAGTATGTTGGAGTGCAAAGAAACAACAGTCAATTGCTATGTCCTCTGTTGAGGCTGAATATGTGGCAGCCGCTGGTTGTTGTACAAACATCCTTTGGATGAACAGTCAACTCAGGGACTACGATGTGGAATACAAAGTAGTCCCCATCTTTTGTGACAACACCAGTGCAATTGCCATTTCCAACAACCCAGTCCTACACTCAAGGACTAAACACATTGACATAAGATATCACTTTCTCAGGGATCACATCCTAAAAGGAGATACTGAATTACACTTCATCCCCACTGAGTATTAGCTAGCTGATATTTTCACTAAACCCTTGGATGAATCAACACTCACTAGACTGAAAGCTGAACTTGGTATGCTGAATATTGATTAATCATGTTCCCTGTTAACAAGGTATTCAGTATAATGTATATTCTCAATCTTCTTCCTGAATAAATATCTTATTGTCTTTCCCTTGACACTGAGGTACATTAAATGATGTAACTAAATGCTCTAAGGATTTAGTTACTTAATGTCCTAGGTTGGTGAGTCACAATATTAAATAAGGAACATATATTCTTTCAATAATTGTCATAAACCAGTCAAGAGGTCACTAAATGTCAAGTATCGCACTAAGAATTAAATGATTGCCCTTTTTAAGCAAAATCCGTTGCAAAAACGTCCTTTCAACTGAACATGACCCCACGTCATCTCTACAAAAAGCGTTATCAATGCAGACCGGAACAGTTGCCAAGAAAAAAGGGAGGACCACTTGTACATTTTCATTAAATGTGAATGTGAAAAGAAATTATATCAAATAAAATCTTTTTCACATCCGAGCCTATATGTGACAATCTAACATTTTCAGGTAGTAAATTATTTTCTCGTATATTATTTTGAAACTTATTTTTGTGTTGGTTGATGAACTCATAATT
Source organism: Glebionis coronaria (assembly GCA_025667525.1). Lineage (NCBI taxonomy): Eukaryota > Viridiplantae > Streptophyta > Magnoliopsida > Asterales > Asteraceae > Glebionis > Glebionis coronaria. The sequence continues at coordinate 458,605,586 of CM046881.1, read as the reverse complement.
TACGGATTTAAATTTGGGCTTACGTGCATAATTTAAGGTCCTTTACGACTAAACCGGAAACCTTAGGATTACGTATTTACGTTTTTGAACTTTGTTTTTGATGATACAATTTTGTTAATGAAGCGTTCCGAGGAGAAGGAGATCCTTTAGAGGTTAGAGCTGATGGAGTGAAATGCTTAAGAGGTCGTATGTGGATACCTAAGTTTGGAGGCTTAAGAGATTTGATTATGTTAGAATCCCATAAATCTAAGTATTCCATTCATCCGGGATCTGATAAAATGTATCATGATTTGAAGAAGTTGTACTGGTGGCCGAATATGAAAGCTGATATTGCTATGTATGTTCTTCAATGCTTGAATTGTGCTAGAGTCAAAGCTGAACATCAAAAGCCATCAGGACTACTTCAACAACCAAAGATTTTTGAATGGAAGTGGGAGCGAGTTACGATGGAATTTATCACCAAGCTTCCTAGAACATCATCTGGAAATAACTCGATTTGGGTCATTGTCGACAGATTGACCAAATCAGCACACTTCATTCCGGTTAAAGAGCAATTCTCACTGGAAAAGTTGACTCGTATTTATCTTGAGAATGTTGTATGCAAGCATGGAGTGCCTGTATCGTTCATTTCAGATCGAGATCCTAGATTCGCATCGAATTTTTGGAAAACTCTCCAAAGATCTTTGGGAACGAATCTTGACATGAGCACTGCTTATCACCCCTAGACTGATGGGCAAAGTGAAAGAACGATACAAACACTGGAAGATATGTTGAGAGCTTGTGTGATAGATTTTGGTAAGAATTGGGATAAACATTTGCCTTTAGCAGAGTTTTCGTATAACAATAGTTACCATGCTAGTATTAAGGTTGCACAGTTTGAATCTTTGTATGGTAGGAAGTGTAGATCTCCTGTATGTTGGAGTGAAGTTGGGGACACCCAGCTCACGGGACCGAAATTGATCCGGGAGACTACGGAGATGATAGTTCAGATTAAGAATAGGCTATTAACTGCCCGTAGTAGACAGAAAAGTTACGCGGATGTGCGGCGGAAACCGATGGAGTTTGAAGTGGGTGACCGAGTAATGTTGAAAGTATCGCCATGGAAAGGCGTTATAAGATTTGGAAAGCGAGGAAAATTGAATCCCCGTTATATTGGACCCTTTAAGATTTTATCTAGAGTAGGTCCGGTGGCTTACAAACTAGAGTTACCCCCAGAACTTCATGATGTTCACAACACATTCCATGTATCTAATCGGAAGAAATGTTTAGCAGTGAGTGATGAGAAAATTTCGTTGGATAAGGTTCGAATAGATGAGAAGTTGCATTTTATCGAAGACCCCGTAGAGGTTATGGATCGTGAGGTAAAGCAACTGAAACAAAGTCGGATACCTATTTTCAAGATTTGATGGAATTCAAATCATGGACGGAATTTACTTGGGAGCGAGAGGATGAAATGTGGAAGAAATATCCGCACCTCTTTGATTTCAATAAGAAACGGACATCAAAATGAAATGGATCACGATGACGTTGATCCCTTTTAGGAGGAAAAGTTGTGACAATCTAACATTTTCAGGTAGTAAATTATTTTCTCGTATATTATTTTGAAACTTATTTTTGTGTTGGTTGATGAACTCACAATTTACGGATTTAAATTTGGGCTTACGTGCATAATTTAACGTCCTTTACGACTAAACCGGAAACCTTAGGATTACGTATTTACGTTTTTGAACTCCGTTTTTGATGAGACAATTTTTATTAGATTTGTTTTGTGCCGTTGATTCATAATTTATAAAAACGTTTTTCGTAAAACGACCCGAGGGCACGCAAATCGAGGAAACTATAATCGAGGAATACCCATAAATTAACGGGATGGAAAAAAACAAGTTTATCCCACCCCCACTAAAAGGGACGGCCAAAAACAGGGACACTCGGTTTTATATAACGGTTTTATTAAACTCTATGAATTCACTCGGCATTCGCTGATACGATTTTTGCATGTTTTTATCTCAGGTGCTTAAAGGTAATTTGGATGGAGATCGACTCTGATGGCCCACATAATAATAAAAATGTTCATTCGATCTATGTTTTGTAAACTTAATGACCAGTATTTGGGACTTGTTGTACACTTGAAACTTTTTATCGAATGAATGTATGTTAAACCTTATACAACCATTTTTATGTGTTGTCTATGATTGGATTTATTGTGCTATCCCGTAACACTCTAAAAGACTCTTCCGCTATACCGATATGAAATTTGAGAGTGTTACAGTTTGGTACCAGAGCTCTCGTTATAGAGAACGAAAGATTTTAAAAGCCAAGGTTTTGAATAAAACTTTTCGAAATCTTTTAACTATAGACATTTGAGAAAATATTGAAAAATCTTTTGACTATAACGTTGCCAAAGATCTCCGACGTTACCAACAAGCCCTATTGAGAAGATATATATTTTGATATATATAATTTAATTTATATATATATATATATATGTATATATCGTGGTTTTAGTACGTAATTGTTTAATAAGTATGTTATCCTAATACGAGATATATAAAAATGCGGATTGTCATGGCTGACCCTAATATTCCTGTAGAGAACCATGCTATTCCCGAACCTAATGTAGATGATGAACCTTATTTAGACTTAGTGGATTATGATATGGATGATGATGAGGAGGAACCATTTGAGGATCTCGAGGCCGAGATAGGACTAGGAGATCAGATTGCCCCTCAGGTTGATATGGTAGAGAATGAGATTGATAATGTTGGTATTGAGAATGATGATGAGATTGGGATAGATAATGTAAATAATGAGGATGACGATGAGGATGTCGAGGAGGATATAGGTATAGACGATGAGGTTGATGATGATGAGGAAGCTGAGCTTATTTACCCTTATGATGTTCCGGAGGGCGAGCCCTTACCCCCTCCAGTTTATTGGTCTGATTCTGAGGTTGAGCTACCTAGAGATGAAATGTCTGAATCGTCTGAATCTGATTCTGAATCAGAGGAGGATGAGGATGATGATGCACCTGACGGTACTGATGGTATTTCTACTCGTAGACATGTGATAGGAGAGTCGTCTACGGTTCGAGAGGCTACTCATATTGATGGTCTTGCACCTTGGGCCTTGAGACGTGATTTAGATGCTTCCCGTGCTCAGAGTAGTATGACAGAGGTTGGATTAGGTGTTGTTCAGACTCATGTTGCTTATTTGGAGTCGAAGACTAAGGTTGGTGAGAAAGAGCGGGAATTGCTTAGTTTGGATTTGACTGATGTAGAGCGTGGTTTTAATGAGGCTTTTAGGAGGTTATCTGTGTTAGAAAGTGGTGAGTTTGCTGCAATGAAGAAAAAGGTAAATTTTCTGGAAATTCAGTTGAGTGTAGCTCGTTCGATGCGTGAGAAAGCTGAGAAGGAGTTGAATATATATGTGGGTTGGAACAGTAGATTTTATGCTGATATGGTTGAAAGAGGAGTGATCCGCAAGTGCCCAGCTGCAGATGTGTCTTGTGATCGTCCAACAAAGATACATAAGACGATGGATGATGGACCATCTGGCGGTTCTCAGTAGACCAGTCTATGTTTTGTAGTGACCTTTGTATCTTTTGTATCTTTTGTAACTTTGACTGAACCGACTTATTAGTTAGTAGATCTGGTACGAATTTTGAGTATGTATAGTGCTAGAACTTTGATATGGAATGTAAATTAAGACGATGCTTTTGTTTCAAATCCAATGAAATATGTATCTTGTCTTGAATTCCATATTGTGCCTTATTTGTATCTTGATTATGAATTCAATCCATATTATGAATCCCTTGTTGGGTGAATGCTTAATACTTTGAAATTGTGAAATTATAGAACTATGCCACCCAAGAAAGCTGTGACTGAGGATGATGTACGTAGGATTATTGCGGAGCAAGTTACCGCATCTATGACTAAATTTATGGCAAATACTAAAAATGAAGCTGGCGGTAGTGGAGCTGGCGGTAGTGGAGCTGGCGGTAGTGGAGCTGGCGGTAGTGGAATTGGTGGTACTAATGTGAATGTGAATGCTAATAATGTGAATGCTAATGCTGGAGGAAATGTAGGAGGACTTGGAACTAATGCACCTGAAGTTGGTGGTTGTACTTATGTGACGTTCATGAAGTGTGAACCTCTACCTTTTAATGGAACTGAAGGTGTTGTAGGATTAAGCAAGTGGATTGAGAAGATTGAGTCGGTGTTTCTGATTAGTAAGTGTAAGGAGGAAGATAAAGTGACTTTTGCTATGGCTACTCTTAAAGGTCGTGCGTTGACTTGGTGCAACGGGAGAATTGCTTTCATGGGTATTGATGATGCTAATGCTACTCCTTGGGCTGAAATTAAGAAGTGTATGACTTTGGAGTTCTGTCCCCGTAGTGTGATCATTAGGTTAGAACAAGAGTTGATTCATTTGAGAACGAAAGGTGTGGACATTTGTTAGCCTCAAAATATTGAGCCAAACAAGAATGCTCGGTCATATGTTTATTATGTATCGTATTTTAGAACGTTGTAATAGGTAGTATATTAGTCGTGTTATTACGGGCTTAACTTTAAGCTAAGGTTCATTAATAAGTAACCAAAGCCCAAAAGGAAAGCCCGGCCCATGATCATATAGCCCATTAAGCTACATGTAAGCAAGGCTATATAAACCTCTCCTTGCATGTAAGGAGAGGTTGGTTGGTCATTTCATTTTTCTCCTAATCTAACATTCCACAAGTTTAACCAACCATTTTCTATCTACTTTCTCTCACTACTTTCTCTCACTACTTTCTCTCTCTAGAATTCTTCTCATATCTACCTTTCTTTCTTTAATTCGTGTATTATAACATCACATATTTGGGACAACAATTGGTATCAATCGCCATGGGGTAGTTTTGTGATTGGTTGTTGTGTTTTCATATGATCCGTTTGATTTGATCCATATTTCTTCCTCGAATTCAAGATTTTTCGTGTGTTTGATTGTGTTTCTTAATCATATAACTTCTTTAATCTTGTTGTAGAGATTTGGTTGTTTTGGTTTGGTTAAAAACACGATCTTGTTGCCTAAAAGTTGCTAAATTTGTTGCCTAAAAGTTGCTAAAATCGTTGCCTAAAAAGTTGGAAAAAAGGTCCCTTATTGCGACAGCTACAATTTCGGAAAAGGTAAGTACGGTTTCGATCGCAATAACCCTAGGGTTTTACTTTGCGATCAGTATTGCGATAGCCCCCTTATTCCGACGCTTATTGCGATCGTTATTGCGATCGTGGATTGCGACGGATTTAAGGCAATCTTGAAACGTTACTCTGCCCACATTGCGACAGCCACATTGCGATAGGTGTTTTAGGTCAAGTAAAATCAAATTTTTTCCATACTAGTTTTAGGACATTTCTAGCTCAATTTCAAAATTTGGTGATTACAAATTTTTTAGGTCTACCGTTTTGTCGGACTGAGGAATTTATTGTCGGGCTGAGAAAAAATCGCAATTTTCGGAATTTCAACAATCAAACAATCACAACACAACTACTTAAGATCCACATTCGATTCATCATCTCAGAGAATATTGAGATGGATTATACTGCCGAATATCGTGTGACGAACAACAACATAATGGTGGCAGGTAACAAGGAAAGACCACCAATGCTTGTGTCGGGTCGATATGATCAATGGCAATCCCGTTTTATACGTTACCTTGACACAAAACCTAACGGTGATGCTTTAAGGCAATGTATCTTAGAAGGACCCTATAAACTCTCAAGGATTCAAGTTCCTGCAGTACCAGCCACAGACACAAGTGACGCATAACCCGCATATGAACGTGATGAAAAGAGGACCGACCTCACCCCAGAGAACCGTGCATGGTTTGATGCAGAGAAGGAAGCAATCTACTTAATTCTCAGTGGCATTGGAGATGAAATTTATTCTACGATTGACGCATGTCCTACTGCTCAAGAAATGTGGACGGCCATTGAAAGATTGCAAAAAGGTGAATCACTTAACAAACAAGATGTGAAAACTAAGATGTTTTGGAACTTTGGCAAGTTTACATCAAAGGATAAGGAATCAATTGATTCTTATTACTCCCGATTCTACAAGATGATGAATGATATGACCCGAAACAACTTGCAAGTTTCCACCATGCAAGTCAATGTCCAATTTCTACAGCAACTTCAACCTGAGTGGACACGGTTTGTCACCTTGGTGAAACAACAACAAAAGTTAGACGAAGTTTCATATCACAAGCTCTTTGACATCTTGAAACAATTTCAAAATGAGGCAAATGAACTTCGAGCTGAACGAGTTGCAAAGATTTCCAATCCACTTGCTTTGGTGTCTACCACTCAACAGTACCCAGATTATCACTCTCGTACTTCAAAGACCTACTCTACTCAATCATCATCACCACGATCATCCATTGTCTCTAAGTCACATGCTCCAACACGATCCCAAGGCAAAGAAGTTGCAAGAGCACCATCACCCATACCTGAGCAATCATCCGAAGAAGACAGTGATGAAGAAGTAGCTCAAAGGGACAGGGAATTCAAGCAACAAATGGCTTTCGTTATGAAGCAATATAAGAAAATCTACAAACCCACCAACAACAACCTTCGAACATCTTCAAACTCGAGGAACACCCATGCACAGAGTCCCCCAAGGTATGACACACGAAGACGTGCTGAGAGTCCTCCAAAGTATGATCGACAACCTAAGTATGATAATCAAAGGGTGGCTACTGTTGTTGGAAATAGTGAAACTGTTGGTACTCAAATTGTGCAACAAAGTGGGATTCAGTGTTTTAACTGCAGAGGTTTTGGGCATTTGGCTAAGGAATGCAGACAGCCAAAGAGGGTTAAAGATTATGGTTATCATAAGGAAAAGATGCTGTTGTGCAAGAAAATGGAAGCTGGAATCAAGTTATCAGCTGAGGAAAGAGAAATGCTTGACAACACAGATGATGAACTCTCCGACCAAGAACTCGAGGCACATTATTCATACATGGCAAAGATTCATGAGGTCCTTAACGTCACTGAAGATGACAATGGTCCTATCTTTGATACCGAGCTAATTGATAAGGTACAAGATGATGCTGAATATAATTTTTTTGGTGATACACATGAGCATAGTGATCTACCAACAACAATTACTGACACGTGTATGATGGAAACGGTTGATAGCAATACCACACCCGATTCATCAGACATGTGCAATAATGAGTTTGAGGATGATCAACATGCAAATGAGTATGATGACGAGGAGCGTGTCGCGCTTGCTAATTTAATTGCTAGTTTACAAAAAGATGTCAATGAAAATAGAAAGAATCAAAAGCAATTAAAGAAGGCAAACGCAGCGCTCACTCAAAACATTGAAGAATGCAAAGCCGCTCTTATAAAATCTAGTGAGACTATTGATAGTTATAGGGCTGAGCTTCTTCAAAAGACCCACGAGCTTGAGGGGTACAAAAGTCGTGTCATCAACGTTAAAAAGGACGATTTTTAAAATAAATACAATGAAGCTCTTGCTTTGTTAACTAAAGAAAAGCGTCAATTTAATGTTTTATTAAGTGATGAACGTCAAAAAAACGTACCTTGCCACTACAATAGTTAATGAACTTGAACAGAGGATTTCTATGAACACCACCGATTCTGCTAAAATTCTTGACGAGAAGAAACAAGAGGTTGAAACATTAAAACAAGATTTCAAAAATAGACAAAGCAAAGATACTGAAAAAGTAAAGGATCTCGAAGAACAAGTCGATTTTTTGAAAAAGTTGTTTATAATACACATGACTCTATTCAAACCGTAAGAATGATAGCACCTCGGTCGTTTTTCAAGGGTCAACCTAGCTTTGCCACCCCCAAGTACCTCGAACAAGCTCAAGCTGCTAACCCCCATTTATATCTTGACGAGTCCGAATGGACAAATCATGATTGCCCTGTAGCGAACCTCGATAGTGAAGAGACGTCCCTTTGGGATGAGGAGAGTAGATCACCGGTCAATAAAGATTTTGTGAAACCATATAACTATGCTTATTAAAACAGTCTTTATGGTCTTTTCACTCCACAAAAACAGAAGTCTCGTGAGGAATTATTTTTAGAATGCAAACAAAAAAGAATTCAATGGAAAAAAGCTTTTGCCACTAAGAGGAAAACTAATGTTTTTAAATATATTAACTATTTGCCTCTAGATGCTTCTAATAGCAAAAGTAGAAAAATACTTGGTTTTCTTAAACACCACGTTAATAATGTTCAATCAATTGTTGAAAGCGATTGGTAGAAACGTCAAAAGGATAAGTGGAAAACTGAGATTCCTCACGACATAACTGTGCTTGTGAAAGAACTTTTAATACCAAATACGAAGATAATAAAAGACATGTTCTTGAGTTTGAAAATTTAATTCAGTCTGAAATGTTTGATGATTTGAAATATGTTGAGTCTCTTGAAAAAGAAATTGATGACCTTCAAAATGACAAATTAGAATTTTCAAACGAATATGATCTACTCTTAGAAGAATGTCTCTCCAAAGATATTTTGTGTGTTACTCTTCAATCTTGTGCTGATATCGATGAATATTCTGATGTTGCATGCAAATATCTTGATAAAATCAAAGAGTGTGAGCGTCTTGAACTTGAGCTTTCAAAACATAAAGAAAATGTTGATAAAAAGGCTTTTGAGTTACTTCAACACAAAACTGATTTCCTTCAAAAACATTGTCATTCTCTTGAACTTGCTTTGCAAAAAGACGTTGGTAGTTTTCCACATGATAATAAATTGCAAGAAAAACTTTCCCAAATGTTTCGAGAAATGAACGAACAGAATTTGGAAATTAAAGGGTTGAAAGCTCAGTTACAAGACAGGGACAGAGCGATAGCAGAGTTGCAGAAACTCATTGCTAAGATGGGTGGGAAGATTGTGGAACCTAGTGTTAAGAAACCTGTTGTAAGACAACCCAATGCTCAAAAATTGAATAGACCCTCTGTCTTGGGAAAACCATCTGTTTTCTCTAATTCTGCATTTGCAAAACCTACGTTTACCCCCAAGACGGATGGGAAGGATAGGTTACCACAAAACACTCCCAAAACAAATATTCGATCACAAAGCATTAAGAACACAAATGTGGTTAAACCAGTGATGTATAGATTGACCACTAAACCCACACAAAACAAAGAAAGTCAATCACCTCAGACTTCTAGAAACACTAATAGACGTGTGTCTTTTACTACAGGAGTAGTCCCCACTACTAGTGTTAGCCGGCCCCAGCTTAAGAGCACTCGCATGAATGAAAAGGTCTGGCAAAACAAAAGTCAAGGGAAGATGAAGGAAGTAGAAGACCACCCTAGGATTTTCAATGTTTCTAAGAATAAAACGTCTGTAATCGCGTGTAATGACGATTTGAATTATTCGACTTTGAATGCTATGAAAGTTAAGTTTGTTTGTGTGAAATGTGGAAAGTGTGCTAATGCTAATCATGCTATGTGTGTTTCGAATAATGTCAAAGGCGTAGAAACTAGAACTAAGAAGCAAATTGTGATGCCTACTAGTGCTAGAAAACCCAAACGCAAAGTGAACCATTCTGGTACAACCCCCCCTAAGAAAAGTATTGCATCAGACTCCACCACTAAGAACCCTAGAAGCAGAATTAGGGAATTATATGAGTCTGCTAGCAAGCCTTGGAAATGGTGGTTTGCTAATCAATGTCCTCCAGGATATAAATGGATGCCTAAGGTTAGGACAGAAAATGTGACCACGAGCGTTAGTGTGCCTCTAAGTGATGAAACTAGGGAAACTAATGAATCGGAAATCACAACTAACATGGAATCCAATTTAGCAAATGCTCCATCGTGTTCTAATTCTTCTGCAGGTGATCGAAGTAATTCTCTTCATAATGGACTCCGGATGCACGAAGCACATGACGGGGAATCTCAAGATTCTAATTAACTTCGTGGAGAAGTTCCTGGGTACGGTCCGATTCGGAAATGATCAATTTGCACCGATCCTAGGATATGGAGACTTGGTTCAGGGGAATATCACTATCAAAAGGGTTTACTACGTCGAAGGGCTCAATCATAATCTTTTGTCGGTTGGTCAATTCTGTGATGCGGATTTGGAGGTTGCTTTCAGAAAGAAGACATGTTTTGTTCGTGATTATGATGGGAATGACTTACTTACCGGAACACGGGGTACTGATCTCTACACTATTTCACTACAAGACTCCACATCTTCAACTCCAATCTGTTTCATGGCTAAAGCTTCAACGACTCAAGCTTGGTTATGGCATCAACGTTTATCTCATCTTAACTTTGACACCATCAACTTGCTTTCCAAGAAAGATATTGTGCGAGGCCTTCCTAACTTGAAATTCATCAAAGATCATCTTTGTTCTTCTTGTGAGCTTTGTAAAGCTAAATGGAGTAGTTTCAAGACAAAGACTACACCAAGCTCTAAATGAAGGTTAGATATTCTTCATATAGATTTGTGTGGTCCCATGCGTGTTCAAAGTATCAATGGGAAGAAATACGTTATGGTAATTGTCGATGACTACTCAAGGTACACATGGACTCACTTCTTGAGATCCAAGGATGAAACACCCGATGTTCTCATCAGCTTCCTTAAAGTGATACAACGTGGTCTTCAAGCTCAAGTTAAAGTGGTTCGTACTGACAGAGGTACTGAATTTTTGAATTCAAAACTGAGAAACTATTTTGAAGCTGAAGGAATTGAACATGAAACATCTATTGCTCGAACACCCGAACAAAACGGCGTTGTTGAAAGACGAAACCGTACTTTAGTTGAGGCTGCTCGAACATTATTATCCGCTTCAAAACTTCCACTATACTTTTGGGCCGAAGCCGTCTCAACCGCATGCTACACACAAAACCGCTCCTTAGTTATCCCAAGACACGAAAAGACACCATATCACATAATTAATGATCGCAAACCTTCACTCAAACACCTTCACGTTTTTGGATGTACGTGTTACATTATTCGAGATGGTGAAAATCTAGACAAGATGAAAGAGAAAGGTGATGCATGCATTTTAGTGGGATATGCAACTCATTCTAAGGGATACAGAGTGTACAACAAGAGAACAAAATTGATAGTCGAGACTATTCATATCAGATTTGATGAATTGCAAGAAATGACACTTCAACAAAACAGTTTAAGTCCCGATTCACAACAAAAAACGACTTCCGTTCACAACCGCACGGAACTCGGAACTCAAGACCACAGCAATAAACCGTCAAGTTCAAAGCTGGTTCCTAAACATGTTCCTAGAGCAGATATGACAGTGGACACGACACTTGAAGAGTTGGAAATGTTATATGGACCAATGTATGATGAATATTTCATGGGGGAGAAACAAGTTGCATCGAAGTCTTCCGCTGTCACTCATGATACGAATGATGATACCGATCATCATCAACAAATGGATACAACTTCATCTACTTCAACACGGGTTGTTGCAGATTTACCTCCTCAGAATATCAATTCAACAATCGATCCTACAACATCCACAACTATTGTCATTGCTCCAGAGAACACACATCAAGCAGACGATGCATTATCTGACGAAGACGAATTTATCAACCCATTCGGTACATCGGTACACGAAACTGGAGAGTCTTCTACTCGCCATGTTGATCCATCAAATATGCATACGTTCTACCAACGACATCCTTCAACACATCATTGGACACGAGATCATCCTTTGGTTCACGTAATTGGAAACCCTTCACAGCCTGTTCGTACAAGACGACAACTAGCAACCGATGGCGATGTTTGTATGTTCGCACTCGCCGTGAGTACTGCTGAACCAAAAAACATCAAAGAAGCCATGGCTGATGCTTGGATTGAATCGATGACGGATGAACTTCAACAGTTTGAAAGACTTAAAGTCTGGGAACTTGTTGACAGACCATACGATGTAACACCATAAAATCTTCGATGGATCTGGAAAAACAAGATGGATGAAGAGAACACGATCATCAAGAATAAATCTAGGCTAGTGGCTAAAGGGTATGGACAGAAAGAGGGTATTGATTTTGAAGAATCATTTGCACCAGTAGCTCGAATGGAAGCGGTCAGGATTTTCCTTGCCTATGCTGCACATAAGGGATTCATTGTATATCAAATGGATGTAAAGACGGCGTTTCTTAACGGTCCTTTGAAGGAAGAAGTCTATGTCACGCAGCCGGAAGGATTCATCGATCCTCATTCTCCTGACAAGGTGTATCGTCTCCACAAAGCACTTTACGGACTCAAGCAAGCTCCAAGGGCGTGGTACGACGAGCTCTCGAAATTTCTGGTCTCCAAAGGTTTCTCAAAAGTTTCCATTGATTTAACTTTGTTCACTTATAAATATGGGGATGACATTCTGCTTGTGCAAATTTATGTTGATGACATTATTTTCGGGTCTACAAACCCAAAACTTTCAAAATGGTTTGAAAAAGTAATGCATATCAGATTTGAAATGTCTATGATGGGCGAACTAAAATTCTTTCTAGGAATTCAAGTTCACCAATCCCCAAGTGGTATCTTTATAAACCAAGCTAAGTATTGTCAAGAGATAATCAAAAAGCATGGTATGACTTCATGTGACCCCGTTGGGACACCATTATCAACCACATCCCTAGATGCTGACTTGGAGGGATTACCCATAGATCAAACGAGATATCGTTCCATGATCGGGTCCCTCATGTACTTGACAACAAGCAGACCAGATATTCATCATGCTACATGCTATTGTGCACGATATCAAGCACGACCCACTGAAAAGCACCTCAAGGAGGTTAAACGGATCTTTCGGTACCTCAAGAATACCATTCATTTGGGACTCTGGTATCCGAGGGAAATAGGTTTCTTTCTAACGGCCTATTCAGATTCTGATCATGCAGGGTGTCTTGATACACGAAAAAGTACTTCTGGTGGTGCACAATTTCTAGGTCAAGATAAGCTTGTGGGATGGTCTTCCAAGAAGCAGGATTGCACGTCACTTTCATCAGCTGAAGCAGAGTATGTGTCTCTATCTACGTGTTGTGCTCAAGTTCTTTGGATGAGAACACAACTCACGGATTATGGCTTCCACTTTGATAAAGTACCTATGTACTGTGACTCAAAGTCGGCCATAGCCATCTCCTGCAATCCGGTACAGCATTCCCGCACGAAGCACATCGATGTCAGATACCACTTCATAAAGGAACAAGTTGAAAGAGGTATCGTTGAATTATACTTTGTTGGAACGGATTACATTAGCCGACTTGTTTACGAAAGCTCTGTCGAAAGATAGGTTTGAGTACCTCGTTAGGCAAATTGGTATGAGATGTTTGACTCCAGCAGACCTGGAGATTCTAGCAAAGGTGCCTGCTTGATTTATCTATCAAACATCAACTTGTAAATATCTTTGAAAAAGCAAAACACAAAAATATAAAACACATAAAAGCAAAACACAAAATTAAAAATCTTTCAAAATCCAAAAATATTCTTCTCGACATATCTTCCAGTATCGATAATATGGACGTGCCTAGAAATGTCGCTCAATAACGACACGGGTGTGTACATAAAGCTCGAATGAAAGTTGTAAATATTTTTCAAAACATGTCATTTCTTCTTTTAATAAAGGAAATTGTCTATTTTGGACAAATATTTCCAAACAACGGGTAGAGCAATCTATCACGGGTTGAGCTTGTCACAAAACATTCAACATTTTGAGCTCAACACAATGGCTTGTAATCACTTTCAGATTACAACCCGGATCGATATTCACGGGGGAGTGTTCGATTTAGTACCCTTACCCTCAGCAAAAGAAGAGAAATCTTCTTACACTTGAGTGGATTCGTCAAGACATTCAAAGTCTATGAACTCAAGTTTATGCTTTAGAAAAACCTTTCGACAAAAAGAATTGATTTTTCAAAAAGCGTTGAACACAATTTTTTCAAGAATTTTTCAATGATATTCAAAATCTTTCAAAAATTCTGTGTTCAACAACTCCCATCCTCAAAAAGCGAAATGTGGATCATATCCTCACAATGAAAATTCAATTGGATCAATTTTTGAGGGGGAGCATTTTAACTTCATGCAAAAGATTAACACATCTTTCTCCTGGAGATTTCAAGACCATTTTTCAAAATATATTTTAATCAAATTTGGTATCTCTAATATCAAAAGATTTTATATATTAGAGATAGGGGGAGAAAATGTGATTAAAATGTGATCTAATATAAGACTCAAGCACTTTAACTCTTACCTACATGTGCGAAACACTTTCGATTATCGATGCACATGTGAAGGGGGAGCATTTCTAAAACGACAAAACTAGCAAGGTGTTAAATGTTTTTCAAACACTTTGTTAGAATTTAAAGTGGTTTTCATGGTTACGATCAAATACCCACAACATCTTTAATTCACGACGTTATTGGTGACAAAAGGGTGGTTAGGTTTAAGTCCTATGATCCAACCAGAACCGGAGGGATCTTCCCAGGGACAATCCTATAGATTATTAGAAGTCCTTAGGAAAGATGGAGTAGAATGTGAACGTAGCTGAATGCCGACTAAGTACTGATGCTAGCACTGGAACAAATACAACAAGGTGCTAGTAATGATGTCTTGGTAAGCATTGAAGGGGTTGAAGAATGAAAAAGAAATGTAAGGATAAAGGGTCTAAAGAAAGAAGCCCTCCATACAACTTAGGCAGAAACCGGGTCAACTCATCATGAAGACAAACTCATCATGGACCCAGTGATGTGAAGCACAACCCTTTCCTAGCTACTCAGGCTTCTCTCAAAAGAAGTTTGTTTTATTGTCACGGAGATCAACACGACTTCTATTGACTTTCTCACTCCGAGATAGTTGATATTGAATAGGTGGCATCTGCTCCAGCCTCCGACCACTAAAAGTGCACAAATCGAGTCTAGAGCCAAGAGATCAATCAAATCTCGTTAGGACACGCGGATGAAGATCAAGAGAGTCCTACACTATATCCTTGCGATATTGCTAGAACACTCAAAGTGATACTACTTAGTATTCACAATGATGAGTGGAAATCCTTCTAGTGTTAAAATCAAAAAGCACTGTGGTAGGTCATATGCAAGATTCTTTATGAATTGAACATGTGCAAAACTGAAAAGCAACAGTGGTTTGATTCTGAATTGATTCAAACTCGTTTCAGGTTTCTACGCAATATCTTTATGGTCTTGCCAGAACATTCAGAGTGATATTTATTAATATTCACAGTGACGAATGGAAATCCTTCAACATCAAACAGCGCTACGGTAGGTGACTTGTGAGATTCTTATGAATCAAACTTGTGTCAACTGGAAAGCAACAATGGTAAGATTCTTTATGAATCACACTTGTTCCAGGAATTTTAATTGACGACTTTAATCAAGCGGATATCTATCCAATTGATTCACTCTTTATGTTCGCAGTCTTGCTTTGAGACGGTCGAGTAAAGAGAACGGCTAATACAGCCGCGAAACCCTGTCAAGGAGATTCTTAATTGAATCTACCTGATCACAGGTACGGTATTTAATATCGTATAACGGTCTTCACCGACCGGAGGTAAAACGCTACCGATTTAGGACGAATGTCAAAGCCATTCAGTCCGTGTCTATGTTTTGTCTCGAGAAGGTGGCGTCACGGTGTACACAGAAAAGTCAAAGATTCAAAAACACATACTCATGCCTAAAGACATATTCAACAATTAATAGTGTGAGCATGTGGATGAATACACAAGATCGCAAGATGGCAAAGACAAGTCAAGGATGATTTGAAGATCTCAAGCTTAAATACAAAGTCGAAAGACAACGACAAAGGCTCAAAGATCACAGCATGAAGGAACAAGACTACTATTACACGTTCAAGACTCATTTATGGCGAGATTAGTAATCTCTACAAATTTCCTAAATGACTAAGGTTTATGACCTCTCATTGGGGGAGATTGTTAGCCTCAAAATATTGAGCCAAACAAGAATGCTCGGTCATATGTTTATTATGTATCGTATTTTAGAACGTTGTAATAGGTAGTATATTAGTCGTGTTATTACGGGCTTAACTTTAAGCTAAGGTTCATTAATAAGTAACCAAAGCCCAAAAGGAAAGCCCGACCCATGATCATATAGCCCATTAAGCTACATGTAAGCAAGGCTATATAAACCTCTCCTTGCATGTAAGGAGAGGTTGGTTGGTCATTTCATTTTTCTCCTAATCTAACATTCCACAAGTTTCACCAACCATTTTCTCTCTACTTTCTCTCACTACTTTCTCTCTCTAGAATTCTTCTCATATCTACCTTTCTTTCTTTAATTCGTGTATTATAACATCACATATTTGGGACAACAACATTGATAGTTACACAAACCGATTCCATGAGTTGGCCTTGCTATGTCCTCGATTGGTGGAACCCGAAGAGATCCGAATTGAACAATATATTAAAGGGTTGACCAAGAACATCCGGGGGGACGTGACATCATCGAAACCACTGACCATTGATGATGTTGTTCGAATGGCTTACCAACTCATTGGACAGATAATTCAGGATAGGGAAGATGAAGCACGTACTGGTGAGAAAAGAAAGGGTGATGGTGATCGTGTAGATAGAGGTGATAATAGGAAGAAGTTCAATCGCCGTCAGAACCAGAGAAAGGGGAATGCAAATGCTCTAACCAACAACACACCGCGCAATGATGATAGATGTCCTAAGTGTGGCAACAAGAGGCATGTTGGCGACTGCTGGAAGTGCCGAAATTGCGGAAAGCTTGGACACAAAGTTGAAAAGTGTAAGAAGGGAATCATTTGCTTCAACTGTAACGAAGAAGGTCATAGGAAATCGGATTACCCTAAGTTGAAAGTGATTGTACATGGAAGAAACCCCCAGGGTGGTGCTTATCAACTTGGAGTAGTCGAGGTGAAGAAAGAGGATCCGAATGTCGTTACTGGTACATTTTTACTCAACAATCATTATGTTGTTGCTTTATTTGATTCGGGTGCTGATAGGAGCTTTGTATCCACTAAATTTAGTGCCCTTATTGACATTGAACCTGTTGAGATAAATACCAGTTACGAGGTGGAATTGGCTGATGGTAAATTAGTGAAAACTAATAAGCTATTAGAAGGATGCTCTCTAAATCTCTTGAACTATTCCTTTCCGATTGATTTGATGTTGATAGAATTAGGTAGTTTTAATATTATTATTGGTATGGATTGGTTGTCGTTGAATAATGCTACTATTTTATGTGGAGAAAAGAAGGTTAAGATTCCTCTTAGGAATAGGACGTTAGTAATTGATGGTAATCGAGGTGAATCCCGTTTGAAAATCGTTTCATGTATTAAAGTCCAAAAGTACATCAGGAACGGTTGCGAGTTATTTTTAGCTCAAGTAACCGGGAATGAGTCTAAGGAGAAACGATTGGAAGATGTACCTATTATCTGTGAATTTCCTGAGGTATTTCCTAAAGATTTACCCGGACTACCACCGATAAGGCAAGTTGAGTTTAGAATCGATTTAATTCCTGGTGCTGCACCGGTGGCACGTGCGCCTTACCGATTAACCCCTTCCGAATTAAAGGAGTTATCTGAACAACTTAAAGAGTTGTCTGATAAAGGTTTTATTCGACCGAGCTCGTCGCCTTGGGGAGCTCCAGTCTTGTTCGTTAAGAAGAAGGATGGATGTTTCCATATGCGCATTGATAATAGGGAACTGAATAAGTTTACGATTAAAAATCGATATCCTTTACCAAGGATTGATGATTTGTTTGATCAACTACAAGGATCTAGTGTGTAATCTAAGATAGATTTGCGGTCTGGATATGTTAGCCCTATATTTTATATAGCCGAACAAGAATGTAATAGGTCATCTTAGTCGTTAAAAGGTCTTGTATTGTAATAGGTTAGTCGGGAAAACCGGGCTTGGACTTTAAGCTAATATTGTATAAGTTAGGGGCGTAAGCCCAAAGCAAAGCCAAGCCCGGCCCAAGGAAACAAAGCCCACGGCCCAAAAGGCCAAGGGTATATAAACCCTCTTCCATGTGTGGAAGAGGGTGTTGGTTCATTTTTACTTTCTCTCTCTAGTAAATATTAACCTTCCAAATTCTCTCTTGTTTCTCTCTCTACTTTCTTCTCTTTCTCTCTCTAAATATCTCTTCTAAATCTTGTGTTATGGATTGAATGGGAACAACATTGGTATCAAGAGCCTATAGTGGATAGGTGATTGAAGATTCGTGTGGTGTGTTCTTGATTTTTCGTGGTCATTTTGATCTATATATCACGTCCCAAAAAAATTTCTTGTGTTTTTTATGGTTTTTTCTTGATACAAATCTTCTACATAGTTGTGGTAGAGATTTGGTATAGTTACTTTGGGTAAAAACACAAAATTTTTTGGTGTTTTGATCATTTTTTGGCTTCAAATCACGAATTGGTTGAGTTTTGTCCGAGAAAAGTGGGAATAGGACATTCCGATCAGTGTAATCGGAATAGGGTTTAGGGATTCCGATTTTTAGTACATTCCGATCAGGTATTCCGATTAGGTATTCCGATTAGGTATTCCGATTTGAGTATTCCAGTTTGGACATTCCGATTTTGTCATTCCGATTTGACATTCCGATTGGTCATTCCGATTTGACATTCCGATTGGTCATTCCGATTTGACATTCCGATTTGATTATTCCAATTTGGACATTCCGATTGGTCATTCCGATTTGACATTCTGATTTGGTTATTCCGACAAGGGTATTCCGATCAAGGTCATTCCGACAAGGTTATTCCGATGGACATTCCGATGGATATTTTGTTTGAGTAATTTTAAGACTTAGCCACTATCTAGACTAGTTTAGGAACATCGTTTACACGAAGATTAAAAAAAAGAAAAAAAAAAGAGTTAAAATTTTTAGGTCAAGTAAAATCAAATTTTTTCCCTATTAGTTTTTGGCTATTTCTAACTCAAATTCAAAATTTGGCGATACAAAATTTTTCGGCTTACCGTTTTGTCAGACTGAGGAATTTATTGTCGGCCTGAGAAATTTTTTTTTTGAATTTTCGGAATTTCAATTTTAACCACACAACATCACAACAAATCCACTAAGATCTGCAATTCATTCACAAGTATTCACCATGTCTAACAACAACATCAATATTGCAACTGCTAATCAAATTCGTTTGGAACAAGGTGGCAACGGTAATCCACCTGTGCTCACTACCGGTTGCTACGTTCAATGGAGATCTCGTTTTCTCAGATTTCTCGACGGAAAAGAAAACCGAACTGCTCTTCGTCACTGCCTTGAGAATCCACCTCCAGTTTTTGAATTCAAACCAATTACCACACAGGCAGAGGATGGTACTTCATCAACTATACGAGCTATGGAGGATTTTGACACATGTTCTGCTGAGAAAAAGAAACTCCTCCAAGCTGAAGCTGATGCTGTAAATTTCATACTCACTGGAATTGATAACGATATCTATTCCACAGTTGATGCATGTCCTAATGCTATGGAAATGTGGAATGCAATTCATCGATTGAAGCAAGGTGAGTCAATCAATGTTCAAGATCTCGAGACTAATCTACTTTGGGAGTTTGGAAAATTCACATCTGAAGATGGTGAATCCGTTGACTCATATTACTCGAGATTCTACAAAATGATGAATGAGCTTGTCAGAAATCAGTGCACCATCTCCAATCATCATGCCAATGTTCAGTTTCTACTTCAACTCAAACCAAAATGGCAAAGGTTTGTGACTTTGGTCAAACAAAGGGAGGATATCCAGACAATATCTTACCACAAACTTTATGATATCTTGAAACAACATCAGAATGAAGTGAATGAACTAAGGGCTGAAAAGGCAGAACGGTCTGCTAATTATATTGCTTTTGTGTCTGCTACTTCAACAAAACCCGTTCCCCGTCAACAACCACCTACTCATTCCTCAAAGTCATCAAGCTCATCCACCAAACCTCTAGTTGCTGCTAAACACAAAGCAAAAGCAATTGTCCCCACTCCATCTCCAAAGTATGACACCGAGTCAGATGGAGACAGTGATGATGAACAAACTTCAAGGGACAAGAAGATTGAAGAACTCATGTCTTTACTCACCACAACTTATAAGAAGATCTACAAACCTACCAACAACAACCTCAGATCATCATCCAATGCTAGATATAAGGAAGTTGATCATGCACCTAGGTATGATCGTGATGCTAGGTATGATAATCAGAGGATGCTGAATCAAGTTGGGGCTAGAGATACTGTAGGCACTCCGGTTGTGCAGAAGACTGGGATTCAATGCTTCAACTGCAAGGGATTTGGGCACATGGCTAGGGAATGCAAGAAGCCAAAACGGGTTAAGGACTCAGGGTATCACAAGGAAAAGATGCTGCTGTGTAAGAAAGAAGAAGCAGGAATTCCGCTCACAACAGATGAAGTTGACTGGCGTGATGACACTGATGATGAAGCTGATGATCAAGAGTTAGAGGCACATTATGTGTACATGGCAAAGATTCAAGAAGTGATCCCAGAGACTGATGATACTTCTGGACCCATCTATGATTCTGAGCCACTTGAAAAGGTACCATCACATGACAACTATAATGTGTTTGCTAATGAACGACATCATCCTGAGCAATCCGAAAGCATCAATGACACATATGTAATGGACACGAAGGATAGCAATATCTCTACGGATTCACAGCATATGTGTAATGATGACGGAAAAGCTGTTCAGGATACTGACTCGGATGAGGACCGTGATTTGCTTGCGTCTATTATTGATTCTTTAAAACATGAAATTGAGGAAAACAAAGATGCTGATAAACGTTTGAAGCAAGCAAACACATCCTTAGCCGAGGAGATAGACAGGCTTAAAGAGTGTGATTATGTAAAAGAAGCTGATCGACGAGTTGCAATAGCTAATGGTTTGGTATATGAACGTAAGGTGCTCAACGAACAATATTGTTCTGAAGTAACACACGAAATTCATATGTCAAAACAGAAGATATCGGAACTTGAAGAACAACTGCTGCTACATAAACTCCAAATTACTGAATTAGAGTCGGTTAACAAAGAACAAACTGAGCTTTATAAAACTCGTGAAGAAAAGGATATTGAAAAAATTCTTGCTTTGGAAAAGAGAGTCGACACGTTAAACAACATTGTTTACAAAACGGGCCAGTCTATTCAAACTATGAATATGCTCAATAGAAATATGAAAACGAGTTTTGTCAAGCCTGAATATCTCAAGAAAGTTCAAAGTACCAAGCCTGCTCTTTATGATATCGGTTGTTATGTTGATAATCTTGCTCTTATGCTTTCCCCTGACTGCGACGAAATCATTCGTCAACAAGAAGAAAGTCGATCAAACTTAAGTGATTTAATAAACCTTTCTGATTCTAACAATCATATTAAGTTTGTCCCTCAAAAAGAACTTTCAAATGAACAAAATATGTATAATAGTGTTCCACCACCAAGTGATGAACCACAAAAGAAAGTTTCTTTAAAAAGGAGTTTCAAAAAGCAATCAATTTTGTTAGAAAAGCGAATTTTGGATGAAAAACGTAAATGGGATGAGAAAAGCAAAAGTGTTCAGCAATTTGAGTTTATAAAACAAGGGGTTTTAAATTTTTACAAAGGTGTCATCGACTATGAAAAAGTTTCTAGGGATACCATTTGGAATATTAAACCTAACCCACAAGTAGAAGTCGTCATTCAACAATGCATTGTTCCAACCATTGATGATCTTTCAAAAAATGTGGAAATGTTTTATAATGCTCTCACTGAGGAAATGTTAACTGATTTAAGCTATGTCAAATCTCTTGAAGATGAAGTTGATTTTCTTCAAATTAAATTAAAGACACAAGAACACCAACTTTCTAACGAAATTGATCGACTTTCTAAGGAATATTTTTATGCTGACCATATGAATGCTATACTTGGTGTGTATACCGATCTGGATCAATATTGTCATGTAGCATGTCTAGTGTCAGAATCGGACGCGAAATGTCGCAATCTTGAAGTAGAGCTTTCGAAACAAATTCAGTTATATAACAAACTTTCGAAAAGTTTTTCTCAACTTGAGAAACACTCCATTTCTCTTGAACTTGCTTTACAAAAAGGTGAAAAATCTCATAATCATAAAAAGTGTCAAGAAATGTCAGCTTCTTCGTTTCGTCTACTAAATGAAAAAGATTTCGAAATAAATGATTTGAAAGCTCAGCTAAAAGAAAGGGACATAGCCATTAGTGAGTTACAGAAACTCATTGAGAAAATGAAAGGAAAGTCTGTTTTGGGTAAACCATCCGTCGTTCGTCAACCGAATGCGGTTAAATGCCCTAAATCATCTATTTTGGGACAATCCCCACAGACTTTGCCTAAGATAGGAAATGATAAGAGTACCAATGTGATAGCACCTGGAATGTATAAGATGAACACTAAGCCCACTCAAACTAGAACATCGCGGTTACCTCAGAATATTAAGAAAACTAATCAACGTGTGTCTTCTTCTACAGGAGTAATCCCCACTACTAGCGTTAGCGGACCACAGCTTAAGAGCAATAGAATGCAAGATAAGGTCATGCCTAACAATAGTCAAGGAAAGAAGTTGGAAGTAGAAGACCACCGTAGGAATTTTAAGTTTTCTAAGAATAAAACGTCTGTAACTGCATGTAATGACAGTTTAAATGCTAAGACCTCGAATGTTGAATTTGTTTGTGTCGAATGTGGCAAATGTGTTCGTACTTTCAATCATGATGCTTGTGCTCTTAATCATAATGGCGTGAATACTAGAACTAGGAAGCCTATTCGTATGCCCACTAGTACTAGTGAACCCACAAGAACTTTGAACCAATCCACTGAGCAACCACTTAAGAAACTAAGTGCGTTAGAATCCACTACTCTACGTAAACAAAGCAGGTTAAAGAAGCTTTATGAGAACATGATTAGGACATGTACACGGGGGTATTCAAGATTTAC
The DNA here is from genome assembly GCA_025667525.1 of Glebionis coronaria. Taxonomy (NCBI): domain Eukaryota; kingdom Viridiplantae; phylum Streptophyta; class Magnoliopsida; order Asterales; family Asteraceae; genus Glebionis; species Glebionis coronaria. The sequence continues at coordinate 458,582,644 of CM046881.1, read as the reverse complement.
ACCACCCGGATACAAATGGGTACCTAAGACAACCCCCATTCTAATTGGGTCTATGAATGTTAGCTTGCCTTTAGAATCTAGGTCCACTACTATTTTGGAACCCGTTTCTATCAAGGGCTACCATTTGTCAAATGCTACATTGTCTTCTAATTCTTCTGCAGCTCGTCGAAATCATCCTATTCATAATGGACTCCGAGTGCACAAAGCACATGACGGGCAATCTCAAGCTTCTCATTAACTTCGTGGAGAAGTTTCTGGGTACGGTACGGTTTGGAAATGATCAATTTGCACCGATACTCGGATATGGAGACTTGGTTCAAGGGAATATCACTATAAAACGGGTTTATTACGTCGAGGGACTGAATCACAATTTATTCTCGGTTGGTCAATTTTGTGATGCGGATTTGGAAGTGGCCTTTCGGAAATCTTCTTGCTATGTTAGAGACTACGATGGGAATGACCTTCTTACAGGTTCTCGTGGTTCTTATCTCTACACAGTAACTCTTCAAGACACATCTTCAACAAATCCAATTTGCTTAATGGCTAAAGTGTCATCATCTCAAGCATGGTTATGGCATCAACGACTGTCACATCTCAACTTTGACACCATCAACTTGCTTTCGAAGAATGATATTGTGACCGGTCTTCCTAAGTTGAAATTCGTCAAAGACCATCTTTGTTCTTCTTGTGAGTTGGGGAAAGCAAAACGGAAGTCTTTCAAAACAAAGACTACCCTAAGCTCAAAAGAACGATTGGAACTTCTACACATGGATTTATGTGGTCTCATGCGTGTAGAGAGTATTAACGGGAAAAAGTATAGTCTCGTGATTGTTGATGATTACTCTAGATACACATGGACTTTCTTCTTAAGGTCCAAAGATGAAACACCTGAGGTTCTCAAAAACTTTCTCAAGATGATACAACGTAATCTTCAAGCTCAAGTCTTAACCGTAAGAACGGATAGGGGTACTGAATTTTTGAACAAGAACTTGCAATCTTACTTTCAAGAAGAAGGCATCGAACATCAAACATCTATTGCTCGAACTCCTGAACAAAACGGCGTTGTCGAAAGACGGAACCGTACTTTGGTTGAGACTGCTCGAACAATGCTTTCTGCTTCAAAATTACCGCTATTCTTCTGGGCTGAAGCAATTGCAACTACATGTTATACTCAGAATCGTTCTCTCGTCATCCCTAGACATGAAAAGACACCTTACCACATCATCAATGGCAGGAAACCTACTGTCAAATTCTTTCACGTATTTGGATATTTATGCTACATCCTTAAAGACGGTGAAAATCTCAACAAGATGAAAGAAAAAGGTGATGCATGTATTTTTGTTGGGTATGCTACATTGTCGAAAGGATATCGAGTCTATAACAAGAGAACAAAGATTATTGTCGAAACAATTCATGTGAACTTTGACGAATTGCCACAGATGGTACTTGATCACAACAGCTCAAGTCCCGCACCTCAATGTCCAGCAATGGCACCTACACACAACAGTGTACGTCCCGTGCAAGAATGTCAACAAAGTACTCCTACAGCAGACTCGATGGATAGGTCACAAATGAATGAGTTGGTTGATTTATATGATCCAATGTTTGATGAATACTACTATGGAAACAATCAAGTTGTGTCAAAGCCTTCCGCTGTCAATACTGCTGATGCACCCGAACAAAATCAACAAGACACAACTGCCTCTACTTCAGCAACCGTTGCTCAAGAGAAAATTCCAGTGGATACTCAAAAAACTCAAGAAACTGTCATACAACCAACATCACCAACCGTCAATGCTGAAGGAGGAAACAACAATCAAGCAGCCGATGCACAACCTAACGAAGAAGAATTTATCAATCCGTTCGGTACACCGGTACACGAAGTCGGAGAGTCTTCTACTCAACATGTTGATCCGTCCAACATGCATACATTCTACCAACCATATCCATCCACTCACCATTGGACACGTGATCATCCATTGGAGCAAGTCATTGGAAATCCTTCAAAACCGGTTCGAACACGCAGACAACTCGAAACCGATGGCGATGTGTGTATGTATGCACTCACCGTGAGTTCAACTGTACCTACAAACATCAAACAAGCCATGACTCATCATGCGTGGATTGAATCAATGCAAGACGAAATTCATCAGTTTGAACGCCTAAATGTTTGGGAACTTGTTGACCGACCCTATGGAATGTCAATTTTAGATTTCAAATGGATCTGGAAAAACAAACTGGATGAAGAACAAACCATCATCAAAAACAAATCTCGTCTTGTGGTTAAGGGATACCGTCAACAAGAAGGCATAGATTTTGATGAATCATTCGCTCCAGTTGCTCGTTTGGAAGCAGTCAGGATATTCCTTGCTTATGCTGCACATAAGGGCTTCACGGTTTTTCAGATGGACGTTAAAACTGCTTTTCTCAACGGTCATTTGAAGGAAGAAGTGTATGTGAATCAGCCGGAAGGATTCATCGATCCTCATCATCCTAACAAAGTCTATCGTCTCAAGAAGGCTGTATATGGACTTAAACAAGCTCCAAGGGCATGGTACGAAGAACTATCAAACTTCTTGGTGTCCAAAGGATTCTCCAAAGGTTCTATTGATCCTACTCTCTTTACTAATAAATATGGGGATGACATAATACTGGTGCAAGTTTATGTTGATGACATTATTTTTGGTTCTACGAACCCAAAACTTTCAAAACGTTTTGAAAAATTAATGCACAGCAGATTTGAAATGTCAATGATGGGGGAGCTAAAATTCTTTTTAGGCCTCCAGATTCATCAATCCCCACGTGGTATCTTCATTAACCAAGCTAAGTATGCTCAAGAGATACTTAAAAAGCATGGTATGACCTCATGTGCTCGCGTTGGTACACCATTGTCGACCACATCCCTAGACGCTGACTTGTACTCATATCCCATAGATCAAACGCGATATCGCAGTATGATCGGGTCACTTATGTACCTTACAGCCAGCAGGCCTGATATTCATCATGCCACATGCTATTGTGCACGATATCAAGCCAGGCCTACTCAAAATCACCTCAAAGAGGTTAAACAGATCTTTCGGTACCTTAAGAATACCATTCACATGGGACTCTAGTATCCGAGGGAAACCGGTTTTCATCTAACGGCTTTTTCAGATTCTGATCATGCAGGTTGTCTTGATAGTCGTAAAAGCACTTCTGGTAGCATACAATTTCTAGGGGAAGACAAGCTTGTCAGCTGGTCGTCAAAGAAGCAGGATTGCACTTCGCTCTCATCAGCTGAAGCAGAATATGTGGCTCTATCCGCGTGTTGTGCTCAAGTCCTCTGGATGAGAACTCAACTCACGGATTATGGCTTCCACTTTGATAAAATACCTATGTATTGTGACTCAAAGTCGGCTATAGCGATATCTTGCAATCCGGTTCAGCACTCCCGCACCAAGCACATCGATGTCAGATATCACTTCATCAAGGAACAAGTGGAACGTGGCATCGTGGAATTATACTTTGTTAGAACTGAGTACCAGCTGGCAGACTTGTTTACAAAAGCTCTATCGAAAGATAGGTTTGCGTATCTCGTTGGCCGTCTTGGTATGAAGTATATGACTCCAGAAGACTTGGAGGTTTTGGCAAATGAAGCTGCTTGATATTCTCTCACAATGACTTCTAAGCGCATCACAGCTTAGGACTCGGACCTCAACTAAGGATAGTTTATCTCGGACGATAACTTATCCTTCTTAACGAGAAAATCATATTTCTCAGTCATGAGCTTATCATAAAAACATTCAAAGTTTTTAAGTTCATGAAAAACGACTTCTAAGTAAATGTCAGCTTAGAACTCGTACTTCCACTTAAGGAAAGTTTATCACGGATGATAACTTATCCTTCACAACGGGAAATTAATTTTTCTCGGTCATGAGCTAGTCACGAAACATTCAAAGTTTTGAGCTCATGTAAATCGGAATTTATTTTAAAACCGTTGAACACAATTTTTCAAGAATTTCTCAAAAGATTTTTCTAAATCTTTCAAAATTGTGTGTTCAACACTCCCTTCCTCATATGTGGTTTTCATTTCTCAAAATTGTCACATGTTATTTTGATCGATTTTTGAGGGGGAGCGTTTTAAAATCAAGCCTTTAATGTTGCTGGGTACATCTCCAAAAATTGTCATATTTTATGTATCCAACACATTCCGAAAATGATATGAAATTGTCAAATGTAATATATTATATCGGAAAAGGCATCTCAACTCCGTACCTCAACATATTTTGTGGTGTCGTTTTTCTAAAATTTTGTCAAATTTTGTCTCAAGACACACATATATTGTTGAGGGGGAGCGACCCGACTGAAAATGTTCCATGATTCATGTGTGCACACATGTTTCTCTCCCGTCGTTTTTTCGGAAAATGTCATATTTTAATCCATTGGTATCTCTAATATTATATTTTTATATTAGAGATAGGGGAGAAAATGTGATTAAAATGTAATATATCGCAACATGTCCTTAGAAAAGATGGAGTGGAATGAAGCTGAATGCGGACTAAGTACTTAAGTTAGCACTGGAACAATCACAACAAGGTGCTAATGATGACGTATTGGTAAGCATTGAAGGTGTTGAATATTCTATGCAACTTAGGCAGAAACCAGGTCAATACATCTATTGAAGACAAGTCATCATGGACCCAGTGATGCAATGCACAACCCTTCCCAGCCATTCGAGTTTCTCTCAAAAGAAACTTGTCTCATTGTCACGGAGATCAACACGTATCTATTGACTTTCTCACACCGAGACAGTTAATATTGAAAAGGTGGCAGTCTGCTCCAGCCTCCGATTACCAAAATGCACTTATTGAGTCTAGAGCCAAACGAGATCAATTTATCATCTCATTAGGACACAATCGAGTCCTACGCATTATCCTTGTGATATTGCCAGAACATCTGAGTGATACGATTCACAATGAAGATGGAAATCCTGCTTGAGCCAGCATCAAACAAGCTCATGGTAGGTAACTTGTGCGATTCTACACGAATCAAACTTGTGAGAACTGGAAAGCAACTAAGTTTGGATTCTTAATTGATTCAAACTTGATTCCAGGTTTCTTCGCAAAATCCATGTGATCTTGCCAGAACATTCAGAGTGACACTCATTAGTGTTCACAGTGACGAATGGAAATCCTTCCAGTGTCAACATCAAACAGCACTGTGGTAGGTAACTCGCAAGATTCTCTATGAATCAAGCTTGTGACAAACTGGAAAGCAGCAATGGTGCGATTCTTTTAGAATCAAACTTGTTCCAGGAAATCTGAATTGACGACTCTAATCAGACGGATAATTTATCCTTATGATTTACTCTTTACGTTCGCAGTCTGCTTTGAGACGGTCGAGTAAAGAGAACTGGCTACTACCGCCGGGAAACCCTGTCAAGGAGGTTCTTAATCGAATCTACCTGATCACAGGTACGGTATTTAATACCGTTTAACGGTCTTCACCGACCGGAGGTAAAACGCTACCGAGTTAGGATGAAATGTTCAAAGCCATTTTATCCGTGTCTATATATGTTGCTGCATATCAAGAAGGTGGCTTAGCTGTGATACCGATGTCGATTCAGAAGTCACAAGAGCACAAGATGGCGATAATCAAGATACCTAAGAATGTAAGAATGTAATAGGTCATCTTAGTCACAAGGAGTACAGATGAAGATCTCAAGCACTCAAAGTCAAATGACAAAGGCTCAAGATAAAGATCACGAAAGCATGAAGGAACAAAGCTGTTACAAACAAGATCAAGACCAAGATACAAGACCAAAGCAGGAAGATCTCCTCTACAAGAATGTATTCACTCAATCATCTTATGCTTTTTAAGCTTTTTAAGATGACCGATACATTGGGGGAGATTGTTAGCCCTATATTTTATATAGCCGAACAAGAATGTAATAGGTCATCTTAGTCGTTAAAAGGTCTTGTATTGTAATAGGTTAGTCGGGAAAACCGGGCTTGGACTTTAAGCTAATATTGTATAAGTTAGGGGCGTAAGCCCAAAGCAAAGCCAAGCCCGGCCCAAGGAAACAAAGCCCACGGTCCAAAAGGCCAAGGGTATATAAACCCTCTTCCATGTGTGGAAGAGGGTGTTGGTTCATTTTTACTTTCTCTCTCTAGTAAACATTAACCTTCCAAATTCTCTCTTGTTTCTCTCTCTACTTTCTTCTCTTTCTCTCTCTAAATATCTCTTCTAAATCTTGTGTTATGGATTGAATGGGAACAACAGGATATCACCAACTTCGTGTCCGTGAAGAAGATATTCCTGTAACGGCATTTAGAACTCGTTATGGACACTATGAATTTCAAGTAATGCCATTTGGGTTAACTAACGCACCTGCGGTTTTCATGGATTTAATGAATCGAGTGTGCAAACCCTACTTGGACAAATTTGTAATTGTGTTTATTGACGATATTCTAATCTATTCTAAGAATGAAGATGAACATGGAGAACATTTAAGGATTATTTTGAGTTTGTTAAAGGATGAAAGGTTGTATGCTAAGTTTTTGAAATGTGATTTTTGGTTAGATTCCGTGCAATTTCTTGGTCATGTGATTAACAAGGATGGAATTCATGTTGATCCTACAAAGGTTGAAGCCATTAAGAATTGGTCTGCACCGACAACGCCAACGGAAGTGCGACAGTTCTTAGGATTGGCTGGCTATTATAGGCGATTCATTAAAGAATTTTCTTTAATAGCTAAACCCTTGACTAAGCTTACCCAGAAGAATAAACCTTTCGTTTGGGGAAGTGATGAATATGGAGCATTTCAGATATTGAAGCAAAAATTATATAGTGCGCCAATTCTATCATTACCCGACGGAAGTTAAGATTTTGTAGTATATTGTGATGCATCTCTTAGAGGTTATAGAGATGTTTTGATGCAGCGAGAAAAAGTAATAGCTTATGCTTCTAGGCAATTAAGGTAGAATGAGGAGAATTATACTACTCATGATCTCGAGTTAGGAGCTGTAGTCTTTGCTCTTAGGTTGTGGAGACATTATCTGTATGGCACCAAGTGTACGGTATTCACCGATCACAAAAGCCTACAGTATATTCTCGATCAAAAGGAACTGAACATGACGCAACGAAGATGGATAGAGCTGTTAAGTGATTATGATTGTGATATAAAATATCACCCAGGAAAAGCTAATGTTGTTGCCGATGCATTAAGCATGAAAGATAGAGAGCCTATCAGGGTGTGTTCTCTAGTCTTGACCGTTCACAATAATTTGCCTGAGCAAATTAGAAATGCGCAAATAGAAGCTTGTAAGAAAGAAAATTTTGTTAATGAAGGGTTCCGAGGAGAAGGAGATCCTTTAGAGGTTAGAGCTGATGGAGTGAAATGCTTAAGAGGTCGTATGTGGATACCTAAGTTTGGAGGCTTAAGAGATTTGATTATGTTAGAATCCCATAAATCTAAGTATTCCATTCATCAGGGATCTGATAAAATGTATCATGATTTGAAGAAGTTGTATTGGTGGCCGAATATGAAAGCTGATATTGCTATGTATGTTCTTCAATGCTTGACTTGTGCTAGAGTCAAAGCTGAACATCAAAAGCCATCAGGACTACTTCAACAACCAAAGATTCTTGAATGGAAGTGGGAGCGAATTACGATGGACGTTATCACCAAGCTTCCTAGAACATCATCTGGAAATAACTCGATTTGGGTCATTGTCAACAGACTGACCAAATCAGCACACTTCATTCTGGTTAAAGAGCAATTCTCACTGGAGAAGTTGACTCGTATTTATCTTGAGAATGTTGTATGCAAGCATGGAGTGCCTGTATCGATCATTTCAGATCGAGATCCTAGATTCGCATCGAATTTTAGGAAAACTATCCAAAGATCTTTGGGAACGAATCTCGACATGAGCACTGCTTATCACCCCCAGACTGATGGGCAGAGTGAAAGAACGATACAAACACTGGAAGATATGTTGAGAGCTTGTGTGATAGATTTTGGTAAGAATTGGGATAAACATTTGCCTTTAGCAGAGTTTTCGTATAACAATAGTTACCATGCTAGTATTAAGGCTGCACCGTTTGAAGCTTTGTATGGTAGGAAGTGTAGATCTCCTGTATGTTGGAGTGAAGTTGGGGACACCCAGATCACGGGACCGAAATTGATCCGGGAGACTACGGAGATGATAGTTCAGATTGAGAATAGGCTATTGACTGCCCGTAGTAGACAGAAAAGTTACGCGGATGTGCGGCGGAAACCGATGGAGTTTGAAGTGGGTGACCGAGTAATGTTGAAAGTATCGCCATGGAAAGGCGTTATAAGATTTGGAAAGCGAGGAAAATTGAATCCACGTTATATTAGACCCTTTAAGATTTTATCTAGAGTAGGTCCGGTGGCTTACAAACTAGAGTTACCCCCAGAACTTCATGGTGTTCACAACACATTCCATGTATCTAATCTGAAGAAATGTTTAGCAGTGAGTGATGAAAAAATATCGTCGGATAAGGTTCGAATAGATGAGAAGTTGAATTTTGTCGAAGAACCCGTAGAGGTTACGGATCGTGAGGTAAAGCAACTGAAACAAAGTCGGGTACCTATTGTCAAGATTTGATGGAATTCAAATCATGGACCGGAATTTACTTGGGAACGAGAGGATGAAAGGTGGAAGAAATATTCGCACCTCTTTGATTTCAATACGAAACGGACATCAAAATGAAATGGATCACGACGACGTTGATCCCTTTTAGGAGGAAAAGCTGTGACAATCTAACATTTTCAGGTAGTAAATTATTTTCTCGTATATTTTTTTGAAACTTATTTTTGTGTTGGTTGATGAACTCACAATTTACGCATTTAAATTTGGGCTTACGTGCATAATTTAACGTCGTTTACGACTAAACCGGAAACCTTAGGATTACGTATTTACATTTTTGAACTTCGTTTTTGATGAGACAATTTTTATTAGATTCGTTTTGTGCCGTTGATTCATAATTTATAAAAACGTTTTTCATAAAACGACCCGAGGGCACGCAAATCGAAGAAACTAGAATCGAGGAATACCCGTAAATTAGCGGGATGGGACAAAACAAGTTTATCCCACCCTACTAAAAGGGACGGCCAAAAATAAGGACACCACATCTATGATGTGGCACCCTTATAACTTATAAGCTTACACTTGTTAAGCTAAGCTTAACAAGTAAGCTAACCTTACACCAAAACCAACTAAACCACTTCACACATACCATTTGCACTAGAAACTCATGCAAACAACTCACCAAACTATCTCACCCTCCTCCCTTTGCCGTCCCAAATCAAAGACAAACACCCTTTTTTGATCAATTCTAGCCATAAATCTTGTGTTATCTACTCATATAATGAAAAAACCTTGAAGCCTTGTTGATTTATGATCATATTAACATCAAAGGAGGTGATTTGCTTGTGTCCTAGGACTGATTTCTTAACAAATAATCTTGGTGGTTGATGATCTTGAAGATATATTTGGTGTTCATCAAGTTGTTGTCATCCAAAAACAAGATATAATCTTGGTTGGTAAACAAGATCATCCTCTCCATTTTTCTTGTTATTTTTCTAAAGATAAAATGTATTTTATTTCCTATTGTATATGTATATGATGAATATATGATGATAAAAATGTTGTGTGCGGATCAAGTGTTGATAAATATAATTAAAAAGATGGAAAACCATAGGTAACAAGGTTAAAATCTTGCTTAAAATGATGGCTGTATAAAAACAGTAAGTAACCAAATGATAAACTGATAAAATTTCATGGTGGAATCAATTTACAGTAAGTATTAGATGTTATACACATGTGAGAGTTGGCCATACAATGGAATCATCAAAATGAGTGAGATATGATCAAAACAAAATTAGTGTATCAATCTGAATAGTCTGTTTTGTAGGGACTGTTAAGAATACTTAGACATGGATTGAGCAGTAGATAAAACTAAGTTATTTTTAGCACATAATATGAAGTTTATGTCATCCAAAAATGAGCTTCTATCTCCTTATAGAACTCAAGATATGATAAAAATGGTGAAAGTGAAACTAAAAATCAGATTTTGTGAAATTAAAGTTTAATACTATTATATAAGCACTCAAATAAATATAGAATAAAATGTGAATTAAAACCCACTAACTTATATATTACATTTATATAAATATGTATAAGGATAAATAAATGGACATTTTATAAAAATGGTAGTTTGGTAAGTTTTATAAGTTATAAAAACTATAAACATGATTTTTACGTCTTTTCGGCTAATACCGTAAAATTAATGTTTTTCGTCAATTAAAACTTAGACAATCGGACCCGTCTAATGTAAACTTTTTAAAAGTCATATAATGATATATAAGTACTTAATACAAGTAAAAACCGATAAAACCCGAACTATATAACATATGGACAATAACGGGCTAAGTTAGCGTTATTGGACTATTAATCCAACTAAATGGGTTAAACACTTATAAAGTTACTTATTGGGATTAACCCACTTGGGCCAAACATGAGTATAATACTGATAATCAAAGTGTAAAATGGACTAATTTAAGGTATTGGGCTTATAATAGGCTTATTGGGCCTGAAACATGTAAATAGGTAGAACTAGTAAACTAGTATAAAAGTTACCAATACATAACACTAAAATGAGTAAATGAGAATGTATAAACCCACTTGATCATCATAATATGTATAAAATCATCATATGTATACATAATTGTTATTTTGATAAAGTCATTGGACAAAAGTCTAAGAGATATAGGTTTCTATGATCGAAGCACGCCCGTAGCCGATAATCCGCCTTTCATTATCAACGTGAGTTCATAGCCTCGCACTCTTTTAAATGTTTTATAAAATGATTTGTAAACCCGCGAGGGAGATAACATGCTAGTTTTTGATAAAAATAGAACACAAGTATTCCCGATGGTATGCTTAATGATATAGACCCGAATGATGCTATGACCCATTAAAAGAGATAAAAAGGATTATTAGTAGTTAGGTTATGTCACTTAAAGTCCCATTAGCATGAATTGTGAACTACCGGGATTTGGTAGACGCTTATGCATATGATAGTACTATTTGGGGACGATCACCCCAGTTCGCGCCTTGACGGTTGATCCCCGTCGTACCACATTGATTGGTAAGCGAATTTATGAATGAGAAGATTTACATAGCGTGATTTTTGTGACGACACACTAACTTAGATGGGCAAATTGTTTGTCGGATTCGCGGCCCGTTGTTGTGATAGTAAGGTAACAATGTCATGCGGCTAATAATGATCCAAATGTATTCCAATACAATACGATAACGATGCTAATAACGATAATAATATTACCTAAAATGGTAATATTGAGGCTACGGTCTCATGGACGGTTTAAGATGTATGCTTTGCTTTATATATTGCTTGACTAGCAATACGAGGATTTACTTCTGATATGATACTTGTGTTCTGATTTCAACGATTGTTTTATATAACGGTTTTATTAAACTCTATGAATTCACTCGGCATTCGCTGATACGATTTTTGAATGTTTTTATCTCAGGTGGTTGAAGGTAATTCGGATGAAGATCGACTCTGATGGCCCACATAATAATAAAAATGTTCATTCGATCTATGTTTTGTAAACTTAATAACCTGTATAATTTGGGACATGTTGTACACTTGAAACTTTTTATCGAATGAATGTATGTTAAACCTTGTACAACCATTTTTATGTGTTGTCTATGATTGGAGTTATTGTGCTATCCCGTAACACTCTAAAAGACTCTTCCGCTGTACCGATATGAAATTTAAGAGTGTTACAGTTTGGTACTAGAGCTCTGGTTATAGAGAACGAAAGATTTTAAAAACCAAGGTTTTGAATAAAACTTTTCAAAATCTTTTAACTATAGACATTTGAGAAAATATTTGAAAAATCTTTTGACTATAACGGTGCCAAAGATCTTCGACGTTACCAACAAGCCCTATTGAGAAGATATATATTTTGATATATATAACTTAATTTATATATGTATATATCGTGGTTTCAGTATGTAATTGTTTAATAAGTATGTTATCCTAATATGAGATATATATAAATGCAGATTGTCATGGCTGACCTTAATATTCCTATAGAGAACCATGCTATTCCCGAACCTAATGTAGATGATGACTCTTATTTAGACTTAGTGGATTATGATATGGATGATGATGAGGAGGAACCATTTGAGGATCTCGAGCCCGAGATAGGACTAGGAGATCAGATTACCCCTCAAGTTGATATGGTAGAGAATGAGATTGATAATGTTGGTATTGAAAATGATGATGAGATTGGGATAGATAATGTAGATAATGAGGATGACGATGAGGATGTCGAGGAGGATATAGGTATAGACGATGAGGTTGATGATGATGAGGAAGCTGAGCTTATTTACCCTTATGATGTTCCGGAGGGCGAGCCCCTACCCCCTCCAGTTTATTGGTCTGATTTTGAGGTTGAGCTACCTAGAGATGAAATGTCTAAATCGTCTGAATCTGATTCTTAATTAGAGGAGGATGAGGATGATGATGCACCTGACGGTACTGATGGTATTGCTACTCGTAGACATGTGATAGGAGAGTCGTCTAGGGTTCGAGAGGCTACTCATATTGATGGTCTTGCACCTTGGGCCTTGAGACGTGATTTAGATGCTTCCCGTGCTCAGAGTAGTATGACAGAGGTTGGATTAGGTGTTGTTCAGACTCATGTTGCTTATTTGGAGTCGAAGACTAAGGTTGGTGAGAAAGAGCGGGAATTGCTTAGTTTGGATTTGACTGATGTAGAGAGTGGTTTGAATGAGACTTTTAGGAGGTTATATGTGTTAGAAAGTGGTGAGTTTGCTGCAATGAAGAAAAAGGTGAATTATATGGAGATTCAGTTGAGTGTAGCTCGTGCGATGTGTGAGAAAGCTGAGAAGGAGTTGAATATATTTGTGGGTTGGAACAGTAGATTTTATGCTGATATGGTTGAAAGAGGAGTGATCTGCAAACGCCCAGCTGAAGATGTGTCTTGTGATCGTCCAACAAAGATACAGAAGACGATGGATGACGGACCATCTGGTGGTTCTCAGTAGACCAGTCTATGTTTTGTAGTGACCTTTGTATCTTTTGTACCTTTTGTAGTGACCTTTGTATCTTTTGTACCATTTGTATGAGGGAAATTTTAGTTACCCTCGTAGTGTATCAGCCTACAAACCAATTTACAAATTTCTCAAAAATTGTGATTGGGTTGATGCTTTTACAAAAACCCCCCTTAGTCTTCTACCATGAATATCTTAGGGAATTCTGGTATACGACTATGGTTGTAACCCCAACTACCTAAGGGCCTGAAGGTTCTCAAGGGTCTGAGACCAAGTCACATAAGGGGTGTGTCATTCAGTTCACTGTGAACAATGGAAAGACACCGTTGATCTTGGACTTCAAAACTTTTTTTCAAGCAAGTGGACTAGATTATAACAAAGGAAATTATGTTGCACATCCTGACATAGAGTCAGTTAAAAAGGGCTATAAAGAAATCGGGGTCCCTGAGTTACTTGTGACTAAAACCCCATTAATCAAAACTGCTTTCCCCATGGCTTGGAGGATCCTAGTCACTTTTGTAATTCAGGTGATTAGTGGGAACTACTCATCTACTGAGCAAGTTAATTCTACTCAGCAGATGCTAATCTACAGTCTTATTAATGGACTGAAGATTTACATAGGAGAGATCATTTATAATGATCTCGTACCCAGGCTCCTGAAGGAGTCCAAGAAAAAGTATGTATCTTATCCAAGGTTCATATCTTGCGCCTTAGAACGGATATTGGGTTCCCTTTACACTCGGGAGAAATTCAATTTTTTTTCTACACCAATCCTGAGTTCCACAAACTTTTCAAAGAACCCATTGATTTGACGGCTCACATGACTGAGGTGATCAGTCGTGAATCATATGTGTCTCCCATTCCTTTCTTACCAAAGAAAGGGAACAAGAAGACTCAGACTGTGCCAAAGACCAACCCAACGGCACAGGGCCATGAGGCTTCCGAGGCATGTCTAAAAAAGGCCAAGGCTAAAAAGACCACCCTTGTTCAGACCAAGCTTCAAATACCCTAAGGGAAAGAGCTTACGGGAGGCCCTGATACATCACAATTAGGGTCGACGGCCAACATACTGGTCCTCTTGATGGAGAAGGAAACATACAACCTTCTCCTACGGGACTGCCTTCCACCTAGTCTGATGAGGGCATTCGTAAATCACAACCTTTGCCTGAGGACAAAACCAAGGCCAAAGACTCAGGAAGACACCCATGGGTAACACACCTCACTGATAGGCCTATCACCTCCACCTAATCTGATGAAGGCACACCAACTCATAAGTCTTTTCCTGAGGACCCAAAACTTGATTCCTTAGACTCAGAGGGATGCCCACGGGTAAAACACCCCGCTGATAAGAATATCCCCTCCATAACTCTCGATGAAGGCAAACTAAAACAAAAGTCTTTGCCTGAGGGAACCATTATCGATCCCAAAGACTCAGGGAGACGCCTACGGGTAACACACCTCACTGATAGAGATCTCATTTCCACCCCTGATCAATCACAAAATGCCCCTAAGAATCAGATGGCCAAAACCCAAGCCTCAAGATTTGGGGCTGGGAGTGACCAAAACCAAGGCAAACCTTCTTTTGTAGGGTAGTTGGATAAACCAAGGGGATCACTAAACTTTGGATATTGTATTAATCTACTAGAGGAGACTGAAGAGCTACTCCAAGGTTTCAGTGACAACGATGTGGTAAAGGTTAAGTGTGATGCCAACTATGAAGATGTTCATACGGAATCTGAGGCCGAATTTAGATTGAGTAAGGCTACACAAGGATATATGGCTAATGCTTCTAATCTTTCTGAGATCTCCAAGTCCCTGAAGGATGCTGATATTCCTCGCCTCAGGACCAGAATCACCACGATGGAAAACACTCAGTCGCTCATACAATTGGATGTTCAGACCATCAAGGCTGATACTCAGTCTTTGAAGGAAATGGTGACTGAGATGTTTCAGGCTTTCAAGGGGTCATCCACCACCTCTTCAGGACCATCACAAAGAATAATACTTAGGATTAGTCAGGTTGATCCTTTAACTTTTGAGGGAGAGAATGTGCCACCAAGGATGCTTACTTAGAGTGAACCTCCCTCTCACACTAAGGTGGAGCAGGAAGAAATGATACGACCTCAACCGCAGGTGCCTGTGATCCCCACACCAAGTCCCTTGAACTTAATTCCACCTATCCTTGAACCCTCGGTATCTAAGTTAGATAAGTGTAAAGGAATTGCTGATGAGATTCTAACACCACCACCCAAGAAGCTTGTAAAAGCCTCAAGGTAGGCCTGACCCTGATGTTATAGTCTTGGTACCCTATGAGATCAATGGGAAGATGTATAATGTAACACCCCATTTTGGTAAATGGAATGTCACGCGTGATTATGGCGTGTCATCAAAGCATACAAGGATAAATGTATTAAACATTACATGACCACAAAGGAAATACCGGAAACAAACATCGGTATCCCAAAGTAAAGCTCATCACACACAAACACAAGTACTGAAATGAAAAGGACTAAACAATGTCCATGGAAATAAGTAGCAAACGTATGATGATAAGCATAAAGTAATGAAGGTTAGAAAGCTTCCAATCCATATGCACGTACGCTTAAAGTCTACGAGCATCCCTGAGTACCTGCCGTTTTGGGAACATGAAAGGAAAACGGCTGAGCATAATGCTCAGTGCACGGATATACTAGCATAGCATGAATAACATAAGCATATACAACATATAGCAGCGGAAATGTCTAAGTCCTAGAAAACCTGGTATAACTTAGTAAAACTGGTTTTATAGTTTCAAAAGCCTTATGTTTATCTTATAAAAACTATTTAACATGTTTACCATTAGCCAATATATGTCATGAAATATCAACGTGCATGAATACTTGGAGGGGTGACCTCGTCATGTAAATAGAGTCGCTGCCTCTAATTAATATAAGTTTTGGGTAGGAGGGATCAACTCCTTGTGAAGGATGCAAGGCACACACCACATTCACCTAAATAATCTATAAAAACATGTAACCTAGGATGCACCCATAAGCCCCACATGATAACATAATAATATGGCCAAAAGCTGAAAGGGACGCCACGAGCTATCCTCCATCATGGTGAAGTCATAACACTGGTGCCTCTAGTGTTATGGTTATGTTACCTCCATAACTAAGTGAAACTGGTCATGCATGTATATGGCTTAGGCATTTAATTAAATATAATCAAATCAAAACATAATAAACATATACCGGGAAAACAGTTGGCTGCATACTAGAAAATCCTAATAAGGAAAGAATGTCCATACTGAAAGGACGGAGAATCCGTACCTTATGTCCAGTGAACGAAGAAGACGAACAGAAGAGAGTCCTACTTCGATCTCACTAATGCTACATAGATATTATACGTGTATAAGTATTCTGATTACCGAGTACGTAACTGGTTTTATATCATGTCTTAGCTTGTTTTATATGTTCATGTCCTGTTTTACTGATTTTATCATTATGTTGTGTTTATCATGTATTCTGGATATTCTGATTAAGTATTACTTGTATTTCTTGTATTATTATACTTGTTGTGTAATAACAAGTAACTTTCTAAAAATAGCAGGTTTCCTAAAATAGAAAGTTTCCAAAAATAGAAAGTTTCCAAAAATAAAGAGTTTCAAAAATAGATTTACTACTTAAAATAAATAAGTTTCTAAAAATAGAAAGTTTCCATAAATATATTAGCTGCTTAAAATAGATAAGTTTCTAAAAATAGAAAGTTTCGATAAATAGAAATAATTTGGATTATTAAGATAATAATATAAGCTTAAGTGTTACTGATTAATATTCTGAGTCATGTGATTAAATAGTATAGTTTATTAATTATTATATGTAAATTAAATAAACTATAGGTTATAAGATTTAATTAAATATAGCATGATTTAATTAAATAAAAGTGTTAATAATACTTAGGTTAAAACATGTATTAATATTTAATATTAATATAACCTAAGTCATGGAACTTAATTAATTATATATCATGTTTTAATAATTAATTAATTACTTTAGTCTAAATTAAATCATAAAATACTTAGGTTAAATCATGTATTATTACTAATAATAATTAACCTAAGTCATGTCCAAATTAAATTAATTATATTGCATGTTAAATTAATTTAATTAATCTTGTAATTTAATAAACTTGCAAAAATAATTAACTTGTATAATTAAGTCATGAACCAAACCCGTGTTTTAGATCAAAACATGTCGTGAACCGGACCGTGTTAACCCTTGAACCGGCCAAACAATCAACCCCTTAACAGTGGCGAACCGGCTTGGTCGATTGTCACTGCTTGTGTAAAGGTGCCACCGGCTTAAGCCGGTGGTCCCTTGGTCCTTGGCTAGCCGCTGCCCATGCGGCGATTCCCCCTGCTTGTTCATATTAGCCACCGGCTTAAGCCGGTGTTGTTTGTTTGTTTTTAGCCGAGACCCCCAAAGACCACAAGGCCAACCCCGACATGCGTCAGGGTCCCTTGTATTGCCTGCTGCCGAACCACGAAGCCAACACCAAGACCCGTAGGTCTCGGTTGTGGTCACACGAGCCACACCGAGAGCTTCGGCTCTCGGTTTGTGTGCGCTGGCCGAACCAAACACCCCTTAAAACCCCATGTTTTTAACCCTATGATTAGATCTACATTTTTTATTAATAGTTTTTAATAAACCCTTGATTACTTGTGTTCTTGATCTAATAATTAATTAAAAAGGAAAAGGTTTAAGGAATTACCGATGCGTGAACAAAAGAAAATAATAACACGAACGATCTTGCAAGAATTGGATCAACCAAAAATCAACAAACACCCCTTTGTGGTGTTCTAAAACCGGCGGCCAAAGAGGAGCAAAAAGAGGAGGCTAGGGTTTTTATTATTTTTCTAATTCTCTGTAAATGAAAAATATGATCTCCCTTTTCTAATTTAGTTAAAAACAAAAGTGGGCTTGGCCCCTTTGTTTTGTCTATGTCGCGGCTAGGTGGGGCCCACAAGGGGAAACCCGTTGTTTTTCTGTGTTCTAATTATTTACGTGATCTCGTATCGTGTTTACGTGATTTACTTATCTATCGTTCGTGTTATACATATATTTATACGTAATCGTAATAAATATTACGTAAATACATAATAATAGGTTCGTGATTATTTAAGTTCATGATTTCATGTTCGTGATTATAATTATAGTCGATAATAATTATAGTGTCTTAATGCGTATTAAATACTTATCGTGTAATAACACGTACGTAATACTTGTAATTACTATTCGTGAAACGTACACGTGCTATAAAAGGAAAGTTCTAATCATGTACGTACGATTCTAAGGGTAATATTCATGGTAAAAGCATGAAGGTTTTACAACTCTTCCCCCCTAAAAAGAATAATTCATCCCCGAATTATAGATAACGTAAACTGGAAAAGAAGAACATACCCGAATTCAAAATATGAAATGACGGTAAGAACCCGGATAGACTCCTCTGTTTCCCAAGTGGATTCCCGCTCGGTATGATCCCTCCAAAGTATTTTGACGAATGGAATCGTCTTCCTCCTCATGACTCGTTCTTGCCTGTCAAGAACTCGTTCGGGTTCTTCTATGAAGGTAAGATCTTTACGAATCTGTTCCAGTAGATACTGAACCATATGAAAGGGGATGATACTTTTACCCTCTGAGTAAGGACACATGGAAAACATCGTGAACATCAGAAAGCTGCAGAGGTAACGCTAAACGATAAGATACTTCACCGACTCGCTCAATGACATCAAACGGTCCGATGAATCGAGGACTGAGCTTCCCTTTGATTCCAAAACGTCTAACACCACGTGTCGGTGATACCTTAAGGAAGACGTGATCTCCTACGTTAAAGTGTAAGTCCCTACGATGCTTGTCGGCATAACTCTTCTGGCATGACCGTGCTTCTTGCAATTTCTGCTTAGCTACTGCGACCTTCTCGTTGGTCAACTCTATCATTTCTGGTCCTTCAAGTGTTCGCTCACCAACCTAATCCCAGTAGATTGGGGCGCGACACTTCCTGCCATACAACATCTCGAATGGAGCACACTTAATACTTGTGTGCCAACTGTTGTTGTGTGCAAAATCTACCAGACAGATGTAATCGTCCCAGTCTCCCGTCCCTTCCAACGCACATGACCTCAACATGTAATCTAATGTCTGAATCGTTCACTCCGATTGCCCGTCTGTTTGAGGATGAAAAGCCGTGCTAAGCTTAAGTTTTGTACCCCAAGCTTTCTGCAGACTTCTCCAAAATCGCGAAGTGTCGACGAGTTTACTGACCGAATCTTGTAAGTATCGACGAGTTTACTGACCGAATCTTCCTTGCGGATCGGTAAAATGAGCTGACTTAGTAAGTCGATCAACGATCACCCAAATTACATCGTGCTTCCTCTTTGTCTGCGGAAGACCGGTAACAAAATCCATGGTGATCTTGTCCCACTTCCACTCTGGAATATCTAACGGTTGTAGAAGACCACCAGATCGTTGATGCTCAATCTTAACCTGCTGGCAGGTAAGACATTTGGAGACGTAAGTCGCAACATCTTGTTTCATACCACTCCACCAAAAGTATTGCTTGATGTCATGGTACATCTTGGTCGAACTAGGATGAATAGAGAATGGGGAGCTATGAGCCTCAGCTAACAATGCTTCCCGGAGTTCTTGATCATCAGGAACACAAAGTCTTGTGTCCTGCCATAAGATACCGTCTGCGTCTACTCGAAAATCTGTCTGCTTCTCCAAATTCTGAATTATCGCCCAGATTTCACTATCATCTTTCTAAGCTTCCTTGATCCTAGAGAGTAACTCGGGGTCCACTCTAAGATTAGCCCATTAACCGTGTTGTCCACGTACCATGATCTCAATGTCTAGTCGCTCTAAGTCTCTTATAACTTCCTCCTTAATTTTAATACCGTTTATCATTCCAGACTTTCTGCTAAGTGCATCCGCCACTACATTCGCCTTGCCGGGATGATACTGCATATTAATGTCATAATCCTTCAACATCTTTAACCATCTCCTCTGTCTCATGTTCAATTCATGTTGAGTGAAGATGTACTTCAAGCTCTTGTGGTCCGTGAAAATGTCACATGATTCTCCATACAAATAGTGTCTCCATATCTTCAATGCAAACACGACTGCTGCAAGTTCCAAGTCATGCGTAGGGTAATTTTCCTCATAAGGCTTAACCTGCCGTGAAGCGTACGCGATCACTTTCCTATGTTGCATGAGAACACAGCCAAGTCCCTTCCCCGATGCATCACTATAGATCTGAAATCCACCTGTACCAGATGGGAGAGTAAGAATTGGTGCAGATACTAACTTCTTCTTTAGGTCTTCAAAACTCTTCTCTCTTTCTTCAGTCCAGACGAATTTCTCCCCTTTCCGCATCAGTTTGGTTAATGGTAGTGCTAAACGGGAAAAGTTCTCTACGAACCTACGATAGTAACCAGCTAAGCCTAGGAAACTGCGAACCCCAGTCGCTGATGTCGGTCTTGGCCACTTGTTAATAGCCTCAACCTTTGCTGGATCCATAGTGATTCCTTCTGCTGATACAATGTGACCTAAGAATGCCACCTTGTCTAACCAGAACTCACACTTGGAAAATTTAGCATACAGCTGCTTCTGGCGAAGAATCTGCAATAGTGTACGAAGATGGTCTTCATGTTCCTCCTTGGACTTAGAGAATATCAGGATGTCGTCAATGAAGACAATGACGAACTTATCCAGAAATTCATGGAAGATTCTGTTCATCAAATCCATAAACATTGCTGGAGCATTGGTAAGGCCAAATGGCATGACTACAAATTCGTAGTGGCCATAGCGTGTACGGAAAGCATTCTTAGCAATGTCCTGCTCTTTTACCCGTAGCTGATGATAGCCCGACCTCAGATCAATCTTGGAGAAATGTTTGGCCCCTTGGAGTTGGTCAAACAAATCGTCGATGCGTGGTAGAGGATACCTATTCCTGATTGTGATCTTGTTGAGCTCGCGGTAATCTATGCAAAGACGCATACTGTCGTCCTTCTTCTTCACGAATAAGACCGGTGCGCCCCAATGGATATGCGCTCGATCGAATGAAGCCTCGTTCCAGACGTTCTTGTAATTGATCCTTCAGTTCCTTTAGCTCTATGGGATCCATGCGATAAGGAGCCGTGGAAATCGGCTCAGCTCCTGGGATGAGCTCGATATTAAACTCTACTTCACGTGCAAGTGGTATGCCCAGAAGTTCTTCTGGAAATACATCTGGAAATTTTGACACTATCGGCTGATTCTGAATTGATGGGGATTCAGCATCCATGTCATGAATAGTAGCTAGATAGCCTTCTCAACCATGTGAAAGTAATGCACGTGCTTGCAGGGTTGATATGATTTGTACAGACCTTCCGGGTACGAACCCATTGTGAATGTACTATGGTGCATTAACATCACCGAAGATGACTCGATATGAATGGCAGTCTATGGTAGCATGATGCTTGGATAGCCAGTCCATGCCCAATATCATGTCAAAATCATTCATGTCCAGCGGAAGTGCGTCAACAGGACAAATCTTGTCATCAAACTCAAAGGGAAGGCTCTTGTACACATGAGTTATGCGTACAGATTCTCTTAAAGGCGTGGATATGTTCAGTATACTCTCTAGTGGCATGGGGGATATCCTAACATTCTTAGCATAAGTAGTATAAATGACCGAATGAGTAGCACCCGTATCAAATAGCACACATGCAGCTTGACCATACATATACAAGATTCTAGTGATGGTACATGTAGACTTGTTGGCCTGATCGGGAGAAGTCGTGTAAACGCGTCCACTAGTAGGAGGCGGCTTGGCATCAGCATGTCCTGATGTGCCCTCCATCTCGCCCTTGCGGCAGTCCTTCATGCGATGGCCAGGAAAACTACACTTGAAGCATGCGTCGCTGTCGTGGCGACATAGCCCTGGCTTCCTACGGTTGCAGGTAGTGCAAAGAGGATGAGTATATCCTCCAGCAGGTGTCCTTGCTGGCTGAGAGCCTGAACAGTATACATGAGACATGATAATAGATACAAAGGACAATGCGGAAAATTTGTAAGATGGAATACTAGTGATAGCTGGACGGTTAGGTTGTGAACCTCTTTGGTTCTGGTCCCTCCCGTTACCATGATTCCTGGTAGAAGATTCTCTAATGTGTCAGAATTAAAAACTATTTCATGTAATCATAAGAAAATGAGTAAGTATAAGGACCTGCTGATGTTGGAGTTTCTAGTGTTGTTACGGTAACTGTAACACCCCATTTTGATAATGGAATGTCACGCGTAATTATGGCGTGTCATCAAAGCATACAAGGATAAATGTCTAAAACATTACATGACCATAAAAAGGAAATACCGGAATCAAACATCAGTAGTCCAAAAGTAAAGCTCATCACACACAAACATAAGTACTGTAAATGAAAGGACTAAACAATGTCCATGGAAAGAGTATCAAAGTATAGATAATGCATAAAGTAAAGAAAGGCTAGAAAGCTTCCAGTCCATATGCACGTACGCTTTAAGTCTACGAGCGTCCCTGAGTACCTGCCATTTTGGGAACATGAAAAGGAAAACGGCTGAGCAATACGCTCAGTGCACGGATGTACGACAAAGCATGAATAATATAAGCATATAAGCATATAACAGCGGAAGAAACTAAGTCCCGAATAACCCGGTTAAGTCTTAGTAAAACTGGTTTTATAGTTTGAAAAGCCTTATGTTTATCTTATAAAAATTGTTTAACATATTTTACCATTAGCCAATATAGGTCATGAAAATCCAGCGTACATGAATACTTGGAGGGGTGACCTCATCATGCAAATTAGAGGGGGTGCCTCTAATTTAATATACTGGTTTTTAGGTAGGAGGGATCAGCTCCTTGTGAAGGATGCAAGGCACACACCACATTCACACTGAGTAATCTGCTGAAAAACATGTAACTATGATGCACCCATACGCCCCACATGATAAATATAATAATAATGGCCAAAAGTTGAAGGGACGCCACGAGCAATCACTCCGCCGTGGGGAAGTCATAACACCAGTGCCTCTAGTGTTATGGTTATGGTACCTCCATAACTAGGTGAAACTGGTCATGCATGTATATGGCTTCAGGTATTCTAAATTAAACATAAGCAATCAAACATATAAACTTATACTATGGGAAAACAGTTCGCTGCATACGGGGAATCCTAATAAGGAAGGAATGTCCATACTGAAAGGACGGGAATCCGTACCTTATGACCAGTGAACGAAGAAGACGAATGAAAGAGAGTCCTACTTCGGTATCACTAATACTACATAAATACATACGTGTATAAGTATCTGATTACTGAATATGTAACTGGTTTTATGTCATGTCTTAGGTTATTTTATACGTTCATGTCATGTTTTACTGTTTTAAGGCTTTATACTGTGTTTATCTTATATTTTGTCTATTCTGATTAAGTATTACTTGTATTTCATACATTATTATACTTGTTATGTAATAATAAGTAACTTTCTAAAAATAGCAGGTTTCCTAAAATAGAAAGTTTCCAAAAATAGAAAGTTACCAAAAATAGAAAGTTTCCAAAAATAGAAAGTTTCTAAAAATTAAAAGTTTCCAAAAATAGAAAGTTACCCAAAATAGAAAGTTTCCAAAAATTGAAAGTTTCTAAAAATAGAAAGTTTCCAAAAATAGAAAGTTTCCAAAAATAGAATTACTGCTTAAAATAGATAAGTTTCTAAAAAAAGAAAGTTTCCATAAATAGATTAGCTGCCTTAATTAAATAAGTTTCTAAAAATAGAAAGTTTCCATAATTAGATATAAGCTAGTTAAATAAGCTAGTTATATAAGTTTAAGTGTTTTCTGATTATTATTCTAAGTCATGTTGTTATAAAGTATAGTTTATTAATTATTACATGTAAATTAAATAAACTATAGGTTAAAAGTATTTAATTAAATATATCATGATTTTAATTAAATAAAGTAAAATACTTAGGTTAAAACATGTATTATTATTTATTAATAATATAACCTAAGTCATGTTAATTAATTAATTATTGTCATGGTTTTTAATAATTAATTAATTATAAATTCTAGTTAAATATAAATACTTAGGTTAAAATTCATGATCTAATAATTAAATTTATAACCTAAGTCATGTTAATTAAATTAATCATGTCATGTTTTATTAATTTAATTTTAACATATAATTAGTAAAATCATAAACCTAAAAAAATAATCTATGAACCGGACCCGTGACTAGTAACCATGAACCGGACCCGTAATCAACACCATACCCCGAACCAAGGTCGGGGTTCCCCTTGTTTGCTGCTTCCGTGGGACCACCACCACCATACCGAGACCATGAGGTCTCGGTGGTGGTTAATAAGCCAAGCCGAGACCCCCCTTGGTCTCGGTTAGGCGTCGGTCAACACAAAAACACCCCTTAAAACCCTTGTTTTGATTTACCTCATAATCATAGACATGTTTTAATAATTGTTTTTAATTAGTTTTTAAAAACATCATGATTTTATGTGATTCAACAAATCAAAACATTAAAAAAAAGGTTAAAAAGGTAATACCGAATACGTGGATCAATTAAGGATGAACACACACGAATGCTTGCACAAAATCCAAGATCAAAATCAACCCGAACACCCTCTTGTGATGGTGTATAACCGACGGCCAAGGGACAAAGGAGGAAGGAGGAAAAACTTTTAGGGTTTTGTTATTTTCTTGATTTTATGAAAAGTGAAACATGTTTTACCCCTTAACCCCTTGTTAGTAAAAATTAAAATGGGTTTGGCCCATTCTCTTGGTGTAGCCGCGGGTAGGGGGCCCCACATGGGGTAACCCGTACCTTTTCTGAGTCTAAATATTTTAATGTGTGTTTATGTTTTATCGTGTTCGTGTTTCACGTGTTCTAATTAACTATTGATCGTGACTTAATATATTTATTCGTGTTCGTAATAAATATATATACGTAAATAATATTATCTCGTGATTAAATTACGTTCATGATTTTATGATCGCATGTTCGTGATTATAATTATTATTTAAATAATTATTGTGTGTTCATACGTAATAAATACTTATCGTGTTTTAACACGTACGTAATACTTAAAATTCTTATACATGAACGTAAACATGCTATAAAAGGAAAGTTTTAATCTAGTACGTACGATCATAAGGGTACTATTCAAGGTAAAAGCATGCGGGTTTTACAACTCTTCCCCCCTAAAAAGAATAATTCGTCCCCGAATTATAGATAAAGTAAACTGGAAAAGAAGAACATACCCGAATTTAAAATATGAAATAAGGGTAAGAAGCCCGGATAAACTCCTCTGTTTCCCAAGTGGCTTCACGCTCGGTATGATCCCTCCAAAGGATTTTGACGAATGCATCGTCTTCCTTCTCATGACTCGTTCTTGTCTGTCAAGAACTCGTTCGGGTTCTTCTATGAAAGTTAGATCTTCACGTATCTGTTCTAGTGGATACTGAACCATGTGAAGGGGATGATACTAGTACCCTCTGAGTAAGGACACATGAAACACATTGTGTACATGCGAAAGCTGCGGAGGTAACGCTAACCGGTAAGATACTTCACCGACTCGTTCAATGATATCAAACGGTCCGATGAAACGAGGACTGAGCTTCCCTTTAATCCCGAAGCGTCTAACACCAAGTGTCGGCGAAACCTTAAGAAAGACGTGATCTCCTACATTAAAATGTATGTCTCTACGATGCTTATCGGCATAACTCTTCTGACGTGACCGTGCTTCTTGCAGTTTCTACTTAGCTACTACGACCCTCTCATTAGTCATCTCTATGATCTCTAGTCCTTTAATTGTTCGCTCACCAACCTGATCCCAGCAGATTGGGGCGCGACACTTCCTGCCATACAACATCTCAAAAGGAGCACACTTGATACTTGCGTGCCAACTATTGTTGTATGCAAACTCCACCAAACAGATATAATCGTCCCAATCACCCGTCCATTCCAACGCACATGACCTCAACATGTCCTCCAATGTCTAAATCGTTCGCTCCGACTGCCTGTCTGTTTGAGGATGAAAATCCGTGCTAAGCTTAAGTTGTGTACCCCAAGCTTTCTGGAGACTCTTTCAAAACCACGAAGTGAATCGAGGATCTCTGTCTGAGACGATGCTGGATGGAGCACCGTGGTGTCTCATGATCTCTCTTCCATACGTATCGGCGAGTTTACTTACCGAATCATCCTTGCGGATCGGTAAGAAATGAGCTGATTTGGTAAGTCGATCTACGATAACCCATATTGCATCGTGCTTCCTCTTGGTTGGCGGAAGACCAGTAACAAAATCCATGGTGATTTTGTCCCACTTCCACTCCGGAATATCTAACGGTTGAAGGAGACCGCCAGATCGCTGATGCTTGATCTTAACCTGCTGCCAGGTAAGATATTTGGAGACGTAAGTGACCACATCCTGTTTCATACCACTCCACCAAAAGTACTGCTTGATGTCATGGTACATCTTAGTGGAACCAGGATGTATAGAGAATGGGGAGCTATGAGCTTTAGCTAACAAGGCTTCCCGGAGTTCTTGATCATCAGGAACACAAAGTCTCGTGCCCTGCCATACGATACCATCTGCATCTACTCTGAATTCCGTCTGCTTCTCCAAATTCTGAACTATCGCCCAGATTTCTCCATCATCTTTCTGAGCTTCCTTGATCTTAGAGAGTAACTCGGGTTCTACTCTAAGATTAGCCCAGTAACCGTGCTGTCCACGTACCATGATCTTGATGTCTAGTCGCTCCAAGTCTCCTATGATTTCTTCCTCAATTTTAATGTCGTTGATCATTCCGGACTTCCTGCTAAGTGTATCTGCTACTACATTCGCCTTTCCGGGATGATACTGTAGATTAATGTCATAATCCTTCAACAGCTCTAACCATCTCCTCTGTCTCATGTTCTATTCACGTTGAGTGAAGATATACTTCAAGCTCTTGTGGTCCGTGAAAATGTCACATGATTATCCATATAAGTAGTGCCTCCATATCTTCAATGCAAACACGACTGCAGCAAGTTCCAAGTCATGCGTAGGGTAATTTTCTTCATAAGGCTTAAGCTACCGTGAAGCGTACGCGATCACTTTCCCATGTTGCATGAGAACTCAGCCAAGTCCCTTCCCCGATGCATCACTGTAGATTTAAAATCCACCCGTACCAGATGGGAGAGTAAGAATAGGTGCAGATACTAGCTTCTGCTTCAAATCTTCAAAGCTCTTCTCTCGTTCTTCAGTCCAGATGAATTTCTCCCTTTTCCGCATCAGTTTGGTCAATTGTAGTGCTAAGCGGGAAAAGTTCTCCACGAATCTACGGTAATACCCAGCTAAGTCTAAGAAACTACGGACTTTAGTCGTTGATGTCGGCCTCAGCCACTTAGTAATAGCCTCAACCTTCGCTGGATCCATAGTGATTCCTTCTGCTGAAAAAATGTGACCTAAGAATGTCACCTTGTCTAACCGGAACTCACACTTGGAGAATTTAGCATACATCTGCTTCTGACGAAGAATCTGTAGTAGTGTACGAAGATGGTCTTCGTGTTCCTCCTTGGACTTTGAGAAAATCAGGATGTCATCGATGAAGACAATGACGAACTTGTCCAGAAATTCATGGAAGATTATGTTCATCAAATCCATGAACATTGCTAGAGCATTGGTCAGGCTGAATGGCATGACTACAAATTCGTAGTCGCCATAGCGGGTACGAAAAGCAGTCTTGGCGATGTCATGCTCCTTAACTCGTAGTTGATAATAGCCTGACCTAAGATAAATCTTGGAGAAGTGTTTGGCCCCTTGGAGTTGGTCAAACAGATCGTCTATGTGTGGCAGTGGATACCTATTCCTGATAGTAATCTTGTTGAGCTCGCGATAGTCTATGCAAAGACGCATACTACCGTCCTTCTTCTTAACAAATAAGACCAGAGCGCCCCATGGGGATGCGCTCGGTCGAATGAAACCTCGTTCTAGAAGTTCTTGCAGTTGATCCTTCAGCTCCTTTAACTCTATGGGAGCCATGCGATAAGGAGGTTTTGAGATCGATTCCGCTCCTGGGATAAGCTCGATATTGAATTCCACTTCTCGTGCAGGTGGCATGCCCGGAAGTTCTTCTGGGAATACATCTTGGAATTCCGACACTATTGGTTGATCCTGAATTGACGGAGATTCAGCATCCATGTCGTGAACCGTAGCTAGATAACCCTCGCAGCCATGTGACAGTAGTGCACGCGCTTTCAGGGTAGATATGATTTGTATAGACCTTCCGGGTATGAACCCGTTGTGAATGTACTCTGGTACATTAACATCACCGAAGATAACTTGATATGAATGGCAGTCTATGGTAGCATGATGCTTAGATAGCCAATCCATGCCCAAAATCATGTCAAAGTCATTCATGTCCAGCGGAAGTGCGTCAACAGGACGAACCTTATCATCAAACTCTAGGGGAAGACTCTAGTATACATGGGTTATGCGTACAGAGTCTCTCAAAGGCGTGGAAATACTCAGTATATTATCTAGTGGCATGGGGAGCATCCTAATGTTCTTGGCATAAGCAGTAGAAATGACCGAGTGAGTAGCACCCGCATCAAATAGAACACACGCAACCTGACTATACATATACAAGATTCCAGTGATGGTACCTGTAGACTTGTTGGCCTGGTCTCGAGATGTCATGTAGACACGTCCAGTGGTAGGAGGCGGCTTGGTATCAGCATGTCCCGATGTGCCCTCCATCTCGCCCTTACGGCAGTCCTTCATGCGATGGCCAGGAAGACCACACCTGAAGCATGCGTTAGTGTCACGACGACATGGCCCTGGGTGCCTGCGGTGGCAAGTAGAGCAAAGAGGATGAGTATATCCTCCAGCAGGTGCTCTGGCTGGCTGAGGACCTGATACAACATTTTACATGAGACATGATAATAGGGTACAAAGGACAATGTGAATAATCGTAAGATTGAATACCAGTGATAGCTGGACGGCTAGGCTGTGAACCTCTCTTGTTCTGGTCCCTACCATTTCCATGGTTCCTGGTAGAAGATTTGCTAAAGTGTCAGAATTATGAGTTATAACATGAAATCATAAGAAAATGCGTAAGTATTAGGACCTGCTGCCGTTGGAGTGTCTAGCGTTGTTACGGTAATTATCTTTACCGCCACGCCTATCCGTAGCAGAACAGTCGTTAGTCTGACCGTTTCCCTTGGGCTGATTAGGCTGCTGCTGAGTAGCCGGCTGAGACCGGTCCCCAGTTTTCTACCTGGAAGATACAATTTAAGAGATGAATAATTGACATAAATAGAACGAATACGGATTGGTCACCGCTTGAATACGAATGTTTACCTCTTCTCGGGTCTCTCAGCTTCCCCGAACTCATCTCTCTCCTGCAGCATCTCCAGCTTACGTGCTGCATCGGCCAGTTGTGCTACTGTGTTGAACGTAGCACACACCAGATTGTTTGCGATCGATGTGCGAAGAGCCCACCTAAAGTGGTGTGCCTGCTCTTCAGGAGTACCTGCCGCTGCACCAAGGAAACCAGCTAAGCGAAGAAAGCGCTGCATGAACTCGTTGCTATTCTCCCCAGCTCTCTGTCGGATCCCATGGTACTCCCTCTTGAGCTTGTCCTGCTCAGCCTTGGGAAAGAACTGCTCCATCACCCTATCTCTAAACTGAGCCCATGTCAAACCAGCCACCCAATTATCACCTCCCTCAGACTGCTTCAATGCTAACCACCAATTTAACACATCGCCTTCGAACCGGTAGCATGCCATCCTCGCCTTGAACACGGGGTCACAACCCATAGCATCGAAGATCTTCTCGATGTGAGCCAACCAGCTTTCAGCTTTACTGGGGCTATCTGTTCTCTAGAAAGCTCGAGGACGGAGCTTGTTGAATCTCTCCAGCCATATTGCCAATGTCACCGGAGGAGGAGGAGAAGGAGGTGCTTGGTTTTGCTGTTGATTGTTGGTAGCCTGAACCTTAGCCCTGATGTCATTCCTCAGTTGAGGAAGCAAAGCTTGCATTGCAGCTTGGATTGCTGCATTGAGTAGTTCCTGCTCGCGTGTGAGAACCATCTGACAGTATAACATAAAACATATGATTAAACAGATCAAACATAAAATATATACATGAAAAAAATTTATACAAATAAATCAAGAGAAAAATTTTATGCAGGAAAATTCGTATATGAATGCATGATGCAGTTTTTTTGAAAACTTTTGTATGCTCGAGAGTGAACGCCTATGGTCAGTTCACCCTAAATAAAAGACATGGCGAGGGGACGCCTATGGGTTGGTCCCAAATTTAAAAGTTTCGATAAAACACATGCGACTAAATAGGGCTAGTCCTGTACCAACCATTACTTAGTCATAAACCTGCGACAATGACATATATATGTATGCATAAAAATGATGAATGCATGGAACACGACTGTCAGTTCTAGGAAGACCATAGTGACTACCCACTAATCACAGGTCATGTTTTGAAAGCTTACAGGTCGAAGCCTTGGCTCTGATACCATAATTGTAACACCCCATTTTGGTAATGGAATGTCATGCGTAATTATGGCGTGTCATCAAAGCATACAAGGATAAATGTCTAAAACATTACATGACCATAAAAAGGAAATACCAGAATCAAACATCAGTAGTCCAAAAGTAAAGCTCATCACATACAAACATAAGTACTGTAAATGAAAGGACTAAACAATGTCCATGGAAAGAGTATCAAAGTATAGATAATGCATAAAGTAAAGAAAGGCTAGAAAGCTTCCAGTCCATATGCACGTACGCTTTAAGTCTACGAGCGTCCCTGAGTACCTGTCGTTTTGGGAACATGAAAAGGAAAACGACTTAGCAATACGCTCAGTGCACGGATGTACGACAAAGCATGAATAGTATAAGCATATAAGCATATAACAGCAGAAGAAACTAAGTCCCGAATAACCCAGTTAAGTCTTAGTAAAACTGGTTTTATAGTTTGAAAAGCCTTATGTTTATCTTATAAAAACTGTTTAACATATTTTACCATTAGCCAATATAGGTCATGAAAATCCACCGTGCATGAATACTTGGAGGGGTGACCTCATCATGCAAATTAGAGGGGATGCCTCTAATTTAATATACTGGTTTTTGGGTAGGAGGGATCAGCTCCTTGTGAAGGATGCAAGGCACACACCACATTCACACTGAGTAATCTGCTGAAAAACATGTAACTAGGATGCACCCATACGCCCTACATGATAAATATAATAATATGGCCAAAAGCTGAAGGGACGCCACGAGCAATCACTCCGTCGTGGGAAAGTCATAACACCAGTGCCTCTAGTGTTATGGTTATGGTACCTCCATAACTAGGTGAAATTAGTCATGCATATATATGGCTTCATGTATTCTAAATTAAACATAAGCAATCAAACATATAAACTTATACTATGGGAAAACAGTTGGCTGCATACGGGGAATCCTAATAAGGAAAGAATGTCCATACTGAAAGGACGGGAATCCGTACCTTATGTCCAGTGAACGAAGAAGACGAACGGAAGAGAGTCCAACTTCGGTATCACTAATGCTACATAAATACATACGTGTATAAGTATCTGATTATTGAATACGTAACTGGTTTTATGTCATGTCTTAGCTTATTTTATACGTTCATGTCATGTTTTACTGTTTTAAGGCTTTATACTGTGTTTATCTTATATTCTGTCTATTATAATTAAGCATTACTTGTATTTCATACATTATTATACTTGTTGTGTAATAATAAGTAACTTTCTAAAAATAGCAGGTTTCCTAAAATAGAAAGTTTCCAAAAATAGAAAGTTACCAAAAATAGAAAGTTTCCAAAAATAGAAAGTTTCTAAAAATAGAAAAAGTTTCGAAAAATAGAAAGTTACCAAAAATAGAAAGTTTCCAAAAATAGAAAGTTTCCAAAAATAGAATTACTGCTTAAAATAGATAAGTTTATAAAAATAGAAAGTTTCCATAAATAGATTAGCTGCCTTAAATAAATAAGTTTCTAAAAATAGAAAGTTTCCATAATTAGATATTAGCTGGTTAAATAAGCTAGTTATATAAGCTTAAGTGTTTTCTGATTATTATTCTAAGTCATATTGTTATAAAGTATAGTTTATTAATTATTACATGTAAATTAAATAAACTATAGGTTAAAAGTATTTAATTAAATATATCATGATTTTAATTAAATAAAGTAAAATACTTAGGTTAAAACATGTATTATTATTTATTAATAATATAACCTAAGTCATGTTAATTAATTAATTATTGTCATGGTTTTTAATAATTATTTAATTATAAAGTCTAGTTAAATATAAATACTTAGGTTAAAATTCATGATCTAATAATTAAATTTATAACCTAAGTCATGTTAATTAAATTAATCATGTCATGTTTTATTAATTTAATTTTAACATATAATTAGGAAAATCATAAACCTAAAAAAATAATCTATGAACCGGACCCGTGACTAGAAACCATGAACCGGACCCGTAATCAACACCATACCCCAAACCAAGGTCGGGGTTCCCCTTGTTTGTTGAGGCCGTGGGACCACTACCACCATACCGAGACCATGAGGTCTCGGTGGTGGTTAATAAGCCAAGCCGAGACCCCCTTGGTCTCGGTTAGGCGTCGGCCAACATAAAAACACCCCTAAAAAACCTTGTTTTGATTTACCCCATAATCATAGACATGTTTTAATAATTGTTTTTAATTAGTTTTTAAAAACATCATAATTTTATGTGATTCAACAAATCAAAACATAAAAGAAAAGGTTAAAAAGGTTATTCCGAATACGTGGATCAATTAAGGATGAACACACACGAATGCTTGCACAAAATCCAAGATCAAAATCAACCCGAACACCCTCTTGTGATGGTGTATAACCGGCGGCCAAGGGACAAAGGAGGAAGGAGGAAAAACTTTTAGGGTTTTGTTATTTTATCGGTTTTATGAAAAGTGAAACATGTTTTACCCCTTAACCCCTTGTTAGTAAAAAATAAAATGGGCTTGGCCCATTCTCTTGGTGTAGCCG
Source organism: Glebionis coronaria (assembly GCA_025667525.1). NCBI lineage: Eukaryota > Viridiplantae > Streptophyta > Magnoliopsida > Asterales > Asteraceae > Glebionis > Glebionis coronaria. The sequence continues at coordinate 458,549,418 of CM046881.1, read as the reverse complement.
CGGGTAGGGGGCCCCACATGGGGTAACCCGTACATTTTCCGAGTCTAAATATTTTAATGTGTGTTCGTGTTTTATCATGTTCGTGTTTCACGTGTTCTAATTAACTATTGATCGTGACTTAATATATTTATTCGTGTTCGTAATTAATATATATACGTAAATAATATTATCTCGTGATTAAATTACGTTCATGATTTCATGATCGCATGTTCGTGATTATAATTATTATTTGAATAATTATTGTGTGTTCATACGTAATAAATACTTATCGTGTTCTAACACGTACGTAATACTTAAAATTCTTATACGTGAACGTAAACATGCTATAAAAGGAAAGTTTTAATCTAGTATGTACGATCTTAAGGGTACTATTCAAGGTAAAAGCATGCGGGTTTTATAATAAGTATCATTACCGCCCCGCCTATCCGTAGCATAACGGTCGTGATTCTGACCGTTCCCTTGGGCTGAGTAGGTTGTTGCTAAGTAGCCGGCTTAGACTGGTCCCCAGTCTTCTGCCTGGAAGATACAGTTTTAAAGAGATGTAAATATTGACATATACTGAAAGAATACGGTTTGTTCACCGCTGAATAACGAATGTTTACCTCTTCTCGGGTCTCTCTGCTTCCCCGAACTCTTCTCTTTCTTGAAGCATCTCCAGCTTACGTGTTGCATCGGCCACTTGTGCCACCATGTTGAACATAGCACACACCAAGTTGTTTGCGACCGATGTACGAAGAGCCCACCGAAAGTGGTATGCTTGCTCTTCGGGAGTACCTGCTGCTGCACCAAGAAAACCAGCCAAATGGAGAAAGCGCTGCATGAACTCGTTGTTGTTCTCTCCAGCTCTCTGTCTGATTCCATGGTACTCTCTCTTCAGCTTGTCTTGCTCAGCCTTGGGAAAGAACTGTCCCATCACCAAATCCCTGAAATGGGCCCAAGTCAAACCAGCCACCTAATTATCACCTCCCTCAGAATGCTTCAGTGCCTTCCACCATGATAGCACATCACCTTCGAACCGGTAACAGGCCAACCTCGACTTGAAGACGGAGTCACAGCCCATGGCATCGAAGATCTTCTCAATGTGAGCCAACCAGCTTTTAGCTTCACTGGGGCTATCTGTTTTCTCGAAGGATCGAGGGTGTAGCTTATTGAATATCTCCAGCCATGTGACCAATGTTGCTGGAGGAGGAGGAGGAGGTATTGGGTGCCGCTGCTGATTGTTGGCAGCCTGCACCACAGCCCTGATTTCGTTCCTCAGCTGAGGAAGCATAGCTTGCATTGCAGCTTGGACTGCTGCATTGAGTTGTTCCTACTCGCGTGTGAGAACCATCTGACAGTATAACATAAAAATATATGATTAAACTAATCAAAACATAAATATATACATGAAAAAAAATTATACCAATAAATGATGAGAAAAATTTTATGCAGAAAAACTAGTACATGAATGCATGATGCAGTTTTATGAAAACTTTTATATGATCGAGAGTGAACGCCTATGGTCAGTTCACTCAAAACAATAGACACGGCGAGGGGACGCCAATGGGTCGGTCCCAAAGTTAAAAGTTTCGATAAAAGCACATGCGACTAAATAGGGCCAATCCTGTACCAACCATTACTTAGTCATAAACCTGCGACAATGACATATATGTGTATGCATGAAAACAATGAATGCATGAAACCCGACTGTCAGTTCTAGGAAGACCATAGTGACTACCCACTAATCACAAGTCATGTTTTGAGAGCCTATAGGTCGAAGCCTTGGCTCTGATACCATAATTGTAACACCCCATTTTGGTAAATGGAATGCCACGCGTGATTATGGCGTGTCATCAAAGCATACAAGGATAAATGTATTAAACATTACATGACCATAAAGGAAATACCAGAAACATAAATACTGAAATGAAAAGGACTAAACAATGTCCATGGAAATAAGTAGCAAAAGTATGATGATAAGCATAAAGTAATAAAGGCTAGAAAGCTTCCAATCCATATGCACGTACGCTTAAAGTCTACGAGCGTCCCTGAGTACCTTCCGTTTGGGAACATGAAAGGAAAACGGCTGAGCATAACGCTCAGTGCACGGATATACAAGCATAGCATGAATAACATAAGCATATACAACATATAGCAGCGGAAATGTCTAAGTCCTGGAAAACTTGGTATAACTTAGTAAAACTGGTTTTATAGTTTGAAAAGCCTTATGTTTATCTTATAAAAATTGTTTAACATGTTTACCATTAGCCAATATAAGTCATGAAATATCAACGTGCATGAATACTTGAAGGGGTGACCTCGTCATGCAGTTAGAGGGGTTGCCTCTAATTAATATAAGTTTTTGGGTAGGAGGGATCAGCTCCTTGTGAAGGATGTAAGGCACACACCACATTCACCTAAATAATCTATAAAAACATGTAACCTAGGATGCACCCATACGCCCCACATGATAACATAATAATATGGCCAAAAGCTGAAAGGGACGCCACGAGCTATCACTCCGCCGTGGTGAAGTCATAACACTGGTGCCTCCAGTGTTATGGTTATGGTACCTCCATAACTAGGTGAAACTAGTCATGCATGTATATGGCTTAGACATTTAATTAAACATAAGCAAATCAAAACAAATAAAACATATACCGGGAAAACATTTGGCTGCATACGGGGAAATCCTAAAAAGGAAAGAATGTCCATACTGAAAGGACGGAGAATCCGTACCTTATGTCCAGTGAACGAAGAAGACGAACGGAAGAGAGTCCTACTTCGATCCCACTAATGCTACATAGATAATATACTTGTATAAGTATTCTGATTACTGAGTGCGTAACTGGTTTTATATCATGTCTTAGCTTGTTTTATATGTTCATGTCCTGTTTTACTGATTTTATCGTTATGCTGTGTTTATCATGTATTCTGGATATTCTAATTAAGTATTACTTGTATTTCTTGTATTATTATACTTGTTGTGTAATAATAAGTAACTTTCTAAAAATAGCAGGTTTCCTAAAATAGAAAGTTTCCAAAAATAGAAAGTTTCCAAAAATAGATTTACTGCTTAAAATAAATAAGTTTCTAAAAACAGAAAGTTTCCATAAATAGATTAGCTGCTTAAAATAGATAAGTTTCTAAAAATAGAAAGTTTCTATAAATAGAAATAAGCTGGATTATTAAGCTAATAATATAAGCTTAAGTGTTACTGATTAATATTCTAAGTCATGTGGTTAAATAGTATAGTTTATTAATTATTACATGTAAATTTAAAAAACTATAGGTTATAAGATTTAATTAAATATAGCATGATTTAATTAAATAAAAGTGTAAATAATACTTAGGTTAAAACACGTATTAATAGTTAATATGAATATAACCTAAGTCATGGAAATTAATTAATTATATGTCATGTTTTAATAATTAATTAATTACTTTAGTCTAAATTAAATCATAAAATACTTAGGTTAAATCATGTATTATTGCTAATAATAATTAACCTAAGTCATGTCCAAATTAAATTAATTATATTGCATGTTAAATTAATTTAATTAATCTTGTAATTTAATAAACTTGCAAAAATAATTAACTTGTATAATTAAGTCATGAACCGAACCCGTGTTTTAGATCTAAACATGTCATGAACCGGACCGTGTTAACCCTTGAACCGGCCAAACAATCAACCCCTTAACAGTGGCGAACCGGCTTGGCCGGTTGCCACTGCTTGTGTAAAGGTGCCGGTCCTTGGCTAGCCGCTGCCCATGCGGTGGTTCCCCCTGCTTGTTCATACTAGCCACCGGCTTAAGTCGGTGGTGTTTGTTTGTTTTTAGCCGAGACCCCCAAAGACCACAAGGCCAACCCCGACATGCGTCGGGGTCCCTTGGATTGCCTGCTGCCGAACCACGAAGCCAACACTGAGACCCGTAGGTCTCGGCTGTGCTCACACGAGCCACACCGAGAGCTTCGGCTCTCGGTTTGTGTGTGTCGGCCGAACCAAACACCCCTTAAAACCCCATGTTTTTAACCCCATGATTAGATCTACATGTTTTATTAGTAGTTTTTAATAAACCCTTGATTACTTATGTTCTTGATCTAATAAATAATTAAAAAGGAAAAGGTTTAAGGAATTACCGATGCGTGAACAAAAGAAAATAATAACACGAACGATCTTGCAAGAATTGGATCAACCAAAAATCAACAAACACCCTTTTGTGGTGTTCTAAAACCGGCGGCCAAAGAGGAGCAAAAAGAGGAGGCTAGGGTTTTTATTATTTTTCTAATTCTCTGTAAATGAAAATATGATCTCCCTTTTCTAATTTAGTTAAAAACAAAAGTGGGCTTGGCCCCTTTTTTTGTCTATACCGCGGCTAGGTGGGGCCCACAAAGGGAAACCCGTTGTTTTTCCATGTTCTAAATATTTACGTGATCTCGTGTCGTGTTTACGTGATTTATTTATCTATCGTTCGTGTTATATATATATTTATACGCAATCGTAATAAATATTACGTAAATACGTAATAATAGGTTCGTGATTATTTACGTTAATGATTTCATGTTCGTGATTATAATTATTATCAATAATAATTATCGTGTCTTAATACGTATTAAATACTTATCGTGTAATAACACGTACGTAATACTTGTAATTACTATTCGTGAAACATACACGTGCTATAAAAGGAAAGTTCTAATCATGAACGTACGATTTTAAGGGTACTATTCATGGTAAAAGCATGCGGGTTTTACATATAAGATGACTCCTGATCAAATCCATGAATACTTAGACAGGATGGAAAGGGCCAAGACCGGTGAGGCAACAAGATCTGAGATCCTCAAAGTATCCACTGAGTTCGTTAAGGAAGTGGGTGGTAACCCTGATGAATTGTTAAGTGCAAAGGGTGGACAAGAGTTCATTCAGAAGCAAGAGGAGGAGCTCAAGGCTATTCAGGATGAAATGGTCAAGAAACAACAACAACAAAGAAGTTCCCAAATGAAAAAGCTATTTGATCAATACACTCAGGTCACCACTCAAAGACGAAAGCCTAAACCAGTCACAAACCTTTAGATCATTCCTCACACCACATCAGTCTCAAGTAGTTGTGTATAGAAACAATGATGAAAGGAACTTTGAAGTGATGAAGAAATTTTCATTTGGTGATTTCGGTCTCAGTGAGTGGGATGAGATGGGCAGAATCTTCAGGACCAAGACAAACAAATGTGTCCCATGGATTCTCAACTCTCTCAGTAAGAGATACGAGAGGTTGAATCAAATAAAGGAACAATTAGGGATCACTGAGGAACTTCCCTTAGCTGAACATGATCCTTCAAAGACTCAGGGACGAAAAAGGAAAAGAGTTGAGCTTGAAGCTGAGTCTAAGATCCATGGGTTAGAATGCAACCATACTCTCCCTGAACATGTTCCCTTTGTAAACAATATGGTCATCGAAGAACCTGAGTGGGGTGTCTTCTTCATTGATGTATTTGGGGACCAAGCTTTTCAAAGGATGAGTGACATTGAAAAATGTCCCGCTGAAAGTCTCCTCATCTTTCTTGTGATGGTTGCACAATTTCAGACTGATGAGAACAAGAGATTTGCTGAGAAACTCAAGGAGATAATTGCAAGGAGTCCTTATAAAGAAAAGGTGTTGAAGTCCTCTAGAGTTAAGAGGGAAGCAATGGAAGGCTGAAGAGTTGTAATCTTTTGTTTTTATGTTTTTCTTGTATCAGACTATTCAGTCTTTGTAATGATGAATAAATAGGAAGCCCTTTGTTAAAACAAGTCTTTTCATCAATAGAATAGTATGTGTAAGAAGAAGCCTCTTTGCTCACTATAACAATTTCACTTAGGCATATTTTATATCCAAATAGGGAGGGATTGTTAGGTCAATTCAGTGCCTAATGATCTCACTGATGGATTTGAATAACAATCAGCCTAAGTGAAAGATTATCCTTTAAACATAATGAAGCCTCTTTGCTCACTTATAACAACCTTCGAGTTCCTATACTGAGTCTAAAAGAAAGACTCGAGCATTTAGAGAGGCGAAGTTCAATGAATGATGTATCTAAGACAAAGAAGAAGGTGATGGGTTCAGTGAAATGTGGCAATAGACTCACTGAACCCCATACGATCTCCCTGAAGAAGCAAGCATCCTCAAAGACTAAAGTAAAGGCGGGATAACTTGAATTGTGATAAGATGTTGTACATCATACAATTAGATTGACTTACCCTTTTGGGATAGATAGGGTACTGACAGTGAAAAAGGACTTATGTCCTAATACTTTGAATAGGCTAAGACAAGATTGTACACTGTACCAATAAGACAAGATTGCACATGGGCAATTCTTGTCTCGTATCTACCCTTTTCTTCTATAAATAGGATGGTTGTAAAAGGAGAGAAACAAGTTTGTGCACTAAATGATTTAGACATTCACAAACAATGTTCTCTCTTCCAAATACGATCAAACACTTGAGTTCTAAACTCTTGTGAATAGAATCGTCAAGCTTAGCAATCGTTAGGATTGGACTAGCTTGTTAGTGAGGAGATCACCAAACACACATTGTCTATTCAATCCCTATTGTAGCTTCGTATACAATAGGGTATAATGATTTGATAAATTTAAGAGTTAAACGTTGAAAACCTTTTGTGTTATTTACTTTACATTGTCTTGTGTTTATTACATTACTTTACCATGAGTTAGGTCTATACTTAGTATTCATAAGTATAGCACTAATTACAAAGGACCAACAGTAGACTATAATGAGAGAATAATGGGGATACTAATATGCCGTATTTTTTTTTGGTAAAAAATAAAAGCATAAGATATTAGTATATATAGGTTTAGTTGTGAGACAATAGTATGAACTAAGACCAAAGAAATGTCTTGTTATCTCATTTACATTTCAAACGTTCATCTTTTGAGTTATGTTTTTGACAAAAGAAATGAAACAACCATAATACATATAAGTTGTCATGGAAAGAAAATCAGTTATATTTATAACGTATTCTTATGTGTGCATGACTCCATTTGGCTCATTATATCTCATTGAGATTTTGAGGCAAAAAATCATACGTGTAAAAAATAATGAATTTATCTTCTCATTTTATTTAACACTTATTAGTTTAGTTTATAACGTCTAACGATCAAGCTAAAACTGTTAAATATATTTTGTGAAACAAATTATATATTTAATAAATATAAACAAGTTACATATATTAAATATATAATAAACGTACTCTTTGTTTTTAAGTGTGTGCCCCCGATAAGCTCACTCACTTTCGATGGCTAAGTGATCGCATATCCCGACAGCTCCCACTTGTGAGAGTTTAGAACATACACGTCCACAATAAAATATCTAGCAACACTTTATTGTAACGGAAAATGATTGAGTTATAGTTTCAAGAAAAATATCTCAAAATTATAAATGGTACATGATCACGTGACTTGCTAATAATCATTTCTTTGTTACTAGTACCGTTAATCTATGGATATGGATCCTAACTCATTCCATATAGTTTAACTTTTAGTTTCTCGTTATAGAAGTTAATTCAGGTATACTAAAAGTAACCAAGTATCATCTTGATTTACTCTTTGGGTGCGGCGACACAATTACCTGATTAATTCTAGAGAGGGCCCAGTGGTATTAAGCTGTACTATATCAAGTGGAGGGACAAATTCTATTTTGACTGCAAGTTGTTGAGTCTACTAGATGTAGATCTTGCAGCATGTCAGGAATGGTGAATGACTTCTGTAATCACAAGTCAATCCACAGAGAGACTCTATACACAATATGAATGCAAAATACAAATATAATAAAGAAGAACAGAATAACTATAAAGACTTGATCCTTTCTAAGGATTTCTAATATTGATAATGACTAGAACTATGTTTGATGAAGGTGTCTTTAACCCTTCTGCCTAAGGTTCCTTTTATACTACAAGGAAACCCTAATATAGCATTAAACAAAACGTGTAAAACTGATATGCATATCCTTTCCTAACATATCTCATGCATATCCTAACAGAATAATAAACAAATAATAAAGTTTGACTTTGACCAGGACCAGGAGCACGACTTGCTCCTACTACTACTAGGACCAGGAGGAACTACATACCTCCTAGTCTACCTATTACATTTAACTATACCAATGGTCCTAACAATCCTCCCCTAAACTTGAATTTGACCTATTGAGTTCAAGTTTCTTGGAAAACGTGCAAGAACGCCCGAGGATTGAATCATCAAAACTAATAGCAGCATCAGCAAGATAAGAGTCAGAAGAACCGCCGCAACATGAAACACTAGAAGCTTCTACAAAGCTTGGAACAAATCAGCATCGTGTTGAATCTTGTCAGCAACATGAGCAGATTTGATGAGCCTTTACCAAGTAGTTGCTCGCTCTTGGGCTAGCCAGTCTTTCTGGTGGAATAAGCATCACCCTGGGAGACTAGAACCCAACCCAACTCTTAGAACGTGAATCAATGGTGAGTGGGAGTACCCTGATGATTTTAGGCAAATCATCACAGCCGTCAACGGATTTGATATGTCTTTACCAGAATCCGTACCCCTCTGGACTCGCCAACTCTTAGCAATGAAGCATCGGTGAGTTGAAAACCCTATAGCTTTAAGCAAGCTATTACAGCTATCAACGGATTTGATAAAATCTTTACCAAGAGCCGTACCCCCTTGGATTAGCCACTTTTCAGTCGAGGACCATAGAAAGTGAAAACCATCTAGTTTTGGGTAACCTGGCAACCATCAACGGATTTGAGAATCGCACCAGGAGCCGTACCCTCAAGGTGAATCAACTCTTTCTTCTCGATTAGACATGGTGAGTTGAGGACCATTTGTTGTGAGGACCAAGTCCAACACCAGATGAAACCAGTAACCAGCACAAGGACAATTCAGCAACCAGAACCCATAGTGTGAAACAGCAAATGATATTTTATTCACAAGTGTAAAATCCATGATGTGTTAAAGTATAAGCAGATATTATATAAAAAGTATTTATTTTTTTTTAACTATAAAGAATGAAATTCACCAATCACTTTACATATTGGTGAAAAGAATGATAATATGAACAAATAAACAAAAACACAAAACATAAACACTTACAAACCAACCAAATCAAAGACCAGAAGCAGCCTTCTTATCTGCTTTCAAACGAGCCTGGATCCCTTCCACCAACGCAGTTAGAGGACTCATTCCCCGAGGGAGCATTTGAAATCTGCAAGTGACTGGCCAACATAGCCTCCATTGAAGCAATCGTCAAAGGATAATCCACGTCTGTGAGCATGAAAACCATATGACCAGATTCCAACTCCAACATATGCACACCACATCCCGCATACAACTTCCATCGCTGAATAACCCATTGCATCTGATCCTTCCATATACCAGAAACAGGAGCATGAGGAGGTGCATCAAGCATCATCTTAAGATCAGCCCATACTCGCAGTCCAGGTCAGGAAGACACAGCCATGGGATCAAAAGGCATGGCAGAATCCACAAACCCATATAAAGCCAAAAGATCCTTGCGATCAGCCCAAGACAAAATACCCTGCAGACCCGAAGCTAACCGCACAGACCCATCACTAAGAGTAATTCGATGAGATACTAGACCAGGAAGAGTCGTGGAACGCTCAACCGTCCAACCAGTAATATGTCCATTTCCCAAAGGCAAATCAGAATCACTGTCAGAAGCTGCATCAATCAAATTTTCAGGATCACGCTTCTCATAAGGGGCCGTCTTGCCACGTCTAACACGGCGAGTCGATTTCTGGCGAAGCGAACGTCGAGGTGTGGAATCACTAGGAGAGGGTTCAACCTTTACCTTTACCTCAGCAGCAGCAGTGGGAGCAGGAGAAGTAGACTCATTAGTTTGCCCACCCAAGGGATCAATAGGAGCTGCACGAGAAGAAGGAATAGGTTGAGGACCAGGAACTGGTGGTGATGGTGATGCCATATCAGGTGTCGCAGTTGTGGTGGTGGTAGCATGTGTGGTGGTGGTAGCAGGACCTGAAGAAGAACCCAAAGGAGCAACCAAAGGAGAAGTGGTGGTACCAACTGAAGTAGCAACAAAAACCGATGGAATAGCAGCAGAACCAGGAGTAGGATCAGATGTAGGACCAGTAGTAACAGCAGGCGAAGAAGTGGTCACCACACGTGGAGAAGGACGGTAGATAAATCGTTCCGTAATAGGTTGACTCTGATGCTTGACCATACGTTCATAGAGCGCCTTGAGCTCATCAAAAGACAAAGCCCGAACCTTGTCCCACTTCCAACCAGCTTGGAAATAAGCAGCCGATTGATACTTCACATATCGCTGCATCTGCTTTTGCTCCTCAGTTCTCGATAAAGGTCTATTCTTACGCTTTTCACGAAGCTGTGCAGCAAGTGCCAACTGATGCTTGCGCATCAACACCATAGCTCTAGGAATACAATTATGCTCATCCACATCTGCACCTAAAAGATCAGTGAACTGGGCATAATCCCTGGTAAGAATAGTCAACACCTGCATCCAATCATTATCATTCCAATGCATTGCATCATGCTGGACTTGTTCACGTCTCTGCTGTTGAAGCGCTTCCTCCGCAGCCCGATCAGCTTCATCAATCTCGGCTTGCATCCGTTGAGCAGCCTCCTTACCTAGCCTATCCTCCTCAAGCTGTCTTCGTGTACGCTTGCGAGGTGGTGAGGGAGCATCAGTCATTGGGGCCTTCCCCTTTGGATCATGGGATGGACCAGCATGGAAACCAGCAGCAGGACCAGAAGCACCAGCAGGAGAAGGAACACTGGAGGATGTCGGAGGAACCGGCAAATCATCATACAATTAATCAGCAAAGGCAGCCTTTGCCAACAATATCAAACCATCCTCAACACGCTCCTTAACCTCCTCATCAGAATCAGAGTGGATCACATGCTTCTTTCGTCGTCTTTGCTGAGTCTCCAAAGCTTTGATGCGATCAGCCAAAGGAAGAACAAACTCCCTAGTAAGTTTCCGGTGTTGATTCAAATCAGCTTCCAAGGAAAGAATCCGCCCATGATACCTGTGCATAAGATCAAGTAACGACATAAGTGTAATAGGCTCCTTCGCCTGCCCACCAATAGGACTTGGGCCAGGGAAGGCGTCATTGGAGCCCGAAGCTACAGATGGGTCAACATTAGGAGTACTAGCACCAAAAGGCTTATCAGAAAAGTGTGGAGCATGACTAGGAGGTGGAGTCTCCACAAATGGAGACTTATGTGGTACTGAAGAAGGACCAGCCTTGGAAGGGGATGGTCTGTCAACCACCACCTCCTCAACCAGCTCCTCCTCAACCACATGAGAAGCACCACCAGTAGGAGCCTCCTCATCCATAGGGTCATCATCAATTTCAACAACATCAGGAGGACCCTGAGCCAGCCCCAACATGGCCTCAGTAAGGGGCCTCCACTCCCCGGTAAACCCATGGACCATATTATAATACACTTTTACAGTAAGCTTAGACGGCACATGCTCAGTCCTATCACGAGGAATGCAAACCAGTATTTGTTGTAAAAACCTAGGATACATAAGAAACTTCTTCCTAGAACCAGCATTAGATAGATTACTAACCATCCCCTCAAACAAATAACGAGAGAAATTAAAAACTCTACCCTGAGCTAAGCAAATGAGACCAGTAGCCAAAGAGTAGGGAAAGCATCCCAACTCCTAGAGTTGGGACTTAAACAATGAATCAGAAAATGCACCAAAAGCTTCCACTGGGGGGAAAACCTATTCTTCTGGAAGTTAAACTTCCCCACATGATTGTACCCTATAGCAGCCATCCCCTCCAATACCTCCGAATTGGGGATGGACTCAACACCACCCTCATCTTGAAGATGAAGCGAAGATCGAATAGAAGCCTCAAACACCACGTATGAACGTCCATCTATGGTAGCATGGAGTTCACGTGGACGACCAACCACAACCACAAGACGAGCAGATGCCCAAAACTGACGAATGACACTATCATAAATAGTGGGACAAACAGTAAACGCATACCATAGGTTCGAAGCCTCAATGAAGTCCAGAATGTCAGTAAAATCATCACGATGTGGACCATCTCCTAGATAAGCAATCTTGTTGTGAGCAGGTTGATATACCAGAGCAGCCATGGATCTTGATTGATTGAATGGAAGATGATTTTGGTTAGGGTTGAGAGAGTAGGATCGGTTTTGTGTGTGTTATGAGTGGAATGAATGAGTCAAGGGGGTTTATTTGACCATAAATAAGGAAGGGAGTAACTATTCATTGACCCCTATTAATGGGGGGTTGCCTTTTCAAATTAGACAATTATGACATAGTAACCACTTGCCCCTTTTAACATAATTTCCAAATTCTAATTTACCAAAGTTAAATAAGAGTGTAAATACCAGAATTGGAAGCGTTGACTAAAAGTCAAAGCGCACAAAGGTCAGTACTAGAAGCAAAATATGGTAAACAAAAGTCAATAAGAATGAACAGTGTCCCAGACCAGTATCAGAAGCCAATCATTACTTGACAAAGAAGGAATTTGAACCACCAGAAGCCAATCAATAATGACTAGAAGCTAACCAATGAGGACCAGAAGCCAGTCATGAAAGAATATAACCACGAGAAGTGAGCAAAATCCTCCACCAGGAGTAACACACACCACCAGAACCAAAGCAATATGTTGTTTAAAATCTACAAATATGTTAGTCTGTGCAAAGTAATATGTACACGAAGCCTCTCCTTAGGCTTGGCCTCCCCACAATCCTAGACCTCAAGGATTGACCATCCCAATGTGAACCACTAAGTGGTTGAACCGAGGACCATCAAATGCTTTTGTCAGCAAATCAGCAACATTGTCATCCGTATGAACTTTAAGAACCTGTATCAATTTCTTCTCATTGGCATCCCGTATAAAATGGTGCCTAATTTCAATGTGCTTTGTTCGCTGATGAAAAACAGGATTCTTCACAATGCAGATAGTTCTTTGATTGTCAATGAAAATTTTGGTGTTCATAAAATTGAACCCATAATCCAACATCTGATTTTGGATCCACAATACTTGTCCACAACAGCTAGCAGCAGCAACATATTCATCTTCTGTTGAAGAAGTAGCTACTATCGTCTGTTTCTTGCATTGCCATGAAATAAGTCGACGACCCAAAATTGACAACCACCAGTAGTAGACTTTCTGTCATTATTAGCACCTGCATAGTCACTATCACTATATGCTTCTAGAACAAAAGGTGATTCTCTAGGATACCATAAGCCCAGTTTAGGTTGAGCCTTGATATACTTGAAAATCTTCTTCACTGCATTCAAGTTCGAAACCGTTGGAGTCACCTGGTGTCTAGAACAAGCACTTACTGCAAACATGATATCTGGACGTGATGCAGTCAAATACATGAGGGAGCCAATCATAGACCTGTACATGTGAACATTGGCCGGGGGGTCAGGCTCATTCTTGAGTTTGACTTTAGCAACTTCATAAGGAGTTGCTGCTGGTCTAAGAGGATCCATGTCAAACTTCTAAAGGATCTCATGAACATATTTATCTTGACTGATGAAGATCCCATCCGACTGTTGCTTGACTTGAAGACCAAGGAAGAAAGAAAGCTCTCCCATTGCACTCATCTGAAATTCGCCTTTCATCAAGTGTTCAAACTCATCACACCATTCCTTCCTAGTAGAACCAAAGATAATGTCGTCCACATAAACCTGAACAAGGATAATGTCCTTGGTATTCCTCCGAAGAAATAGTGTTTTGTCAATAGTACCTCTTCTATAGCCATTCTTTAACAAGAAAGTTGAAAGACGCTCATACCAAGCTCTAGGAGCCTGATGTAAACCATAAAGAGCCTTGACCACCTTGTAAACTTTCTTGGGATGAAGTAGATCTACAAAGCCCTTAGGTTGAGTGACATACACCTCCTCATCAATTTTGCCATAGAGAAATGCACTCTTGACATCCATCTGAAACACCATAAAGCCCACATAAGAAGCAAAAGCAAAAAACAGACGAATGGCCTCAATCCTTGCAACTGGAGCAAAAACTTCAGTGTAGTCAATGCCCTCAATTTGAGTGTGGCCCTGTGCAACAAGCCTAGCTTTATTCCTCACGACAATTCCCCGTGCATCCTTCTTGTTCTTGAGAATCCATTTGGTATTGATTGCTGTATTTCCATCTGGTAAGTTAACCAGAACCCAAACATTCTGAAACAAGAATTGCTGCATTTCCTCCTCCATAGCCTCCACACAACTTTGATCCTCAAGAGCATGAGAGACTGACCTAGGTTCCACCTGTGAAAGAAAACAAGCAAACAAACAGTGTTGAAAGTCCGTATGATTATTACGCCTTTGATCTTCAATATAGCTCACAAGAGCATGATGATCAGACGAGGCCGTCTTCTGCATTCTGCGTGTCTTGACAGTAGAACCAGGATCTCCAATGATTTGGGTGGTAGGGTGATCTTTGTGTGATTGCAAGACTGGATTGGAAGCTACCTCCACTTCTGGTGCCAAGTTATTGAGATCACCAACAAAGTCAGCATCATATGAAGCAGTGTTGAAAATCCCATCTACTGGTTGTTTATGAATATCATCCAGTTTGGTAGAAGACTTCTTTTGATTGTTCCCCAAATCAGAAGGACTGGAGAAACGAGTATTGGAAGCAGACTCACTAGCTGGAGTACCAGTAGGTGAAAAGCTAGCACTAGGAGCAGAAGCTGGGGTACCAGGAGCAGCTTTTTCAGTAGGCGTATCCAAGGAAAACTCAAAACCACCTTGAGCAGCTGCTGTAGTAGCTTCTTGTTGTTGTTTGAGTAGAGTGTCAAGAGCGACTTGGGAATCCAGTACATCCAATGGAGTTGCATCACTAGGAGGAGTAGGAGAGACTGTGGTGGAGTAGGATGGAACCACAAAAATGTCATCCTCGTCATCTGAATCAGAAAGACTAGAAGGAACACCAGTACTAGAAGTTGCAAACACTTGTGGACCTGCATCATGGTTAGTTTTGAAACGAAAATATCCTAACGAATCACTAAGATAATCAAGATCAAAATACCATTCAGGATCCTTGCCTTGGATGTTTGACTTCTCTTCAAAATACATGAGATTTATAGTTTCAATGATCCGCTTGGCTTGAAGATTGTAGACACGATAAGCCCGAGAGTGAGCTGAATATCCCACAATGTATCCTTCATCTGCCTTGCCATCAAACTTCCCCAAATAGTCACTAGTATTCAGAATGGTTACTGGACACCCAAAAGGCTTCAAATGAGCAATATTTGGAACTTTGCCCGTTAGAAGCTCATAAGGAGTCTTCTTGTGAGGATTGGTAATAGAAACCCTATTCAAAACATAACTTGAAGTATTAACAGCTTCTGTCCAGAACATGGTTGGAAGCTTGGAATCGGCAAGCATTGTTCTTGCTGCTTCTATTAGTGTCCTGTTCTTTCTTTCTGCCATGCCATTCTGTTGAGGAGTCCTTGCTGCACTATAATCTCTTTTGATGCCCTTAGCATTACAAAGTGCTATGAGGTCTTTATTTTTGAACTTGGTTCCATTGTCGCAACGAATACCTTTAAGCTTCTTGGTCAACTGGTTCTCTATAAGGGTAAGAAAATCTCTAAGAATTGAGTAGGTCTCACTCTTGGCAGCCATGAAGAACACCCACGTAAACCTGCTATATCTATCAGTTACCACCAGACAGAATTGTTTGTGGTCAATGCTCCTAATGGAAGTAGGACCAAATAAATCCATGTGTAGTAGTTGCAATGGTTCAGTAATAAGACTAAGAGTAGTAATGGCCTTGAAGGATGCTTTGTGTTGTTTGCCTTTGCAGCAAGCAATACAGACTATATCATTTCTAAACGACTTGGGAGGTAAACCAGAGACCAGATTCAGATTTGCAAGTTTGTGAATGGTCTTGAAGTTCACATGCCCCATCCTTCTATGCCATTGAGTGGCTTCATCTTCTGAGGCTTTAGCAACCAGACATGCTAGTTGACCAGTAGGGTTGACTTCATTCAGCTTGATGCTATATAGATTGTGTCTTCTAGGGATTCTGAGCAGAACCTGTGAGTCATCCGGAAGCTGAAAGTCTTTGGAAAGCACAAGTGCATCAGTATCCGTGAAGAGAACAAACTGCTTCTTGTCACAAATCTGAGAGACAGATATCAAGTTGAAGTGTTGAAGTGCTTCCACATAGTAGACCTGCTCAAAATTTAGATTAGGCGTCTTAATCGTTCCTTTGCCAGTGATCCTGCCTTCTCCTCCACCAAAATAGACCTTGCCGCCTTGAAATGGTACAAAGTTAGAGAGAAGACTTTTATTTCCTGTCATGCTCCTGGAGCAACCACTATCAACAATGCCTAAACTAGGATCTTGGTATGGAGTAACCTACAACAACAAGATAATAAAAATGCAAAAGTTAGTGTCTTAAGGGGACCCAAACCTTTTCAGGTTTGAGCCTGCCTTGTGGATCTTTAGTAGAGAGCCAAGAAGATTGATGAGATCCACCGTTGTTCCTTGGTTGCCTATGCATCATATGGGTATTATTGTTTGACCAAGAACAACCTGCTGAGGGCTTAACAGCAGTTCCCAGACTTCCCAAACCAAAATACATGTGGTCTAAATTATGTGGATAAATTGGATTAAAATATTGAAGATAGTTACTAGTGTTTCTATTTGTTGTTAATCCAATGTTTCTCCAATGATCAGAAGTTAATGGAGAGGACATTCTAGAAGAAGAAAACGATTGAGCACTAGGATTGAGTCTTCTAGAAGTATATGGGGCAGCTCCTGGTGGACCAGGAGCAGGAAATGCATGATTAACAGAAGCATGTGTGTCATAAAAATCACAATCTTTAATTAAATGAAATGCACTTCCACAAACAAAACATGTTTTAATAGACCTTTTATTAGAATGATATTATTTCATACTGCCAACATTATTACACACAATTCTAGGAGAAACATTCTTCCTAGGACTCAATAAACTAGGACCAGACACACTTGACTGAACAGCAACTCTTTCTTCACACACCCTAGCACTAGTAGCAGCATGATCATTCGACTTGGAACTCGTAGGTCTTGACCCTTCACTTGAACCACTTGATGCAGAGTCACTGGCTTTGTCACTAAAAGTACACGAGACAAAGTCATTAGAATTAGTAGAACTTTTTGGGGACTCATGCATCTGTGATCCATCCAAGTCATTATGCCACGAAGTGGGCATAAAAGTTCCAGTAAGAGGGGGAGGGATAGCATGCATTTCTGCTGCTAGTTTAAACCTATTGTAACTAGGTTTTCCCTCTTCCTCTTTGTCGGCATCAAAGACACTCGAAAAGGATAAATCAAACACATCTTCTGAATCAATATACTTATCAAATCCTAACCCTCCTTTAGTCATACCAGACATACTGCTATCAATTAACTTTGAAAGATTTTTAGGTGCCTTTTGCCATTTTTCAAATCTCAACATTATAGCATCTAATTTTTCTTGCATCTCCTGTTTTTCTTTGATACTGGCATCTTTTACCTTTTCTGTATATTTAAGCATATTAGTTGTGTTTTCTAAATCGATGCTCAGTATCCTAATTTTATCCTCATACTCTCGTTAAGTATCTTGAAGCCACCTCTTTTGTTGTTCCAATGTGTTTAAGGAAGCCTTATAGGCTTGAACCTCTAAAAAATATTTATCATTTTGATCATTTACTTCATTAAATTGGGACAACAATTCTGAGTATTTATCATGACAACCAAGAGGACAATGTTGTACCTGAGGTGAGATGCCCATAAGAGCAAACTCGTCCGCTTCTTCTGCATCAGATAGATTCCCAGCAATCATTGCAAACACGTCAGTCGAGGATTCAGCTGATTCCAGAGTGGAAGCCTGATGATCATTCCAGTTGACCATAGAGTCAACAGATACCAGTGCATTCTTGTCATCTTTTACCTCCTGAACCTTAAAAGCTGAGTACCTGCTCTTCTCCTGGTCATTCTTGCTAGGGCATTCCCTTGCAAAGTGACCTTGTTGCTGGCAGTTATAGCATCGAACCTTGCTTCTGTCGAATCTTGCTGGCTCCCGTGGGTTGTAATTGAATTTTCGACCTACTTTCTTCTCAAACTTGTGAACCTTAAGAGTGAGCATGGCCATCTGCCATTTAAGATCCATTTCATCCAGGTCAAGTTTATCGACCTGTTTGAAGTCATCAAAAGCAAGTTGTTGTTGAGCATCAACATCAGCCACAAAAGAATGAAGAATGGCTTCTACCATACTACCAGACTTGGCAGTAGGATCAGGAGCAGAAGTATGCTGAAAAGTATGTTGAGAGGACACAGTATTGCTTGGGCTACTAGCATATGACATGGGACTGGATGCCATAGAACTCACAAAGGCAGAATTAGCAGGAGTGGGAAAAGAGTCACTTGTATATCCTCTCACATGAGGTTCAAAAGTTATGAGCTTATGAAATAAATCATCAAAGTTGAGATAGTCAAGCCCACCTTTGGCTTTGAGAGAGATCACCACCTGATTCCATGAGTAGGGTAAGGCTTTAAGAAACCTTGCATTAATATCACCATCGTCAGGCTTTGAACGAAGTTGATTCAATTGGCTCAATATCTTCTGAAACCTGTCATACCCTTGATGTAAACCTTCAGTTTCTGAGATTTTGAATTCTGTGAATTCATCTCTCAGCATGGATCTTCGCATTTTCTTGGATTCCTCATTCCCACCAAACCTTGCTTAATACCATTCCAGATCTCTCTGGCATCATCCAAATGGTAGAAGTCACCCATGTGATCATCAGGAAGAGATTGAAGCAAAATTGTTTTTGCTTTGACCTCCTTCTGAAGTGCTATGATTTCTTCATGAGATTTAAGGTCAAGAAGAGTAATATTACCATTCTTGTCTCTTCCAGTTAGCTTCCTGCTGTTCCCATTCAGAATAATCATCCAAAGGTCTTGATCAGTATTGGTGATCCACCATTCCATCTTCATTGCCCAACTATCATATTCATCCTTTTTCAGAAGAGGGAATTTACCATTCGTGTTGGAAACCGTAGCAACGATCTGCTGAGGTTGCACAATTTTAGGAGTGATGTCTTCTCCTGTTTGAGTAGAAGTTGAGGCAGACATGATAAAACAAAAATGTCAGTAATAAGAAAACTTGATTCTTCTTGTATAGAGACCCTCCCAGGCTCTGATACCACTTGTTGAGTCTACTAGATGTAGATTTTGCAGCCTGTCGGGAACGGTGAATGACTTCTATAATCACAAGTCAATCCACAGAGAGACTCTATACACAATATGAATGCAGAATACAAATATAATAAAGAAGAACAGAATAACTATAAAGACTTGATCCTTTCTAAGGATTTCTAATATTGATAATGGCTAGAACTATGTTTGATGAAGGTGTCTTTAACCCTTCTGCCTAAGGTTCCTTTTATACTACAAGGAAACCCTAATACAGCATTAAACAAAACGTGTAAAACTGATATGCATATCCTTTCCTAACATATCTCATGCATATCCTAACAGAATAATAAACAAATAATAAAGTTTGACTTTGACCAGGACCAGAAGCACGACTTGCTCCTACTACTACTAGGACCAGGAGGAACTACATACCTCCTAGTCTACCTATTACATTTAACTATACCAATGGTCCTAACACAAGTATTTGTAGATCTCTGCTTCACAACACCTACAACTATTACGAGAAAGCGGTTAACTTATAATCGAGAAGTGATATTCAGACATGAACAAAATAGTTTGCATCTCAAATCTACGGATGACTTAATCACCATTTTCGAAATCTTACTCATGACAAGGATCCAAAAGTAACGATTTGAAAGTTCGGGGTGTCTAATATGCATCCCGTATGAATAACACATGAGTTTGGTGGGAACCATCCATTTATTCACAAAATATAACCAACACTCAAATTTGTCTTAATGTAGACAATATTCCCATATTGCTAACCAAAAATGGACATATTTAGAATAATCAAATATTCAAGGATTTAAACATACAAATATAGGACAACAATAATTATATGAATGAATGACAAATACCAAGTATCTTTATTCATCAGAAAATAATAACTGTCTTACCATTTCAATTATCCAAATACTAAAATAGATATGCATGAAT
Organism: Glebionis coronaria; assembly: GCA_025667525.1. Taxonomy (NCBI): domain Eukaryota; kingdom Viridiplantae; phylum Streptophyta; class Magnoliopsida; order Asterales; family Asteraceae; genus Glebionis; species Glebionis coronaria. The sequence continues at coordinate 458,529,278 of CM046881.1, read as the reverse complement.
CTAATTTAGCAAGTTGAAGTCCAATGTTTCTAACATTCTCTACTTTACTTAACAAGAAAGCTAAATAGTCATCTAAGTAAACTTTATGAATACTTGTTTCAAATTTCACAAACTGTGAAAGATTTGAAAAATAAGATGAGTGTCTTATTCTACATGATCATACTATTGCAAGTGTCATAGTATGAGTATATCATCATACCTTGTACAAGATATTTAAAAACAACGATATACTGACAGTCATCTTTATAGTTTCTAAAATGTAAAGTATTCTTTTTACTTGATGTGTAATGTAACAATGCTCTTTGTTGAGCATATCTAGTTAGCATATTTATCATAAATGATAACATCTCTCTTTACTAGATTGATTATCCTCTAGCATTTGTGCACACATACAACACTATGCTTTATAATTCATAAACATTTATCTTTACAACAATCTAAATACTCTCAAATAGATATTTTTGTTGTCATCTCACTTTGCTCTTGTGCGAAAGTGACAACAAGTCATATACACAATATAATGTATACATAATGAATCCTTAGTTAAAAATATAAGGTTTTCATTCATGTAATAAATTATGTCTAAGTGGAATACATCATTCAAGACTTGCTCCAATGATTTATTGCATTGTGTTGGACTTAACTACCGCATATGTTTTTTCTAATAAACATTTATTCCAAAGCTATTAGTTTTATTTCATAAATTCTCGAATGAAGTTTCATTCCATTCTTAAGGATTATCATGTAGCTTAGATGGAATTATATCTTCAATATGTTATACATCATATGAATTTTAAGGAAAAACATAGTGCTCCACTTAATGTCAAGTGTACTCAAAACTCATCTACATTTAATCAAAATCATATTGTAATTAAGATATAGATCTAGCTTTAAGATGCATGATTTTGATATATACTTGGATTATTTATCTTGTATACTCAATAAATATTTTATAGACTTATAAACCTTTTGATTATATACCATCCTTGCTAAAGGTAATCATAAAGGAGAACTATAAAGCTTAATTATCATATTCCATATCTATGGAAACATGTATGATAATTAATTATCTTTATTTAATCAATGCGTGTAGGGCAGAATGATTCAATCATAGTCAAATGTTTTGATTATAATTAAAAACTTCCTATTAAGAGTCATGCATTAATTATGTATACCATTTTGTCCTTGTGTCTCTTTCTTCAAGGGAAACTCATTCAATCCTCATAGGTTTATAATTAGGTGAAAATATCAATCAAATTTAAATGATTGATTTTCCCTTTAAGGACTGTATCTTTACATTCATAGTTCTAAGAGATTTATTAGATTCAAGATATGATAATTTATCTTAGCAGTTAGTGGATTACAAATATCTCATAACTTGTATTCCTCAGCATTAATATTAACATATCAATCAAGTGATGAGGCATCTTTGCAGATTATGAATGAGAGTAAAATTTACTTTAGTTTGACATTTTCATGCTAAACCAAAACATGACATCAACAAGTGGATTTAGAAGGCTATGTATTTTGCTCTTGAATATCTTCAAGATTTGTAGATGCTCCCACTTACTTTTGTAAATAGAGATAATTCTCTAAATACTAAGTTTTTAAGCAACAATAAATTGTTCTAAATAGAGAGACTACAACAACACATTTTAAATTCTTATTTCAAATTTGTTAATAGTATCCTTTATAAGATATTAAAAAAGTAAAAAACTTTTAATCAAGACACATTAAGATTCCTCCCAAGAACCCTAGTTAGGGTTTGAAGTATAAACCCTAATTCTTGCATCACCTTTTAACCAATAACCTTAAAAAAAGGTTTGTGTTACGTCAAGGTAGGAGGAACACCAAAACTACAATCGCCAAGCACGGAAGTGTAGGAAAATCGAAAAACCCAAAACGTTTTAGGATATATTGGTTTAAGTGGAACAACATAAAATCCCTTATGGCTTAGGGTTTTTAGTTGTGGGTTGTCTTGAATACCTTCTAGGTTTGAACTATATTGAGTGTATCAATGACACACGCAAATTTCTAACCTTGATAGATCATGGAGGTAGAATAATTAAAGTTATCATGAATCAAACTATATGAATATAGTTTGTTTCAACTCTTTTGACATACCTTAACAATTTGGTATTCTATGAATATTGGAATTGTGAGACTACATCAGAATTCCACAGATAACTTAATTCTCATTGGATCAAATAATTGTCAAATAGGTCATGCCAAATCACAAAACAGTATTTTAAATCCATGTACATGGTATAATATATATTCCTTAAATAATACATGAACCATGTGTTTACAAGAAGACAAAGTATTTTAAGAATTATATGTTCATGTATTTACATGAAAACAGACCATATCAAATATATATTATAAGTCTTTGAATAATTCAAAGATCTTATGTTTATGTGTTAACAAGAAGACATAACTATTTTACTACATACCTTATGTTATAGGTCAGTGAGTAATTCAAGGACTTTATAATTATGTGTTATCAAGAAAACATAATCATACTAACTTAAGTAATCATGAACTCAAACTCTTGAATTCAATAGTAATTTCAAGTTAATTTTTATACTTCAAAATTATGATTATTATATCTTAACCATAATTTTATTTACTAAACATGTAGTAAAAATGTTAAAGTACCTTTTCACTATATCATAACAGTTGAATGTAGTAGGGCAACAAACATCTTGTGTGTTCAAGTCCTAGTAGAACTATTAGTTTTCTTACCTTGAGGGCAAGTGAAACCAATTATATGTTGTTCCTTGCACACACTCCGAGATTTCTCCCACTTGTGTGAGGCACAACATCATATTATGAAGACAAACAACACAACATTTTGATTGTGTAAATAATATGATTATGTCATAGATATTACAAGTAGATTTAGAACCATAACATTTAATAAGGAATTGTGGATTTTTACTCTATAGATAACGTTTCAGAAAGCGACATTAGAAGGGAGCGTGTTATCATATAAAATAAAATGCAAATTTCCTTTAAGCAATGGTCGTTTATATTTAGAAGGTAATAAAATATTTCAAAGCAAGTTTGAAAGAATATGGGTGACTAAATAAAATAGATGGTTGTAGCTCCCACTGAAATGACAATATTACATGAATAATATTTCAGTAATAAAACGCAATGCTCCCACTGGATTTGTCAACATTGTGAATGTTACATCACCGGTAGAAATAAAATAGCAATTTATTGACTTCCTTATCTCTGAAAAATGCCTATTAGTAGAAAAGTACTTAGGTATTTGAACGAAGTATGTGAATTCTACTTACGTAAATGTAGGACTAGCCATTGATGCTTTCAGTTAACTTGAGTATTTAGCATGCAATTCCTCCTTTATCGTCTTTATAGCCACAAGGGTATTTAGCACTTTAAGGAATAACAAGAGTCCAAGAAGATACCTAGCGAAGTGGTAGTAAATTCATTACTATTTGCGGTTCAAACTCATACATTGTGACAAGTGCAAGATGTCATTTATTTTGTAGCTATAGATAAAAGTACTCTACATACACAAAATATTTTATCTTTTAAAGATTTTAGAACTGGATTAGGATAATGAAATATTAAAAGTGAGTTTAAATCCAATCGATAATGATTCCATTCCTGACTTATTCTTGTCAACTAATGAGAAGAGATAGGAGTAAGTCTCACTCTTCTTACTAGGAAAAGAGACTATGTTTGTATTCTATAAGAAAACAACTTTAGTTTACGAATTATGTTGCAACAGCACAATTAATCGGAACATAGGAAGTTCAATTTAGTATTTTCGATAATTAAATTCTTAATAGAATTAACTACCCAATTAATTACTAATAAGACTAAGATCCTACTTATCCTCCCACTCAATATTAGAAAGTCTAACCAAACTAATAATAAGTAGGGCAAGAGGTAAGCGTCGAGCGTTAATTGCATTACAAGTGCAACTCTTAGAATTTCTGAGACGATTCATGAAGTTTATTGTTGTAGAGTGTTTGAATGGGATGTACTCACAACTCTTATGAGTACCAATGGACATCTCAAGCAAACTTGTTCTAAAAATAATAAGGTCATGAGTATGTTTCATCTCATCTTATGCCTCGTGTTCTGAATCTGACCGAGAACTCAAAATAAGTCGTACCAATGTAAAGCATGCAAAAATTGACATAGATCCGACCTATGACAAAATTCGCCTTGGGTATAGAATTCACCCTAAGTCTGACCAGATGATGAACAAGTGCTTTTACATTAGATGGCATAGACTTAAAGATTATATAGGCATCACATAAGTTTTGAAAACAAATTACAAAAGCGTGTAAAAAGATGCATGCAATCATCTTTTTAGCACAAGTTAAGAAGAACTTTTTGTTAACTTAAGTTCAGGCGCGTTTACCACGGGAAAAGATTAAAGAAAAATCAAACCCTATATCCTACTCTTCATGCGCCCGAAGGCACAAGTGCTTGGGATAATTATCAAATAGATGCCAAAACATCTATGTGACATGGGAAAAGATTAAAGATCCTTCAAACCCTAGATAGCTTGACTAAAACACGTAGTGTAGTTGCAAGTCCATCATTAGTAAATCACAAAAACATGTTGTTTTTTTAAGTATTACAAGGTAATCAATTTTGCAAATCACGTCGTTGAGAGGATGGTTTATAAGCCATCATTACAGTATGTAAGCCCAACTCGAGTGACAATATGATTTCACAAAACAATTAGCTTATAATAAAACCAAGTTTCATAGAACTTATGTCCATATTATTTTTTGTTCAAAAAGCGAGTTTTAACAAATAACACATAGCTGATTCGCAAGGAAAATAAGTGTAATTAATACGACATAGTTTAAAAGCTAGTTTTAATATAAGTATAGATCTGTTTTTATGATTACTAGAATCTTGTATTATTAAGTTTTGCAATTAATAATGGAAAATAAATAAACACATAAAAATAGAGAGAAAATAGGTTAAAGGTGAAGACATACTCTATATGAAAGCAGTAAATCATATAAGATCCAAGATCTCAAGTTGAGTCTTCCCCAATTTGAGGATCAAAGACCCTCACCAAGTTTTTGAGCTAGGTACTTGGTGACGAGCATGCATCACAAAACGTGATTGCTAAAGTCTTTGACGAAAAAAAATTGTTTATTAACCAATTTAATAAACCTACCCAATTTTATTAGATCTAGATCAAGATTAAAATTTATGGCAAGAATGCATGTTATTGCCATATAAAATAAAATAAAGCGAGTATTTAAGCGGATCTAACGTGTTTATTCTATGTGTAACCCATAAACACCAAACGATTTGACTCGTGATGCCACTGTTGGGATTTTAGAACTAGTTAACCATTTAACTACGAGTACGCAACGGAATGGATCTAGTTTGATTTTTATAATTAACACATAAATAAAACAATAAATACTAACCTTTTGTTTAACTGATTAAATCAAATTAATGGGTCTTGATCTTGATCTTGAAAATTAACGACTAAGTTGTCGTCTCTATGGTTGCTCACACAACACGTCAAACGACCACGTTACGATGCTAGTGGTTGTTTCACGATAGCTAGGAACAAGTGTTCTTGATCTTGCTTCTAACCAGTTCGGATACCAAATTGTATTACGTCCGAATAGCTTATAAGAAAAGAATCAAAGCAAGACAAACAAAACAAGATATAGAATCTTACTTTTACTTATGTACGAATGGTGACAGTGTCAATATATGATATATTGAATAGCCAGCAATGTAGACTATAATGAGAGAATAATGGGGATACTAATATGTCGTATGTTTTTTTGTATTAAAAATAAAAGCATGGGATAATAGTATATATAGGTTTAGTTGTGAGACAAGAGTATGAACTAAAACCAAAGAAATGTCTTATTATCTCATTTACATTTCAAACATTCATCTTTTGAGTTATGTTTTCGACAAAAGAAATGAAACAACCATAACACATATAAATTGTCATGGAAAGAAAATCAGTTATCTTTATAACTTATTCTTATGTGTGCTTGACTCCTTTTGGCTCATTATATCTCATTGAGATTTTGAGGCAAAAAATCATACGTGTAAAAAATAATGAATTTATCCTCTCATTTTATTTAACACTTATTAGTTTAGTTTATAACGTCTAACGATCAAACTAAAACCGTTAAATATATTTCGTGAAACAAATTATATATTTAATATATATAAACGAGTTACATTTATTAAACATATAATAAATGTACTCTTCGTGTTTAAGTGTGTGCCCCCGATAGGCTCACTCACTTCCGATGGCTAGACGATCGCATATCACGACATACAAGACCTGACTAGTCGTGATGATGAAGAAGATTTTGACAAACTGTTTGAGTGGGCGTGGCCGTCAGACCTTGCGAGGAGGTACGATATGCAATCAACCACTAGTAAGTATTTTTTTTCCATTTACTGTTCCTGATGCACTCATACGTTATATCTCACCTTCATTGTTTTTTCTTCCTCTATGATATGTCTTCAAGTTTGGCTCTGTTTTAAATGTCACCGCGACTAGAATTCAATCACTCATACCAAAACAACATTTTAGTTAAATCTTGCTTTATTAACCATTAGAAGAGAAAAAAATACTGCTCATTGATATACTCGTTTGATTTCTTTTTAGTTTTAACATGGATCGTTTACTTTTTCAGATCCGACATCTCATCCAGCTAAAATCTTTTGACTATGCTTTCTATTGGATTTGGATGTAGTTTGCACCATGCACTTGAAGTCCATTCTCTTCCAATGCTTCTATCCTTTCCAGTTATTTTCTTTTGGGGTATGTTGTTGTAAGAAAATTCAACCTTCAAATTGGTACTTGAATGTAACTTGTGTTTCTGACTAGTATTGATATTATGGATCTTTCTATGCTACCGGCCCTCTAGTTAACTGTGCATTGTAAATCTGGTTGGACATCCATGACTCGGGTCGATGACTACTATGGCTGGTGTTCTTGAGAATTATGTGAAATTAATTTGTACTATAATTTTATGAATTTATTTTGATACATTTGGTTTTCTTGCACCTGTAACGATGAAGCTACTTACCAAAATACATCTTGTTATGAATAGTAATGTTTTAACTCCTAGATCCACAAATGTTGTATTTAATGGATCGTTCTATTTTAGTTTTCTTTAGAAAGTGTAATTTTTTTGGAAAAACTAATGTAATAAAAAAAGTTTTTAAAAGTAAAGACAAATGTGTATAGAAAAGTAAATCCACACAAAAGAGATGCCCAAAGGGGCCCTAAAAATAACAATGGTTTTGGGTCATTTCAAGAACTATGTAATATTTGTTTTAGGGAAAAATACAGATTTGGTCAAAATCACCACTTAATAATAAATCATAAGTCACTTGGAAAGAATTTGACATATTTAGTCATACAAAATGCACAAGTGATCAACTCCACTACATGTTTGTCACATGTCTTTTGTAGGTACAATTTATTTACTATTACCGGACCCATACATGTCCCCCCTCACAATAACAATCTTTGTCCTATTATCTTTCCAGATGATAACTGACGGCGCTCAACCTACAAGTGATCAACTTTATCAGTACTTTTTATTGTAAATTGTAACAAATCTACTTTTAAGGTTTTTTGATATATGTTCCTAGTTTTTCATTTTAACCCTTGAAAAGAGAAAAAAGTATCAATTTACCCCTAATCACAATTGAATCAAACAACATTTTCTATCATTTACACCCCAATTATCAGTGATTATTCTATGCAAGTGTAATGTTCTCATCCGATTTTTTAAGTGATTATTCTATGTTGTTGCAGCCATCTCATCCGAGTTTTTTCAGTTGTTCCTCTATCTTATCCGATTACCATATCCGTGTCATTTTTTTATTGATGGCCGCAATTGTACGGGTACCTTCAATCCACCACTTTTGTTTAGAAATTTGATAATGTTTGTTAATTTGTTAATAAATGCTCATAACAGGTTCAAGTACAGACTCAAGTGTTTCAACCCTAGAGTAGGACTCACAAGAGTCAAGGTCACTGGTCTTAGGTTCTAAAGACTTGTCACAAGAGTTACAAGAGACAAAGTCATTAGACACATAAATAGTTTCAATTGAGCCAGTGGACCTTGTACCATATGTGATTTACGATTCATAAAAGTTAGAGTGGTCTGAGGTAGGCATGAATGTCCCCGTGAGAGGTGAAGGAACAGCATGCATCTCTGCAGCTGGTTTATACCTATTGAAAACAAGCCTACCTTCCACATCTTCAGGGGTAGTGTCAAACACACTAGACAAAGAGGAGTCAAAAGCATCATTTGGCCCAAGATAGTTTTCAAATCGTAAGTCAATTTTAGTTCTACCAGACATAGAGCTATCTACTAATTTGGCTAATTTTTTAGATGAATTTTTCTATTTATCAAACCTAGCCAAAGCATTATCTAGTTTAGTCTGTAGCTCCTGCTTCTCTTTATTTACCTCAGTATTAAGCTTTTTAGAATATTTCAGTAGATTAGATGTGTTCTTTAAGTCTATACTTAATGCCCTAATCTTTTCTTCATACTCTAATTGAGTATTTTGAAACCACTTTTTCTGTTGTTCCAAAGTTTTAAGAGAACTTTTATATGCCTGAACTTCTAGATAATATTTATCATTTTCAGCATTCAGATCAGCATATTGTTTTTGAAGTTCTAAATATTTATGTTCACATGTTTCTACACAACTAATTTCCAAGTCATAGTTATTATAAACATGCATTTTATTCTTTAGTTTAGCATTATATTCTCTAACTTCAGATTCTATCATACGAATTACCTAATCGTCTGGAATTGGAATTCTACATGCCATATCTTCTTCAGCAACACCTTAATTAGGAGTTTCTTGAAAAACCTTAAAATTAGAACCTTTAGCGACACTGGTTTTGTCATAGAACTGTTACATATCTGCCATAGAATTGGAAAACCGTCGCTAATCTGTTGCTAAACTGCCGTGAATTCTGAACAACAACTTCTCTTTACATCAACACGGATGTAGAAATCTTGTTCTTCTCAATCAAAGCTTCTTAATGAGGCTCTGATACTTATTGTTGAGTTTGCTTCTTGAAGGATCTTTGAAACCTTGATCACAATACAAAGACTGTGCGAAAACTAATCGTTATATATAAGAAGAACAATATAAATAACCAAATGTTCATGCATCTATATATTAATACGATCACTCTCAACAGTGATAGGGTTTATAACCTTGAAGCTATAACAAACAATGAGAGAAATGTGTAGAGAATGTGTGTGTAGAAGTGTGTTTATCTCTACACCCTAGGACCTCCTTTTATAGCGCAAGGGGTTAGGTGGTTATAATATAATTAATACTTGCCTATGTATTATACATCAATACCATTAATAGTTTCCTATAAACTTGTAACCTTCTCATCACACTTATCATGTTTTTAACACATTCCATAAGAATAGGAAGACTAAATCTTTGACCATATCTTCTACAATCTTCCTTGATCATATCTTCTATAATCTTCCTTCAACATTATAAAACTACCAGAAGGAACTGTATACTGCCAGGAGGAACGAAGTACTCTAGGAGGAAATGTATGCTACCAATAGGAACGAAGTACTATAGAAGGAACTCTATGCTACAAGTAGGAACGAAGTACTGCAGAAGGAATTGTAACTCACTAGGAGGAACGAAATACTCCAATAGGAACTGTTACATTACCATGAGTAACTTCTAAATATATATTTCCTAACAGTATCACATCTATTTTAGAAAAAAATGTCAAAATCATGGAAAAAGATGCATGCAATCATCTTTTTAGCACAAGTTAAGAAAAACCTTTTATTAACTTTAGTTTTAGGCGTGTTTACCGTAGGAAACGATTAAAAATGATCAAACCTTATATTCTACTCTTCATGCGCCCGAAGGCACAAGTGCTTAGGATAATTATCACATAGATGACGAAACATGTATGTGACACGGGAAAAGATTAAATATCAATCAAACCCTAGATGGCTTGACTAAAACACATAGTGTAGTAGCAAGATCCATCAATAGTAAAGCACAAAACGGTGTTATAATTCGGAGGTAGTACAAGATAATTAATTTGACAAATCACGCCGTTGAGAAGATAGTTTATAAGCCATCATTACGGTATGTAAGCCCAACTCGAGTGACAATATGATTTCGCAAAACACTTATCTTATAATAAAAACAAGTTTCATAAATCTTATGTTAATATTAGTTTTTGTTCAAAAAACATGTTTTAACAAATAACACATAGCCGATTCGCAAGGAAAAATAAGTGTAATTAATATGACATACTTTTAAATCTAGTTTCGATATAAGTAGAGATCCGTTTTTATGATTCTTAGAATCTTGTATTATTAAGTTTTGCAATTCATAATGAAAAACAAATAAGCACATAAAAACAAACAGAAAAAGAGGTAGAGGTGAAGACAAACTCTATGCGAAAGCAGTAACATATAAGCTCTGAGATCTTAAATGGAGTCTTCCACAATTGAAGAACTAAAAGACTCCCCTTGATAAACAAGGGTAGCCACATGCGTTAAAGAACTTGATTGGGTAGGTCTTTTAGCTGGATAAACAAACAATCATAATATGTTATTAACCGATTCAATTTAAAACCTACCCAATTTTAATAGATCTAGATCAAGATTAAAACTTTATGGCAAGAATGCATGTTATTTCCATAGAAACATAAACAAAAGAGGTTTTAAGCGGATCTAGTGTGTTCATTCTATGTGTAACCCATGAATGTCATACGATGACTCGTGATGCCACTGTTAGGATTTAAGATACTAGTTAAACCATTAACTACGAGTACAAAGCGGAATAAATCTAGTACGACAAACATAATTACTCACCTAATAAAACCAATTTAAAACCAACCTTGAATTAATTGAATAAATCAATTAATGAGTCTTGATCTTGATTTTGACCTTAACGGTTAAATAACCGTCTCTATCGTTTGCTCACACGACACGTCAAACGAACAATCACTATGATGCTAGTAGTAACTTCACTTCAAATAAACTTGTGTATTTATCTTGTAACTAGAAACCTTAGATTCAAAACCCTAAGTGGGATTACGTAAGGATCAGTTTATAGACGTCATAAAACACATGGGGAAAATTACCCAAAACCCTAACTAAGATTTATGTTGCGGCGAACCACCAAGGGAAACAAGAACAAACCAAAACCTTGACACGAGGATCAGTGGTTTAGTATTAGGCTTAGAAACTTCACAAGGGAGTACCAAAAGGTAGTCGATCTTGCAAAGGTTTACACTTTAGGTGAATTTAGGGTCTGAGGGATGTTTGGTTTTCTTTGGCCAATTGGTTTGACCTTAAAAAGGGGTGTATGGGACGAATGATGAAGTGGGGGAAGAGTGTTTATATAGCCTCTCCACCTCCTTAGATAACTTGGTCCCTACTCCAAGGAAACTTAATTAAGGTAAAGATTTAGCTTAATTGTTAAACAAAATAGCTTTCTAGAACTCCTTATAGGAAATTCGGCCGATTAGGCCCTATAGGGTTTCTAGAATGATTTTTAGTCCATTGATTAGTTAAACGTGTATCTTAAATTAATTAAACGCGTAACCAATTTAAATACCGTTAATTAAATAATAACGTGAAGTTTTTATTAAACGTTTAATATAAATAATAAACGTATAATAAAAATGTGTTATTTGTATTGAGTGTGTGCCCCCGATAGGCTCACATATTTTCGATGGCTAAACGATCACATATCTCGACAGTGTGAATAAAAATAAATAAAAATGCCATGTTTTTTGCAGTGACGCAATTAAAAAACTACCAAATTTCATAAAAATAAATAAATATAGAGTTGCTATGATTGTTAATCAAAACACTATGGGATTATAAAATCATTTTATTAGATCAAATAAAGACTAGACCTAGAGTGTGTATCATATCTAAGCTCTCATCAATCGAGTTATTGTGCGTTTAAATCTCGTTAGAGGCATGTTTGAAATATATTATGCGATAGATGTGAAATAATTGTCGTTCTAAAAAAAGAGTAGAGAAAAGCCTGCCAAAACTGAAACGACAAAAATATCTCGCACGTGATGGTCACGTGACACCATTTCGCTACAAAAATAAACGATCATTAGGTTAGGGACTAAACCCGATACGAGTAAGTATAATGGGGAGAAGATCAAAGAAAAAATATATAAGGACTATTTTTATAAAACTTGATAAACCATATAGACCATTTAAGCAAATAGCTCTTTGTTTTCTTATCAAGTGGACAACTTCTTCTTTTCTCACCTAAAGCAAAGCTTCTTTGCTATTGCTCCAAATCAAATTATCATTAAATTAGGCATTGTGGTCGGATTTTAGGCTGAGGTAAGATCCGATAATTTAACTATTTTCGTTTTAATATTGGTAGAATAGAACTTGTATGTTGTTTTAGGGTTTATATTATCTGCTTTGATATATGAAGTCGTTGTTGCAAGTTGTGTAATTAGTGACTGAAAAATTAAGAATCTACTACTAAATGTGTTACTAAAGGTATGCACACTGCCATTTTTCTGTTTATTTTTCTTCAGGGTCAAAAGTCAAAACCCCAATTCGGGTTTTACAGTATTTTGTTTAAACTATAAATGTTTTATAGTATATGTTCTCGAGTTGTTTCATTAAAGGAAAGTAAAAGAAATGAAATGAAATAAAAAATATGTTGTGTTCTAGAGTTACTTAACAAAGAAAAAGAAATGAAAAGGAAGGAAAAACTAGTGTAATTTTGGTGATTTTGGAAGGAAAGTGTTTCCTCCCAAAAGCGGAGTGAAACAATTTACTTCTATTTTATTTTCTTTCATTTAATAAGCATTGCTTCGTGCAAACATTTGTGTGGGCCAGAAAAGGGAGTGCTTTTGTTAGAGAGAAGGGTACCACGGCGTGGGTGGCTCGCCGATCTAACGTGGATGGCTCGCCGAGCCTCGCCGGCTCTCGTTGCCATACCCTCCCCCCTCGTCGCCGTGTAAATTTCGGAAAACCGAAATCTCTTCGACGAGCTGATGTGGGGTATGTGGGGTACCTTTTTCTTCTTCTTTTTTTTAATCTTTGATTTAGTGTGTGTTTTGTGTGTGTGTGTTATGGGTTTTCAGTGAAGAAGATAATGTGTGTTGTGTTTGTGGGTGGAGAAGAAGATAGAGAAAATCACTTAAAAATGTAGTAAACTTACTACTTTTTATGGTTGTGTGTACTAAACTATTTTTTTTCTCATTCTGTGTATTAAACTTTTTAATTTCGATCATTGTGTGTATTTTAAGACATTTTGCCTTGTAAAATGACTATTTTATCCTTCAAAATTTACAAAAAATAGGGGCAAAATGGTCACAAAGTACAAAGAATGATACGAATTTGAAAGTTTAATACACACGATGAGAAAAAAATTAGTTTAGTACACACAACCATAAAAAGTGGTAAGTTTACTACATTTTTAAGTGATTTTCCCAAGAAGATAATGTGTGTGTTACTAGACTTGTAAAAAAAATTTGATTGAATTTTTATAACATGGAATTTTTCAACAAATGTTTTTTCAAATATTCGTAATTTTTATTTAGTATTTTTGTAATGTATTTTTATTGTATTTTTTCAACAAATGTATTTTTATTTTTGTATTTTTGTAATGTATATTTATTTAAGTATTTCTAATTTTTATTTAGTTATTTGTATTTTTAATTTTGATAAATGAATTTTAATTTGTGAGAAAAAGAACCCATGTTCAATTAAAATATAACCGTTGCAAAATTCAAATTTAAACATAGCCGTTGGAAAATTCATTACTGAAATTAAAATTACAACATAGAAAATAAAATAACATTACTGAAATTAAAATTACAACATAGGAAATAAAATAACACTACTGTAATTAAAATAACATTATTTAAATTAGAACTAGAATACTGAAATTAAAATTCTCTAATACATTCTTTTTGTAGAAACTAGAAGGGGGATTGAATAGTTTCTTATATTTACTTGTTAAATAATGGGTTTCAAAAAAAATCCTTTTTTCTCAAAAATTTAGACTTAAGGAAATAAGTGAAATCTTCTTATGCACAATATGAACAATGATAGTGTAATTTAAACTAATACTAACTAATATATATGCACAAAGAATAAAGAATGTAAAGAGTTAAGGGTAAAGAAAGATCAAACCAAACACCAAGGATTTATAGTGGTTCGGCAACGAAGCTAACTCCTCGTTCCTACTCCACTCCTCGAGTACTCCTTACTCGAGAGTTCACTACACAACAAGCTCCTTATGGTGGAGAAAACCGTACACGTCGCTTAACCAATTTCCGACTCTAAGCTAAAAGTCGAGCCCTAATCGTAGCTAGGACCAATCTACACAACTATACTTAGTACATACACAACTTCCAAATAGACACAACTACTTGGATCTTCACAACTATAACACAACAACAAATGTATAAAATTTGATCTTCAAAGGATCTTTGGTGGTGGACTCAACACTTCACAATGATAGTGTTCTTCTCTTTGCACTTGAAGAGGAAGGGATGGATGAGATAGATTCACTTCTAAACAAGTAGTAATCAATCAAATGATCAAGGATTTGAGTGATTTAAGAAGTATGTTTGAATCTGGAAATTTGTGTGCAAAAGAGGTGAATTGAAAATTTGAAAAAGGTCCACTATTTATAGGACAAAGGGCCAACGGCTATATCTGCCTGCGGTTCCTTATCTCAGCCGGCGATACCTTATCGATAAGGAACCGCCTAGGCGCTAAGGAACCGCCGGGCTAGACTCTGCTCCCTTTTTGTCCTTTAGTGGTAGAGGTCATATCTGGTTATAAAAATATCCAGAAAGGATATTCCAAATCAAAAGGGAATATGCCATTTTCAAATTTTCAAATATTTAATTTAATAAAACATTTTCTTAAAAAGAAAGTTTAATTAAAAACTTGTCACACTTAATAAAAAGTGAGTTTTAAGAAAAGATTAAATCACTTGATCACTTGATTAAGGTTAGTACTTGTTTATTCATACCTTAAGTGAAAATGGGTAAAATGAAAAATACTTGAACCCAAGAATTTGTTTTTCGTTGTTTTTGTAAATGCTTGTTTTTACATACTGTCGTAATCAAAACTAAGCGAGACCGAAAAATGCAAGTAACGTTTTTAGGCATTATTGCATTAACAATCTCCCCCTTTTTGATTCCGAAAATATATAAACTCAATCACACAAAACACAAGATTTTCGAAGACGAGTTTATTCATTTCTCCCCCTTTGTCGAAGCAAAAAGGTTGCACAAGTCGGTGTTGAAGAGACGGACTTTGCAAAGACTCCCCCTTGGTGCTTACTCCCCCTAGCTTGGGGCACCGAGGAATCGAGATATGGTGACAAGCTACATAGAAGGGTTAGCTGAACAAAAGAAACAACCAACAAGACATAGCTAAAGGTCACACTAAAAAAATAAAAGAGAAGAAAACACAAAGACTAAGATCCAAGTGAAGTCAAATAAAAATAAGAAAAGAGTCATACAAAGATGTATGAAATAGAAAACAAGCCAAAAGCATTAATCAAATCCTAGTTAATCTAGAATTCTAAGATTTGCTTAAAAAAGGTGTCTTGTGGATAAGCAACCAATGCTTATATGAAAGACAAGGTAATGGCGGAATGTGGTGGTGGTGGCTTGGTAGAGATCTCATAATCAAAATGAAGAGGAGGCTTGATTAACAGACTCTTGATGTAGCTCAACTCCTCATAGATGTGTGCCATAGCAAGATGTTGATATTGACAACAATGAAAATATGTCCCATGGTGCATGACATTATCATGAGAAGGAGGAAGAACACAAAAAGGGTGGTGGTAGAAGAAAAGATGTTCCACAATCAACATTCTTGGTAGGAGAGATGTGATTAAGAGTTTTCTTGGGTGAATTTGGATTGAAAGTGTTCTTGGGTGAGTTGGGATTGAAAGCAATTGGCGAGAATGGAGGAGAATCAAGGCTTTCATAAGGAGAGTAAGACATTTTGGTATGTGAAGTAAGGCAAAATGCTTATGGTTTAATAGGGATGGCTCAAAGTATTTTTGGGGTGGTCAAAGGGTTGAAGCAAAGATTCTCAAAAATGTTGGAACAAATTTGGAATTTCAGAAATACCTGAAAAATAAGGAAGCACTGTACGCGGTTCCTTATTGCTTCCGGCGGTTCCTTATTGATAAGGAACCGTGGTTCATATATGGAACCGCCTACAGTGGTTGAGTTTTGGTGGTGAATGAAGATTTTTCAGCAAATCTTATTTTTCTAGTCTAACTTATCATAAGGATATGCTTGAAAGCAAAGATAGACAAAGAGAACACATACTAACTCACCAAATAGAGATTGACCAAAATACATGGATTTTAAAAATCGATGTAGGAGGTGTGTAATACAAGACCTTAAGTCATGACACAATGATCCTCCATGATTCTATCTTGTTCTTGCTATATTTGAGAGAATCATACATATGACTTATGCAAGCTCGAGATTAACAGCAAGAATCTATGAAAAACGTTTTCAGATTGAATTAACAATGTCAAAACATTTCTCAACCATTTTTCGAAAGAGACTCTGAGGATTTTGAAAAGGAGAAGAGAAGATTTTCAAGAAGAGTTTAGGAGACTCAAAGATTCAAAATGATACAAGACTCAAAGGAAAGAAAGAGACTCAATAAAGGAAAGCAATTAAGGAATATGTTCCATTAATCCTAGACCTAGACGCAAGTAATTAAAAGGTTCACTCTTAAGTGGCATAGTGAAGATGTCGGCTAAGTTATCCTCGAGGGTACCTTCTCAATTGAAATGTTCCCTTTTGAACATTATCCCTAAGAAAATGGTGACGAATTTCTATGTGCTTGGTTCATGAATGTTGCACGGGATTCTTGCTAAGGTCTATAGCACCCATATTGTCACACATGATGGGAACATCATCAAGACAAATCCCGTAGTCAACAAGCGCTTGCTTCATCCATAGAGCTTATTGGCATGCTTTTCCGGCACTCACATACTCGGCTTCCGTGGTGGATATCGCAAGAGCGGTTTGTTTCTTGGAGAACCAAGAAGTTAAACAACAACCCATGAAGGTACAAACACCACTAGTGTTTTTCCGGTCCACATAGTCCCCCGCATGATCAGAGTCCGCGTAGACAATGGTTTCTACGTAGGTCCCTTTAGGATACCATTATCCTAAATGTATAGTGCCCTTAATGTATCGGAAGATACGCTTAACCGCTTCAAGGTGAGAGCTTTTGGGAGCCTCTTGGAAGCGAGCACAAAGGCAAACACTAAACATGATATCCGGTCGACTTGCCGTTAGGTACAACAAACTACCAATCATACCTCTATATTTGGTGTT
The DNA here is from genome assembly GCA_025667525.1 of Glebionis coronaria. Classification (NCBI taxonomy): domain Eukaryota; kingdom Viridiplantae; phylum Streptophyta; class Magnoliopsida; order Asterales; family Asteraceae; genus Glebionis; species Glebionis coronaria. Next base: position 458,511,877 of record CM046881.1, on the reverse strand, counting down.
GTCTACCGACTCACAATCATCATCTACGGTGAGTTTAGTATCCGAGGCCATAGGGGTCTTCATTGGTCTAGATTCTTCTAATCCAAATTTCTTTAGCATTTCTTTAGCGTACATAGATTGACTAAAGAAAATACCATCGTCCATTTTTTTAATTTGGAGTCCTAAAAAGAAGTTAAGTTCTCCCATCATACTCATTTCGAACTCATCATGCATGATTTTGGCAAAGTCATCACATAATTCTTGACAAGTTGAGCCAAATATAATGTCGTCAACATATATTTGCACGATTATGAGGTGAGAGCCTTTCTTCTTTGTAAAGAGAGTGTTGTCTACCATTCCCATGGTATACTCATGTTTGACAAGAAACGCTTTAAGTCTATCATACCAAGCTTTGGGTGCTTGTTTAAGACCATAAAGTGCCTTCTTAAGCTTGTAAACATGAACCGGTTTCTCAAAATCAATGAAGCTGAGAGGTTGAGCCACATATACCTCCTCATTGGTCAAACCGTTAAGAAATTCACTCTTTACATCCATTTGTTGAAGCTTAATATCTAAGGCACAAGCGTAGGCTAAAAGGATTCTAATGGAATCTAATCTAGCTACCGGTGCATATGTTTCGTCATAATCAATCCCTTCTTGTTGATTATAGCCTTGTGCTACAAGTCTAGCTTTGTTACGAGACATAACACCATTCTCATCTAGCTTATTCCTATATACCCATTTGGTTCCTATAATGGTAGAACTTCTAGGTGGAGGAACAAGTTCCCAAACATCATTAGCAACGAATTGATTCAATTATTCTTGCATCGCAATGACCCAACTCTCATCCGTCAAAGCTTCTTTAACATTCTTTGGTTCAATCAAGGAGACGAAGCAAAAGAAATTACTTTGGTTTTAGACTTGAGATCTTAGGGTCCTTTGATTTAAGTCACCAATGATATTATTTAGAGTATGATCCTTAGACTCCTTAATGTTTACTTCCTTTTCAACACTAAGGTCTTCAACTCCTATTTTTCTAACCTCTTTGGCTCTAACTACTTCTACTTCATCCAAGTCATCATCAATCAATGGTGGTGTCTTGGTTAAAGGAGGGGTTTCATCAAAAGGCACGTTAAGTGATTCTTCAATTACGCCCGAGGTTCTATTAAGGACTATGTAGGCTTTGTTAGTTTGGGAATAACCTAAAAAGATACCTTCGTAAGACTTTGGGTCAAACTTGGTAAGGTAGTCTTTGGTGTTGAGGATAAAGCACTTGCTTCCAAACACCCTAAAGTATTCCAATGAGGGTTTCTTACCTTTAAGAATCTCATAGGGGGTCTTTCCTAGGAAGGGTCGAATAAGAATTCGGTTGAGAATATAAGTCGATGTGTCCACGGCATTGCACCAAAACTTTTGAGGCAAAGATTGCTCGTTTAACATCGTCCTACTCATCTCTTGGATGGTCCTATTCTTCCTTTCAACTACCCCATTTGATTGTGGAGTGCGAGGAGCCGAGAAGTTATGGGTAATACCATGAGCTTCACAAAAGGCACCAAATTGCACTTCATTATCAAATTCCCTACCATGATCCGTCCTAATTGAGACAATTGGACATCCTAGTTGATTTTGAATTCTTCGACTAAAGATTTCGAAATGATCAAAAGCTTCATTCTTAGATGCCAAAAATCTAGTCCAAGTGAATCTAGAGTAGTCATCAACTATAACTAAGGTATAAAGGTTACCTCCATAACTCCGTATGGAGGTAGGTCCAAAGAGATCCATATGTAGGAGTTCTAAGCACCGAGAGGTTGAAACCAAATTCTTGGCTTTGTGACTTGAGTGAACTTGCTTTCCAACTTTGCAAGCATCACAAAAGTGACTATCAAACTTCATCTTGGGGAGGTGTCTTACCAACTCCTTAGTGACTAAAGATTGAATTAGACGCATATTAGTGTGACCTAATCTCCTATGCCAAAGAGTAGAACTATCATCTATAGTCGCAAGACATATGTTGTCTTCTGACTTCTTATTGACCTTCATGACATAAAGCCCATGCTTTCTAACACCTTTTCCAATTACCTTTCCATCTTTAACGATTTCACTATCATTTTCCAAAAAGATGACCTTACACTTATTGTCACAAATTTGACCTATGCTTAAAAGGTTAAACCCTAAATTATCTACGTGCTCAACATTTTCAATAGTCATGGAGTCAATAGAGACCGTACCTTTGCCAATGATATTACCACGTAGACTACTAGCGAATGTGACTTTACCTCCATCATATGCTTTGTACCGTGAGAACAAACTTCGATTACCCGTCATGTGTTTAGAACAACCACTATCCTTAATCCACTCGTCGGGTTCCAAATCAATTCCCAAGCATATCTAGGTAACAACATACACGATCAAACATTTGGTCCCCAATATCTCATGGGTCCAAAATTGTTAGTTCCAAACATCCCTTGCATTTGGTTGGGATGCATGAATTGAGGAGGGTTTCCCCATGGGGAACAAAAGGGAGGAGGATAAAAATTCATATAACCATTTTGTTGTTTATTATTTCTCCTAGATGTATTTGATCTTGGTTTAGAGTTATGGTCATTCCTTCTAGGTGTTGGAGTTTTACTTCTAGGTCGTGAATTGTTTTGACTATCTCTTCTAGGTGTTGTCGTTCTACTTCTAGGCCCAGACTCATTTCGTACTCTTGGTGGAGTAGAAGATGGTCTTGATAAACTTCTATTTCCCATTAGAGGTTTACTCAAAGGCTTATAGAACTTATCAACGGCATTGTCGTCAAGTATGGGTAATTTCACTTTGTTAACAATAAGATGCTTAGGATGTTCACCTAAATTTGATTTTTTAGAAAGTTCAGGATTTTCATCAAAAATGCTTTCTGGCTGCGGTACCTTATCTATGGCGGCGGTTCCATATTGATAAGGAACCGACCCATACAGTTTGGGACCGCGTATAGCAGATAGTTTTTCTGAAAATCGGACATGTTTAGGTTCACTAGTTGATGCTTCATCTGAGTTAAAACCTACACCAAGTCTTCCCTTAGAATGAATTTGTTTGTTTAACATATCATCAAGAGCACTAGTACTTTTCATGAACTTTTCCAGTTTAATGGAGGTGCTCTTGAGATCTTCATTCTCTAACCTAAGTTTCTCACAACTTAAGCAACCTATATCAACTTCTTTATTTTTCTCAAGCTTGCCTAATTTTTCCCTAAGTTCATTAATCTCATTTTCAAGCTTAGTTTTAGTTGATTTTAGTGTTTTGTTCTTTTCTATGAAATTAAGGCTAAGTTTGTGTAAATTGTCATATTGGCCTTCTAGTTCAATATCATCTAAGGTGGAGCTATCATTGCTATAATATTCGGTTTCGGAATGTACCTCTTTAGAAGTGTAAGCCATGAGAAATTTCTCCTCTTTGGGGTTGTCATCAACATCTTCACCGCTATCGCTCCAAGAACCACTAACGAATGCCGTGTGATTCTTATCGCGTGAAGGCTTTGGACACTCATTAATGAAATGATTTGGATCACCACATCTAAAGTAATTCCTATCACCCTTTTCGTTCTTGGCAAACTGATTCTTTAAGAATGGTTTCTTGTCATTGTTGGGTTGCCTCACGTGTTGGCCTCGTCTTTTGAAGAACCTCTTGAAATCTCTTACCGCCAATGCATACTCCTCGTCATCACTATCCGAGGAACTATCATGATCGCTTTGTGCCTTCTTGGATTTGAGTGCAAGAGACTTCCTTTCACTCTTGGTCTTTACCAATTCCGAGTCCTTCAAAATTATCATCTCATGAACCTTCAAGTTGCCTATGAGTTCATCGAGTGATAAAGTTGAGAGATCTTTCGATTCTTTGATCGCCGTGACCTTTGCTCTCCACTTCGGATGTAAGGCCCTAAGAAAATTCCTAACATTGTTCTTGCTAGAAAAACCTTCATCAAGTGCTTTTAGACTAGTAATAATAGTGTTAAATCTAACAAAAGCACTATCAATAGCTTCATCTTCTAAGATGACAAATTGTTCATATTGTTGGACAAGAAGATCGATTTTGCTTTCTTTGACTTGGCTATTACCTTGGTGGGTTACTAAAAGAGTGTTCTAAATATCTTTAGCGGTTTCACACATAAAAATCCTTTCATACTCTTTCTTAGGTAAAGCATTATAAATCATCATTTTAGCCTCATTATTTTTCGAAAGTTTCTTTTTAGTATCATCATTAGCTTTGTCAAAAGTGACCAATTCCTTTGTTTTAGAAACTTCATTAAATTGATAAGGTAAAAAATCACCATTGGTAATAACATGCCATAGATCTAAATCTTTTGATTTCACATAAGTCTCAAATCTATTTTTCCAATAAATAAAACTATCGATTTTAAAAAGTGGTGGTCTTTGCATAGATTGCCCTTCTAGGTACTTGTTGGAATCCATAGATCGATTCAAGTTTTAAAATTTGATATACTTTAAAAATACTTGAGCAACCCGCTCTGATACCAATTGTAGAAACTAGATGGGGAGGTTGAATAGTTTCTTATATTTACTTGTTAAATAATGGGTTTCAAAAAAATCCTTTTTCTCAAAAACTTAGACTTAAGGAAATAAGTGAAATCTTCTTATGCACAATATGAACAATGATAATGTAATTTAAACTAATACTAACTAATATATATGTACAAAGAATAAAGAATGTAAAGAGTTAAGGGTAAAGAAAGATCAAACCAAACACCAAGGATTTATAGTGGTTTGGCAACGAAGCTCACTCCTCGTTCTTACTCCACTCCTCGAGTACTCCTTACTCGAGAGTTCACTACACAACAAGATCCTTATGGTGGAGAAAACCGTACACGTCGCTTAACCAATTTCCGACTCTAAGCTAAAAGTCGAGCCCTAATCGTAGCTAGGACCAATCTACACAACTATACTTAGTACATACACAACTTCCAAATAGACACAACTACTTGGATCTTCACAACTATTACACAACAACAAATGTATAAAATTTGATCTTCAAAGGATCTTTGGTGGTGGACTCAACACTTCACAATGATAGTGTTCTTCTCTTTGCACTTGAAGAGGAAGGGATGGATGAGATAGATTCACTTCTAAACAAGTAGTAATCAATCAAATAATCAAGGATTTGAGTGATTTAAGAAGTAGGTTTGAATCTGGAAATTTGTGTGCAAAAGAGGTGAATTGAAAATCTGAGAAAGGTCAACTACTTATAGGACAAAGGGCCAACGGCTATATCTGCCCGCGGTTCCTTATCTCAGTCGGCGGTACCTTATCGATAAGGAACCGCCTAGGCGCTAAGGAACCGTCGGGCTAGACTCCGCTCCCTTTTTGTCCTTTAGTGGTAGAGGTCATATCTGGTTATAAAAATATCCAGAAAGGATATTCCAAATTAAAAGGGAATATGCCATTTTCAAATTTTCAAATATTTAATTTAATAAAACATTTTCTTAAAAAGAAAGTTTAATTAAAAACTTGTCAAACTTAATAAAAAGTGAGTTTTAAGAAAATATTAAATCACTTGATCACTTGATTAAGGTTAGTACTTGTTTATTCATACCTTAAGTGAAAATGGGTAAAATGAAAAATACTTGAACTCAATAATTCGTTTTTCGTTGTTTTTGTAAATGCTTGTTTTTACATATTGTCGTAATCAAAACTAAGCGAGACCGAAAAATGCAAGTAATGTTTTTAGGCATTATAGCATTAACACTTTTTTAAATAACATTTGTTTTTCGATTTTAACGCCTTCTTCAACCAAAGTATCATGTATTGCATCGTCTTTGTTTGATTCTTTTTTCAAAAATTCGATTATCTGAGCACGTCACTCTTTTGGAATATCATTGCATATTTCACATGCTTCCTGGAGTGCAAATTTTGAAGAGGATGCACTTTCAAATTTGAGGGCTAAATTCATAATCGCTTTCTGCCGAACGTTGTCTTCTTTAATTAGGTTAGCAACCAATGTTTTGATTTGATCATAAGTATGTGGAGCTGAACAAGATATTCTAGTATTTTTTTATTTTGGGAATGAATATGATTGTTAAAATTGTTAAATGGGGAGAGTTTATATAAAGATCAATAATATTTAAAAAAATTAAAAAAATAACCAAACGGCTATATACTCCTCACCAACGGTTATATTTTGAAAAAGTTCTCGTCGTTCATATTTTGCAAAACCGAAATTCTTTCGGCGAAGAGGGGTGGGTGTGGCGAAGTGGCTCGGCAAACCATGACGAGACTACACGTCAGATCGATGAGGTAGGCCTCGCGGTGGTACCTTCCTCTCTAACAAATGGGTATTGTTTTGTAATTATAACTTATTATTGTTTATGGTAACTACTGTACACTAAAATTACTGTTTATGGTAACTACAGTACACTAAAATTAATATTTTAATCACTTTTGGCGGGAAATCTTTTCCCCCTCATGTATCTATTTTTAACCTCATTAATATTTAGAGGGCTGGGAGTGGTGGCGCTGTGGGGTGCCAAACCCACGGCGCGAGTGGCGTGATGACTCCCTTGGTCGGCCAAAACCGCGGCGTGGGAACCCTACGTGGGTATACTCACGTCGCGTGACCATGTTTTAAAAAAAAAATCATTTTACCCCCCCCCCCCCCCAAACGGTTAGTTTTTGAAAAAAAATTCATTTCAGCCCCCCCCCCCCCCCCCAAACGGCTAGTTTTCGAAAAAAAATTCATTTCAACCCCCCCCCCCCCCCCCCCCCCCGACGGGTAGTTTTTTGAAATTCGAATTATAACGGCTATATTTTTCGATCCGTCTATAAATATAACTCAAAATCAACCATTTCTTACACACGAAAACACAAACACTCTCTACAAACAAATATGAATCCCGATCACGTTCCGTCAGTTTTTGAAATTGATGAGGAATTCGATGCTTACTTCTTGCCACTAGCACACGATCATTATCAACGGTTGCTTGAAGAAGAGAATCGTCCAAGACTATCTCGGACCCCAGTCAACCGTGACCGAGAAGGTGCTGAGGAACGGCTCATGAACGATTATTTCGTTGAGAATTGCAGGTATCCTTTGGTTAAGTTTCGTGAAAGATTTCGAATGAGCCGAAGACTATTTTTAAAAATAGTTAACGGCATAAAAAATTATCAGGCCGATCTTCTTCCTGCGCATTTTAATTATTTTACTTCTCGACCCGATGCTACGGGTCGAATGAGTATTAGTGCTATTATGAAGTGCGCAATGGCTATACGTCAATTGGCATAGGATGCATTTGATGAATATTTACAAATTGATGATCGAACTGGAGAGTGTCTAGTGTATTTTAATATGTGTGTTATTGACTTGTATATGGCCAAGTATTTAAGAAAACCAACTCCGGCCGATGTTGATCAAATATATGATCTACATCTTACGAAACATGGTTTTCCAGGGATGCTTGGCAGCATTGATTGTATGCAATGGGAATGAAAAAATTGTCCAGTTGCGTGGCATGGACAATACGCTGGTGGTTATAAAAGATACCCTACTTTGATGCTTGAAGTTGTTGCTTCGCAAGCTCTGTGGATTTGGCATGCGTTTTTTGGGATGGCAGGTGCGAATAACGATATTAATGTTTTAGATAATTCTCCGTTATATGATGAACTTCTGAATGACGAAGCACCGGTAAAACCGTATACGGTTAACGGAGTTGAGTATCAAAATGGGTATTACTTAGCGGATGTTATTTACCTACAATGGGCGAGTTTCGTGAAGTCTTTCACGGTTGCAACTGACGCCAAACATGCTCACTTCCAAAGGCGTCAAGAAGGTGCACAAAAAGATGTTGAACGTGCATTTGGTGTTCTCCAAGGACGTTGGGGAATAATACGTCAACCAGTACGCGCGTATGAAGTAAACACCTTACGACGACTCATGTATACGTGCATCATACTTCATAACATGATTTTGAAAGATCAAGGTATGCAGGTTTTAGATTGGAACCAAAATTACGTTAACCCGTCAAGAAATATGCAATGAACATGGGTTGAACGGTGTGAAGTTTACCGCCGAAAAAACAAAGAACTACGTGACCGACAAACCCATCAAAGTCTTCAACAAAACCTTATGGATCATATCTGGAATCAAATTGACCACAGAGATGAAGATGCATATGAAGATGAAGAAAACTAAACAGCGGGTCGTATGATTTTTTAATTTTCGTATGTTTTTTTAATTTTCGTATGTTTTTTTAATTTTCGTATGTTTTTTTAATTTTTGTATGTCTTTTTTTATTATGTTCGTTTTATTTTAAAAGTATTGTAATGTTGGTTATGTTTAATGAAATATTTAAGTTTGTTAGGGGGTGTTTTATAAAATTCTAAAAAACTGGAAATCACTTGGAGTGATGACTCCCCTGTTTTTTTCATGTGAGTAAGTGAGTGAGTTTTGCTGACGTCGCACCCCAAAATACACTCACTCCAAGCCATGACTCCTTGTGCTCTTAGTTCCCCAAAGTTATCCACGTTGCTATCCCAAAAACAAAACGCATACTAATTTTCTAAACACGTAGCAACCATCCACCGTCCATATTTACTCCATTTTCACCGCCCTCTTTTTTCACATACTGATTCCTAAAAGAACACATAAACACACGAACACATCCACCGCCTTATCATCTTCAATTTCATATCCGGTCATCCAAATCTTCGCCACTGGAATAAATAAACGCGGCTTTTTACTGCTATAAAAAATCATGATCTTTTAGAAAAAGGTTAAGCAAATATGAAACTCCTAATCCTTAAATCAGTTGACATCTACATACTGATCCTTTTTATTGTGTTATGTGTCTGAGTTACGTAGGAGTCATAAATGTCATTTGCATAAGTTCGAGGTCAATTATGTAATTTTCTATCTTAAACATCCTTATAAACAATTGAAGTAGCAGATAATAGGAATGAATGAAATTATAAAACCTCTTGTCTTCTCTGATTCTCTTTTTCACTCATTTGAGTGTTCATATCAAACTTACCGATCCTCATCGAAAGCTATTCTATGTCCCTAGCTTTCCTCGTTGATTGGAGGATTGATTAACCACTGAGCTTCCCTTGGTCTTAATCAAATCCGGATCATATCATATTGCTTTAATGATTTTGAGTTTTGATTTCTTTCAATGTTCATAGGCAGCAACCCTTTATGGACAACAAAAGTCAAGATGCTTTTCATCAGCAAGTAAAGATTAACATTATCATATGAGATTAGAGGTATGTGCTGCTTTAAACTTTTGTTAATTGATATTTGGGTTGAAATTTTATGAAAAATTAGGCTTTTTGTTATCGAGTTATTTGTATAGATAGATGGTTTTTTTTGGCGAAACTGTTATTCTGAGACACATAAGTTGTATATTTAGCGATATTTCAAGCCAAAGGGATGTGGCTTCTTATCGAGTTTCTATCTTTTTCTTAAGGATTTGGAGTTGTAGAAAGTGATTCTGGGACATGCACATGGTGAAATTCCCAAGATAAATTTGATGGTTGATGTTCTGAAGAAACTTGATTGCTTTTAGATAAATAGGAGTTTAAAGATAACCGGTATCAAAAATTTTAATACTCATGTGGTTTTTATTTTTTAGTGGCATTCCTTTGGCCACAAGCCCTCAAGGATGCATCGATTGTAGATACACGAAGCCAAACCTGTTAAAGAGCATCAATCAAGAAGTTTTACCACAACTTTTTGATCATATATTTATTAAGGTAATGTTATACGAATCTTTTTACTGATACGTAGTAATAAATATTTTAACCCATATGTGTTAGTTAGCCTTTGGCATAAGATTGACTTGATTATTATTCTAATGGTTGTGGTTCTTTCATACGAGTTTTGCTTATTGACATAGTGGTATAAGAAAGGATACATTTTTAGCTCTAACACATGTTTTTTTCTTCTCAATGTGAATTTGTATTGTCTTTATAAGGTAAAATATTTCAAAAATCAAAGTAGAGATTGACTAGAGTGTCACTTTAAGTACACATGAAGCAAACTTATCTACTATGTTGCCAAATACACAGATAGTTTGTTCAACCACTAAATATAGTTGATGCATTTAGTAAAAGTAAGCCATGTTTCATGCACATTACAAAAACAGTTGCACTATGTTGTTAAATAAAATTATTGGATTAAAAGAAAAAATTGAGGATGGGACAGAAGGTTATAGCTGGATAGAAGAAGAGCACACTAGAAATCTAGCTGTATAATGTCTCCTCGCAAACCAAGAAATTTGATTTGTTGAATACGGTGATTTTAACCATGAAAAACAAGACAAAATGCATGGAATTCTCTGAACTTGAGTTATGCCATAAGTATTTTGATATGTTCGTACTATAATTGTTGGTTATGAAAAAAGAGATACAATTCGTACAAGGTCAGCCCGTTAACGAATCTGTTCGGAGTACGTGTTACCAAAATTAGGTGTGAAACAAACCCATACAAAAAAAATCTGATTAACCATATTCAGTTATTCACATTCGGGTTAAACCGGATCAGTCTTCAGGTAGTCTATTTTGGCTTGCCTGATTAACAAGTCTCTTGATCGGGTTATTTGGCATAGTTGGTCAGGTGCCAACAATGCCATATGGCGTGCCCTTACCATGCTTTAAAGCTCCACTACCATTAGCTTATTCGGTTTAACAACTTTTACCTGAACCTAATATATAAGTTTGTGACTACAAACATCGAGTACTCGAATAGCTATCTGTAGTTAATATTTTCAAAAGCTGCACAAAATGTAACTGTGTCCTTCGGTTTTTATACAGAGTTAACCAAGGAAGAGTAAAACAAAGAGGAACTTAGGTTGAAATCATCTATCTAATAAAGTGTGTCTCTTGGTGGGTAATATTGTGTGTATAGTTTCTAAGGGTGTTGTGTGCAACAACCCATCTAATTCCATATTAACAACAACAACTATAGAAGGTGATGTAAAACATTGATGACAATCCAGGCCTTCATGTAATGATTTGCAGGCGACGAACCAAAAAGTTGTATATGTTTCGATTTGATTGATCTAGAGCTTCATGTGATATCTTCTTTTTGTACTTATGTGGGTAATATCTTTGGCAATTGGTGAACTGAGAATGGGCAATACGCAATACCTGTCATCGTTACCAGCTTTTAAGGATCAAAAAATAACGTTACTAATTCTTCCCATCAAAACAGAAATATAGTTATCCCCGCAGCAACGTGCGGGTGTTGACCTTCTTGTAATTACTATTATTATAAAGATACTCGTGACAATTTTAAAATCATCATATCTTATAAGAATATAAGATAGATAAACTGTAGTTAAGTATATTGCACTACGCCACATAGCTAGTGGATCCAACTATTTATGTGTGTCACCTATGCTAAACCTTAGAGCATCTCCAATGTGAGCTTAATTTGTTGGTCTGTATTTCTTTGTTTGGAATTTAGCTATATATGAAGCAATGATTCATATATGTATATGTATCTATTCTACTATATAAAGCATTTGGGACTTTCTAAAAATAGAAAGGCTGAAAATTAAGATTTTTTTACCTACTAAATAAAGCAAGTTGTTGATATACTCATCAACATTATATAGTATAACATTTTCTAACAACCTTTTGTAACAAACTTTTGTAACAACCTTTTGTAACAATATTTTTTCTTTTAAATTGGAAAATCTTTTTATTTATTTATTATCTTTATAAGCTAATTTCACTATATTTTTTAAAATTTTATGCTTTTTAATTTGATATCCATTTTGATATATATTTTTATTAACTTTCAGTCTTTTTCAATTTTAGTGGGTTTTTTAGTTCAATTTTTAGAACTTTACAATGAGTAAGAGACTAATATTTGTTAGTCTCAAAATTCGTTATTAGGTACCCACCGCCGCATTGCGCGGGTACTGTTCTAGTATATATTAATTTTTGGGTTAAATATGTATTAGGAAAAAAAGAGTCATGCCACTAAATCATATGGCTTTTTATTCTACATTGCAGACTTGTGAAGAATCAAATTTCAAGAAAGTCATAAAGAGATGAAAGCTCACTGTTTAAATTCGGATAAGTTAGTGAAAGTTTATGGACTTAAAATTAATAGTCATGAGATAGGATCGAACTCGGGATCACGGGATTGCACACATAACGTAAAGAGTTAATTTATTTATTAAATATATTTTATATATATTTATTAAATCAAACCAAAGCTTAACTAACGATCGTTAATAAATAATAGTTAAGTTTTAACGACCGTTATGGAATTAAATAGAAGCTAAAAGAAGAAGGAAAAAAATTACACAAACACCCCTTGGGTGTGTGTTGATCGGCGGCAACAAGAGGGGGCAAAGAGAAACTTTTGTTTCCTAATTTGTTTATAACTTGGAGCCCAAGGTTTGCTAAGCCTATATAAACAAACCCCTAGCCTCATAATTTTTTATCCCTCTCTCTCTTTCTTGCTCTTTGATCGCCGGCCACCCCTAACCCACATTAGGGTTTCGTTTGGTTTTCGATCAAGTCTATGTATCTAGTCCTAGCCCCTCTCTAGGTTGTTGGGTAGATATTACATAAGCGTTGAAGCTCGGTTTGTTCGTGCTAGACTCACGATTAACTCGCCGTATTACGTGTGTACAAGAACGTGATATAGTCTTGATTTAGACTATATTCTTGGTGGTGTTCGTGATAAACCCTAGTTGCCGTTCGTTTCGTCGTCTTGTGGATCTTGCTAGGATAAAGGTATGTAACCCTAATCTTGATTAATATAATTGTGGTAAATTAATGATCTTGTTAATTGCTTCTGATATGCGTTCTTTGATCCATATTAGGGTTTTAAATAGTTGTTATGGTAAATATAAACCTTCAGTGGCATCGAGAGCCTTTTTAACATGATTATAATTATCAAGATCTAAAGTTTTTTAACTTATGTTGATTTGTGTTAAAAATTACATGTTGTTTTTTAGGTTTTATAAAAATTAGGGTTTTGTTTTTTTATTGTTTTTTAAAAAATCGGCTATTGCCGAATTTTTATTTAAAAAAAAATTGTAAACCCTAAAATTACATGGTAATTAACTTTAGATGTATGCATGAATTAATTGTTATGTCATGTGTGGTTACGATCCGTAGTTTTTAATTGTTAAGAGAATGTGGGAGATCCGTAATTAAACATGCATGTTTTTTACGGATCATAATAATTTTGATTGCTATTTGCTTCATTTGATTCAAAGTTTTAAAATTAGGGAACACTTTTTATGTTTATAAAAACCCTAGATTTGATGTTCTTTGAATAAATTGTTATGCATGTGGCTATTTGATTTAGTTTTTTTTGTACTACTTGTTTTTATGCGTTTATTATATTGTATGTTGTAAACAAGGGTAATTTTTTCCAAGGAAAATAATATGGACTAAATCTTATCAAAATTAATGAATTGTTTTGAGATGTAAATTACATATGATTTGTGTTGATTAGAATTGCAATAAGCAACTTAACGGCCTACTCAATTTTGACAAACTATAAAGTGGGTATAACGCACTGCTGGTCATGTACCCGGTTAAGGAAGGAGGTGTTATGCTTCAGCGCTGACCAAATTCCCGGCTCGCCTGTGCGTCAAAATTGGAATTACCTACGGTTGTTATTGGTATAATTCTTTAAGGTTGATTTAACTACATTAATTCACATCCGAAACACAATGAATAAGGTTATTGCTTTGTGCTTTAGCTAAGTTCTAGAAAAATTACGGTGTGAATTTAGTTGTGTGTAAAATCTTTAATTGGTTTAACCAATACCTCAACTTGCAAATATATGATGAACTTTTAGTCTCACCAAATAGTTTACTAAACGTTTTATTAAACTTATGTTATGGAGATGTATGCATGCTTCTCCGTACATGATTTTGACACTAAAATCTATACCCTAAAATTTAAGTCATATGCCCTCTAATTGACGAACACTTGAAGTTACAATTGTCGTCATATAAGATATCGGACGATGTTGTAATGGAGAGAAAACTTCATGACTGAATAAGATTGCACATGAAGGTTTTACGTTCTTTAGATTAGTCGACTTAATTGAGTTACTCAGTGAGAACTGGAAACTTAAGGCATAAAGTAGGGATAAAACATGTTCACAATGCAAATGATTTTGGCAATGTAAATCCCTAACATATCTAGAAATTGCAAATTTGTTTGTCAATTATTGTTCGACAAGTTACTGTGTTGAATACATTTTTCACTAGCAGATCAACTGATGTGATGAATCTATGTCAATATGGATTCTATTTTCAAGGAAAATACTATGGTTTTATTACCGGGGTAATTTTATTTTCTTGAATTGTATTATCAAAAATACTAATGTTTGAACTTATTTCTGTAGAAATGGCTCAACCCGAAAGCAATCTGACAATAAGCTCAGTGTTCAAAGCTTTCTTTGAACGGCCTAAACTTACTGGCCCTAATTTCAATGACTGGTATCGCTCACTAAGAATTGTTCTGAGAGCAGCGGGTACTATCAATATCTTGGAAACTCCTTTTCCGGAGGATCTTGCTGAAGGAGCATCTGATGCGGAAAGGCTTCAACACGCTGCTAACGTTAAGAAGCACCATGAGGTGGTTGTTGTAATGTTAGGGAGAAAGGATCCATCACTTCAAAGGAAGTATGAGCTATATCCACCTCAGCCAATGCTTGAAGAACTCAAGGATGTGTATGAAACGCTGCAAGCTGTAGAGATCTATGATCTGGTTGATGCTCTAGATAGTTGCAAGCAAGCTCCTGGAAAGTCCGTAAGTACTCATTATATGGAGATGAGGGGTTATATGGAACAGCTCATCGCACTAGGACAACCCTTTGATCATGCAATGGCTATTAACTTGATCAATAGGTCCCTTAATAAGGACTTCAATGATTTCGTTCGTAACTATAATATGCATTGCACGGGGAAGACAGTTAATGATTTGCATGCAATGCTCATTGACTTCGAAAAGGGTTTGAAAGATAAGGCATCCACTGCTACTCCTTCAGTACTTTATGTGCAAAAGGGTAGAGTGACTAAACCTAAACCGCAAGTGAATGAGAAGCAGAAAGGCAAAGGCAAGGTTGATAAGAGCAAACAAGTTGCGACTACATCAAAACCGAAGCAAAACTTTGTCAAGAAATCTCATAAAGAGGAGACTTGTCACTACTGCAAGATGACTGGACACTGGAAGAGGAATTGCTCTCTCTATCTCCATGAAATGTCAGAACATAAGAAGAAGGCTG
This sequence comes from Glebionis coronaria, assembly GCA_025667525.1. Taxonomy (NCBI): domain Eukaryota; kingdom Viridiplantae; phylum Streptophyta; class Magnoliopsida; order Asterales; family Asteraceae; genus Glebionis; species Glebionis coronaria. Next base: position 458,496,646 of record CM046881.1, on the reverse strand, counting down.
AGCTAGCTGCTGCAGCACCATCTTCAGGTAACTTATTTTGTGATAGAGTTATTTAATCTTTCATACAAATCAAACTCCTGGGTATATGATACGGGATGTGGTATTAATATTTGTAATACCCTGCAGGGATTTGAGTTGAAGAGGAGGCTTACCTATGGGGAACAATTTCTACAAGTGGGCAATGGTGCACAAGCAGCAGTTGAAGCTATAGGAATATTTAAATTAGTTTTACCTTCGGGTTTAGTACTGTTTTTAAATAATTGTCATTATGCACCTACAATTGTTAGGGGTGTCATTTCCTTTTCTTGTATGTTGGATCTTGGATTTAATCACACAATTGATAATAATAGAATTTCTGTTTTTAAAGATGGTTTATTCTATTTTGATGTAATTTCTGTGAATGGTGTTTTTGAAATTAACATGCATGGTAATAATTCCAAGAGGAAAAATAATTCTGTTTTTAGCATGAATAAGAATAGTAAGTTAGACAAGAACTCTTCTTATCTTTGGCATTGTAGGCTTGCCCATATTAGGAAGACTCGCATACAAAAGCTTCAACGTGATGGTCTTTTGGAAAATATCAATGATGAATCATTTGATAAATGTGAGTCTTGTATCTCTGGAAAGATGACCAAGAAACCTTTTAATAGCAATACTGAAAGGGCTACTGAACTACTTGGTTTAATACACACTGATGTGTGTGGACCACTTAGACATGTGTCAAGTAAAGGTGCTAGCTACTTCTTAACGTTTACAGATGATTATAGCCGTTATGGTTATGTTATTTACTTAAGCATAAACATGAGGTATTTGAAACATTCAAAACGTTTAAAGCAGAAGTAGAGTTACAACTAGGAAAGAAGATCAAAGCTCTTCGTTCTGATCGTGGTGGTGAATATTTAAGTCAAGAGTTTAAAGATTATTTAAGTGAGAATGGAATTGTTCAGAAACTTACTTCTCCATATACTCCACAACAAAATGGTGTATCTGAAAGGAGAAATCGTGCATTATTAGATATGGTGCGATCTATGTTTAATCTTACAACTTTACCATTATCCTTTTGGGATTATGCTCTTGAATCTGCTGTTCGTATTCTGAATATGGTTCCCACAAAGAAGGTTGATAAGACACCATATGAACTATGGCATGGCAAGAATCCATATTTGTCTTATTTAAAAGTCTGGGGTTGTGAGGCGTATGTGAAACGTGACTCTGGAGATAAACTCCAACAACGCTCAGTAAAATGTATCTTTATAGGTTACCCTAAGGAAACTAGGGGTTACTACTTTTATTATCCGACTGAGAACAAAATAGTTGTGGCTCGGTATGGAGACTTCCTTGAATATGATCTTGTAAATCAAGAATTCAGTGGGAGAAATTATGATCTTGAAGAAATTCAAGAAGATACATTGCCTTCTGAAAATACTAGCGAAGAAATTCCTGTAGAACCAGAAAGTCTGAGTGTTCTGCCGGAATTAATTCCTCCACGTAGGTCTCAAAAACCATACGTGCGCCAGACAAACTATGTCTTTACATAGAGGATGATGGGGAGGAAGTAGGGGATCTTGGTGAACCTGCTAACTATCGATCCGCAATGTCTGATCCAGAAAAATCAAAATGGATAGTTGCGATGAATGTGGAAATGAAATCCATGGAAATCAATGATGTTTGGATTCTTGTAGACGCACCTAAAAATGCTAAAGTAGTGAAAAATAGGTGGATCTATAAGAAGAAAACCGACATGGATGGTGATGTACAATCTTATAAAGCACGTTTAGTAGCTAAAGGTTTTACTCAAACTTTTGGCATAGACTACGAGGAGACATTTTCTCCTGTAGAAGACTTACGAGCTATTATGATTCTCATAGCTATAGCAGCATACTCTGACTATGAGATATGGCAAATGGATGTTAAAACTGCCTTCTTGAACGGCCGCTTAGGTGAAGACATTTATATGCAACAACCGGAAGGGTACATTGATCCTAAATATCCAAAGCGCGTGTGCAAACTTCAAAGATCTATTTATGGTTTGAAGCAAGCATCACGTCAATGGAATAAGCGATTTGATGAAGAAATCAAAAAGTTCGGATTTATTCAAAATCGTGATGAGCCATGTGTATATCGCAAAGCTAGTGGGAGTAATGTAGTGTTCCTAATTTTATATGTCGATGACATATTGATCATGGGAAGTAACATTCCAAGACTTAAGGAAGTTAAGGATTATCTTGGTAAATGTTTTTCTATGAAGGATTTGGGAGATGCTGCATATATTCTGGGAATTAAAATCTATCGAGATAGGAGTAGACGGTTAATTGGTCTTAGTCAAGATGCTTATATTGATAAGATATTGAAGAAGTATAACATGTATAACTCTAAGAAAGGTTTTTTGTCGATGGAGGTTAAGCATGAGTTAATTCATGAGAAAGACGCATCATCACCTGAAGAGGTGGCTTACATGAAGAAGGTGCCTTATGCTTCGGCTGTAGGATCTATTATGTATGCTGTAAGATGCACAAGGCCTGATGTAGCGTTTGCTCAGAACTTGGTCAGTAGATACCAACAGAATCCAGGAAAGTTCCACTGGACTGTTGTTAAACATATTCTAAAGTATTTGAAGAGTACGAAAGATATGTTTTTGGTATTCGGGGGCAAACCAGACATAGAATTGAATGTAACAGGATTCTGTGATGCGTCCTGGCAATGTGATAAAGACGATACGAAGTCTCAGACGGGTTACGTGTTTGTCATCAATAGAGGAGCAGTTGACTGGAAGAGCAGTAAGCAGAAAACCATTGCTATGCATGCGACTCAATCTAAGTACATGGCCGCTTCAGAAGCTACAATGGAAGCTGTTTGGATTAAGAAGTTTATTGGAGATCTTGGAGTGATGCCTTCAACTAAAGAACCTATTGATATATATTGTGACAACTCTGCTGCAATAATATTCGCCAATGACCCTGGAGTTATGAAAGGCGCCAGACACTTTAAACGTGGATATCACTACGTTCGAGAACAAGTGGAAGCTCGAGAAATAAAATTAATAAAAGTTCACACAGATGATAACGTAGTTGATCCTTTTACTAAGTCTTTATCTAGGCCAAAGGTAATTAAGCATGCCAAGGCAATTGGGCTGCAACTAGCTAGCGAATTCATGCAATAAATCTGTTGATTAGTATTTGGATAAAGGATGTAAGACATTATTGAATTGATGAAATAAAGATTGGATTTCGTTTATTTTTCTGTTATTTGATTTTGTATCCTATTTTACATGTTTTAATCCATGAGCATTATGATGTTTCTAAATGTCCGTTGTCGATTAATAATATAGGAGTATTATTAAACTAAGACAAATCAAAATAGTGACAGAGTATACTTGAAAGTATATTGGTCAATTTTGGATGATATTTGTTGGATCAAATATTGGACTTATCCCAACTATATGATTTGACTTTATGGATCTTTGTCATTAAGTAAATCATAAATAGTTATCCTTAGACCTGAGATACCAGAAAACTGCATTGAATGTAGTGCATTTCTGTAAGGTAACCTAACGCTAAACGTAGGTAGTTATAAGGGTTATTTTCAGAAGTGTTGCAAAGTTCATGTGTTTTGCTTGTAGTTAAAATGGGATTTGTTTCCTTCAAATCATTTTGAAGTATAAATACAGTTGGGCCCCTCGGGGGAGTAGTAAGTTGTTTGTGTGGCCACACCCAAATGTGTTTTGATAATCTTGCTATATCCGTAAACGAGAAATAGAATAGTTAACGAAGGAATGACTAAGATCCATATCCTTATTAACGATGTATTTGAAATAAAAGGATAATAATAATGATATAATCATTAAAAGGTTCTTGTCCAGGAGACCTTACCCGGGTTTGTACTAGTGACATTGCTAGTGTAACTAGACGCTAGTCAATGTGATCACGATATTAGAATTTTGTCCAAGTGGAAGCTGAAAGTTTATGGACTTAAAATTAATAGTCGTGAGACAGGATCGAACTCGGGATCACGGGATTGCACACATAACGTAAAGGGTTAATTTATTTATTAAATATATTTTATATATATTTATTAAATCAAACCAAAGCTTAACTAACGGTCGTTAGTAAATAATAGTTAAGTTTTAACGACCGTTATGGAATTAAATAGAAGCTAAAAGAAGAAGGGAAAAATTACACAAACACCCCTTGGGTGTGTGTTGATCGGCGGCAACTAGAGGGGGCAAAGGGAAACTTTTGTTTCCTAATTTGTTTATGACTTGGAGCCCAAGGTTTGCTAAGCCTATATAAACAAACCCCTAGCCTCATAATTTTTTATCCCTCTCTCTTTCTTGCTCTTTGATCGCCGGCCACCCCTAACCCACATTAGGGTTTCGTTTGGTTTTCGATCAAGTCTATTTATCTAGTCCTAGCCCCTCTCTAGGGTTGTTGGGTAGATATTCCATAAGCGTTGAAGCTCGGTTTGTTCGTGCTAGACTCACGGTTAACTCGCCGTATTACGTGTGTACAAGAACGTGATATAGTCTTGCTTTAGACTATATTCTTGGTGGTGTTCGTGATAAACCCTAGTTGCCGTTCGTTCGGTCGTCTAGTGGATCTTGCTAGGATAAAGGTATGTAACCCTAATCTTGATTAATATAATTGTGTTAAATTAATGATCTTGTTAATTGCTTCCGCTATGCGTTCTTTGATCCATATTAAGGTTTTAAATAATTGTTATGATAAATATAAACCTTCAATTAGCCGACTTCCTGAATTGATAACTGAAAGGATTTTAAGCCTTTTGCCAATTCGAGATGAGGTAAGGACGAGCATCTTGTAAAAGAAGTGGAGGTATTCTTGGGCAGGAATTCCTGAACTTGTATTTGACGACAAAATGCTTGTAGGATCATCATATAAAAAACGAGATAAGAAACATAAGCATGCCAATGCTATGGTGGAGTTTACTTTGTCTGTTGAACTAGAAATGGTTGAGATCGACCAGATAATACTTTATCTTTCAAGGATCAATACTTTGAAGAACTTCTACTTAGAAAATCGTTCAAAAAATCATTACAAACTACCGTCTTTTTTCTTTTCATTCCAAGGACCAAAACACATAAATCTCAAATATTGTGATATTGAGCCTCCATTAACATTTAACGGGTTTAGCACATTGATGTGACTGTCCTTGCTCAATGTTGAGATCACACCCAATGGGCTTAAGCATTTCCTCACCAATTGTCCGCAACTTGAGCATTTCCATATGGTAAGTTCATTTTATCACTTATGAAGCTCTTGTAAATATAGACCTAACCTAAAACGATTCTGATGCAGAAAGGACGACCTCGAAAAGAGTTTGATAAAGGAAACAAGTTTACATTTGTTGAGTTAACAAAGTGTTTGCCATCAATTCTACAATTGGTAATATCCAGCAATTGCATGAAGGTATATATAAGTTAAATAGTACGCTCCATAAATCACAAGACACCGCAAATCATCAATGTAATGGTCCAAGTTTTTTTTCTTGAAGAAGGTCTTTAAGTTTATTACTTTCACTTTTAGTCACTTTATTAATCTCACAACGTGTCTCAAATATGTAATTACTTCACATGTTATGGTAACTGCCATTGTATTCAGCAAATGAAAGAAAAAAATTCTGTAATTTATTTCGGTTTTTGTTAAAAGCTAATTCTCGTTTTGATATCATGTTAAAGCACTTTGCCCCTGGTGTGCCACGCAAGCTCCCAACTCCGTTAACCCATCTCAAACATCTATTTTTGGGTGTGTGCCTAATGACACAAGATGAGCTTTCCGCGACCCTTTGTTTGATAAAGAGCTCACAAAATTTAGAGAAGATACATCTCCAGGTAAACAATGGAATGACAGGGCAATGGCTTTTTTTATGTTTTTTATAACATGTTTTGAAATTTGATATGTTTTAATAACAGTTAGTTCCAAGTACTAGGATGGGTATACCGGTACCTTCTATTCAAGACCACACAGACTTCAAGCTGGATCATCTTGAGGAATTGGAGATGACATGTTTCAATTTAGCTCCAGAGATAGAATTTTTGAAGCTTGTCCTTGTTAAGTCACCCATACTGAAGATTGTACGAATAGAGCTTAATCCAGACCTTTCTGTTGATGAAGAAGTGAGGATGCTCAGAGACTTCATACAGGTTCCATTTCCACGTGCATCACCTTCAGCAATGTTCAAAATTGAACGGCCTGGAACATCCCTTATAAAGCTACCATTTTGATTGACTTAATGTTTTATAGACTAAAGATTAGCAAAACACATTGCTTTTCTCAGCTAATGGGCTACTGTGAACGTATTTAGATGGTCTTGTTGGTTTAATAATGAATTGTTACCTTTTGCCAGTTTAGTTTGAGGATTTTTTTTCTTCCTATCTTAATAATTCTTTTCAAAGAAATCTATCAACTGAATTCTTACCCATTCTTTTCATCTTTTTTCTTTTAGTACTAGGAAATCCCACCTAGACAACCTGTGGTGACTGTGAGCCCCTTCACACACCCACCCAACTAGACCCATGAACAGTGGCGGAACTAGGAGACTAAGGTAATGGGGGCAAAAAAAAAAGTTAGCGATAATCCATAAACAAAAACTTCAGTTTATTAAAGGTAGAAAAACAGCAACTACAAACAAAGTTAGTAAAAAAATAAACGTTTGAAAATACTTGTAAAGAGATGGGTCATCTCATATTTTGGGCTAAAATGGGCCACTATTATAAAAAATGAACCGAACAGAAGATAGAAGCAAATAGGTTTTTATGTTTTGTGCTTCACAGTCTCCCAAAAGAACAAAGTCTTCATCTTCTTCATTAAAGAAAAACTGCAGCAGAACATGAAAATCCTTCAGTAAACTAGTTCTTTCTTGTTTTTCTTCAACCATCTTCTGGGTAAGGGGGGCATTCTCAGTTTTTTGATGAGGGCACCACGATAAAAATTCAAAAATTAACCTTAAAAATTATGAATAATGAAGAATCCATGGGGGCAGTTGCACCCCCTATTTTCTGAATAGATCCGCCCCTGCCCATGAAGGCTGAAGCTTTATAAATCACTAGCCCTCTAGAACTCTAGATAATATGGCGATGACGGTGGCTCCAAGTAGTTTGTACGTTCTATCAGAATTCAAACTAGAGATCTCTTATTGAAACTCTCAAGCTATTACCGGCCACTATGTTGTCCTGTTTGGTTCAGATGCTTAACCGTTATTCAATAAGCACACTAATAAAAGAGATTTATCGAGTAAGAAATGAGATCGTTCTTTCGCTATGGATCATATCATTTGTGTTGGGACTCGCCTGCAATCAGGCTATTGAACACACTCTTCATGCCTGATTTTAATTATGTTTTGTCAAAATGTGCGTGTACATTCGCTTCAAATGCTTCGTTTAAATTCCGGACCATGCTAAACTTGATAAAAAAAACATTACTCACATTGCAAGCGGCTGTTTTTTTTTTTCCTTTTTACACAGGTTTTTTTTATCCTAATGAGCGTGAATCGGGTCGAGTTATTCAGGTTTGAGTTAATTCGGGTTGAGTCAGAGTCGGGTCAGAGACCAAAAATTCCATGCCTGAACCTGATTTATTTGAACTCGGATTCTTGTCAATTCGGGTCTTATCAACTCACGTCGGATCAACCCGAATATAGATCAAATGTAAAAAATTCTTTTTTTTCTCTTTCTAAATAAAAAAAAAATATTTTATATTAAAAAAACACTATTTGGGTCAACCGGGTTGACCCAAACTCGAGTCCAACAGCATTCTCATACCCGATGTATGACGCTATTTAGAACTCGAGTTAGTCGAATTGACTCGAATAACCTAATTTTTTTTTTGATCTGACTAACCCGACTCAGATTGACTTGTTCGAGTTTAGATTGGATCTAGTTTCTAACACTCTTATGTAGGGTGAGCATTTTGGACCGTCGACCAGACCGATCTAGTCTGATCCGATTCGGTCTTAACAAAAACGTTACAATTATCCTAATATGACTGTAGATCGTATCAGACCGGACGGACTCAGACCGAACCGGACCATTTTGATCCGATGTCCGTTCATAATTTTTGACCATTTCGGTCCTCACTCTACTCCAACCTTAATCGGTCTGATCCAATCTGGACCAAATACTCAACCCTACTCCTATCCACCATATACTCTTCAATTTATTTACCTTCTTATATAATGTCATAACCCTATCGAGTCACGTCTTATGTTAGAGCGACATCAAAACCCAAAAGAATTACATTGTTTTTATGCAAGATTGCCTAAGATTCACCAAATTAAACAATAAAATTGATCAAATTCATCTCAAAAACACCACATCTATTTTGAATAATATAGCCTTACAACTTTCTTCGATTTCAGAACAGCAAAACGAAATTCACATTACAATTTTCATATTCTTTAATATAAAATTCTTTTAAATGTTTCACTATCCACCAAATACTTGTGAAAATGTCTCAACCACAAAACATTTATAAACACATCATCCTTCTCTTTACAAACCCATTTCATATATTTTAATCATTCTATCTTTATGGCATCCTCATTTACCTCTTCGAACGGAACTTGGATGTGTCCATTTCGGAAATTTCGTTGTTGCATGGATGGCCAAGTGGGCAATAAAGGATTTGCTCTTTTATTTTCTTTTGACCATAGGTTGTAAAGATGCATTACGTGAGGCTAGACGAGAAGCGAAGCAAAGGACGAAGAGCAAGGAGTAGAAGAGATATTAGTAGGGCGACGATGGTGAACCAAAAGCAACAGTGGTAGGAGCTCTGATGAGGTTTACGATTAATATATGCTTTTACGAGATTTTTATGGAGTAATTCACATAACGAATAAACGAGATATATAGGGAAGCGGATGGGTGGTGGGAAGGCATGATAAATGCTTTACGGCTACCAAGATCGCGATCCTACTATAAATCGTTTTTACTTTTACAAGATGGAAATATAAGATCGGACCGAGATCCGAAGATCCTACTTACATGTCTAAAAGTCTTACTTTTGAAAATCACGTACTCAAATGTGATTTTATAACAAATTTATTAAGAAAAGATAATTATGAAAGTTAAAATAATATGAAAACTAAGCATATATGTTACTTTTTTAAACATTTATAACAATAATATGGTAATATTACGTTTGTTTTATTATTTTATCTTAAAATATCTCATTTATTTATAGTTTGTTACTTCATTATTTAAAGAAGATGAGATCGAATTGGGTCTAGATCTAACGATCCTATGATAAGATGAAGATGATACTTAAGATCATATGCCTTTTAAGATCATACGAAGTATTGACACATTTTTTATTAATAAAATCGTAAAATAGAAAAATCTTAAGAGTTAACTTGTGATTTTGATGGCTATTACAGAGCATGAATGGTTTATAGAGCACAACTAACCACTTGTCATGTTGTTTGTATTTGTAATAATAAAATAAAAAGAATTAAATAAGTTAAAATTTAAAAAGAAAATATTAAAAGAACAATTTTATAAAGTTGGACATAAAGAAAATTAGTATCTATTACATAAATGGTTCATGTAATTTATCTGCATATGATAGAATAAAATACCCTTATCGTCAACTTCCAGAATAGATGAAATTGATCAAAGCATATCTCATACAAAATAACTTAGATTTAAGTTCATTTGGATAACAAACGTATCCAATATATGGGGTTCATCCTCACTTTTTATTTTTCTAGCATCCAATGGCTGAGATTAAATTCTCATTTTACATTGCAGGGGTATTTTTGTCATTTCATTCTACCACTATATAAGCCTTTATTTTTTTACTTTCTTTCTCATAAAACACACAGACACGTTTCTCTCTTTCTCTCTACCTCCAATCTAGTTTGTTTGTCTATAACTAATCGAGCGAAGCTTCATGATTTATAATCACGAATCGATCCATCACCAGGTTTGTTCTATTGCTAACATTAAACTTGGTAAATCATGGTTACATAGATTCCTTTGATTAAGATCTATCATCACGGATCGATCCATTATCAGGTTTGAATAAGATATATTCTTATTTTTAACTATCTGATTGAAATAAGCTTATTAATTTATCATCATTCTAGTTATAAGCTTTTAATTAGCTTATTTTGAACGAATTATCTTGATTGATTTGTTCTTAATTATAGGCTAACTTTAAGGTGATTTATGTGAATAAGCTTATTTGTTTAAATAAGCTTATGAATAAGCTGATTTGTTTGACTAAGCTTATGAATAAGATTTTAAATTAGATGAGAGTAATGAATAAGCTTGTGAATTATATGATTTGAATTTATTATGTTGAATTATAAGCTAGCTTATTAGCTTTTTTAAAGAATTATTAGATTTTTTGAATAAGAAAGTTATGAATAAGTTTATGTTTGTGTGAATAAGCTATATTATTAGGAATTTTTTTGTTGCTGATGTAGGCTAAATTACGCTTGATGTATCGTAGATGATACTTCATTTATCATATATGATAGATATACAATATATGATATATAATATATGATATATGATATATGATATATGATATATGATAGATGTATCATACATGATACATGAGGTATCATATATGATGTTTCTACAAAACACAAGAAACAACCAGACTTTATGACTAATTTACACAAAATTAAGCTCTTTAAACATGTCTTTTATCATATATAATAATGTATATATGGTATTGTATATAGATTGAGCATAAAACTCAAAAGTTAATATGAATGGCTTTGGTAAGTAGCATGGCTTAAAGTTGAGAATCAAATATGTTTGACAAGGCTCAATATCGTAATATAATATATGATTGTCTTATTTACCAGTTTTTATAGATGGGAGTTATAAATAAGCTTATGTTAGTGTGAATAAGCTGTATTATTAGGCATTTTAATTAACTTGTTGATGTAAGCTAAATTAAGTTTGATGTGTCATATATGATACCTCATTTATCATACATGATAGTTATATGACATGTGATATATGATAGGTATATAATATATGATATATGATGTTTCTCACAATCCACAAAAAACTACACTTTGATATTGTACATGACTTTTTACACTTTTGTCAAAATGGTGTTGATGAGACTCTAATTATACATTGTCTCATCGTCTAAAATCGGGCTTAAAATACGGAAAAATGTCATAAAACCTTGCAAAACCCTTTTTTTGTTCACTGTGCGATTGTAGATTTGGATATCGTGAAATTGCCAAACGATCACAAGAAACAAGCAAAAACGAACACGGAAAACAAAGCCGTAAAAAAAATCGGACCTGAATGTTTAATTTCCATAAAAGACCTTAAAGAATTGAAGATGTAAAAGTTTGGTCCCTCAAGTTTGGAAGAATGACATTTTATACCCCTCAACTATCCAAAATTACATTATGGTCCCTAAGTGTCAAGACTTGCCAAGAATACCCCTTGAAGAATGAAGAATATTGCATTTCTATTCCTTATTTAAAGTTATCAAATATGTGAGGACTAAAATTTGCCAATTTGAAAGATATTTATCAAAGGAAAATTTGCTATTATTTTGCAAAGATTGGAGGGGTACTTTCTGCCAAATGAGAAGTGTGGTGATCAAAAGCAGCAACATTAATACCCACTACCCGTTTAATGCCCAACTTAAACCCAACACAGCCCAAACCCAATACCACCTAATCCTATTAGCCGTTGTTAATTAGCCAATTTTTAAACTGATAATTGTTTACTAAATGCCGCTAAACACCCTAATCCCACCCAAACCAGATTAAACTACTATTCCTACAAACCCTAATAACCTTAATCATCATTAAACCATGGGGGTTTTGTTTGAGAATATCCATATCACAAACTAATCGTTTTCCCAACACCCCTCCATGGTCACATTAAACAAATCACCACCCTAGGACCCCACCCGTACCTCCCCTTCTACAAAGTCAAAAAAAATGGCAAAAAAGATTTGAAGGCCTAGATGATTTTACTTGTTCCCTATGCCAAATGGATGGCAAAGATCATTTCCAACACCTGACATTCACATGCTCATACTAGAGATAATCACTTGATGGCAAAGACCAAGTTTGAACAAGAGCATCTTCAAATTTGATCCGAATCTTGCAAGGTAAATTGTGGAACTTCAGATAGCTAGGGTTTCTCTTCACATTGTAGTCCTAGAATTCTCTGTAGCCATTATATAAGGCACATAGCATTTTCATTTTTTTTTGTTCCAATCTTTGTAAACCCTCTTTTGATGAAAAGTTAAAGTATTGAAATTGGCCTTGCAAAAATTATGTTCCATTTACTTTTATGCAATTTAATTCGTGTTCTTTAATTTCTATAAATTGTTCTTTTAACTTTTATCAAAAAGCTTTCAAAAATTTGTGAAGTTCTTTTGAGACCCAATCTTTATAAGTTGATTTTTTTTTGAACTAATTTATAAGTTGATTGAATGTGCTTGATTTAACAAATAAAGCACAAGCAAAGCTTATAAGGATTGTTTCCTTCTTGCATTTTACCTTTTTCTGTTTGCAAAGACTTGGTTCCAAAAATACTTTTCCAAAAATTATTTTCTGCTTTTTCTTACTGTTATAGAAGCTGTAAGCTTCTTGCTTGACAACCAAGTAGCTTATTAGCCTATATAACAAAGAGTTTCTTTGTTTGAGTGTTGTGTTAACAGGTTGCCATAGAAGCATTGATATTGGTAGATTTTTGTAGAGGGGTTGTGTGGACTACGGTATTCCTCAACCCTTCCGTAAGTTCCTATAAGCCGTTCATAAGCTACTCATTAGCTTCTCAAATTATAGATGGTGGCATCAAATGGTTCAACTTGGCCTGAACAAGGCCAAGATTGAGTAAGTCTTTGCACTCCCTTTAAATTTGCGATTTCTTGACTGTGAGTTATGTGGATTATATGTGGTTGATGTGCCGTTGATATGTATACTGATAATTTGAGATAACGTTATAGGGTAAATTAGAAAATTACCTTTAGGAAAAAGTAATAGACTAATATTACAAATGACGAATTCAATTAAACACGTGAATGAACCAAGTTCGTTGTACACGAAGATCGAGTGAATTTGAGACGTTTTGCTTTGATTTGGACAATCGATTTGAATTGGTTTTCGGTTTTTAAACTACAATTAAAATCTGCCAATTTTAAACTATTTAACATTAACCTAAAGTGCACGAATCGTAAACCCCGCTATATTTAAATCTAAAACAATTAATTACTTAAAAATTAAAACTATTTAAAAATTAAACTTTTAAACAATCTATAAAAATTAATCTATTTAATAAAACTAACTTTTAAACTATTTTAAAAAAACTAATTAACTTTTTTAAATCTAATTAAATTTATTAAAAATTACTTAAAACAAATCTATTTAGAAACTATTTTTATTTAATTATAAAAATCTAATTATTAAAATTAACTAATTAAACTTTTGAAATTAATAAAAAAAACATTTTTATTTTATTTTTATTTTTTTATTTTTTTATAAATATTTAATCTTAAATCAATATAAATCTTATTATTTAAAATACTATCTAACTTTAAAAATTAATAAAACATTATTTTTATCTTATTACTTTATTTAAACTTAACTGAAATTAAATAAAAGAGAATTAGAATAAACGAAATAGAAGTTAAACTAAGGTATTTAAATAAAATTGACAGCTCATAAAAAACAAACTATATTAATAACAAAAACAGTATTAAAACAAAAAGGACAAGACAGTCCAGATGGTTAACTCGTTTGGTAGATGAACAGCAGGTCTTGAGTTCGAAACCTACAAATGACGAGTATTTTTTTGGAATTATTTAAATTAGCTAAAATCAAGTCAGTTTACTTAAATAACAGATGCAACAGTAAATCAGAATTAAACCACTCGAAACATTACAGTAAATGAGATTAAGAAGAGAAGCAGTAAATAACTGTAATTAACAGTAACTAAAGCTACAGTAGTGAAAATTAAACAAAAAATAATAGCAGTTAAACGAACAGTAGTGAAAATCACACAACACACATTACAGCTGAATAAAAATTCAGCTAAATACAAAATAACAGCAAACCATTTATTTCAGCAGACTAAATATTTAAACGTGATATCAATTAACCCACTTACACAAAATAAACAGCTGAATAAAAAGTCTTTAGTAGATTAACAGATAATCACTCAGTATACACAAACGCGGCTGCATATTCAGCAGGAAACCAACTCCATTTTATCCAAACATGACAGAGAATACAGGAACATTAATCAAAGGTTCAGCTAAAACTTATATTCAATTTGCAACATATTAAGTTCATAAAACTATAAGAATAAAGAAAACTCAAATGTCCACGTTTACATAAGACCAAATTTACCAAATGAACTATCAGTTATCAGATGTGTTACCGAAAGAAAAAAAACAAGTCAGACTTCTAATCGCAGATTCTTCATACTAGACCATGAGATAAAAACAACATAAGCTAAACAAACACATACAACTAGAAAAATCCTATCAGCAGACTATTAAGAATTGAAAATAGCATACTAATATGTGTCAGTTAATCAACTTAAACTTTCAGCGACAATCTATAACCACTAATACTCAAACGTTCAGAAACAATCCTAGAGTTAACGTGCAACAGTAGCTGATCATACACAAATAAAAGTGTAGCAACTATATTTAAAGAATATATCTAAAGCATAAATCCTATATTAGTAACTAAAGAGCAGAAACATTCAACATTCAAATTAAATCTATCATCTAACTAATCAGATTCCATTAATCAAAACAGAAATTAAAATTACACTTAACCATTAAATGAAGATCCGTTGGGCAGAAGTACGGTGCTGAACCGACTTAGATCAAAACTACACCGTTAGAATAGAATCACGATCCAAAACTCAAACCACGATTCATCATCGAACAACAACAAACTTATCTAACCATCAGCTAACTTGAATAATTCATCCACTGGAATGAATATTTTATTCTTTTAAGATTTATCAGTAGATAAATCGAACTTTATCCCAGATTTAGCTAAATCAATTGTGATAAGCTATTACACAGCTTATAAAATCGATCATATGTTATAATCAATAAAAAATAGACAATTAGGATTATCTTTTTTAAAATAGATTCGAGAAGAAAATAAAACAACCAAAATATTAATTGCTCAACTGAAAATAAATTGTATTAATCTCAACTGAAATTCATTAAAAAATTATAAAATTAATTCTAAAGCTATTTCTACATTATAACACTGAGAACTAAAAAAGGGATAGATTTTATTGATTTTGGAGTGGGGTTTTATAGGGGACGAGAGAGAGGTGGGGTGAGAGTGTTTGTTGGAGATGAACAAATCATATCCCTCCGATTATCTTCTCTTTTTCTCTCTCTTGTGTTTGTTATGATCAAACGGTGGATCTTCCTTAACACTCACACGGATCGCCAGCTTGGCAATAAGTGTGCTTCTTTGTTGATGAGGTGGAGGGTTATAATTGGTTCTTGTCAGGATTGCAGTGGTATCAACCAATCAAAGCCCTTTGGTGACGAATCCAAGCTCCACGTGGAGCTTGGTACTTGGAATCTTGATGGTATAACACGCTCCATCTTCCCTGAATTGTCTGAAACCAAGCGCGTGACATTCAGTTGCCCCAATTGAACCATCAATGATGAACCTAGGGTTCATATACTGGAAAATAGGGAGAGTTTTTCCCCAATTCTTTATTTCTCTCGTTTCTTCTTTTCTTTATTTTGTTTCTTTGACTGTAAAAAGTTGACCCCCAAAAGATAATAAATAACTCTCCCCGTCTTATGATATATGGGCTTTGGACCATATACTCCATCTGTAACATACTTTAACATGTGGGCTTTTGAGTCCAAATTTATATAACTCTATTCGTCTTTTTTTACTTATTGGGCTTAAATTTTGGGCCTTTTGTCCATTATATACTTATTTCCCAAATGAAACTTAGTAACTCCAAATTTGGGCTTTCCAGCCCATTAAGCACATGTGGGTCCCACTTGACCTCAAACTTTCGGTAAATCCGTGAATAAAAACGAACTCGACTTTTGGCCTTGATATTTCTTCAATCTTGTGTCGGTTTTGCCGGTTTTGTGAACTTGGTACCTACACACATGAAACAAACAAAACATGCATATACAAGGCCGTTTTCAAAGGTTTTAAGCATTTATTGTTCGTTTTATGATACAAATGATATGAGTAATTACACTCATATCAAAATTCCCCATGCTAAACTATTGTCGTGTCCTCACGCAATGATAAAATAAAACACTAGCTACACCATTATTCAACTTATGACACTTTATTTTGCAAAGACATAATGTATTGCTTTCATTATTGAAAAATAACTTTAAGGATCATAAAACTTAAATAGATTCATCGTCCTCGACTTTTCACTTTTCCATGCCAAGTGCAAAAACAAGATCATTGTTATTACAAGTTAGCAAACTAACACGAACTCATGTGGGCCAATTATTCACTTAGACTCCCTTATTCCTAGGTGTATCTCTTATATTTCATTGTTGTCTTGAATGATCACGAGGATGGATTGTTGACTTATTTAGATAGTTATTTAGTCCGAAAATAAAGTGAACGATTTAATCAATAGTTAGCTAAAGGACAAAATCTTTTAAAACTGCTTCTCGGGACCTCATAAAGTTCATATCTTGGCATAACTTGCTTCGCGATTTGAGACCTTTCTCGGACCGATATTTGGCAGCGACTTTATACTTCAAATCTTGAGAGACGTTCATGAAATAATGGTCTTCTCTTCATATCGGAATTTCTTCACTTGAAGTTTTGAGAGATTCATACTTGGACCACGACTTCTTCATTTTTTCTCCAATATTTATTTGGGATTTTGATATACAACGATCCGCCTCCTTTTTGGACTTGGCTTCATTTATCCTCATTCCTTGTTAGGGCCTTTTTGGATAGACTTCTCCATGACTTTTGGGGAGTTTTTGCTTTTTGTCGTGTGTCTCGATCCTTCATATTGATTTTTGATAAATGATTCTTCACATCACTTGGGATCTTTAGCAATAAAATATAGCCCTCATGTCTTGTTAGGACCTTTTTGGACTCACCAATCTTCGCATCCCGCTTCAATAAGTTATGCCTTGGCTATGAACTCTAATCCATACCGAGCAACTTTTAAACGATCTTGGGCTAGAAGCTAAGTAACTTTTCAAATCGTACAACCTTATTTATTGCAGATAAATTTATTAGCAAGCGATGGGAGAATAGGCTTATAATTAACTCACATAAATTCCCGAAAGAATACCAAACTTATAATTGGCTCTATCATCTCTTGTTCTCCATATTGTAAAATTTCAAAAATGTGAAATCAATGGATACTTAGCCTATTAAATCAAAGTTTTGGGTTTTCAAGTCATCTATAGGATCTTGTATCTTCTTATACTCTTTCAAGTTTTAGAATTTGCGTTTTAAAGTTCCCTTGATAAACGACTTTCTAGGATCAATTATAGGAACTTGCGAAAAGTTCTTGTTCTTAACTCATATGAATTAAGACTTTCGCGTTTTAAAGCTCCCTATATAATAGCCTAGCAAAACTTAATTCAAATACGTTAAGGAAAAGCTAAGGTTAAAAACCGAGTCGAGTCAAAAACTATTCTTATTTTCACCAACGGAAAGCCTACATTCGTGTCAAAAGCACTTATTTTATTTATTAAAACTTAAAAAATAACACTAAAAATTTAAAATTTTATTGAAAAATGAGAAAAACAACTACGTTTGGATACGACAAAAGCAATTGCAAGCGATTATATCGATTGACTCCCCCATGCTAAAACCAAACATTGTCCTCAATGTTTCTTAGCTCAAGAGTAACACCCCCTTGCTAAAACACGAAGAGTCTAATGCAAAATCCTAGCATGGAAAGAGCACGCAAATCTATAAGCCGTTTATTAATTATGCCTCATGATAAAACGTTAGTCGATAAAAATCAAAGGATAGAAAGTGTGCCCCTTTTTGGCATTCAAAAAATGGAAGATCAAGTGGACCGGCAAAAACCGAACACGAGAGTCTTCAAAAATTAGGGTCATACCTAAGATCACAACACAAAAAAACACGAGCACGAGCTTCAAAGATCAAGCCTTATTAGTGTTAGAAAATAGAAAGAAGATAGAATGTATGGGACTCCCCCACAAGGCACCTCGTTTTTGTTAACCGGGTCATGAGCTCGACTCGATCCCCGCATTCATTGGTCCTTAGGGAAAATGGTGAAAACCGGTATAATGGAATAAAATCCATGATAAAGCACGATGCCGGGGTCAAAGATTACATCCTCGTTTTCGGATGACAAACAAAAGGATAAAACTCCAACACAAATCTCTAAAAAGAGATGGTAGTCACAAATAATGGTATGGATAAAGCATGCTCCCCAAGATAATCTCGCACCAAGATGATAGAAAAGTCTTTCAATTATTGCATCGGTGAAAGGCCGAGATTTCCCTAAATCAAAGATTTCGGGGTCGAATACCTCGTCCTCGGTGGAGAAAGGAAAAGACAACACGGTGTCATCCCCCCATGCTAATCCAAGATCATATAAAGCACATGGTAATGGTGGGATAAAAATCTCATCCAAAGTGGAATCAACATTCTTTGCTTTAACGACCAGTTCACCCTTAGGAATGTGATAAATTGGGTCATGGTACTCAATATGAGTCACATGAAAAACCCGTACATTAAGGTCAAAGTGGGTGGGAGGAGGACTTGGGACGAAATCATCATCAAGTAAATTCTCTAAAAAGAGAGCGTCCCCCTCCGGGTCGATGTCATCAACACCCGGTGGTATCGAATCATGAGAAGCAAGAAAAGTGTCAATCTCCTCCATAAGCGGATCACTATCCTCAACGGGAATAGGAGATGGAGAGAAAGACTCGGCATTAGGCATAGAATTCAAAGCCTCGATCCTAGATATGAGAAGATAGACGTTTGATAACTTCTCACGAAGAATCACGTCTTCCACATCTAAATGAGTAAGTTCATCGGTGAACTTCTCAAGGATCGGAATAGTCAAATCAACCTCATTTCCCGGTGGAAATGGGTCTAAAGGAGCAAGTCCAAAAGTGAACTTCTCAAATACCGGATCACTATCAACCTCATTTCCCGGTGGAAATGGGTGAAGAAGAGTAGGTTCATCGATAAACCCCTCAAATTCCGAATCGTGAATATCATCTTTATAAGAAAGTTCATCGGAGAACTCCTCATTAGAAAATTCACTAGAAGTCGAATCATTCTTAAAATCTTCATTTCCATCACAATTTTCATCATTAGAATTGGAGAAAATATCAAAGTGAATGGAAGAAGTAGAGTCATCACAATGTGGCAAATCACACATTTCATTGGAAATACTGTCAAACTCTCTCGGGTTTTGGACAAGAATAGTGCTAATATGATCGTCCCCCTTGCTTAGAGAATTTCAGGTTCCACGATGGAAGAATCATGAATAGGAGTGGTGATGTCATGAGAGATTTCCGCATCATCTAGGATGGGAGAATCCTCGGGCTTAATAGCCGGCAAGATACGAAAAGGAAACACGATAGCACTAGACGAAGGATGAATAGCCATAAGATCTCTCAAAGAAAGAGTCTATCCTCATCATCATCCAAAAGAAGAGAACGCTCGAGTTCACGATTAGCAAGAGATTTTGCTTCCGCTTGAGCTCGTTCTTCCTCACGAATTATTTGTTGGGAAATTGTTTCAAGTCGTTCAATATCGAAAGAATATTGTGGAGATTGGTCAAAACCGGAAGGAATCGAATTATAACAAGGATTAGGCTCATAAAAATTTTGATCCATCGGTTGACAACAAAAACTCTCGTGAGGACCTCCACAATACTCACAACAAAGATATTGTTGTGATAAACTCGGTAAATCTTGTGGATAACAATTATCATTAAAGTTTTGATTGTAGCTCGGTTCTTGCTCGTAATTAAGCGAGAATCGATGCGAACAATCATCACCAAAATGAGAATCATTTCCACAAAACTCACACGAGGGTGTCTCGTATGTGAGGTGCGGAGGTGGATTGAAATCGAGAGAATTATTCGAAAAATTCGGATTTCCACATGAAGTAATATCATTACAAGAAGGACAAAATCCAACTCGTATATCGTGACGTAAGTCATTTCCACAACGCTCACACGTGCACCACCGACATGGCAAAAAACCATATAACGGTTCTCCACACCCAACACAATCAACGAAGGAAGAATTAAAATTTAGAGGGTGAGGAGAAAAAGAATTAAACATGATAGAGGATTAAGAAGATTATTTTTGGTATTTTTCATAAAAACGATACATGCTATATAATAAGAAAATAACAAAACTTTTCGAGGATGGAAAGGGTCTTCAAATCAACGATCGACAAATCTCCACAAAAGCGAATCGTACACAAGATCCCCGGCAGCGGCGCCAAAATTTTTGATGTGCCGTTGATATGTATACTGATAATTTGAGATAACGTTATAGGGTAAATTAGAAAATTACCTTTAGGAAAAAGTAATAGACTAATATTACCAATGACGAATTCAGTTAAACACGTGAATGAACCAAGTTCGTTGTACACGAAGATCGAGTGAATTTGAGACGTGTTGCTTTGATTTGGACAATCGATTTGAATTGGTTTTCGGTTTTTAAACTACAATTAAAATCTACCAATTTTAAACTATTTAACATTAACCTAAAGTGCATGAATCGTAAACCCCGCTATATTTAAATCTAAAACAATTAATTACTTAAAAATTAAAACTATTTAAAATTAAACTTTTAAACAATCTATAAAAATTAATCTATTTAATAAAAATAACTTTTAAACTATTTTAAAAAAACTAATTAAATTTTTTAAATCTAATTAAATTTATTAAAAATTACTTAAAACAAATCTATTTAAAAACTATTTTTATTTAATTATAAAAATCTAATTATTAAAATTAACTAATTAAACTTTTGAAATTAATAAAAAAACATTTTTATTTTTTTATTTTATTTTTTTATAAATATTTAATCTTAAATCAATATAAAACTTATTATTTAAAATACTATCTAACTTTAAAAATTAATAAAACATTATTTTTATCTTATTACTTTATTTAAACTTAACAGAAATTAAATAAAAGAGAATTAGAATAA
Source organism: Glebionis coronaria (assembly GCA_025667525.1). Classification (NCBI taxonomy): domain Eukaryota; kingdom Viridiplantae; phylum Streptophyta; class Magnoliopsida; order Asterales; family Asteraceae; genus Glebionis; species Glebionis coronaria. Next base: position 458,475,485 of record CM046881.1, on the reverse strand, counting down.
ACGAAATAGAAGTTAAACTAAGGTATTTAAATAAAATTGACAGCTCATAAAAAACAAACTATATTAATAACAAAAACAGTATAAAACAAAAAGGACAAGACAGTCCAGATGGTTAACTCGTTTGGTAGATGAACAGCAAGTCTCGAGTTCGAGACCTGCAAATGACGAGTATTTTTTTGGAATTATTTAAATTAGCTAAAATCAAGTCAGTTTACTTAAATAACAGATGCAGTAAATCAGAATTAAACCACTCGAAACATTACAGTAAATGAGATTAAGAAGAGAATCAGTAAATAACTGTAATTAACAGTAACTAAAGCCACAGTAATGAAAATTAAACAAAAAATAATAGCAGTTAAACGAACAGTAGTGAAAATCACACAACACACATTACAGTTGAATAAAAATTCAGCTAAATACAAAATAACAGCAAACCATTTATTTCAGCAGACTAAATATCTAAATGTAATATCAATTAACCCACTTACACAAAATAAACAGCTGAATAAAAAGTCTTTAGCAGATTAACAGATAATCACTCAGTATACACAAACGCGGCTGCATATTCAGCAGGAAACCAACTCCATTTTATCCAAACATGACAGAGAATACAGGAACACTAATCAAAGGTTCAGCTAAAACTTATATTCAATTTTCAACATATTAAGTTCATATAACTATAAGAATAAAGAAAACTCAAATGTCCATGTTTACATAAGACCAAATTTACCAAATGAACTATCAGTTATCAGATGTGTTACCGAAAGAAAAAAACAAGTCAAACTTCTAATCGCAGATTCTTCATACTAGACCATGAGATAAAAACAACATAAGCTAAACAAACACATACAACTAGAAAAATCCTATCAGCAGACTATTAAGAATTGAAAATAGCATACTAATATGTGTCAGTTAATCAACTTAAACTTTCAGCGACAATCTATAACCACTAATACTCAAACGTTCAGAAACAATCCTAGAGTTAACGTGCAACAGTAGCTGATCATACACAAATAAAAGTGCAGCAACTATATTTAAAGAATATATCTAAAGCATAAATCCTATATTAGTAATTAAAGAGCAGAAACATTCAACATTCAAATTAAATCTATCATCTAACTAATCAGATTCCATTAATCAAAACAGAAATTAAAATTACGCTTAACCATTAAATGAAGATCCGTTGGGCAGAAGTACGGTGCTGAACCGACTTAGATCAAAACTACACCGTTAGAATAGAATCACGATCCAAAACTCAAACCACGATTCATCATCGAACAACAACAAACTTATCTAACCATCAGCTAACTTGAATAATTCATCCATTGGAATGAATATTTTATTCTTTTAAGATTTATCAGTAGATAAATCGAACTTTATCCCAGATTTAGCTAAATCAATTCTGATAAGCTATTACACAGCTTATAAAATCGATCATATGTTATAATCAATAAAAAATAGACAATTAGGATTATCCTTTTTAAAATAGATTCGAGAAGAAAATAAAACAACCAAAATATTAATTGCTCAACTGAAAATAAATTGTATTAATCTCAACTGAAATTCATTACAAAATTATAAAATTAATTCTAAAGCTATTTCTACATTATAACACTAAGAACTAAAAAAGGGATAGATTTTACTGATTTTGGAGTGGGGTTTTATAGGGGACGAGAGAGAGGTGGGGTGGGAGTGTTTGTTGGAGATGAACAAATCATAGCCCTCTGACTATCTTCTCTTTTTCTCTCTCTTGTGTTTGTTATGATCAAACGGTGGATCTTCCTTAACCCTCACACGGATCGCCAGCTTGGCAATAAGTGTGCTTCTTTGTTGATGAGGTGGAGGGTTATAATTGGTTCTTGTCAGGATTGCAGTGGTATCAACCAATCAAAGCCCTTTGGTGACGAATCCAAGCTCCACGTGGAGCTTGGTACTTGGAATCTTGATGGTATAACACGCTCCATCTTCCCTGAATTGTCTGAAACCAAGCGCGTGACATTCAGTTGCCCCAATTGAACCATCAATGATGAACCTAGGGTTCATATACTGGAAAATAGGGAGAGTGTTTCCCCAACTCTTTCTTTCTCTCGTTTCTTCTTTTCTTTATTTTGTTTCTTTGACTGTAAAAAGTTGACCCCCAAAAGATAATAAATAACTCTCCCCGTCTTATGATATATGGGCTTTGGACCCATATACTCCATCTGTAACATACTTTAACATGTGGGCTTTTGAGTCCAAATTTATATAACTCTATTCGTCTTTTTTTACTTATTGGGCTTAAAGTTTGGGCCTTTTGTCCATTATATACTTATTTCCCAAATGAAACTTAGTAACTCCAAATTTGGGCTTTCAAGCCCATTAAGCACATGTGGGTCCCACTTTACCTCAAACTTTCGGTAAATCCGTGAATAAAAACGAACTCGACTTTTGGCCTTGATATTTCTTCAATCTTGTGTCGGTTTTGCCGGTTTTGTGAACTTGGTACCTACACACATGAAACAAACAAAACATGCATATACAAGGCCGTTTTCAAAGGTTTTAAGCATTTATTGTTCGTTTTATGATACAAATTATATGAGTAATTACACTCATATCAGTGGTCTACTTATCAATGTGTTTTTTATTGCTTATCTTTGCTTAATAGTGCTTATGTTTGATGTTTCGTGTTAAATAAATACTTAATTAGTTTAAATCTTTGTTGAAACTTGAAATCTGCCATTTAAAGGGTGTTTGGGACTGTGATGTGTGACTAGGGTGACACTGGCTTTGAGACTTCATCTGCTTGACAACTTTGGTTGGTTTAGGCTGGTCTGATTTTTCTTTTTATTTCATGCTTTGTTAGTTAAAATTTTAGTTTGCGAGTTTTAAGATAAATCTGCTTTTGTGTCTGATTTCCCGTGTTTTTGTATGATCTGATATCTGACGATGATAATAGTAGTGTTATCTGATATTATGTTCTTGTCTGGTGTGTTGGTATGCTTTGATTAGTTAGTTTATGAATTTAATTTGCAAATACACCAGCAATCATGATTGGTTCAATCATAACTGGTTCAATTTTGGTTCTGCTTGAATCTGCCAAATAAACCAGCAATCATAACTGGTTCAATTTTGGGTTTTTGACTTTGAAATCTTAGTCTGTTATTAGTTTAGGGTCAGGTCTAGCACTGATTTAGTTTAGATTTGTAAGTCTTGACTTTTTGATAGCTTAGCGCTTAGCTTAAATTTCATTTTGTTGCGAAGTACATCAGTTGTATTGTTTACACTAACAGTGGTAAACTTTTACCACTATTAGTTATAGATAGGTTCCCATTGTTAGTTTAATCTATTAGCTTTGTGTGCTTTTCTTTTATTTGCTTATTCTATGCTTTTTTAGTGCTTATTAGTGTAGTATATTGCTTATTTACATCCCACAAGCCAACTACTTGTAGGACTTGTGGACTTGTGCTTATCCAAGAAAAAGAAATAGAAAAAAAATCACAAAAATTCTATAGCCTGGATCGAACCCCGACCCCTCAACGGAGGACTAGGGAGTGTTACAAGTGTGTTATGGTGTTATGACTCTTTTCTTGTCATATCACCGTCTGTTATTTTATTTAAACCCATTTTCATTTCCTAGTTCAATATAAATGTCGTAGCTTAATCTGATCGTTTTAGCTTATTGCAATAAGTTGACTCCTCCAGCTTATTTTTCCCATAAAGTAGGTTTAATTTAGGACTTCTTGTCATTTTTCCAGATATTTCCCCTTTAGTTTAATATTTTAATTCATTTTCTTTTCTGTTTTGTTTTATTGGTTTAAAAATAGGAAAATTAATTTTTAAATTTCAAAAAAATATGTTTTCGTCTTTAACAAAATAGGTTGAGGTTTACATATATAAAAATCAGATTATGAACATTTTCTTATTTATTTTTATTTTTAAGTCTTTAAATAGATTTTAAAGATTAATAAATAATTAATAAAAGTGTTTAAAAATTGTTTTCTAAATTTTTATAATTTGTTAGACTTTTAGGATGTAGTTTGCACGTCTTTAAATTTATTTTCACTTTTTTGATTATTTTAATATTTTTCGTCTTGATTTGCGTCAAAACGTGATTCTTCGTAGTTTAATATAGTCTTTTACTTTTTAAACCTTCTTCTTTCCAAAAATGTCAACTAATCCAAACACGAAATATTTGGCTATAATAACCCTTCCATCGAGAACAAACTCAATTGTCGGTTTACGATTACGTTTCCTGACGTTTTCGTCTACTAATACTTGCCACAACCTCTAATTGTTGCAAATTACTACATCAATTATGGCGTCGTTTCCGGGGAAGTGGTTGTAAGCCATTTTCATTGTATGTTTGAGTAGTTACGGTTTTTACCTTTTATTTTTGGGAAGTGTTCATATTGTAAATATTCATGTTTCGTTTTTGATATTTGTAACACCCCATTTTGATAATGGAATGTCACGCGTAATTATGGAGTGTCATCAAAGCATACAAGAATAAATGTCTAAAACATTAAAAGGAAATACCGGAATCAAACATCGGTAGTCCAAAAGTAAAGCTCATCACACACAAACATAAGTACTGTAAATGAAAGGACTAAACAATGTCCATGGAAAGAGTATCAAAGTATAGATAATGCATAAAGTAAAGAAAGGCTAGAAAGCTTCCAGTCCATATGCACGTACGCTTTAAGTCTACGAGCGTCCCTGAGTACCTGCCGTTTTGGGAACATGAAAAGGAAAACGGCTGAGCAATACGCTCAGTTGGATGTACGATAAAGCATGAATAATATAAGCATATAAGCATATAACAGCGGAAGAAACTAAGTCCCGAATAACCCGGTTAAGTCTTAGTAAAACTGGTTTTATAGTTTGAAAAGCCTTATGTTTATCTTATAAAAACTGTTTAACATAATTTACCATTAGCCAATATAGGTCATGAAAATCCACCGTGCATGAATACTTGGAGGGGTGACCTCATCATGCAAATTAGAGGGGCTGCCTCTAATTTAATATACTGGTTTTGGATAGGAGGGATCAGCTCCTTGTGAAGGATGCAAGGCACACACCACATTCACACTGAGTAATCTGCTGAAAAACATGTAACTAGGATGCACCCATACGCCCCACATGATAAATATAATAATATGTCCAAAAGCTAAAGGGACGCCACGAGCAATCACTCCGCCGTGGGGAAGTCATAACACTAGTGCCTCTAGTGTTATGGTTATGGTACCTCCATAACTAGATGAAACTGGTCATGCATGTATATGGCTTCAGGTATTCTAAATTAAACATAAGCAATCAAACATATAAACTTATACTATGGGAAAACAGTTGGCTGCATACGGGGAATCCTAATAAGGAAAGAATGTCCATACTGAAAGGCCGGGAATCCGTACCTTATGTCCAGTGAACGAAGAAGACGAACGAAAGAGAGTCCTACTTCGGTATCACTAATGCTACATAAATACATACGTGTATAAGTATCTGATAATTGAATACGTAACTGGTTTTATGTCATGTCTTAGCTTATTTTATATGTTCATGTCATGTTTTACTATTTTAAGGCTTTATATTATGTTTATCTTATATTATGTCTATTATGATTAAGTATTACTTGTATTTCATACATTATTATACTTGTTGTGTAATAATAAGTAACTTTCTAAAAATAACAAGTTTCCTAAAATAGAAGTTTCTAAAAAAAGAAAGTTATCAAAAATAGAAAGTTTCCAAAAATAGAAAGTTTCCAAAAATAGAAAGTTTCCAAAAAATAGAAAGTTTCCAAAAATAGAAAGTTTCCAAAAATAGAAAGTTTCCAAAAATAGAATTACTGCTTAAAATAGATAAGTTTCTAAAAATAGAAAGGTTCCATAAATAGATTAGCTGCCTTAATTAAATAAGTTTCTAAAAATAGAAAGTTTCCATAATTAGATATAAGTTGGTTAAATAAGCTAGTTATATAAGCTTAAGTGTTTTCTGATTATTATTCTAAGTCATGTTGTTATAAAGTATAGTTTATTAATTATTACATGTAAATTAAATAAACTATAGGTTAAAAGTATTTAATTAAATATATCATGATTTTAATTAAATAAAGTAAAATACTTAGGTTAAAACATGTATTATTATTTATTAATAATATAACCTAAGTCATGTTAATTAATTAATTATTATCATGGTTTTTAATAATTAATTAATTATAAAGTCTAGTTAAATATAAATACTTAGGTAAAAATTCATGATCTAATAATTAAATTTATAACCTAAGTCATGTTAATTAAATTAATCATGTCATGTTTTATTAATTTAATTTTAACATATAATTAGTAAAATCATAAACCTAAAAAATAATCTATGAACCGGACCAGTGACTAGAAACCATGAACCGGACCCGTAATCAACACCATACCCCGAACCAAGTTCGGGGTTCCCTTGTTTTGGCTGCTGCCGTGGGACCACCATCACCATACCGAGCCCATGAGGTCTCGGTGGTGGTTAATAAGCCAAGCCGAGACCCCCCTTGGTCTCGGTTAGGCGTCGGCCAACACAAAAACACCCCTAAAACCCCTTGTTTGATTTACCCATGATCATTTACATGTTTTAATAATTGTTTTTAATTAGTTTTTAAAAAAGTCATGATTTTATGTGATTCAACAAATCAAAACATAAAAGAAAATGTTAAAAAGGTTATACCGAATACGTGGATCAATTAAGGATGAACACACACGAATGCTTGCACAAAATCCAAGATCAAAATCAACTCGAACACCCTCTTGTGATGGTGTATAACCGGCGGCCAAGGGACAAAGGAGGAAGGAGGAAAAACTTTTAGGGTTTTGTTATTTTCCTTATTTATGAAAAGTGAAACATGTTTTACCCCTTAACCCCTTGTTAGTAAAAATAAAAATGGGCTTGGCCCATTCTCTTGGTGTAGCCGTGGGTAGGGGGCCCCACATGGGGTAACCCGTACATTTTCCGAGTCTAAATATTATAGTGTGTGTTCGTGTTTTAACGTGTTCGTGTTTTATGTGTTCTAATTAATTATTGATCGTGACTTAATATATTTATTCGTGTTCGTAATAAATATATATACGTAAATAATATTATCTCGTGATTAAATTACGTTCATGATTATAATTATTATTTGAATAATTATCGTGTGTTCATACGTAATAAATACTTATCGTGTTCTAACATGTACGTAATACTTAAAATTTTTATACGTGAACGTAAACATGCTATAAAAGGAAAGTTTTAATCTAGTACGTACGATCTTAAGGGTACTATTCAAGGTAAAAGCATGCGGGTTTTTCAACTCTTCCCCCCCTAAAAAGAATAATTCGTCCCCGAATTATAGATAAAGTAAACTGGAAAAGAAGAACATACCCGAATTTAAAATATGAAATGAGGGTAAGAAGCCCGGATAGACTCCTCTGTTTCCCAAGTGGCTTCCCGCTCGGTATGATCCCTCCAAAGGATTTTGACGAATGGAATCGTCTTCCTTCTCATGACTCGTTCTTGTCTGTCAAGAACTCGTTCGGGTTCTTCTATGAAAGTTAGATCTTCACGTATCTGTTCCAGTGGATACTGAACCATGTGAAGGGGATGATACTGGTACCCTCTGAGTAAGGACGCATGAAACACATTGTGTACATGCGAAAGCTGCGGAGGTAACGCTAACCGGTAAGATACTTCACCGACTCGTTCAATGATATCAAACGGTCCGATGAAACGAGGACTGAGCTTCCCTTTAATCCCGAAGCGTCTAACACCACGTGTCGGCGAAACCTTAAGAAAGACGTGATCTCCTACATTAAAATGTATGTCCCTACGATGCTTATCGGCATAACTCTTCTGACGTGACCGTGCTTCTTGCAGTTTCTGCTTAGCTACTGCGACCCTCTCATTAGTCATCTCTATGATCTCTGGTCCTTCAAGTATTCGCTCAGCAACCTGATCCCAGCAGATTGGGGCGCGACACTTCCTGCCATACAACATCTCGAAAGGAGCACACTTGATACTTGTGTGCCAACAGGCACTGTTGTTGTATGCAAACTCCACCAAACAGATATAATCGTCCCAATCACCCGTCTATTCCAACGCAGATGACCTCAACATGTCCTCCAATGTCTGAATCGTTCGCTTCGACTGCTCGTCTGTTTGAGGATGAAAAGTCGTGCTAAGATTAAGTTGTGTACCCCAAGCTTTCTGCAGACTCTTCCAAAATCGCGAAGTGAATCGAGGATCTCTGTCTGAGACGATGCTGGATGGAGCACCGTAGAGTCTCATGATCTCTCTTCTATACGTATCGGCGAGTTTACTTACCGAATATTCCTTGTGGATCGGTAAGAAATGAGCTGATTTGGTAAGTCGATCTACGATAACCCAAATTGCATCGTGCTTCCTCTTGGTTGGCGGAAGACCAGTAACAAAATCCATGGTGATTTTGTCCCACTTCCACTCTGTAATATCTAACGGTTCAAGGAGACCGCCAGATCGCTGATGCTCGATCTTAACTTGCTGGCAGGTAAGACATTTGGAGACGTAAGTGGCCACATCCTGTTTCATACCACTCCACCAAAAGTACTGCTGGATGTCATGGTACATCTTAGTCGAACCAAGATGTATAGAGAATGGGGAGCTATGAGCTTCAGCTAACAAGGTTTCCCGGAGTTCTTGATCATCAGGAACACAAAGTCTCGTGCCCTGCCATACGATACCATCTGCATCTACTCTGAATTACGTCTGCTTCTCCAAATTCTGAACTATCGCCCAGATTTCTCCATCATCTTTCTGAGCTTCCTTGATCTTAGAGAGTAACTCGGGTTCTACTCTAAGATTAGCCCAGTAACCTTGTTGTCCACGTACCATGATCTCGATGTCTAGTCGCTCCAAGTCTCTTATGATTTCCTCCTCAATATTAATGTCGTTGATCATTCCGGACTTCCTGCTAAGTGCATCGGCTACTACATTCGCCTTTCCGGGATGATACTGTAGATTAGTATCATAATCCTTCAACAGCTCTAACCATCTCCTCTGCCTCATGTTCAATTCACGTTGAGTGAAGATATACTTCAAGCTCTTGTGGTCCGTGAAAATGTCACATGATTCTCCATATAAGTAGTGCCTCCATATCTTCAATGCAAACACGACTGCAGCAAGTTCCAAGTCATGCGTAGGGTAATTTTCTTCATAAGGCTTAAGCTGCCGCGAAGCGTACGCGATCACTTTCCCATGTTGCATGAGAACACAGCCAAGTCCCTTCCCCGATGCATCACTGTAGATTTGAAATCCACCCGTACCAGATGGGAGAGTAAGAATAGGTGCAGATACTAGCTTCTGCTTCAGGTCTTCAAAGCTCTTCTCTCGTTCTTCAGTCCAGACGAATTTCTCCCCTTTCCGCATCAGTTTGGTCAATGGTAGTGCTAAGCGGGAAAAGTTCTCCACGAACCTACGGTAATAGCCAGCTAAGCCTAAGAAACTGCGGACTTCAGTCGTTGATGTCGGCCTCAGCCACTTAGTAATATCCTCAACCTTCGCTGGATCCATAGTGATTCCTTCTGATGAAACAATGTGACCTAAGAATGCCACCTTGTCTAACTAGAACTCACACTTGGAGAATTTAGCATACAGCTGCTTCTGACGAAGAATCTGTAGTACTGTACGAAGATGGTCTTCGTGTTCCTCCTTGGACTTTGAGAAAACAGGATGTCATCGATGAAGACAATGACGAACTTTTCCAGAAATTCATGGAAGATTATGTTCATCAAATCCATGATCACTGTTGGAGCATTGGTCAGGCCGAATGGCATGACTACAAATTCGTAGTGGCCATAGCGGGTACGAAAAGCAGTCTTGGCGATGTCCTGCTCCTTAACCCGTAGTTGATGATAGCCTGACCTAAGATCAATCTTGGAGAAGTGTTTGGCCCCTTGGAGTTGGTCAAACAGATCATCTATGCGTGGCAGTGGATACCTATTCCTGATAGTAATCTTATTGAGCTCGCGATAGTCTATGAAAAGATGCATACTGCTGTCCTTCTTCTTAACAAATAAGACCGGAGCGCCCCATGGGGATGCGCTCGGTCGAATAAAACCTCGTTCTAGAAGTTCTTGCAGTTGATCCTTTAGCTCCTTTAACTCTATGGGAGCCATGCGATAAGGAGCTTTTGAGATCGGTTCCGCTCCTGGGAAAAGCTCGATATTGAATTCCACTTCTCGTGCAGGTGGTATGCCCGGAAGTTCTTCTGGGAATACATCTTGGAATTCCGACACTATTGGTTGATCCCGAATTGATGGAGATTCAGCATCCATGTCGTGAACCGTATCTAGATAACCCTCGCAACCATGTGACAGTAGTGCACGCGCTTGCAGGGTAGATATGATTTATACAGATCTTCCAGGTATGAACCCGTTGTGAATGTACTCTGGTGCATTAACATCACCGAAGATAACTCGATATGAATGGCAGTCTATGGTAGCATGATGCTTGGATAGCCAATCCATGCCCAAAATCATGTCAAAGTCATTCATGTCTAGCGGAAGTGCGTCAACAGGACGAACCTTATCATCAAACTCTAGGGGAAGACTCTTGTATACATGGGTTATGCGTACAGAGTCTCTCAAAGGCGTGGAAATACTCAGTATATTATCTAGTGGCATGGGGAGCATCCTAATGTTCTTGGCATAAGCAGTAGAAATGACCGAGTGAGTAGCACCCGTATCAAATAGAACACACGTAGCCTGACCATACATATACAAGATTCCAGTGATGGTACCTGTAGACTTGTTGGCCTGGTCTCGAGATGTCGTGTAGACACGTCCAGTGGTAGGAGGCGGCTTGGTATCAGCATGTCCCGATGTGCCCTCCATCTCGCCCTTACGGCAGTCCTTCATGCGATGGCCAGGAAGACCACACTTGAAGCATGCGTCAGTGTCACGACGACATGGCCCTGGGTGCCTACGATGGCAAGTAGAGCAAAGAGGATGAGTATATCCTCCAGCAGGTGCTCTGGCTGGCTGAGGACCAGTGATAGCTGGACGGCTAGGCTGTGAATCTCTTTGGTTCTGGTCCCTACCGTTTCCATGGTTCTTGCTGCCGTTGGAGTGTCCAGTGTTGTTACGGTAATTATCATTACCGCCACGCCTATCCGTAGCAGAACGGTCGTTAGTCTGACCGTTTCCCTTGGGCTGATTAGGCTGCTGCTGAGTAGCCGGCTGAGAACGGTCCCTATTTTTCTGCCTCTTCTCGGGTCTCTCAGCTTCCCCGAACTCATCTCTCTCCTGCAGCATCTCCAGCTTACGTGCTGCATCGGCCACTTGTGCTACTGTGTTGAACGTAGCACACACCACATTGTTTGCGACCGATGTGCTAAGAGCCCACCTAAAGTGGTGTGTCTGCTCTTCAGGAGTACCTGCCGCTGCACCAAGGAAACCAGCTAAGCGAAGAAAGCGATGCATGAACTCGTTGCTATTCTCCTCAGCTCTATGTCGGATCCCATGGTACTCCCTCTTAAGCTTGTCCTACTCAGCCTTGGGAAAGAACTGCTCCATCACCCTATCTCTGAACTGAGCCCATGTCAAACCAGCCACCCAATTATCACCTCCCTCAGACTGCTTCAATGCTAACCACCAATTTAACACATCGCCTTCGAACCGGTAGCATGCCAACCTCTCTTGAACACGGGGTCACAACCCATAGCATCAAAGATCTTCTCGATGTGAGCCAACCAGCTTTCAGCTTCACTGGGGTTATCTGTTCTCTCGAAAGCTCGAGGACGGAGCTTGTTGAATCTCTCCAGCCATAATGCCAATGTCACCGGAGGAGGAGGAGGTGCTTGGTTTTGCTGCTGATTGTTGGCAGCCTGAACCTCAGCCCTGATGTCATTCCTCAGTTGAGGAAGCAAAGCTTTCATTGCAGCTTGGATTGCTGCATTGAGTTGTTCCTGCTCGCGTGTGAGAACCATCTGACAGTATAACATAAAACATATGATTAAACAGATCAAACATAAAATATATACATGAAAAAAATTTATACCAATAAATCAAGAGAAAAAATTTATGCAGGAAAATTCGTATATGAATGCATGATGCAGTTTTTTTTGAAAACTTTTGTATGCTCGAGAGTGAACGCCTATGGTCAGTTCACCCAAAATAAAAGACATGACGAGGGGACGCCTATGGGTCAGTCCCAAATTTAAAAGTTTCGATAAAACACATGCGACTAAATAGGGCCAGTCATGTACCAACCATTACTTAGTCATAAACCTGCGACAATGACATATATATGTATGCATAAAAATGATGAATGCATGGAAAACGACTGTCAGTTCTAGGAAGACCATAGTGACTACCCACTAATCACAGGTCATGTTTTGAGAGCCTACAGGTAGAAGCCTTGGGCTTTGATACCATAATTGTAACACCCCATTTTGATAATGGAATGTCACGCGTAATTATGACGTGTCATCAAAGCATACAAGGATAAATGTCTAAAACATTACATGACCATAAAAAGGAAATACCGAAATCAAACATCGGTAGTCCAAAAGTAAAGCTCATCACACACAAACATAAGTACTGTAAATGAAAGGACTAAACATTGTCCATGGAAAGAGTATCAAAGTATAGATAATGCATAAAGTAAAGAAAGGCTAGAAAGCTTCCAGTCCATATGCACGTACGCTTTAAGTCTACGAGCATCCCTGAGTACCTGCCGTTTTGGGAACATGAAAAGAAAAACGGCAGAGCAATACGCTCAGTGCACGGATGTACGATAAAGAATGAATAATATAAGCATATAAGCATATAACAGCGGAAGAAACTAAGTCCCGAATAACCCGATTAAGTCTTAGTAAAACTGGTTTTATAGTTTGAAAAGCCTTATGTTTATCTTATAAAAACTGTTTAACATATTTTACCATTAGCCAATATTGGTCATGAAAATCCACCGTGCATGAATACTTGGAGGGGTGACCTCATCATGCAAGTTAGAGGGGCTGCCTCTAATTTAATATACTGTTTTTGGGTAGGAGGGATCAGCTCCTTGTGAAGGATGCAAGGCACACACCACATTTACACTAAGTAATCTGCTGAAAAACATGTAACTAGGATGCACCCATGCGCCCCACATGATAAATATAATAATATGGCCAAAAGCTGAAGGGAAGCCACGAGCAATCACTCCGCCGTGGGGAAGTCATAACACTAGTGCCTCTCGTGTTATGGTTATTGTACCTCCATAACTAGGTGAAACTGGTCATGCATGTATATGGCTTCAGGTATTCTAAATTAAACATAAGCAATCAAACATATAAACTTATACTATGGGAAAATAGTTGGCTGCATACGGGGAATCCTAATAAGGAAAGAATGTCCATACTGAAAGGACGGGAATCCGTACCTAATGTCCAGTGAACGAAGAAGACGAACGGAAGAGAGTCCTACTTCGGTATCACTAATGCTACATAAATACATACGTGTATAAGTATCTGATTACTGAATACGTAACTGGTTTTATGTCATGTCTTAGCTTATTTTATACGTTCATGTCATGTTTTACTGTTTTAAGGCTTTATACTGTGTTTATCTTATATTCTGTCTATTTTGATTAAGTATTACTTGTATTTCATACATTATTATACTTGTTGCGTAATAATAAGTAACTTTCTAAAAATAGCAGGTTTCCTAAAATAGAAAGTTTCCAAAAATAGAAAGCTACCAAAAAAAGAAAGTTTCCAAAAATAGAAAGTTTCCAAAAATAGAATTACTGCTTAAAATAGATAAGTTTCTAAAAATAGAAAGTTTCCATAAATAGATTAGCTGCCTTAATTAAATAAGTTTCTAAAAATAGAAAGTTTCCATAATTAGATATAAGCTGGTTAAATAAGCTAGTTATATAAGCTTAAGTGTTTTCTGATTATTATTCTAAGTCATGTTGTTATAAAGTATAGTTTATTAATTATTACATGTAAATTAAATAAACTATAGGTTAAAAGTATTTAATTAAATATATCATGATTTTAATTAAATAAAGTAAAATACTTAGGTTAAAACATGTATTATTATTTATTAATAATATAACCTAAGTCATGTTAATTAATTAATTATTGTCATGGTTTTTAATAATTAATTAATTATAAAGTCTAGTTAAATATAAATACTTAGGTTAAAATTCATGATCTAATAATTAAATTTATAACCTAAGTCATGTTAATTAAATTAATCATGTCATGTTTTATTAATTTAATTTTAACATATAATTAGTAAAATCATAAACCTAAAAAATAATCTATGAATCGGACCCGTGACTAGAAACCATGAACCGGACCCGTAATTAACACCATACACCGAACCAAGTTCAGGCTTCCCTTGTTTTGGCTGCTGCCGTGGGACCACCATCACCATACCGAGACCATGAGGTCTCGGTGGTGGTTAATAAGCCAAGCCGAGACCCCTCTTTGTCTCGGTTAGGCGTCGGCCAACACAAAAACACCCCTAAAAACCCTTGTTTGATTTACCCATGATCATTTACATGCTTTAATAATTGTTTTTAATTAGTTTTTAAAAACATCATGATTTTATGTGATTCAACAAATCAAAACATAAAAAGAAAAGGTTAAAAAGATTATACCGAATACGTGGATCAATTAAGGATGAACACACACGAATGCTTGCACAAAATACAAGATCAAAATCAACCCGAACACCCTCTTGTGATGGTGTATAACCGGCGGCCAAGGGACAAAGAAGGAAGGAGGAAAAACTTTTAGGGTTTTGTTATTTTCTTGATTTTATGAAAAGTGAAACATGTTTTACCCCTTAACCCCTTGCTAGTAAAAATTAAAATGGGCTTGGCCCATTCTCTTGGTGTAGCCGCGGGTAGGGGGCCCCACATGGGGTAACCCGTACCTTTTCCGAGTCTAAATATTATAGTGTGTGTTCGTGTTTTAACGCGTTCGTGTTTTATGTGTTCTAATTAATTATTGGTCGTGACTTAATATATTTATTCGTGTTCGTAATAAATATATATACGTAAATAATATTATCTCGTGATTAAATTACGTTCATGATTATAATTATTATTTGATTAATTATCGTGTGTTCATACGTAATAAATACTTATCGTGTTCTAACACGTACGTAATACTTAAAATTCTTATACGTGAACGTAAACATGCTATAAAAGGAAAGTTTTAATCTAGTACATACGATCTTAAGGGTACTATTCAAGTTAAAAGCATGCGGGTTTTACAATATTAGCCATATAAATAAATAGTGTTATTAGAACTCTAATAATACTGTATCGTTTTTATTTCGTTTTTATTGTGAATATTACTATATTGTATCTACGTAGAACAATAAACATACAATATCTCCAAAAGAGTGAAAACTCCCCCCAATTATTAGCGATCCGGTAATTTTTGGGCGTATCGATCAAAGAAAGTTTAAGGGAAAATAGATAAATACTCTTAAGAGGTTTAATCTCGAATAGTAAAAACTATAAGGTGGGTATAAGGAGGTTGTTATAAAATACTGTTGGGAATAAATTATGGCCAGATCACTTGAGCGCTGACAAGAGTAATACAAGCGTTGACAAGAACAAAACAAGCGCTGACAGCTCAAGCGTTGACAAGATAAAGTCAAGCGTTGACACATTGAAGACAAGCACTGATGGGAAGATATACTCTACGCGTATATTGTATTCTAGATTACTTCTAGTAAAGATAGGAACAACATTGTATTTTCTATATTTATCTTTACCTAGAATAGCTGATACGTAGATTATTGTACAAGGCTTCTTATGTCTATAAATGAAGACCTTTAGGTTAATGTTTCATATAAGTTTTCATTCGTAAACTACTTTCATTGTAAGCAAGTTTGATATTGATAATCAAAGTGAAAGTTTGTTTATATCATTGTGTGTTCTTGCTTAAGTGTTAAATTCCGCATAACACTTAAATTCATAAGCATATACAAAGGTTTCTCTAAGTGTATTACTTGATCTAATCTCGTATACATAAAGCTAAATCGATCTAAGTTTGGGATCAACAAGTGGTATCAGAGCTTGTTGAGGAACTTTTGATCTTAAAGAACACCAGAACCCTAAAAATCACCAAAACCCTAATTTTCTCAGAAACCCTAACAACATCATGTCTGAAGCAACAACCTCCTCCTCCTCAGCTTTACCAAACATCAAGATTCCCATGCTTGATGCAACCAACTTTGACTTGTGGAAGTTCAACTTTGAACAATATCTGGGGATCTATGACTACACACTCTGGGAGATTATTGAATATGGAAACACATTCAATAAGGCTCAAAAGATTGCTAATGCCATTGCTGCAAGAACAGCTGTTGCTGGATGTTCTGAAGAGGATAAGAGAGAAAAACCTGGAGATGGTAGAGCTGTGGCTGCTGATGACATAGCAAAGAAAAGGGTTGACATGAAAGCCCTAAATATTCTGAAAGTCTCTTTGGGACAAGAAAACCAGCATAAATATAGAGGCTATGAATCTGCTAGGGATCTTTGGGCAGCTCTTGAAGTTGCATATGGTGGCAATGCAGACACTAAGGAAGAAAAGAAAAAGCAACTCATGCATGATTATGCTGTCTTCAAAGCTCAACCCAATGATAAACTGAGTAGTGTGAGAAGCAGACTGCTTGACATTACAAGCAAGTTGTCCTTCATGGGGACACAAGTTGGTGATGTTGACACAAATGCTACCTTTTTTAAAAGTCTTGGTGAGGCATGGAAGATTGAGGCAAGATCCATTCTTGCCAACAATACTTACAAGAGCTCCTCGTTTGATGACATCTACAACAAATTAAGGCTGTTGGAAGATGAAACTCTTTTAGAACATGGGAGCAAGTCTACCAACAGTAACATGGCCTTCTTCTCTCATAGTGAAGGTCAATTCAATCAGAAGGACTCTTATATGCATCCAGTTACTGGATCATCATATGTCAGCGCTGGAACAAGTCCTGTCAACGTCTCCTATTCAGACGCTGACACATTCAAGAGTGACTCCCCAAGAGTTAAACCTGCTGGTTTGGATTTGGATACTGTTTGTGATTACATTGCTTCTTTGCCCAATGGTTCAGTGATTACATATGAGGACCTTGAGCAGATAAGTGATGAGCACTTGGAAGAGATGGACATTAAGTGGAACATGGCTCTTGCTAGTATAAGAGCAAATAGGTGGAACAGAAGGTTTAAAAAGAAGATGACCTTCAATGCTAAAGACACAGCTGGATTTGATAAATCCAAAGTTGAATGCTACAACTATCATCGAAAGGGGCACTTCATGAGGGAATGCAGATCTCCTAGAAGATCTGATGCTGGTAAACCCTCAAGTCAGGTTGTTAAAGCTCAGGATTCCAAAGCCATGGTTGCAGTTCAAGGAATTGATGGTATGGGATGGGATTGGATCTATCTGGCTAAGAATGTTGAAGAGGATAAAGCTTTGGTTGCTGATATTGAAGAAGAAGAGCATGTTGAATATGCTCTCATGGCACACTCCTCCTCTTCATCTGATAATGAGGTATATGATGATGCTTTTTGTAGCAAAGGTTGTAGGTTAAACACTGAAAGACTTAACAAAGAGGTGTTAAGATTATTATATGATATGAGTACTGAAAGATGTAAACTGTCTAATTACCAACTAGCTCTTACTGAAACTGAGAAAACCGTTTCTGAATATAAGAAAATGGAATTTGACTTAAAAGATAAAATCAATATCTTAAAACATGAGTTAGATGCTAGTATGGATATTAGAAACATCATGGAAAGGGTTAATGGTGAGATACAGGCTAAGTAAGATGAGGCTATTAAGAATAAAGATAATGTTGGCCTTAAAATTCAAAGATTTGATAGAGCCACCCAAACCCTAGGAGAATGTGTGGGTAAACAAAGGGATCTTAAAGACATGACTGGGATTGGGATGAATGATTACTCTTTGGTTCCACCACCAGCTGGAGACTTCTATGGTGTCCAACAAAAGGACCTATCTTGGACTGGTTTGCCAGAGCTCTAAGAGGAGGAATTCATTCCTCCACCAAGAGTTGTCACTCCAATTGAAGAGTATCAACAAAAGTTGACTGACCTGAATGAATTATATATATGAATAAAACCTAAGACCCTTGGTTCCTTTTATAGTGTAAGGATTAGGGTTTACAAGAGATAAGACTAAATAAACATGTAAATCTTCTATTTAAATAAACTTATGCAGAATATCTTTGCATGTTTATCTAAATAGAAGCTTCCATAAGCTTCTTTGTCTATGTTTTGTCAATGCTTGAATTGCATGTAACAATGCTTAGATTGTACATGACAACTCTTGAGCCAACAACGCTGGATTTGTTCTTGTCAACGCCTAAAATGCTCTTGACAACGCTTAGACAAGATCTTCATGTTTTCTTCGTTTTTTAGTTTCTGCCACATCAACTTTTTGACCCAACAATCTTCCCCTAGTTGATAGTGGCAAAACTCTATGTGTACCTCTTGTAAGTTGTACATGATCTTCAAATTGCTTCCCCTCAAATATAGCATGTATGTTGGTTTACTATGTGAAAGTCCCAAGATAGGTCCCAATGAGTCAACACCCATTAAGGTTACTAACCCACTCACTGGTAAAGTTGTTAATATTGGCTCAAACACTGATAGAAAACCTAGCATTAAATATGCAGAGATGTATAGGAATACTAGGTCACCCAAGAGCCAAGTTAGCAATCAAGGAACAGGCTTCTTTTCTTCTAGACCTAAAGTTGTATCTAGAAAAGCTTGTTACACTTGTGGTAGCTTTTCACACTTGGCATACAAGTGTGTCAACGCTCCCAAAGCCAGCGCTGACAGGAACAATTTCAGCGCTGACAGGAACAAAGTCAACATTGTTAGGAAGTCAAACGTTGTCAGACCCAAACCTTGTGTGGAGCAAAGTCCACAAGTGATTAGACCTGCCCCATTCTTTACTAAAGGGTCTAACACTCATGGACAAAGACCATTTCAAAAGACAAACACCTGGTCAAATAGGCAATGGGTTTCTGTAGCAAACCCTAGGTTTAACGCTGACAAGGGAAATTTCAGCGTTGACGGGACAAATTCTAACGCTGACAGAAACGTGACCAGACCTAAATATTTGCAACCACAAGGTAAGGAGTCTAAAGCTTCTTCAAGCTTAACATGGAGACCCAAGAAAGATCAAAACCCTAATGATAATGGGATTTCAATGACCTGCAACAGATTTAATTACATTTCAAAGGTCATTACAAAACCTATTGGGGTTAACTGGGTATTTCAACCTAAGAAGGATGAGAATGGGGTTGTTGTGAGAACTAAGTCTGTTCTTATTGAACAACCAGATGAATCCAAGTCTTTTAAGACTTGGGTTCCCAAAGAAAACTAATTTGTTTTCTTTATGTGCAGGGCATTCAAAGACAGGTCAATGATTATGGATATTGGGATATTGGATGCTCAAGGCACATGACAGGGAAGGAAGACTATTTGACGAACTTCACTCCTATTAAAGATGGTGATAAGGTTTACTTTGGAGGCGGATATGGTACTATCACAGGCAAAGGAACCCTTCTCACCAAGAATTTGCGTTTTGAGAACGTCTTCCTGGTAAAAGAACTTGATTACAACCTTTTTAGTGTATCACAAGTCTGTGATAACAAAAATAAAGTTCTGTTTACTGATACTGAGTGTTTGGTGTTAAGCAAGGATTTTAAGATCCCTGATGAGAAATATATTGAGTATAGAACACCTAGGCATAAGGACATATATAATGTGAATTTGAATAGGATTAAAATGAATAATAATATGTCTTGTTTCTATGCTAAAGCCTCAGCAGATGAGAGTAATTTGTGGCACAGGAGACTAGGGCACATAAATTTTAAAAATATAAATAGACTTGTGAGGCTTGGTTTAGTTGATGGTTTGCCTGAGAAGTCCTTCCACAATGACCACTCTTGTGTTGCATGTCTTAAAGGCAAGCAGCACAAGGTCTCATTCAGGTCCAAACAGGTGCACACTAGTTCTAGACCTCTTCATATGCTACACATGGACCTCTTTGGTCCAAACAATATAGAAAGTTTGAATGGTAAGTCATATTGCTTTGTCATCACAGATGACTTTTCTAGGTTTACTTGGACATTCTTTTTTGCTATGAAGAGTGACACAGCTGATATTCTAATTAATTTTATCACTCAGATTGAGAAGAGGTCTGGCAATGAGGTCAAAATGCTTAGGAGTGATAATGGTGGAGAATTTAGGAATAAGAAGCTAGATGATTTTTGTGCCAGGAAAGGAATTACTAGGCAATTTAGTATTGCTAGAACCCCACAACAAAATGGGGTTGCTGAGAGGAAAAATAGAACCCTAATTGAAGCAGCCAGAACAATGTTGGCTGATGCTCACTTTCCTATAGCCTTTTGGGCTGAGGCTGTTAATACAGCTTGCTATGTGCAAAATAGAGCATTGGTTAACAAAATTCAGAACAAAACACCTTATGAGTTACTTTGGGGTAGAAAACCTAATATTGGTTTTCTCAGACCTTTTGGTTGTCATGTAGTAGTGTTGGATACTAGTGATGCCTTAGGGAAATTTAGTGCAAAAGGTGATGAGGGTTACTTCATGGGGTATTCAGTGCAGAGCAAGGGTTATAGGGTTTATCTTAAAGAAGAAAAACGTATACTTGAAAGAGTACATGTTAGGTTTTTAGAAAATAAGCCTAGTGATCCTGAAAGTGGTCCTAATTGGTTGTTTGACTTGGAACCTTTATCTAGAACTTTAAATTATATGCCTGTCACTAATCCAGACATTGTGAAGGTAACTTCAAATGTTATGGAGGAACAAGTTGTTGATGTTTCAGGTACTCAGGTTCATGACAAGGTTGGATCACAAGCAGAAAAGACATCTCCTATCCTAGAATATGTTACCATTCCCATTTGGACATATGCTTTTGCTGCTGCTGTTGCTGCTGGACAAGATAATGGTGGTTTCCAAGCACCACCAGATACAAACATGCATGGTTCTTCAGGCGCTGACAAAGGCAAATCTAGCGCTGACAAGACCAATTCAGATGTTGATGGCTCAGACGTTGACAACAACAGTTCAAGCGTTGTTAGCCCAAGTGCTGACAAACAAGGTTCAGGCGTTGACAACAATTCTGCCCATCTTTTCTCTTCCATTTTTGAACAAGGTGGACCTTCCAATATATATGAAGAGGTTCATCCTCATGTTGATGTAAGAGAGTCTGATGAAGAAGATATTAGCAACATAGAGAATGAAGTTGAAGATACCAGACTTTTTGAGGGAGGAGTACTTACTTCAGTCATGAAGAATCATCCTCCTTCTCAAATCATTGGTAGTGTTGATACTCTAGTTCAGACTAGAAGATCTCATCAAGGTCTTGGTGGGTTTATTGCTAATATACACAAGAAGGTTGATACCCCTCTTGTGCAAGCATGTTTGTTTGCTTGTTTTCTGTCACAACAGGAACCCAAGAAAATATTTGATGCTCTCAAAGAACCAAGTTGGGTGGAAGCAATGCAGGATGAGCTTCATCAATTTGTAATTCAGGATGTTTGGGAGCTGGTTGATTGTCCCAGATATGTCAGACCTATAGGAACAAGATGGGTTCTAAGGAACAAAAGAGATGAAAGAGGCATTGTGGTCAGAAACAAGGCAAGGTTAGTGGCTCAGGGATATACACAAGAGGAGGGGATAGACTATGAGGAGGTCTTTGCACCAGTTGCAAGGATTGAAGCTATTAGGATTTTTCTAGCCTATGCATCCTGCATGGGCTTCACAGTCTATCAAATGGATGTCAAGAGTGCTTTCCTCTATGGAACTATTGTTGAGGAAGTATATGTAATGCAGCCTCCTGGTTTTGAGGATCCAGAGCATCCAGATAAAGTGTATAGAGTCAAAAAGGATAAGTATGGCCTTCATCAAGCCCCAAGAGCATGGTATGGTACTTTGTCTACTTATTTGGTGGACAATGGATTCAAGAGGGGCACCATAGATCAAACACTGTTTACAAAGAAGAAAGGCAAGGATGTGTTGCTTGTGCAGGTCTATGTTGATGATATCATTTTTGGGTCTACTGATCCAAAGATGAGTGAGGATTTCTCCAAGCTTATGACAGATAAATTCAAGATGAGTGCTATGGGGGAGATGAACTTCTTTCTTGGTTTACAAGTTCAGCAGAAAGAAGATGGTATCTTCATCTCCCAGGATAAATATGTTGTTGAGATCTTGAAGAAGTTTGGCTTTTCTTCACATGAAAAGAGGGCTACTACTCCTATGGATAGAGAACGCCCTTGGGGAAAGATTGGAGATAGGAAAGATGTTGATGTCAGGCACTATAGATCCATGACTGGATCCTTGATGTATCTCACTGCCTCCAGACCTGACATTATGTTTGTTGTGTGTGCTTGTGCACGCCATCAAGTGACTCCCAAATAATGTCACCTTTATGCTGTGAAGAGGATCTTTAGGTACCTAAGATGCTATCCTGGTCTTGGTTTGTGGTACCCAAAGGATTCACCATTGGAGCTAGGGATGGCACCCGTGGGTAATGGGTATGGGTATCTAAAACCCGTCACCCACCCACGTGAATATTTTCATACCCACCACCCACCCGTTACCCACTAGTGGGTATAATTTGATACCCATACCCATACTCGTGGGTATTTGTTATCCGTGGGTATTTGTTACCCGTGGGTAAACCCATGGTTTAATGCAATAAAACAAAATCACACAAGCTTACATGGAAAGCAATTATGTAAGTGCGTTTCAAGAAACTGAATTAAAGACAATATCAATAAAACAACGAAACTAGAATAAGTGAATAATTATTTAGATGTGTTTGAGGACTAGAGGTGTGTCGTGTGCCTTGTAGAGTGAACAAAATATGCTAGAAGTGTAAAACAGTAGTATCATATATGTATTAGTATGGACGAATTGATGTATGGTAGCACAAGAAGAGACGAACTAGATTATCTATGTATATATATTTGATGATCGATCTTCAATTTTTAGTCTAGCAAATCGAATAGTCTTTTTTAGTTTAATATGTTTTCTTGACAGCGATAGCAATTATAATTTATAATAGTCTCACAAGTCACAACTATTTAAGTACAACTATTTAAGAGGTCTAATGAATTTTATCTTATTTTGAATGGGATTATAAGAACACCCATAAGTATATTGATAGATACACATGCGGGTATATCAAATGGATTTCATAGGGGGTTTGCCCGTGATGGGTATCATGGGTCTACCCATGACGGGTATAGCATACCCGTCATCCACCCGCCACCCATTAATGGGTTTTGATTTATACCCACGATCTACCCGTGGGTGTAAAATGACGAAAATAACCACCCATTTACGTGTGGGTACCCGTGGGTTATGGGTTTTTTCTTACCCATTGCCATCCTTAATTGGAGCTGATTGCATATTCAGATAGTGATTATGGAGGTGATAAATTTGATAGGAAATCCACAACTGGTGGATGTCAGTTTCTTGGGAGCAGGTTGATATATTGGCAATGCAAGAAACAAACAGTGGTGGCTAATTCTACAACTGAAGCAGAGTATGTTGCTGCAACTGCTTGTTGTGGCCAAGTTTTGTGGATTCAGAACCAGCTGTTGGACTATGGGTATAATTTCATGCATACCAAGATATTTGTTGACAATAACAGTACTTTATGCATCATTAAGAATCCTGTACATCATTCTAAAACTAAACACATAGAAATTAGACACCATTTCATAAGAGATTGTTTTGAGAAAGGTTTAATACAACCAGATAGGGTTGACACTGAGGAAAATGTGGCAGATTTATTAACTAAACCTTTTGATGCTGGGAGGTTTCAATACTTGGTAACAAGTATCGGAATGGTCAATCTCACATAATATGTGTTTTGGAGTATTTTTGTAAAAGTATGTACAGGATGATGCATTGTTATTGGTCTTATTGATGTTTTAGATTTTCCACTATATTTTTCTAACACTGACAAAGGTTGCTTGAACGCTGATGAGTGTTTTTGCAACGTTGTCAGCAATATATTTGTCTAACGCTGACAAAGCCTCCCTCAACGCTGTCATGTGTTATCGGGGCGTTGTCAGCAACAATGTTAGTTTTGGTGGTTTTCAATCTAAATGTGCAGATGGTGTTAGCAGTATACCATTGGATACAGAGTTGCTTATGGATCAATGGAGAAGCATTTGGACAAGTTTTTATTTATGGATGATGGTTGGAATGTTTCATTCCTATCTTGACATAAATTTTTTATGTTCATGCATGATTTTAGCAAACTTTTGTATCATAGTTTAAGGGGAGGTTTTAGGAACCTTTAGGATGTTTGGGTATCCATATGATACTCTTATCACAATTCTAGATTGTGTCCACAGGTGAGTATGAGTTAGTTTTACTAAATCATGAGGCACTGTAGCATGCAAAGTTGATATACTATGCATGTTGCCAAGACATTTTTGGCCTAGAATTGGTTATGGTCTGTTGGGTGACTTGGAAATAATTTTGTTATGGGATTTACCTGGGAGTAACAAGGAATTTTGTAAGGTAACTTGGTTGTTAAGAGTTTTGGTTAGCAAGGGACACTAGAGGACTGTTATGTCTATCTTGCTTAAGCAAGTGTGCATAACTGGACAGTGCTTGCCGCCCTATAATAATTATCAGCTTTTGGTTATCTTCTCTAGGATAAATTACTTGTTTAGGTCATTTTTCATTTTTAAAACATTTTTATTTTTGGACGCTGACAAGAATTTTCCAACCATTGTTGTGACCAAATTAGACGCTGACATGGCTATAGGCAAACGTTGACAAGATTATAGCCGTTGGGCGTTGATGGGTTATTTTTTACCGTTGACACTCAATGGGACCTACCCAGTTGTTATTTTTGACATATTTTTAGGCCGTAATTTTGGGAGTTGTTACTTTACATTTAATGCATGAGATAAACTTATACTTTTTCAATATTTTCATGATTGATTTTTGAAAATACTTGCCTATTTTTGGGCCTATCACATGCATTTTCTTCTCCTATAAATTTGGCTCCTATTTTTAAACAGGGTATCTATAATTCTTGTCTAACAATTTTCTCTTATCAACTTCATCTTCTTCTCTTAAAATTAACAGCTTTCATCAATGGCTCCCAAGTTTAAACCATCAGAATTGGAATTGGGGTTCAGATCTCAACACAACATGATTGCGTATCTTGAAGCTGATGATGCTCTGTTTCCCCAATACACACAAATGGTGGCATATTTGAACGCATCCCCTTTAAGGTATGCTCTTTCTCATGCACCACTCATTCCAATCACACATATTAAGCAGTTTTGGAACACTGTCAGTTCCTCAACAGTTAATAGAGTGACTACATTGACTTCTATTGTTCATGGGAGACCTTGGGTGGTTACTGAGGCTTTGGTACGCCAAGCCTTGCATCTTGATGATGCTGATGGTATAGCCACCCTTCCCATTAAATAGATAGAACAAGGGCTTAGGGCTTTGGGATATCCTTTTCCTGATGAAGGTACCCTAAACAAGTATCATAAGCAGGAATTTCCCCCAGCCTGGAAGTACCTCATACATGTCCTCCTTCAATGTTTGAGTCCCAAATGCACTGCACACAATGAGATCAATAGATCCATTGTAAGTGCTATTGTGTGCATTGCAACAGGGCAAAAATTTAATTATTCTAAAATGATTTTTGAGGGGATGTGTAAAAACAAGGGGAACAAAATGACTTTAGCTTATCCCCGTTTTCTACAAATGGTTTTTGATGTCCAAGGTTATTGCACAAGGGATCATAATGATTTTTACAAGATCCCTGAGCAAAAGAAAGCTATTTTTATGAAGATGAACTCACCACCTCATCGTGACCTACCTTTGACCCCAGCTATGCTTGCTGTTATTGCAGCAGCACAACCCCAACCAGACCCCCAACCACAAATTGACCCCCAACCACAACTTGAACCAATCCCTGAACATATGCAACTTGACCAAGTTTCCTTCAATGTTGACACATCAAATGTTGGCGTTGATGTACCTATTTCCAACGCTGACACACAACCTTCACAAACCCAAACACCCCTTAACCAACCCACATCCACCCATTCTTCCACACCATCTTCCACACCCCCTGAATATAGGTTGATGAAACACCAAAGGACTACTGGAGTGTTCTCCTCTGGTGGTCCTAGCCATGTAGCAGAGAGAACCACCACCACAAGTGTGGCTGGTGACTTGGATGAGGCTGGGACTATTGGTTCTGGCTTAGAAGCTGGCCAAGGCAGTCCCACCATCATTAAGTCCTCATCCTTGCCCAATGAATCTGACTTGGGAGGTCAAATCCCCATTTCAGAAGAGGGCAGACTGGAACCAATGACTCTTATGGAATTGACGGCAGTCTGCATTAGCTTGCAAAAGCAAAATGCAGACTTAGTACAAGTTGTCAGCTCACAAGGCCTTGAACTCAAGCAATTGAGGGAAAGGATTGTTGTTTTGGAGAGTGCTAGTGCAAGGAGGGGTATGGAGGAATCTTCCAAAGGGGAGGAAGATCCAATAAATCTAAGTGATAAGGGCAGTCATGATGGTCGATCAATGGATGTTGCTGAGGCCCTTACAACTTTGAAGAAACAAACAGGTTTTGATACGTCCTTAGTCTCTCCTACCAACTTAAATTTATCATTTACAGCTATGTTGAGAGAGGTTACACAAGGCGCTGAGGGAAGATATTTGGGCGTTGACAAGGAAGAGTTGGACGCTGACAGAAATATTTTGGGCGCTGATAGGACAAAATTGGGCGTTGACAGACCTGCACATGAAGGTGATGTATCCCAGTCATCATCTATCATCAAGGAAGTTTCTACACAGGTATCACCATCTACCTTACCAACCATTGCACCATCAGATAAGGGTAAGGGTATAATGGTAGAAGAGATTGTTCAGAAGGATGCAGCTCAAGTTGAGTTTGATAGAAGATTAGCTGCACAAATCTTGGAACAAGATAAAAAGGAGATGAAAGAGTCACCATTTGTTGTGACTTCAGAAGAAGGAAGTGATGGAGCTGTTGGGTCAAAAAGTTGATGTGGCAGAAACTCAAAAACGAAGAAAACATGAAGATCTTGTCTAAGCGTTGTCAAGAGCAATTTAGGCGTTGACAAGAACAAATCCAGCGTTGTTGGCTCAAGAGTTGTCATGTACAATCTAAGCATTGTTACATGCAATTCAAGCATTGACAAAACGTAGACAAAGAAGCTTATGGAAGCTTCTATTTAGATAAACATGCAAAGATATTCTGCATAAGTTTATTTAAATAGAAGATTTACATGTTTATTTATTCTTATCTCTTGTAAACCCTAATCCTTACACTATAAAAGGAACCAAGGATCTTAGGTTTTATTCATATATATAATTAATTCACAATGTAAACCTAAACGTGTGTGTCGACTAGGTGTGGGATTCAATTTACACACACCAAGTGATTGTTAATTATTAATATAGTTAACAATCCATTTGTTTTTAATTCATGTTCTTGTGCCCTAAACACCTTGTTAATGATTGTTGTTCTAATTCCGTTTTGATTGTTTAATCATATGAACAATGATCATTCCTAGTAGCTTCGAAGATCCGGAAACCAAGGTTTCCACAATTGGTATCAGAGCCTCGTGGCTCGTGATGCTACAACAAACAAGGTGTTCGTGTATGGTGAAAAGAAGAAAAATCCGTCTAGGGTTTCTCTGGACGTTTTTGTGTGCGCAGCAGTATTCAGAAGGTCATAACTTTTGATTGAACCGTTGGATCGTCACGAAATTTTATATATGTGTTCTACATACATATATCTAAACATCCACCAGAGGGATTGTCGAGTTTTATCCCCAGGCAAAAGTTATTAGGCGTCAAAGTTGGTTGATGAGGTGATTTTCAGATTTTTGTATTTACATGAAATCATGATTTAGGGTTTCTGAAAATCCTAGATTGTTGCATATCACAGAAAATTGGATGTTTTGGAGCAGATTGATACTAAGAAGCGTGTTTAAGGCTATGTAAATATTAGGGTTTATGAAAAACCCTAGATCTATTATGAAACATAGCAGCCTTGTTTAAATCTGACTTCATAATTGATATAATGGAAACAGATCATTGGTATGCATTATTAAGTATAATCTGAGAAGGATTTTTGGATGAAACGTGACTGTATATAGCTTACGTGATATGTGGAGTTATTTTCTCCATGAAGTATGGAATATTAGACGTGGTATGTGTTCGTTTCCTACTTCATAGCTAAAGATGTAAACGTAAGAAGATATGCAGATTTCTTTATCATCAGACGTGGAAACAAAGTTGATTTATGGCAAATATATCATCTCATATGGTTCGCTTGTTTCTCATTGGTGGAACAACTTGCATTCACATGATCACTTCCTATTTATTCACATGGTTATGGTACACCTGCATTCACACGATTGTGTTCACACGATTGTCTGCATGAGAAAAGGAAAAAGGACACGTAAGTATTTGGTTCCTATTGGTCAAGCCAGCTGTTAAGGTGCATAAATATATGGCAAGTATCTATCTACGTAAAAAGGTGAGTTTATGTTGACTGCATAAAAGAAAACGTGTGGTGATACACGTTTGAATTTTGTGCTGCGTGATATTTGCCTAATTTTCAGGAATTATGACTGCCTACAATATCTCCTTATTTATGGACATGATACAAGAAAATCATCACATGGAGATATTACTTTTCTAAACGAGATATATTACTGTTCTTATGGAATACAAATGGTAATTTAAAGCAGTTATAAACAAGAATGATGGGACATGATTTGTTGCCCTAGATGACGTCAGCAGAAACATGACGCTGACAAGAGTGAAATTGACGCTGACAGGAAGAATTTTGACGCTGACAGAATAAGTCAACGCTGATAGGTTGACAGTGTTGTCCGATATATGCTAATCCAAGCGCTGATAGGTATTGTCCGATATCGGACAATACATCTGACCAAGATATTGGATAGAGAAGGATATCGGATAACACAATGATTGCTGCTGTTTGAGAAAATTGGTACGTTTTGAGCACACAAAAAGGAGGATTATACACACGAAGGTACATGGAATCTCCGTTTTAATTTAGAATATCATGTTGATATTTATGGCTCAGATATTTTTAAACGGAATTAATGATCTTAAAGCGAGTTAGCTACAATTCATGAGGTAGTAAAGTTCTTCATGAAGAGGTGTTAGCTTAAGGGGAAGAGTTCTTATGGTAAGTTTGATGCTTAAAGAAGATTTTCGCGAGTTTGTGTTCTATCATATCTTAAAGTCGTGCACTCCCAGTCATAGACTTTAAAGGTAACTTGTTTATGCTTACATGGTTACTGATGAAGTGATACAAGGTCTAGGAATATGTGATTTTTCTTATGGTTCTCTATGCACATATTTGCTATCACTTGAAGGAGTTACATTATCGTGCTCAGTGTCTCACAAAGGATGAGGATTTTTGTATCAGCCACATACTTCATCACATCATCGTACAAGATATGGAACATAGGTTTGGGTTACTCTACTTCTACATCAAAAATATTATATTAATTGTTCTTCAAGATCATTACAAAGAGTTACATTTGGAGAATCTTCAACATTGCATATATTTTTACTTCCCTGTTGATGTGACAAAAAGGGGAAGACATACATGCTATATTTGAGGGGAAGCAATTTGAAGATCATGTACAACTTACAAGAGATACACATAGAGTTTTTCCACTATCAACTAGGGGAAGATTGTTGGGTCAAAAAGTTGATGTGGCAGAAACTCAAAAACGAAGAAAACATGAAGATCTTGTCTAAGCGTTGTCAAGAGCAATTTAGGCGTTGACAAGAACAAATCCAGCGTTGTTGGCTCAAGAGTTGTCATGTACAATCTAAGCATTGTTACATGCAATTCAAGCATTGACAAAACGTAGACAAAGAAGCTTATGGAAGCTTCTATTTAGATAAACATGCAAAGATATTCTGCATAAGTTTATTTAAATAGAAGATTTACATGTTTATTTAGTCTTATCTCTTGTAAACCCTAATCCTTACACTATAAAAGGAACCAAGGGTCTTAGGTTTTATTCATATATATAATTCATTCACAATGTAAACCTAAACGTGTGTGTCGACTAGCTGTGGGATTCAATGTACACACACCTAGTGATTGTTAATTATTAATATAGTTAACAATCCATTTGTTTTTAATTCATGTTCTTGTGCCCTAAACACCTTGTTAATGATTGTTGTTCTAATTCCGCTTTGATTGTTTAATCATATGAACAATGATCATTCCTAGTAGCTTCAAAGATCCGGAAACCAAGGTTTCCACAAACACGACCTAAAGAAAAAGGCTACTAAGTGCTTCGCGCCGCCTCGTTTCTCCGCTCGCTTGTGCGTACTTTGAAAGTGATAACTAATTAAGGGTTGCCAAACTCAAGTATTATTAATCTTATTTTGTTCTTATACTATTGAACCCTCGAAACGTTTTGGTTTTCAACCGATGTTTCAAAATCGAGCGAAGGTTTTTACTTTACGCAATTACCTTCATTCCTTTCGGATTCTCTAATCGAAGATCTTTGATTTTAGGAGAAATTTTGTAGATTTGTTAATCCACGTAATATACAAAAATACCAAAAAATTGAAAAATTAAAAAAACAAAAAGAATCTTCTTTTCTAATCCCCAAATTTCTTTCGTTAGTGCATGTGCACTCGATCGACCAATTATCCCACTCCGATTTTAAAAAACGTTACGGATCGACGTAATCGACATCGAAGGAATCGACAACAAAGACGAGAAGTAGGACCCGAGATTCCTAATATCGTTGTTGAAACCCAAGACGAGATGGCGGAAAATCTTACGATGATGGAGTTGCTCCAAGCACCCACCGAGGGTTATGGAGAGGTGATCGTGATTCTCGATATGGAAGCAGAAATTTTTTAATATTAAGTGGGAATGTTATCATTAATTCAAGCGAAAAAGTATAAAGGTTATGAGTCAAATAATCCTCATGACCACATTCGAAATTTTAATCAACTTTTGGCCACGTGCAAGTTTAAGAACGTCGACATCGATGCGATTAAGCTCATGCTTTTTCCTTATTCTATTGAAGGCCCCGCTAAAGATTGGTACGAGAAAGAACCACCTCGATCTATATTGACGTGGGAGGATCTCGTTTCCAAATTTATCAATCATTTTTTCCCGCCGTCTAAGACCACGTTTTTCAAAAACAAAATCACGAGGTTTACCTAAAAACCAAATGAATCGTTTAGAGAGGCGTGGGATCGTTTCAAAGAATTGCTTAGGAAATGTCCTTATCATGGATTTTATGAGTTGCATCAGATTTATATGTTTTATAACGGCCTTAATCCTAGTGAGCAAGATTCGTTAAATTCTGCTACGAGCGGTAACTTTTTGTGTAAAACTCCTAAGGAAGCGTTGATGATAATCAAGAATAGGTCGAAAATTTTCCAACTCTGTAACACATATAGTGTTGCCAATGTCGCTAACGTTAGCTATGCTAATCGCGACATTGAGAGGGTTGACGCAAAAGTCAATAATTGACCGATGTGTTTACGTCATTGTTGAGTGAAATGAGAAATAAAGACGCTCCCTCAATGGTGAAAGAGATTGATAATATGTGTACGTTGTGTGGTAGACCTCATAGTTATTACGAGTGCGCGGCTACGAATGGCCAAACGTCGAGCGTTAATGCGGTTAATGGAAATTTTAATTTTAATAAAAACAACGCCAGTCCACCACAATAATTTAATCAAGGCAATAATTTTCAAAATAAATATCAAAATCGAAACAATTTTCAAGGAAATAACAACCAAGGTGGAACAATTACCAAGGGCAAAACTTAAGCTTTCAAAATCGAGGTTTTAACAACAATCAAAACTGGAATTTTAATCAAGGTCAAAGTTCAAGTAGTAATTATCAAAATGCAAATCAAGGAAATTTTTCAAGCGGGAATCAAAAGCAAGGAAACTTTAATTCTAATCAAAATGGTTTCTCAAATGAATTTCAAGAATATATGAAATCAAATGATGCTAATATGCTAATATGAGAATATTAGAGGGTGAAATTAGTACATTGAAAAACGATTTTTCCAATACTTTGAAAGGGAAAAATAATAAAATTGAGAAAAATCAAAGTAAACTCGAGAGTATGTTTGCATGTATTATGAACAAACCGTCCTCCTCGGGTTCGTTACCAAGTGACACCGTAAAAAATCCAAAGGAACGCGTCAAAGCCACATCATCTCATAAGAAAGGTCGTTTGATTACCCCTACCCTTAATGGCTTTACCGTTGTGCATTCTTCTCAACCCTCGACCTCAAAGACGTGCTCATGTTCTAAGGTCGAAGGGAAAAAGGTGGAGACCATGGACGAGTCTACACAGTCTCGTGTATCTCGTATCTCATCCACCGTTCAAAAAGAGAGTTTCACCGAATTGACCAAAGTTTACCTTAAAGAAACTTGTGCTTCGGTTTTTCTTTATAATCCAAAAAGGCACATGCCTACAAAACAAGAAGATCCAGGCCGGTTTCTCATTCCTTGTGAATTTCCCGAGATTGAGGAATGCATAGCACTAGCCGACCTTGGTGCTAGCATTAATTTCATGCCTCTTTCTATTTAGAAATTGATGAAGTTGTC
Source organism: Glebionis coronaria (assembly GCA_025667525.1). Lineage (NCBI taxonomy): Eukaryota > Viridiplantae > Streptophyta > Magnoliopsida > Asterales > Asteraceae > Glebionis > Glebionis coronaria. The sequence goes on along the minus strand of CM046881.1, from coordinate 458,442,767 downwards.
AAATCTTACACCCACAAACATGGTGATCGAGCTAGCTAATTGTACCCTTGATAAACCAATTGGTATAGCCGAGGACATCTATGTTAAGATTGGAAATTTCACTTATCCCGCGGATTTCGTTATTTTCTACTATGACTGTGACCCTAAATGCCCTATCATCTTAGGTAGACCATTTTTATCGACCACTTGTGCTCAAATCGGCGTTTTCGATGAGAAGTTGACTAAATATAGGGAGGATAAGATGGAATTTTTCACGAATAAATCCGAAGATCAAAATGATCAAAGCAAAACCAAAGTTTCTCAAAATAATACTTTTAGAAACAATCTTTCTTTGCAAGAAAACAAGAGGCTAGATGAATGTTTTGAAAGAATTAAAAAGAACAGTTTTCAAGACAAAGGTTTTAATGATCAAGAATAGGTTTACTTAATTGGAAAAGGTTTACGTAAATGCATGGACAAATTGTTTTAGGATTTATTCGAGGGTTGGAACGAATAACCAATTCCGGAGGTAAACGTTAGTTCTCTCACGACAATGACCAATGAGAACCCGTCTTCACCACCTCCGAAGGACCTTGACTTTAAGGCGTCAACTTCATCCATTGAAGTGCCTTCAACTCCTAGCCCCAAGTCCATTAAGGCTAAGGAAGTCACCATATTCAAGGCAAAATCGCCCATCATCGAAGAGCCTTTCAAACCTAGTCACATGACTTATAAGACTACGGTTGTGACTTTTGAGAAATCTCCTCAAAAGGGTTCTCATATTGAATCTTTCTTTGATCCCGATTGTGATATTCTGAGATCGAGCACATACTTGGAAATCCACAAGCCATTTTTGAGGATTCTCCCAATGAAACCTCCGCGTGAAGTATGATGACTACATTTTTGAGCTCGAGATCGAGTAACAGATTAAACATGAGCTTTCTTAATTGCCTCAAATTCCATCTATAAGTGAGGGTGATTTTGTCGATCTCGCGGCTCAACTTGATGAGATTGAACGTCTTCTTTATAATGATGTTCCTTCTCAAATGCCACCACCAAGGCTAATTCTTCAACCGTTGAAAAGCCTTCAACGACTAAGGACTTTCAAAGTGTGAAATCTTTAGGATCTCTGCACGTTGATTCTTCCTTTGACCCACCGTCCATTCTCGAGGATTTGCCCATTTAAAATCCCTCAAATGAGAATGATGATGTAACGCCCCACTTTAATAAGTAGACCGTTACATGATAATTATGACGTATCATCAAAGCATGCAAGGTAAATGTCCTAAAACATAAATGACCATAAGGAAAATTGAAATCAAACATCGGTTCCTAAACATAAACTCAAAACAAGCATAAAGTAAATGAAGTGCAAAAGGAAGAGAAGTATAAGGTAGCTCCCTCTCCATGCTCGAGCCTGTCCTTGGGTACCTGTCGTTTGGGTCATGGAAAGAAAATATACAGGTGAGCAATACGCTCAGTGAACGGATATAATGACATAGTAAAATGACTGAAACATAAGTAAAGTATGAAAATACAGCGGAATATTGTAAGTCCTGGAAAACCTGGAAGTTGTTTAAAACATTTATACTGAAAATTTCTAATGTTTGTGTTTTAATGAAAAGTCTTATGTTCATAATTATACTGAAAACTTTATATTCATGTTTATACTAAAACTGTATTTTAAATTCCAAAAGCCCATATAGGTCATGATAAATATCAACGTGCATGAATACATAGAGGGGTGACCTCATCATGCAATTAGAGGAGTTGCCTCTAATTATATTAGTTTGGGTGGAGGATCAGCTTCATGTAACGGATGCAAGGCACACACCACAGTTACCATGTAATCTTGCTAAACTTGTTCTAGGATGTACCCATTCGCCCCACATGATAATAATAAAATAGGCCAAATAACTGAAAGGGATGCCGCGAGCAATCACTCTCACCGTGGAAGAGTCATTACACCGGTGCCTCCAGTGTTATGGTTATGGTACCTCCATAACTAGATGGAACTGGCATGCATGTATATAGGTCAGGCAATCTAAAATATTAATCATATAATTACTGTTTCATTTAAGTAAACTACTGGGAAAAACAAATGGCTGCAAACAGGGAATCTAAATATAGGAAGAGAGTGTCCTTACTGAAGGACGGAATATATGTACCTTATGTCCAGTAATGAGGATGAAAACGAAAGCAGAAAGGAACTACTCCGACTTCACGAGTGCTACATAAAAAAGGACGTGAATTAGTTGTTTGTTTAATGTATAACTTATTGATTCTAGTTTAATTTACTTTATGTGTTCTTGACTTGTTTTACTTGTTCTTGTCTTGTTTTACATGTTTTTTACTTGTTTAACTGTTTCATGTTTTATCATGTATTCCTTAGTGTTTCATGTATTAGTGATTAGTGTATTTCATGTTTTATGTGTTATTATACTTTTTGTTTCATAATGAGTAACTTTTTAGCAATAGCAGGTTTCCATATATACCAACTTTCCAAAAATAGTAAGTTTCCATAAATAGTAAGTTTCCAAAATAGTAATAAGCTCGTTTAATATACATAAGTAATTTACCTTTTCCATCGAATAAGCTAATTTATATAAGTCTTGAATAAGTATATTAAATAAGTTAATTCTTATAAGTCATGAAGTGTTAAGCCATGGTTAATTATAAGTATTATTTTAATAGGTCCATTTTAATAAATAACTTTCATATGTCATAATTTATAATAATTATTAATTAATATTATGTCATGGTTTATAATTAGTAATTAATTAATAATATCCCATGAATTTAAATAAATCATTAGATAATAACATGTCATAGATTTATATAAATTATTTAATAATATCATGTCATTGATTTATAATAAGTTATTAATTAATGATAAGTCATGAGTTATAAATGATTAATAATTAAGCCTTAAAATTAATAAGCCCTTTTAATAAGTCGTGATTCAATAAGTCATAACTAATTTAGTTTAATGTAATAAGCATAACATATAAGTCGTGAATTAAGAAGCTAAATTAAATAAGCCGAAAATGAATAAGTCAGTTATTAATTAGCGATGAATGTCGACTGGTTGAAACGTCTACAAGTTTATCATCCGATTAGTATTATGTTTGTTCAAAATTTGCTTAGCTTATTAGAAATTGTAATATACTTATCGCGTTGTCAGAACAAACAAATCACGTTTTACATGCCAAGTAGATGAATATTTAACTATATATATCGTAGCTAAAAAAATGAGTTTGAAGCAATACGCATGAATAAAACAGGAAAACTTTTATTGCCAAGTTTTAGTACAGAAAACTTGTTTATAATCTATCCCTCTTGCAACGTCTTAGGACAGAACACTTGTTTATAAGTTATACACTTTCGCTTGTTTTGATTCTTTTGCATGGTATATATAACCCTTAGATAGTAGCAATCCGAAAAAAATAAACGGTTGAAAGTTCTGAGAACCCGATACGTCATTACTAATAATAGTGACTAAATAGTTGTCTTTGTTTCAGTTTAGCTATTCGTACTTGTAGTCGTCTTTCGATCTGACCTCACTGTAACATGATTTATATGTTAGATGAATTGATATCAAAACAAAGCTGTGATTCGAGATTACCTGTTAGCCAAAAAAACAGATTGCGATCGAAATCGAACACGGCGAACACCGGCCCAACAAAAGATCACTATATAACCCAGCGAGCTAGATCCAAAATTTGACCTAAAACACGATCTTAAATTCCCACTGACAAAACGAACAGATTGAATTAACCCAGGCAGTCTCCTAACTCGAGCGACCCTAACTTTAACCGTACCCGTGTTTCGGTTTAAACACAAAACTCTCTCGCTTTTAATTATTTTGTATCCGTGATTCTATTTTTTCTTAGTGTATGAGAATCTTGTTAACTTATGTTCCAATTAAGTGCTTATATGACTGTGGTAATAAACATTTCAAAATCAAAGGCTTGTAGCGGAGGAAACGGTGAGCTTTAAATGCATATAGTCAAATCCTCTATTTTTTCAACGAGATACTCGATTGGATGAGAATGGAAAATAAATACATTATGCCAACTATTATTAATACACTAATAATTATAAATAAAACTTTTAATATCAAATGCTTATTATGTAAACTTTAGGTTATATTCAAAATGATTAAATAAAATATAACCAAAATTTAGGGTTTGACAACTCTTCCCCTCTAAAAAGAATAACCGTCCTCGAATTAGAGATACGATAAGTGTTGGAGCATAATTTGGCTAGGCGGGTCTAATGACTCTCCTGGGCCGTTAATCGTCTTCCCGGGTCCTGGGTAATGCTGCAAACAAAGAAGAACCGGTTAGACGTGGACCCGAGGCCGGAGCCCCGGGGTCCACCTCCGACGGTCAAGTTAGTATTTGATCGTAATGAGTATAAGAGGTGTGGTTAAGAGAGAGAGAACCTGTTGTAGAATGAGACCCCTACCCTTGTATTTATAGGACTAGGGTTTCTTGAAGGGTAAGTTAGGTATGTGTGGGCCGCGGGCCTGTCGGGCCGGGCCGACTGCAGACTATACGTCGACATGTCCCCCAGTCTAGTATGATATGGTCCATGATCATGTTATGCTAGACTCATTCGTGTATCATGCTCACTAAACAACCGCGTGCGGCTTGCTGCTAGGACATCCTCGTGGGTCGTCCGTAACATATGGCTCCACTCGTAATGGGCTCTCTTTAGCAAAAAGATGATGGGTTGGGGTTGCGAATAGTGAGCGTAGCCACTATACGTCATCATGTCCCCCCAGTCTAGTATGCGAGATTGCCACCGAGGTTACTAGACTTTACACCATATTTGCTTCCTGTAAGCATATCCACGTCTAAAGAAATGGGAAAACACGTATACGTAAGACGGGTGGTTGTGCTCGAATGCTTGGTGTCCCGTTACTTGACGGTAAAGACCCCGTAAGAAGAAAATGTGTTCTATAGTCGGGGTAACACTGGCATTTGGCAAGGTTTAATTCTTGTTCATCACTAACGTGAGGATGACAAGAAGGTTTTATGAAGGTGGAAGTGGAACCCGTATGCTACATCGTTAACATCTTGAAGGTGTACTCCTTATATCCATTAATGATGCAGCATAATGCGAATATTGCATTCGTCTTAAGGCCAACAGAACTCGTACTTCTGCGGCAAAGTGATGCGGATATTACATCCGTCTTATGGCCACGACATTTGATAACGACTTCCAAAATTTGTCACGGTTTTTCCTGGATTAAACGATATAAATTTTGGAAATTCACTCTTAGCCGGGCCAAGTAATTCGTCGCGGAAGACGTACTTCCGCAACAAAGAAATGTGCCAACGGAAGACGTACTTCCGCGGCGAAGATAATGAGCTTGTGGAAGGATTCTTCCACGGTGAAAGCAATGCGCCAGTGGAAGGAATACTTTCACGGCGAAGATAATGAGCTCGTGGAAGGATTACTTTTACGGCGAAAGATAAAAAGCAGGCAGAAGGAATACTTCCACAACGAATATAATGAGCACGTGGAAGATACCTCCACGGCGAAGATAATAAGCACATGGAAGAGATACTTCCACGGCGAAAAATAATGAGCACGTGGAAGAGATACTTCCACGGCGAAGATAACAAGCACGTGGAAGAGATACTTCCACGGCGAAAATAATGAGCAGGCGGAAGAGATACTTCCACAGCGAAGATAATAAGCACGTGGAAGAGATACTTCCACGGCAAAAATAACGAGCACGTGGAAGAGATACTTCCACGGCAAAAATAATGAGCACGTGGAAGAGATACTTCCACGGCGCGAATAATAAGCACGTGGAAGAGATACTTCCACGGTGAATATAATGAGCACGTAGAAGAGATACTTCCACGGCGAAAATAATGAGCACGTGGAAGAGATACTTCAACGGCGAAGATAATGAGCACGTGGAAGAGATACTTACACGGCGAAGATAATAAGCACGTGGAAGAGATACTTCCACGGCGAAAATAATGAGCACGTGGAAGAGATTCTTCCACGGCGAAGATAATAAGCACGTGGAAGAGATACTTCCACGGCGAAAAAAATGAGCACGTGGAAGAGATACTTCCACGGCGAAGATAACAAGCACGTGGAAGAGATACTTCCACGGCGAAAATAATGAGCACGTGGAAGAGATACTTCCATAGCGAAGATAAGAAGCACGTGGAAGAGATACTTCCACGGCAAAAATAATGAGCACGTGGAAGAGATACTTCCACGGCGAAGATAACAAGCACGTGGAAGAGATACTTCCATGGCGAAAATATTGAGCACGTGGAAGAGATACTTCCACGGTGAAGATAACAAGCACGTGGAAGAGATACTTCCACGGCGAAAATAATGAGCACGTGGAAGAGATACTTCCACGGCGAAGATAACAAGCACGTGGAAGAGATACTTCCACGGCGAAAATAATGAGCCCGTGGAAGAGATACTTACACGACGAAGATAAGCACGTGGAAGAGTACTTCCACGACGCATGAATAAGCCAACGGAAGAGATACTTCCGTGGCAAAGGCATAAGCCAATGGAAGAGATACTTCCATGGCAAAGAAACAAGCGCGCGGAAGGAGTATTTCTGCGGCGAAGGAATAAGCCAATGGAAGAGATACTTCCATGGCGCAGAAACAAGCGCGCGGAAGGAGTACTTCCGCGGCGAAGGAATAAGCCAATGGAAGAGATACTTCCATGGCGCAAAAACAAGCGCGCGGAAGGAGTAATTCCGCGGCGAAGGAATAAGCCAATGGAAGAGATACTTCCATGGCGCAGAAACAAGCGCGCGGAAGGAGTACTTCCACGGCGAAGGAATAAGCCAATGGAAGAGATACTTCCATGGTGCAGAAACAAGCGCACGGAAGGAGTACTTCTGCGGCGAAGGAATAAGCCAACGGAATAGATACTTCCATTGCGCAAAAACAAGCGCACAGAAGCAGTACTTCCGCGGCGAAGGAATAAGCCAATGGAAGAGATACTTCCATGGCGAAGGAATAAACCGGCAGAAGGCGAACCTCTACGACAAAGGAATATATCCAAAGATATTTGTGTGACGTGCATACAAATAGTGGTATTATTATACCCTAGTAGCCACCAAGTTTAATGGTTCTATACTCGATTAGTAGTATTAAACTTAATCAAGTATTCAAAAAATTATGATCGCATAGACCAGCGCGAGTGGACATACCATAGTCGCGTACTAAAGATAGAAATTTGGTTCGAACGTGCGAACCAACGCGGATGGGTCGTGCCATAACCGCGAATTGTCACATAGTATAAGACGTATCTTAACTAACTTATTGGATGAGCTATGCCATTACGTGCGGCGTACCGTTACTACCATAAGGACGGTCAAAGTTTTGACAAAAATGTTGTTAGACGTGCACAGTGTGTCTTTTGCAAGTCCATCATGAGTCATGTGGTTTGCGTAACTTACTACAACGTCTTGATAGCAAGGTGTCTAACAAGGATACATGATCCGTGGTCGTTGGGTTTGCAACCCTCTTACACGACAAGTTGAATTATTAGGTTCACTCAATCCTCTTATTCCGCCTGGGAATGATGTGTACATGTACGCCCATAGGCTAAAGATGTCCGAATGTATGGAATAGCATATATATATAAGTATCATAAGCAATCACTTAATACTAGACGTGCACATATTTATCTAGGTATATATTTGAAAGATGCGAATATTTATCGTAAAGAAATCCGCACAAATCTAAAAGATATATATAATATCTTGTTACTAAGTGAATAGAGATAATTAATATATTTTATTAATATACAAAAATATAGGTAAGATCTTACTACCTATTTAAAAGATATGGATAAAAATATAGGAATATACCTTTACCAAATTTAAAAGATAAATAATATCTTTTATTAATATGAAAAATATCAATAAGATTTTTTTGAATATAAAAGATATGGGTAATATCTTTTATTAGTTTGAAATTATAGGTAATATCTTACTACCTATTTAAAAGATATGAATAATATACTATCCCTTTAAAAAATATAAGAGTATATCTTTGCCAAATTTAAAAGATAAATCATATTTTCTTACTAATTTAAAAGATATACATAATATCACTTAATAATATAAACAAGCATGCGGATTAGCGCGAAAGGATGCGACTTATCACCGCAGTTAAAAAATAAAATATGTCGGACGCGCAGACACATAAATAATTACAGGCACGCACATAAAACATTATTTCTGCAAATAAGGGATAATTGCAAATAAAAGATACAAGATTAATATCTTTTTTGAAAATATTGATAATATCTTGTCACCAAAGAAATATATACGTAATATCTTTTTATAAAATATTTTTACGATTCAGCAACAAAAATATAACATTTAAATGACTCACCCTCTAAACTTGCTTTTTAATTTATTTGTATTGAAACAATATGTCAACATTGCAACAATTATGGAAGTGTATCATCCTTTTTTATATTCTCGATTGAATATGCGGTTTTACCTTTTACCCTCGGGAATCCGCAGAACGAATTTCACATTGGTCCAATAGTAAAAACATTGTACGAGACTTTTATGTGAAAAGAGAAAAATTCTCCCTAACATCATTGATCCATTAATTACGTATAAACAATGCACGACCGAAGATAGTTGGGCAAAGATACTTTCACACAAAAAATCTTAGCTATTACTACGTTTGGTCAACCAATGAAATATTATCTTTGCTTAGGAGTGTATCTTTATTTTAGTTATTATCGCATATCAAGTTCGTAGCATGTAACAATATTCGATTAAAAAATAAAAATAAAAAGGTTAAAGTTACCGATTTTTCGCATTGATTTATGCTTTTCAGCAACTTGAGACCACGAAACATAGTTTAGTCAGGGTCCCACGGATGGCGCCAACTTGTTGGAGCATAATTTGGCTAGGCCGGTCTGACGACTCTCCTGGGCCGTTAATCGTCTTCCCGGGTCCTGGGTAATGCTGCAAACAAAGAAGAACCGGTTAGACATGGACCCGAGGCCGGAGCCCCGGGGTCCACCTCCGACGGTCAAGTTAGTATTTGATCGTAATGAGTATAAGAGGTGTGGTTAAGAGAGAGAGAACCTGTTGTAGAATGAGACCCCTACCCTTGTATTTATAGGACTAGGGTTTCTTGAAGGGTAAGTTAGGTATGTGTGGGCCGCGGGCCTGTCGGGCCGGGCCGACTGCAGACTATACGTCGACAATAAGCTGCAAAGCACATGGACGTGACGTGACTGAAGAGAACCTAGAACATGACGTGGCTAAAAGAACATATTCGGATTACGAAAGGAGATGAGGATAAGAAATCCAGATGGACTCCTTCGTTTCCAAAGCGGCTTCCCGCTTGAGATGGTTCCTCCAAAAGATCTTGACGAAAGGAAACAATCAAGGTTGATGACGTATAGTCGCTAGTCGGGCTGGATAGTCTGACTCACGGGTACTATCCGCATCCCTCAGGAATGGATTGAGTACTTGTGCGATGTGCGCGCGCATCCCATAAGGCCCGGTAAGCCGTTGTCGCACAAGAGGCTAATTACTTAGCCAAGTCTTCATCGCAGCGCGACAGGATCAGATAGAATATAACTTATATTATAGTTATATTTGCCTAAGGAAAAGGGATATACACTTGCCTTAGTTAGATAATGAAGATCAAGCTATTTCGAGTCATTATCTCTTCCTTAGGCCGCAAGAACAGGGAGCCCAGCCTCTACTCTCTCGAGTATAAAAGTAACCCCTTCGGTTCCACAAAGGTACGATATACACAATACTCTAAACACTTACATACTCAAACTAATTACTTACTCTCACGCTTGAGTCTAATCGTGGGTCAACCCACGGTAAGCCTAACGGTGTCTATTTAGTGCGCAGGGTCCCCAAAACAAGTTTCACTTGGTGCAAGAGCCGGAGTCCACAAGACCCCAAATTAAGCCTAATTTGGGTCAAGCTCGGTCAATCCAACTTTTGTATCAACAAGTTGGCGCCATCCGTGGGACCCCAAACTAAACTCTAGCCAATGACAAAAAACGGCGCAAACCCGCCCCCACCCAGAGATGGATCCAAGAAGGCAACAGGTCCTTACTCAAGCCTTGAACCCAATAACCCAAGTCATGGGGGGAAAGGACTACAAGTATCTTTCTCTCCGCTGGTCACTCCGACTCTACAGACGGTCGGAACCGCATCATCCTCTTAGGAGATCCCTAATCAAGGCCAGGAGACCCTGGACGCAAGGGTTGTGATAGATCCGCAGGTGGAAACGAAAATTACCCCATCGGCAAAGCAAAGTATGAGCGACTATGTCGCAGAAAACTATGAGGCGTTAATTCCACTCATGAGGGCGCAAATGAGAGTGAATCCAGCAAGAGATCTTCGGATCAGTTTGAACTTCGATAAAGAATTCAAGTCTAAGGGAGGCTCAAGATCTGGTAAGGAAGCTAAAAAGAGAAGAAAAGGAAGCAAAGAGCGATTGAGATCCCAGCATCCCCTTAGGATGCGCCTCTCATTGAAGACGCATCGTCCTCAGACAGCTCCAGGGACTCGGGAGAAGAGGATGGTTTCATGACATCAGTCAATGACCACCGGCGCACAAGCGTGAAGGACAGACTAGGGCCTAACCCTACTAGCAGACAAAGCGCCCTTAAAAGGCTAGGCCCCTTAGAAGGAGACGAATCTCAGGATCTGCGAGTTTAGGAAAGAAGTAAGAGCACTGAAAGGAGGCGCAAGAGGGATTCTTCAAGCGAAGGTTCCTCGGACTCTAATCACAGTGACCGCCACCCCCGCCATAAAAGGTTCTCTCATTCATCCACTGAGGACTCTGACTCCTCTGACTACGACAGAAAATGCCGCAGGGCACCAAAAAGACCAAGAATACAAGGTGAAGATCAATGGACCTTGCCATGGCGTCGAGATAAAGGAAGCGCGTTTTCAGAACGCATAACTACTTTCAGAGATAACAAAAAAGACGCATGTCGTCCAATGTTAAGACCTACAACGGCACGACGGATACAGATGATCACCTGAAAGTATTCGAATCTCAGGCAGGGATAGAGCAATGGCCAGAAGCCGTGTGGTGTCATATGTTCAACTCGACGCTCATCGGGAACGCTCGGACATGGTTCGTCCGTCTCCCGCGAAGGATCATTCATGGGTTTGAAGAACTTCGAAGAGCGTTCCTCAGGAACTATGTGCAGCAGAAGAAGTATGACAAAAGCCCGGTTTCACTTGCAAGAGTGAAGCAGAGGCATAACGAGAGCCTAGAGGACTTCATGGAACGCTTTAAGTCTGAATGCAACCAGATTAAGGATTGCTTGGAAATTCTAAAGGTTTCTGGATTCCTCGCAGGCATCACAAATCCGGACCTAATAAAAAAGTTGAACGACAGAACCCCGACAACATTTGATGGGGTAATAAAAAAGGTCCGAGCATTTATTCAAGGAGAAATCGCAGCAGCAGATAGCCGACATATGGCATCGGGCTATATGTACCAAGACAGACTAAAGAAACAAACATATGGGCAAAATATCAGTCGCACGTTGGACTTCTAAGGAGCGGCAAAGCAAGGGCGCAACAACAACAACAACAGCAAGTTCACCCCGCTTCAAAAAACCTCTAGAGAGATATTTTTATCAGAAGGAGCAAATTTCCAAAGCCTAGCCTAATGTTGGGACCAGTAGATAAACGGGATAACACGAAGCACTACGAGTACCATGACGATAAAGGGCACGCTACTGATGAGTGTATTCAGTTAAAAAGACACATTGAAAGCCTGGTAAAAGCAGGGACGTTGAACCACCTAATAAGGGATTGGAGAAAGAACGCGGATGCGAAGAAGGTCTAAGTGAAAAAACAGAAGGATAAACCTATAACCATATACATGGTAGAGAGGGAAAAATCTTTCATGCAAAGAAGGGTGGTCGCAGAATTTTCGCACGATGAAGAAATAACATTCCCTATTCTTTCAAATACGGACTACAGAGTCGGGTCGTTGACAATTGACATAGCCCTCGGCGACCACACAATAGAAGGCATGTGCGTCGATGGGGGGTCTGTAGCGAACATATTAAACGAACATTGTTTCGCACGGCTGCCATGGGAAATAAAGAAGAAGATAGAAGAGACAACACAGATTCTCACAGGGTTTAGCGGTGATAAGACTCGACCACTGGGGCATCTCTACACACAGGTGACCACTGGAAATGCGGAACACTCGACGATGGAGTGGATGGACTTCATGGTTGTGCGCTCTCAATCCTCGTACAACGGGATAATTGGACAGCCGGCACTAAAGACGTTGCGCGCAGTACCTTCCACGGCACATGGTATGTTAAAATTCCCGGTGCAAAATGAAGTAGTTACCATCCGTAACATAAACACAATCGAAGGGGGTAATAGTACTTCTAGCACCAGCACTAAAAGGAAGGAGGCGGACAGGTGTCAACATGATATAGAGCCCAGTCCACAGATGAACAGAAGGAGGCGTGTCTCGGAGGAATCCCAGGCGCCGAGCATATCTGTGCGCGAGGACTCGTTGTCAGGGCTCCCGTGGGTCCTTTTCTCCATAGGCTTCGCAAGAAAAGGGGGCCAGATGCAGGGTTCATCCTCACGAACCAGGGAGACATAAAAATCACGTACGCATTGCTGTTTGACTTCCCCACTACAAGCATGGAAGCAAACTTCGAGGCCCTCATAGCAGGTCTCAGATTAGCGCTAAGAATGGACATGAAGCGCCTAGTGGCCTACACATACAACCCTCTGGTGGCAAGTAGAGTCAATGGGTCATACGAGCTACGAGGGCAGGTGCTAATCGAGTATACGGAAAAGATACGGGACATGACGGCACGGTTCGCAGAGTTTGCTATACGAAGGGTTGAAGAAAAGGAGGACGAAATCTCGGTGGAAATGGACTAACTTTCAATTGTAAACATGAATAAGCCTCCTGGTCACGTTCTAGTTGATTTTATCTTGCATAAAAATGTGAGTGCGGACATGGAGTCACCAACATGGATGACACCCATTCGAAAGTTTTTGTCACATAACAAATTGCCAAGCAACAGAAGGAAGGCTAGGCAGATACAAGTGCGAGCTAGGCACTTTTAAATTGTCAAAGGAACGTTGTAGAGACAAACAGGCAAAGGTCGGATGTTGCAATGCTTAGCACCAGATCAAGCGGGGGCAGTCGTTGAAGCCGCACACAGAAGAGTGTGTCATCGTGACCCGGTAGCTATGGTTGAGGAAGTCACTCGCTCAGGGTACTTTTGGCCATTTGTACATAAGGATGCACGCAAAAGAGTGGCGTGTTGTCAGAGATGTCAAGCGGACTCAAGACGTCGGACGAATTCTAACATGATCACTGGCCCACTCTCAACCAAAAGCGCAGAGTAAGGAGGACTATTCTCAAATTTGGGGCGTACTCTGGGTTCCCTAGCGACGTCAACTGGAAATATGGTGCGGCACGCGGTAACGCTGCTCCCGACTAAAGGTAAACACCAACAACAGCGCAGGGGAGCAGTCGTCCCCGCAGCCAGGATAACTTCACATACCATGCGGCAGCGGGATCGTATGGGTGTACTACCAGTAGCACGAAGCACAAAGCGGCGCGGTCAGGCAAGCAAAGGATCCTCACAGACTAGGATGAGTGCGCATGGCTATGTGGAATTGCTATCTAGCCCTACAAGGAATGACTTAAGAGGCGACCAGAGTTTTGGATGATATTCTCCTTGGGATATCGCATAGTTGGCATGGACCATTCTCTTGGCTACTAATAGCCCCCAATAAGGATCCATGTATTTTTTTTCTTTTTAATCGTTTTTTAGGTTTTTGTTATTTGTTTCAAAACATTTAAAAAGAGTATGAATAAAACGTTGTGGTTTCTAGCTAGTTTCGCAGTCCAAATGATGTTTTTCTTTCTTATCATTAATGCATGCAAGTATTATTTCTTTTCTGAAATATAAATTTGGCCTTCAGATGTACATGTACAATAACTTTTCCAAGCGAAATAAGAGGAATAAGTTTACCCTACTAATTAGACTTATCGCGTAAGAGGGATGCACCCCCCAGCGGCGCCAGATCAGGTATCCTTTGTTAGGCAGCTTTTCACAAGACGTTGTGGTAAGTATAGCAATCCTCATACTTTATGACGGATAGGCACAGTGTGCACGCCTAACTAACATGTCATTTTTGATGACATTACTTATGGTAGTAGTGGCAGGACCACTTGTAATGACCTTTCGAATCACCCATAAGTCTAGAGTCGCACTCCAATGGGCGTACTCATAAAACAGGCATTCTCCCTCACAACCTCAGGTGTGAGTGTAGGAACCTGGACACATATATATACGACTACACATGAGCATAATGCAGGACGTTATGTACTTACAAACATATGGGTCGCTATTATCATTGTATAAAATTATTAATTTACAAGATTAGTGTGCGTAAGATACAACAACAGATATGGTGAGGCAAGACACCTTCTATAGAAGGTCGCTCGTTAACAGTGACCTCTTTAACCTGCGATGTCATGGGTTCTGTGACGCGCAATGTTGTGCCCATGCCTCTTTCATATATTGCAGCACGCGTGTATGGTACACATCAATGGAAGGAAGACTCACGGACACACCGTCAGATCGGCTAGGATGTGCTAGGCCTAGACTAATGACGGCACCTTTGGTGGAGGTGTGATTCTTCTTAGAAACACGACGCACATGCTGATTTAATTTGTCTTCCAGGGGAATCAGTATCGGTGTGCCAGAAATATACACAGGCACTTGTAGTTGGGATAGGTCTGGCTCGCCCGTGGTTTTAGGGTCTCCTTCTGTCAGTTCTGCACTATCATTCGAAAGCATAAGGCCTGTCATGGTCACACTAATTGGGAGGTCCTGATCTTTCTCGATTAGGTCTATGATGGGCATCGGGAGGTTCTCTAATCTATGGAAAGCGGCGTCAAACATCTCTTGCGCATACTTGGAATAGATCTCATTTCCCTCCAAAGGACCCATTAGTAAATTTTCTTTGAAAGTGCGCTCCATGGCGAGGCTTGATCCAAGCAGTAGCACGGAATCGTATACGCCCTTGATTGCTTTGTCAAAAAGGGGTAATTTCAATACGCCTTTGGCAGCAAGCGGAAGACCATGTTTTATTAACCATCGATGCTCGGCGCGCACGGCGGTGAGGTGCGGATATAGCTCTTCATCAAAATCCATACTCATATACTTCAGAACTTTCGACTTCTTAGCCATGTCTTTATGGCAGTTGGTAACAAAATTATCACAATTCAAAGCAAGGACATTCATGCCTTCTTCTAGTTTAGCCATGGCCCAGCGATTTTCGTCCTCTTGTTTCTCTCGCAGGCGGCGCTCACGATCTAGGAGCTCAGAGAGTGAGGATTTTTCGTCCTCTAAATATTGGATGGATTTGGCATTTATACTAGACACAACGCGCAAGTGGGTAATTTCGAATTTTGCACTTACAAGTTTGAGGTCTTTTTGTTCTGTAACTTGGCGGACCTCTTTGTTTGCTTGTGCTAAGCGCTCGGACAGCTGGGATATCTTCCCTTTCAAGTGGGCAGCTAAAGTTACTTCTTGGGCGGCAAATATGTCCAACTACCTCATTAGTAGTTCGTCGGACATTTCGTGTAAATGTTGGGCGCGACCAAGGGGAGTTATGTGTTGAAAGAAGTCCCCACAAGCGTCTGCGCCATCTAGAGCGCATGAGCGAGTACATTGCCAAGGAGGAGAGAATCTGATGGACTTCGCAACTCTGGCACCCGCCTCGGTCCTCAAAGCAAGGGAGCTGCAAATTTGATGTCCTACGAATATTAAAGGCACGTGCATTGTTTGTTTTTTACGAAATTAAGAAGAACATAGTGGTATACCTTGATAGCTGTATGTTTTCCCGTGGATTTGGGAGTGCTCCTCAAGATGCTGCATTGGCACGTGGTCTTGTTTGCAATGTGCTCCCCCTTCTGGGAATTTGTTGCGTAGGGGAGCACGGTAATTTTTTGTAACTTGGTACAGGTATGACCTCTACAGATGGGCCTGTGTGTGAATCCTCTGAGACATCATGTTCTTCTTCATCTCCTTGACTCATTTCTTCTGATGGAGACTTTACGGTGCATGGTACGCTTCGGATAGGAGTAGCGTTTATGGCGGTTGTCCTCTCGGCATTCCCACTAGGTGTGGGAGAAGAAAACTCCAGGGCTACGGTATGTTGACCAATGTGCCATCCATTTGATAGCTCGACTGGCGTGAAGGGTCGAGCGCGCATGGTCACGGTGCACGGATTCTCGCGCTTCACGAGCTGTGTATAAGTTAATTCTGCAGTCATATGAAGGATGCGCGAGTATATGTGCAGGAATGGTTTGCTTTTTCTGTAAAAACAAAAAAAACGACCAAAATAAGAAGGGGAAGCACACGAAATAAGGTTTTCTTACCATGGTCAAAGTCATCAAAGTATTGAGGAAGGTGGTTGTCAGGAAGAGTTGACGTATGGCTCAGACCTAGGGTGTATAACAGCGTCTCTGCTATTCTTGCATCGGTATCCGATCAACACTAATTAATTGTGTGTATGCATCGTTATACGAACCGGCAATGGGGCGGTCATCTTTTATCATCGTCTCGGGGGTGATGAAATCATAGTCAAATGGGAAAACAACTTTGTCTACCCAGAAGAATTTGTTGGTCCACTTCTTCAGGGAATCTATTTTTTCCGAGTAGCATTGTAGTTGACCAGGGCGTTTCGCCAAGGTTATCCATCCATTCATCCATGTGGGTCTATAGAAGGCGCGAAACAGGTTTATGGTTGGGTCAACGTTTTTGAGTAAGCAGTTTATCTCAAAATTTGAGATATTGGCGGCACCTATACAATGTAGCTGGGAAAGGTGTATACTATAATAATTTAGTATGTCTATCAGAAAACGGCTTAGAGGTATGCGATTGTTGGAAAACTTAATGAACCTAGTGTATGTACCAATTTTTCCGTCAGGAAAACTTCCAATATGCGCTTATGGATCTAGCACAGTCGGATGGAGATCTGAAGGAATGTGGTTGATGAAACGAGAGAGCTCTTGTTCGGATATACGGGACGTCACATCAAATAGTTGGGCTACCATTTCTACTCTTGTGGGTGTTTTAAGCAGGGGCGAAGGTAGTATATTTTGTTCCAAATAGTAGTTCTTATAGTTTTCAACAATGGTGGGAAGATTTTTTTTGGAAAGGTGAAGAAAGTGACTGTCAGACTGCATTTATATACCATATGGATTTATGGGATCTTGTAGCACGTGTCTATGACGTTTGGTTCATCCTATGGTGTCCGCTGATTGCTTCTTCTGACATGGTTAATGCTTTTTCCGGTTTTTAATAAAGGACTGTGATAGTGGAATCTGACGTGGATACTTATTTAAAGTCATGACTGTGCGGTTTTACTTTTTGATGGGCATTTATGCGAGCGGGCCTTGATGATTCATAGCCTAGTAGCCGCGGATTGGACCTGCGGCCACTAGACTAGGGGGACATGATGACGTATAGTCCCTAGTCGGGTTGGATAGTCCGACTCACGGGTACTACCCGCATCCATCAAGAATGGATTGAGTACTTGTGTGATGTGCGCGCGCAGCCCATAAGGCCCGGTAAGCCGCTGTCGCACAAGAGGCTGATTACTTAGCCAAGTCTTCGTCGCAGCGCGACAGGATCAGACAAAATATAACTTATATTATAGTTATATTTGCCTAAGGAAAAGGGATATACACTTGCCTTAGTTAGATAATGAAGATCAAGCTAGTTCGAGTCATTATCTCTTCCTTAGGCCGCAAGAACAGGGAGCCCAGCCTGGACTCTCTCGAGTATAAAAGGAACCCCTTCGGTTCCACAAAGGTACGGTACACACAATACCCTAAACACTTACATACTCAAACCGATTACTTACTCTCACGCCGGAGTCTAATCGTGGGTCACAAACCCACGGTAAGCCTAACGGTGTCTGTTTAGTGCGCAGGGTCCCCAAAACAAGTTTCACTTGGTGCAAGATCCGGAGTCCAAAAGACCCCAAATTAAGCCTAATTTGGGTCAAGCTCGGTCCATCCAACTTTTGTATCAACATTGGTCTTCATGATCCTGTCTTGATGATTCTGAAAAGTTTCTGGTTCTTCAACTTATGATGGATTCTTGCGAATCCGATCGATTGAAAACGTGAGAACGTGCAGATGATGATAATTGTAGCCTCTGAGCAATGATACACGAGACATATTGAAATGTAGTACGCGAACAATTGTGAACGTGATACGTGAAAAATTGTGAACGTGATACATGGAGATCTGGTGAATGTAATATGTGTAACATTTGGTGAACACGCTACGTGCAACATATCGTGAACGTGATATGAGAACGTAGGATGAACATGATATGCGAAACATGTCGTGAACGTGCGATGACTGAGGAGGTAACGCCAAATGATGCGAGATAAGACGTGAAAAGTGACGAGAAACGTCTGTCTGGGGATGGAAAGTTGTGTTAAACTTGGGTCTGGTCTCCCAAGCTTTCTACAAAATCTTTCCAGAACGAAATATGAAACGTAAGTCGTAAGATAGAATACGATCATGAACGTGAACGACGTCATAAACGTGATTGCGAAAAACAAATCATGAACTGGAATAAGGACGTGAACGCGTACACGTTCGTGAACGCGAACGTAAGACGTAATTGTGAGTGTCTCCGTAAACGTAAACGTGAATGTAAATTTCTAGCTGGTATGATTGTTGACGAAATACTGTGAAACCGTAAGATCTATTGTTGAACTACCGACAGCTCTACCAACTGCGTAATCCTTCCGGATGAAAGAAAACGTGTAGGCTAGGTTAAAGGGTCGATCAACGACCCAGATAGCACTATGTTTCCTCTGAGCCTACGGTGGTCTGGTAACAAAATCCATGGAGATCTTCTCCACTTCCATTTGGAATTTCTAAAGGTTGAAATAGCTATCAGCGTGTTGGCGTTCTATCTTAACTTGCTGGTATGTCAGGCATTTAGATATGAATATAACTGCAGCTTGTTTCACACCGTCCCACAAAAATTGGTTTGGGATCATGGTACATTTTGTAAAAACTGGATACCTAGAAGTTTTTGGAAGACTATGAGTCTCGGTAAATTAGACCTCTCTCAGCGTAGGATCCTCCAGAACACATAATTTAATGTAGGATTCTATACTTTACGCGTAAGCTTCGTCATGATAAAACTAACCGTGAGAAACAATGTGATTCAGAGTGTCACTATAATCAACCAAAAAAATCGTACTAGAAAAATTTCAGTGTGAAATTTCTTCTGTCGTAGAATTTGTATCATAACGCGAAGATGGTCTTCATGATCTTCTCTAGACTTAGAGAAATTCAGAATGTTAGCAATGAACAAAATGGCGAACTTGTCCAGAATTCATAAAAATCGATTTATCAAATCCATAATTATAGCTAGGCATTCATAAGACCAAAAGGCATAATCACGAATTCATCATGACCACACCGTGTGTGAAGGAAGTCACGAAAATGTCTTGCTCTTTCACTCGCAACTGATGGTGACATGATCGTAAGTCGATCTTTGGAAAGTGTTTAATTCTA
Organism: Glebionis coronaria; assembly: GCA_025667525.1. Taxonomy (NCBI): domain Eukaryota; kingdom Viridiplantae; phylum Streptophyta; class Magnoliopsida; order Asterales; family Asteraceae; genus Glebionis; species Glebionis coronaria. The sequence continues at coordinate 458,423,154 of CM046881.1, read as the reverse complement.
GTAGTTGGTCGGATAGATTATTAATACTATGGAGGGGATAACAATTATGAATGGTGATCTTCCCCAATTTACGGTAATCGATGTTACCGTCCTTTTTCTTTGATAGACAGAACTGGCACACCCTAAGCTGGTATACTCGGCGAATAAAACCTCGTTCCAGCCACTCCTGCAGTTGTTCCTCCAACTCCTCGAGCTCAATGTCAAACTTCACTTACGACTGGGTGGTATACTTGGTAGTTCTTCTGGAAATGCATTTGGGAATTCTGACACAATCGGCTGGTTATGGGTTTAATGACTTCATAAAACCGCTTCATGAAGGGTAGCTAGAAAGTCTTCATAGCCATGGGATAATAAGGCACGTGCTTGTAAAGCAGAAATAATTTGTAAATATTTTCCTGGCAGTAAAACCATGATGAATGTATTCAAGAGCCTGACATCGCTAAATATGATCCGATATGAATAGGGGTCAATCGTAGCACGATATGCTACTAAATAGTCCATACTCAGAATCATATCGAACTCGCACATGTCCAAGGGAAGTGCGTTAGCAGAATGGATCTTGTCATCAATTGAAGGGAAAGCCTTTGTACATATGGGACATACGAACATCGTCTTTTATTGGCCTGGATATATGAAATATATAGTCAAGGAATGAAGGTGCCATGTTGATACATGAAGTAAACGTGGCAGATCTGACTAAATGTGTTTCGCCCATCTCACACAAAACGAACACTGCGTGTCCAAACATGAACAATACGCCAGAGATGGTACTTAATTCTAATGATTTGATTCACATATGGCACAACAGAATGGGTATACCCCTTGGAGGGTACCCTGAATTACTGAGGCCTAATTCATAATTTATACGTGAGTCGTGTATCTTGACTCATGTTTTGAAAAATATACATTTGACATGTGTCTTGACTGGTGTCTCGGCATGTGTCTTCAGAAAATGCACGTGAGGCATGTGTCTTGACGTGTGTCATGAGCAAATATACTTGAGGCATGTGTCTCGAGATGCGGAAAAATGAATAAAGTTGAAAATTTTGGTCATAATGCCAAAATTGGCGGATCGGTTGGACTGCGACCCTTTGTATGTCCGGTCACGTCCGTTACCGGGGTTTATGTCGTTATTGCGAAATATTTTCTGTCACGGTAGTCGTCACCATCGTCTTTTCTGTCAGTTCCATGACGGTCATTATCATGACTGTGATTCATGTAACTATTCAGCTGAGTGGCCGGCTAGTACCGGTTTCCACTCTTATGTCTGAAAGAACAACTGAGTGACGTGTGTCATTTATCTGAGAGGTCAAGATATGGAATGTGATGGAAATCGTCTGGTGGTGAAGCATCTTTCTCGTCCGATCGTTTTGATCTAACGCCTTTGTCTTCGTCTTGTGGGATCTCCAAATATGTGAGCACCATCAGCATCTCGTAGAGTCTCTAAATTATGAGCAGCACCAGCATCTTGTGTAACATCCCGCCTACTCAGACTACAATATTGTCTGCTTTGTCCGCAGGCTCACGGCTTTGCTTTGTGGCCCTCTTGTAAGTACTTTCCGGCAGGTCACCCAACCTAGTACTACTCTAACATAAGCAAGCTTAACTGCCAGTTCCTAAGAACCCCACTTGTAGTAGACCATAAAACGTGTTGTGTCATGAGAAGGCGACTGTTATCTTATGAACCATGGATCTCTCCTGGCCACAACCGATGTGGGATTTGCCTAGGGTGTCACAATCACCCCCTCTTCGGGACTCATCGTCCTCGATGAGGTTTGCCCCACCATCCCGAACGGCTCAGGAGTGGCTCTAATACCACCTGTAACATCCCGCCTACTCAGACTACAATATTGTTAGCTTTGCCCGCAGGCTCTCGGCTTTGCTTTGTGGCCCTCTTGTAAGTACTTCCCGGTAGGTCACCCAACCTAGTAGTACTCTGACATGAGCACGCTTAATTGCCAGTTCCTAAGAACCCCACTTGCGGTAGACCACAAAACGTGTTGTGTCATGAGAAGGTGACTATTATCTTATGAACCATGGATCTCTCCTGGCCACAGCCGATGTGGGATTTGCCTAGGGTGTCACATCTTGTAGAATATCGGCAAGTGGAATACGATTGAGATGATTGAGAATCGACTAGCGAATACTCACAGAGTATTGTAAGTGAAATGCACATGGATTACGGTACGTGTAATACACATGGAATACGGTACGTGGAGTACACGTGGAATACGGTACGTGGAGTACACGTGGAATATGGTACATGGAGTACACATGGAATATGGTATATGGAGTACACATTGAATGCACATGAGATGATCGGTATGGGTGTCAATCATCTGACATGCTTTCAAAGGAATTTATTGATTAAACTGTTAGAGAATCGAACTGAATTGAGCAACATGATAGCCTAGCCATTCTGGCGTAGACATCATTCTGATTGCATAAAGAAAACAGAAAACTATGATCAAAATGAAATTCAACGATGATCAACATGAAAGCATGATTAATGAAAACCAACCATGACTATCATGAAAGCATGATTAAATGAAATCCATCAATGTCTAGCATGAAAGCATAATTAACATGATGAAATCATAATCAGCATGAAAACGAAATCGACATGAGAATATAAAAACGTAGTTGTCATAAAGAACATAAAAGCATAATCACAAGGATTTATTATTGACTGGTGTGGAAGGCTATGGTTCAATCCACAAAATTCGAAAGAAAAGATATGTGACCAAGTATGGATCATTATGGTTCAATCCATACTTGTCAAATTTCAAAAGAAAACATCATGGATAGAAATTAACAATATGAGACTAAATATGGATGGCTGTGGTCCAATCCATATTAGTCAAAACTTCAATGAAAACATCGTGAGTAAGGATCAACAATACTCATAAATATAATTACCTTCACATAGAATGTAACAAACGTCGTTTTAGGAAAATCTTGTTGACTACCCACTAGTCACAGGTCAAGTTTTAGAGCCTACAAGTCAAAACCTTAGGCTCTGATACTAATGAGATGGCATTTATACATGATCTCATCGGTCTTTTTGGGCTTTAAAATGCATAAAATGTCATAAAATACCATATTATGTGCTTGTGTTTGTTACATGTGTATTTTAGGTATGGATATCGTGAAAAGGACAAAAGATCACAAGAAACAAGCAAAAACGAACACGAGAAACGAAGCCGGACAATGAACCGGGCCCTAGTTGTGATTTTCCAAGAAAGAGTCCTTGAAGAATTGAATATGTACAAGAAAGGTCCTTCATCATTGAAGAAATGACACTTTACACCCTTGTATATTCATAATTACAAGTTTGGTCCCTAAAGTTTGTCAAAATTACAAAAAGGCCCCTCAACTTTGAAGAATTGGCAAGATTAGTCCCTTAAATATGAAGACTTGTCACTTTCAGTCCTCCTCAAAGTCAAACATACAAGAGAAGACCTTCAAGTTTCAAGATATGTCAAGAATAGCCCTTCAAATATCAAGAAATTACAAAACAAGTCCTTAAAAATACTTTGGAAAAGTATTTGTGGCAAAAGTATAAGTACTAAAACTTCAAATACAAAGGAAATGAAGTTTTGAGTTGTTTAAACTTGATATTCAATCTTTGCCAAATCCTGAGGACCAAAACTGCCAAGACAGCCATACTTAACCCTCCACTCACCACACGACACATCACCCCACTAGCCACATCACCACTCCACCTCATCCCTCCACTAACCGTTTATTAATTATATTTTCAAAATATAATTAATTAAGTAAAACGCGCCAAACATAATCCTTAATCTCAAAACAAGATCAAACTTGTGTTCTTAAACCAAGAACACAAATTGGGTATTTGATGATTAATGACAATTAGATCATGAAGTTGCCGTTTAAAAAAAGATCATGAAGAGCTCCAGATTTATGATTAACCATATGCTAAACAAAACCCAAACCCCATTTTGGTCCCCCCATCACCCAAGAAGGCTACACGTGGCTCCCCTGCCCACTCCTTATTCGTCTTCAACATACAGCCAAAACCAAAGCCCCTATCCAACGACTAATAGCATTTACTTGGTCCCTACATGTCATTGGACGCCTGAGATTGCTCCATAACAGCTCAGCATCAGCAAAACGCCAAGAACTCTTCACATGACATCCAAAGTTCAAATTCGACAAGGGCATTTGTGGAACTTCATTAGCTAGGGTTTTCAGCTTTCCTTTATGTTTCTAGAACCAATGTATCCCTATATAAGGCATCTTTAGTCATAGCTTAGTTCTTGTTCTCAGTTTTTCCTTTTATCAAGCCTTGTAAATCCATTTTTCAGTAAATGAAAGTTGTGGTCTTGTGTTATGATTGAAAACTGAGTTCTAATCTTTTATTATTGTTTTAAGCCTTTGTTGTCACGATTTGTACTTAAACAAAACCTTGAGCAATTCCAAGATACACCTAATAGCCTGTGAATCCCTTTCTTTGTGTGATAAAGAAGAGTGGTGTGTGCTTTGTGAGAGGATTGCTCATTGAGGTGTTTCTTTAAGTGACATAAGTCACATTCAAACTGCTTAAACAATTTAGGAAGTGTGTTTCTAGTTTTCTTAACAAAATCAGTCAAGTAGTTTGCTAAGTACTTGTGGTCCAACAACTTTGCTATTTGAGCTTAAGGGTGATCATAACCTCCTAATCTTGACTGATTAAGGGGTAGTGAGGCATTAAGGGAGGATTCAAAGCCTTGTGGGGACCTAAGTGTTGCAAAGATTTGGCCCTTTTGTCACTTTATTCTGCTTATTTGTGCTAACCATAGGTCTAAGCCTTGGGCTGTGACTTTTCTTTGTTCTTAGCAGTGGAAAGCTGGTGCTTGTTTAGCTAGCACCTAAGCTCTTTGATTCCAAGGTGTGGATGTACATCTTGGAGGTTTGAATACTCCTTCTTTCATTTTTCTATTTAATATTGCATGATATGTGAATTGGTGATATATGCATGCAAGTTGTGTTCTTAGTGCTTGAATCTGTTACATAGGGTTAAAGTAACTCATTTCAGTCATAGAATTGCATGTTACAAGGTTAAAATCAACAATTGCTTTGAAATCAGTACGATTAAGTGTTGTTTGGATTTGATTTTTCCTAGGGCTTAAGGCCTTTGGCCTTTTGTTCTTTTGTTCTTTTGTTCTCGCTGCATTTGGTTGTTCATTTTAAGTGTTATTTGTCATATGCTAAGTGTTGAAAACAGATAAACAAAAGTTTGCATGTTAACTAATTTTATGCTTAAAACAAGGTCAAACATATCAGAAGGTCCTATTTGTTTGTTTGTTGGTTTTAAAGTCTAAAATTTAGTTTGCTTATAGTTTTTGTGGGTGTTAATCTCTGCATAATCCGGTTTTGCATTTTGGTGGCTTATAGAAAAAGTTATAGCTTATTGAATCTCAACTTTTTGGTCAAGTATATCAGTAAAATGCATGCTATGTGGTTTGCTATTATTGAACTAAATTGTGTGGTTTTCTGCTTATAACTTGTTCTTTGGTGCCTACTTGTTGTGTTTTAAGTGTTTGCAGCTTATTTCATAAGCTCAAAAGCTCACTGGCTTATTTGCTCATTTGTGCCAAAGTCATATCAAGTCTACCCAACTGGTAGGCTTTGATTCACAAGGTTTGAACTCAAACCTTGACCAGTAGGTTTAAAACAAAGCAAACATACTTCATTAAGTTTGTCAGTGCCTAAAATTTCACCTGTCAGCGTTTGGATTGTTCTTGTCAGCGTTTGGGTTGTTCTAGTCAGCGTTTGACTATTGGTCAAACTTGGTCAACAAGCTTATTGAATCTGTTTTACTTATTGGTGTGTGCAACAACTTAGATTTTGTAATAGGTGTCATTTTTCTCAGCTTGTAATCAATATTGGAAGTTTGCAGCTCTTTTAGTTAAGCTTTTACTAGGAACTCGGCTTATTGTGCTTTTTCAGAGTGCTTATCACCTTATACAGCTTATTTGACTTAGATTTTTGGAAATTTCTTTGTTGATTATTCTTAGTTAAGCCATTTAGAAGCTTTTGCAAAAAGAATCAAGTCCTGAAGTGGTCTAGAACTCTAACCCGACTATATTATCGTGTAGTGAAAATGAACTTTGCTTATTTCTGGCTTATTTATTGAGATTTTTCAAAATTTCTTTTTACAAATATCTTTGAAATCCCAAGAGAAGGTTGGATGTCAATTTTCAGCGTATGGCATCAGCTTATAGCTTAATGGGCTTACTGGCCCATTAAGAATAAGCTGTTTGGTTATTAAGCTGTGATAAGCTCACTTTCAGCTTTTGAGCCTTTAGAGTTTTTTGTTTAAAATCAAATTTTAAGTAAGACTGTGCTTTTTGGGCTTATTTGGTTGATTTTTTTTCTTATTGGACTAAAAGGCTCAATTTAGTGGACTGTTTTTACTTTTAGCCCATTTGAGGGCCCAATAGGGGTATTTAGGTAATTTCACTTTCATTTTCTGATTATTTAGGTTAAAATAAACTAGTTTGTAATTTTTTATAAATTTTGAGTTTTTAATATTATTTTAATATTATTTTAATATTTATTTTAGTTTTTAATTATTTTAAATAGTTTTATTAAGTTTAAAATTTTGCAAAAATACTTTTTAGTTTTATTAAATCAATTTTGAGGTTCACAAGTTGAAAAATCTTTATTTGGGGTTTTTATAAATTTATTTGATTTTTAGGGCTTTAATTAGCATTAAAAAATATTAATTAAATAAAAGGTTTGAAATTTTTTTGATCATTTGTAAACCCTAATTGGATTTTTAGGAATTTTTTGTGATTTTTTGGGAATATTTAGAGTTTTCATTTTACCTGGTTTTACGTGAATCCGTGTTTTTCGTCTTAGTGTAATTTTATCCGTAATCCGTCATTTTCTTTTCCTCTTTTTTCTTTCATCAATATTAATCCAAAACTTTCAAATTAAACACAGACTTTATTCCTCCTTGGTGAACGAACTTACTTTGGGTCATTAGTGTACGTTTTCCTAAACGTATACTTAATACTTACCGCTTATACGCTCTTTTTCCTAAAAGACGTATTCATACTCCAATCAGTTACCACAATTGTATCGCCTCACTTAGATAAGTGGACCGTTACATGATAATTATGGCGTGTCATCAAAGCATTCAAGGTAAATGTCCGAAAACATAAATGACCATAACGAAACCGGAATCAAACATCGGTTCCCAAACATAAACTCAAAACAAGCATAAAGTAAAAAAGTGAAAAAGGAAGAGAAGTATAAGGTAGCTCCCATCCTATGCACGTACTCTCCATGCTCGAGCCTGTCCTTGGGTACCTGTCGTTTGGGTCATGGAAAGAAAATATACGGCTGAGTGATACGCTCAGTGAACGGATAAATGACATAGTAGAATGACTGAAACATAAGTAAAGTGTGAAAATGCAGCGAAATAATGTAAGTCCTGGAAAACCTGGAAGTTGTTTAAAACATTTATACTGAAAAGGTCAGATGTTTGTGTTTTAATGAAAAGTCTTTGTTCATAATTATACTGAAAAGCTTTATATTGATGTTTATATTAAAACTGTATTTTAAATGCCAAAAGCCCATATAGGTCATGAAAAATATCAACATGCATGAATACATAGAGGGGTGACCTCATCATGCAATTAGAGGGGCTGCCTCTAATTATATTAGTCTGGGTAGAGGGATCAGCTCCATGTAACGGATGCAAGACAAACACCACAGTTACCATTTAATCTTGCTAAACTTGTTCTACGATGTACCCATTCGCCCCACATGATAATAATAAAATAGGCCAAATAACTGAAAGGGACGCCGCGAGCAATCACTATCATCGCGGAAGAGTCATAACACCAGTGCCTCCAGTGTTATGGTTATGGTACCTCCATAACTAGGTGGAAATGGCATGCATGTATATAGCTTAGGCAATCTAAAATATTAATCATATAATTACTGTATCATTTAAGTAAACTACTAGGGAAAACAGATGGCTACAAATAGGGAATCCTAAATATAGGAAGATAGTGTCCTTACTGAAGGACGGAATATCTGTACCTTATGTCCAGTAATGAGGATGAAAATGAAAGCGGAAAGAAACTACTCCGACCTCACGAGTGTTGCATAATAAAAGACGTGAATGAGTTGTTTGTTTAATGTATAACTTACTGATTCTATTTTATTTTACTTTATGTGTTCTTAACTTGTTTTACTTGTTCTTGTCTTGTTTTACATGTTCTTGACTTGTTTTATTGTTTCATGTTTTATCATGTATTCCTTAGTGTTTCATGTATTAGTGGTTAGTGTATTTCATGTTTATGTGTTATTATACTTGTTGTTTCATAATGAGTAACTTTCTAACAATAGCAGGTTTCCAAATATACCAACTTTCCAAAAATAGTAAGTTTCCATAAATAATAAGTTTCCAAAAATAGTAATAAGCTCGTTTAATATACATAAGTAATTTACCTTTTCCATCGAATAAGCTAATTTATATAAGTCTTGAATAAATATATTAAATAAGCCAATTCTTATACGTCATGAAGTGTTAAGCCATGGTTAATTATAAGTATTATTTTAATAGGTCCATTTTTATAAATAACTTACATATGTCATAATTTATAATAATTATTAATTAATATTATGTCATGGTTTAGAATTAGTCATTAATTAATAATATGTCGTGAATTTAACTAAATTATTAAATAATAACATGTCATGGATTTATATAAATTATTTAATAATATCATGTCATGAATTTATAATTAATTATTAATTAATAATAAGTCATGAGTTATAAATGATTAATAATTAAGCATTAAACTTAATAAGCCCTTTTCATAAGTCGTGATTCAATAAGTCATAATTAATTTAGTTTAACGTAATAAGCATAACATATAAGTCGTGAATTAATAAGCTAAATTAAATAAGCCAAAAATGAATAAGTCAATTATTAATTAGCGATGAATGTCGACTGGTTGAAACGTCTACAGGTTTATCATCCAATTAGTATTATGTTTGTTCAAAATTTGCTTAGCTTATTAGAAATTGTAATATACTTATCACATCGTCAGAACAAAGAAATCACGTTTTACATGCCAAGTAGATGAATATTTAAGTATATCTTCGTAGCTAAAAAAATGAGTTTGAAGCAATACGTATGAATAAGACATGAAAACTTTTATTGCCAAGTTTTAGTACAGAAAACTTGTTTATGATCTATCCCTCTTGCAACGTATTAGTACGAAACACTTGTTTATAAGTTATACACTTTCGCTTGTTTTGATTTTTTTGCATGGTAACAGTAGCTATCTGAAAAAAATAAACGGTTGAAAGTTCTAAAAGCTCGATACGTCATTACTAATAATAGTGACTAAATAGTTGTCTTTGTTTTAGTTTAGCTATTCGTACTTGTAGTCGTCTTTCGATCCGACCTCACTGTAACATGATTTATATGCTAGATGAATTGATATCAAAACAAAGCTGTGATTTGAGATTACCTCTTAGCCAAAAAAATAGATTGCGATCGAAATCGAACACGGTGAACACCGACCCAACAAAAGATCACTATATAACCCAGCGAGCTAGATCCAAACTTTGACCTAAAACACGATCTTAAATTCCCACTGACAAAACGAACAGATTGAATTAACCCATGCAGTCTCCAAACTCGAGCGACCCTAACGTTAACCGTACCCGTGTTCCGGTTTAAACACAAAACTCTCTTGCTTTTATTTGTTTTGTATCCGTGATTCTAATTTTTCTTAGTGTATGAGAATCTTTTTAACTTATGTTCCAATAAAGTGTTTATATGACTGTGGTAACAAACATTTCGAAATCAAAGGCTTGTAGCGGAGGAAACGGTGAGCTTTAAATGCATGTAGTCAAATCCTTTATTTTTTCAACTAGATACTCGTTTGGATGAGAATGGAAAATAAATATATTATGCCAACTAATATTAATACACTAATAATTATAAATAAAACTTTTAATGTCAAATGCTTATTATGTATACTTTAGGTTATATTCAAAATGATTAAATAAAATATAACCAAAATTTAGGGTTTTACAGTTGATCTAGTGTCCAAGAGTGGCTCTTTTTATGATGCACTCGATACTTTGTTGGATATTTCTTGTGATAGCGAGAATGACGACACGTTTGTGACTTTCTCGAATCCTCTTTATGAACCCTCATGGATTGATAACCCGTTTTATGATGAGGAGGTCGAGATCGTTGAGAATCCCATTCTTGAGGAGTTACCTAATCAACACTCTTCCATTGAGAATGACGTTAACCACATTCTTGGGGATTTACCTTATAAACAATCCCCACCTAAGAATGATGGTTTTGTGCTTGATCGGGATCTTTTCGACAGAGTTTCCAAAATTTGCAATGAATGTTTTGAAGAACTTTGGTTTGATAAACCTATATTTGATGAGGAAATCGAGAATATTGACAATCATGTGGATGATGACCTTTGTTGTGCCGGAGGAGGATGTTTTATTTGTTGACCATCGGTTTGAGACTTTATTTCAAAATCCCCCTCCAAATACCCATGACTTAAATGTGAGGATTTTTAGTGTGCCACCATCAATTTTGAGACACCTAATGTTTTCAACTTAGTTAATGGAAAATCGGGTTTACATAATGGAGAGTTAAAAGATGAAAAAGAGAAAATATTTAAACTTAATCAGAATGATGTCCCTAATTTAACCTCGTCATCACGGCATTTAATTGAGCTTACTACCACCTCATCTACTCCTTTTGACGATGGTGAGTGTGGAGTTAGTGTGGGGAAAGCCCCTTTTGAGTCCTCCCATTTCTCCACCGAGGACGAGATATTCGATCTCGAAATTACTTCTAAAGGGAAATCTAGGTCTTCCACTGATGTAATAAATGGAAAATCTTTCTATTTACTTGGTGGTGAGTCTACCTCGAGTAGCTCAATATTGTGCCCACCCATTGTCCCACCCTTCTACTTCTTATTTATTTTCTTGTCTCCCTTTGGGATGATGCTTGAAGTGACGTTGTTTCGTTTATCTTCCGAAAATAAAGACGTCATCTTCAACCCCGGTATATGCAACATCAAAGGACTAAGTCCTTAATATCGGTTTTAGGGTTCATCTAAAAACCCTTTGGCCACTACCATGATAATCCCTAAGTGATCACATTTATGGGGATTCGAGTCGAGCTCTGGACTCAGTTATCAAAAACGAGGTGCCTCATGGGGAAATCTCATGCTTATTCTTGTACATGTTATCGCTTGCCAATGTAGTAATGTGAGGAGACTCGTGCTCTTCCAACCCTTTGTTTCGTGGTTGTTTGTGATTGTGATATTCTATGAATCATCGTCATCATTGAAGCCTCTCGTGTTTGTTTTACGTATCACTCGAGCTTCAATCGTTGCTTTGAAAAATCTGATATCCGATGATATCCTTTTGTGTTCTAACTTTTATCTTTTAGCACACTTTATAAACGACTTTTAGATCATTCGTTATACCCTTTCCATGCTCGAGATTAATCATTTGATTTTTCGTCTCTAGTATGGGGTGTTTCACCCTTAGACTCGAAATATTGAGGAAAATGTTTAGTTTTAGTATGAGGGGTAAATAGATACTTTGCCTTGCTACGCCTTCAGGCAATCCAATTTTCATCGTTTTGTTGCTAATAAGTGCCAAAAATGGCCAAATTTTTAAAAAAATCATTTTTCATAAGTGTTTAAGACCCGAATGTAGGTTTTTCGTTGGTGAGAATAAGAGTAACTTTTTGACTCGACTGTGCGTGTGGAGCACTTAGCTTCGTTCTTTAACTATATTAGGCTAAGTCTCATTAAACTGAGGACGAGAAATGATAAAGTCAATTATAAGTTACTATGTTAAACGTAGAGTACTCGTATTATTTCAAAAACTCATGTGTTTAATTGTTTGCTTATTCTCCCATCGCTTGTATATATTAAATTGTTAATAAATATTGTTTTTGCGGTTTAATATTTATTGTTGGTTTTTAGCTAATTCTAGTAGTTTCCATGTAATCAATTTCATTATCTTTTATTATAAGGTGCATTCGCATTACAATTCCATTAATAAGATATTACATTAACAAAGCTTATCCCAATCCAAGCTATTACATATCCAAATTAAAACAAAACCAAAAACATTACCGAAGACCTTGAATCTTTCTCATCCGAAGAAAATATGCTTGTCATTGTCGTGATTGATTGGGGGCAGTACCATAGATTTATAGATGAAAACGGTGATACCCACAAAAGGAACCAACAAACACAACTTCCCAAAACTGATCTCCCAAACCCAAGAAAATATGCTTGCCATTGTCGTGATTTATTGCGAGCAGTAACATAGATCCATAGATATAGGTACGGAGATGGAAACGACCATGTAGGTGCAGGTCACTTTGTAGGAATACCCACCATTGTGGAAAAGAAAAATTAGATCTGGGAAATAAATTTGGTTTGTTTTGGGAATTGAACATGATAATAATTGAAGGAGGTTTAGGTTTATTGGTTAGCCCTCCGGACCTCCGACGGGTAGCCGGTGGCCGGAGGCGGCGGCTGAAAGATGGTTCAGGGTAAGGGTTAGAGAGAAAATGTGAGAGAGAAAACATTTTTTCAAAACACTTTTCCATGTAATTAAAGTGGGAAAACTTTTAGGATTCGCCAGTGTCACGGATTTGAAGTATTGGCAAACCGAATAATCGAAAGCTTCCCCGATAATAGTTTTTAAGTTCATCTCACCAAAATTAAGCAAAAATTTGAAGCTCACAAGGCCGAAAAATCTATGCGAAATCAAATTGAATGTCTTAAATCCTCAAAGCTTTAAAGATCTAAAATTACGTTTCGATGTTGAGGATATACATCTTTGGCCATAATAAACACCTCATCGCGAGGTTAAATAAAAGGCAAGGCAAGACCGAAGCCCTAAAAATTGGAGGTAAACCAAATATAATAAAGCCCATCCGGTAGGGGGCATATAACAATCTTGGTAATAAGTCAAATGTTCAATTCCGTTGTAAAACCGTGTTTATCGAATCTTACTTGTTGACTTAATTTTTTGACATCGTTATCTATTAGGAAAGGTTACTAATTCAATGACTTTGGTTACATCATTTTCACTCTATTTTTTGGACCTCAATCTCTATTCACGCATGAGTCAGAAATGTATCCTCGTGATCATTAAGACAAAAATAAAATATAAGAGATACCCCTAGGAATAAGGGAGTCTAAGTACGTTATTAAAGCATATGAGTAGTGTTAGCATTACAAACTTATAATAACAATTATCTCCTTTAACGCTTAGCATCGAATTAAGTGAAAACCGGAGACGACGAAATTATTTCTATGAAGCATTCACGTGTTCTTATTCTTTGACCCTAAAAGTTACATCTACGTGATTAAAACAATACGTTGTGTCTAAAACGCATCTAGATAAGTTAAGTTAAGTTTATTTTCAATAATTGTCGAATAAAAATGAATTTTGGAAGTGCTACAATACTTAATTCTAGCATTGCGTGAGAGCACGACAATGGTTTAGTATGAGGAAGTGATGAGACTCTAATTATACATAGTCTCATCACCCAAAATCAGGCTTAAAATACATAAAAATATCATAAAACCTTGCAAAAAACCTTTATTTTATTAAGTGTGTGATTGTAGGTTAGGATATCGTGAAATTGCCAAAAGATCACATAAAACAAGCAAAATCGAACACGAGAACAAATCCGCACAAAAGAACCGGACCCAAATGTTGAATTTCCATAAAAGACTTTAAAGAATTGAAGATGTACAAGTTTGGTCCCTCAAGTTTGGAAGAATGACACTTTATACCCCTCAACTATCCAAAATGACATTAGGGTCCCAAAAGTTTCAAGACTATTCAAGAATACCCCTTGAAGAATGAAGAATATTGCATTTCTAGTCCTTATTCAAAGTTATCAAAAATATGAGGACTAAATTTGCCAACTTGAAAGATATTTATCAAAGGGAAAATTTGCTATTATTTTGCAAAGATTGGAGGGGTACTTTCTGCCAAATGAGAAGTGTGAGGATTAAAAGCAACTACATTAATACCCACTACCCGTTTAATACCCAATTTAAACCCAACACAACCCAAACCCAATACCACCCAATCCCATTACCCGTTGTTAATTAACCCAATTTTTAAACTGATAATAGTTTACAAAATGGCGCTAAACACCCTAATCCCACCCAAACCAGATTAAACTAACTACTATTCCTACAAACCCTAAAAACCCTAATCACCATTAAACCATGGGGTTTTGTTTGAGAATATCCAGATCACAAATTAATCGTTTTCTCAACACCCCCATGTGGTCACATTGAACAGCTCACCACCCTAGGAACCCACCGTACCTCCCCTGCTACAAAGTTACAAGAAACCACATATGGCAGAAAGATTTGAAGGCCTAGATGATTTTACTTGTTCCCTACGCCAAATGGATGGCAAAGATCATTTCCAGCACCTGGCATTCACATGCTCATAAAGAGATAATCACATGATGGCTAAGACCAAGTTTGAACATGAGCATCTTCAAATTTAATCCAAATCTTGCAAGGGCAATTGTGTAACTTCAAATAGCTAGGGTTTCTCTTCATGTTGTAGTTCTAGAATCCTTTGTAGCCAATATATAAGGCACATAGCATTTTCATTTTTTTTCTTGTTCCAATCTTTATAAACCCTCTGTTGATGAATAGTTAAAGTATTAAAATTGGCCTTGCAAAGGTTGTGTTCCATTTACTTTTCTACAATTTAATTCGTGTTCTTTAATTTCTGTAAATTGTTCTTTTAACTTTTATAAAAAAAGCTTTCAAGTGAAGTTCTTTTGAGACCCAATCTTTATAAGTTGATTGAATGTGCTTGATTTGATAAATCAAGCACAAGCATAGCTTATGTTTCTTCTTGGATTTTACCTTTTTCTGTTTGCAAATACTTGGTTCCAAAAATACTTTTCCAAAAATTATTTTCTGCTTTTTCTTATAGAAGTTGTAAGCTTCTTGCTTGACAACCAAGTAGCTTATTAGCCCGTATAACAAGGAGTTTCTTTGTTTGTGTGTTGTGTTATGGATGGCAAAGATCATTTCCAACACCTCGCATTCACATGCTCATAAAGAGATAATCACATGATGGCAAAGACCAAGTTTGAACATGAGCATCTTCAAATTTAATCCGAATATTGCAAGGGCAATTGTGTAACTTCAAATAGCTAGGGTTTCTCTTTATGTTGTAGTTCTAGAATCCTTTGTAGCCAATATATAAGGCACATAGCATTTTCATTTTTTTTCTTGTTCCAATCTTTGTAAACCCTCTGTTGATGAATAGTTAAAGTATTAAAATTAGTCTTGCAAAAGTTGTGTTCCATTTACTTTTCTGCAATTTAATTCGTGTTCTTTAATTTCTGTAAATTGTTCTTTTAACTTTTATCAAAAAGCTTTCAAAAATTTGTGAAGTTCTTTTGAGACCCAATCTTTATAAGTTGATTGAATGTGCTTGATTTGATAAATCAAGCACAAGCAGAGCTTATAAGGATTGTTTCCTTCTTGGATTTTACCTTTTTCTGTTTGCAAATACTTGGTTCCAAAAATACTTTCCAAAAATTATTTCCTGCTTTTTCTTACTGTTATAGAAGCTGTAAGCTTCTTGCTTGACAACCAAGTAGCTTATTAGCCCGTATAAAAGGAGTTTCTTTGTTGTGTGTTGTGTTAACTGATTGCCATAGAAACATTGATATTGGTAGATTTTTGTAGATCTTTGGGTTGTGTGGACTGTGGTAGTCCTCAACCCTTCCATAAGTTCCTATAAGCCATTCATAAGCTACTCATTAGCTTATCAAATCATAGCTGGTGGCATCAGATGGTTCAACTTGGCCTGAACAAGCCCAAGATTGAGTAAGTCTTTGAACTCCCTTAAATTTGAGATTGCTTGACTGTGACTTATGTGTATTATATGTGGTTTGCTTATTAATGTGTTTTTTATTGTTTTTCTTTACTTAATAGTGCTTATGTTTGATGTTTCATGTTAGATAAGTACTTAAGTAGTTTAAATCTTTATTGAAACTTGAAATCTGCCATTTAAAGGGTGTTTGGGACTGTGATGTTTGACTAGGGTGACACTAGCTTTGAGACTTCATATGCTTGAAAAACTTTGGTTGGTTTAGACTTGTCTGATTTTGCTTTTTAATTCATGCTTTGTTAGTTAAAATTTTAGTTTGCAAGTTTTTAGATAAATATGCTTTTGTGTCTGATTTCCCAAATTTTTGTATGATCTGATATCTGATGATGATAATAGTAGTGTTATATGATAATATGTTCTTGTCTGGTGTGTTGGTATGCTTTGAGTAGTTAGTTTGTGAATTTAATTTACAAATACTTATGCTTGAATCTACCATATAAACCAGCAATCATAACTGGTTCAATTTTAGGTTTTACTTTGAAATATTGGTCTATTATTAGTTTAGCACTACTTTAGTTTAGATTTGTAAGTCTTAACTTTTTGATAGCTTAGTTCTTATCTTAAATTTCATTTTGTTGCAAAGTACGTCAACTGTATTGTTTACACTAGCAGTGGTAAACTTTTACCATTGTTAGTTATAGATAGGTTCCCAATGTTAGTTTAATCTGTTAGCTTTGTGTGCTATTCTTGTATTTGCTTATTATGTGCTTTTTTGAGTGCTTATTAGTGTAGTATATTGCTTATTTACATCCCACAAGCCAACTGACTGTGGGACTTGTGCTTATCCAAGAAAAGAAATAGAAAAAAAATCACAAAAAGTCTATAGCCTGGATCGAACCTTCGACCCCTCAAAGGAGGACTAAGGAGTGTTACCAGTGTGCTATGACTCTTTTCTTGTCATAGCACAGTTATTTATTTTGTTTAAACGCATTTTCATTTCCTAGTTCAATATAAAAGTCGTAGCTTAATCTAGTTGGTTTAGATTTTTGCAATAAGTTGGCTCCTCCAGCTTATTTTTTCCTTAAGGTAGGTTTAATTTAGGACTTATTGTGATTTTTCAGATTTTTCTCTTTTAGTTTAATATTTTTAAAACATTTTTCTTTTCTATTTTTGTTTTATTCGTTTAAAAATAGGAAAACTAATTTTTAAATTTCAAAAAAATATTTTTTAGTCTTTATAGAAATAGGTTGAGGTTTACAAATATAAAAATCAAATTTTTAACTTTTTCTTATTTATTTTTATTTTAAAGCTTTGAATAGATTTTAAAAATTAATAAATAATTAATAAAAGTGTTTAAAAATTGTTTTCTGAATTTTTGTAATTCGTTAGACTTTTAGGAAGTAGTTTGCAAGTTTTTAAATTTATTTTTATTTTTTTATTATTCTCATATTTTTCGTCTCGATTTTCGTGAAAACGTGATTCGTCGTAGTGTAATCTCATCTTTTATTTTTTAAATCATCTTCTTTCCAAAAACCTCAACTAATCCAAACATGAAATATTTTGCCATAATAACCCTTCAGTCAAGAACGAACTCAATTGTCGGTTTACGATTACCTTTCCTAACATTTTCCTCTACTAATACTTACCACAACCTCTAATTGTTGCAGATTACTACATCAGGTGTCTAATATGTTCTTTCCCCTCTTCTATTAATGTAGACTGTGCCAACACAACAACAAACCTATATGGATGTTGCAATTGCCCGGTTTGAGCAAAGCATGAGGACGTGTACGCATATGTATAAGGATACGACGAAGTCACCTTCATGTCACATGAGGAAGTCTTACAAGAGAAAAGTATATCTGGTTGAAAATAAAGAAGATATGATTGAAGATGAAGAATAGTAGTTCCAATAATAACAATGTTTTGGTTTTAATTTTGAATTCGGTAGACTCTTTTTGTTTTTGTATATTTGATTAGGAGTAATTGTTTTAATCATTATTGGTTACATTATATTTGAACAAGTGTTTAATCAGCAATTGTATGCTCTTAAAAAGCACTTTTGTTATTTTATGAACATATGTTTGATCATTAATTCAACAGGCTCTTTGTTTTAGTCATGAAGTCAGCAGACCTTTTGTTTATTCTGGCAAACTTTTTTTAGTATCATATATGATAATGCATTATCATATATGATACTCATAAAAGAGTGCTCTTTTTATTTTTTGAACAAGTGTTTAATCATGAATCCAGCAGACTCTTTGTTTTAATCATGAATTAAGCAAACCCTTTGTTTAATATGTCAAACTTTTTTTGAGTATCATATATGATACTGCATTGATAATGCAGTATCATATATGGCACAATTAAAGAATCACATGTATTATCATATATGATACTAAAAAAAGAGGTAAAAACTATGCTTTGAGAATATGATAAAAAAAACTTTAACAGAATAACTATATTATCCAAAAATTACATCTAAAGATGTTTTGCCACTTTCATATTCAACAAAAACGATAATTATTGAGTAGCATTACAAAGTTAAACTAATACATCACCATACACAAATTACTAAGAGATAAACTATTGAATTGTTAAAACAATGGATGTTGATCTCAGTCATCAACATTTTTGTTGCAAACTTGGCGCTCGTCTTTGTCATTTTCATGCACAAGATCTTGTTATTTCAATCAGTAATCTGGTGTTCAACTTATTGGCCTTGAGATGATTGAGTTCCTCAAAATGCATTGAAACCAACTTTCACTACACAAATAAAAACATTTGACTTTAGTTTCAACCAGATTATCATATGTGATAATATATACACAATTAACTTTTAATTAACCATCAGGAGATCACAGACTTGCTTGTATTTGTTTTCAAACACATTATCATATTATCATATATGATACCTCTATATATCATATATGATATACTTATCATATATGATATATGAAGGTATCATATATGATACATCTGTTCAGCGTAGCCTATAGTTTCAACGCAACTTTTCTATTAAGCTTATTCACATAACTCTCCTCATGTTTATCTTACATCTTCAACAAACTCTATTTATAAGCTTATTCATATAGTTCTATTATAATTCATATGCTTATTCATATAACTCTCCTAGTTGGATTATTCATGTTAATCACCTAAATAGTTAGCTTATTATTTAGCACAATAAATTTAGATAATCTGAATAAGGAGATGAAACCTGATGTTCGTTTCGCAAGTCTTAAATTTATATTACAAGGTTTAGACAAAACAAGGGACTAGAAATACAAACACGGGCAAGTATAACCTTTCGTTCGTAATATAGCTTGTAGTGGTAAGCCAGGATCGTTCGCTGAGACTTAGTTTTGTTTTGGTAATCAATATAATAATTGAAGAAAGAAATGATTGATATGAATAACAATAGTAACAAATATGACTAATAGTTCGTATGAGTTCCTGATGATGATAATAATGATCGAGATATGTTTATGTAGGTAAAGAGTGATAATCCTTTTTCGTCAAAATGGCGTTTACACAATTTACTTAGTGCGATTCAAGACTTGTGTTTATTCGAGCGACTAAACTCAAAACAAGTTGCCAACGAGTTCAATATGTTATCACGGTTTTTAAGCGGATCTCTCCAACCAAAGATTCAAAACCATAGACAAGTCTTTAAAAACTTATTACAACGATTTGCGTTTCTCAACGCCAAGCCATCATAACAAATCAACTCCAGATAAAATATGGTTTATAGAACTAGGTGGTAAAAATGGTTCTACAACATTAACTTGAAATCAAGTTATAAAGGATCATATCATAGCATCATCACTAATCATAGTCACATACCCATATAGTCACAAATAGCTTAGCCTAGCATAGTAATCAAAGTAACAAATGGAAAAGAGTAACAGAACATCATACTTAGATTTGATCGAATGAAGGAGTACACAAGTGTCACGATTGTATCGTTCCTCCAAGAATCGAAGAGTGGAATACTCTGGTTACAGTTATTTCCCAAAAGTGGATAATACTAAAAATACTACTAAGAAGCTAAGAATACTCGGATTAAAGTAGTAGTTTTAGAATGAGATATGTCAAATGAGTAAAAGTGGCTCCTATTTATAGTGCTGGCTGAGAGCAAATGTGCGCCGCACTTATCCGAAAGTGCGCCACACTTTGGATGTGGGAATGTGCGCCGCACTTCTAACAATGTGCGCCGCAATTTTGTGCGTTCCAGAATCTTCTTTCAATAGTTTGGCTAATTTGGACAATAAGGACCCTCCTTTGTATTTTCTTCAATTTGCTTCTCCATACTTCATACCTGCATATAAAACGCAACATATTAAGTATCGAAAGCTCTTATTTATAATACAAAGTGGCATTATAATAACGGGTTGAATATGTATATTTTGGTCGTTATGAAAACCTTTTTTATATAATAAATTCAGATAAGTCATCAATTAAGCTTAATTATAAGCTTATAAATTCACATGATGTTAATTTGTAAGTTAAGAGATAAAATTAGAAAATATATGCTCATTGTACTTGAACTAAAAAAGGAGATTATCTATTTAACAAGAAGATGATCGATTTAGTCTTAATTGATCATCAATTTGATGATTAATGATCAATTTGATCATCTCTCTGATGATTTAGATCGATTGATGATTATGGAGATGATGATGATGATGATGATGATGATGATGATGATGATGATGTAACGATCATGGCATGCAACAAGGAGTATGTGTTTGTGTGTGTGTTTTAGAGAGAATAAAAAAAGACATAGTGTTTTTTTATCGAGGGGTGGGAGGTGTTTGGTGGGAGGGTGAAATGACAAAAATGCCCCTCTGCCTTTTTTTAATTGAAAAATAAAGATTACTTTGGGCCTTTGATCAAGATTAGATGAAATGTGGGGATTGATCATCTTGTATCCAAAAGATACGAGACATCCATTATAACTCTCCTTAATAACTTATGTAGTGAATTTGTGTAATTTTTAATTTTTTAGGACGAAACACGTAATTTTAGTTCACCTCAGGACGATCTCAAAAATTTATGTAACACTTTCTCCGTCCCGAAATTATAGTGCAGTTTATTATTTTCGGACGTTTCAAACTAGTAGTCCACTTCCAGAAATAGATAAGAAGAAATGTAGATTAACTTTACTGTATCACACTCAATTGAAATTATTATTACAAATAGAGGTGACAAATCTTGTCCATTTTGTTAAATATGAACACTTTTTGATACTTTTCTAAAAAGGATTGTGTACTTCTTGCCCATCTATTATTATTGACTGGCTAAACGAACGCACATATAAGACACTCAATTATACTTTGTGAAGCTTTTATATTTAATTATTTATCCCTCACTTTCAAACAAATTTTTTTTTTGTATTTACGCTTTTATATGTTTTTTTCTCGTTTTACAAACAATAAATTTTTTTATAAATAAATTGGTTAAAGGTAAAATTTTCATGCAAAAGATAAAAATAAATAAACTGAAATAATTATACTTTTATTAAAACGTGTGTTTTTTATTAATAATTTTTTTTTGAACGACAATTTTTACAACTCACACTAACTATCTCACAACTTCTATCTCACATGTCTCCACCGAGACTTGAACCCACAACCTTGTGGTTAGAGGGCCACTCACATACCACTAGACCAAGAGGCATTTGTTTTTTTTTTTTTTGTTTTTTTTTAATAAAATATAATTATGGAACAAAAAAAGTACTATAATAGAGCATATTTCATTTTGGGTCTATGTAATTTAGCTAAATTACAAATTCAATCCTTATCTTTCCAAAATTACAATAAAAGTCTCTATTTTCTATTTTCAAATTTGCCTTTCATTCTTTGTCTTTGTAAATTACATTTTTTATCCCTGTAATTTAGTCAAACAACAGGACCAAATTTGCAATTCTCTATATAAAGAGGCGGTACCCATGACCCACTAAACCCGGTTTCTCACATTCAACCTTTTGTTTTTAGGGTTTTACATCTTCTTGAATAACAGCTTCACTTCTGTCACACAAACACAAAAATGGGTCGAGCTAAAAAGGGTCCAAAATTTGCAGCAATGAAGAAGCTAGTCTCACACAAAGCAATCAAACAGTAAATCCATCTCTTACCCACATCTTAATTTTAACCTTTTTACTATCTCATTAACTCATCTGATTTTTATAAAAAATTTGCAGACATAAAGAAGAAGTATTAAACCCTAATAAGAAGGATTTAACTAAGCAAAATCTCCCAAGAAATGTGTAAGTTTTGGTTTTTTGTTTGTTTTGTGTTTATTGTGATTTTGAGGGTTTGATTTTTGGTTTTTTAATGTGTAGGCCTTATGTATCGTCTGCGTTGTTCTTTTCGTATAATACAGCTCTCGGTCCGCCTTATCAAGTTTTGGTTGATACTAATTTCATCAATTTTTCCATCCAGAATAAAGTAAGTATTGGTTTAAGCTGCTGGTATTATATAAAGGTGTTATTTTGCGACGTGTTAGGTTTTAGTTGTTAAGTGTATAGGCAGTACTTGCGCGGTTGGCTATCTTGTGGTGAGTAATCTGTTTGGGGGGGAGGATACTTTGGGTGTAGTCGGATTGGAATTTGTTTCTATGCATTGCTCATAGGACCTTAGTAATATGTTTAGAAACAATGACACAGATGACAGATGTTGTCTAAGTACCTTAAGACAGTTTTCACGAAGTTAACCCCAAGTTTGTTCAAGTTTTGGCTTTGTAGCGAGTAATATTTAACCTTGTAACCCTTGTTTTACAATACTGAATGATGCCTATGAAAATTCCGTATCAAAGTTTTGGTAGTGACTGCACGTTTAAAGAATTTTTGCTTATGCTAGCATATACAAGTTGCAGTTGTTAGATTCTTTTTTAAGGAATTTAGTTTAAAAGCTATCAAGCAGCTAGGATAAAGATAATTACACAAGTGGGAAAGAGCGTTACAAGGATTGCTACCCTTTATCCAGTTAAGAGAACATTTTTTCGGCCTATTTTAGATATGTTTTTAGATTGAGTGGTCAAGATTTTAGCTTTCGGTGATATGATGTTTTAATTTGGATCTTGGACTAAATACTTTGTATTTTTGTTTTAGTTGGACTTGGTGAAGGGAATGATGGACTGCTTGTATGCAAAATGTAAGTTCTTATTCTTCGGTTTTATGTTGAACTGTACTTGTAGAGTTGTAGATGCAAATAAGCTTATCAATATATCTATCTTAGTGGGGAAATGCTATAGTAATTTCCATTGCACGTCTACCAGACATGCATAAGAATTAAAATATAGGGGTGACCATGTATGATACACTCTCCGTCTCAATATAGAGGCAATAACTTGGCTCATGTCCTAAAATAATTGAGTTTACGAAGGTGACATTTTAACTCTTTCACGGGTCTGGGGAGTTGGCTATACAATTCAAGCTGGTCGTAGTGCGAGTCACCTGTCTTGCTCGTGAGTCCGACATGGCAAGTGGTGACACTCACATGTAAAAAGTGTTAACACCTCTCCCTCTTCTTTCCCACTCGGGTTTTGGCTTAATTGGTGCCCACCCTCACCGTTGCCGAGGGCTTATCTGTGTTGTGTTTCTGTTAATAATACTGGCTATAGCTAAGGGCAGTCTTGTAACTGCGTAGTACAGTATATTTTAGTAGTCACTATCCGAGATTGCCTCTTTGCACATAAGCAGTTACCACAAGCTATTTTGATAGCATAGCATAGGTGTTCATCTGCAGATATCTTTGTTGAAACATATTCTGGATATGTGACTGATACTCGAAACATATTCTTTCAACTGAAAACGTCTTCTAATCTTATATGCTTGCCATGTAGAAGTTGCACTTGTTTAGAACAGACGTAATGCTCTTTTAGATTCAAAGGCGAAAACCGGATTGAGTTTTCGTGTATTATAAGCCTACCAGCTGACCCCTTTTGGTTATGTTTTCTAATAAGTTCATTTTCTTTGTTTCTTCTAAAGGTACTCCATGTATTACCGATTGTGTGATGGCTGAACTTGAGAAGCTTGGTCAAAAATATCGTGTTGCTTTGAGGTAATTGAACATATTAAGTAAAATATATAATGTTCCCAACAATGATATGGTGATTAGCTCTGGTTTGTACATGAAGAAATAATGATACCTGTATTTTTATTGTGAGATTCAAATGGATGTTTGTAGATGTCAGACTATAAAAAAGTTAAAAAGGATACATCATTAGCAGTCATTCCTAAATCTGTTTTTATTGTTCAAACAGAATTGCCAAGGATCCCAGATTTGAAAGGATTCCCTGCACTCACAAAGGAACTTATGCTGATAACTGTATTGTTGAAAGAGTTACTCAGGTACTTAAATATACCCTTAGATAATCGTTGGAACCCATGAACAAATGTGATAACTTGTCAAAAACATTAGATTCTGTTGGATCTGATAAACTTTTTCCTCGAAACAGCACAAGTGCTATATGGTAGCGACATGTGATAGAGATTTGAAGCGTAGGATTCGCAAGGTATGCTGTTTTTTAGCGAAGGCTTGTCTTCTTTATCTTAAACTTTGCATAATGGAGTCGACTTATTTGAATAAACATTTTGGTAAACAGATTCCTGGTGTGCCGATTATGTATATCACTCAACACAAGTATTCCATCGAAAGATTGCCTGAAGCAACAATGGGTGGAGGTAACTCAGTCACCCTTTTTAGATTCTTGCGAACCATCGTTTTTAAACTGTTATCTTATCAAACTAACAACTTGTGTTCCTTTGTTCTAATTGCAGCTCCAAGAATATGAGACTTTGAGTTGTTACAAGCTAGTGAGGATGATCTTTATGAGCGCCTACTGTTTTCTAAGAACATTTTTCTAAGAATATGTTGCTCTTTTCTGATTTTAGTTGCTGTGTTTGTTTTATAATAGATGAGATATGAGATTGTTGGAAATTGTCGTTGTACCTTATAAGCTAGTGGTGTTCAAGTATATTTTATTATAAGTTCTTGTTAATGCAATCAAGTTTTATGTCAAAAGTACTTGGAGTCGGATCAAAAGGTTGGGAAACTGTGGGTTTAATCGGCCAGGCGTTGCCAATGATGTCCTTTTTGCGATAGCGTAACATAATGATTGGGACGTTGTTTTGCATATGATATGTGATGGCAAGAGCACAATTCTTAGCTTTTGGTACGCAATCCAGATCATGATTTTCCTACCCCTAGAGGGAAAGACCCTTCCCTTATTGGGCCGGTTGAGGGCGAACAGTGATTTGAACCCCCGACACTGGTTCGTAGCCACGTGCTCTAATCCTCTGAGCTAGAGGCCCACTCTATCCCTACTGGATTTGTTCCCGGGAGTACCCTAAGAAAAAGAACCTTTGCTCTCCCCAGCCAATTCAGGTTAAGATGTCAAAACGCTTTTATCTTGATAAGAACGGCGCGTTTTGGGGTGTGAAGGGGGAGAGAAGGGATGCCATCATTGGTGTTTTGAATAGGACGGCCTTTTTTTTTTTTTGCATTTTCTTTTCATATTGAAGAAGTGAAGAACAGGTGTTTATGAATTAAATTGTTTACCAACTTATGAGTAAATTAAGTTTTAGACCAGGCCAAAGACGGAATAAGAGAAA
Organism: Glebionis coronaria; assembly: GCA_025667525.1. Taxonomy (NCBI): domain Eukaryota; kingdom Viridiplantae; phylum Streptophyta; class Magnoliopsida; order Asterales; family Asteraceae; genus Glebionis; species Glebionis coronaria. The sequence continues at coordinate 458,397,608 of CM046881.1, read as the reverse complement.
AAGAATGGACTGGGTCGAGGACCATATGTTCGGTCTGGTCGGTTCGGTCCTGTCACAAGTATCTGCAGTTATAAATTTACCAGCACAAGTTGTCAAAGCAGGAACCAAGAGTAGTTGCAACACATTTAGTATACATTTAAAGGAATGTATTAACATTTGGACAGCATCTAACTGATGCAATTTACATACAGAACCTTCTAGGATAACAACCCCTATTGCACAACAACAAAATTCTATCAATTTTTAAAACCGAAAGAGATTATAGATTTTGACAAAGAATGGAACAGATCAAACTACGTTTTCTAACCAAAAAATATATGCTATCTAAGAAGCATTGCTGCTTCTATAGTGGGATTTGAGTTATTTACCGTCTCATTGTCGGGTGGCGGTTTCACATACTTCCCTATAACCTTCTGGTGGGTCCGGCTTTTAATCCTTTGAATCTTGTCTTTACTTTTCTGCTTTCTCTTTTCCTTTTGTCGTCTCATTTGACTCCTTTCTCTCTCATACATACCTTGCCAAAATACCTCACCGGTTGAAGGCCATAACCAGTGTTGTTTAGGGCGGTCCGAGTCAGCTTCTTCTGCAAGATCTTCATCCATGGCTTTTAGGGTTTTGTAATTAAACCATTTGATCCACATCTTGCCTCTTCGGCTTTTAAAATTGTGTTGTTCTTGGATTGTTCCGGTTTTAGGGTCTATGTACACCATTCTTCTTGCACTATGGTATGCCCATACGTTTACAAGAAGCTCAAGAACACGTGAGTAGCAATGCTTGTCCTGCAAAGCACAATTTAAAACCAAACTCCAAAATGAATCAAACTGGTTCCTTTGAGCAAACTAGAGGTGGCAGAATGGACAGGTCAAAACGGATTGGGTTGACCCAATTTCATGTTCTAAGATTTTGATTTTACTATAATACACTAGCGTGGAAATTTATATCAAAACATTTGTAATCTGCTTTAGGGGATAAAAGATTTAGCAGGTTTACTGTTTACTACATTAAATATACACTTTGGATAGCTTTTAACCCGTTTCGGTTAAATCTAGTTTTTGTTATAAATTTACTATTTAACCCCTTGGACATGATAAAGATACTTCAAATTGACCCATTCATTAGTAAACGGGTAGAAACTTTACCTTTGATAAACTTAGGTAGCAAAGACCACTTTGATGATGTTCCTCGTAATATTGTGAATCCAATGCGTCCACAAACATTCTGCAAATGCCGATGACAATGTTAATCCCATTTTTATTGTAAAGGGGAATCTTATTACTATATGCTAAATTTTTATCTGTTAAAAATTCCTTCAAACCTTGAAAACATGACGAATTCCAAAAAGGACTTGGTTGGCATAGACCAACTGTGCATGACAGACCATGAATCTCCATCCACAGGCATTGGAGGAAGAGATGTCGAGTTGTCCCTCACTCCATACATTTTCTTGAGAGCTTCAGAGAACGCAGACCTTGTACAAATCGAACATTTAGTCGTTATTCAAGGGCATTTTAGATATTTGCACAACTAATAATATATATATATGCGAACGTAACAAGAGTTGTAGAGTCTTACTTGCAATTACCGGCGTTTATAGCATCACAAAATGTCCAAAAATCTTGTTGCAACGGGTTTCTTGGATCTTTATCCATTCGAACCCAAAAATACAGAGCGTCGCCATGCCTTCGAGCTTGAATATCTTCTAACAAAGCAACCTCAGCAGTCTTCGACAAAGAAGCCTGTTTTTATTTTCAAAGCTCGTTTTGTTAGACATAGACGAAGAGAAACTACATTGTGGTAGTGTAATAATACCCATGTAACTTTGAAGTTTAAAATAGAACCGAATGTCAATACAGAAAGTTACATGCCTTTTTAGCTGTAGCTCTCCATGATGAAAACCCGATCCAGGCATTCTTGTGTATACGATCAATGCGGTTAGCAATAGAGAAAAAGGCTCCAAAATCACCAAGGGCATCACGGTAATAAGGTATGCTTAGAAGAGGAAGACGTGAAGGTCCATCAACATCATCAGTTTTCGATCTTCGACCTTTAGTTGACTACAATGCCATCATAAATACCAACAGCAGTTAAAAACAATGGATGCTTAAAAGCATATCAAATGTTCACCCATTTGATTTCTTAAAGTGACTCACCAGTCCAAAACCACGATAAAGTGGACCATGATGCAGAAAAGGCCAAGCTCCTTGACCATAATAAGGTTCATAGATGGTTAATGGTTGGCCAGTCCTTTCAAGCTCCCCATCATCCCTCTCATGCAAATCGTTTCTGTTGCGATCGGCTCTCTTTGCACTTCGATATACTTCATCCCAGGTTCCCCTTGGTTGTTCACTTCTGTCCCTCAACTACAAAAAATTGTAGAAAGGATTAGAAAGTCATATCATTATCTAAATCCAAAAATCATTCCAATTCACTGAAACAATTAAAGCAACTTATTTGGCTATTAGTCAGCTAGAGGTGGCAAGATGGGTTGTGGTCAATATTGGTAAGTATTTAGTAGTAACCATGACAGGCTATTAGTCTATTACAAGAGGTTGACCCGGCACAGACACACTTTTCCAATCTAGTAGTACTTTTTAGCTTTACAAATAACTATTTTGCTAATATGATTAGGAGGTCTTTACAACAATTGTATCGGTAATCTAACTTCTCAAATGTGGTTATTTATGAGGTCTTTATACATTGAATGCCCTTTATACACTCGTCTGACCAGTTCAATCCATTTTGACTTCTTTTTCAGTTAAATCCTTTAACTAACCCATTTGACCCTTTAAAGATAAACATAATTTAAGAGGAACCGTTAACAGGTAAACAGGTAAAAATAGTCCCCATTTACGCATAACATTTGGATCCATAAGTTAAAGTGTTTTAGATTATTCATTTAAAGTCAAACGTTTGACTCGAACAATGTGTAAAGTATTCATTACCTCCCCATCTTCTCTTCTCTTTTTAGCTACTGCTGTCTGAAGGCTTTTCTCTTCTTCCCATATACTATACAAAAACGTGTCATTGGCCTGAATACCAGCAGAACTCTCTTTTAGAGTACGGTTCCACCGGTTTTCAACCTTGTTTAAGAAATGGTAAACCCTCGAAGTTCTATTTACATATTTACGATCTGCAACAGCTTCAAAAAAGCGCCACTGCCATTCTGTTTTAATATTAGGTGGAATTTCCGATACTAACTTTGGAGATGCAACTTCTGAAGGAAGGTTGATAACATTTTCTATTAACGAAGCATACCCTTCAACAGATTCCATAACCATCATGTTTTGGGCAGAATGTTTTCCTTTCGATGCAATATCTCGAGCAAGAGATGATAATCTTCCTTTAGACACCAACTGAAGCATAATTTCTGTTAAAGCTTTTGTATTCTCTTTAGGAAAGAGGTAGCCATTGACCTTGTCATCAACCTGAAACAATAAAATATATAAGAAAACAAAATACGTGGTCGAGATGTTAAAAAGGTTGTAGTTTTTAGAAGCGTACATATTTCTTGATTATTGATAGGTCAGGAGCTACTATTGGTTTCTCAAAGCACATTGCTTTTATAAGAATGTCTGGAAAAGACTGCTCTTCAAGAAACGACCCATATATCACAAGATCTGCAATGTTCAGAACATTGTAGAGATCATCATCAACAGCAGCATGATGTACTGTACCACTTGGGTAGTTCAGGGTTGAAGCAATTTCCTACAGAAAGATTTGACATTCAGTTCATAAACCAATAGGCAAAATACAAAGATCACACACGCCCCAATAAAACTGCAAATAGAGGAGGCAAAATGGGTCCCGTCAGTTAGTTTAGTTATCAAGTCAAAAGGGACAATCCTGGTATGATTCTAGTCGGGTTAACCCATAAAGCTTCCGACTATTTCTTTTCTGAAACACCGCAAGTCAGATTGCGTATACGGCTACATGCCCATCCTAATCGGGTCTATACAGTTCTCTAATTTTAAACATTGAAGGGTTTTATAGTCATTTTGTTGGAACTTCATTATTTGGACATATAACAGCTCAACACCTATATCAAACTATGTTCTGGTCGAACTTTACAAATGTTAGAGACTACGGGAGTATCGAGTAGATTAAACAAAGATTTTAGGATAAAAATTCCACCTCGAGAGCTGCACTGTAATTTCCCGTTAAATCTTGACTCAAAATTATGATCTTGAGACGTTGACTCGAACCATCATCAGCAGGAAACTCTGCTAAAAGTGGTGATAAAGCCTGTAACACAAGTGCATGCTCCACCCATAATCCTTTATACATAAACTGACTTCCTGTTATAGCAATAACAAAATCCCGGGCCTCGATTTCTTCAAGAACAATCGTCGAGTTATCTAATTTGCAAGCCCCAGAAGGAGATCCGGGTATAACAAAGTAGTTGCCAGCATCAAATGCAGCATAATACATCTGCAAAACATAAACTATATCAAATTACAAATTTCAGTACAAATTTATTAAATCAATAAACGTGTTACTAAAATTACCGGAAGGGCATGGTTGGGGAAGACAACAACTGTAGCTCGATTAAAGGCGGCTTTCCAATCATCAATCAGCTGAATTTGGCCATCCGAGACATAACTATTGAAAAGGGTAGCAAGTTCCTTTTCATGGATGGTCCATATAAGTGGTAAAGATTTAAAAGGCTCCTGTACAAGGCTGAACATATAAATTTATTTAGTTTATGTAACTAATTGATCATGACATCATAATATGATCACATTTTGGTCAACTTACCTTGAAATGACGTCTTTTGCTTCAAGAGAATTGACAAGTATGGCATCATAGCTGCAAAGATCACATTTTTTTGTAGGGGGTTATAACATGAAACCGAATAGATAACAAATTTTACTACTACAAAAAGGAAGCTTTACATTAGCCAGTCGATTATAATCTTGGTATCATTGCTAGCTTCCACAATATTGACTGGCACTCCAATATTTTTCCACACGGCATGAACAGGGCCGTCTTCAATTGAATAAACCTGCACAGGATGTTGACAATGACTAAACAAATCTCTTAAAATATGATGAAAGAATAAAAGAATACACTCATTAAGTTCCTTATTCTGACTCATAAACCAAAATGTTAAATGCATGAGTAATTTACAGCTACATTACTATTGTCCTATTTAGACTTTCATGCTTGTGTACAGCTGATTCCTACAAAGTTATCTTAATGTCTCTATTAGAAGAACATGATTAATCTTCTAAAGTTGTCACTAGAACTACGCCTATCTATTCAAGCCATCGACATAGATATTTAAAATTCAATTTAAACGATATCGTTCGTATAAGTTTAATTCAAGTGTACCCGTGAGACCCTAGCAGCCTAGCTAATCACATTCACCCAACGCCAACAACTTATACTGTTGATAATTCTACTTCCGGCTGTGCTACCAAAATTCGAGCTGGACCAAATTCTACCATACCATACCAATCAAAGTAACCCAATTTCTACTTAAACAGCAAAATTACCTCAATTTCATAACCAATAGCTTTCAAAGCAGACGCAACAGTGACCATCAACACTTGCTGTGGATCAACCAACAGATCTGCGAAAACCTAAACAAACACCAACTAACAAACATTAAACCAAAAACAAATAATTGTCACTTAAACATAATACTTATAAAACTTTAACAACAAAATACTTACAAATGCAAGATGTGGCTTCCTATACCCAAACCTCACAAAAACTCTATTCTCATCTTTACGAAACTTACTCAAAAGCTTACTAGGCTCAAACTTAACACCTTCACCAAAATCCAACCCACCAATCTCCTTGATCAAACTATCCAACCTCTCATCACCATTTTTTTCTCTCAAAAACTCATTCCCACTAGCTTTCTCCATACTTGAAATAGGTAAAAACAATTGAAACACAAACATAAAAAATATAAAAACAGCAACTGCAGATATCCATTGCAAGTAATCCAGCTTTTTCAAAACCATAAACCTTGCAAATCTTGATCTGCTACTGCTACTACCTCTTTGTTGACCAAATGAATTATTTCTTTCATTTTTTGATGATAAAGATTTTAATAAAGATTCCCTTTTTAATGGTAACACTCCATTTTCAAGAGAACCCATTTACATCATATACCTTAAATCACATTAAAAACATTAACTTTTATTAAAAATGTGTGCTTTTTGGGTTAATTTTGGATAAAGATTTTGAGATTAAATGACTACATAAAGATGTATGAATGAATATTTAAAGGACCTTTTTTTTTTCTATTTATGTTTTTGTGTTTTTTTATATTAAAAGACACATTAAAGAACACAAGTGATGCTTGTGATGAGCTAGTGGTGACTGAAACAGCTTTAAGAGAGATAAAGAGATTAGTAACTTTTATGTACTTTTTTGTTTTTTATTTTTATTCTTTTTTCTTTTCTTTTCTTTTGTTTATCTTTTTCTCCATGCTGCTAATGCTATAGTGATGTTATTAATATTATTATGTCAAGTATTGTTTTTTTTAGATAAATTAGTTTTTGGTTAGCTTGTTAATTAAGGGTTACTAAGATTTTATGTTTTGTTTAGTGTAATATATAAGTTTTGATGCTTCAAGTACAATGGATGAAAATTTTGGATTTTGGAAGAAATCAAATTAGTTAAGATAAAACAATTTTTTTTCTTGCTAACTTTTTGGTTTATCCATGTGCCATGTTTATTTGGTTTGTTTTACTTGTATTGTAAACTTAGAAATATGGTTTCAAACAAAAAAAAAGTATAATCATATACCGTTATATTTTTTTAAGGGCTAATTTAGAAAGAGGACCAAAAGTATATGGGCACCTAAAAAAGAGTCCAAGGGAGTATCAATTAGCCAATTAGTCTATTCGACTTATTCGACCTATTCGACTGGTGACACTTGTCATTTTCTCTAATCATTGGATAGTACATGTGGGACCTACTCAAGTACATACAAGTACAATATGTGTAAGTGTACTTGTTATTCGACTATCAGTCACATCCATTGTTCGACTCGTACTTTTTGAATAAAATAATATTTTTTAATAAATTAATCTCGTTATTCGACTTTGACTTAAATATTATTCGACTCGTACTTTTAATTAATAAAAAATATAAAAACTTTATCCCAAATAGATCCTTTTGTTATTCGACTTGTACAATTTACTTATTCGGCTTGTACTTTTTAAAATAATTAAAATATTTTCCCCACAAACCCCTTTTACCCACAAATCCCTTTTACCCCGATCCTAATTACTGGTAACCACACATATGTTTCCCCAATCCCAAATCTTAAACAATCATCATCATTACAGAGGTATTTTCTTGATGCAAACAATAAGAATGATGACGATGAAGAGGAGAATGATCAAGATGAAAATGGTGACACCGGTTTAGAAAAGAGGTATGTCCATCTGTTAAATCATTTATGAAGATATTTTGTAGACTAGCCGACTATGTGATATTTGGGTTGATTATGGATGTGGGTTTTTCTGTTCTTATGAATGTAATATGGATATTCTAGGTATGTTTTTATTTATGACACAAAGTGTTTGTGAAAATGCTTGTTAAAAAAGATGGGGTTGATGGGAAGGTTTTGGATCTAGATACTGCTGTTAAGGATGAGGTATTGGGCTGTGGTGGTGGTGGAATGGGTTTGGGGTTTGGAGGTGTGTTTAGTGAGAAAGTTGATTTTAAACGTGCTGAAAGAACCATGTGAAAAGATATCACTTGTGTCAATACATAAAACATGTTTATATTTGCCAGTTACAATCTAAGTTTTGCTTAAGTGTTGTTGGAATAGGCTTTGAATTAGATGACCAATATGTTTAAACAGGTGAGTCCGTGACTGTTGGAATGCAGACAAAGGAACTGAAAGAACAAAAAACACCGTTGAACCTAAATCCAAGTTCATTCTGCTTTTTATTTATTAAACATGATGGCATCAAAATTTCCCAAATATAGTATGATGTTTCTGTTATTTTTAAGGCTATATGTTTTTCTCGTTTATTTCTTTTTGTGAAACAATTCAATACACACAGTTGGTTCAAATAACCCCCACACTGTAACAGCTAAAGGGAATCAATGCCCTTACATACTGCTGACTTTTTAGCTTTCACTCTTCGAAAAAGAGAGTGCACGTTTACAGTTATGTCATACTTAATCAAGAAGTGGTGATTTTGACCCAAACTACGTGATTTCGGCTTTATCCCCAACTTGTCTAATTGATTGTAACTCCTTTAACATAAAAAATTTCAAGTCGTATATCTGAAAAATTGAACTTAAAACAATCAATTTTTGTAATAAGGTTTGATACATTTATTAATTGTGTAAATAACTTTTTTATTAGTGTCATTAACTGACTTTTAAAGATTTGTAGACTACCGATTATTCAAGACCCATGATACACGGCTTTTGACACCCTGTAAGAAAGTTAAGTTCGTTGTTCCTGTCTAATCGAATTGATCTAGGCTCTCTATGTGACTCTATTGTTTTTTGTGGAACAAAGATGTGTCGTTGTAATGTTTAAAATAAAGGGTGCAGAACAATTAAAGTAAAGGTGCTCTTAAAGTAAATCTAAGTCTAATTAAAATAACGATGCAAGTATTTAAAAGCAAGACGGAAATTAAAGGGCACTAAAGTAAAGACGTAAACTTAAATCTAACTAAGGCAAACTTAAAATGCAACTAAAACTTAAACTAAGGCAAGGCTAAATAAACTTAAAATGCAATTAAAATAAAGGCGGGAAAAATAAAGCTTGAAAATAAAAATCAAAGACAAAAGCTAATAAGAACCTGAATACAGCTCATTCAGAATAAACCTTCGTTTGGAACAATCACTCGTCCGGAATGTCACCTTCGGTTGGAGTGATTCTTCTTCGCTCGGAATATTACCAAAATCCTTGATCCGGAACAAATTGATCTGAATATGTCACTTATCCAAAACAATCCTTCGTTCGGAACTTTACTGATTCGGAACTTCTAAATTTTGCCTTGATTCGGAAGTTTTTGGTCACCCTTGATTCGGAAGATTCCGAATGAAGCCTCCTTGATTCGGAAGTTTCAGACTTCCGAATGAACACTTCTTGAATCGGAACTTACCCTTGATCCGGAAGTTGGTTCGGAACTTTTAAGAAGTTCCGAATGAAGCCCCTTGATTCGGAACTTTTGAGTTCCGAATGAATCTCCTTGATCCGGAACTTTTTGAGTTCCGAATGAAGTGAATTGATCCGGAACTTTCAAGTTCCGAATGAACTAATGCTTGAGTCGGACTTTCGTTCGGAAGTATTTGATTCGGAACTTTTGGAGTTCCGAATGAACACTCTTGATCCGGAACTTTGAAGTTCCGGATGAAACCCCTTGGCTCGGAACTTTGGACTTCCGAATGAACACTCCTCTCCTTGCCTTGGCTCGGAACTTTTCCTGGAAACAAAGAAACAGAAACAACCTTTCCGAAGAACAGGGGATCAAAAATAAACACGATCTAACACAAATTCAACCAAAATAAACACAAACAATTTAATAAAACTATCCACGAATCAACAGTAAACATAAACGAACAATTAAAAACAAGAAATCAAACAACTTTAACCACAATAATCAAAAACTACTTGGATCAAAATAAAAGCATGAACATGAACATAAACATAAACACATAAATCAAAGATTGAGAAAGGTAGATAAGAGATTGACAAGGATAAAGTAAAGATTGACAATAATTAAATGAAAACTTACTTGAAATTAAATGAATTTAAGGTGCAAGACAAGGTATTTAAATTTGACAAGAAAGTAAATGACAAGGTAAGTAAATGGTGGAAGAGCTAATTGTCACACTTAGCCAACAAAATGAAAAGATTACATCTAATGACTATTTATAGGGGAGGATTAAGGAAGCTTCCTCCCCTCTTTCCTTTTCTCTTAATTGCGTCATTAAGTCCCTCCTTCTTTTAATCTTCATTAATTGCATACTTAGTCCTTTTCTTCTAATCTTCTTTAAACTTGGACTTAAGGGACTTTTGGCTTCGGGATTTCTTTGAACTCGTCTTTAAATTCTTCAATAAAATAGACTTGAATTCTTCGGCTTTTGATAAACTTCCGTCTTTTGACTTTTTCTTCGATAAATCTTCAGAATTGGTCGTGGACTTCCGTTCTTTTTGTACTCTTGACTTCTCGACTTCGTCTTTCATCTTTTTCTTCAATAAAAGTCCGTAAATGCCCGTGAATTCCCGTGTTTTCTCCACTTTTCACCTTTTCGTCCTAAATCACAACAAAAACACAAACCACGCATAATTCCGACATAAAAGACATAAAATACACGTTTTGGTCCGTTTAATATTGTATTTAAGTGGTAGAAAAGATGGGTGTTTACACACCTATCAAATCCCCTACACTTGACCATTGCAATGTCCTCATGCAATGCATTAGTTACAAAGCAAGATTACATTTTTCATCATAATCAATCCACGTTGACCTTTATTAAAGAGATAAAAACTATAAACATTCAAAGTAAAGAAATCAAAAGCATACCTTGGGTTTTGGAAATGTCATGAATAATCATCATCCTCAAGTTTTCACTTTCTCCAAACCAAGCTTAAAAACGAGATCATTGTTATTATAAGTTAGTAGACTAACACGAACTCATGTGGGCCAATTACTCACTTAGACTCCCTTATTCCTAGGGGTATCTCTTATATTTTATTATTGTCTTGAATGATCACGAGGATGCATTTTTGACTTATTTCGATAGTTATTAAGTCTGAAAATAAAGTGAACGATTTAATCAATAGTTAGCTAAAGGACAAAATCTTTTAAAACTGCTTCTCGGGACCTCATAAAGTTCATATCTTGGCATAACTCGTTTCGCGATTTGAGACCTTTCTCGGACCGATATTTGGCAGCGACTTCATACTTCAAACCTTGAGAGACGTTCATGAAATTATGGTCTTCTCTTCATAATGGAATTTCTTCATTTGAAGTTTTGAGAGATTCATACTTGGACCACGACTTCTTCATTTTTCTCCAATCTTTATTTTGGACTTTGATATACAACGATCCGCCTCCTTTTATGAATTGGATCTATTTATCCTCATACCTTGTTAGGGTCTTTTCGGATACACTTCTCCATGACTTTTGGGGAGTTTTGCTTTACGTCGTGTGTCTCGATCCTTCATATTGATTTTCGATAAATGATTCTTCACATCACTTTGGATCTTTAGCAACAAAATTTAGCCCTCATGCCTTGTTAGGGCCTTTTCGGACTCGCCAATCTTCGCATCCCGCTTCAATAAGTTATGCCTTGGCTATGAACTCTAATCCATACCGAGCAACTTTTAAACGATCTTGGGCTAGAAGCTAAGTAACTTTTCAAATCGTACAACCTTATTTATTAGCAGATAAATTATTAGCAAGCGATGGGAGAATAGGATTATAATTAACTCACATAAATTCATGAAAGAATACCGGACTTATAATTGGCTCTATCATCTCTCGTTCTCCACAGTTTAAAATCTCATGTAATAAGACTCGTGGATACTTAGCCTATTAAATCAAAGTTTTGGGTTTTCGAGTCGCCTATAGGAACTTGCAAATTCTTAGACTCTTTCAAGTTTAGAAATCGCATTTTAAAGTTCCCTTGATAAACGACTCTCTAGGGTCAATTATAGGAACTTGCGAAAAGTTCTTGTTCTTAACCCGTGAGAGTTAAGACTTTCGCATTTTATAGCTCCCTATATAAAGGCCTAGCAAAACTTGACTTAAACACGTTAAGGATACTAGCTAGAGTAAACTCGGATTGAGTCAAAAGATTCACAACGTTTGAAAATTAAAACCACTTATTAAACATTTATTCTAATAAGAAAGAAAATAACTATACACAGGGAAAAAAAAACTAATAGGCCAAAATAGATCAAAAATTTTGAAAAATGTCGAAAAATTGATTTTCCGGTTAAAATGAGGACAAAAACAAGGAAAAGACCACTTAACTTCGATAGAAGTCCCCCCTACACTTAAGATAAACATTGTCCTCAATGTTTAAGCATGTGGGAGTAAACTCCCCTACACTTAGGACATTGTGCACGTTGTTTAAATCTCGCTAAGGAAAAGACAACTAAAGAGATTCCTATTTTAATATTGGGAAAATATAAAATAGTGAATCGAAAAGAGCTTAGGATAGAACCGGGAAGAAGTAGAACACAGAATCACGGGTCGTCAAGAATCATCAAGAGTGGATCATTGAAGCTCGAATCCCTGATTAAGAAGTGAGGAGAGGAAAGAAAGCCAAAGGGTCTCCCCTACACTTATGCTAAAGAAAGCGAAAAGATAGATGCATGGGTTGCCTCCCAAGAAGCGCTTGGTTTTTGTTAACCGAGTCGTGAGCCTGACTCGAGCTTGATCATCAACGGAAGAAGCATAAAACATATCCACCAGGATCAAAGACATAGTTTTCATCGAGCAAATAACACAAGCTTAAGGCGAACAAGGCAAGCCAAAGAAGAGTAGGCAAGGTTCCCTTAAGCAGTGATGGAGCATGGTGGGAGCAAGTATGGTGAGGTGCAAGCATGTTTTCAATGGTTCCAAAGATTTTTCCTTTTATTTCATCAGGTGGATACTGAGATGGCTTAAAGACTTCAATACCGGGGTCGAACACCTTTTCCTTTAAGGGAAAATAGCACTCAGGCTCAGCCGAGTGTGAAGAAGATCCGCAAAGAAGCACAACCTCGTCCTCAGAAGGGGGACAAAGAGGTGTCAAATCATATGTGCAACGGATTTCGGTGTCGACTGGGTTCTTCTCCTTTGACAGAATGCTCTTCAAATCCAAAGTAGGATCAAGACGATAATCTTCAAAGTCATAAGGAGGAGCATCACTCTCATGAGGGAAGTAAGTGTTGAGAAATTCAGAGAAATCTTCCTCAAATGAATAATCGTCCAAAGTAGGATCGAGTGATGGCGGAGGATCTTCATCATGTGAAGAATCGCTCGAGAGAGTATCGGCCTCATCAAAATCATCGAAAGTGGGCAGCTCGGGATACTCAGAAGTACAATCAAAATCATCCGAATCTGAGCTAGAATCATCATCATCATAAGCATCAAAGACCGGTGGAGAATCATAAATGGGAGAAGCGTCCAAAGTGGAGTGAGAATCATCCACATTATCTTCAAAGAGTGGATTATCAGTGGAAGAATCGAATAGAGGATTGTCATAGACGGTAAAGTCATCGAGCACATTAATCATATTCACTGATTCTTGGCTTCCAAAGGATTTGCCTGTAAGCTTCCCCATTTTAAAAACTTCTGAATCATCCCCGACTCGTAAGATTAACTCACCTTCAGCCACATCTACTAAAGCTCGTCCGGTTCTCAAGAATGGCCGACCAAGTATTAAAGGAATACGAGGGTCCATTTCATAATCAACTACGACAAAATCGACCGGGAAAGTAAATGTGCCAACTTTGATAAACACGTCTTCGGCTATACCAACGGGGTAAGCGAGAGTGCGGTTTGCAAGTACAAGAGTCATCTTTGTTGGAGTGAGGTCGGGTAATGATATTGTTTTCCAAACACTCAGTGGCATCAAATTAATACTGGCCCCGAGATCAGCAAGGGCAGTAAATTCTTCAGTTTTGTTGAACACGTAAGGCAACACAAAACGACCGGGATCTCCAAGCTTTTCCGGTAATTCTTTAAGAATAACTGTTGAGCAGTTTTCATTTAAGCGTGTGTTGGCGAGTTCAATCAGCTTTTCCTTCTTGCTAAGCAATTCCTTGAATGCTTTGACAAATTTCGGTATGTGGCAAAGTGCTTCAACAAGGCTAATGTTGATGGTCATTTTAGATAGCATATCCACATACTTCGATACTTGACAGTCATTCTTGGTTAGATCGTTGGTCTTGCCTATGCGAGAAGGGTATGGGATTCTAGGTTGATAGGGAGACGGTGAAGGTGTAGTTGGTGAAGGTTGTGATGTTGAAGGGTCCTTCCGAGACACATCGTCATGACGAGGCGGAGACGATAATGGTGCACTAATACTAGGTGTAGGAGGAGTAGGGATACATGGTGGTGGAGGAGGTGTAGATGATGGTGGTGGGATAGGTGGATCGACAATGGTAATTCCACTACGCGTAGTTATAGCACTCACATTAGCTCGCGGATTGGTGACGGTGTTTGAAGGTAGAGAACCCGAAGAAGAAGGTTGAGCTTCGGGCAAGAAACTAGCCAACAGATTCTTTAATTCAGTTGTTTGAGTGCTGAAGGAGGATTGAATATTATCACGAACCTCGGTTCTGATGTCATTTCCTTGCTTCAAGATATCTCCTTTCAAATTGATTATTTGGCTCTGTAGATTCTTGATTTGCTCACCTTGAGTTCTCATGATGGCATCAACATCGGGATTATGGGTGGGGTGTGTTGGGTGGGTGGTTGATAAGGGTTAGAAGCTCTTGGAGGGATTTGGTTGCTTCTATTGTAGTTGTTGGCGGGGTTTTGGTTTTGAGGAGAAAAACCGGGTGAAAGGTAGTTGTTGGAACGGTAGCTCAGCAGATTTCTATCCCCTTGTTGTCTAGCTTGGTAATTTTCCGGTGAATAATTACCATAAGCTGCATACATATTTTCCGGATTTCCTTGTGTCGAAGGACAATCGGTGTATGAGTGAGGACCGCCACATGTTTCACAAGGATTAGCAACCGCTTTAACTTGTTGTTGTTGTTGGTTTAAAGCGAGAAGCGTAATACTTTTGCTCATTTCGGCCATCATGCGGGTGAGTTCGGTCAGCTCAGGGTTTGCTGAGGTAGTAGAAACATTGACTCTCGGGTTGTTCCTAGAAGAAGCAGAGGAATCCCAATTCTTGTGGTGAGTAGTCATGTTCTCAATTAACTCTCTATACTCCTCGGGTCTCCTTTTCATGAATGTGCCACCGGTGGCTGCATTGATCGTATCACGATCTCGAAAAGTCAATCCGTTGTAGAAAGTGTCTATTAAGGTCACAGGGAGCATGTTGTGGTTTGGACATCTATCGATCAAGACATTATATCTCTCCCAAGCGTGAAAAAGAGATTCATCGGGATCTTGCATGAAACCGCTGATCTGATTGCGAAGGCTTGTGACCATGGATGGTGGAAAGTAGCGCGACAGAAAGCGTTGAGTCATGTCATCCCAAGTGTGAATAGAATTCTTCGGGAGACGATCAAACCATTTCTCGACATGATGCGATAAAGTATGTGGGAAGAGTTGTAGGCGAAGAACATCCATTGTGGCCCCAGGCAACTTCATGCTTTGAGTGATTGTAATGAACTTATCGAGGTGTTTGTTGGCATCATCATCAGGCAATCCACGGAATGGGTTTGTTTGTACTTGCTGAATCATGTGGTGCTTCAACGAAAACTCAGGAGCGTTGATTTGCATCGGCGCAATCGGTCCTCCTCGTCCAAACATTGTTGGTTGACAAAGTTCCTCCATGGTCCGAAGATCGGGCCGTGGGAGAACATTGTTGTTATTGTTGAGGTGCGGTGGTTGATTATTGTTGTTAACACCTGCCATACTTAAATCTTCTTGAGTCTCGGGCTCTTGATAATTGGAAGATCTAGTACGCATACACCTGAAAATGCAAAAGAAAAAGAAACCAAACACAAAGACAATATATATACACAATAAAAATAAAATCTTTTTGGATTTTTGAGATTTTTAATTTTTATGGTTTTTTATCAATTTTTAATTTTTTATGATTTTTTTTTTGAATTTTTTAGGCAAGAAAAATAACGCTCACAAGTGAACGGATCCCAAAAAGCAACGTGTCTCTCACAGAAAACCGTCAATCTTAACGAAAAGAGCCGGCAGCGGCGCCATTTGATACACGGCTTTTGGCCAGGTAAAAAGATTCGTTTAAGTATGTCTCTTCGAATTGAAAAACTTGTGTTTAATGTGTGACTCTATTGTTTTTGGTTGAACAAAGATGTGTCGTTGTAGTGTTTAAAATAAAGGGTGCAGAACAATTAAAGTAAAGGTGCTCTTAAAGTAAATCTAAGTCTAATTAAAATAACGATGCAAGTATTTAAAAGCAAGACGGAAATTAAAGGGCACTAAAGTAAAGACGTAAACTTAAATCTAACTAAGGCAAACTTAAAATGAACGAAAACTTAAACTAAGGCAAGGCTAAATAAACTTAAAATGCAATTAAAATAAAGGCGGGAAAAATAAAGCTTGAAAATAAAAATCAAAGACAAAAGCTAATAAGAACCTGAATACAGCTCATTCAGAATAAACCTTCGTTTGGAACAATCACTCGTCCGGAATGTCACCTTCGGTTGGAATGATTCTTCTTCGCTCGGAATATTACCAAAATCCTTGATCCGGAACAAATTGATCTGAATATGTCACTTATCCAAAACAATCCTTCGTTCGGAACTTTATTGATTCGAAACTTCTAAATTTTGCCTTGATTCGGAAGTTTTTGGTCACCCTTGATTCGGAAGATTCCGAATGAAGCCTCCTTGATTCGGAAGTTTCAGACTTCCGAATGAACACTTCTTGAATCGGAACTTACCCTTGATCCGGAAGTTGGTTCGGAACTTTTAAGAAGTTCCGAATGAAGCCCCTTGATTCGGAACTTTTGAGTTCCGAATGAATCTCCTTGATCAGGAACTTTTTGAGTTCCGAATGAAGTGAATTGATCCGGAACTTTCAAGTTCCGAATGAACTAATGCTTGAGTCGGACTTTCGTTCGGAAGTATTTGATTCGGAACTTTTGGAGTTCCGAATGAACACTCTTGATCCGGAACTTTGAAGTTCCGGATGAAACCCCTTGGCTCGGAACTTTGGACTTCCGAATGAACACTCCTCTCCTTGCCTTGGCTCGGAACTTTTCCTGGAAACAAAGAAACAGAAACAACCTTTCCGAAGAACAGGGGATCAAAAATAAACACGATTTAACACAAATTCAACCAAAATAAACACAAACAATTTAATAAAACTATCCACGAATCAACAGTAAACATAAACGAACACTTAAAAACAAGAAATCAAACAACTTTAACCACAATAATCAAAAACCACTTGAATCAAAATAAAAGCATGAACATGAACATAAACATAAACACATAAATCAAAGATTTAGAAAGGTAGATAAGAGATTGACAAGATAAAGTAAAGATTGACAATAATTAAATGAAAACTTACTTGAAATTAAATGAATTTAAGGTGCAATACAAGGTATTTAAATTTGACAAGAAAGTAAATGACAAGGTAAGTAAATGGTGGAAGAGCTAATTGTCACACTTAGCCAACAAAATGAAAAGATTACATCTAATGACTATTTATAGGGGAGGATTAAGGAAGCTTCCTCCCTTCTTTCCTTTTCTCTTAATTGCGTCATTAAGTCCCTCCTTCTTTTAATCTTCATTAATTGCATACTTAGTCCTTTTCTTCTAATCTTCTTTAAACTTGGACTTAAGGGACTTTTGGCTTCGGGATTTCTTTGAACTCGTCTTTAAATTCTTCAATAAAATAGACTTGAATTCTTCGGCTTTTGATAAACTTCCGTCTTTTGACTTTTTCTTCGATAAATCTTCAGAATTGGTCGTGGACTTCCGTTCTTTTTGCACTCTTGACTTCTCGACTTCGTCTTTCATCTTTTTCTTTAATAAAAGTCCGTAAATGCCCGTGAATTCCCGTGTTTTCTCCACTTTTCACCTTTTCGTCCTTAATCACAACAAAAACACAAACCACGCATAATTCCGACATAAAAGACATAAAATACACGTTTTGGTCCGGTTAATATTGTAATTAAGTGGTAGAAAAGATGGGTGTTTACACACCTATCAACCCATGACTATCGATTGATCACAGTCCATGGTTTTAGCAAGACCAGCAACTATTGTTTCCTTCAAGAGGACATCATATGTGATCTAAGTGTGCGTTTGTAATATAATAAACCACGAACCTAGGTATATAGACATTGTCCATCAATGACGTTAAGTACTTTATAGACGGACAAGGTAAGGTTTATATTATATTGTCTTGTGACACAAGTGGTACCTAGATGTTTTTTGAAGTTTCTAATGTTTCAATATCTGATTACATATTAGGATCCGCGTTCAAAATGTAAAGTTCTCTGAAATTTCAAAGGAGCAAATAGGCACGAAGCCACTTGCTTCTGTGGAGATGTCCACGATTTACCAAGATGCCATGATTGGACAGAGTTCTCGTTATTCTGGAAGATGATCTCAACAAAATCATGAAGAGTAAAGCCCATTACAGATGGAGCAAGAACTGTAGGGCCAGCAGATGGTGCGGGTTTGATCGAGTCTAGTTTGAATACTCCATGAATGTTAAAATAGCCAGCAAGCTTCAATGGGGTGCCTGGGTCGATGTGTGACACCTTATTCACAGCGTACCGAAGTTTGCCACCAATCTTAGCTTTTAAATTAGCTAGGATAACTGTTCTGGTTATTGGGATTGTTCCAAAGTGAAATGAACCTTGAGGGTTGGGCCTTGCTGCATTTGCTGTCAAATTCCATCTATGAAAAGCAACAAAAAGGTAAATATCGTTTCTATAGATAGCAAATATGGGGCTTAAATAAACCTGTACATATGGTTACCTGACTGTCCTTGCTTGTTTCATTGACTAGTGAATCTGATAGGTAAGTGCAATTGGCAATGGCAAAGAAGGTTTGGCTATGGATCCTTGATAATGAAGAATGCCAGTAGCCGTAAGAATTGGTTTTGTGAATCCAGATGAGGCGACAATGTAATTACCCTTCACAGGAGAATGAAGGATGACCAAGAAAGAAGCAGATTGACCGACGTTAAGGTCAAATGATTCGTATGATTCGTGTAAGGTATGAGCACCTTCTATTTCAACCAATGTCATGGTATGGCCTTGGATCCTAAAGTTAATTAAAGTTTGTAGAGCTACATTTGACACCCTAAACAAGTACCTTTGACCTGGAATGCGACAAAACAGAGTTAGCTAAAAGAACATATGTATCATATTAGATTATACAAAGTATATAAAGATTGTACACTAGTAATAAAATCTAATACGTAAAAGGATTAATACCTGCTTGACCAGTGAAAGATGTTGCATGTGGACTTCCATTGATAAAGAGGGCATTAGGCTTAGGAAGATATTTCCCCATGTCCAGTATATTTCTTAACGCCTGAACGAAAAGGAGTCAATGGTAGTTTGAAAATGACATAAAATTGTCGAGCGAAGTTCATAAGAGAAAACAAACCTTGTGATTGGATTTTCGTCTTGCCATTGTCGACTTACCACCTGATCTTTAACTTGCATATGATATGCCCATGTCTAAACAGGTGTATCCCATTTGGGTGTGTCCACATAGACTGTACAAGCACCCATACAAGACGATGGTGTACCCTGAGCCAGGATTTGAGCAACAGTGTAGGCAGGGTGACACTACATATGCCCAGATGTACACGGATATTGGACTCTACTATTCACCTGGATCAATTTTAAGAGGTGATGTATTTGAAGGGTTTGGTGCAGTTAGTCGAATGGAGCAATGGTTGATCAAGAACCATGGGTTTGAGACACAGTATGCTGTAAGTGAACTCAGTAAGAAAGACTTCTGGAAGATGTTTGATGGCGATCTTTACGAAAAGTGTCGAACAAAGTATAAAGCTGTGGGGAACTTTATGACAATCTACTACAAAAGCAAGAAAGGTAAAAAGACCGAGAAAGAGGTTCAAGAATCTACGAATGCGTGGGTCGAAACTCCATATGCTCAAGTTGATTAGTCATAAGCCCCTACCATATAGTTTAATCTACGACGCACTTAATTCACCAATCTCTACAACTTGGCAGTTGTGGATTTGATTGGGCATATATTGATTGGTTAAACTATCCAAAAAAGTTATATGAATCTATGTTACAGCAGTCAACTTCTGTGTTGTAAGATTGTAAGTTTCTTATATGCATGCATAATGCATAAACTTTGTACTAGTATTTATCTCCCATTATAATAATAAGATTGAACGTTTATGTATTATATAAACCTTATTGCTTGTTAATCCAGTTGCTTCTATAAGATATATCTTTTGCTATATGATTTAAGTGGCAATATTATCTCATTAGAGTTCAGATTTGGAAAAATGGTGGCTACTGTTGTTAACCCAAAGGAATAAAAAAGATTTATTTGAGAAAATGTTTTTAATTTTTTATTAATAAAAAGTACGGGTCGAATAATATAATAGTACAAGTCGAAGAACTAGAGGATCTATTAAGAAAAAAGTTTTTTTTATATAAATAAAAAGTACGGGTCGAATAAGATATAGGTCAAAGTCGAATAACAAAACTATTTGGTATTATTTAGTAAAAATTAATATTTTATTATAAAAAGTACGGGTCGAATAATCGATTTGACTTATTGTCGAATAGCAAGTACACTTACACATTTGTACTTGCATGTACTAGGTGGGCCCTACTAGTACAAACCAATCATTAGCTAATCATTATACAAAATGCCATGTGTCAACAAAATATGAAGGTCGAATAGGTCGAATAGGGTTAATTAGCTAATTTTGTTTTAAGAGGTCCTTTTTTTTGGTGTCAAGTCCCTTTTAGTCCTCTTTCTAAGTTAGCCCTTTTTTTAAACGACAAATTTTATTAAGAAAACTAGCAAAAAGCTAAAAAGTTATTTCATCCGTTTTAAAATTATTGTCCAATGTTATTTTTTTTATTTTATAACTTTGACCTTAATTATTATTCATTGTGTTATATAAAACTTGATAGAATAATATATAAATGGATTAGATTTTAAATGTATTTTTATTAATATAATTTTTATCAAATAATATATAACACAAAAACAAATTTTAAAGTCAAAATTTTAGTATAAAGACTTAAAAAATTAACAATGTATAATAATTATAAGACGAAAAGAGTACAAACATAAGAGTTTAAAATTTTGCATATTTTTTTTAACGGCGAGTTAGTAGTTGGTGATTCGAGCTTACAGTGACATCCAATTGGGCAGTATGCAAGCCTCGAACCTTCTCCTTAGGGGATAAACCACAGTCCTGCTACTATTTAATTCGGACCCTGAAGATTCTTAGTGAGACTCAAACTCGAGATCTTTCTAAGAATATCTTCCCAAAATTATCCTTGGTAGCCAACTGAACTAGCTCAGGTGGTTAAAATTTTACATTCAAGTAACTTAATTACAAGAGAAAGTACTATGACTACTAAAACACCAATAAAAAAAACTTTGAACTACATCATCAAAGAGAGGTATCCTTACGGGGAGGGACGTTTATAAAAAAAAAGGAGACTATTTTTTAATCTCCAAATAGCCAACCACGTCACTTAGCAAACACTTTCGCATGGACATACGGATTTTTGTAAACCAAATAAGCCATTCATCATAAGAGCAATAAGCATGGTCTTCATACTCCCACCAATGCAAACCTTTCGTGTGACTTGACATGCTAAGGAGCACGTAAAAAAATATGAGAAGAAAAGAAATCAGGAGCAACATTACAAATCGGGCATAAAATGGATGGAATATCAATGCCTCTAGGTAGAGGTGGCAAATCTTGCCCATTTTAATACATATGGGCACTTTTTTCCCATTTTCAAAAAAATATGGGGCACTTTTTGCCCATTCTTTATAATGAATGGGCTAAACGGGCGCATATGTAAGAAACTAAATGGCCTTAACGGGCGCACTTGTAAAATACAAATTAGGATACTCGGCGAATATTTTTTTATTAAATTTCTTATCCCGACTTCCAAACAAGTATTTTTATTTTTTATTTGTAGGTTTTTATATGTTTTTTCTTTTTTTTAGCTTGCGCCCGTTTAGCCCGCCCGTTTTGCCCGCCCGTTTCGCCCGTGCCCGTTTAGCCCGCCGCCCGTTGCCCGTTTAACCCGCCGCCCGTGCCAGCCTGCTCGTCCATTTTGCCACCTCTACCTCTAGGAGACAAATTCAACCAGGCAGGCAACTTGTCCAAAAACACACAACAAGCAAAAATATTTATCTTTATTGGAACCATCTTTGCCTATCTAGTAGAAGTATCATCAATCGGGGATAACTTATCGTTGATAAGAATGCAAGCAGATTTAACAGAATAATTACCTGAACCTTCTTGCGACCAATACCAACGATCATTCATTTGAGGAAGAATTAAGTTGGCGAGGCACGTATTTAGAAGGCAAACTGCTCATCTTCGGACCCTCCATAGAGGGCGACGAAAGAAATGAGATAAAGATATGTGCCTCATTTTGGCAACCATTTAAATATGCTTACAAGTTTCCAAGGCATAAAGTCTCGGAAATTTAAATCTTAAATCTTATTCACCAATCCAATGCTCTTCCCAAAAGAGCGCATCTTCACCATTTCCAACCTTTTTTCGGAAAAGAGAAAAGAAGTTGATACCTTTATATTTAAGTAGAGGCGCCTCAAGGAAGACATCCAGCCAAGGAGAGATCCTATGAGTACGATTGAAGTTATCAAAAGCACCATTGACACCATAAATAGCTTTAATTACCAGAGACCACAATGAAAAACTTTGAGACTTGAAACACCAAATCCATTTAAACATCAGTTCACGGTTAAGAGCAAAGATGTTAGATTTGAGACCCCCATTCTTTTTGGATGCCAAAACTTTCTTGAACTACTCCAAACCATCTTTTTATTCAAACCATTACAACCAATGAAAAAATTATGCAGATTCATTCTAGTAGTTTAATCACACATGCAGGTACTTTGAAAATGGACATATGATATAGAGGAATAGAGCTAATAATCGATTTAAGAAGAGTAAGCCAACCTCCTATAGAAAGTGTATTGAGCTTCCATTTAGAAAGCCTAGATTGAACTTAAGAAATGACTTCATCCCATGAACTGATTTAGACATAGAACCACCCACTTTGACACCAAGGTAGTTAAAAGGAATCGAAAAGGTGGAACATCCTATGATCCTAGTTGTAGCTTTAACTTCGTTTGAATGCACTCCAAACCTCATAAGCTTACTTTTATGAGTACTTAGTTTAAGTCACGAGGCAAAAAAAACACTTCAAAACATTAACAATAATTTTAATATTTGAAGTATCACATTCTCCTATAAACACAATATCGTCAGCGTAGAATAAATGAGAAATCGTCAAAAAATCATTAATAGAAATACCTTTGAAAAGACCCGCATTCAAAATCTTTCCAAAAGATAGATGTAAACTTTCCATGATTAATATGAAAAGAAAGGAGATAGAGGATCCCTCTGTTTAAGACCTTTGTAGAAAGAAAATTCAGACGTTGGGTTTCCATTGACAAGAACCGATACCTTAGCAGATTCAAGGCAACCACAAATCCAGCCGCGCCATTTTTCCTCGAAACCAACCGCCTTTAAAACATAGTCAAGGTACTCCCATCGAACGCAGTCAAAATCTTTTTCAAAATCAATCTTAAAAATTATGGTTTTAAGTTTCTTATGCTTACACCAAGACAACAACTCATTTAGATGAAAGGCCTATCGAGGATATGATAATTGGAAACAAAAGCTGATTGCACATGACTTATAAGATCCGACATAACAAAACTCAGCTTGTTCGCCAACACCTTGGAATTAGTTTATAAACACTCATGATAAGGCTAATAGGGCGATAACCTTTAACAACTTTAGCATCATGACTTTTCGGTATTAAAGTAATGAAAGAAGAATTACAACCAGCAGAGAAAGAACTTGATGAGAAGAATTGGGAGAGGACAACTATAACATCATGATCTACAAGGCTCCAATATTTGCAGAAAAAAATTTAAATGTAAAATCGTCTGGACCCGGAGCCTTATTCATACTGCAATCCCAAACAGCTCGTTTAATCTCATCATAAGAAATAGGACGTTCTAGATCTTCTACTTGGTCCTCGGTTAGCTGATTAAGGAATTGAGTCTCAAGGCTGATATAAGAGGCTTTAGGTTTAGAAAATCGACATGAAAAATGATTAAAAATTTCATGCTTCCTTTATGCGGGTAAGCCAATCTCCATCTGTAAGAATACCATGAATAGTGAGTCGTGATCTTTTTTTGCTAAGAACTCCATGTAAGTACTTAGAGTTCTCATCCCCTTCGATTGACAACGAACTTTGGCTTTTTGAGTAATATCCAAAGCTTTAGTCGAAGTTACTTCAAGAAGATCTTTCAAAAGAAACGAAAGATATTCCAATGTACCTTAACTAAAACCACCTTGATAATAAATTTATCCACGTCTGAAAGCTTCTTTTGAATTGAAAGTTTAGCCTCCAAATATTTATTCCTAACTTCTTTAGACCAAATCTTAATACCTTGTTCAAGTAATTGGAGTTTCTTTTCCAAATAAACCATACAATTTGTCACAATATTCGTTTTTTCCACGACTCCTCTATCATTCTATCAAACCCCTCCATGTTAAACCATGAATCAAAGACCCGAAACGGGATAATACCATAATCGACATTAATTTATTTCATAAGAATGGACGATGATCTGAAAGATGACGATCCAAACAAACAACAGACATATGGGGAGATACTACCATATGACCTTCGTATATTAGATATATATATATATATAACTTGCTCATTTTTTAAGCCGATTTGTGAGCCCAAGTAAACAAGTATCCGCCTAAAGAAAGGTCAACTAGACTTGAACTTGAAACAAAATATCAAAAGCTCAAGCCCCTTGATAAATAAGTAAAGAGCCAAACCTTTCTTGTTTCGTTCGTACTTCATTAAAATCACCTAGTATCACACTTTCTCCATCCCATCTATTGACCAAAGAAGAAAGATATTCCCATAATTTTCATTTTTCAGTTAACTCTTGACGCGCGTAAACGGAGATAAAAGGAAGTTTGGTGGATATAACTACTCAGAAATAATCAGAAGCAGTGATATCATCTTTAGCAAACATGTTAGGCTCCCAAACACATAAGATGCCCCCAGAATTTCCAATTGACGAACTAATGGCATGATTAAAGGATAAATTACACCATAACACATTAATAGAGAACAAATCGATACTTTCCATCTTGGTATCCTGAAGAGCTAAAATAGTACATAAATTTTCAATCAAGCGTTCTAAGATAGCAACCTTCATAAATCGAACAAAAGCATACCTTTTCCCAGCTTTAGATTTCTTTAAAGGGATGTAAACATCAACAACCGTACCATAATCTCCACCGACCTTCCACATATCCCGTGACATAAAATGATCAGGGAAATTAGTAACAAGTACCGAATTTGATATGCGTTGGTTCTGATCATCACTAGAATTATACGCATACCCTATAATACAAATAAGGTAGAAAAAAAGCAAAGACAATAAGACGAACAAATAAAGCCCAAATCAACAATCAAATCCCTATGATCCCAAAACAGTCCTCGTGTAACATAGCCTAAACAGGAATTTGACAAATGTAAGGTAGTAGATTAGAGAAGATCGGGAATTGGGTAAAGTTCACCATGAAATCACCGTAAAGAGGAATTAGGTGAGAGATAAGGAATTTGACAAATGTAAGATTCATCATCGGGAGCTCAAAGACGTATTTGTTTGAATTTATTGTATTTGACAATCTTTTTTAACTTTTCCGGCGTTATTACACCAAGCACTCTTAGATAGACAAAAATATACGTATGAGTGAAAGACATAAGTCATATCATATTTTCCGTTTTCCTTTTTGTGAAAGACAAGAACTAACATTTTTATAAAATAAAAAATAACTTTAAACTAACTCTACAAGAATGTTGAAAAGGATAATAGTACAATATTTAAGAGTAGAATGTATTTACAAGGAGAGGCCGATTTGCGAAAGTCTACTAAGACCCGATGTCAAAAAATTATATGATTTTTACAAAGAACAACCTGAGTTTTCCCAAGATGATAAGAAATTATGGCGTACATACTGGTCGTGGGCTCAATGCCCAAAGTGCGTATTGTTCTCAATTATGTAAAGAGTGGTCATGGATCAGATCCGTTTATTTTATTAAAAGTGGTCGCCTGACCGGACTTACGGATTTAACATGCAGTTTTTCGTGTTTTCGGGTCGAACAACGACATCAACGTTATACGCCAATCGTCTATTTTCAACTGTTTCAAATACGGAAAAGCACGAGAGCTTCCGTTTGTGGCTAACGACGTGACTTATAGATGGAGATATTATCTTATTGACTGTATAATATCTGGAACACACAATTCTTGTTAAGTATATTTCACAAGCATGCGTGAATGATACTAAGTGAATAAGGTATAAGAATGCGCATAAAGCAACAACGTTGGACATGAAACGAGCGTTAGACGTCCAAAAAAATTGAGTTATAAAAAAACTCTTATTCGGTCGCAAAAAATCTTAGAAAATTATGTATTTGATGTACACTTGCATCATATGACATAAAATAATTATGAAAAAACAAAAAGAAGTAAAACTCTCCCGACTTTTATCTGAAAGAGCACCATCTTGATAATAAGTTATACAATTTGCATGAAGATATATTAAAGTCGATTCAGTGTAATGCATATGCCGTCAAACAATGAATACTAATTTACTTTATTATATTTGAATTATCTGTGTGATGATTTTTAGTTATTTATGAAATTTTAGTTAAAAGATGTTAAAGCTACGTATTTGATCATCATTACGTTCATGTCACGATTAGAGTACTATATATCATAGCACGAACTGGCTTGCTCAGGTCAACTTGACATCTCAAGGCATATTAACAACTTACTCAACACACTCGTACATTATATTACCATTTCTCTCATAGCTTGAGCTAGTTTCACACATCTTTTTTTCTTTAGTTTTTCAACGACCTTATCTTTTATTCTTTCATATAAAATACAAATAAAAATGCGAAAAAAACGTATGAAACGATAACTAAAGGACAAAACACGAAAAGAAAAACACAATCGTCCTATTTGGTTTTGCATGTATCCAAACAATTTTACCACTGATTTAATCTTATATGTGTCTCGTCCATTTAAACAAAACATATTTAATCTTGTAATCTTCATTCGTCTTTAAAAAATGTCAATTAATATATGTTTTCTTGTGAAGTATATTTGCATTGTTAGTATGGTTTCCTCATATCATCTTTAGTTTTTCTTGCTTTATTAAACAACACGACTAAGTCGACCATCGTTTGTTGACGAATTGTATCATCAATTTGTTTGTAAACACTAGCTTGATTTCATCGACGATGTCCGGAAAAGAACAAGCAATAATTTCTTTGCGTATAAAAAATGTTTTTATATAAAGAGTATCTATCTACTTTGATAAAGAGAATTGTGTAAGAATTATTAAAAATCGGATAATATATATAGTGCATAAAAAATGATTATTATAATCTGCTTGAGCCAATTCACTTACTTCGGAACCATGTGATGTGTGTAGGGGGAGAGGTACCATCGCATAAACGTGACGACGCTAGTCAGTGAGCCGCATAAAAGTGGCAACGCCAGTTAGTGAGTCACTAAAATTGACTCGACGTGTCAAACTACGATATCCATAATTTTTTAAACTAAAATAGAGAAAACTAAAATGACATTGGTATTAAAAATTATCCAAACCACCCAGAGATCACTATTTTAAAAATAACCACATAAACAATTAAAATACAATAAAAAATATTACATTATTGTTCATTGTTTGACGTCATATGTATTACGCTGAATCGGCTATAAACTCATATGAGTTTCCTGGCTATGTATATCTCTAATAACTTGTGATATATCTTCATGAAATTGTATAACCCGTCGTCATGATGTTGCTCTCTCAAATAAAACTCGTGAGAGATTGACTCTTTTTGTTTTTCATAATTATTTTATGTCATATGATGCAAGTGTACATCAAATACGCAATTTTCCTAGGATTTTTTGCGACCGAATAAGAGTTTTGTTACAACCTACTTTTCTAGGATGTACAACGCTCGTTTCATGTCCTACGTTGTTGCTTTATGCGCGTTCTTATACCTTATTCACTTCGTATCATTTGTGCATGCTTGTGAAACAGACTTAACAAGAATAGCGTGTTCCAGATATTATCCAGTCGTTAAGATACTATATCCATCTATAAGTCACATCGTTATCCACAAATGGAAGCTCTCGTACTTTTCCGTCTTTGAGAATATTGAAAATAGACGATTGACGTATAACGTTGATGCCGTTGTTCGACCCGAAAACACCAAAAATTGTATGTTGAATACATAAGTCTAGTCAAGCAGCCACTTTTAATAAAATAAATGGATTCGATTCATGACCACCTTTACATAATTGAGAACAATACACACTTTGGGCATTGAGCCCACGACCAATATGTACGCCATCGTTTCTTATTATCTTGGGTGTAGAAAACTAGAAGGGGGTTGGATAGTTTTTACCGATTAGTTTTTAAATGTTTAGAAACTTTTTTCGTGATTGCAAATGAATATAGACGACGTGTGAATTAGTAATGTAAATGACTTGAAGCAATAAGTAAACAAACCACGATGCACGATGATTTATAGTTGTTCAGCCTAGCAATATCTCACTTATCTTGCCCCTACTTCCACTTCTCGAGTATCCACTCGAGAGTTCTACTTCACTAGTAAATGAATCTCCTTTACACCGGTGGAGAAACCTTCACAAGTAAACTTACAATCTTTAACGACACCTAAGTTTAAGATGTCTCGTTCTTTACAAAGGTACAACAACGCCTTATACACTTCTACACTTGTGGTTATAACACCAACCATACTTTATACAAGAGACAGATGAATGGGTATAACAATGGTGATAATGTAGGTAACACTTAACACTTTCACGCAATGTGAAGCCTTGAAGGATCAAAGCTTAGAGTTGAGAATTCTCATGATCGATCTTTATATGAACAAGGATCTAAATCACAAGCAAGAAGTGAATAGACAAGATAGTTTAGAAGGTTAGATATATACTGAGATTAGAGAGAAGATTAGATAGAAAAGGGGTGAGTGATAAGCTTGGACAAAGGTTCTATTTATAGATAAGCTGCCAGACCCCACGGAACCCGTCGGACCCTTCACCTTTGGGTCCGCCAGGGTCCGGCAGGTCTGACTTTTGTTGCCTATTACATGTTTGTCCAAGATCACAAGAAGCAATTATATCTTGCTTGATTTGACTTAATAAATCTGACAACAAAAGTCAATGTCAACTTATACAATCTATTTTTCTTTTTCTTTTTATGGTTAAGTAAGTTGTGTACTTTTTATAAAAAGCTTTAGTGTATAAGTTCATGGACAAAGATAACTTATATGATTCTTATAGTTCAAACATAAAAATATGTTTGATGTTTTGTCGTTAATAAAACGTTAAGTATGATTAAAACGTAAATATCGGGTTAGTGCGATATTTGCATTTACATTGAGAAAACTCATGTTTTTCTTTATAAAAATCATATATTTTTTCTAACATCGGGTATTAATAGACCTTCACAAATAGTCCTCTCCTTCTAAGTACATTCTACTACGAGATATTGTGTTCTTATCCTTTTCAACATTGTTGAAGAGGTAGTTTAAAGTTATTTTATTTTTATTTTATAAAAATGTTACTTCTTATCTTTCACAAAAAGGAAAACGATAAATATGATGTGAATTACCTCTTTTTCTCATACATATATTTTTATCTATTTAAGAATGCTCAGTGTAATAATTCTGGCAACGGTGTTGACCGGTGTTGCCCGACGTTATTACGTAGCCGTTCATTTTCGCCTAATGGTGTTGGGTCCGACGTTGGCCGGCCAACGCGGGTTGGGGTGTTTTCTAATTTTTTTTATTTTACCCCCAAGGTTTAAAAGGAATTTTCGCATTTGGCTTTTTTTTGAAAAAGTTACAAAACCCCTTGGTATAACGGCTAATTTTTGTACAATTTTTTTTTAAAAATTTTGCAAAACACCCACCTAAACAGCTAGTTTTAAAAGATTATCCTCGCTGGAACCAAATCACTATAAATACTACAAAACTGTATACCATTTCTCACAAAACACACATATTTACACTCTTTCACAATGAATCAAAATCAAATTGGTCAAACCATTTCCGATATCGATGATGAAATCGATGTTTACTTTTTACATCAAGCTTTCGATTATCACCAATGGATGCTACAACAAGAAGCTCAACCACGATGGACCCATACCCTGATTTTCCGTGATCGCGAAGATGCTCAATGACGTCTACGAGCCACTCATTTTGATGATCAATGTAGGTATCCTAATTTATACTATTTTCGTAGAAGAATTCATATGAGTCGTAACTTTTTCTAAAAAGTTTCAATGACATTGTAACTTATACGGTTTATCCTCTCCCACAACTTTTTCATTTCTTTTCATCTCGACTCGATTATACGGGTCGAATGAGTATTAGGGCTCTTATGAAGTGCACAACAGTCATACGCCAATCCGCATACTGTAAAACACTCGACACGTTAGATGAATAATTACAAATGAGTGAGCATATTGCACTAGATGCTCTAAATTTCCTTAATATGTGCATCATTGAATTGTATATGGCGAAGTATTTAAGAAAGTTAACATCTGAAGATGTTGTAAATATACAACAAAAGTATAACAAAGTTCATGGTTTTATGGGAATGCTTGAAAGTATTGATTCTATACACTATGAATGGAAAAATTATCTAGTGTCACTATAGTAGGGTGATAAAAAAAATACTCTAATGTAAGAGAGCTGGGAACCATTGGCACGAGAAGGTGGTGTCAAAGCCGCCACGTAGGATTTTGAGGCTTTGGCACCAAAAACCCTTTGGCACCACATTTAGTGGGGAGTGGTTGGCACGAGAAAAAGTGGTGCCAAAAGGGTATAATGGGCCCACAAATACTCCACTTTATAACTAAAAAAATGAAAAGTGGATGGCGCTGGCTGTTGCTGTTGGCGTGAGCACGGATGGCACGAGGGTGGGAGTGGTGCGCTAAAGGGAGGGTGGCGCCAAAGGGCTACCAGCCCTCCTTACAGCCGCCGCTCCCCCCACTCTAATGTTTGAAGTTGTAGCTTCGCAAGATCTGTGGATTTGGCATCATTTTATGGGACAGTGATAAGTGTGAAAACACTCATCAATAATGATCCAAAACCACTCAAAACACTGTCAATACATAATATTTAACTTTAAAATATCAGAATTACGCGTGTATTTGCGTTTCATGTGTTTTCAGGTAAGAAGATACATTTTGAGCAAAGACGCGTTTTCAAGGACTTACTTGATAAAAAGACGAAGAAAATGACGAAAGAAGCTTTCAAGGACTTTATTTGCCAAACTTTCAAAGATCGAGGGCTGAAGTTTTACATTTACAAAACACAAAGGATGAAAAAGGAGTTTAACTTCAAAGTTATTAACTCATTTGAATAACTTGAAGAGAAATGAAAAGGTTAGGGACTAAAAGGCAAATAAGGAAAGTTTAACTTTAATTTACTTGGTCAAATTGACCAAACCGGTCAAACACACAAAACACATTCACGTCTCTTCTTCTCCAACGTGAAGAGAGAGAGAGAGATTAAACCGACTTCATCCTTATTCACCACCACAAACCTGCATGTTCGGATAACGAAGGATCTAAGAAGATTCAAGGGAAGATGTCAACTACAAAAATGCTCGTTTTCATCTCCTCTACAAGAGGATGCCAGTTAATTTGATCAAGACGCAAAGGAGAAGAAATCCCCAAATCCCTGAAGAACCCTAATCATCAAGAACCTCGTATTTTACACGTGGCATCTCCTGATTGGAAGAAACACGTCACTTCTTCTCCCTTGATGGCTATAAATACAAGACGAAGACTCCATTTCAAGACGGTTAGACTAGGTGTAGTTCTAGGAGTAGATTAGATAATCTCTCTCATGCTTTCATTTTAGGTAGTTACTGAGTTTGTTATAGATTTAGATGTTAGTTAAAGTTTCAGTTAGCATTTGTAACCGTTTCCACCATTAATGAAATACCAAGCTTTCATAGTTTTAATCTCTTCTTATCTTTGAGTTTGATTTCGGTTATCTTTTTCTATTTTTACTGCTTTAGACTACTGTTCATCGTAGGTCTTTCTCATTCTTCATTTCTTATTAGCTAAAAGTCAGTTTTATCTTGTTAAAATTGTTAAAATTGTTCCATATTACTAGCAGTTGAGTTTGTTAGGATAATTGAGAATCGAGTTTAATCGAGTTATCGAGTTATCGAGTTAGGATAATTGTTAAAACATTTTGATCCAGGTGGAAGTTAGCGACATTTCTGTTGAGTTAGTTAAAGAAGTTTTCTCCATTAATGAATCTGATTTCTAGTTTTCTCAATTTTTCGATTTTCTAAATGCTTCAATCGATTCAGTTTTAATGCAGTTAGTTGGTTTAAGTCCTAAGTTTTCATTAATAAAAATCTTGAACTTTTAATTCTAAATTCAATATTGATTTTGTTTGATAGCTCATAAGCTCAAAGCTTATGAGCAAATACAAGTTGCTGTGAGTTTTTGTTGTACATGGTTACAAGTTGCAGGATTAGTTGATCTTCGTCTTTTGGTAAATTGCTGATTTCTATTGATTACGATTCAAGGTAGTGGTGGCGATTCATAAGTTGTTAGAGAGACGTAGATGGAGATGTGATAGATAAGCCGGCTCAGCGCCGTGCTTCGACATCAACGGACTTGGCCTGGATGAATAGGTCAAGCACGTTTTAATTTTCTGCATATTTTTTTTAGTATAATCTGCTTGTTAGTGTAATTGTAGTATAATTCTTTGTGCTATCTGTTTGTATCGATTTGTTGATTGGTTTCTGTTTTAACTCAGTTCGTTACTTCATGCGTTGTAGCTTGTATTATAACATTCTGCTTGTTCTAGGGTGTTTGGATTCACTTACTTAGTTGTAGAATATTGAATCTGTTAGGTTGGATATAGTCAAGTTAGTTAATGAGTCTACTAGGAATAATAGTGCAATATTTCCATTAGTAGTTACTTGGTTCAAGTAAAAATTCAGTTGTCAATTAGGCAAATTACAGAAAACTGTATGGGTCATTTTGAGTTCTTAGAAGCTGTTTTTGTATAGGAATTTCTCCTTGTTCAATATAATTGGAAACACGTTTTTTTTGGTGATTTGTTATCTTTAGCGTGTAGGGCTACATTGTTATTCCTTCTCTTGTTCGATAGCTTATTGGATCAGTAGCAAAAAGCTCTAGAAAAGCTAAGTATGGCTGGTTCAGTTAGTACACAGTAAACTTATTTTAAAAATCTGGTTTTGTTAAGTTTAGATAATATACACATTAGGCCCTTCACTTTGTATGTGTGCGTTACAGTTACAGTCCAAATTAGGTAGTAGATAAATTCAGTTAGTCCTTCTTTGTTAAGTTGATTGCAAATTAAGTCCTTCCAGTTAGATTTTTTTAGAAATTAGTGGGTTAGTTAATTAGTTTACTTTTGGGCCAGTTTAGTTTTATTAACAAATTGGAATAAGAAAAATTAACAATACACTTCATTTTTAAGTTTACTTTTGAAAAATTTACATTTTGCAAATTAGATTTATATTTTGTATCTTGTTAGGACTAGTTTAATATTTTCTATTTTGTAATTTTCATTTGTAGTGTAATATTGTATTCTCCATTTTATATTTTGTGTAATTAAATGTTTTGCGTGCAATGTGTTTTAGATAGTACGTATACGTAGTAGTATAGAATATTTTTACATTTTTTTACATGCTTTTTGTGCCAAGTAGTTAACAATTCCAAACAAGTTTTTACCACCAAAAACAATTAATTCGAGCTTAAAATTGTTATATCAATTCGAATCGATACCAAGAAAAACGAACTAAAAAGGAAATATTAGACAGCAGGTGCGAATAACGATATTAATGTTTTAGATTATTCTTTGTTATTCGACTAACTATTAGATGACTTAGCCCATGTGGTTCCGGATGGGGTAAACGGAGTTCAGTTTGGTAAAGGGTATTACTTGGCCGATGAAATTTACCCAAATTGGGGAAGTTTTGTCAAATCGTTCATGGTTGCAACCCATCCGAAGCATACGTACTTAAAACGGCATCAAGGAAGTGCACGAAAAGATATCGAACGTGCTTTGGGTGTTCTACAAGGACGTTGGGGACTTATTCAACAACTGACTCGTGCATACGAAGTCAATAAATTACGTGGAATCATGTATGCAGTCATTATAATGCATAACATGATTTTAGAAGATCAAGAGATTTCGGTTGTTGAATGGTAACATGTGTATTTTCATCCCGCAAGGTAAATGCTAAGAACGTGCATCAATCGATGTGGAACCCAACGTCGTAAAGGATATTCTAGAGTTTTATCTGCAAGTTTGTCATAAAATAACAAGGAACCATATAACACATTAAGATCATTATTTTCTCCTGGAACCCCAAAATATGCATGCGAAACTGTAACTGTTGATCTGCAATAACTTCTAACATAATCCTTTCTTTTGAATTGAGCCTGCACAACCTTTGGACAATTTTTCAATTCTCAATGCATACAATCAATACCCCCGAGCATTTCGGGAGTCCGTTTTTCTCTTCGTGCAATGCATAT
Source organism: Glebionis coronaria (assembly GCA_025667525.1). Classification (NCBI taxonomy): domain Eukaryota; kingdom Viridiplantae; phylum Streptophyta; class Magnoliopsida; order Asterales; family Asteraceae; genus Glebionis; species Glebionis coronaria. Next base: position 458,363,097 of record CM046881.1, on the reverse strand, counting down.
ATGTTCCCAATATCTTCTGATGTGGGTTTCCTTAAAAACTCTTCCACGTATAACATATATATGCATTTACTAAATTTAACTAAACAGTCGATCAGTTCGTTTCGCCATTTTCATGTAAAACCCGCATTAAAATACCATGAACAGTACATGTGAACAATAAATGCACGAAAATACGATAAATTTTAAACTTTCCATTTATAATATATTAAACGTGTCATGACATTAAATAACATGTACTTCGTATATTATAAATGCGTTTACGATCACGACATATTAATTCACGATAATTAAAACACGAACGTACACGAGTATTTTGCTAACTTAGAATACCTACGGTTTTGCTTGAGGGCTTTAAGGGTGCCGCGGCTAGAGAACAAGAGGAGGAAAGAATGGGCCTTTTGTCCCATGACCCAATACTAATACATGTTTAATAAAAACTCCAGGGATTAACATAATATAGTTTTTATTAAAAATCAAGAAACCATAGTCTCTCCTCTCTCTCTCTCTTTGTCGTCGGTTTACAAGAACACCTAAGGGAGTTCGGGTCGTTTTGATGTTTGATTTTGTGTGTACGTTTTCGTGTTCATTAGTTTTGATCATCCACGCATTCGGTAATCGTCATACCCTTTTCTTTATAATTCTATTATTGAATTCATGATGTCATATTAATTAATCTTAAAAACAATCATAAGAACATGTAAGGATTAATGGTAAAACATGATTAAGGGTTGTTCGGGTTTTGTTTTGTTCGACCGAGACACAACCGAGAGCAACAAAGGCTCTCGGCTTGCTTGTTCGCACCACCACCGAGACCCAAGGTCTCAGCGTAGTTGGCTGTGGGTCAATCACACACAAGGGGAAACCCCGACTCAAAGTCGGGGTGTGTTTTGGTTTGTACTGCGAGTCAATCGAGACCATTAAGGTCTCGGTGGGGGGCTGTGTTTAACACACTCAAATTTACACGCATCGGAATACATCTTTGGGTGCTAAACAATGATACTACAACACATAATTTATAAAGAACGACTCAAAAAGAGACGTTTTAGATTTATCGTTCCTAAAACATTTGTCAGAGTAGCGTAGTCCCAAGACATCGTAACCAAAGTACAACCAAAACAAAAGATTTAAATTGTTTTGAACAAAAGGAACGACAAATATTCAAAGAGTTTATATTGCAAAGTAGTGCACAACATTCATTCCCGTGGCTTCCAAGCTTCAGCCTTCTTGATTACCTGAAATACATGTGAGAAAATCATCAGCAAAAATGCCGAGTGAATCTATAGGTTTATATAATCATTTTTGAACACAAGCAAAGATTATAAGTTTGTGGCATGCTTAAAGGCAACAAGCATCAAATAATAATTCGCATCAACAATAATAATTGTATATAGCATAAATTGCAATAAGCTCATGGAACCGAGCCCTTAGACACTCCCTTTAGAGGTCTGATAAGACAGGAGATTTATTAATTGTCGGTTACCTATAAATTATTGGTACATTGCCGTATACCTAACTTATCAATACAATATGTTCAAACAGTGTGGAGGTCGGGCCTAAGCTTCTATGACAAGTCCACAAAAACTGAACCGGGGCGGCTTCCCCCATAGATCTATTAATTGTACTAGCGGTTAACCCATCATAGGTTAATTAACGGTCCATAATTGAGGCTTTAACAAAGGCAATCACTTAATGCAATTTAAAGGCAACCACGGGTCCATTCATAAAAGTACAAGCATACCATAAAAATCTTGTGTTCTAAGTTTACAAAACATGTATTCCCCCTCGCGGGTTTTTAAAATATTTGAATGAGCTCAAACGAGGCTATAGACTCACCTTTAAGCGAAACGGATGAACGGATGACGGATGAACAATGGAACCGGGCTGTAGAAGAGTATATAGTAGCACTCCAAGGCTATTCGTGACCTACAAAAGTGATCACGACCCTTAAGTACGCGTTTTATATGCTTATAAAACAATTATACGAAAATAATTCGATAAAAATGTATTACGGGTAAAATTTGCACCAACACCTAAGTCAAAGTGAACTCATGCTAAACTAAGCTTACAACCTGTAGGAATTATGTATTCTACATGATATAAGTGTTAAACCAAGTATCCAATACGGTTTGCACACAAAACGCCTCAAGTTTACATAACAAAAGACGTAAAAGTCAAAATGATTCGGCAGGACTGTATTGAGAAGAGTATATCTCCCAAACCATAATTCCAATGATTTTGGGATTTAAACCCCTGGAACACACTTGGAATCTAGTTTCCAAAATGTCAAACCATTTGATCTAAGAGTTTACGGAACTTTCTAAAAGTCCAAAACACTAACAGCCCTACCGTAAGAACTTAATGGTCAAACTACACTAGTCAAACTTGGGACAAAATAACCCGTTAACCTATAAGGTTTAAGGGACTGAGATTTCCACCATTGGAAAGCCTCATGATTCTACGTTCGGCCCATACCAACCACGAGTAAATAGCTACTAGCAATTAGCGGGAAAGTTACATTCTTTGAAAGGTTACAAAATCAGAATCTTGTTTTTAAACTCGGGTTTACCGTTTTAGTCATAAAAACCATTTGGTGATAGCTATTAACATGAGGTCAGTGGGAGGACTTCACATATGATCCCTAATACTGTATAAAACCTTAAAATACACAAATAGAGGTCAATAACCTGTAGCCACAAGCTATGCAAACCTGCTGTCTCAAAATATGTCTTTCGACCTTAAATAGGTCATAACTTCCTCATCCGGAGGAGTTGAGTGCCTATCCAACTCACCACTAACATGTAAAAGGCCTAAGGAACCCATTTAAGCTATACAACGTGCAGGTTACAGTAGAAAATACGTGAGTTTTGGGCCCACATACCTGCTGTCCGAATTTTGGTATCAAAACAACTTAGATAAACTACCCCTATTCCATTCCAAACAATCAAAAACACATCTTATATTAACCTAGATAGATCAAAACACTATAAATCCATATCATGCATGGTCAAAAATCAAAACCCACCTAAGAACAATAACCATAACAACAAAGCTAATCAACAAAACCAATCACTCAAAAACCACAACATGATCCCCATGGATCATGTTTTGGCCGCGGCTCAATCAAGCCACCATGGGTGTTCTTGGACAAAATTCCTAGTGATTATATTAGTCTAAACACTAATAAACATATTGGATGTCTAATCCCATGATCAAACATGCAAGAACACAAACCTTTAAAATTTATGATCTTAAAAAAAATCAAATGCATGAGCAATTAATCAATGGGTTTGTGATAAGGGTTTACCAAGGATGATTTTGGTAGTGTTTAATGGAAAGATCGAGCAAGAAAAATTGATGGATGTGGCTTGTTCTTGTGTGTGTTCGTGGAACAGAAAGAAGAGGGAGAGTGTTTGTGTATTTTTGGTATAAAAATTATACTGGTAATGTGTTTATGAGTGTGTTGGTCACGGTTAAAAAAAAATAAGGGAAGGATTGGGCTTGGCCCATAACTAAACTCTTATTATTAATCAACTAAAGCCCAAATGAAATATTACTTCTAGCCCGACTCGATTCCTAAAAGTCGCTAATAAATCCTATTCGGTGCAAATTTATTTACGTAAATACTAAATTTATAAAAATAATATTTTTGACTAAATATAGTCGAATTATGTCGACGTCGGTTCCCGTTCCATCGATCCGTCACGTTTTATAAAATTTATGCGAGAGAGCGTTTAAATCAATTTTCATGACTTAAATTAAAACGGAAAAATATATAAAAATTTCCATAAATCCAAATAAATCATTTTAAATGAGTAGGAAAATAATTAAAATATAATATAATTAAAATTCACGAGAAAATAAATATGACCTTATTTTTACGGGTTTTACATCCTCACCACCTTAAGGGAGCACCGTCCCGGGGCTCGTTTCTTCTTATACACTATTTCTCGAGATTTATTTTAAACTCAGAATAAAATAGTGATCTTCAATATAAGTAACATAGTGAGATATAATTAATTCATAAACGCATATATGAAAACGATGTGCTAAAATGATTCAAGGTTAACGATCGACGAGGGATCTCGAATCACGTAACCCTAAAACATAGTAATTCACATTAGGAGGAAAATGAAGGCGAAGAATGAATGAAATATTAACATTAAAATAACGTTTGTCACAATTATCCGTCCCGAATTTGGTATTACATTAAAACTCGATTAAGGTACTTTCTTGATAAAGATGATATATTAAAAATAGAAGTAAAATAACTTCAAAATTTATCTTGGGCGTCTTTAAGAAACTTTGAAAGAATGGCATGAATTTATTAATTAAACTCATATTGATGGTTACAACTAGAAAATATGATTTCCAAATTAAATCATTATTAGGAATATAAATTAAACCGGTAATTTCATTACATTAAAAGTAAGGTATGATAAGTCAATTAGTTCAAAAGATAGAGCATAATTTTATTCTAAACATTAGTTTTAGTTATACAAAAGATGATATATAAATTTGACCTTTTACTTGTGATAGTTATTTTGATAATTAAAAACCATTGGAAAATGTATAAAAATTCCATAAAAAAAATTTATAATACGTTGTAGAAATACATAAAGGTTTTATTATTTTAAAATAAAAATGGGATATATTCGGGTTTTAAAATGTGACAAGATAACAAATGAAGACGAATGGAAATAATGGTCAACAATTAGTACGAAATCAACGGTACAAAAAAAAGGGGACGAAGCAAATGTCGTATTAATTCTTAAAGAGAATGTTAAAATAAAGGCGTTGATAGTAAGACGATAAGAAATAACAGATTAAACAAGTTGTCAATTTTGTTAGTGCGGTCGGTGGTTCACCAACATCAGCTCGTTAACTTAGCGGTGGTCGATACATGATCGGAAATAAGATCCATACAAAAATTTTAATAATGAAAATTCCTAATAATCACTTGTAATTAAAATAAATCAAATGAACGATGTTAGTGTTTAAAGAGACAAGTTAAAGCACGATTCAAAAGAGTGGATTTCGAGACAAACGAGAGTGACGGACGTCATCCTGGATATACGAAAATCGCTCTAGTGATAATTCATTATTCACGTGCGGAGACATTCCAAAGATCTATAAAATCGCATAAAGAACATTGGACGAGAAGGAAGGATAAACTATCAAGACTTTCAAGTCATTTATCAACAGTCAGTAATTAGACGAACGGTCAAAAGAAATCAGTTACAAGACAAAATGAAGTAACAAGTGGAAAAACAATCATCGAGTAAAAACGTACCCGTAAACGCGAAATTCGTCCAAGAGAAGGTAAGAAAACATATGCGGGTGCATAGAAATTGCGCTACTTGCGTAAAATATAAAGGTTTTCAAAACTTCTTTTCACTTTATTTCATTTTATTTATCTTTATCATAAATACAAGTAAAAAGTTCTTTATTATCAAGATTTTTAAGGTGACTACTATTCAGCCTAGCATGGCTCCTTCTAAATTAGACATAGGTGATCAGGTCATGTATAATCTAGGAATAGCAATGCAGTGCTCAGTTTCGTCAAAAAGTATTAAGTTTCTTATATTTATATAAACCATGCCATTTGAAAAATGGAATTTAAAAATAGTTTATAAATTTATAGGATACAAGTAATTTGTGAGATACTCAATAAGCAACTTTTAATGTTCCGAAAAGTATTTTATAAGACCAAAGTAAAAACAATTGGTGAAAATAATCATAAAACAATATCAGATTTATTTATAAGGTAACATTATGACAACGTATAAAGTAGTTAAAGGTTTGCGAAAAAAAATGGCAATAGTAACTCATAGGAAAATCAATGAAATGGTCACGAGTTAATAAGGTTTCAAAAGGTTATAAGGTTTAGACGGAAATGCCATGAGACACGTGATAAGAATATCGACGAAGAATGTGAAGGCAAAACTTCAAAATTCAACCCAATTCAGTGGAAGGTTAGAAGAAAAAAAAATATAAATAAATAAAAATAAAATAACATCGAATGACAAATGAGTCACATATATAAAAAGAATAAATCAATCCATATGTGTATTCTATGTAAGATACTCGACACAACATGCTTTTAAGAAAGTATATTATTCGTTTTCAGATTACACTATTAATCCGGTAATTGCTAATCCTGTAATGTTTCTATTTTTAAACATTTTCACATGCAACTAGTATTCGTTAGTTGTAAAATAATATTTGTTAAAATTTTACGATCTCAAATAAACTCAAAACTGCTTAGAAACGTTTAAAACCCATGTTCCGAATTTTCTATCAGATTTGACTTTTAAATATGAGTCGATTAATTGACCCGATAAACGACATCTCCAAGACTCGGAGTCTAAAGCATTTTGATGCAAAACGACGTTTCAGACGACTTTCTAGTTTTACCCGAGACCTGATACCCAATATAAAATAACCGAAATACCCCTGCAAGTTCTGTGCAGGTTTGACTATTTTACTATAAAATGCAGATTTAACTTTAAGTTTTGACCCGTCTATATTCGTTTTCAGAACTGGTTTCCTCGCGGTAGAAGTAAAACGACATTCTAAACAACTTTTTAGTTTTACACGAAAGCTGAAACGAACCAGAACTGGGCGATTTTCCCCTTTTTCGTTACTGCATCAGATCTGTCAAAATGACGATTTTTAGAAAAACGCAGGTTTTAGATTAGCTAGAAGACCCCTAAATATTCAGTTTCAATACCACTTTCCTCGCGGTAGAAGTAAAATGACATTTTGAACAACTTCACAGTTTTACTCGAACCCTGAAACAGACCAGAAATGGACGATTTTGCCTCTGCAGAATCTGCACAGTAGTTTTTTTTTTGTTGTTTTTTTTTTAACATAACCCAAAGTTTAATCAAACTGTATTAGAATTACCATTATAACGCAATTTCTATTCCACGTCATCTAATATATTTTACCAACACTTTTTAATGACCCAAAATTTACATACACACATGTATCATGGATTACATAGTAATGAGATATAATTTATATAAATGAGCATAAAAAGAAAATATTGCATAAAAATGCAAGAATACCCACAAGAAAATAGAAAGCCAAAACGGTTCATGACGTTCATAATTTAAGTTTCAAGGTGCAAGGCAGACAAATCTCTTTGGTGGCTCGATTCACCAAAAACACAAAATATACTGAGAAAAGAATGAAAGATTAACTAGTCGCGCTCCCGGATATGTAAGGTCATAGTATAAAATTTTTGCAATAAAAGCAATTCGAATACTTTCAAAATAAATACAATGAATAATAGAGATTTATTTAAATTTATCATTAATAAATGATAAACTTTCATCTAAAAGTTTAACGATATAAGTATATATTGATAAAGGAATCCATGATATAATTATATATCAATAAAGGGATCATAATATTTATTTTGTAAATACTTGGCAATAAGGGATATGTAATAACGCATACTAAAATTGTAATCTCAGAAGTAGCTTGAACCCGAAGTCACGCGAAATCATGTGCACCGACTCTTTGAAAAATAAAACCGACAGTTATAGTTTAGGTTTTTAGAAAAAGACCTAGTTCTCTATAACTCATGGCTCTGGTACCAATCTTTAACACCCCCAAATTTACACGCAGCGGAATACATCTTTGGGTGCTAAACAATGATACTACAACACATAATTTATAAAGAACGACTCAAAAAGAGACGTTTTAGATTTATCGTTCCTAAAACATTTGTCAGAGTAGCGTAGTCCCAAGACATCGTAACCAAAGTACAACCAAAACAAAAGATTTAAATTGTTTTGAACAAAAGGAACGACAAATATTCAAAGAGTTTATATTGCAAAGTAGTGCACAACATTCATTCCCGTGGCTTCCAAGCTTCAGCCTTCTTGATTACCTGAAATACATGTGAGAAAATCATCAGCAAAAATGCCGAGTGAATCTATAGGTTTATATAATCATTTTTGAACACAAGCAAAGATTATAAGTTTGTGGCATGCTTAAAGGCAACAAGCATCAAATAATAATCCGCATCAACAATAATAATTGTATATAGCATAAATTGCAATAAGCTCATGGAACCGAGCCCTTAGACACTCCCTTTAGAGGTCTGATAAGACAGGAGATTTATTAATTGTCGGTTACCTCTAAATTATTGGTACATTGCCGTATACCTGACTTCTCAATACAATATGTTCAAACAGTGTGGAGGTCGGGCCTAAGCTTCTATGACAAGTCCACAAAAACTGAACAGGGGCGGCTTCCCCCATAGATGTATTAATTGTACTAGCGGTTAACCCATCATAGGTTACGGTCCATAATTGAGGCTTTAACAAAGGCAATCACTTAATGCAATTTAAAGGCAACCACGGGTCCATTCATAAAAGGACAAGCATACCATAAAAATCTTGTGTTCTAAGTTTACAAAACATGTATTCCCCCTCGCGGGTTTTTAAAATATTTGAATGAGCTCAAACGAGGCTATAGACTCACCTTTAAGCGAAACGGATGAACGGATGACGGATGAACAATGGAACCGGGCTGTAGAAGAGTATATAGTAGCACTCCAAGGCTATTCGTGACCTACAAAAGTGATCACGACCCTTAAGTACGCGTTTTATATGCTTATAAAACAATTATACGAAAATAATTCGATAAAAATGTATTACGGGTAAAATTTGCACCAACACCTAAGTCAAAGTGAACTCATGCTAAACTAAGCTTACAACCTGTAGGAATTATGTATTCTACATGTTATAAGTGTTAAACCAAGTATCCAATACGGTTTGGACACAAAACGCCTCAAGTTTACATAACAAAAGACGTAAAAGTCAAAATGATTCGGCGGGACTGTATTGAGAAGAGTATATCTCCCAAACCATAACTCCAATGATTTTGGGATTTAAACTTCTGGAACACACTTGGAATCTAGTTTCCAAAATGTCCAACTATTCGATCTAAGAGTTTACGGAACTTTCTAAAAGTCCAAAACACTAACAACCCTACCGTAAGAACTTAATGGTCAAACTGCACCAGTCAAACTTGGGACAAAATAACCCGTTAACCTATAAGATTTAAGGGACTGAGATTTCCACCATTGGAAAGCCTCATGATTCTACTTTCGGCCCATACCAACCAAGAGTAAATAGCTACTACCAATTAGCGGGAAAGTTACATTCTTTGAAAGGTTACAAAATCAGAATCTTGTTTTTAAACTCGGGTTTACCGTTTTAGTCATAAAAACCATTTGGTAATAGCTATTAACATGAGGTCAGTGGGAGGACTTCACATATGATCCCTACTACTGTATAAAACCTTAAAATACACAAATAGAGGTCAATAACCTGTAGCCACAAGCTATGCAAACCTGCTGTCCCAAAATATGTCTTTCGACCTTAAATAGGTCATAACTTCCTCATCCGAAGGAGTTGAGTGCCTATCCAACTCACCACTAACATGTAAAAGGCCTAAGAAACCCATTTAAGCTATAAAACGTGCAGGTTACAGTAGAAAATACGTGAGTTTTGGGCCCACATACCTGCTGTCCGAATTTTGGTATCAAAACAACTTAGATAAACTACCCCTATTCCATTCCAAACAATCAAAAACACATCTTATATTAACCTAGATAGATCAAAACACTATAAATCCATATCATGCATGGTCAAAAATCAAAACCCACCTAAGAACAATAACCATAACAACAAAGCTAATCAACAAAACCAATCACTCAAAACCCACAACATGATCCTCATGGATCATGTTTTGGCCGCGGCTCAATCAAGCCACCATGGGTGTTCTTGGACAAAATTCCTAGTGATTATATTAGTCTAAACACTAATAAACATATTGGATGTCTAATCCCATGATCAAACATGCAAGAACACAAACCTTTAAAATTTATGATCTTAAAAAAAATCAAATGCATGAGCAATTAATCAATGGGTTTGTGATAAGGGTTTACCAAGGATGATTTTGGTAGTGTTTAATGGAAAGATTGAGCAAGAAAAATTGATGGATGTGGCTTGTTCTTGTGTGTGTTCGTGGAACAGAAAGAAGAGGGAGAGTGTTTGTGTATTTTTGGTATAAAAATTATACTGGTAATGTGTTTATGAGTGTGTTGGTCACGGTTAAAAAAAAAGAAGGAAAGGATTGGGCTTGGCCCATAACTAAACTCTTATTATTAATCAACTAAAGCCCAAATGAAATATTACTTCTAGCCCGACTCGATTCCTAAAAGTCGCTAATAAATCCTATTCGGTGCAAATTTATTTACGTAAATACAAAATTTATAAAAATAATATTTTTGACTAAATATAGTCGAATTATGTCGCCGTCGGTTCCCATTCCATCGATCCGTCACGTTTTATAAAATTTATGCGAGAGAGCGTTTAAATCAATTTTCATGACTTAAATTAAAACGGAAAAATATATAAAAATTTCCATAAATCCAAATAAATCATTTTAAATGAGTAGGAAAATAATTAAAATATAATATAATTAAAATTCACGAGAAAATACGGGTTTTACACTGTGGTTGCAATAGTGGGAACCCCGACTTAAGCCGGGTGCTACTTTGGCTCGGCAGTGGGTAGCCAACAGCGAGCAGGGGGAACCACCGGCTTTAGCCGGTGGGTATTTTGTTTAGACGGTGGCAACCGATTAGCCACTGCCCGTGGGTTAGCCGCCGACTGACAACCACTAGCCGCCGGCTATGTGGTGTCGGCTAGGCATTATATTCAGGCTCGGGATAATTTTGAACACGGGTTCGGGCTCGGGAATTTTTAAAAGCAGTTTATTTATTTTAATTAAATTATTTCTATGACTATTTAATTTAATTAATTACATGACTTAGGTTATAATATTAAAGTTAATATTTCATGACTAACCTATGTATTTACTTAGCCAAATTTATTTAAACTTCTTATTTTAACTAAATTCATATAACTTATAGTTTATTAAATCTATCATGTTAATTATTTAATAAGATATAATACTTAATCCATGACTTGTATTTTTACTAATAAACTTTACTTTATATCTTTATAATCCAGCTTATTGATAACTATAGAAACTTACTATTTTTGGAAACTTTCTATTTTTAGAAACTTACTATTTTAGGAAACCTACTATATTTAGAAAGTTACTTAGTATTACAGTACAAGTATTATAATACCTTATTACATGAATAATACACAACAGAATACAAGAATAACTACAGTTAATACTTAAAACAATTAAAACATGACAAAACATGAATAATAAGCTAAGAACACACAGAACCAGTAAAACACATGTATCTCAGATAACTCATACACGTCCCTATTCTTGTAGTATTATCCGTCAAGGCGGAGTAGGTTCTTCAGCGTTTCCGTTAGCTTGTACTGGACACAAGGTACGGATTTCCCGTCCTTTAGTAAGGACAATCTCTTCCTTTATTAGGATTTCCCGTATGCAGCCAACTGTTTTCCCAGTAGTTATTGATTTAAATGCTTATGTTTTATTAGTTACCTTAGCCATATACATGCATGCCAGTTTCACCTAGTTATGGAGGTACCATAACCATAACACTAGAGGCACCAGTGTTATGACTTCACCACGGCGGAGTGATAGCTCGTGGCGTCCCTTTTAGTTTATTTGGCCTTTATTATTATTATTATCATGTGGGGCGTATGGGTGCATCCTAGTTATAGTGTCAGTCAGGATTTCATTGTGAATGTGGTGTGTGCCTTGCATCCTTCACAAGGAGCTGATCCCTCCTACCTAAACCATATTAATTAGAGGCATCCCCTCAAATTGCATGACGAGGTCACCCCTCCAAGTATTCATGCACGTTGTTGACCTCATGACCTATATTGGCTTCTGGTATATTAAACTAATACAAATTTTCATAAGTAAACATAAGCTATATTTTCGGAACTAAAACCAGTAAACATGATATACGTCTAGGTTTCCCAAGACTTGTTAATTTCCGCTGACTTTAATGCTTTATATCCTGTTATTATGCTTTCATTATTCTATGCCTTCCATGCTTTATTGTATATTCGTGCACTGGGTGTTATGCTTAGTCGTTTTCCATTTCTATGTTCCCAGACGGTAGGTACCCAAGGTCGCAAGTAGGATCTCAAGAGTATGTGCATTCGGATGGAAGCTATCCAACCTTCTATATCTTATGCATTTATCTTACTTTATTTTATGTTGGACATTGTTTAGTCTTTTCCCTTTGCAGTACTTCTATTTGCTTGTGTTGAGTTACTTGGACTACCGATGTTTGTTTTCGGTATTTTCCTTTATGGTCATGAATTTTTAGATATTTACCTTGCATGCTTTGATGACACGCCATATATTATTGTGATATTCCATTTTACCAAATGGGGTGTTACAATTAAGGTATCAGAGCCAAGGTTTCGACCTGTAGCTCTATAAAACATGACCTGTGACTTACGGGTAGTCACCAACGTCTTCCTATAACTGACAGTTGGTTTTCATGCATTCATTTCATGTATTCATTTCATGCATTCATCTCATTATCGCAAGTATTTTGACTAAGTAATGGTTGGTATAGGACTGGCCTATTTAGGCACATGTGTTTTTATCGAAACATTTTATTTGTTTAGTGGACCGACCCATAGGCGTCTACACTTGCCTTTTTGTTTTGTGAACCGACCCATATGCGTTCACTCATGGACATATCATCATATTTAAATTGATCATGCATTTTAAAACTGTTTTATGCATCATAAATAAATTCATGTTTTATACACTATTCATGCATATTTTCCTATTCATGTCATATTTTATCACACTCATTATTTATGTTGCATTTTTTTAAACTATCAGATGGTAAACACACGCAATGCTCAAGTGTTGGCTGCAACTGTCAATGCAGCTTTGCAAGCCCTCCTTCCCCAACTTCGCAATGAAATCAGGGACGAAGTTCATGCTGAAGTTCAGTTCGGCCCTTATTGGCAGCACAACAACAATCCTCCACCTCCACCGCCTGTTACCCTTATGACTTGGTTGGAACGATTCAACAAGCAGAGACCCCGTTCGTTTGAGCAGACTGACAACCCCTCTGAGGCTGAGGCCTAGATTTCTCACATTGAGAAGATATTTGATGCGATGGGTTGTGACGGTGTTTTCAAGGCAATACTGGCTTGCTATAAGTTTGAAGGTGATGTAATGCAGTTGTGGAAGTCTGTCAAGCAGTCTAACGGTGGTGATGATTGGGTTGCACTACTGACATGGGACCAGTTTAAGGAGCTCTTCCTTAATCAGTACTTTCCACATGCTGAGCAGGAGAAACTTAAGAGGGATTATCATAATATCTGACAGGTTGCTGGGGAGAACAACAATGAATTCATGTAGAGGTTTCTTCGATTGGCTGGATTTTTGGGTGCAGCAGCTGGTACTACGGAGGAGCAAGCTGAGAAGTTTCGTTGGGCTCTTCATACTTCGGTTGCCAACAGTTTGGTTTGTGCTACGTTCACTATAGTGGCACAGGTGGCCGATGCAGCCCGTAAGCTTGAAATGCTTCAGGAACGAGAGGAGTTTGGTGATGACCGAGCAGTGAAGATGTATCCTCAATCACCAACGTTAATCATTCATTTCATTCAGTATTTTCATTCTTATATCATCCTCTGTTCAACTTTATATTTCAGACAGAAGACTCACGACCGGAAACTTGCAGTCGCTCAACAACAACCATCTAAGGGAAACGGTCAGTCCAATGACCGTTCTGGTTCAGATAGGCGTGGCGGTAATGACAGTTACCGTAACAATGCCAAGAACTCTAACAACAGCAGGTCCCTACATTTACCTTCTTTCATGATTAAACTGTCTTATGTTATGGTATTCTGACACTCCAGCGACTCATATTCAGGAACAATGGCAACGGCAGGGATCAGGATCGTAGAGGTTCGTAGCCTAACAGTTCTACTTCATCTAGTAACTATTTAAACCTTCTATGTAACCAAGCTTATGTTTCATGATCATGTCTCATGCATGTAATCCTGAAACAGGCTCTCAACTAGCTAGGACGCCTGTTAGAGGGTTTACGCATCCTACCTGCCCTACTTGTTCGCGCAGAAATTCTGGTATTTGTCGCCGAGGTACTGGTGGTTGTTTCAAGTGTGGCCAGCAAGGCCATCAGCAGAAGGATTGTCGCCAAGGTGAGATAGAAGGCACCTCTGGACATGCCGACTCCAAACCACCTCCTACTTTAGGTCACGTGTTCACTACTACTAGAGATCAGGCGAACAAGACTTCAGGTACCATCACTAGGAATCTCTTTATGAATGGTCTGGTAGCTTGCGTTTTGTTTGATACTAGAGCGACTCATTCAGTCATATCCACTACTTTTGCTACACGTGTTAGGATTTCCCCTATGCCATTAGATAATACCTTAAGCATTTCCACGCCACTTAGGGACTCTGTGCAAATTACCCAGGTGTACAGAGATCTTCCCCTAGAATTTGATGATAAAATCCGCAGAGTTGACGCACTTCCTTTGGACATGTGCGATTTTGACATGATATTGGGCATGGATTGGTTATCCAAACACCAGGCTATGATAGACTGCCACACTTATCGGGTTATCTTCGGTGATGTTAAAATATCCAGAGTACATACACCACGGTTTTCTGCCAGGGAGGTCTATATAAATTATTTCATCCATGAAGGCGCGTGCATTACTAACACACGACTGTCAGGGATTCATAGCCAATATTCATGACATTACTGCCGAGTCTCCATCGATTCAAGATCAGCGTATTATGTCAGAATTTCATGACGTATTTCCTAATGAACTTCTGGGCATAACACCTGTTCGTGAAGTCGAGTTTGGAATTGAGCTCATTCCAGGAGCGGGGCCAATTTCCAAGGCTCCTTACCGCATGGCTCCCATAGAGATTAAGGAGTTAAAAGACCTGCTGCAGGAACTTTAGGAGCGAGGTTTCATCCGTCCCAGTGCATCACCATGGGGTGCACCAGTACTATTCGTGAAGAAGAAAGACGGCATCATGCGTTTGTGTATAGACTATCGTGAGCTGAACAAGATTACGATCAGGAATCGTTATCCTTTGTCGCGTGTTGATGACCTTTTCGATCAACTTCAGGGAGCCAAGTATTTCTCTAAGATCGATCTGAGGTCCGGCTACCATCAGTTACGGGTTAAAGAGCAGGATATTTCTAAGACTGCTTTCCGTACACGTTATGGGAACTACGAGTTCGTAGTCATGCCATTCGGACTTACAAATGCTCCACCAGTCTTCATGGATTTGATGAACCGTGTCTTCCATGAGTTTCTGGACAAGTTCGTTGTCGTTTTCATTGATGACATCCTGATTTTCTCCAAATCCAAGGAGGAACATGAGGAACACCTTCGTACAGTTTTGCAGATTCTTCGTCAGAAGCAGCTGTATGCTAAGTTCTCCAAGTGTGAGTTCTGGTTAAGCAAGGTGGAATTTCTGGGCCATATCGTGTCTTTAGAGGGGATCACCATGGATCCTGCAAAGGTTGAAGCTATCACTAAATGGCCGAGACCTACATCTGCAACAGAGGTCAGAAGCTTTCTGGGTTTAGCTGGCTACTACCGTAGGGTTGTAGAGAACTTTTCACGGTTAGCCTTACCTTTGACTAAGCTGATGAGGAAAGGAGAGAAATTCGTCTGGATTGAGGAACGAGAGAAGAGCTTTGGAGACCTTAAGCAGAATTTAGTGACTGCATCGATTCTTACTCTCTCATCTGGTACATGTGGATTTCAGATCTATAGTGGTGCTTTAGTAAAGGGTCTAGGCTGTGTTCTCATGCAACATGCGAAGGTTATTGCATACGCATCACGACAGCTTAAACCTTATGAAGAAAACTATCCTACTCACGATTTGGAGTTTGCAGCAGTTTTTCTGCGTTGAAGATCTGGAGGCATTTATTTGTATGGTGAATCATGTGACATCTTCACAGATCACAAGAGTCTCAAGATCTTCACCCAGAAGGAACTAAACATGAGACAGGGAAGATGGTTAGAGCTACTGAAGGATTACGACACCAACATTCAGTACCATCCTGGTAAGGCGAATGTGGTGGCAGATGCTCTAAGCAGAAGGTCGGGTATGATTGCTGGCATCTGGATTGCAAAGGAGATCAGCCGTGACCTGGAGATGACCGATATTGAGTTTTGTGTACGAGGACAACATGATTACTGGGCGAATCTTAGAGTGGAACTAGAATTACATTCTAGGATCAAGGAAGCTCAGAAAAACGATGGTGAGATTTGGGCTATCATTCAGAACCTTGATCAGCAGACGGAGTTTCGTGTTGATGATGACAATATCTTATAGCAGGGCACTAGACTAGTTGTTTCAAATGACTCGCCGTTTACCATACATCCTGGTTCCACCAAGATGTACCACGACATCAAGCAGCATTTCTGGTGGAGTGGTATGAAGCAGGATGTTGCCACCTTCGTTTCTAAATGTATGATCTGCCAGCAGGTTAAGATCGAACACCAGAGAGTTAGTGGGTTACTGCAACCACTAGATATTCCAGAATGGAAGTGGGACAAAATCTCTATGGATTTTGTTACCGGTCTTCCGGTGACTCAGAGGAAACACGACGCCATCTGGGTTATTGTTGATAGATTGACCAAATCTGCTCATTTTCTGCCAATCCGCAAGGAACATCCGGTCAACAAATTGGCAGACACTTTTCAGAAGGAGATCATGAGACTGCATCGTACTCCATCAGAAATCATCTCTGACAGAGATCCCTGTTTCACTCACGATTTTGGCAGAGTCTGCATAAAGCTTGGGGCAACAGACTTAAGCTCAGCATTGCCTTTCATCTTCAGACCGACGGACAGTTGGAGCATACCATTCAGACATTGGAGGACATGCTGCAGGCGTGTGCTCTGGAATGGACAGGAGTTGGGATGATTATATCTACCTAGTAGAGTTTGCATACAACAACAGTTGGCACGCTAGCATCAAGTGTACACCGTTTGAGATGTTGTATGGTAGGAAGTGTCACGCCCCAATCTGCTGGGATCAGGTGGGCGAAGGACTGATTTAGGGTCTAGAGATGATTGAGTTAACTAATGAGAAGTTCGCCGTCGCCAAGGCGAAGCTTAAGGATGCTCGTGCTCGCCAGAAGAGCTATGCTGATAAGCGTCGTAGAGATGTATCTTTCAACGTAGGTGATCACGTTTTCCTCAAGGTATCACCTGCACTAGGAGTTAATCGTTTTGGAATCAGAGGGAAGCTCAACACCCTGATAGGAGCACTTGCTGTTGCATCTAATTGCCTTTCAACCTCAGAGCATTCAGTTCAGGTACCGCAACGGTGGACGACTTGGCTGGGGCAGATCTTCACTCATTATCCGTAAGTTACTAGGGAGAGGGTAAATCGTTTCCTTCTTTCGCTATTAGTTGATCTAAAGGCTTTTATGGTTATAGATTGCACTAGACTAGAAAGGACAACAAATACACAACTCAACACAACATTACAAAGTGAATAACAACATATTAAGTTAACAAAAGACAGTCCTCGCTTCATCGGACCGTTCAACATCATAGAACACGTTGGTGAAGTGTCATATCGATTAGCGTTACCGCCTCAGCTATCACACGTTCACAACGTGTTCAATGTGTCTATACTCAAAGGATACAACTATCATCCCATTCATGTTGTTCAGTATCCGCTTGATCGATTTCGAGAGGATCTTTCATATGTTGAAGAACCTGCGAGAGTTCTTGAGCGACAAGATCGTGTCATGCGGAGGAAGACAATCCCTTTCGTCAAAATCCTCTAGAGGGGTCATCCTGAGCAGGAAGCCACTTGGGAGACGGAGGAGTCTATACGGACTTCTTACCCTCATTTCCAGTTCTGATTCGAGTATGTTTCTTTCAGTTTATGTTTTCTGTAATTCGAGGACGAATTGTTCTTTTAGAGGGGAAGAGTTGTAAAACCCGCATTAAAATACCATGAACAGTACATGTAAACAGTAAATGCACGAAAATACGATAATATTTAAACTTTCCATTTATAATACATTACATGTGTCACGACATTAAATAACATGTACTTACGTATATTATAAATGCGTTTACGATCACGACATATTAATTCACGATAATTAAAACACGAACGTACACGAGTATTTAGCTAACTTAGAAAAGCTACGGTTTTGCTTGTGGGCTTTAAGGGTGCCGCGGCTAGAGAGCAAGAGGAGGAAAGAATGGGCCTTTTGGCCCATAACCCAATACTAATACATGTTTAATAAAAACTCCAAGGATTAACATAATATAGTTTTTATTAAAAATCAAGAAACCCTAATCTCTCCTCTTTCTCTCCTTGCCGCCGGTTTACAAGAACACTAAAGGGAGTTCGGGTCGATTTTGATCTTTGATTTTGTGTGTACGTGTTCGTGTTCATTAGTTTTAATCATCCACGCATTCGGTAATCGTCAAACCCTTTCTTTTTTAATTCTATTATTGAATTCATGATGTCATATTAATTTAATCTTAAAACCAATCATAAGAACATGTAAGGATTAATGGTAAAACATGATTAAGGGTTGTTCGGGTTTTGTTTTGTTCGGCCAAGACACAACCGAGAGCCACAAGGCTCTCGGCTTGCTTGTTCGCACCACCACCGAGAGCTAAGGTCTCGGCGTGGTTGGCTGTGGGTCGATCGCACACAAGGGGAAACCCCGACTCAAATTCGGGGTGTGTTTTGGTTTGTACCGCGAGTCAACCGAGACCATTAAGGTCTCGGTGGGGGTTGTGGTTGCAACAGTGGAAACCCTGGCTTATACCGATGTGTACTTTGGCTCGGCAGTGGGTAGCCGACAGCGAGCAGGGGGAACCACCGACTTTAGCCGGTGGGTATTTTGTTTAGACAGTGGCAACCGGCTAGCCGGTTAGCCACTGCCCGTGGGTTAGCCGCCGGCTGACAACCAGTAGCCGCCAACTATGTGGTGTCGGCTAGGCATTATTTTCGGGCTCGGGATAATTTTGAACACGGGTTCGGGCTCGGGTATTTTTAAAAGCAGTTTATTTATTTTAATTAAATTATTTCCAAGACTATTTAATTTAATTAATTACATGACTTAGGTTATAATACTAAAATTAATATTTTATGACTAACCTAAGTATTTACTTAGCCTAATTTAATTAAACATGTTATTTTAATTAAATTCATATAACCTATAGTTTATTAAATCTACCATGTTAATTATTTAATAAGCTATAATACTTAATTCATGACTTGTATTTTTACTAATAAACTTTACTTTATATCTTTATAATCCAAGTTATTTCTAATTATGAAAACTTACTATTTTAAGAAACTTTCTATTTTTAGAAACTTACTATTTTAGGAAACCTGCTATTTTTAGAAAGTTACTTAGTATTATAATACCTTATTACATGAATAATAAACAACAGAATACAAGAATAACCACAGTTAATACTTAAAATAGTTAAAACGACAAAACATGAATAATAAGCTAAGAACACACAGAACCAGTAAAACACATGTATCTCAGACAACTCATACACGTCCCTATTCTTGTAGTATTATGCGTCAAGGCGGAGTAGGTTCTTCAGTGTTTCTGTTAGCTTCTACTGGACATAAGGTACAGATTTCCCGTCCTTTAGTAAGGATAATCTTTTCCTTTATTAGGATTTCCCGTATGCAGTCAACTGTTTTCCCAGTAGTTATAGAT
The DNA here is from genome assembly GCA_025667525.1 of Glebionis coronaria. Classification (NCBI taxonomy): domain Eukaryota; kingdom Viridiplantae; phylum Streptophyta; class Magnoliopsida; order Asterales; family Asteraceae; genus Glebionis; species Glebionis coronaria. The sequence goes on along the minus strand of CM046881.1, from coordinate 458,343,372 downwards.
TTAAATGCTTATGTTTTATTAGTTACCTTAGCCATATACATGCATGCCAGTTTCACATAGTTATGGAGGTACCATAACCATAACACTAGAGACACCAGTGTTATGACTTCACCACGGCGGAGTGATAGCTCGTTACGTCCCTTTTAGTTTATTTGGCCTTTATTATTATTATATTATCATGTGTGACGTATGAGTGCATCCTAGTAATAGTGTCAATCAGGATTTCATGGTGAATGTGGTGTGTGCCTTGCATCCTTCACAAGGAGCTGATCCCTCCTACCCAAACCATATTAATTAGAAGCATCCCCTCTAATTGCATGACGAGGCCACCCCTCGAAGTATTCATGCACGTTGTTGACCTCATGACCTATATTGGCTTTTGGTATATTAAACTAATATAAATTTTCATAAGTAAACATAAGCTATATTTTCAGAATTAAAACCAGTAACATGATATACGTCTAGGTTTCCCAAGACTTGTTCATTTCCGCTGCCTTTCATTCTTTATATGCTCTTATTATGCTTTCATTATTCTATGATTTCCATGCTTTATTGTATATCCGTGAACTGGCGTTATGCACAGCCGTTTTCCATTTTCATGTTCCCAAACGGCAGGTACCGAAGGTCGCAAGTAGGATCTCAAGAGTTTGTGCATTCGGATGGAAGCTATCCAGCCTTCTATATCTTATGCATTTATCATACTTTACCTTACTTTATTTCATGTTGGACATTGTTTAGTCCTTTACCTTTGCAGTACTTCTATTTGCTTGTGTTGAGTTACTTGGACTACCGATTTTTGTTTCCGGTATTTCCTTTTATGGTCATGAATGTTTAGACATTTACCTTGCATGCTTTGATGACACGCCATATATTACTGTGATATTACATTTTACCAAATAGGGTGTTACATTGCAAGTACTCGTCAAATACATCGGGTGATGACCCGTATGCCAATTGACGTATTCCGAAGTTATATTTAGAATAAAATGAATACATCAGGACCGGTAGTATCAAAACTGGGCAATGTTTTGAACTCATACGATTCTTTAGCCGGAACTGAACTTCTGGGTATTTAGGAGGTGTCTCAGCGTCACCGAAATAGTAGTCGAGTAAACGTTGTCGCGCCTCTTCTCTTTCACAAGGTATGTATCTATGCGAGAACTTCGTACCCAATCCCGAACCCCCAGCTTTTTCATTACACAAAGCTGGGTATTTTTTGTAATTGTGATACCTCTGAACGTATCGTTTCGCATCGTCTTTGAAGTATACATCGTAAAGATCATAGGTTTAGGAGTGTTTGGATCCATATTTTTTTGTTGGAAAAAAAATATATTTGTGAAATAGAATGTAAAATAGAAATGATATATAAAAATAAGATGATAAGGAGGCTTTTATAAAGTTTTTAAAGGTTACATTTTTAAAAAAGGGGATTTTTTTTAAATCATAAAAGCTATAAAACACTAACATTTTAAAAAAAGAAAATACGAAAACACCACAAAGTCTGGGCTGAAAACTATGACGCGTCATGCTATGGCGCCAAAATGATGTGACATGCGGTAGAAAAAATGACGCCGTAAACGACGACGCTAATCACAAGGCCACCGTATCGTGGGCTTAGACAACTTCATATACATTTTTGTTTTATGCACTAACTTTGATTTTGGGAATTTTGTATTATTTTAAGAGGATGTTTAATTATTCGACATTCTGATTCTATTATTGTTGGTTTACTTTGAGAACTTATGGCATGTGATTTGAACATTTGGCATTTGAAAATAAAAGTAATACAATATTGATTGAATTGTTAATTCTTTTTGTTTCATTCATTCTCCATTCAACCATGTTCGTGAATTCGTCATCTGACCTATGATTTCGGAATCTTTTGATATTTTTTTATTTAACTTTGTAATGTTTATTACTATTTTAATCAATGTGTGGTAGAATTTACATCAATTTATTTTGTACACTTTTCATTTTTACAATATCCATTATGATCACGATCAGTAACGGAACCAGAAAAATAGGTTATGGAAGGCAAAAATTATTTTTGGTACCATAACAATAATATGAGAAGAAAAAAAAGAGTATTGTTACTTAGAGTTGAAAGATTTTTAAGATAGAGTGTTGAATCCTAAGTTTTAATAAGTGAGATGGGGAGAGGAGGGGGAATTCGATTTTTAAATGGGGGCACTTTTGAAAAAATATTGAAATAAAAAAATTTTACATTAAAATATGATCACGTTGGGCTAGCTATGAGGGGAAATTCCACCTCATACTTATTAAATACATCCGCCCCTGATCACGACCAAGACACCTCCGGTTATATGATGGTTTTTAGAAGATAATTATTAATGCAGACACAGTATAAGAACAAAAACGTAATTGAGAACGAAAAAGTATAGTTTGAAGATCAATGATATGAATCGTTACTAGTTAATTCCAAGTTCGAAGGGGGGGGGGGGAGATTAAGGTGTGATTTTAAGGTGTTAGAGTTAAGAGATCGGTTGGTTGGTGATTTTTGGCGTTAATCCGACTACGATGTACTATTTTTGAGTGGTGTCATTGAGCCTTGCATCATGGTTATCAGTTAGATTTGCATCGTTTTTGTTTTTCTTATATCTTATCGTTGGAAGATAAAATAGTTGGGGTTTTTAAAAAACTTCATTTTTTCAAAATTTAACCCCTAAAACTCTATAAACTATTCTTTATCAACCAAATTTTATATACTCCTCAAAGATATTTTGTAACGCACATTTTTTATACTTTTCTCATTAAAATAAACCCAAATAATCAATAGATAACCGACATGCTTAACGAACATTTGAACCAAATCTGGGGCTCGTCGTCGAATCTGAACCCTAATCCAGGCTCGTCTTTGAATCTGGTTTAATCGTCCTACTTTCCCCGCCTTCAACCCATACGTTAATCCCGATTACCAAATGGTGTATAATCAATTTATCTTCAATAACAATTTGCTCAAATATCTCAAAATCTTATCCACAATCTCGTTCGCAATCCGACCAATCCCATCAACCACAAGATAAAGATGAATTCGAGCAACTCCCAATGCCTACTTCCAAAAACGAAAAAGGAAGGACGAAAGCAAAGGAAAAAAAACAAGTGAACCGAAACCCAAAGTTACTCGTCATTTTGGACACAAGCCGGGGAGTTGATTTTGGCACAATGTTACATACAAGTATCCAAGGACCCGAAATACGGTTCGGATAAAAAAATGATACTTTTTGTACAAAGTGCTATATGCATATAATGATGTAGCCATGTCCAAAAACTATCCGAGTCGAATCAAAAACATGTTAAGTAGAAATGAACTCCGATGAATCCATTTGTGCATAAGTTTAATGATCTTGTGGATAAAATGAATCTGTTGTGTGGTGAAGCTGACAACGATTTTATACCGAAGGTTGAAATCACGTTTAAAACGCAAACGAATGCGGATTTATACATGTCACCGCTAATGTGTGGCTTAATGGTTGCCACACTAATATCATCACAACATGTCTCAAGTCTACATCATTGACAAAAACAGGACGTAATCTGACCAAGTACGTTTTTGCAAAAAGGTATAGAAAACTAGGAATGCAATTTTTGCTTTTATCATGTGTATAGGGATGAGCATTTTGATCCGAATCTCGAATCCGAACTCGAACCGTACCCGGATCCGTACCGATTCCCGGTACCCGAATCTCGTTCAGTACGAGACCGAGACTACAAAATAAGGTAAAAAAAAATTCGGGACCACTAATTCGGTACGAGACCGGTACTAAATCGGGAAATTCTCGAAAAATAAAGGGAAAATCCCGATTTTCCGGTACTGGTACCGGTACCCGAATCCCGTTCGCTAAGTGATCAGTACATAACTTTTTAGATCGGAAATAAATCAGGAACACTAAATCGGAACGGGTACGAGACGGGATTGGTTCTGAGCTCATCCCTACATGTGTATTTAGAAAAATCGAGGTTAGAAGATAGTTAGGCCCATGCGTGGTTTGTTAGTTGTTGGTCTAATAGGGTTTACATATCATTATATATATGCCATCAATAAACACATAATACAAACGAGTTTTCTATTTATCATCTTACATGGTATCAAAGACATAGTGGGTATGATCTTGAGACCACGGTCATCAAGCCGCCATTAGCCACCGCTGCTCTGCCACCGGTCATATCACTCCTCTACCGTTTGTATCCATAAACAAACGATTATCCTCTCCTCGCCATTATCATTATCAAAACTGATCAGTCATCATGAGCCGCAATCTTTATATCAATCAAATCTTTTTTGCTTTATCGTAAAAACTAGTTAAACCTTAATCAGACATCATAAGCTGTTACCATCTTTATCATCAATTAGGAATCTAAAAAAACAAGTCTTAAGAAGCAATAGGGTTATATTTAATAAATTTTGTAATGTTCATGTTTTTTTTCTTTTTAATGTTTTATGGTTTATGTTGATCTTCACTTCAAGTTTCATGATTTTATCGTTCGAATTGGCGAGAATGTATTAGAAGATAGTTAGAACCAAGCCCGATTTTGTGAGTTTTTGGTTTATTAAAGATTGCTTATCATTATATATCTATACTATTATATAAACAGGCTAACTCATATGTTAATCCCGAACCAAAATTTTCAAACCTAACTATAAACCAAAAATTAAGATATAAAGATTAAATTTGAACCCTTAGATCATATTTTGTTAAATTGATCTCATTCATCCATATGTTTTTATAACAAATTTTTGTAACATTCTTAGTAACAAATAATTTAAAAACCTTTTATCTTTAAATTGAAATATCTTTTGATATATATATTTTTTTATAATATAATTTCAATATATTTTCTAAAATTTCGTGCTATTTAATTCAACATCTATTTTGATATAAATTTATTAAATTTTAATTTTTTCATTTTTAATTAGTTTATTTAATTTAATTTAATTTTTTTATTGATTTAATTTTAATTTAGACCTTAGTAAAATTATAATATTGTTCGTTAATAAAACAAACGTATGCGAATTATAATATTGTTCCTTAGTCAGAATAATCTTAGTAATATTTTTAATTATCTATTTTAGTCGTAAATAGAACTGAAATGTGTCAATGAATGATAAGTTAATATAAACATTTTTAGGCTGGATACGGTAATGTGTGATATATATTGTCGGTTCCAATGTCATTTTTCACATGCTCACATGGACCCATCTGACTTTATCAATAAATTTCCCACTACATTTATCTTGCATGCAATCAACATATATATTAGGCCACTTGTTTTGTTTGTTGTATGACGAGGACTTTTTTCATAAACTCATTTGCCAAACAAAAATGACTGGATTAATTAATAGTGAATCATGTATTCGGACACCGTACGTGTATGGTTGAATAAAACAACTACTAATTTGGCTCAATTATTGTAATGTTTGGCATATAATTTCGACCATGTTACCAAAATTATATATTTTCTTGACAAGTAAACAACAAACCTTATCTTGTAAGTATAATATAACTTAATGCATGTTTTCGTTTTACATAATACAGCGACGGAGATTAATAAAGATTATTATTGAAAGGTCGGAATGAAGTTGTATGCTTTTGGAGGGGCCATACTACATAATTCTCTTACATAAATGTGTTTGTATCTAGTTTAAGGGGGCGTATGATATAGGCTATGTTTGGCAAAATTAGCTGTAAGCTGTTAACTGTAAGTTGTTTGCTAAAAAGTTGTTAATGTTAATAAAAATGTTTGGTATATTAGCTGTTAACTGTAAAGATAAAATGTAAAATGACTTAATAGGACATCTTTTAATAAATTATAATATAGTTGGAGGTTATATCAGTAATTTATAGCTTTAACAGCTCTTGACAATTTAAAAAGCTGTATGGAACAACTTTTTATTTAAGAGCTATTTGGTTAAAATAAAAAGCTAACAGCTCTAAAAAAATGTTGTGCCAGACAGAGCTATTAGATTATTTTTTTAATAAAAAAGCTAACAGCTCTATAAAAGCTTTAGAAAAACTCTTACCAAACATAACCATAATGTTGTGAATTAGGGAATCGGTAAAATTTTAAATATAAAATGGAATGATAATACTCTATTAAATATATTATTTTAATTGTTATTATTTGATTTAATAAATTAGACTTGGGTATCAAAATAAATAATTTATATAAAAAAATATCATGAAATTTTTTAAATGCGGGTGTAAACTTTTGATGAAAAAATTATATAAGCATCAAAATTTGTTTAAATAGCAAATATTATATCAATTTAAAAACTCAAAACTATTTAATACAAACAAACAATGAAATTTCTTATGTAATATTCATTGTTTGTTTGTAATAAATAGTTTTGAGTTTTTAAATTGATATTTTAAACAAATTTTATTCTCATATAATTTTTTCAAAAAAAAATAAAGTGTCATGTTTTATGTCGTTTTTTTTATCACGTCACGCTTAGAGACGACGTTTTAATCTGTTTCATAACGTGAAGGCCACGCTTCACGTTATAACTCGCTACAGCGTGCGCTATAGCGCGTTATTTAAAACCACGATAATAGTGTACTATGTATATATTTGGCCTATAAAAGGCTAATAAAAGTCTATTAGTACATGTAAATAAAAAAGTGATTGTATTACTATAAAGACGATCTATCATCATTTTATATTAAATGTTATATAAACGCTTTACGAATATTAACCGGCTACATTTATGATAATATAATGGGATATGCAGTTAATAGTCTTAGTTTAAATTTATTTTTATATCGATTTGAATGACTATATTGTGCAACTAAAGCATTAAATGAACAAATATGTTATTGACATACGTATATAATCTATTTTATATTTTATTAGCGTTTATCGATGTTTTTCAAGAAAATTTGGCTCGAAAACAAATCCTAACTTCGCCTCTGTTTGTGTCAGTATCATGACATTTTATCTTGTGTTCTTTTTTTAAAACGGCAAATGTTAGTGGTTAGTGAGTCGAGTCGTGCAATGACATCCAAGCGAAAGAATGTATTCTTCGAACTCGCGCCTAGTTAAGTTAGACTTCTTATCCGCTTCGCCTGAAAGACCCTTGACAGGTGTTGAACCAAAGACCTCCATAAATACTCCAAAAAAAAAGCATTTAGTGCAAACTTGGTGATCAAATAAACTATCACATATTTCATAACTTGAATGCAATTGTTTGCTTGTAGCATTATATGACAAGAACACTTGAAAACATTATTGGGCCACCAATTTTTTATTTTAGTTTTAACTTTTAAGTGATATAGGGATTTGGAATTTTGGGTTTTTTGACTTAAACAAATAGCAACATAAAACTATAAAAGTGAGACGAAGTTTCTCACTATTATATGTGATGTAATATTTTGGCACTCTTCTATATATCGAGGATTCTTGAGCCAACAACTCAACCACAGTTTTCTTTTAAAATCTAAAATATTTAAGAATAAAAAATTTTGTTCTACGATGTATTCTTTTGTCACATGTTGAATTGTGATAGCCATTTTCAAAAAAATAAATAAATTGTGATATCCGAATCTTGATATATCAAGGCTATAATCTGGCGTCTCTATTTTGGAAGGGTCGGGTTATAAAAAACCACCAAAAACCCCTATATATACCCCCTTATTTTTAAATTTTTTTTATTTATTTATTTTTTTTTTTTTTTTTTATAATTTTGGTTTTGTTATAAAACTATGAATCGAAACAAAAACTGATAAAAAAACTGTCCAGAAAAAACTGTGAGACAAAAAGTACACAAATAGTGTATTTTTGTACCTTTTTTGTGAGGTAGGGGTACCAATAGGGGTACCCATTTTGGAATAGTAATGATTTCAAACCATTGTACTATTTATCTGACAGAATGATGACATGGTATAAAGATGGGCTGAGCACGCTATTACAATGTTTCGAAGCATAAATATACCTTGATCGAGTGTTTCAATATTTATATTGTTAATTTATAATAAAGACAATTACAACCGATGTTTTAAAACCCGGTTCAACCGGTTGAATCGGGGACCGGTGAGATGACCGGTCCGTCATAAGACGATAAGACGGGTCTTTGTAGAAATCCGGACCGGATTGAACCGTCGGTTTCACTCGACCTGGTTTGAACCGGTGAACCGGAACCGACCGGTTCGATCTATAAAATGAAAATTGAAAAGAAAGAGATCGAAATTTGCAAACAGTAGATCATGTAATCAGAATTTTGGTTGAATGTTGTAAATAGTATATCATGTAATCAAAATATTGGACGTATAATTGGACATGCTAACTTTGTAAGTTTAGATTGCTGAGACTTGAGACACGTAGATGATATAATCAATTGATTATTACTTCGAATTGTTGTATGGGGTTATGGCTGGAAATGGGGTTCTTGTGGTTGATTGGAAAGGAAGTATGTGTTGATCTTTTTGTTTTAATGGTGGATGGATACCCAAATGTTTTCTTAAAAAATAGAAATAGGCAAATACAAAGAGACTGAAAATAACAATCACCAATCACTATCTTGTATCTTGGTGAGGAAGAGGATGGAAGGAGAGACAAAGAGATAAAAAAAGTAAAAAAAAAATGATGTTATTGAAGTGAGACAAAGCCATCCTATATGTGTATACTGTATACTTTTACAACTTCCCATAACTTTAACTTTTTGATAATGGTTTAAAGGGTCCTATTAAATATACACCAAATCACTAAATATACCCCTTTTTAATTTTCAATTTTTATACAGTTATAGAAAACATAAAAAGTTATTTTTTACTATGAACAAAAGAGGAATTTAATGCTACAATCATAATTACTTTCTCTCTCTCAACACATTTTTAAGAATGAACCACTTTTTTTTAAACAAAAAATATTGCAACCATCCTATAAAAATATATCGTTCTTTAAGAATATATATTCGGGGACATATACATTAGTATATTTTGATCATTGATTCAAACGTAGTATTTTTTAAACTAAGAAAATTGTCGTGATGAATCCAAACTTCATTGGCGGTCAGCATCGTTTATGATGTTCGAAAAGATATATATGTCACTTTTTTTTATAGTTAACTCGACACTTTAATTATTATAGTTTAAAAAAAGTTAAATTATATATATATTAAATATGTTTAAAAAACATTATACATTATGCATTTAATAATTGCACTTTAAGTATATATATGAAATTGATTTTAAAAATACAATGATATATGAGATTAATCCATTTTTTTACCAAAACTATAACGAAAGCCCAACATATTTTAAATCAACGATGGAACAAAATCAAATACTTATGGTCAAAAGATAAATTGTGGCTGCATTTATGGTCAAAATATACAAGTAACATGTAAAACCTAATATATTAACAATAATTAAGAAATGACATATAAAAAGGTAAAATGTAAAAATTAATTGCTACAAGTATCAATGTATAATTGTAAACTTTGATGAAAAAGTGAAAAAATAATGATTAGTGTTATCATTAATGTATTGTTAGTGAATTAATGGGTTCATTTAGAATGACCCGGTTTAAACCTTTGAATACTACACTCGTGGTTCGATACTATCAAAAATACTTATTTTTTCTTAAGAACATAAGGTTTATTACACTTTTTCTGCTGTAATACAGTAAATGCTAGTATTTTATTATTTGATATAAAATTGGTTTAACTCGGCGGTTCAACCGGTTGAACAAGTAACCCGGTGCTTTGAGCGGGTCAATTAAAAATGCGGGTTTTAAAACATTGATTACAACCTTAAATGGTTCATTATCTGTTATATAAAGCTGATAACAAGATATGTTAACCATACATTAACCATACAGAAAAACCCTCATACGAAATAAGAAAAATCAAAGACAACAACAGATTTAAACATAAAAAATTTAAACATCAAAAAACACAAACAAAATTGGATGTGTATATCAATTCTTTTCACATTTGAGACCAATCATATCAGTTTCTTCACACTAAATAAATGGATTACATAAACTAAACTACCTATTACCTTTCATTTTCCGTTGACCACCGAGTAAAGACAAACCCCAAACATCATGGTACCTGTTATAAAATCATTACAATTTATTAAAAATATGACAAAGACAAATAAACATAAATAAAGGTGCGTTTGGTTTAGAGGGTTTATGGTGGGTACAAGGGGTTAAGCCCAAAACTTTTCGTTTGGTGCAAAAATATTAAGATATAAATTCCAATTATCTAATTCTACCATGTGTAAGGGAATTTTGAAAACTTGTCAGTGGATTTTAGATGTAGCTATTCTCAACCAATGTTTTGAAACCCGGGTCGACCCGGCCGGTTCAACCGGTTGGACCGGTTCCGGCCGAAAAAACGGGTCAAATTGACCCGGGTCTTACATTTTGGAAACCCGGTGTGACCCGCCGGGTTTTGAGCGACCCGGGTTGACCCGGTTCGTGCGACCCGGCCGGGTTTTGATTTTTTTCGATTTTTTTGTTTTCTTTTTCGTTTTTTCATGATATAATTATACGTATTTGTAACGTAACTTTGTTTTTACGTGTTATATTTGTTAGTAAATGGTGTTTAGGCCAAATATATGAAATATTCATGATTTATATTTATATATATATAGTAATATTGAAAATATATAAATAATTTTTTTTAATTGAAAACCGGGTCGACCCGGCGGTCCAACCGGTTGAACCGGTGACCCGGTGACCCGGTGGCTCCACCGGGTCGATTCAAAACCCGGGTTTTAAAACATTGTTCTCAACCACTTGTTTAAAAATCCTTTTTATTTAATTTCATATGTCTAAAGAAATAATATATAATAATTCTATATTAACTTATTAAATATATATTTATATAAATAATTATATTTTCTCTCTCATACATCAAATCAAAACCCAAATCTAATATTCATACTTAGGGTCCGTTTAGTATTCGGTTTTTAAGGGGTTTGGGCTGAAATACAAATGAATTCAATTGTTCGGTAAAATAATTTGGACTGCAAAGTAGGGATGATGCCAAAGATCTTAACCCGACGTCATACAGTGAGATTTGAGTGGGTGTGTGATTATTTCAAATTAAATAATATCTACTTCTACTACCTATATAAAAGAGGGTTTTGAATGGCTAAAAATTCAGAAAAAATGACACCTGTAAAATATAAAATAATCAACGGCTCATCTTAAATTCCCCCTTTCAGCATTTGTTATCAACAAAAAACATCTTTGAAACAAATCAACAAACGCGTCTGCTTCTCCAAAAAATCCACAAACCATCAAGCAAGAACAAACGAATTCAACCATTAACAAACACCAAGTGCTTTCATCTATAACCGGTTTTTGTTAAATCAAACATCTACCTAAAACCTTATGAACAAAAAACCCTAATCAAATCCACAAACCCACACAATACAATTATCACAATAATGAAACATGAGTTTTTCATTAAAATTTTTATTGATTCCTTAAATGATGATCAACTTAACATGCGATTCAATAGGTTAATTTTTGAGGATGTTTAAAAACATCAATTTTTCAGGTTAGTTTAATAATCAATTTTTTGCTTTATCATTATGATACAATTCGACCATTGTGGGACAATCATAATTTCTAAATTATGTCCTGATGAAAAAGAAAAGCCTATGTAGAAAGTGGTGTTGCCGTAGTTATTTGTTATGCTTGAAGATCTATCCTAATTGATAAAATGTATTGAGATTTACACGCCGTAAAAAAAAGACGGTAATTTAACAATTACTCTACACGACTCTTTTGTAGGTACTCAACTAATCAATGGATTTTCAATATGATAATCATAATATGCATTAGAGGCTCAAGATATTAACTTGGTTTGGGTGATGCAGATAAGATGCTTTTATGTTGTGGTTACTTCTGAAGGTGATAAACAAAGCCTTGATAAGCAAAGCTCATATCTTTATTATTACGCTAAATCTTTTCCAAGAATTTCGAGTACTCATGATTAAATGCGTAATCAGTTTTTTGAGAAATGAGGAGTTTCACCAAAATTTATTATAATAGATTATAGATGCCTCCTTCTAGTTTTGAATCTAAAGCTGATAATACAGCAAAGTCAGTATTCAAACCATGTGAAAGACCCTAATCAATGCTAGAAACCCTAAACTTAACTAATCAACACAAGGTATTACTTTTCAAACGTAATCATATTATTGTATAATAAAGAATTACAAGTGTTATGGATAACACCGTTTGATGACAATGTGTTGTGCACACTTTGAACAACTATAAACCCTAACTTATGAATACAGTCGCAGCTGTTTAAAGTGTTAAACATTAATGCATGGATACACATCCTATTTATAGTGATACGAGGTTGACCTAAATAGTACTTGATGGTGACTACACAAGACTTTCACTTTTCAGACATCAGTCACATGATGCTCTTCTATTCTTGGTAGTCTGCCATTATGCTTTAAGGAAACAGTTGTCGAAACAGTTTTCTTTTTCTTCATAGTCTCGAACACACAAATGGCATGTCCAAAGTGTGTTGAGTGTTAACAGGGTATTGCCACCCCTGTTAACCCTCAACCCCTCAGAGTCCCTGATACATCTTGGCTGTTATCCATCACAGCCAATGAGTATGTCTTCAAGTAATCTTTGACTTCCTTGACAATGTCTCTGACATGGACTCCTCTGAGGTTGTTCATAGAGAATTGGATCTCTGTAAGTCTTACGATACTTGTCTGCCTCCTAGGCACAGGCAAGGGACTATCTAACAGCTTAATTATGTTTAAATCTATGATCAGGAAATCTAACAAGCTTAGATTCCCAACAATCTCCCCCTATTTAAACATAAATATTGCTAGATCTATCTAAGTTTAGGTAAGTGAGTTAACAGCTTCTTCTTACTCATAACAGATCTAAACAAACATACCTCATGATTTTATTAATACTTAAAGAAAATTACAAGTACATTACAAAAGTGAAATAAAATGTGAAGGTAAAATTGGGCTGTGAATTTCTTCAATAGTCATCATTTTTAATCTTTTCTTCAGCTTCAGCTAAGTCTAATCTGTTATACAACTCTTCCTGCAAAGTTTTTGCAAACCTTTTGGAATACTCTGTGTTGATCTTGAGTGCCTTCTTGTGACAAAGCAGCTGAATTGTTGATGCCAAGCACAACTCATCTTCTCTTTGAAATGCATACTGGTAAGCTCTGTTTATGAATGCCATTCCTCTTTCAGGCTCTGTGTATGTCTGACCATCAACAGGACCAACTATACCATTTGGTAGGATCAAATCCCTTTGCATACCATACACTTGAACATCATCTGTGACAAAATTTTCCTTAACAAGTTGAGAAAATCTTCTTCTTTTCTTACCAGTCTTTAGGGGTTCTTGTTCAAAAAGCTGTGGTGGGGGATCTATCTTGAGTTTGGCAGCCGTTTCTTTGATCCAGGTAAACTTGGCCTTAAGAGTCTTAAGCAGAAGAAAATTAGCCTTTCCAGTTCTTTTGGAAGCTAAGGCTTCAAGTTCGAACCATTTAGATAACCCAAGTGTCTTTAGCCTGAAGTCGTCAAACACATTCATGTTTCCCTGTTGGTTGTCTCTCCACAAGATCATCGGTGGGGTGTTGGTGGATTTGTGAATTGTGTATTTGAACTTGGTTATCTTGCCAGGTGCATACCTGTTGTTAACGCAGGCATCATAATCAGCTTTGACTTTTCTTAGTGCCTCAGCGCGTTTAACTTCCATTTCCCTCAACCTTTGTTTTTGCTTCTCTCTTTCAGGTGGAGTCATCTTCCTTAGAGTAGCTTCATTCAATTCTTTGGCTGTCTTGAGTTCATTTAATCTCTTGAACTCCTCAGCCTGTTTCTCTATTTCTTTAGGAGTTAAAGGATTCTCATTGGAAGGTGTAAAGGTTGAAAATTGGGAAAGGTTTGTGGTGGATCCTCCTGTCTCTAGCACCGCAGCTATCTTCTTTAGTTTGGTGTCTGTGTCAACCAAAACTATCTCCTTTCCTTTCTTCGAGACAGAGGATTCCACACTCATGTTTTTCAAAACTTCAACTCTTCTGATAAATGCTGTTTGAGCCTTAGTTTGTATTGCTTTGGGAAGGGAGCTAACAGTGAACTTTAGCTTCTTGGCAGCTGGTTCACCATCATCTCCAGGATCGCTGGTGTTAACCAAAGTCAGGGACTTTGATGAATTAGTTCCATCTTGATTCTGTTGCTCCCCCTGAGTGTTATCCTCATCATCAGATATGTTAACAGGTGTGATGACTTGGAGGGGGACAGGGAAAATGGTGTTGTCAGCTGATGATGAGCCTTGTTTAGCAAATTCAAGGTTAAGTGTTGTTTCCTTCTCCCCCTCACGTTCATCCTTTCTACGCAGACGTTTGGATGAACGTGTTTGAAAGTGCCTTGCAATCTGTACAACAGAGGCAGCCATAGCACGTTGCCTTTTCCTTGAAGCCCTGGCAATCTTCAGCAAAAGGTTGCTGTTTCCATTAGTATTGGCCTGAACTCGATTAACAATGAAGTTTGCATGACGGTATTGCCTGTTGTGAATAGCTTCAAACTGTCTGTGCATAGTTTGCTCATGTTCATGGAATAAGGCAGGGACCTCTGAGTCAATTACATCCTTCATTCTTGTGGATAGGTAATAAGTGTGAAAACACTTATCCTTTTACCACTTATTTCCAATAATAACAAGACCAAAACGTGTGATTTATGTCGTAAAAGTCGGAATTATGCGTGGTTTGTGTTTTTATTGTGTTTTAGGACCAAAAGATGAAAAAGGAAGAAAACACGGGCTTTCACGGGCTTTTATCGAAGAAAACGGGAAAAGACGAAGTCAAAAGATCAAGAGTGCTTAAAGAACGGATGTCCAAGACCTATTCTGAAAATTTATCGAAGAACAAGTCTAAAAACGAAAGTTTAATGAAGTCGAAGAACTCGAGTCTAAATAAATGAAGAAATGTTAAGACGAGTTTAATTAATCCCGAGACGACATCGAGAAAGACCAAAATGAATTTAATCGAGTCGAGAAGAAAAGAAAGAAGAAAGCACCACACATGCCTCCCACTTCCCTATAAATACCCTCCTAATCACATTAGGAGGGAGAGTTTTAGCTAGTTTTTATTTTCAAGTTTTCTTTCTAGTTTTTAGAGAGAGAAAGTCTTAAACTTTCTCTCACTAGATTTCATTCTCTCTTTTAATCTTTGAAGATTAAACATCTTGTATTGCTTATTTTCATTAATCAAGTTCCATTTTTAAGCTTTTAAATCCTTATTCTCATTCTACACTTCTTGATTTATCTTACCCTTGATCCGAATTGCATACTTCATGCGTGTGATTTTATGATTTCGTGATTAAAGAATTGTTCTTCTCGGTTTACACATAAGTTCTTACACGTTTAGGCCATAAGCTCATAATGCTTATTGGCTTATTCGAGTTCTAGCTTATTGATTTTCGGATTTCTTCAAGGTTTTTAGTAGTTTTAAGTGCATTTCATAAAGTTCTTGATTTTAAGTTTTGAAAAGTCATCAAATTTACGCTTTTTGAATTGTTTGAATTCGTTTAGAGTAGCTTATTGCATTTGCTTATTGAGATTCACTCTTGCCACCAATTTCGGAAACAATTACCTTCCATCGCAATCCTAGGGTTTTGGTACACATTCCGACGGCTTATACACTTTCCGATAGGTTTTGGTATTTGATCGCAATAACCCAATAGGGTTCTACTTTGCGATCGGTTGGTAATTACCCCTTATTCCGATCTGGGTTGCGATCGCTTATTGCGATCGCGTATTCCGACGGGATCAAGGTCTTGGTTAAGACGAAGTGCTGCCCATTTTTCGATAGAGTTATTGCGATTGATGCACATTGCGATAGTAAGCTTTCCGATAGATACTCATTGCGATAGACCTTGCATAGTTGTATTCCGATGGGTATTGATCTTAATTATTCCGATAGGGATTTTGATAATTATTCCGATAGATGCTATTTTGGCGATTCCGATGGACATGAATTGTTTTATTCCGATTGATTAAGTTTTTAAGTTTTTAAGTTTTTCAAAACTTTAAGTTTCAAGTACTTTCTTATCTAACTTTAACTTTAATTTTGTCCAAGTTTCAAATTTACTCAACGACACTTTAATTACTTGCTAATAGTTTAATTTAGACAAACAAACCAAACCATTGATTCACCAAAAGACGATTGAGTCGCACTTAAGACCGGTTTTCAATTCAAAAAGACTTGGGACTAACGAATTTTGATACGAGGTGTAAAAAGCCAAGTATTAAATGGCGCCGCTGCCGGCTCTCTTCGTTACGATAAACGGTTTCTAGTGAGAGACGCATTGAATTTTGGGATCCGTTCTTTGAACGTTATTTTCCTTGCTTTAAAAATTTTCAAAAATCCATAAAAAATATAAAACTCTTCAAACATACAAAAACATTGAAAAATCATTAAAAAGCAATTCTTTTCCAAAGGTTTTGCACCAAAAAGATTATAGATATTCTCTTTGTGTATATTTTTCTTCCGCAGGTGTATGCGTACTAGATCTTCGAACTATTCTGAGCCCGAGACTCGTGAAGATTTAGATATGGCTGGTGTTAATAACAACAATAATCACCCACCTCAACACAATTTGAATAACAACAACAACAACAACAACAACAATGTCCTCCTACCTGATTTACGAACCATGGAGGAGCTATGCCAACCCACCATGAACGGACGCGGAGGCCCGATTGCGCCAATGCACGTCACGGCTCAGGAGTTTTCGTTGAAGCATCACATGATCCAGCAAGTGCAAACGAACCCATTTCGCGGAATTCCGGATGATGATGCCAACAAACACCTCGACAAATTCATTACCATGACCCAAAGCATGAAGTGCTCCGGTGTTTCTATGGATGACCTTCGCCTTCAACTCTTTCCACACTCGCTTTCTCACCATGCCGAAAAATGGTTTGACCGTCTTCCTAAGAATTCTATTCATACGTGGAACGACATGACTCAACGCTTTTTATCGCGCTACTTTCCCCCATCCATGGTCACTAGCCTTCGTAACCAAATCAGTGGATTTATGCAAGAGAATGATGAATCACTCTTCGATGCTTGGGAACGCTACAATGATTTGATCGACCGCTGTCCTAATCACAATATGCTCCCCGTCACTCTCATTGACACCTTCTACAATGGTCTCACTTTTCGTGATCGTGACACGATCAATGCCGCCGCCGGTGGTACTTTTATGAAAAGGAGACCGGAGGAGTGTCGAGAGTTGATTGAAAACATGACTACTCACCACAAGAATTGGGATTCTTCCGCATCCTCAAGATCTAATCAGAGAGTCAATGTTTCATCTACTTCTTCCACCACCAACTCGTCTGTTTTGGAACGTGCTATTCTTGATATTAACAAAAGTCTCCAAATTTTGACTTCTAACCAAACTCAACAAGCTAAAGCCGTTGCTATTTCTTGTGACACATGTGGTGGTCCTCATTCCTACAATGAGTGTCCTTCTACTCACGGCAATTATTCTGAAGACGTTCACGCAGCATATGGTACTTATCCCACGGGAGGCTATCAAGCTCGCCCTCAAGGAGACCGTAACTTGCTAAGTTATCGCTCCAACAATTATCTTGCTCCTCCCGGTTTCCCTCCTGCAAACCAATCCCAACCTCGTGCAAATAATCAATATCAATCCCAAAGAAACCCATACCCAACTCAAGGAAATTCTCAAGCTTACCAGGTTCCACCTCTCAATCAACCGATGGCAGTGAACCCAGATGTCGAGACATTTATGAAGACTAATCGGGAGTTGGTGACGAATCTTCAGAGTCAAGTCCGCAACTTGAAGGGAGAAATGGCAAAACAAGGGAACGATATTCGAGCCGAGCTAAGGAATGACATGGCTAAACACAGCGATGCAATTAATACAAACATGCAAAACTCTTTTAATAATCAAGCTGTTCACCTTCGTGATATGATTGGTTCGCTCATCCAAAGTAATCAACCCTCTTCTTCGGGCACTCTTCCGAGTAATACCGTTGCGAATCCAAGGGGGAGATGAAAGCAATCACCACTCGTAGTGGAAAAGGTTATATGGAACCCGAGCTTCCTACACCTCCACCCGTGATTGTGAACAAGGAAACCGAGCAACTTTCCCCACCTCCTTCACCTTCTATCCCCATTTCCCCACCACCCGTGGTTGTGAGTGATCCTATTCCCTTAAAGCCTTCTTCTTCATCCAATATACCTTATCCTTCAAGGTTGAGGAAAGAGAAGCAAAAGAGCAAGGATGATATTCAGGTTTCAAACTTTCTAAAAATGTTTAAACAATTGAATTTTAACATCTCCTTTGCCGAGGCTCTTGCTCACATGCCCAAATACGCTAAGATGTTTAAATATCTTCTAAGTGATAAGGAAAAGCTTCTTGACATCGCTCAGACCCAACTTAATGAGAACTGCTCCGCAGTGCTCTTAAGGAAATTACCCACCAAACTTGGTGATCCGGGTCGCTTCTTGATTCCTTGCAACTTCCCGGGAGTAGAGAATTGCATGGCCCTACCCGATCTAGGTGCCAGTATAAACTTAACGCCTTTAAGTGTTTGGAAGCAATTATCTCTCCCCGAGCTTGTCCCCACCAAAATGACTTTGGAATTAGCCAACCGTACGGTTGCTTATCCAGTGGGGATAGCCGAAGATGTCTTTGTTGGCGTTGACAAATTCACCTTCCCGGCGGATTTTGTCGTCGTTGACTACGAGATGGATCCTCGTGTTCCATTAATCGTTGGACGTCCATTCCTGAGGACCGGTCGCACTCTCATCGATGTAGCCGTGGGCGAAATAATCATGAGAGTTAGTGACGATCAAATTGTCTTCAACATGGGTAAGATTTCTAAGCAACCTTATTCATATGAGAGTGTTAATGCTATTGATGTTCTCGATAAGGCTTGTGAAGAACATTTTCATGATGCTTGCAAAAGTACTCTTTCTTCTCTACCCAATGTTGAGACCGTTGCCTCAATTGCTCCGGCATTGACTCCTTTTGGTGAAAGTGACTTGGATGATTTCGAAGCTAGCTTGGGTCCTCTCAATATTAAGTATGATAATTTGTCCACCAATTGGGATGAGGACATTCGTACTATTGAGAGACTTCTCAATGAGGACCCACTTTCCCCTATTACTCCTAAAGAGGTGACCAATGATGATCCATCGTTAGTTTCACCATCCACTGAGGATCCTCCTACTCTCGAGCTTAAGGACCTACCGCCTCATCTTGAGTACGTTTTTCTGGAAGACGACGAGAAGCTACCGGTCATCATCGCAAAGGATCTGAAGGAAGACGAAAAAGCCCGACTTGTCGCTGTGTTGAAGAAGCATAAACGAGCTATCGCTTGGAAAATCTCCGACATTCGTGGAATTGATCCTCACTTCTGCACACATAAAATTCTCATGGAGGACGATTTTAAGCCCATAATTCAAAGTCAACGAAGGGTGAATCCCAAAATCCATGAAGTCATCAAAAAAGAGGTTATCAAACTTCTTGATGCGGGTATGATTTACCCTATTTCGGATTCACCATGGGTTAGTCCAGTCCATTGTGTGCCTAAGAAAGGCAGCATCACCGTTGTGCCCAATGCAAACAACGAGTTGATTCCTACCCGTCTCGTTACTGGGTGGAGAGTTTGTATAGACTACCGCAAACTCAATGATGCCACGAGAAAGGATCATTTCCCTCTACCTTTTATGGACCAAATGCTTGAACGTTTAGCGGGTAATGAATATTACTGCTTTCTTGATGGTTTCTCGGGTTATTTTCAAATACCCATCGATCCCCAAGATCAAGAGAAGACAACATTCACTTGTCCCTACAGCACATTTGCTTATAAAAGAATGCCATTTGGCTTATGCAATGCCCCCGGGACTTTCCAAAGGTGCATGTTGGCTATCTTCCATGACATGGTTGAGCAAACCATGGAAGTCTTCATGGATGATTTCTCGGTCTTCGGGGATTCCTTCTCTTCTTGCCTTGCCAATTTGGAACGTATGCTTAAGCGGTGCGAAGACACTCGCCTTGTTCTGAATTGGGAAAAATGCCATTTTATGGTAAAAGAAGGCATTGTGCTAGGACACAAAATCTCTAAAGCCGGTCTTGAAGTCGACCGTGCTAAAGTAGATGTCATAGCCAAATTGCCTCCACCTTCAACCGTGAAGGGTGTGAGAAGTTTTCTGGGTCATGCTGGCTTCTATCGTTGATTCATTCAGGATTTCTCTAAAATCGCACGCCCGATGACCCACCTCTTGGAAAAGGATACTCTTTTTATCTTTTCTAAAGAGTGTCTCGAAGCCTTCAATCTTCTCAAGGATAAGCTAACTAAGGCACCGGTCTTGGTTACCCCTAATTGGGAGCTACCTTTTGAATTGATGTGCGATGCTAGCGACTTTGCTATTGGTGCGGTTTTGGGCCAACGAGTGAATAAACACTTCCAACCAATCCACTACGCTAGCAAAACAATGACGGGGGCTCAATTGCATTATACGACAACCGAAAAAGAGCTTTTAGCTGTTGTCTATGCTTTTGAAAAATTTCGCCCCTATCTTGTTTTATCCACCACCATCGTATACACGGACCATTCCGCGTTGAAGTACTTGATGACAAAGAACGATTCTAAGCCAAGACTTCTTCGCTGGGTTTTGCTCCTTCAAGAATTCAACATTGAAATTCGTGACAAGAAGGGAGCCGAAAACCTGGCCGCGGATCATCTGAGTCGACTTGAGGATCCATATCAAGGGGATCATCCGAACAAAGAGATCAATGACTCTTTCCCCCTTGAGACCTTAATGTCTATAAATCTCAATCTTGATGACACCCCGTGGTTTGCGGACATTGCAAACTACTTAGTGGGTGGTATTCTCATCAAAGGGTTAACATCCCAACAAAAGAAGAAGTTCTTGAATGATGTTAAGACTTACTTTTGGGATGACCCTTATCTATTCAAACAGTGTGCTGATCTGATTATTCGTCGATGTGTTGACGGACCGGCAGCTTTTGACATCCTACAAGCTTGCCACAAAGGACCCACCGGTGGTCACTTTGGTCCCAACTACACCGCTAAGAAAGTGTTTGATTCTGGATTCTATTGGCCCACCATTTATCGTGACGCTCACGAAATGGTTAAGCATTGTGATGCTTGCCAACGCCAAGGCAAGATCACACATAAGGATGAGATGCCTCAAAATTTCATACAGGAATGTGAAATCTTTGATGTATGGGGCATCGACTTTATGGGGCCATTTCCATCCTCCAAAGGGAACAAGTACATCCTCGTCGCTGTCGACTACGTTTCTAAATGGGTTGAAGCTAAGGCTCTTCCTACGAATGATGCGAGGGTGGTTGTGAACTTTTTGAAGCAGCTTTTCGCTCGATTTGGCGTTCCTCGTGCTATTATCAGTGACCGCGAGACTCATTTTTGCAACGATCAATTTGTACGAGTCATGGCTAAGTATGGTGTCAATCACCGTCTTTCCACCGCCTATCATCCCCAAACCAATGGGCAAGCCGAGATTTCCAACCGTGGCTTGAAGAGAATTTTGGAGCGTACTGTGGGAGAGCACCGCGCCGCTTGGGCCGATAAGTTAGATGATGCTCTGTGGGCTTTCCGTACTGCTTACAAGACCCCGATCGGTTGTACACCTTATCGTCTTGTGTACGGGAAAGCCTGCCACTTACCCATCGAGCTGGAGCATAAGGCGCACTGGGCCTTGAAGTGGGCTAACTTCGACATCAACAAAGCCGGTGATCATCGCAAGATTCAACTCAACGAGCTAAATGAATTGAGGAATGAAGCTTATGAAAACTCGCTGATTTACAAAGAGAAGACGAAGATCATTCATGACGCTAAAATCAAGAACCGAGAGTTCCACGTTGGTGATCAAGTCTTACTCTTTAACTCTCGGTTGAATATCTTCTCTGGCAAGTTGAAGACCCGTGTTCTATCCTTTACTGCTTTCATAATAAGTGTAGGGGGAGCCCCGTATGTGTTTGTTGTCTTGATTCTTGTGCTGTGCAGGGATTAAAGCTTCAAAGATCCACCTTGATGACTTTTGACGAACCGTGATACCGTGTTCCCATCTTCCCGGTTCTATCCTAAACTCTTGTGATTCAATATTTCATATTTTATATGTTCACATTGAATTCATTTTAGTTGTCCTTTCCTTAGCAAGATTTAAACAAAGTGCACAATGTCCTAAGTGTAGGGGAGTTTACTCCCACATGCTCAAACATTAAGGACAATGTTTATCTCAAGTGTAGGGGGACTTCTATCGAAGTAAGTGGTCTTTTCCATGAATTTGCCCTCATTTTAACAGGAATATTTGATTTCTCGACATTTTTCAAAAATTTTAATCTATTTTGGCCTATTGTATAGTTGTATTTTCCGTTGATATGTTTATTTTCTTCCCATTGCTAGAATAAATTTTCAATAAAGTGGTTTTAGATTTTTCTTAGTCGTGAACATTTTGACTCAACCCGAGTTTACTCTAGCTAGTATCCTTAACATGTTTAAGTCAAGTTTTGCTAGGCTTTTATATAGGGAGCTATAAAACGCGAAAGTCTTAACTCTCACGGGTTAAGAACAAGAACTTTTCGCAAGTTCCTATAATTGATCCTAGAGAGCCTTTTATCAAGGGAACTTTAAAATGCGATTTCTAAACTTGAAAAAGTCCAAGAATTTGCAAGATCCTATAGATGACTCGAAAACCCAAAACGTTGATTTAATAGGCTAAGCATCCACGAGTCTCATTCCTTAAGATTTTAAACTGTGGAGAACGAGAGATGATAGAGTCAATTATAAGTTCGGTATTCTTTCGTGAATTTATGTGAGTTAATTATGAGCCTATTCTCCCTCCGCTTGCTAAATAATTTATCTGCTAATAAGTAAGGTTGTACGATTTGAAAGGTTACTTAGCTTCTAGCCCCAAATCGTTTAAAAGTTGCTCGGTACGGATTAGAGTTCATAGCCAAGGCATAACTTATTGAAGCGGGATGCGAAGATTGGCAAGTCCGAAAAGGCCCTAACAAGGCATGAGGGCTACATTTTGTTGCTAAAGATCCAAAAGTGATGTGAAGAATCATTTATCGAAAATCAATATGAAGGATCGAGACACACGACGAAAAGCAAGAACTCCCCAAAAGTCATGGAGAAGTCTATCCGAAAAGACCCTAACAAGGTATGAGGATAAATAGATCCAAGTCCTAAAAGGAGGCGGATCGTTGTATATCAAAGTCCAAAATAAATATTGGAGAAAAATGAATAAGTCGTGGTCTAAAGATGAAGAATCTCTCAAAACTTCAAGTGAAGAAATTCCAATTATGAAGAGAAGACCATTATTTCAAGAACGTCTCTCAAAGATTCGAAGTATGAAGTCGCTGCCAAATATCGGTCCGAGAAAGGTCTCAAATCGTGAAGCGAGTTATGCCAAGATATGAACTTTATGAGGTCCCGAGAAGCAGTTTTAAAAGATTTGGTCCTTTAGCTAACAATTGATTAAATCGTGCACTTTATTTTCAGACTAAATACCTATCGAAATAAGTCAAACAATGCATCCTCATGACCATTCAAGACAAATAATAAAATATAAGAGATACCCATAGGAATAAGGGAGTCTAAGTGAATAATTGGCCCACATGAGTTCGTGATAGTTTGCTAACTTATAATAACAATGATCTCGTTTTTAAGCTTGGTATGGGGAACGTGAAACTTGAGGATGATAAACGTTCATGGCTGCCATAACCAATGTAAGTTTTTAATTTCTTTACTTGTTTCTATCTTTTCATCTTTAGTATTTAATAAAGGCCAAGGTAGGTTATTTATGATGGGAAATGTAAACCGTGCTTAAAATTAATGCATTGCATGAGGGCATTGCAATGGTCAAGTGTAGGGGATTTAATAAGTGTGAAAACACTTATCCTTTTACCACTTATTTCCAATAATAACAAGACCAAAACGTGTGATTTATGTTGTAAAAGTCGGAATTATGCGTGGTTTGTGTTTTTATTGTGTTTTAGGACCAAAAGATGAAAAAGGAAGAAAACACGGGCTTTCACGGGCTTTTATCGAAGAAAACGGGAAAAGACGAAGTCAAAAGATCAAGAGTGCTTAAAGAACGGATGTCCAAGACCTATTCTGAAAATTTATCGAAGAACAAGTCTAAAAACGAAAGTTTAATGAAGTCGAAGAACTCGAGTCTAAATAAATGCAGAAATGTTAAGACGAGTTTAATTAATCCCGAGACGACATCGAGAAAGACCAAAATGAATTTAATCGAGTCGAGAAGAAAAGAAAGAAGAAAGCACCACACATGCCTCCCACTTCCCTATAAATACCCTCCTAATCACATTAGGAGGGAGAGTTTTAGCTAGTTTTTATTTTCAAGTTTTCTTTCTAGTTTTTAGAGAGAGAAAGTCTTAAACTTTCTCTCACTAGATTTCATTCTCTCTTTTAATCTTTGAAGATTAAACATCTTGTATTGCTTATTTTCATTAATCAAGTTCCATTTTTAAGCTTTTAAATCCTTATTCTCATTCTACACTTCTTGATTTATCTTACCCTTGATCCGAATTGCATACTTCATGCGTGTGATTTTATGATTTCGTGATTAAAGAATTGTTCTTCTCGGTTTACACATAAGTTCTTACACGTTTAGGCCATAAGCTCATAATGCTTATTGGCTTATTCGAGTTCTAGCTTATTGATTTTCGGATTTCTTCAAGGTTTTTAGTAGTTTTAAGTGTATTTCATAAAGTTCTTGATTTTAAGTTTTGAAAAGTCATCAAATTTACGCTTTTTGAATTGTTTGAATTCGTTTAGAGTAGCTTATTGCATTTGCTTATTGAGATTCACTCTTGCCACCAATTTCGGAAACAGTTACCTTCCATCGCAATCCTAGGGTTTTGGTACACATTCCGACGGCTTATACACTTTCCGATAGGTTTTGGTATTTGATCGCAATAACCCAATAGGGTTCTACTTTGCGATCGGTTGGTAATTACCCCTTATTCCGATCTGGGTTGCGATCGCTTATTGCGATCGCGTATTCCGACGGGATCAAGGTCTTGGTTAAGACGAAGTGCTGCCCATTTTTCGATAGAGTTATTGCGATTGATGCACATTGCGATAGTAAGCTTTCCGATAGATACTCATTGCGATAGACCTTGCATAGTTGTATTCCGATGGGTATTGATCTTAATTATTCCGATAGGGATTTTGATAATTATTCCGATAGATGCTATTTTGGCGATTCTGATGGACATGAATTGTTTTATTCCGATTGATTAAGTTTTTAAGTTTTTCAAAACTTTAAGTTTCAAGTACTTTCTTATCTAACTTTAACTTTAATTTTGTCCAAGTTTCAAATTTACTCAACGACACTTTAATTACTTGCTAATAGTTTAATTTAGACAAACAAACCAAACCATTGATTCACCAAAAGACGATTGAGTCGCACTTAAGACCGGTTTTCAATTCGAAAAGACTTGGGACTAACGAATTTTGATACGAGGTGTAAAAACTCAAGTATTAATAGGTGACTAAGTCCTTGTGCTACACCTTTTCGTGCACCATCCTTGACGGGTTCAGTAACCGCCTCAACAACAGCCTTTTGTATGATCCCTGGAAATGTGACAGTGAAGTTATGCATTTCAGACTTGATCACATCCAGCTTCCTTGATAAGCGTTCAATGTCAGATTGATGATGAACAGGCTGAAGATTATGTATGTTGAGGCTTTGTTGAGCATAATCATCCCCCCTTGGTAAAAGATCAAAGTTTGTTTGGGCAGGATGATCAAACATAAGAAACTCAGCTGTTGGATCATAGGCTGGGCGTTGGAAGACTGTTGTTGTGGAGGTAGCAGAGTTTGGAGTAACAACAACGTCCTTGGGAGGAGGAGTATTATTTCCAGCTGGGGTGGACACAGCTATTTCCTTGGGAGGAGAGACCGATTGTTGATCTTCCTCATCTTCTTCATCCTCCTCCTCAAACATCCCCTCATGGATTTCATCTTCAGGCATTGATTCAAGATCAGAGACATCATCAACTAAAGACAACGTTTCTTCTTCAATATTCAGAAGAGGCTCATCGTCATTAGTTTGGTCTTGAATAATTGTATCAACCTCTTTCTCCTGTTGTACCTGGGATTCAGTGACTGGCTGTACAATTTCAGCCTGCAAATTGTTATAATTAGTAACATGGAAAAAAGTAAGGGGAATGGTCGCCATTTCGCAGTCCCAGAGAGGCTGAGGGTGATTACTCAGCCACTCCAAAGGATAAATCCTTGGGATTCTTTTAAGTGTGAAAAATATATGGTTAATGATCGCCATTCGCTGCCCCTAGGAAAGCTGAGTGTGATTATTCAGCCCCCCCAAAAGGTTAAAACCTTTGGGACTCTTTTGATTGTGAAACATATGTTGTTTATGGATCGCCATTCGTTGCCCCTAGGAAGGCTGAGGGTGATCATTCAGCCCCCCCCAAAGGTTAAGAAACCTTTAGGACTCTTTTAAGAGTGAAACATATGTGGGTTAAGGTCGCCTGTTACGCTGCCCCTAGGAAAGCTGAGGGTGATGATTCAGCTCCCCCTGAAAAGGATAAATCCTTTGGGATTCTTTTAAGGTGAAAAAGTTAAGGGTTAAGATCGTCTTATTACGTTGTCCCTAGAAGAGCTAAGGATGATGATTCAGCTCCCCTAAAAGTAAAACTTCTGGGATTCTTTTTCTGAGGGAACCAAGAGGCTGTGTGAAGTACAACTGATCAAGGTTGAGACATAAGTGTATCCAGGTTGTTGTTAGCCTGAATAATGTCTGGAGGGTGCAGGGTCATCGGGGTGCTTTATAAACACAAATGAATCATTCCCTGGTGCAAAGAAAGGGTGTACAGAAGTCTTAAAGAGTTCTAAGTGCATAGACAGACTTCTATGGGTCGAGGATTACCCTAACTTCACCACTCTCTCCTACAGACAATTTGAGAGTGGCTGCTTGTGAACCTCTAAAAATGTACACTGATTACCTGTGAGATATCAGCTGGATTAGGCTGGTTTCCTGTTGTCTCAGCTGACTTTGAGACACTAGACCCCTGTTGTTGGTCAGCAGAAGTATCTGATTCCACATGAGTATCTGGAACAGAGGAGGTGTCTTGGTTCACAGTCTTCTTTCCCTTGGCCTTAGCAACAGATTTGGTGTGGGAAGAAGATGGAATTTTCTTCTTCTTAGGCTGTTGGCCAGAAGAAGCCTTGGACGTCGTAGTGTGCTGCCCAGAGGTCAAAGACTTAGACTTGCCAGACACACTAGAGGTAATCACCTTCTCAGAAGAAGGGAGCAAGGACTTCTCAGCTGTTGGTTGTTTGTTGGCAACGTTCATCATATGAGAGGTGACATGGACATCTTCAACTCCTATTTCTTTGTAGATGGCACATGTGATGCGGTAGGGCCTCAGAGCAGTCAATGCAGAGTTATGGTAGTTGTCTCCCAACAGGCTTTCAAAGATCAGCGACAAGAAGCGAACATAACAGATATTATTTTCCCTGACTTGATTTCTTCCCTTCAGCTGTTCAACAAGGTTGGAGAAGAGAATGCTTCCAACATCAACATCAGCTCCCCAGATTAGCCCATAAGCTATAGATCGATGGTTAAAGGACATCTGATCTTAGGATCCCTGCATTCCTCCCATGAATTTAACAATGTGGGTGAAGAGGACACGCCACATAGGTGTAAAGTATTTAATCTTCAGAGGAGATTTTGAGAGGACCTCAGCGGGTGTAAGAGCAGGGTTTACATCATGGAAGGGTTTGAGTGTGGCCAGGGCATCTTTAACATCCTTTTTATCAACCACCTTAAGGCATCCATCACCATGTTTCAATCCAGCCACACTCGAGAAGTCTTTAAGGGAGAAAGCAAATGGGTGTTCATTGCATGAAAGGCTAAAGGTTATTGTGTCATCTACTACTTCAGTAGAGTACCAGAATTCCCTAAGGTATTCTTGGTAGAAGGTGGTTGGGGATTTGGTGAAGGCTTCACTTAAATCACAGTGTTGCATGAAGTTTACTAGATCTGAGTAGGTGTCATTAGGAGCCTTGATCCATCAAATGGAGTTGTATGAGGCGAGGATGCTTTAGTTGAGTTCGAAGTTAACATTTGCTGCCTTGGGAACGGAAAAATCCATGGATTCAAGGTCGAAGGTGAAAGAAAATGGAGGATGGTTTAAGAGAGAGAAGAACTTAGAGAGAGAAATAGATTTGTGAAATGAGAATAGTGGTGGGTGAGGAGAGACGAGAGACAATACATATATTCAAAATAAGTAAACAGTTATTCAACCGCATTTAATGCAAAGTGAGAAAATGACTACTCATGTGGGTCCCTTGACCTTTCAAAACTTATTTGTCTCCTCGTTATTCGAAAAATAAATGATTAAATATTTGAGAATGTTTTTTGCATTTACTTGGAAAGTAACTACCTAGTTTCATGTGAAAAACATTTAATATAGAATCAATCATTTAATGAACACATTTAATATCAAGCCACATGCTTTGAGATATTGAGCATCCCTAGCTCATCAACTAGCCTATTGAACGAAGGTTCAGCCAAAGGCTTTGTGAAAATATCAGCTAGTTGTAGCTCTGTGGGAACAAAGTGCAGCTCAATATCTCCCTTCATTATATGATTCCTGATAAAATGATACCTGATATCAATGTGTTTGGTACGAGAGTGAAGAACAGGGTTGCTGGAGATGGCAATGGCGCTGGTGTTGTCACAAAAGATTGGTACTTTGTCATATAAAACTTCATAGTCAGCCAGTTGACTTTTCATCCAGAGCACCTGAGCACAACAGCTGGCTGCAGTGACATATTCTGCTTCAGTTGAAGACATAGCCACAGAGTTTTGCTTCTTAGCACTCCATCCAACCAATTTTCCTCCTAGGATTTGACAGCTGCCTGAAGTGCTTTTCCTGTCAATACAGCATCCAGCATAGTCTGAATCTGAATAGGCCTTGAGATCAAAGCCTGATTCCTTGGGATACCATAGACCTAGGGATGGTGTTCCTTTGAGATACCTGAAAATTTTCTTAACAACCACTAGATGGGATTCTTTTGGGTTAGCTTGGTACCTTGCACAGAGACATGTGGAGAATTGGATATCAGGACGACTAGCTGTCAGATACAAGAGTGACCCAATCATGCCTCTATATAAAGTCTCATTAACAGAGACCCCTGACTGATCAGGGCCCAAGTTGTTGGGTGGAAGCATGGGGCATTTCACTGATGCACAATCAGCTAAGTCATATTTTTTAAGTAAATCCTTAACATACTTTTCTTGACAAATTGAAATTCCCTTAGGACATTGTTTAATTTGAAAACCCAAAAAGTAAGTTAATTCACCCATCGTACTCATCTCATATTTCTTGGTCATTAATTTAGCAAAACGTTTACTAAGATTGACATTTGTTGACCCAAAGATGATATCATCCATATAAATCTGCACAATGATGAAATCACTCTTATCCTTGAAGGTAAAGAGTGTTTTATCAATAGAACCCCTGACAAATTTATTTTCAGTTAAGAAATTAGAAAGAGTTTCATACCATGCTCTTGGAGCTTGTTTCAGCCCATACATGGCTTTGTGTAGTCTGTACACATGGTTGGGAAACTCGCTGTTCTCAAATCCTTCAGGTTGTTCAACATACACTTCCTCAGCCAAATCACCATTGAGGAATGCACTCTTTACATCCATCTGATACACACTGAAGTTCATATAGGCAGCATAAGCCAGGAAGATTCTGATGGCTTCAAGTCTTGCAACTGGAGCAAATGTTTCATCATAATCAATTCCTTTAGTCTGAGTATACCCCTGTGCCACCAGCCTGGCCTTGTTTCTGATGATGTTCCCAATTTCATCCATCTTATTTCTATAGATCCATCTAGTGCCTGTGATATTCTTTCCAGGTGGAGCTGGCACTAGTGTCCATACTTTGTTCCTTTTGAACTGATTGATTTCTTCTTGCATAGCAGCTACCCACCCTTCTTCTACAAGAGCCTCAGCTACTCTCTTAGGTTCAATTTGTGAGAGAAATTCAGCAAAGAGACATTCATTGGCTGAGGCAGAATCTGAGTCATGAATTCGCTGTCTAGTAGTAACCCCTGCATTAGGTTCCCCAATAATGTTGACAAGAAGAATGTGTTGATCTCTTGACCACTTATTTTGAGGAGCTGGGGACTCAAGGACAGGAACACTTGTGGGCACAGCTGGTACAATTTGAGTTTCATCCTGCTGACTAGGAGGGCTTTCTTCAAAGACTACTTCAGTGTCACAGTCTTCTTCAGCCGTATCAAGAGGAACAACTTCATTAACAGCAGGAGATTCTTCAGGGATTTGAAGAATTGGTGAGTCATCAATAGCAGTAGGAGAAGAAGGACTACCAGAGGTTTGTGGTTCTTCTTCATCAAGTTCCTGAGAGGTAGGAACTTCTATGTTGTGAGTAGACAGAGGGTCAAAGGCAGGAACATAAGGAGTGAGAGTGTTGGAGTGATGATGGTGATGACTGGTCGGTCTTGGTTCTGAGAACTCATCACTTGGGAAAGACATATTTTCGTTAAAATCAATTTCATCACCCTCTGTTCCTGTTCTCTGTATGATTTCATCATCTTCATTGAATCTGACATGAAAGGTTTCTTCTACTTCTTGTCTTCTGATGTTAAATACTCTGAAGGCTTTGGCTGTTGGAGAGTATCCCAAGAAGAAACCATCATCAGCTTTTTCATCAAACTTTCCAAGTTTATCCCTGTAGTTGTAAATGAACACAGGGCATCCAAACACATGAAAATAGCTGACATCTGGAGATATTTTTCTGAAAACTTCATAGGAAGTTTTACCATGTCTTTTGACAATGATTGATCTGTTTTGTGTGTAGCAGACAGTGTGAACAGCTTCTCCCCAAAATTGCTTTGGTAAGGCTGCACCATTCAACATAGTTCTGGCTGCTTCAATCAAAGTCCTGTTTCTTCTTTCAGCCACACCATTTTGTTCAGGGGTGCCAGCTGAAGATAAGTTCTGTGAAATACCTTTTTCATCACAAAAAGATTCAAGTTGATGATTCTTGAATTCAGTACCATTATCACTTCTTAGAGCTTTGACTCTAACATCATTCATATTTTCAACCTGTTTGATGAAGGACATGATGGTATCAGCTGCATCACTTTTCCTTCTGAGGAAGAACACCTATGTGTATCTTGAAAATTCATCAACTATGACCAAGGTGTATTTGTTGTGATTAATGGTCTGAGGTTTGACAGGCCCAAACAAATCCATGTGAAGGAGATGTAAGCACTTGTCAATAGAGAATGATTGCCTAGTCTTGAATGAAGACCTGTGAGGCTTTCCTTTGACACAGGCAAAACAAGTCTTGTCTTTAGAAAACATCACTGAAGGTAGACCAGCAACCAGGTTTTGTGTGGCTATCTTGTTGATGTTCTTGAAGTTGAGATGAGACAGTCTTTTGTGCCACAGCCAATTGACACTTTCAGAGGCTTTAGCAAGAAAACAATTTGAGCTGTCTTCAGAGCTAACATCAATGTTGATGACATAAACATCTCTCCTTCTAGGTGCAATAAGCACAACATCATTGTTTTTGTTGAATATGGTTCCCTGAGTCTTAGTAAACAAAACCTTATAGTCAGCATCACACAATTGGCTGATGCTAATAAGATTGTGTTTAAGACCATTCACATATGCAACCCTATTAAACGTAATCCTATTGCAGTTCACTAAGCCCTATCCTTCTGTATCACCTGAAGAGTTATCTCCAAACACCACTTTAGGACTTGGCTCCTTTGAGTATCTGTGCAGGTATTGTTGAATCCCTGTCATGTGTCTAGAACAGCCACTGTCTAGATACCATACCGATTCCTTGAGATATTTCTACACAGATACATAGAAACATGTTAGTTCCTATAGTGAACCCACTTTCCAGTGGGTTCCCTGAATTGCTGATTAGCAACTCTTGTGTTCCTGTAGAACTTTTAGCGTTGGGAGGGACAATTCACTGTTTCATGGGTAAAAATTCCACATATATCACACCCAGGGAAGTCACCACACTCGTCTGAGTGATGGTCTGTGAATCCACAGAATTTACAGGGAGGATAAGGTCTGTAGTTTCCCTGTTGTCTTTTGGAACCCTGTGGTCTATCCCTAGAGGGTGTCTGAGCTCTCTTAGCTGCCATATGTCTATCATGATCTAAGGTCATGTGGTGAGAGTTTTTACATATATTGCAATAAGATTTGATTAACCTTTCCCCTTTGGGTTCACCTAGGACTGACTTAGGTTCATGAGAAGTAGAGCATTCAGCGGAAGGCTTAATGTGTTGTTTCAAGAGTTCTACTTCTTTCATTAGAGACAATAGGCGTTCTTCAGTGGTAGGGTAAACCTTATTCACAGCTTTAGTAGAGACAGGCTTAAAAGCAACTTGTTTACCAGATTGTTTAGCAGGCACATGAAAAACTTTAGCTGGAGGTTTCTCAATATCTGTTCTAAGTTCACCCTTAGCAGCTCGTGAGGAACTGCTAGGTTCAACTCTAGAGAGTTTGGGCAAAGGTGGTAACTCAACCACATCTTCAGAGACAGGGTCATTAGTCAAAGTGGTATCTGACATATGAATAGTCTCAGTAGATTTGAAGACAATGTCTTTGGGTTTGGTGAGAATTCTCAGCTTATTTTTCTTAGCAGATATATCCCTTTTAATGTCAGCAGGCAGTTCATCATTAAGCAATTGATCTATTGTGAACCTAGCACACAACCATTTTTCAATAACCTTGTTTAATTCAGAAACTTGATCATTTAAGGCAATGTTTTTCAAGGTTAACCTAGTGACTTCATTTTGCAGGGATATTTTCTCTAAATTAACCCGTCTGCGAGTTTCACATTCAGATTTAGCATTTAGCAGTTCAGTTTTAACAGAGTGAAACTTATCAAGTAGGTTCTTTCTTTGTTCCTCAACAAAGTGTAAATCAACAATGGTGTAATCAAGGACATGCTTGCGTTCATCACTATCAGACATAGATAAAAGCCTGTGTACTTTTTCATTGTGATGTCAACCCATTTTCCTGATCTTGCATCACCTTTTCTAACAGCTGGTTCATCCTCAGCTATAGCCATGAAAGCTCTGACTCTTGTAGTATCTTCTTCATATGAAGTCAGTGGCTTATCATTCCAATCATAAGCTTCAGCTACTAACCCTTTCTCAGTCTTTTTATCACCACCCTTCTTCTTAGACAAAGCTTCAAGCTTCAAATTCATCTGTTCTAACTCAACTTTAAGTGCCTTGTACTTGTTTTTGTAATCCTTCTTCTCACTGTCTGATGAATTGGATTGGAGAGATGAGTTGTTGTGTTGTTTGAACTTGTAAGGTTTGGATGAAGATGATGGATAGGAGGGTGAGGATGTCTTGGTGGAAGGACAGTCTTTTTGGAAGTGTCTAAGCTTTCCACAGGCAAAGCAAGTTTCTTTTGACATGTCAGTTTGTTTACTAGCTGATCCTATTCTCCCTGATCTTTTGAAGAATCTTCTTTGGTTGACTAGCAAGGCTCTTTCATGAAACTCTGCATTAAGGTCTGTCAAGAACTCTTGGCTGCTGCGGGTGTCTTCTTCAACATCAGAGTCGCTGTCATGAGGATGTGGTGCAGAGATCAAGGCTTTGGAAGATGCTCCTTGAACTACAAATCTTTCAGTCTCTGACTTGTAAATAGTATCAATCAGCCATTCTTCATAATTATACTTTCCATAAAGCTGAGCTAAGGTGTCATTCTTGATTGAGTTATTAGCTCTCTGAGTCTGATTCAACTCAGCCACTTTCTTGGAAGGCTGTTGACAAATGTGGCATTAATCTCAGCTTGACCAATGGTGACGTCATTCATTGCTAGATCATTGAGAAGAGTCTTCAGCCTTGTATAGGTTTGTTGAACCTTTTCACCTTCAAGTGACTTGAAGGCATTGAACTGAAGTCTGAGAGCCTGAATCTTTGTCTCTCTTGTTTCAGAGGGTCCTTCATGGCCAAGGATGAGGTATGTCCACATTTGCTTGGCTGTGGGACACTGAATGACAGACTTCATGATATGTTTGGGAAGACATGATATGATGATGCTTTTGAGACGTTTATCTTGGTTTGCCAATTTTCTATCATCTGGAGTCCATTGTTTGAGAGGTTTAGGAAGAGGGTTTTCTTCAGTAGAGGTAAGCGCCATGGGAATATAAGGACCATTTTCTAAAATTTCTAGAAGAAATGGTTCAAGTCCATCGAGATACACAAGAAATTGACTCTTCCAACTGGCAAAATCTTCTTCATCAAAGACTGGCACACTTGTGACATGTGATCCACCTCTTGAGTCAAGAAGTTGGGGTAGATCATCGTCATTGGCAGGAGGGTTGAGTCTTGGTGAAGATGGTGTTGTAGAAGGTGAATGTGGTGGGTTAGAAGTTTCTGGCATGGTGGATCTTGATTATAAAACTAAGAACGATGTTTCTTGAAGGTTTTAATATCAAACACCGCTCTGATACCAATTGAAAGTCCCTAATCAATGCTATAAACCCTAAACTTAACTAATCAACACAAGGTATTACTTTTCAAACGTAATCTTATTATTGTATAATAAAGAATTACAAGTGTTATGGATAACACCGTTTGATGACAATGTGTTGTGCACACTTTGAACAACTATAAACCCTAACTTATGAATACAGTCGCAGCTGTTTGATTCTATAAGTTCTAAGCAATAATGTTATGAATATACTCAAAGTGTTAAACATTAATGCATGGATACACATCCTATTTATAGTGATACGAGGTTGACCTAAATAGTACTTGATGGTGACTACACAAGACTTTCACTTTTCAGACATCAGTCACATGATGCTCTTCTATTCTTGGTAGTCTGCCATTATGCTTTAAGGAAACAGTTGTCGAAACATTTTCCTTTTTCTTCATAGTCTCGAACACACAAATGGCATGTCCAAAGTGTGCTGAGTGTTAATAGGGTATTGCCACCCCTGTTAACCCTCAACCCCTCAGAGTCCCTGATACATCTTGGCTGTTATCCATCACAGCCAATGAGTATGTCTTCAAGTAATCTTTGACTTCCTTGACAATGTCTCTGACATGGACTCCTCTGAGGTTGCTCACAGAGACTTGGATCTCTGTAAGTCTTGCGATACTTGCCTGCCTCCTAGGCACAGGCAAGGGACTATCTAACAGCTTAATTATGTTTAAATCTATGATCAGGGAATCTAACAAGCTTAGATTCCCAACACCATGTATTAATTTTATAAAAATATCATTATTTTTTCCAGTTGCTAACATAATTTTTGTTTCGTATAGTTTTACAAATAGGATTACTCACGTAAAAGAGAACCATAACTTTCTAAAAGTCGATCAAGTTATATTGTGACTATTAACTAATACGAATACATATTGGTGACAGGGTTTGCGTGAAGCGTTCCGTTGTAGAGCTTAGGGCCCTTGGGGGTGGTGAAACCCATCAGTGTAAGAAGAATTATTGAAATAGAGAGTCATGGTCTCTTGATAATTGACGTACTATAGCGTTTTAATTTGCTTATTTTGTAATGTATACCATTATACTCAAAGTTAATATAATATATTGAAATATATCCATTAATTATTTAATTAAATTTCTTATGTTAAATATGATAGTAACCAGCTAGAGTCAATTTTTATCACTGATATCTAATTTGTAACAGAATGCCACAAGCCATATTGCGTAAAGACCCGATGGACCTTTTATGTCAGTTGTTCCTCATTCAGGCTAACATCATGGTCATTTAACATAAAGTGCTACACCTACAACTTCAAGGTGAGAACATATTTAAGTATTTTAGCACTCGATTCATAGCATTTCATTTTACTAAAGATGGTAGAATATGAGAGTCACTTTTCCTGTTATTGTTTGGAACATGTTGATGTGTATTCATTATTATTTGAAAGTTATATAATATGAATTGTGATTAGATTGTGGTACCCATATTAATAAACTAAACATTTCCAGTTGCTAATAAGCACAGTTCTCAGGCTATTCCTGATATAATAACTTATATATGAGTATCTCATACAAGATGTTTTCCCATTCTTAAGCTCTTTCCAAGTCTGTAAATTTACCCTTTCCACAAAAGATGGTTTTTTATTACACGGGAACACTTTTAGCAAGTGAAAGACTAAGGATTTACCCAAAAGTGGGATGGATTAGGCATGACTTTTAAATATGGAAATCACATTTTAAATCATGAAAATGTTGTGAAATGCTTTATTTATGAATTTGATCTTGATTATGTGTAAAAATCTTCTTTGAGTAACCAACCTTAGTATGTTGTTTTTAAGGTTTACAATATAATTGAATTGATTTGTTGATTCTAACAAGGTTTTTTAATAACAAATATTGTTATATTGGCTTCTGGTATGTATCTTTTGTTAATAACAATTGCTCCCATAAATAATACATGTACCATTTTCCATCGTCATTCAATTTCATACCCTTACAAGGTAAGTTACTTCAAAATGATACTATTACATGTTCTTAATAAAGTCATTGTCTTGATTTCTGCTTATGCTTTTGCTTAGAAGGAAAAGGCAGTCAGACTAGTGGGAGTGGGGTGAAACCCACTCACCTCTACCTCATCGTCACGTCAGCTTTTTTACCAAACTCACCAAAACTCACCCAAACTTACTACAGGAGGTAATGGCACTCACCAAACTCACCCAAACTCACTTCACATCACCTTTCATACTTATTTTTTTATTATTTAAAAACACCCCAGTCACAAAAAACACCCAATAATAAACCTAAACAAAAAAATAAAAAACATTTGGGCCTACAAGAATAAACTCACGCTGGGTGAGCTAGCCCCTGTTTTTTTGTTGGTTGTGAAGAACTCGCGCGCGGGTTTGGAGGGTGGGGGTGGGGGCTGCGAGTGAGTTGAGTGATGTCACGAGTGGCTATGGTGCCACTCCCACCAGCCTCAGGTGTTTAGAATTGCATAGGAATTGTAAAAGAACCCATTTTGTTAAATATCAAATTTGAACTTTAACAATCTTTTTGAACTAAATTACTACATTATATGTGTGGAGTGATTGTGTAATAAGATAAAGCTTATAAAATCTAAAATCTGGTAGTAGTCTATTAGTAATTAAGAGTGAGATATTATGATTTAATATAGACGATAATTAGTATGGTTAAACAAGACAGATGTTTGTGCATGGTGTGGTTACCATTTTTTACTGTAACAATAAAGGGGAGACTAGGATAAAGGTTGTAGATTACAATAAAAGGGAGACTACGTGGCTACCATTTTTTAACAAAGACAAGCTAATTGTTGATTTAATGTAAAATACCTAGAAGTATTGTCAAGCCAACTCTAACTTACCCATTATTGATCCACATTACTACTGACCCAATTTAACTCAGTAACTACTCAGCCTATTTACTTAGCTTTATATATTTTGTCCATAATGATATTTTTGTGAATCGAATTGTGTGATTTTGTTTTAACTTGCGTACATGTAATGGTTTAATAATTGTTAACCACTTTCGTAAAATTGTGTGTCTATCTTGGTTCAAACTATGCAGGTAAGATATTTATGTCAAACTGAAGTGTGCCTATATACCAAAAGTGTTATCCGGATATTAATCCCAAAAGTGTTGTTCGGATATTAATCTCAAAAGTGTTATGCTGTCACAGAGATTGACAAAGAACTTCTTCATCGATAATAAGGTTGCCGTGTTTTTTAGCTATTTTTTGTTTAACCAATCAAGTTCTTTATGAGTTTCTTGAAGATGTTTTGAAAATGACATACTATCTCAACTTTTTGGTTTTAAATATTATATAATTTTACGTTATTTATATTAATTATTTTTTACCTCTTATGATTTTAAATAATTATTTATAAAGCTAGCCGTCCATCGGGCAGGTCTTGAAGCTAGTTAGATATATATTCTAATGATGTTGAGCCACACATTTATCTGATCCTAAATTATACTTACATTTTTTAATTTTTAACAGTATATTTTATTTTTAAAAATATATTAAAGAAACAAATTTTTATATTATTTAATATTTTTTCTCTCTCTTTGTT
Organism: Glebionis coronaria; assembly: GCA_025667525.1. Taxonomy (NCBI): domain Eukaryota; kingdom Viridiplantae; phylum Streptophyta; class Magnoliopsida; order Asterales; family Asteraceae; genus Glebionis; species Glebionis coronaria. The sequence continues at coordinate 458,305,209 of CM046881.1, read as the reverse complement.
TTTTTCAAAACCTTTCTCAAATCTTACCCAAAATCCAATCCAAAATTTTAATCCTAAACCCACTTACAAACCAAACGGGCCCTTAAATCTTAACCCTAAACCCATATACGAACCAAACGGGCCCTAAATGAGAAATTATATTGATCCCAAAGTATAATCTTTCATCAATTGAGTTTCATACTCAATCCTACCTTTATAGGCATCCATAGTAATTCAAGATCCAAGCCTACTTTTAAAGGCATCCATCTTAAGCCAAAACAGGAAAAGAAAACACCTCCCTAATATCTAAAACGGGTTCTATTGAAAATACATTTAATATTAAAAGTGGTCGAAAATTGTTGAAAGCGAGCTATGCGTTTACATTCATATAACCCTTTTTTTTGTAAAACACTCGCACTACCTGATTTACACGTCGAATTTCAAAAAAACTAATTCAAAAAAACATATAGGCTTACCTGAATTCCCTAAGAATCAACAACATCTACTGGTTTCTCTTTTAGTGTTCTAGTCGGTACAACTGTTTGCGAGATCCCGTTTTCCTATTTTGATGCGGCATCACTGTTTCTTGCTGATGTGTCAGTTGCTTATTTATCGTTTGAGGATCTGCATTCACATGAGCTGGTCTTAATTTTGGGTGAAACAATCCAAAAACTAAAAAACAAAAATTAGTTTAGTTATATTTTGAAAAAGCAGAGTTTGTGTGTTTCGATGCAGGTGAATCATACTTGAAAAGACAACGTTTATTCTAGTTCCAAATCTCAGATACACATCATACAACTTGTTAAAAACATGTGTTAATAAATAATTTTTGCGATAGTCAATATATTGAGATGTCTGACTTGAATTCGTACAATCCTAAACCTCTTGGTACATATTATCCTAAACGCCCTAGCACTTATCTTGGACCTATTGCTACTTATATTCCTAAACCTCCTCTTGCTATATATAACCCCAAACATTCTGTCAGTTATGATATTTATGTTTCTAAACCACTTTGTAGTTAGTTGCTTTTAGACCTCTTCCTCTGAATGCCTTTGACGAAAGATACGGATGTTATCAGATCTTGTTAAATTTCAATATTTTCAATTTGGATGAATGAGCATATCTTTTTGAAAGTCCCTAAACTATGCTAGAAACACTAAACTTGACTAATCAACACACGTAATTACTTTTCAAACGTAATACTTATTATTGTGTAATAAAGAATTACAAGTGTTATGGATAACACCGTTTGATGGCAATGTGTTGTGCACACTTTGAACAAATAAAACCCTAACTTAAGAACACAGTCACAGCTGTTTGGTTCTTCAAGTTCTAAGCATTAATGTATGAAATCTATCAAAATGTTAAGACATTAATGTTAGGCTACACATCCTATTTATAGTGATACGAGATTGACCTAAGTACTAGTTGATGGTGACTACACAAGACATTCACTTTTCAGACATCTGTCATAAGATGCTCTTTTATTCTTGGTAGTCTGCCATAATTCTTTAGGGAAACAGAGATGACACAGTTTCCTTTTTCTTATAGTCTCGTACACACCAAGGCATGTCCAAAGTGTGCTGAGTGTTAACAGGGTATTGCCACTCCTGTTAACCCTCAACCACTCAGAGTCTCTGATACATCTTGGCTGTTATCCATCACAGCCAATGAGTATCTCTTCAAGTAATCTTCGACTTCCTTGACAATGTCTCTGTAATGGACTCCTCTGAGGTTGCTCACAGAGACTTAGATCTATGTGAGTCTTGCGATACTTGCCTGCCTCCTAGGCACATGCAAGTGACTATCTAACAGCTTGATTTGTGTTTAAATCTATGATACATGGAATCTAACAAACTTAGATTCCCAACAATCTCCCCCTATTTAAACATAAATACAGCTAGATCTATCTAAGTTAAGGTAAGTGAGATAACAGCTTCTTCTTACTCATAACAGATCTAAACAAACATACCTCATGATTTTATTCATACTTAAAGAAAATTACAAGTACAATACAAAAGTGAAATAAAATATGAAGGTAAAATTTAGCTGTGAAATCCTTTAATAGTCATCATTTTTGATTTTTTCTTCAGCTTCAGCTAAGTCTGTCCTAGTATCCAATTCTGCCTGCAAAGCTTGTGCAAAAACCTTGGAATACTCTGTTTTAATCTTGAGTCCCTTTTTGAGACAAATCAGCTGAATTGTTGATGCTAAGCCTAGCTCATCTTCCCTTTGGAATGCATATTGGCAAGCTCTGTTCATGAAGGCCATACCTCTTTCAGGCTCTATGTAGGTCTGACCATCAATAGGACTAATGATTCCATTTGGTAGTACCAAATCCATGTGCATTCCATCCACTTGAACATCATCAGTAACGAAGATTTCCTTAACAAGTAGAGTTGTCCTTCTTCTTTTCTTCCCTGACTTTGGAGGTTCTTGTTCAAACAACTGTGGTGGGGGATCTATTTTGAGCTTGGCTGCAGTTTCTTTAACCCAATTAAACTTAGCTTTGAGGGTCTTAAGAAGTGTAAAATTTGCCTGTCCAGTTCTTTTAGCAGCAAAGGCTTCAAGTTCAAACCATTCAGATAACCCAAGTTGTTTTAATCTAAAGTCATCAAAGACATTCATATTTGCCTGTTGGTTATCTCTCCACAAGATCATTTGTGGTGTGTTGGTTGACTTGTGAATAGTGTATTTGAACTTGGTAAATTTTCCAGGTGCATACCTGTTGTTGACGCAGGCATCATAATTAGCTTTTACCTTGTTCAGTGCCTCTGTGCGTTTGGCTTCCATTTCCCTCAACCTTTGTCTTTGCTTCTCCCTTTGAAGTGGAGTCATCTTTCTTAGAGTTTCCTCATTAAGCTCCTTGGCTTTCTTGATTTTATTCAGCCTTTTGAATTCAACAGCCTGTTTCTCAATCTCTTCAAGTGTTAGAGGATTCTCATTTGATGGTGTGAAGGTTGTAAATTGGGATAGTTCTGTGGTTGATCCTCCTGTCTCTAGCATCACAGCTATTTTCTTTAGTTTGGCGTCTATGTCTACCATAACTATTTCCTTTCCTTTATTCGAGACAGAGGATTCCACACTCATGTTTTTCAGCTCTTCAGCTCTTTTGATGAACGCCGACTGAGCTTGGGTTTGTATTGCTTTGGGTAGGGAGCTAACAGTGAACTTGAGTTTCTTGGAAGCTGGTTCACTATCATCCACAGCCTCGCTGGTGTTAACCAGAGTCATGGATTTTGATGAATCAACTCCATCCTTTGTCTGTTGCTCCCCCTTACTTTCATCCTCATCATAGGGTATGACCACTGGTGTGATGACTTGGAGAGGTACAGGTGAAGGAATAGTGTTATCAGCAGAGTTTGAGCCTTGTTTGGCAGATTCAAGGTTGAGTACCCTTTCCTTCTCCCCCTCACGTTCAACCTGTCGTTTCAGACGTTTGGATGAACGTGCCTTGCAATCTGTTCGACAGAGGCATCCATATCGCGTTGCCTGGTCCTTGAAGCTCTACAATCTTCAGCAGGAGGTTGCAATTTTCATTTGTGTTGCGATGAACACGATCAATGATAAAGTTTGTGTGACGAAGTTGCCTGTTACGAACAGCTTTATACTCTCTATGCATTGTTAACTCATGAGCATTAAAAAGGGCAGGGACCTCTGTGACGATGGAGTCTTTGATTCGTGTGGACAAATGACTATGTCCTTGGGACACTCCCTTTCTTGCACCATCTTTGATAGGTTCGGTGACTGCATCCTTAACCACCTGATTTATAATCCTTGGAAAGTTGACAGTGAAAGAGTGCATCTCAGATTTGATAACATCCAGCTTTCTTGACAGGCGCTCCATATCTGATTGATGATGTTCAGGTTTAAGATTGTGGATGTTCAGGCTTTGTTGTGCATAATCATCCTCCCTTAGCAAAATATCAAAGTTGGTTTGGGCAGGATGATCAAACAATAGGAATTCAGTTGTCGGATCATAGGCAGGTCTTTGAAAGACTGTAGTGGCTGAGGTAGCAGAGGTGGGAGTGACTACAGCTTCCTTGGGAGGAGGAGTGGTATCAACAGCTGGTGTGGACACAGCTATTTCTTTTGGAGGGGACTGAGACTGCTGGTCGTCATCCTCTTCATCCTCCTCTTCTTCGATCATCCCCTCAGGGAGAATTTCATCATCAGGCATTAATTCAGGCTCAGATAAATCATCGACTAAAGAGAGCACATCTTCAACATCAAGTAACTCGTTTGATTGATCCTGAATCGTTGTGTCAGCTTCTTTTTCTGGCTGCTCCAGGGATTCAATGTTTGGCTGTACAACATCAGCCTGCAAGTTGTTCTATATTAGTAACAGGGAAATAAGTAAGGGGAATGGTCGCCAGTTCGCTGTCCCAGAGAGGCTGAGGGTGATTATTCAGCCACTCCAAAGGATAAATCCTTGGGATTCTTTTAAGAGTGAAAAGTAAGAGGTTAATGGTCGTCATTCGCTGCCCCTAGGAAAGCTGAGTGTGATTATTTAGTCCCCCAAAAGGTTAAAACCTTTGGGACTCTTTTGATTGTGAAACATATGTTGTTAAAGATCGCCATTTCACTGCCCCTAGGAAGGCTGAGGGTGATTATTCAGCCCCCCAAAAGGTGAAGAACCTTTGGGACTCTTTTAAGTGTGAAACATATGTAGGTAAAGATCGCCTGTTACGCTGACCCTAGGAAAGCTGAGGGTGATTATTCAGCTCCCCCTGAAAGGATAAATCCTTTGGGATTCTTTTAGGTGTGAAAAAGATGTAGGTTAAGGTCTTCTTGTAACGATGTCCCTAGAAGAGCTGAGGATGATTATTCAGCTCCCCTAAAAGTAAAACTTTTGGGATTCTTTTTCTGAGGGGACCAAGAGGCTGTATGAAGTACAACTACTCTAGGTCTAGACATATATGTACTCAGGTTGTTATTTGCCTGAATATTGTCTAGAGGGTGCAGGGTCATCGGGGTGCTTGAGAAACACAAATGAATCACTCCCTGGTGCATAGACAAGGTGTACAGAAGTCTTAAGGATTTCTAAGTGCATACAATGACTTCTTGGGTCGAGGATAACCTAACTTCACCACTCTCACCTACAAACATTTGAGAGTGGCTGCTTGTGGACCTCTAAAAATTATAAGACTGATTACCTGTGCGATATCAGCTGTATGTGGCGGGTTCCCTGTTGTCTCGGCTGACATCGAGCATAAGAACCCGAAATTTAAAATCAATATTTAGACCGAGATTTAATCTTATTTCTAGTATTCGGATCAATAGTTATTACTCGACTTTTATTTTTCATGTTCGTTCAATGAATAATATTGATTTCTCGGCTAACAGGCAAGTTTAAGGTTTTAACATATCGAATACGTGCCATTTATTATTTATCGACAAAGTCTATGTCCGTCATCGACCGTGAATATTTTCATAATGACATAGAAATATTTTATATTGTCGTCGTTTTAACTTCTCATTTTACGAGCATTATTCGTAAATTTTGTTAAACCGTTAGACGTCGTTCGTTTTTACGATGCGTGAACATTTATTAAATCTTAATCCTCATTTATATATTGAAATATAAATGTTCTCCGAATATCGATGTTTTTATTTTATATTGAGAGTTTATTTTTCGTACTTAACGTGTATCTTTCAAATCGCGTTACTTTTAAAATATCGGGCTTCGATAATACCCGCTTATTTAAATATATAACCAACAAAAGAATATAACACCAATCCACAAAAACCAATGTCGGTTTCATCCGAACATACTATACACATCTTGTGATAAGCCACGTGTTTAGTATGTACACATTTCTACTAGATGTCATTCATTTCATTTCTATATTTTATAAAAGAGGATAGATCAATATCTTCACTTTGTTTCTCTCAATTCAGCCGAACAACACAAGACCCACACAAAACATATCACATGAATAATTCTAGCTCATTTCTTGGTTATTACCTTAAATGCTAAGATATTGTAATCTTATCAAAAGCATGTATCATGAACATCATCAACTTCATCACTTCAAGACGTTTAAGGGCTGATTTTTTTTCAAGGATTATTCATTTCCTTTCAATGTAATTTTTGTAAGTGGTCATGTATATTTACTCTTTAATTTATGTATATGTAAGATATAGTATGTGTTTAATAGTTCTTGGACATTGTATATGATTTGGGACACCAAAGAGTCAAGTTAAACAAGCCTAGATTAAAAGTTATGATGGTTAAACTTTAGGTCAGTTGATAAAACGTGACCACTACGGGAAATCAGTAGGTATTGGGCCCTGGTAAAAAATATAGGGTTATAGGCCTGTGTTTTGCGGCTATTTTTCCGGGTCGCTCGTCTCGTGACGAAACCCGATGAATTAGATATGGCCGAAACGATAAAAAGTGCCAAATCTGAACATGCTGTATAAACCGACTGAAGACTATAACAAGAACTCAGAACCATTGAAAAAGGTAAAACTATAGATTGTAGATAAAAATATGAAGAACTATAATCAATTGGATAGTCCACCAGTTCCTTACGGTTCGTAAATGGCGGGCAAAACGGTGGAAACGAGTTTGGCTGCCAAAAATAGCCAACTCTTCTAAGTGATAAAAGGAGTAAATGAGCTATGATTAGTATTAATTAGAAGTAATTGGACTTATAATAAGTAAACTAAGTAAGTTAAAAATTATTTTGGTAAAAATAACTCATCTAGATTATTTATGGTTTAGGAGAAATGATCTAATCTACGAGACATGTCGGAAAAATTATAATAAATGGACTATTCTTCATTAACGTAAAATGTGATGATTTTATACAAACCGAAGTGGTATAACCCACTTGTCGGGAATTATAGACTCATTTGTATAATGATAATTATAGAACCCAAGACCGGACCAACGTGAGATATTAAGTTGATGTCGTTTGAGGCATTTTTAGAATCCGTAGTACATATATAGTGGATTTGGGCCACAAAAGCCCAACTTACACTTGTAATGGCTATTGGGCCATTATTGGGCCTGAGATTTATAACATGTTTAGAGTTTAATACTGAGACTGAAATAGAATAAAGTCATAATAACTTGTAATGGGCCTCTAATAAGCTTTAATGGGCTTAAAGGTCATAAAGAATACATGATAGACTGTTATCAAAGTCTTATGAAAAGTTTTATAAAACTTATGCAATGTCCAAACCTACTACAGTGAACTATTTACATATATGTATGACTTATGTTTAGTCTCGAGCCTAAGATGCGTCTCGTTATATTAGGTCTCGTTCGATTATATGTCGACCGTTGGGCATCTCGTTCTCGAGCAATGAGCGACTGATATCTCGTCAAGTCTTGTATCAACTATCGGATTTTTGTTCCTTGATAAATGTATGATAGCTATATCAGGTGAGTCTATAGCCTCGCTTTTATATTATCTTGTAAATGATTTTTAACCCGTGAGGGGGAATACATGCTGTTTTATAAAATGAACACAAGTTGTTTTTGGTATGCTGGACCCGAATATGATGATAAATGCCTAAGTACCATTGTCTTATGAAGTCCTTGAATTTCATGAACTGTTAATTACCTTGCGAGGTAAACGCTAATACATATGATAGATCTATTTGGTTTGACAACCTTATCCTAGGGTATGTATCCTTGTGATCACCTGAGAGGGATATTATGTATAAGAGGTCGATGGTATATGACAATATTACCTGTTGTAGGGGCGCCGTAAGTGACTCGGTTTGACGTGTTGGTTAACGTTCAGTTGCATGAGCTTAAGGCATTTATCGATATATATGACTTGTCTGTGTGACAAGCTTGAGATGATTAAAATGCTTGTGTTCAAATGATGATTTGCAAAACCTATAGATTCACTCAACCGTTGTGTTGATGATTTTGAGCATGTATTTCAGGTAATCAAGATGGATAGCAGCGGAGCATGCAGGGAGGTAGTTGGTGCTTACTTGTCTAACGTTTTATATTATTTTTCCATCCTTTGAAATGAATAAATGACTTTTAAGTCTTTGTATGATGAATGTGATGTGTTGGTAACGGTTTTTGGGACTAAACGCTACTCTGATTTAATATATATTGGGATGGGAAACTTTTTATACAAGGTTGTATATTATTTTAACGTCTCTCTTGAGGTTGTTGTCTATGATTGTGTGTGATGTGCTATGAGTAGCGCCCCAAAGTGGTATTACGCTGCGAGGTAATTTGGGGGTGTTACATCGAGACACTAGACCCTTGTTGTTGGTCAGCTGAAGTCTCTGAATCCACATGAGTCTCTGGAACAGAGAAGGTTGTGAGGTTCACATTCTTCTTTGCCCTGGCCTTTGTAACAGTTTTGGTGTGGGAAGAAGATGGGTTTTTCTTCTTCTTTGGTTGTTGGCCAGTTGTTGCCTTGGACGTCGTGGTGTGCTGCCCAGAGGTCAAAGACGTAGACTTGCTAGACACATAGAGGTATTCACCTTCTCAGAGGAAGGGAGCAAGGACTTCACAACAGAAGGTTGTTTATTTGCTATGTTCAACATGGGAGATGTAACAGGGACATCTTCAGGTCCAATCTCCTTATATATAGCTCTAGTGATGCAATAGGGCTTCAAGGAAGTGAGTGTAGAGTTGTGATAGCTGTCACCCAACAGGCTTTCGAAGATAAGAGATAGAAAGCGAACGTAGCATATGTTTTTCTCCCTGACCTGGTTTGGTCCCTTCAGCTTTTCCAGTAGGTTGGAGAATAGTAGACTTCCCACATCAACGTCTGTGCCCTAGATAAGCCCATAAGCAATAGATTGGTGATTGAAAGACATCTGATCTTGGGATCCCCGCATTCCTCCTAGGGATTTGACTATGTGAGTGAAGAGGACACGCCACATAGGGGAAAATACTTGATCTTCATAGGGGACTTGGAGAGAACTTCAGCAGGTGTAAGAGCAGGGTTTACATCATGAGTGGGTTTAAGTGTGGCAAGGGCATCCTTTACAACCTTTTTGTCAACCACCTTCAGGCATTCATCTCCATGTCTAAACCCAACCACACTTGCAAAATCTTTGAGAGAGAAGGCAAAGGGGTGTTCGTTGCATGAGAGGCTAAAAGTGATAGTATCTTCAACAACTTCAGCAGAGTACCAGAATTCCCTAAGGTATTCTTGGTAGAAAATGGTTGGGGTCTTTGTGAGTGCTTCACTTGCATCACAATTCTTCATGAAGTTAACCAGATCTGTGTAGGATTCATTGGGAGCCTTGAGCCATCCAATAGAGTTGTTCGAAGCAAGGATGCTTTCATTGAGTTCGAAAGTGACGTTAGAGGCCCTTAGGAACTGGGAACGCCATGGATTCAAGATTAAAGAAGACGAAAATGATGGAAGGGTTTAGAGAGAGAAAGCTTAGAAAGAGAAGATATTATGTGAAATGAGAATAGTGGTAGGTGAGGAGAGATGTGAGACAATATTTATATTCAAATTTGAAATAGTTATTCAATCGCATTTAATGCATTGTGGGAAAATGACTGCACATGTGGGTCCCTTGACCTTTTAAAAACTATTTGTCTCCTCGTTATACGGAAAAGAAATAATTAAATATTAAGAATGTTTTTAGCATTTACTTGGAAAGTAACTACCTAGTTTCATGTGAAAAATTTAATATTTAATCAGATATTTCATGAACACATTTATTATCAAGCCATAGGCTTTGAGATATTAAGCATCCCTAGCTCAGCAACTAGCCTGTTGAACGAAGGTTCAGCCAAAGGCTTTGTAAAAATGTCAGCTAGTTGCAGCTCTGTGGGAACAAAGTGCAGCTCAATATCTCCCTTCATTATGTGATCCCTGATAAAATGATACTTGATATCAATGTGTTTAGTACGAGAGTGAAGAACAGGGTTGTTGGAGATGGAAATGGCGCTGGTGTTGTCACAGAAGATTGGCACTTTATCATATAAGATCTCATAGTTAGCCAATTGACTTTTCATCCAGAGCACCTGAGCACAACAGCTGGCAGCAGCAACGTATTCTTCTTCAGCTGATGACATGGCCACAGAGTTTTGCTTCTTAGCACTCCATCCAACCAATTTTCCTCCTAGGATTTGACAGCTACCTGAGGTGCTTTTCCTGTCAATACAGCATCCAGCATAATCTGAATCTGAATAGGCCTTGAGATCAAAGCCTGATTCCTTGGGATACCATAGACCTAGGGAGGTTGTTCCTTTGAGATACCTGAAAATTTTCTTAACAGCCACTAGATGGGATTCTTTTGGGTTAGCTTGGTACCTTGCACAGAGACATGTGGAGAATTGGATATTAGGACGACTAGTTGTTAAATACATGAGTGACCCAATCATGCCTCTGTATAAAGTCTCATTAACAGAGACCCCTGACTCATCAGGACCCAAGTTGTTGGGTGGAAGCGTGGGGCATTTCATTGATTCACAATCAGCTAAGTCATATTTTTTAAGTAAATCTTTAACATACTTTTCTTGACAAATTGAAATTCCCTTAGGACATTGTTTAATTTGAAAACCCAAAAAGTAAGTTAATTCACCCATCATACTCATCTCATATTTCTTGGTCATTAATTTAGCAAAACGTTTACTAAGACTAACATTAGTTGACCCAAAGATGATATCATCCACATAAATCTGCACAATGATGAAATCACTCTTATCCTATAAGGTAAAGAGTGTTTTATCAATAGAACCCCTGACAAATTTATTTTCAGTTAAGAAATTAGAAAGAGTTTCATACCATGCTCTTGGAGCTTGTTTCAGCCCATACATGGCTTTGTGTAATCTGTACACATGATTGGGAAACTCGTTGTTCTCGAATCCTTCAGGCTGTTCAACATATACTTCCTCAGCCAAATCTCCATTAAGGAAGGCACTCTTAACATCCATCTGATACACAGTGAAGTTCATATAAGCAGCATAAGCAAGGAAGATTCTGATGGCTTCAAGTCTTGCCACAGGAGCAAACGTTTCATCATAATCAATCCCTTCAGTCTGTGTATACCCCTGTGCTACCAGCCTGACCTTGTTTCTGATGATGTTTCCAATTTCATCCATCTTATTTCTATAGATCCATCTAGTGCCTGTGATGTTCTTACCAGGTGGAGCAGGCACTAGTGTTCATACCTTGTTTCTTTTGAACTGATTAATTTCTTCCTGCATAGCAGCTACCCACCCATCTTCCACAAGAGCCTCAGCTACTCTCTTAGGTTCAATTTGAGAGAGAAATTCAGCAAAGAGACATTCGTTGGCTGAGGCTGACTCTGAGTCATGAATTTGCTGTCTGGTAGTAACCCCTGCATTAGGTTCCCCAATAATGTTGACAAGAAGAATGTGTTGATCTCTTGACCACTTAGTTTGAGGAGCTGGGGAATCATGGACAGGGATAATTGTGGGGGTAGCTAACACTATTTGAGTTTCATCCTGCTGAATAGGAGGGCTTTCTTCAAATATGAATTCAGTGTCTGTGTCAGCTTCAGCCATATCAATGGGTACAGATTCATTATCAGCAGGAGAGTCTTCAAGGGTTTGAAGAATTGGTGAGTCATTTACAGCAGTTGAGGAAGAGGGACTACAAAAAGGCTGTGGTTCTTCTTCATCAAGTTCCTGAGAGGTAGGAACTTCAATGTTGTGTGTAGACAGAGGGTCAAAAGCAGGAACATAAGGAGTGAGAGTGTTGGAGTGATGATGGTGATGACAGGAAGGTCTTGGTTCTGAGAATTCATCACTTGGGAAGGACACGTTTTCATTAAAATCAATTTCATCACCCTCTGTTCATGTTCTTTGTATGACATCATCATCTTCATTGAATCTGACATGAAAGGTTTCTTCTACTTCTTGTCTTCTGGTGTTGAATACTCTGAAGGCTTGGCTGTGGGAGAGTATCCTAAGAAGAAACCATAATCAGCTTTTTCATCAAATTTTCCAAGTTTATCCCTGTAGTTATAAATGAACACAGGGCATCCAAAAACATGGAAATAGCTGACATCTGGAGCTCTGTTTCTGAAAACTTCATAGGAAGTTTTACCATGTCTTTTGACAATGATTGATCTATTTTGGGTATAGCAAGAAGTGTGAACAACTTCTCCCCAAAATTGCTTTGGTAAAACTACACCATTTAACATAGTTCTGGCTGCTTCAATTAAAGTCCTGTTTCTTCTTTCAGCCACACCATTTTGTTCAGGGGTGCCAGCTGAAGAGAAGTTTTGTGATATTCCTTTTTCATCACAAAAAGATTCAAGTTGATGATTCTTGAATTTAGTACCATTATCACTTCTTAGAGCTTTGAATCTAACATCATTCATATTTTCGACCTGTCTGATGAAGGACATGATGGTATCAGCAGCATCACTTTTCCTTCTGAGGAAGAAAACCCATGTATACCTTGAAAACTCATCAACTATGACCAAGGTGTATTTGTTGTGATTAATGGTCTGAGGTTTGACAGGCCCAAACAAATCTATGTGAAAGAGATGTAAGCACTTGTCAATAGAAAATGATTGCCTGGTCTTAAAAGAAGACCTGTGATGCTTTCCTTTGACACAGGCTGAACAAGTCTTGTCTTTAGAAAACATCACTGAAGGTAGACCAGCAACCAGGTTTTGTGTGGCTATCTTGTTGATGTTCTTAAAGTTGAGATGAGACAGTCTTTTGTGCCATAGCCAATTGACACTTTCAGAGGCTTTAGCTAGAAAACAATTGGAGCTGTCTTCAGAGCAAACAACCATGTTGATGACATATACATCTCTCCTTCTTGGTGCAATAAGCACTACATCATAGTTCTTGTTGAATATGGTTCCCTGAGTCTTAGTAAACAAAACCTTGTAGTCAGCATCACACAATTGGCTGATACTAATAAGATTGTGTTTAAGACCATTCACATATGCAACTCTTGTAAAAGTTATCCCATTGCAGTTCACTGAGCCGTATCCCTCTGTGTTGCCTGAAGAATTATCCCTAAACACTAGTTTAGGACCTGGCTCCCTTAAGTATCTGTGCAGGTATTGTCAAATCCCTGTCATGTGTCTAGAACAGCCACTGTCTAGATACCATACCGATTCCTTAAGATGTTTCTGCACAGATACATAGAAACAAGTTAGTTCCTATGGTGAACCCACTTTCCAGTGGGTTCCCTGAATTGCTGATTAGCAACTCTTGAGTTCCTGTAGAACTTTTGACGATGGGAAGGACAGTTAGCTGTCTCATGGGTGAAACTTCCACAGATATCACATCCTGGGAAGTCACCACACTCATCTGAGTGATGGTCTGTGAATCCATAAAATTTACAGGGAGGATAAGGTCTGTAGTTCCCTATTTGTCTCTTAGAAGCCTGTTGTCTCTCCCTAGAAGGTGTCTGAGCTCTCTTAACAGTCATTTGTCTATCATGGTCTATGGTCATGTGGTGAGAGTTTTTACAGATATTGCAGTAAGGTTTGACTATCCTTTCACATTTTGGTTCACCTAGAATAGACTTAGGTTCATGGGAAGTAGAGCATTCAGCGGAAGGCTTAATATGTTGTTTTAAGAGTTCTACTTCTTTCATTAATGACAACAGGCGTGCTTCAGTTGAGGAATCAACTTTGTTCACAGATTTTGTTGAGACAGACTTAAAGGTAACTTGCTTAACAGATTGTTTAGCAGGTATAGAAAAACTTTAGCTGGTGGTTTCTCAACATCTGTTTTGGGTTCACCCTTAGCTCCTCTAGAGGAACTGCTGGGTTCAACTCCTGAGAGTTTAGGTAAGGGTGGTAATTCAACCATATCTTCAGAGAGAGGGTCATCAGTCAAGATGGGATCTGACATATGAATTGTCTCTGTAGATATGAAAACAATCTCTTCGGGTTTGGTGAGAATTTTCAACTTATTTTTCTTAGCAGAGATATCCCTTTTAATATCAGCAGGTAGTTCATCATTAAGCAATTGATCTATAGTGAACCTACTGCACAACCATTTTTCAATAACCTTGTTTAATTCAGATACTTGATCATTTAAGGCACTATTCTTCAAGGTTAACCTATTGACTTCGTTTTGAAGGGATATCTTTTATAAATTAATCCGTTTGAGAGTTTCACATTCAGCCTTAGCATTTAACAATTCGTTTTTAACAGAGTGAAACTTATCAAGCAAGTTCTTTCTTTGTTCCTCAACAAAGTGCAAATCAACAATGGTGTAATCAAGGACATGTTTGCGTTCATCACTATCAGACATAGAAAAAAGCCTATGTACCTTTTTCATTGTGATGTCAACCCATTGTCTTGATCTTGCATCACCTTTCCCAACAGCTGGTTCATCCTCAGCTATAGCCATGAAAGCCCTGACTCTAGTAGTATCTTCCTCATCTGAAGTCAGCGGCTCATCATTCCAATCATATGCTTCAGCTACCAACCCTTTCTCTGTCTTTTTATCACCCCCTTTCTTGTTAGACAAAGCTTCAAGCTTCAAATTCATCTGTTCTAACTCAGCTTTAAGTGCCTTATACTTGTTCTTGTAATCCTTCTTCTCATTCTCTAGTTGAACTGGTGAGATGAGTTGTTGTGTTGTGATTTGAACTTGTAAGGTTTGTTGGAAGATGATGGATAAGAAGGTGAGGATGTCTTTGTGGAAGGACAATCTTTTTGGAAGTGTCCAAGTTTTCCACAGGCAAAACAAGTTTCTTTTGATTTGTCGGTTTGTTTGCTAGCTTATCCTATTCTCCCTGATCTTTTGTAGAATCTTCTTTGATTGGCTAGCAAAGCTCTTTCATGAAATTCAACATTAAGGTCTGTCAAGAACTCTTGTCTGCTGCGTGTATCTTGGTTTCTCTGGTTTCAGAGGGTCCTTCATGACCAAAGATAAGGTCTGTCCACATTTGTTTGGCTGTGGGACACTGAATGACAGACTTCATGATGTGTTTGGGAAGACATGATATGATGATGCTTTTGAGACGTTTATCTTGGTTTGCCAATTTCCTATCAGCTGGAGTCCATTGTTTGAGAGGTTTGGGAAGAGGGTTCTCATCAGTAGAGGTAAGCGCCATGGGAACATAAGGACCATTGTCTAGAATTTCTAGAAGAAATGGTTCAAGTCCGTCGAGATACACGAGGAATTGACTCTTCCAACTAGCAAAATCTTCTTCATCAAAGACTGGTACGCTGGTGACATGAGATCCGCCTCTTGAGTCAAGAAGTTGAGGTAGATCATCTTCATTAGGAGGTGGAGGAGTGAGTCTTGGTGAAGTTGGTGGTGCATTGTTGTTGGTGTTCCCAGAAGACGATGGTGGTGCATTGGTTGTTTCCGGCATGGTGGATCTTGATTATAAAACTGAGAACGATGTTTCTTGAAGGTTTTAATATCAAACACCGCTCTGATACCAATTGAAAGTCCCTAAACTATACTAGAAACACTAAACTTGACTAATCAACACACGTAATTACTTTTCAAACGTAATACTTATTATTGTGTAATAAAGAATTACAGGTGTTATGGATAACACCGTTTGATGACAATTTGTTGTGCACACTTTGAACAAATAAAACCCTAACTTAAGAACACAGTCACAACTGTTAGGTTCTTCAAGTTCTAAGCATTAATGTATGAAATCTATCAAAGTGTTAAGACATTAATGCTGGGCTACACATCCTATTTATAGTGATACGAGGTTGACCTAAGTACTAGTTGATGGTGACTACACAAGACATTCACTTTTCAGACATCTGTCATAAGATGCTCTTCTATTCTTGGTAGTCTGCCACAATGCTTTAGGGAAACAGAGATGACACAATTTCCCTTTTCTTCATAGTCTCGTACACACCAAGGCATGTCCAAAGTGTGCTGAGTGTTAACATGGTATTTCCATCCCTGTTAACCCTCAACCCCTCAGAGTCCCTGATACATCTTGGCTGTTATCCATCACAGCCAATGAGTATGTCTTCAAGTAATCTTTGACTTTCTTGACAATGTCTCTAACATGGACTCCTCTGACGTTGCTCACAGAGACTTAGATCTCTGTGAGTCTTGCGATACTTGCCTGCCTCCTAGGCACAGGCAAATGACTATCTAACAGCTTGATTTGTGTTTAAATCTATGATACAGGGAATCTAACAAACTTAGATTCCGAATACTTTTTTTAATGTTTAGTTACGTAAAACCTAAAGCAGATGCATACATTATTTTCTACACCCAATTTTAGTAGCATATTTTTATTCATCATAGTTACACATAATTGTGTTCAAAACGCATATACGAATAACAAATATGGTCACTTAGCAATCCACTCTAGTAGTTTGGTGGATTGTCTCCTACCACCATTGCCTTTGCACCAAGTACTTGTTGTCTGCTGTTAATAATAGATTGAACATGTGGGACAAACACGTTTCAGTTATGCATTTAGTAATGGTATAAAAAAAAGTTGTACGAATATGCAAACAAGTCTAAAGTAAATCAAAAGGGACTTTTACCATAACATTGTTTTATGCATCAGATCTAATTTACCCAAAAACCTCGATAATTTTTAATATTCTTGAATATTGTAATATTATCACCAGAAACTACCCGCAATTGGAATTACTTCGCTTCCATAGTCCGAAATACGTATATGTATGAATCTAATCTTCCTGATCATTGCCGTGTGTATCCCTCATGTCACTCTCGGTCGCTGCAACCTTCAACAATGTGTCATCCAGTTTCGGGATCTGTTAAGATCATGTTTAACATAAGTTTGTTAAGACTAATTAAGGAATACACTTATATATAAAAGTGACGATAGGTGAATTATCGTTAGAGCTCGCGTTATGTTGGTCATAAAATGAATTCGTGTTATCAATTTTACCCACACTATAAACATAAAGCGTTGCTATTTCTAAATCAAAGTTCATTCGGAAACAAGTTTGGGGCTGAGCCGAGTAACTCACCTCTTACAATTCAAACAAAATGTAGGCTTCGTTTTATTCAAACAACCAATCGCTTTTAAAATTCTTCCTCCCATTAAATGGGAGGAAACGTGTGTACGCAAATAAAAGGGTTTTAAGTTAATTGGCCAAAAGAAACGCCATTTTTTTCCCGGAAACGTTTCCCAAAACGTTTCCTCTATACTGTTACGAGTACCACAATTTTAGAAATGTTTCCATTTCTCTCGGAGACGTTTCTCCGATGTTTCCCCGAGTTTCCCCGCGTTTCCGATACGTCGTACGACATCTCGGCGGAGTTTCCGTGCTTCCTAGGTATTCTCTTTCATGGACTGAGATTTGGCGCATCTTCTGAATCCTGGCAATATTTGGCGCATAATAGTCAAACATTCTTAAACGTCAATATATCAACTTTTACAATAAAATGCATTATACTGATTAGCATTTATGTTTCTAATAACCCGATTAAGTATCTTAAAAGCCATAACAATTATAAAAAAGATAATAATAACCGGTGAACCCAAACACCCCCTAACTTTTATGGTTAGTATCAAATATGTACTCTTGCATATCAGCCGATGGCAGAACGCGTTGTGGTATATGTTTTACACTACTGGCATCAAAGAATAAGGCTCCCAAATCCTACATAGTGTGAAGATTTAGAATGACAAAGAATGAAAGAATAATTTAAAAATATGTGGAAATGATTAAAAGTAATAACTGTCCACATAAAACATAACTTCATATAAGACAAAGTATGTCAAAAGGATAACTACCGTATGTTAGTGCAAATTTAGGTTCAAAAGTAGTCGTCGCTCCGTTTTGTGAATAACGCTTGACGCATGAAATATTATTACTTCTTTTAGTCGCTCTAAGTTTTATAGTGAAGGGTGAAATCTGGTTGTCAACTAAAGTTTAGTGTTAAATACAAAACAACGAGTGTTATTACAATCTAACTTCTTTTTTAAGGGCACGTAAGGTTTATGTAGCATTAGATCTCTAATTTTCTATTAATATTTATGGGCTAGAGTTAAGATATATATAGAAATTTAAATTAGCATAAACCTATCCAACTAATCATATTTTTTTAAAACCTACTTTTCACCACTTTTTTAAAAATTAAATATCTCACAAACGGTAAATCGTCAAACGAAAAAAAATACACAATTGTGACGAGAATTAAATCATCTATCTATCGAGGGGCACATGTATATACATTCGACGAACTTTTTTTTCTTAAGTCACGTCTGGAGAGAATCATATATGATTCATCACGAATTATATATGATTCGTCACGAATCATATATGATTTTCAAAAAATCATATATGATTCGTGATATGAATCATATATGATTTTCTGATAATCATATATGTTTCGTGACGAATCATATATGATTCTCTCCAGACGTGACTTAAGAAAAAAAGTCGAAAAAAAAGTTCGGCGAAAGTATATACATATGCCCTCGATAGATAGATGATTTAATTCTCGTCGCGATGATATGTTTTGTTTTACGTAACGATAAACGGTTTGTGAGATATTTAATATAGGAATTTTTTCCTTATGGGCTATTATTTAAAAAATTTTGCTTGTCGCTCTATGTACACATGGGAAAGCATATCTTTTTGTGTTGTTTTCACAAGAAGCAAATAAGTAGTACGCCAAATTATCTTTTCTTAATCAAATCTTGCCTCTTCATCAACCTCTACCCCTAGGGAAGCTACCAGGGTCCATCCCAACCGCCATCCTCATACTCATCGGGTCCATAACTATTTCCTATAATTACAACCAAAAGTCATTTCATGTTGAGAACAAATTCATCTCCTTATAACTGATTATACCATATGAGTTTTATAAAAGAGAGGATACCTTGTGGAGCTCTAGGCCTTCCTCTTCCTCGTCCCCTTCCATCATGACCCCATCCCCTTGCAGTTAGTGAGCCCTTTACGAAAGGAAAATGATATAAATTAAATATATTATGGTTTTATAAATGAGAACACATGCCTACCATATTATGCCTTAATCGATAGGTTCACTTGGTCAGCCGACAAAGTGGGTCGATACCTGAAAGGAAGTAAACTGACTATATGAGCCATCTTATCATATGGGTTACAACCATCAAACAAAAGTTATGATCACCTAAAAGTATTTAAGAGCCAAGACTTTAGCGTGGTTCGACATATTATAAGAGTTAAGGCTTTATCAAAACATATCGAGAGCGCTTTGTCCTATTTTAAGAGTTGAAACTGTAATACCAAACATTGACAAGTGGATCGTTACATGATAATTATAGCGTGTCATCAAAGAATGCAAGGTAAATGTCTTAAAAATATAAATGACCATAAAGGAAAACCAGAATTAAACATCGGCCCCCAAACATAAACTAAAAAATGCATAAAGTAAATGAAGTGCAACAAGAAGATAAGTATAAGGTAGCTCCCATCCTATGCACGTCCTCTCCATGCACACGTCTGTCCTTGGGTACCTGCCGTTTGGGACATGGAAATAAAATATACGACTGAGCAATATGCTCAGTGAACGGATATAATGACATAATAAGAATAACTGAAACATAATTAAGATCTGAAATGCAGCGGAATATGTGTAAGTCCTGGAAAACCTGGAAGTTTGTTTAAAAGCATATTTATACTGAAAAGTTTTATGTGTATGTTTGTACTGAAAAGTCTTATGTTCATGTTTATACTGAAACTGTGATTTAAATGCCAAAGAGCCCATATAGGTCATGAAGGTATCAACGTGCATGATTACATAGAGGTGATCTCATCATGCAATTAGAGGGGTCGCCTCTAATTATAGTAGTCTGGGTGGAGGGATCAGCTCCATATAACGGATGTAGAGCACACACCACAATTATTGTGTAATCTACCAAACATGTACTAGGATGCACCCATTCGCCCCACATGATAATAATATAAAAGGCCAATCACCGAAAGGGACGCCGCGAGCAATCACTCTCGTCACGAAAGAGTCATAACACCGGTGCCTCAAGTGTTATGGTTATGGTACCTCCATAACTAGGTGAAACATGACATGCATGAATATAACTCAGGCAGTTTAAAATGCTAATCATAGTAATTACTGAAAAGTTTAATGTAAACTACTGGGGAAAAACAGATGGCTGCAAACGAGGAATCCTAAATATAGGAAGAGAATGTCCTTACTGATCAAGGACGAAATATCTATACCTTATGTCCAGTAATGAAATGAAGATGAAAGCAGAAGAACTACTCCGACTTCACGATTGCTACATAATAAAGGACAAGAATGAGTTGTCTATTTAATATATACTTACTGATTTTAGTTCATTTTACTTTACGTGTTTCTTAACTTGTTTTACTTGTTCTGGTCTTGTTTTACATGTTCTTGACTTGTTTGACTGTTTCATGTTTTTTCATGTGTTTCTTAGTGTTTCATGTGTTCTTAATGATGTATTTCATATTTCATGTGTTATTATACTTGATGTTTCATTATGAGTAAACTTTCTAAAAATAATAGGTTTTTATATATAGTAACTTTTCAAAAATAGTAGGTTTCCATATATAGTAACTTTACAAAAATAGCAAGCTTCCATAAATAGTAAGTTTCCAAAAAAGAAGGTTTTAATAATTAGTAAGTTTCCAAAAATAGAAAGTTTCTATAAATAGTATGTTTCCATAAATAACATGTTTTCATAAATAGTATGTTTCCATAATTAGTATATTTTCATAATTAACATGTTTTCATAAATAGTAATAAGCTTGTTTAATAAGATGGTGATATAAGTTAGAGCTTCATTATAAGTCATGATTAATTAAATGTTATAATATAGTAAAGTTTATTAATTAATAAATACTTAGGCTAACATGATAATTATTAATTAATGTTATAATACATGATTTATTAATAATAGTTAATTAATAATATAACCTGACTTATACTAATAATATAGTAAGGTTTATTAATTAATAAATACTTAGGCTAACATGATAACTATTAATTAATATAATAATACATGGTTTATTAATAATAGTTAAAGTATGATACTATTAATTTAATTAAACTATGGTTAACATGTAATAAAATACTTATGCTAAGTTATTTATTAAATAAACATAACATGTATTTTATATCATGAATAATTATATGCATAATTATTATAAGGTATAGTTTATTTAATTAATGGCCATGTAAATTTTCATGATTAATAAAATTATATCCTAAGTCTTGATTAATTAAATTAACTTTAACTGATTAATTTAATATACCTAATTAAATTAATGAAAATAATTTAGCAAAAGACTAAACTAAACAAACCCTTGCATGTTATTCATGAACCCGAGTCCCAAAAGCTAAGCCTACCGAGACCTCTTGGTCTCGGTTGCACGAACAAAACAACGCAAATCTAAACCAACACAACACAGCCCCCGGCTGTGTTCCCTTTCCCACTGCGCCTTTGATTTAGCCACTGCCTCAAGCAGGCGGTTGTTTGATCTTCTGCTTCCCTCCGACAGCAGTGGCTTTGCCATTGCTGCTCTTGTGTTCCCACCGAGAGCCCAGCTCTCGGTTACCACCGACTGAACCAAACGCCCCACTGTCTTGCTGCTGTTGCGGCTGACTAACAGAATCAGCCAGCCGTGCCTTAAGGCTGGCGGCTATGGCTTGAGAAATCAAGCCGAGAGCACCCTTTGTGGAGGGAGGGTTCTCAGTTCTTGAGTGACATCAAAACGTGACTCCATCTCATGTCTAATCCTTGATTTAATTTAATTAAACCCGTGTTCATAATTAAATAAAATGTTTAATACTAGGTTCTTGAAATTAAAGAAAGATTAAGAAAAAGATTTACCTAATGCGTATAAATGAATGATGATCAAACACGAACTCAACCCCAAAATCAAAAATCAAAACCTTTTTCTTGTCTCCCTTTTCTTGTTTCTGCCGGCGGCACAAACCCCAAGAAAACCCTAGTTTTGTTTTCTCAATTTGTAAAATGAAATATGTTTTGTTTTTCCCCTGATGATTAGTTAAGTGTGCAATGGGCCGGGCCTTAAGCCCTCACTAGTACAAAAATTGGCTTTGGTTACACATATCAAATTTCGTGTAGTCACAAATAATTTTTTTGTGTGACTGAATTCTCTAGTCACAAAGAAACAGTCACACTTGAAGTCAGTTTGCATGACCATTTCGTATTTTGTTTGTCACGCATATGAATATTTACGTGACTAGGGCTAACAACTGCTTTTTGGATGAGTTGTTAGTCACTTAATAATTTGAGAGTGTTACCGAATCAAAGTCTGGTTTAAGTAGTAGTCACATTATACCTATACATGTGTGACACATATTTTTCATACACACATTCAATGTGACCAAAAATCATATATGGTCACATAGACTTATTTTTCAAGTGACAAATTGA
The DNA here is from genome assembly GCA_025667525.1 of Glebionis coronaria. Lineage (NCBI taxonomy): Eukaryota > Viridiplantae > Streptophyta > Magnoliopsida > Asterales > Asteraceae > Glebionis > Glebionis coronaria. Next base: position 458,282,938 of record CM046881.1, on the reverse strand, counting down.
TAAAAAAGGTTGTCACACACATTATTTTAACGTGACTAGTACATTTTGTTAAATGTTAACCACACATGAATTTTGTGTGTGTGGCAAATTGAAAATAGGTATTGAAACATTTGCCACTATATTTATTTAAATGTGACAAATATTTTACATTTACTTGAAGACTATGATCAAATATAATACATGATCATATTAAATCGTCAAACAATTATGTGACTATATGTTTGCCAATAGTCACAACATTTGAGAAATGTGTAACTAAATTATATTTATAGTCACATTATAATGGGATTATCTGTGACCAACACATTGAAAACATCACACAGTAAAATATTCATGTGACAAATGTTTAGAACCAAATGTAATCTGAATTTTCACTAATGTTAATATTAGTCACATATTTAGAACCAAATATTCATGTGGAAAACTGTTTAAGTGTGTACGTGTTTAAATGGAAGGTCTAGGGTTCGAGTCATAGACCTTGTTTTTTGCTATTTTTTTAAAACACAATAAGCCCCCAAAACACAGAAAGCACACACTTTCTTCACGTCCAATGAGAATGTTAATTCTTGGAACTTCACAAAAATTAATTACATGCATGAATATGCATTAGATGTTGGCATGTAGGCTGCTGACTCTTTGTATTCCATCCTTGGCTATATAAACAAGGATTAAGTAATGAAATTAATCATAACAAACACTTAATTATCACTATTTTAAGAATAAAAAAATGGATTATTCATCAAAAAGAACTTTTTCTGCTGCTTTTGAAGATACCAGTGCAGTAGAAAACAAGTTTGTATCATTTATTTAATTAACGTTGTATCTTTGTTAACATAATTAGTACTAATAATCTTATATGTTCTTTTCAGGAAACCCTGTGTGGTGCCCAAAGTTAAAGCTAATGCAGATGGATAGCTCCCTGTTGTTTGTCCTTATAATGATCCATATAAAGAGTACGATTGCTATGTTGATCAAGCTCACGAACAACGACAATGGAAGCTGGAAGACGAAGAGAATGCCCGACTGGAACAACAACGCCAGAGGGAGGAAGCTGCTTCCTTAAGAAGAAGGCAACAGGAGCAAGAACAACGCGAGAGGGAGGAAGCTGCTTCCTTTAGAAGAAGGCAAGAGGGACAACGCGAGAGGGAGGAAGCTTATAGGAGGAAACTGGAGGAAGAAGATCAAATAATTGATGATGATGTTTATGAGTCGGAGCATGAAATAGAAGAAGAAGAAGATGAGTTCAAAGAGTCTTTTGATTACGATGAAGTTCATTTGGCTTTTGATAGTGAAAAATCTCCAAAGTTTGATTAATTAGAGAAACAAAATGTTTGTTTTTATTTAAAAACTGTAATCCTTTATTATTATTGAATTGAATTTATGTTTGATAGGTTTTCATCTTGTCTTTTTTTATTTTACTTTAGTCATTTCAAAGTTTTCATTTTCGATTTGATTAATAATTAAGCACATTGTTTGAACAAATTTGTTGTTTATGGGAAATTAGACACGAATTAGAATAAATACTTGGGAGGACTAGTGAAAATAGATTAAAAAGATAAAAAAAATCTTAACTTGTGCTTGACTAGATAATGATTAAAAACGACATAAGCTGAAACAAGCAGCTTTTCAAAAAAAGACTCAATATTAGCTTTGTTCTAAGTGAAGAATGGCCTAGCAGTATTGTTACAAACATATGATCCAACCCAAAGGTAAGAGCCTAACAACTGTCTTTCCAATTGGAAAAGAATTGCAGATGTAATAGAAAAAACTTAAAAGCACCTTAGAGTTAAGCTAAGTCGAAAACATAAACTGCTCAAAGCTTATTTAGTTTTGCTGGAGAAGGCAGGAAAAAAATTGGGTTATAAGATCCACCGAAGTGGAAAGCCTTAGCCGGATGTGTAACAGGTAACTTTGACACAAAAATCTTGGTTATATGTGTTATGCATCTAGGATTATACAACTCACAACTTGAATAAGTAAAATACAAGATGAACCATGTTTACATCCATGAAATACAATTCTAATTTCATAATACTGATCATAATATTGCAGGTTCATACAAAATGTGAATGACAACATATTTGCATTCAAAAAAATAATGGATACACCCATCCATGCAGATTAGTGTTTAAAATTGTTTACATAAACTATACCTACACTTAACTGAAATAGTCTAAAGAATATTTATCAGAAACATCCATAAAACATAGATAACAAGTTCTTCCATAGCCTACCCCCTACAGGTTCCTCCATAGCCTACCCCCTCTTCCTTTTTCCTAGCTTTGTTTCAATTTCTTTCAATTTTTTTACAATGCAGGAAACATACTGCATTTATGATAGGTGGGGGACTTTCTGTTGTTGAAAATGGAGACCGAGAAGATGACTCCGCTTTTGGTGTACATCCCTTGCTAACACTTGGACTGACTATCTGTTTGGATGACCCACTCGCCTTGCCTGCAGTCTGACCGGATGAGCCAATAGCTTTGCCTTTCTGCTTGGACGATGAATTAGTCTCTCCCCAAGTCTCGTCCGAACTACAATCATCCTCAGAGGTGCTGGAATACTTAGAAGGTTCATCCTGGTCATCATGAAATTGTTGCTAGAAGTCTTTAGTGTTCACACGATCAAAGCTTTCATCTGATGACATCAAATCTTCTTTAGAGCTTTCAAAGCTTTCATCTGATGATAGTGTATCTTCTTTAGAGGTTTCAGAGGAATCAACCATGATAACATCTGTAAATTAAAAGACAAATTTTAATAAATTCAGATACTAATAGCCACCCAGATACTCAAAACAATAAAACATTCATATACAAAATTATTAAAGGTTAAAATTTAGTATACTAACCTCCCTACAAAAGTATCTATTTGAAATATTGGAATTCCATTTCAAGCTTGTCCACCCTATTAGTAGGTTAGAAAGATCAGCTGTGGTATCAACTTCCATTGAACCGTTTCCTTTTTTTTTCAAGTCAGGTCCTGTATCTACATCTGTTAACAAAAATCATAATCCCACATAAGTTAACTACAAATACATAATCACATGTCTGCTCTAAGGTTTAACAGCTGCACATAAACGACATCTTAAGCCCGTTTGCTCTTCGAGGTAGATATCTCCACGATTCCTCTATCTCGTGAACATGTTCATATTCATTCCCAATATATGAATCCAATACGCACCTACTTCTTTTCGTTTATCCTTTTTTATGTAAGTAGCTCAAAATTTAACCTTCGCATTCGGTCTTTGATTGATATCAATATCATCAATACCCATGAAAAAGCGAATATGAGTGCCAAAGTAAGAGGTCCTTTACTAAAAAGGCTAAACAAAAATATGCTAATGCATATTGGATTCACATATTGGGCATGAAGATGATGATTTTCATGAGAAAGATAAATCATGGCGATATTTACCTCTAAGAGAAAACGGGCTTGAGATGTCGTCTATGTGGAGCTGTAATACTTTAGAGCATACATGTGATACCGAAGCTAGTGACTAACTATATTTATCTAAATGTTAAAATTTAGTATACTAACCTCCCTGCAACTATGTCTGTTTAAAAAGTTGGAATTACCTTTCAAGCTTTTCCACCCTATTATGTAGATTAAAAGGATCAGGTGCTTTATCAGCTTCCATTGGTCCCTTGCCTTTTTATTTTTTGTTTAAGTTAGCTCATGTATATGCATCAGCATATAACCAACATATAAACAACATAGTAGCTGAACCAATGCAGCTGTGAAAACATATAGACTTCTTGGCCAAAATTTTTGAATCTTACATGGCATCGATAGAACAACATGCATATTTTTGTTTACCCTTTTTTATGTAAGCCCCTCTTACTATGGTCGCCGCATTCTCTTTTTCATGGGTATCACTACCATCAACTAAGGTATTTACTGAGCGACCCTTTTCCTTTCTGTTGATTGGTCGAAGGTTTTCCTTCCCATTTGTAAATTTTAGCGATTATTTCGGCATCAAATTATCCGAGTCGTCACTCTGAACACGCTCACTTTCACTTTGAGTTTAAGTATCGAAATATAATACTCACATAGACCAATCCAAATACTAAATGCATGATATAAACCACACAAGTCTGTATCTAGATACTCAACTAGAAAGAGTATTCGGATACTAAAACTGAAACTGAAAAGTGAGAGCATTCATAGTGGTGACTCGGATAACTTGCTACCCCATGAAGCCCAAATAGTGGGTACTGGGAAGGAAAACCTTCGACCAATCAATAGAAAAGAAAAGGGTCCTTCATTAAAGACCGTAGTTGATGGTAACGAGGACCATGAAAAAGGGAAATGAGACGGCCATAGTAAGAGGTACTTACATAAAAAAGGGTAAACGAAAAGATGTAGGTTGTTCTATCGATGCCATATTAGATTAAAAAATGTTGGCCAAGAAGTCTATACGTTTTCACATCAAGATAATCAAAACTAATCTCAACGGAAACGTTTAAGGTTTCAAGTATGACCAACCCCTTTTTAAAAAATTTATAGGGTGTTTGTTTTAGCTTATATAATGGGCTTATATAAGCCATTTATGGCTTATATAAGCCTATGTTTAATAAGCTTATAAGCCCATGGCTTATATAAGCTTAAGTTAACATGAGGATAAAATGGTAAATATGTTATATAAGCCCAAACCTTCATAAAAAAGCCACATTTTTATGGCTTATCAAAACACCCATATATAAGCTTATAAGCCCACTTATATAAGCTTAGCCAAACACTTGGTTTGAGCTTATAAGCTTATATAAGCTAATAAGCTTATAAGCCCATTATATAAGCTAAAACAAACACCCCCTTATCTCCTGTATCTACATCATCATATAACCAACAGAATACTTGAACCATTTATCATTTTCACTACTCCTAAAACTTTACATAGTAAACACTAACTATTGATCAATCTAACGCCTTTCTGACAAACATATAAACATAAAATGGCACAAAATTGACCTTTAATATGTGCCTTCATAGCTTCATCAACCTTCATAGCTTCATCAACCTTCATAGCTTCATCAACCTTCATAGCCTCATCTGCCTTGTCATCTATATAACAAATATTAAAACAAAATTAGTTATTGGTATTTTCATAACATGCAACATCATCAAAACAAAAAACAAATCATCAAAACTTCAATAATATTGTTGCGAAGTAAAAACCCTAATATTGTTTTGATTTTCGTTTAGTATATATTTTAAACTCTATCTGCATCAAATCTTCAATAATAGTGTCAACAATCGGATCATCAAACTTCCAGTTGGCTCCATACTTAGCAAGCACATAATCAATCATCTCCCCACTTATATCAAAATCAAAATCACCCAACTGAGATAGGTTTGATTTATCAGGGATTGATGATTTGTTACTGTTTGTGGATGGGTGGGTGGGTGGTTGATTCATTATTTGACCTCCAGATATTGAATGTGTGTGTGTGTGTGTGTGAGTGATTAGTGGTCGGGGTACCGGTGCAATATATCAAGTTGCATGCAAAGAAAAGGCTTCACTTTTTAGACATGTTGGGTGTGTGTGGCGAAATGGGTAGATGTCGGGACTGGAGTTAGAGCTTATATAATATAAGTCGGGTTTAAAATTTGTATTTTTTAGATTTTTGTTACATTAATGACTTTATTTAGTATAAGCTTATTAAATAAGTGTATGATATAAGCTATAGTTTTAATAAGCATATATTATAAGTCATGATTATTATATGGTAAAGTTTATTAATATTAAATACTTAGTCTTAACATATGATTATTACTTAATAATAATAATACATGATATTATAAGTAATTATTAATTATTAATATTTCATGATTTTATTAATTGAACTTTACCTTACATAATTATTGGATAATTAAATTAAAGCATGTTATTAATTTAATTAAACCTTAGTTAAAAATTATTATAACTTAATTAAGCTAGGTTTCTTAATTAATTAAATGTAACATGAATAATTATATTAATAATTATTTTAACCTAAAGTTTATTTAAATAAAATGGCCATGTTTAATTATCATGATAATTATATTAATAATTATAACATAAGTCTTGTTTATTAATTGTATAATATAAGTCGGGTGCTTAAACGGTTTTATGACTTATTTCAACAAGCTCATGTCTGAATATAAGATAAACAATGATTAATTTTTTATCTGATTTATTTTAAAACCTTAAAGTTTTTTAAAAACATGAAATGTCAAACCCATCTATCTCGAATGATGCTAACCCTAAATCATAAAGCTTAACCAATTAAACCATAAACCCAAATTAAACCTTAAACCAATATTTAAAGGGTTAAGTCCATATATTAGCAATATACTTTTTAATTTTTACACATTTAGGTAACTAATTCAATATATTACTAATATGGTCATCAAAACCGGATAAAATTTTGAAATATAGGTAAGATGACCTGCTGATTATCCAACTAGATAATTAAATATAAAAACTTCCACGTGGATATTTTTATTTCCATATTTCGTCCTTTATCTTATCTTCGCAAAATAGGGACTTTTCTTCTCCATGATTATCCAACTAGTTTGTCATACACTTCTTCTCCATCTTACATGCCTTCAAAATCATCAACTACCACTAATATATTTTCACCACCTTAGATATTCATCAACTGCTTAGATGTTCATATCTAACTTTAAAAAGATATACTACGTACAAACCGAATCACCTATACAACTTAACAGATCCAACAAACAAAGATGGTGGCTAGCTTAACAGATCTGACGACGAGTGTTTTCAGCGAATTACGACGGGGGTAAGTTGTTGTTGTGGTTGTTTTCATCGAACGATGCGGTTCCAGCAAGTGGCGGGAAAAGGGTTATAGACTTACGTGTAGAAGGGAGGGGTTTAGGGTGAAGATAAGATTGTAGGCTATTATTGAAAAATATGAACAAGTGGGTTGATCAATATCTGGGCTTTAGGATGATGATGATGGTAAGATTTGGATTTTTGGGTTTTTTCTTGTGTTTCGAGTGGCTTTTATGTACAGACTTTGTGTCATAGATTCAAGAATTTGAATTTAACTTGATCAATTTGATGAATGTATATTACGATTAGAAAACATATGTTTGTAAAAAACATGAACTAGATTTTGTCTTTTCGGTGAATATGTTTTTGTCATTTTGATTAGAAAGCTTCAATATCAAAGATTAGGGTGCGTGTCATTTTGATAAATATCTTTTTGTCATGTCGGAACCTGCTCTTGTCTCGCCGGAAGCTGCTGATGTCATCAGAGAAGACAATGTGAAGAAGAAGATGTCTAGTATATGTGTTTGGATAGAGTGACATGTAATAAGAAAGTGACGTGTACTATGTTAAATGAAACTAATATATACAGCTAAGCAAAAAAATAATATAAAGATGACATGTAGGTCATTTCTAAGTTTTAACCGTTAGCAAACGGTTCTATTACATATATGTATAAAAATTTGAAAGTTCACTGACTATGTTAGTAATATTTGATAATTGATACCTAGATGTGTAAAAGTTTGAAAGTACATTGTTAATATATAGACTTAACCTATATTTAAACCATTTAACCGTAAACCATAAACCCTTAAACCATAAACCTTAATTAAACCATAAATAATAATCATGCATACCATAAACCATAAACCATAAACCATAAACCATAAACCATAAACCATAAACCATAAACCATAAACCATAAACCATAAACCATAAACCATAAACTATAAACCATAAACCATAAACCATAAACCATAAACCATAAACCATAAACCATAAACCATAAACCATAAACCGTAAACCGTAAACCCTGAACCTTAAACCAATGAACCCTAACACTAAATCATAAATCTTAAACCATTTAACCTTAAACTATAAACATTAAACCTTTAATTAACCCTTAAGCCACAAACCCTAGCTAATTAAACCATTAATCCTAAACCTTAAACCATAAACCCAAAAACTTAAACCATAAACCCTAAGCACTATACCTTAAACCAATGAACCCTAAACACTAAATCATAAATCTTAAACCATTTAACCTTGAACTATGAACATTAAACCATTAATTAACCATTAAACCGCAAAACCTAGCTAATTAAACCATTAATCCTAAACCTTAATCCCTAAACCCTAAACCGCAAACCCTAAGCCCTAAACCTTAACCCCAAAAAAACCCTAAACACTAAATCATAAATCTTAAACCATTTAACCTTAAACTATAAACATTAAACCATTAATTAACCCTTAAACCACAAACCATAAACCTTAAACCCTAAGTCCTGAACCTTAAACCAATGAACCCTAAACACTAAATCATAAATATTAAACCATTTAACCTTATACTATAAACATTAAACCATTAATTAACCATTAAACCACAAACCCTAGCTAATTAAACCATTAATCCTAAACTTTAAACCCTAAACCCTAAACCGCAAACCCTAAGCCCTAAACCTTAACCCAAAAAAACCCTAAACACTAAATCATAAACCTTAAACCATTTAACCTTAAACTATAAACACTAAACCATTAATTAACCCTTAAACCACAAACATTAAACCTTAAACCCTAAACCCTAAGCCCTAAACCTTAAACCAATGAACCCTAAATACTAAATCATAAATCTTAAATCATTTAAACTTAAACTATAAACATTAAACCTTTAATTAACCCTTAAACCACAAACCCTAGCTAATTAAACCATTAATCCTAAACCTTAAACCATAAACCCAAAAACTTAAACCATAAACCCTAAGCCCTATGCCTTAAACCAATGAACTCTAAACACTAAATCATAAACCTTAAACCATTTAACGTTAAACTATAAAGATTAAACAATTAAATAACCCTTAAACCACAAACCCTAGATAGTTAAAACATTAACCATAAACCATAAACCCTAAACCATAAATCCTAAACCTTAACCATCAACCCTATACCTGAAACCATATATAAACCTTAAACACAACCATAAACCATAAACCCTAACCCAATACCAAAGTAGAATGTCGTCACCCTAACCTTATTAAACCGACCATTCAAAATCGACCTTATTCATATTAAATTGCTTGAGATGATTATTCAAGGCGATTGATATAAAGCTCAACTAAATCCTACATACTACTTAAAAACCAAAAGATATTTATCTCGCGGTTGTCAAGCATTATTATAACCTATGTGCATATTTACTTTTAATAATTCCCGAGCCCGAACCCGTGACTTTAAATCAACCGGGTACCACAGCCTAAATGTCGTGGCCCCGCTGCCGTGCGACGTCCGAACCAAAACTCCACACCGAGAGCCTAAGCTCTCGGTTGGTGCTGCGTCATCCCGGCTTGCGCCGGGGTTCCCTTTTTGCCTGAGAACACCACCGAGCCCCAATGGGGTCTCGGTCCCCATGCTGTCTGAACACCACAGACCATACCGAGCCCCTTGGGGGGGGGAGGTCTCAGTTGGTGAACCAAAAGACACCGAGACCATGGTTGGTCTCGGTTGGTGTGCAGCCGAACAAAATAAACCAAACAAACCCGAACCTTGTTTTATTTATTATCATTAACATGTTTTAATTATGTTTTAATAGATCAAACATGCATGAACATAATTAAATAAAATAAATAAAAAGATGAAGGTTTATGTTTTATACCGAATGCGTGAATGGAAAAGGAATAGAACACGAACACGTATACGTATGAACTCAAGATCAAAATCAAATAAATCGTCCTTGTGGTTTCCGCGGCTAGGAGACACAAGGGGGCTAGGGTTTTTATTTTTTTCTTAAAACTTTGTATTGTGAAATCCTTTATGTTTAATGTTTACTAGTTATGTTTCAAAGTGGGCTGGGCCCCTTCCTTTCCTTTGTTTGTCGTGGACACCAAAGCCCAAAAGGCAAACCTGGGCCTTTTTCATGTTTACTTATTATTCGTGTTCATTCGTGTTTTAAATGCTCGTGATTTAATTAGTATACGTAATAGTTATCATGCATTAATAATATACGTAATTTCTCCTAATTAATGTTCGTGACACGTGTATATAATATAAGTGGAAAGTTTTAATTTGTCCGTATATTTACGTGGTGTACTGTTCATGGCATTTATATGCGGGTTTTACAAACATGTTTCCATAAATAGTAATAAGCTTGTTTAATAAGATGGTGATATAAGCTAGAGCTTAATTATAAGTCATAATTAATTAAATGTTATAATATAGTAAAGTTTATTAATTAATAAATACATAGGCTAACATGATAATTATTATTACATGGTTTAGTATTAATTGTTAATTAATATTATAATACATGGTTGACTAATAATTGTTAATTAATAATATAACTTGACTTATACTAATAATACTTTACTATAGCTTGATATTGTATAATTAAATTAAAGTAATATCTTAATTTAATTAAACCATGGTTAACATGTAATTAAATACTTATGCTAAGTTATTTAGTAAATAAACATAACATGTATTTTATATCATAATTAATTATATGCATAATTATTATAATGTATAGTTTATTTAATTAATGGCCATGTAAATTTTTATGATTAATAAAATTATATCCTAAGTCTTGATTAATTAAATTAACTATAACTGATTAATTTAATATACCTAATTAAATTAATGAAAATAATTTAGCAAAAGACTAAACCAAACACACCCTTGTGTCTCATGAACCCGAGTCCCAAAAGCTAAGCCCACCGAGACCTCTTGGTGTCGGTTGCATGAACCAAACAACGCAAATCCAAGCCAACACAACACAGACCCCGACTGTGTTCCCTTTCCCACTTCGCCCCTGATTTAGCCACTGCCTCAAGCAGGCGGCTGTTTGGTCTTCTACTTCCCACCGACAGCAGTGGCTTTGCCACTGCTGCTCCTATGTTCCCACCGAGAGCCCAGCTCTCAGTTACCACCGACTGAACCAAACACCCCACTGTCTTACTGCTATTGCGGCTGACCAACAGAAACAGCCAGCCGTGCCTTAAGGCCGACGGCTATGGCTTGAGAAATCGAACCAAGAGCACTCTTTATTGAGAAAGGGTTATCGGTTCTTGAGCCACATCAAAACCCGACTCCATCTCAGGTCTAATCCTTGATTTAATTTAATTTAAACCGCGTTCATAATTAAATAAAATGTTTAATACTAGGTTCTTGAAATTAAAGAAGGATTAAGAAAAAGATTTACCTCATGCGTATAAATGAATGATGATCAAACACGAACTCAACCCCAAAATCAAAAATCAAAACCTTTTTCTTGTCCCCCTTTTCTTGTTTCTGCCGGCGGCACATACCCTAAGAAAACCCTAGTTTTGTTTTATCAATTTCTAAAAAAAATATGTTTTATTTTCCTCCTGATGATTAGTTAAGTGTGTAATGGACCGGGCCTTAAGCCATTTTTCTTGTTTCTTTTTAATAAGCCGGCCAAACAGCCCCTCATATATATATTTTTATGTTTTCGACTTTATTAAATCATGTGTATTATTTTTCGTAGCGTGAGTTCGTGTTTTACCTTTGTTTATTCTTGACATGTAATGTTTATTATATGTAGATACTTGTAAGTAATAATTAATATTATACGTAATACTTGGATTTAAACATTAATTATTCTTGGTACGTGTCGTGTATTAAGTAATGTAAACTTTTAATTAATTCGTGATTTCATGTAATTAATGCATTCATGGATTTTAAGCGGGTTTTACAGAAATAGTAGTAGCTATCACTTTTGCAACTTCATGAGTTCATTTGGAATACAATTACGATATGTTAGTAAAAAGTACTTTTAGAGTTCCGAAATATCAAATGTATTTTGTGAAATGTTATGTAATATCGAATGCAACTACGCGTTACCTAACCTAGAGCCATACCTAATATCAAAGAATATACAAATTGATTTTTTCTCTATTTCTATGTTTGCAAACCAACCATAACCACTCTTCCTAAATTCAATAATACATGCTTATACCACTTGAAGAAAGCATTCAAGGTTATCCATATATCATCATAGCTGTAGTTTGGAACTTCCACACAACGTGTTATAGTTCCAAAAATAAAGAAGATAATTCGTTTAAAACCCGGTCATTTAAAATAGTAGGCTGGAATAATTATGTAAAGAATGAATAAACTTCCATACCTTCGATTCGCGTAACCTATTTGGATTCCAAATGATCTTTGTCGACTCATGCTATTGAAAAAGGACGGGTCTTTTTTTTTCAGATATCCTCTTTTTCGAGTTTTAACATAGGCTTAGATAAGGTGCCATTTAGGAAAAATAGTAGAAACCCGGCATGGCTGCAACCTTAAAAGTTCGCCCCGCCAAGATTTGTATTATCTTTTCTTTAACCGCACCTGTTTAACCTCAACACAACCCACATAATTATGCTTATGAAAGACATACAAAAAGCATGATACCATATCCAAAACCGACCCTAGCCATGTGCAAGAACCTACGACACATATAATCCCCAACCTATTCCGAAAGGCTGATACAAAAGAAACTTGCTCATAACCAAAAATCATAAAACACTCGTGGTTATCAACTTAGGTGCATCAACGAACCACATGTGAATCAAAAGCAAGGGTTTTTATGAGCATATCACCAACAACACACACCTGTCATGATCGTCACACACCAAGGGCAGCGGATACGAAAAGAACCGGGGCAACGTAGGACATTTGAGCCTATATACAACTAGACTGTTCATGGTTTTTGGAAACCATGAACAGTCCAGTTGTATATAGGCTCAAATGTCCTTGCATTTCCCCCGTTCTTTTAATGGCTTTAAAACTTAATGATTATCAAATGTTGCTAAATTTCAGTGGCTTTCAAAGTAGCTGTTGTTTGTTTTTACGACTAAATGAAACAGATTAATCATGGACATTCTGTTTATTCTTACCAAAATGAAATCGGATATAACAATGTTGAATACATGTAGGGATTGCAGTTGAGGCTCAGGTGTAGAAGCATGTAAGAGGTACCCAAAACCCGTGATGGCTGCAACCACATGGTCGCCCCGCCAAGATACGAGTTGTGGCAAACTGCACTTATGTTAGAAATACATTTTTACGTATTTAGGAAGATTCGGTCACTCCGACAATATATTATGCAGTAGCTTGTAGTCTAGTAACTTTAAATTTATCAAATAAGGAAAAGCCCGGTCCATGCATGTATGGCCGACCCAACATTGTAAGCCCAAGCCCATCTTATGGGCTTGGTATATAAACCATCTCCTTTGATGGAGATGGTGTGGTTTCTTATAATAAACACATAGTAAAGTGTGAAATATTACTTTCTCTCACTAAGTGTGTGTGTGTGTGAAATCTACCAACTTTCTCTCTTTACTCTCTCTCTAAGATAAGTAAAGTTTACTAATCCTACAAATGGTATCAGAGCTATGCAAGAAGAACTTAATGAATTTATACGTCTTGATGTATGGGAACTTGTCCCATGCTCAGATCAAGTGAAGTTACTCACTCTGAAATGGATTTATAAGGTGAAACTCGACGAGTTAGGTGGCATATTGAAGAACGAAGCTCAACTAGTAGCTCGTGGATACAAGCAATTATTGGGCATCGGATTTATGGAATCCTTTGCACCGGGGTTGCCCGTTTGGAAGCTATTAGACTATTCCTCGCTTATCAGCCCACATAAATATGATCGTCTATCAGATGGACGTGAAGACGGAATTTCTCAATGGTGAAATCAAGGAAGAGGTCTATGTTCAACAGCCAGATGGTTTGTGAATTCTAAATATCGTAATCACGTGTACAAGCTTAAGAAGGCTCTTTATGGGTTAAAGCAAGCTCCACACGCTTGGTATGATCTATTAACATAATTCCTCATTACCCAAGGCTTCGCTAAAGGCAAGGTGGATCCCACGCTGTTCATTTAGAAACGATGGAAAGACATGATTATGGTACAAATATATGTTGATGATATTATATTTGTTGCCTCGACCCAAACTCTATCAGATGAATTTAGGACACTCATGTCTTCAAAATTTAAGATTTTAATGATGGGAAAGGTATCATTTTTCTTAGGTCTTCAGATATCTTAGAGTCCTAGAGGCATCTTTATCAATCAATCCAAGTATGCCCTTGAATCGATTTTAAAATATAAGATGGAATATTGCGACCCCGTGGACACACCTATGGTGGAACGAACTAAGCTAGATGCAGATCCACATGGGATTGCCGTTGATCCGACACTTTATCGTGGAATGATCGGTACCCTTCTGTATATCACAGCTAGTCGACCTGATCTTCAATTTGCTATATGTATGTGTGCTTGGTATCAAACTCGGCCTACTGAGATACACTTAGCTACTGTTAAACGGATCTTTTGGTATATTAAAGGAACCATTAACCGGGGACTTTAGTATTCGAAGGACTCTTTGATTTCTTTAATGGCATATGCATATGCAGATCACGCGGGTTGTCAAGATACAAGGCGTAGCACAAGTGGAACTTTGCAACTACTAGGAGATCGACTTATCAGCTGGGCATCGAAAAGGCAAAAAAGCGCTGCAATTTCAAGTACGGAGGCAGAATACATAGCTATGTCCGGTTGCTGTGCTCAAATTCTTTGGATGAGATTGTAGTTAACCCACTATGGTCTAGGTTTCAACAAAATTCCGATGTACTGTGACAACAAAAGTGCAATTGGCTTATGCTGCAACAATGTTCAGTTCTCCCGGTCGAAGCATATTGACATTCACTACCACTTTATCAAGGAGCAAGTGGAAAATGGAGTGATATAGATTTACTTTATCCGATCTGAGTATCAATTGGCGGATATTTTCACGAAGGCTTTAGATCATGCTCGAATTGAATTTTTGGCCGACAAGCTAGGATTGAGAACTTTCTCGCCCGAGACTCTAAAGGAATTGGCAGATGAAGCGAAAGAATAGTGGTGATAAACTATTCTCCGTATCCTTAGTGATCATTTGTATACATTTTTTATATTTTTATCCTCAAAATCAAAATACAAAAATATAAAACCATATAAAAACCATAAAAACTGAAAAGTTCAGAAAAATCCAAAAATATTTTTATTTTATTTTAAAGGCATGTCTTTTGGTACGATAATATTTACAGTCTTAGAAATGTTGATTAATATCGACACGGCGCCATAAATAGCGTTCGTATAAAAGTTGTAAATGTTTCATAAACATGCCTATTTGGCTTGTAGTTATTTCAGACTACAACCCGCTTTTCACATTAAAGTCAAGTATTTCTTATGAAAGCTTTGGCTCAGCAACGGGAATTAATTTTCTCGGGCATGGTTTACTTTATAACCATGCAAGGGATTGCGTTTACGTTATAACACAATCTAACACGAATTTATGTACGCATTAGTGCATTTATTTGTTAAAATAAGAGAAATCTTGTTTTTATGAAGTTATCAACTCTACAATCGAAGCAATCTAGTATTGGTATTTACATACTCGACGATGCGACTACTCAACCGACGACTACAACTCTTTTGATAGAACACGGGTCAACGATTGAGGGGGAGCAATTGTCAAGCATTCAGAATCTTCGATGTCGAAAGTTCCAAGTTCACAAATTGGTGTCAAGACAACAATACCAATCGTACATGTGGTGTCAAGAGATGACTTCAAACGTGACGATGCGACCAACATTTGCCGACAAGAACCATTTGATCTTATCATATGTTGTTCTCATCAATCAGGTCCAACCTTTTCAATTCATTCTAATATAGTGAATATGTGATCATTTTTCTATTCGATATCATATCTCACATTTTGGTATCATGAAGCTAAACCGGACTTGCATTTTTCTTCCCAAAAACTTTGTTAAAACTTATTTAAATCAGTTGATATAAAAAATGTAAGTCCACGTTTTCTTATGATTGTTAATGTGTTGTGATGATCTAAAGAAAGGGAGGGAGATGAAGAACTAGAGAGGAAAAGTTAGAGAGAGAAAGGAGAGGATTAGAGAAAAGATGAATGATTGATTGAAATGAGAACCAACAACCCCTCCTAACATGCTAGGAGGGGGTATATATATCCCACCCGACATGTGGGATTTATGCGTGATGTTGTCGTTTTCACTACTCTTTAGGAAAAGAGCAATAAATAGGGCAAGCGTGCACGACGATTTAGGAAAACCGTGTGTGAATGACCCTAAAAGTGAGTTCGTTCTCGAGGAGGCAAGTGCGTTGTGTATTGAATTGATTTATGTTTGTGATTATATGATTGAGAAAGAAAGAAAGCAATGAGATTAGAAGAGAAAGACGGTTACGAAAATGAATTAAACTAAGACGAAAAAGGCGATCACGCAAAACCGTAAATAGTGCCAAAATTAAAATTTTAACCTAAAAATTCTTAAAAATTACTAAAAATCCACAATAATAGAGTTTACAAAAAATCCAAACTTGCTAAAACCTTTTAATTAATTAGATAATGACTTTTTAATGCTAATTAAAGCCCTAAAAATCACAATTAATTATTAAAAAGCCCTAAACAAGATCTTAAAGTTTGTAAACCCCAAAAATGTCCTAATTAAGCTAAAAAGTATTTTTCAAAATTTTAAAACCAAATAAAACTATTTTTAAACACTTAAAAACTATTAAAATCAATTAAATCTTAAATTAATTATAGAAAATAATTGAAAAGTCCTAAAAATATTTGGAAAGTAACAAAACTCCTAATTCTGTGTCCTTAACCTAGGAAAAATGTAAAAACTAAAAAAAATCAAACTTCAATTTTTAATAATAAAATAATATTAAAATAATCAAAAAAATTCAAAGTTCATAAAAAATTATAAAAAATTACCAAAAATCTAGAATAATGTAACTAAGACAAAAATGCAATCAAAATTTTCTGAAACCTATTTGATAATTTTGTATTAAATTTTAAAGTTAGCTAAAAACCCTAAAATCTAATAAAATAAAAAATTAGACTTTTTGAAAACTTAAATAGCTGTAAACCTCAAAAATATGATCAAAAACCTAAAAACTATTTTTTCAGATTTTTACAATACCTTTTTCTATTTTTAAATTACTTTTCAAAATTTAAACTAAAAATAATCCTAGAAAATTAATTAAATAAGAGAAAAATAAACTTTTTGAACTGAAAAGTCAAAAACCCTAACAAGAACCAAGGAAAAATGATAGCTTGCAAAAACCCTAAATAAATAAGCTGGAAATAGCTTTTAAATAAGCTGTTATGTAAATAAGCTACAAAACAAGTACTCCTTAAATATCACACCATATGACCTTGTGACATAGAAAGTCACATAGATCACTGGTAAGACACTCTACTCCTGCACGACAGGTCGAGTGTTCGAGCCCAGGCTATGGAGGCTTTTTGCTAAACTTTTTCTTTTTTTTTTACTTTTAAAACTCAATCCTTATACTACTTTACTCATAAAAACATAAAAACCAATCCAAGTTAACAAGATTCAAGTAATCTGGAACCAAAAACGTGCTCAGGTATGCACTTGTTTCTGATGAACACAAGTGTGATTCTTCACATGTGCAGTTAATCAAGAGGACTTGATTTGTGAGATTTTTATGGTGTTTTTGATGAACAAATGGCACCCCTACACTCAGTTGGAGTGTAGGGAGTCAAATATAGCACAAAAACACAAGATTTATCATAAGAATCAAGCAATCATGCATATAAATGTTTCTGATAAAGGCTTATGTTGACTGATGAATGTTTGCTTGTTCAATATGCACACAAGCCAATTTCAAAAGCTCATAACTAGCACACAAATCCACCAAATAGCATGTAACTGAATCACAATCCTTAAATGACCTAAGACCTAATAGATTTCCAAACTTGAAGGACAAAATAACTCAAAATCCTGAACAAGAGGCAGTTACTGATTTTTTGCTATTTATCTCAATTTTTAGCATGCACTTTGGTTTAAAAACTACCCAAACTGAAAACCAATCCAGCATACAACCTATTTTAACCCTAAGAGTGATTCTAACAGGTTTTAACCAAAGATTAACAACAATTATCCTAAGTATAACCCTAATCCAAACACTCCTTTAAACTGAAAATCAAGATTTTTCCAAAGCAAATCAATTCAAATCACATCCAAACTAATCTAGAACCAACCTAGCATGCATACAATATCTAAATAAGCAATTTTAAGCACTCAAACATACACTTAACCAGTTTACATGCAGAATCACATAAACCACAAATAACTGAAAATGAAAATGGAATAAGATTTTTACCAAGAGGGACCTACATCCAGGTCCCTCAGTGGTTGCTTAACCACCTCCAAATAGGCCCGGGCCTATGCTGAGCCTTGAACAACAAGTTTTCAACAACCTGCTAAGAAAAAGTGAAGATAAACAAGCACAATAACAATACTTTCTGATTTTTCTGAAACCTTTCTAAACCTTTTGAAAACCTTTTCAATACTTCTCAAATATGTTCCTTTAAAAACACTTAAATCATCCAACTTACAAACAAGATTTCACCAAAGGAAATCAAAATTTCAGAAACTTTTGAAAACAAGACTAAATTTTAAAAACTTGAAAAATAAACAAACTTGGAACTTAGACCACAATCAAACAATGTAAATAAAGCTGGCTCTTTTCTTCTCATCAACAAACTTTAACCTTTTTTTCATTCATAAAAATAACAGGACTTACAAAGTTGTGACCAAGGAGAAAAAAAAGAACAATGTAAAAGGGACACATGCGTCTCCTTTTATAATGGCTAGAAGAATAATCTAGAATGCTGGAATAAAAAATACAAGGAAATTAAATCCTAAAACCCTAATTCAGGAATTCCCTAAAAAGCCCTTTGAAAAGTCTTCAAAATCAGTCAAAATGGCATCTTGTGAAGGATGTTGATGTGCCAGTTGTGTAGGAGTAATTTGAGTCGTTGGACAACACTTTGGGACCAAGAAATCAAATCCAGCCGTTCCTTTTGTCGGGTTTAGGGTTTTGGTGTGAAAGTGATGGGCAGGGGAGGGTCCTACAACCACATGGGTGTGTTGTGGATGGAATCTGGGTTGTGGGTTGGGTTTGTATGATGGTTAATCAAGGTTCTGGAGTGGCTTAACAAAAACCCCTTTGGTTTAGTATCAATTTAGGATTAGGGTTTATGTTGGTTTAGGGGGATTTGATCTGATTTGGGGAAAGTTTATTTTAAATTTCGTGTTAAGTGGGAAATAATGGGAGGGATTTGACCATGGTTTGACTGAGTTTATTTAATA
Source organism: Glebionis coronaria (assembly GCA_025667525.1). Lineage (NCBI taxonomy): Eukaryota > Viridiplantae > Streptophyta > Magnoliopsida > Asterales > Asteraceae > Glebionis > Glebionis coronaria. The sequence goes on along the minus strand of CM046881.1, from coordinate 458,263,731 downwards.
AACTCAGTGGAAGGTTGACGTGGAGAGAGGGTTGTTTGTGATTGGAGGAGGGTTTAAGGTTGGTGACGTGGAGGGGTGTGAATGGTGGGTATATCTTAGGTTGTCTGGGCAGTAATGGCCCCTTAACTCCTTTGATTTGTTCAACTTGTATAAACAGCAACATATTATCATTCCCTTTGTAATTAACTTTGCCATCTTGTCATTTTTGGCACATCTCATTTCCAAACTTTTACCAAGGGTTTTAAATGCACATTTTGCATTCTTCAAGGGCCATTCTTGTAATGTCTTCAAACTTTAGGGACCCAATTCATATTTATGAATATTTGAGGGGTATAAAGTGTTAATCTTCAAAAGTTGAGGGACCAAACTTGCCAATCTTCAATTCTTCAAGGGTATTTTTGGAAATTCCAGATTTGGGTCCGGTTTATTGTGCGGCTTCGTTTCCCGTGTTCGTTTTTGATTGATTCTTGTGATCTTTTGCCTTTTACTCAATACCCGTACCTAAAATACACAAGCAATAAACACGAGCATATATTTGGCAGTTTTAATGATATTTTATGCATTTTAAGCCCGATTTGGACGATGAGACTATGTATAAAAGCAGTCTCATCACTCCCCCATACTAAACCATTGCCGTGCCCTCACGCAATGCTAGAATAAAGTATCGTAGTACCTCCAAAATTCATTTTTATTCACTTTATTGAAATGATAAACTAGCTATGCTACTACTATTACTACTACTTGTGTTTTAGACATAATGTATGATTTTCATCGCAAAATGGGACGTTTAGGTTCATAGAATAAGAACACGTGAATGCTTCGTTAGAAATAATTTCATCGTCCTCGATTTTCACCCTAAGTCCATGCCAAGCGTGCAACGAGATCATTGTCATTATAAGTTAGTAATGCTAACACTTCTCATATGCCCTAATCACGTACTTATCCTCCCATTATTCCTAAGTTGTATCTCTTATATTTTATGATGTCTTAAATGTTTCACGAGGATACATTGTTTGACTTATGCGATAATAGAGATTTAGGTCTAAAAATAGAGTCCTAACGGTGTAACTAAGACCATCAAATCAATAACCTCTCCTAATAGACAACGATGTTAAAAAATTAAGTTGACAAGAAGAATCGATAAACACGGTTTTATAACGGTTTTGAACATGAGACTTATTACCAAGAATTTTATACGCCCCCTAACGGAAGGGCCTTATTATCTTTGGTTTACCTCCATCTTTTATTCAACTTCGCCATGAAGCTTTTATTATGACTTCGGTCTTGCCTTGCCTTTTATTATCCGCCTCATCGGTGGTTTTATTAGCCAAAGACGTATATCCTCACGCTAAAGCGAATTTTGGATCTTTAAAGCTTCGAAGATTAAGGCTTGATTCACTTTCAATTTTGCATAGATTTTAGGCCTTGTGGGGCTTCAAATTGTTTGCTAGATTTAGGTGAGCACTTGAAATCTTATTATTGGGTGAAGCTTTTGATTATTCGGGTGCCAATACTTCAAAACCGTGACGCTGGCGATACCTTAATGTCTTCCCAATTTAATTACACGGAAGCTACTAGAAAAGTCTAGAAACCCAACAATCCTAACTAAACCGCTAAGTCAATATTTATTAAGCAAAAAATATTTACAAGTGAAGGGAGAATAAGCAAACAACGAGAACACATGAGTTTTTTAAAGAATATGAGTACTCTACGTTTAGCATAGTAACTTATAATTAACTCTATCATTTCTCGTCCTCATTTAAGAGACTTAGCCTAATATAAGTTAAGGAATCAAAGCTAAGTGCTCAACACGCACGGTCGAGTCAAAAATTACTCTTATTCTCGCCATCGGAAAACCTACATTCGTGTCTTCAAACACTTATAAAACATGAGAAAATTTTTAAAATTTGGCCATTTTTAGCCTTATTTTGCAACAAAACGATAAACAAAAAGATAAACTTTGGAAAGCGTGAAGGTTTGGCAAGGCAAGTATCTATTCACCCCCCATACTAAAGTTAAACATTGTCCTCAATGTTTCGAGTCTAGGGGTGCAAACACCCCCATACTAGAGACGTAGTCGAATGCCTAATCTAGCATGGAAAGAGTGTAACCAATAAATTTAAAGCCGTTTATGAAGTGTGCTAAAAACCTATGGTTAGAACAATCAAGGATATATCATGGATATTGAGAAATGTCTCCAAAGCAAACGATCGAGTGCTCCCATAAAACGAACACGAGAGGCTCCAATCGTGAAGATCATGATCTAAAAACCACAATGCACAAACAACCACGGAACAAAGGTTGGAAGGGCACAAATCCCACACGTAAGCTACATTAGAAAGCGATAATATGTACATAGGATAAGCATGGGATTTCCCCACGAGGCACTTCGTTTTTGATTACCGAGTCATGAGCTCGACTCGATCCCCTCAATACTAATTATCATTGGGGAAGGTGACTTGGTCGAGGTAGTTCAAGGATGGAACTTCCCCGCCAAAGTAGTGCTTCAACCTATGTCCATTCACCTTGAAGTTAGGACCATCATCTTGAGCTAGCTCGATGGTCCCATATGGAAACACTTGAGTCACGGTGAATGGACCGGACCAACGGGATTTCAACTTACTGGAAAAGATTTTCAATCTTGAATTAAAAAGCAAAACTTGATCCCCAATGTTAAAAACCCGGTTTTTAATTTTAGAATCATGCAACTTTTTAGTTTTCTCTTTATAAATCAATGAATTTTCATAAGCAATATCCCTCAATTCATCCAATTCATTTAATTGCATTTTCCAGTTTTTTCCCGCGGTCTCCATATCATCATTACAATGCTTTAGGGCCCAATAAGCCTTGTGTTCCAATTCGATAGGCAAATGACAATTCTTTCCATACACAAGCTTATAGGGAGTGCACCCAATGGGCGTCTTATGAGCGGTCCTAAAGGCCCATAAAGCATCGTCTAACTTATCCGACCATGATTGTCGGTTTTCCCCAACGGATCTCTCCAAGATCCTCTTCAAAGCTCGGTTTGAAACCTCGAATTGCCCACTCGTTTGTGGGTGATAAGCCGTAGAAAGCCGATGTGTAACCCCATATTTCCTTAGAACCCTTTCAAATTGGTCGTTACAAAAATGGGTTCCACGATCGCTTATGATAACACGAGGGGTTTCAAACCGAGAAAACAATTGCTTCAAAAACTTGACTACCACACGAGCATCATTGGTGGGCAAGGCCTTTGCCTCCACCCACTTAGAAAGGTAGTCAACCGCAACAAGGATGTACTTATTACCACGAGATGATGGGAACGGCCCCATAAAGTCTATACCCCAAACGTCAAAGATCTCACACACTTGGATGATATTTTGTGGCATTTCATCTTTTTGTGAGGCTTTTCCTTGTCGTTGGCATGCATCACACGACTTCACAAGATCTTGTGCATCTCGGTAAATAGTAGGCCAAAAGAAGCCGGCATCAAACACCTTCTTAGCCGTGAGATTAGCACCGTGGTGACCACCCGTGGGTCCCTCATGGCAAGCTCTAAGGATGTTAGAAGCTTCGGTGCCAAATACACAACGTCGGATGATTTGATACGCACAAGTTCGAAACAAGTAAGGGTCGTTCCAAAAGTAGAACTTGACGTCACGAAAGAATTTTCGTTTTTCTTGAGTCGTCATACCTTAATGATGAAGTTACCCGCATGGTAATTTGCAAAATCCGCAAACCATGGGGTAGAAGAATCAAGCTTAGAATTCACTACACCAAGTGTCTCGAGCGGAAATGTTTCGGTGATTTCCTTGGGCTCGTAAACACTTTGGTGAGGATCTTCCAAACGAGAGAGATGATCGGCCGCTAGATTCTCGGCTCCTTTTTTGTCAACGATGGTGTGATCAAATTCTTGAAGGAGGAGAATCCAACGAAGTAATCTAGGCTTAGCATCTTGCTTTGCCATAAGATACTTAATAGCCGAATGGTCCGTATACACTATGCATTTCGTCAAGACGAGGTAAGGTCGGAACTTCTCAAATGCATACACCACGACAACAAGGAACTCCTTTTCCGTTGTAGTGTATTTTAATTGAGCCTCGGTCATCGTCTTGCTAGCATAGTGAGTAGGCAAGAAGTGCTTATCATGACGTTGCCCCAATACGGCCCCAATAGTGTAATCACTAGCATCACACATGAGCTCAAAGGGGAGGTTCCAATTGGGAGCAACAAGAATGTGAGCTTCGGTAAGTTTCCTCTTAAGGATCTTAAAGGCTCGTACACAATCTTCGTCAAAGACAAAACGTGCCTCTTTTTCAAGAAGATGTGTAATGGGTCGAGAAATCTTTGAAAAATCCTTGATGAATCGACGATAAAAGCCCACGTGGCCTAGGAAACTCCTAACCCCCTTAACGGTTTTGGGATGAGGTAATTTGGCGATGACGTCTACCTTAGCTTGATCTACCTCAATCCCCGCTTTCGAGACCTTGTGCCCTAAGACGATTCCACTCTTAACCATAAAATGACACTTTTCCCAATTGAGCACAAGGTTGGTTTCCTCACAACGTTTTAACATTCTCTCAAGGTTCGACAAACACGAAGTGAAAGAATCACCAAACACGGAAAAGTCATCCATGAAGACTTCCATCGTCTTCTCGATCATATCATGAAAAATAGCCATCATGCACCTTTGAAAGGTTCCCGGTGCATTACAAAGCCCGAATGGCATTCTACGATAGGCAAACGTTCCATATGGACACGTAAACGTAGTTTTTTCTTGATCACGAGGATCGATGGGAATTTGGAAGTAACCGGAAAAACCATCTAGAAAGCAATAGAAATCGTTTCCCGCAAGACGCTCCAACATTTGATCCATGAAGGGCAAGGGAAAATGGTCTTTTCGAGTGGCTTCATTTAACTTTCGATAGTCGATGCACACTCTCCATCCGGTCACGAGTCTAGTGGGAATCAACTCGTTGGCATCGTTTGGCACAACGGTCATCCCTCCCTTTTTAGGGACACAATGAATAGGACTCACCCAAGGGCTATCGGAAATAGGGTAAATCATTCCCGCGTCAAGGAGTTTAAGGACCTCCTTTTTGATGACGTCGTGAATTTTGGGGTTCACCCTCCTTTGACTTTGGATTGTGGGCTTGAAATCCTCCTCCATTAAGATTTTGTGGCTACAAAACTTGGGATCGATTCCCTTAATGTCGGATAACTTCCACGCAATCGCCCCTTTGTGGTCCTTTAGAACATCGACAAGTGCGGTTTTTTCATCATTCGAAAGATCCTTCGCAATAATAACCGGCAACTTGTCGCCCTCCTCCAAATAGACATATTCGAGGTGAGGAGGTAAATCTTTCAACTCAAGGATAGGTGGTTCCTCAAGTGAAGATTTGGGCTCGATACTCATAACCTCCTTGGGTGGAGGAAATGGGAAATCGTTGAGAAAATCCTTGATAATTGAGAAGTCCTCATCGTTGTCGAGGTCTTCGTCACAAGTACGTGGAACATTGCATTCTTCCAACGTAAAACCACCACCTTCAAATGGAGTGAAGGTTGGTGTCGAATTATCAAGAATTGGATCTAACATAGTGGGATTGCCACTAGTTTCTTCATCACCAAACCCTAAAACTTCTTGTGAAAATTCCTCGCAAACCACGTCGATCATATCAACGAGGTTTATGGTAGCAACGGAATAAACATGAGAAAGTTGGGAATTTTGAGTTGCGTTTATAACAAGTTCCTCGTCGTTGAAACGTAAGGTGATCTTTCTAGCATGCACATCAATTAAAGCCATAGACGTATCTAAAAACGAACGACCTAAAATAAGAGGAACTTGAGGATCCGTGGGGATATCAACGACGATAAAGTCTACGGGATAGTAGAACTTCCCCACTTTCACAAAAACGTCTTCCGCCAAACCACATGCACGAATCGTGGAATGGTCGACCAACTCGATAGACATTAGTGAAGGAGTAAGATTAGGAAGATTGAGCGACTTGAAGATTGCAAGTGGCATCAAATTAATGCTAGCACCAAGATCGGCCAAGGCATAGCATTCTTCCATATCTTGAATGGCACAAGGGATCAAAAATTTACCGGGATCACCGACTTTTTGAGGTATGCGATTAAGATAAACCGACGAACAACTAGACAATTGATGCAATTTCTCCTTGTTGTTCAACATACTCTTAAAGTTAGCGGCAAATCGAGGCATCATGACCAAAACATCGGCGAAACTCACATTAAGGTGCAACTCACGAAACATTTTCATAAAAAGCTCAAATTGGTAGTTGTCGCGCTCTTGTCGTTTCTCCTTCCTAAGTCTCGATGGGTAAGGCAAGGGTGGTGTTGGTTGGGGCATAGGCATAGCCTTTGGAATCTCGGGTTCCAATGTTGGTAAAGGGTCGACCGTAGGTGTGGCATGAGCGGTACTTTGTGGGCTTGATATATGCTCCTTTTCGACCACCACCTCGGGTTCTTCCTCAATTTCCTCCACCGTTGGAGTAATTGGTTGAGGAGTCGGTTCTTTAAGTGTCTTACCACTTCGTGTGGTAATCACTTTCATCTCTCCCTTCGGGTTTGAAACGGTGTTGCTAGGAAGACCACTCGAAGTAGAGGCTTTGTTTCCCATGATGGCTTCTAAAATGGCATTAAGCTTAGCATCTTGACTATTAAACTTAAGATCTTGACTAGCGGCTTTTTTGGTCAATTCTTTGTTCAAGCCTAGCATGAATTTGTTCAATCTTATTGTTTTTGTTGGGAATAATTTAAGGCCAGATTACTTGAGCGCTGACAAGAACAAAACAAGCATTGACGGGAACAAAGCAAGCGCTGACAGCTCAAGCGTTGACAAGTTAAAGTCAAGCATTGATAGATTGAAGACAAGCACTGATGGAAGATATAATCTACACGTTTATTATATTCTAGAATACTTCTAGTAAGGATAGAAACGACAATGTATTTTCTATGTTTATCTTTACCTAGAATAGTTGATACGTAGCTTATTGTACAAGGCTTCTTAGTCTATAAAAGAAGGCCTTTAGGTTAATGTTCTATATCAAGTTTTACATAAGTTTTCGTTCATAAACATCTTTCATTGTAAGCAAGTTCGACATTCATAATCAAAGTGAAAGTTTGTTTACATCTTGTGTGTTCTAGTTTAAGTGTTAAATTCCGCATAACACTTAGATTCACAAAGCATATAACAAAGGTTTCTCTACGTGTTATACTTGATCTAATCTCGTATACACAAAGCTAATCGATCTAAGTTTGGGATCAACAAGTGGTATCAGAGCTTGTTGAGGAACTTTTGATCTTTGAAGAACACCAGAACCATACACGAACACCAAAACCCTAATTTTCTCAGAAACCCTAAAAACACAAAAACCCTAACAACATCATGTCTGAAGCAATAACCTCCTCCTCCTCAGCCTTACCAAACATCAAGATTCCCATGCTTGATGCAACCCACTTTGACTTATGGAAGTTCAACTTTGAACAATATCTGGGGATCTATGACTACACACTCTGGGAGATTATTGAATATAGAAACTCATTCAATAAGGCTCAAAGATTCTTGATGCCATTAGTCAAAGAACAGCTGTTGAAGGATGCCCTGAAGAGGATAAGAAAGAAAAACCTGGAGATGGTAGAGCTGTAGGTGCTGAAGATATTGCAAAGAAAAGGGTTGACATGAAAGCCCTAAATATTCTAAAAGTCTCTTCGGGACAAGAAAACCAGCACAAATATAGAGGCTATGAATCTGCTAAGGATCTTTGGGAAGCACTAGAAGTTGCATATGGTGGCAATGCAGACACTAAGGAAGAAAAGAAAAAGCAACTTCTGCATGATTATGCTGTCTTTAAAGCTCAACCCAATGAGAAACTGAGTAGTGTGAGAAGCAGATTGCTTGACATCACAAGCAAGTTGTCCTTCATGGGGACACAAGTTGGTGATGTTGACACCAATGCTACCTTTCTTAAAAGTCTTGGTGAGGCATGGAAGATTGAGGCAAGATCTATTCTTGCCAACAATACTTACAAGAGCTCCTCGTTTGATGACATCTACAACAAACTAAGACTGTTGGAAGATGAAACTCTTTCAGATCATGGAAGCAAATCTTCCACCAGCAACATGGCCTTCTTCTCTCATAGTGAAGGTCAATTCAATCACAAGGACTCTTATATGCATCCAGTTACTGGATCATCATATGTCAGCGCTAGAACAAGTCCTGTCAACGTCTCCTTTTCAGACGCTGACACATTCATGAATGACTCCCCAAGAGTTAAACCTGCTGGTTTGGATTTGGATACTGTGTGTGCTTACATTGCTTCTTTGCCCAATGGTTCAGTGATTACATATGAGGACCTTGAGCAGATAAGTGATGAGCACTTGGAAGAAATGGACATCAAATGGAACATGGCTCTTGCTAGTATAAGAGCAAATAGGTGGAATAGAAGGTTCAAGAAGAAGATGACCTTCAATGCTAAAGACACAGATGGATTTGATAAATCCAAAGTTGAATGCTACAACTGTCATCGTATGGGGCACTTCATGAGGGAATGCAGATCTCCTAGAAGATCTGATGCTGGTAAACCCTCAAGTCAGATTGTTAAAGCTCAGGATTCCAAAGCTATGGTTGCAGTTCAAGGAATTGATGGCACAGGATGGGATTGGAGCTATCTGGCTAAGAATGCTGAAGAGGATAAAGCTTTGGTTGCTGATATTGAAGAAGAAGAGCATGTTGAATATGCTCTCATGGCACTCCTGCTCTTCATCTGATAATGAGGTATATGATGATGCTTTTTGTAGCAAAGGTTGTAGGTTAAACACTGATAGACTTAACAAAGAGGTGTTAAAACTAAAAGATGATATGAGCACTGAAGGTGTAAATTGTCCAATTACCAACTAGCTCTTACTGAAACTCAGAAAACCATTTCTGAATACAAGAAAATGGAATTTGACTTAAAAGATAAGATAAATATCTTAAAACATGAGCTGGAGGGTAGTATGGATATTAGAAACATCATGACAAAGGTCAATAGAGACCTACAGGATAAGTTAGATGAGGCCATTAAGAATAAAGATAATGTTGACCTCAAGATTCAAAGATTTGATAGAGCCACCCAAACCCTAGGAGACTGTGTAGCTAAACAAGGGATCCTAAGGACATGACTGGGATTGGGATGAATGATTACTCTCTGGTTCCACCACCAGCTGGTGACTTCTATGGTGTCCTTAGAAAGGATTTATCTTGGACTAGTATACCAGAATGCCAAGAAGAGGAATTCATTCCTCCACCAAGAGTTGTCACTCCAGTGGAAGAGTATCAACAAAAACTGACTGACCTAAATGAGTGGAAGAAAGCTAACCCTACTTTATTTGTTAAGGGAGGTTTGCTATGTGAAAGTCCTAATGAATCACCACCCATTAAGGTTACTCATCCAATCACTGGTAAAGCTGTTGACATAGGCTCAAACACTGTTAGAAGACCTACCATTAAATATGCAGAGATGTATAGGAATAATAGGTCACCCAAGAGCCAAGTTAACAATCATGGAACAGGTTTCTTCTCTTCTAGACCTAAGAGTGTGTCTAAGAAAGCCTGTTACACTTGTGGTAGCTTTTCACATTTGGCATACAAGTGTGTCAACGCTCCCAAAGCCAGCGCTGATAGGAACAATTTCAGCACTGATAGGAAGAAAGTCAACGTTGTTAGGAAGTCAAACGTTGTCAGACCCGAACCTTGTGTGCAGCAAAGTCCACAAGTGATTAGACCTGCCCCATTATTTTCTAGAAGGTCTAACACTCATGGACAAAGACCTTTTCAAAAGACAAACACCTGGTCAAATAGGCAATGGGTTCCTGTAGCAAACCCTAGGTTCAACGCTGACAAGGGTAATTTCAGCGTTGACAGGACAAAATCCAACGCTAACAGAAACGTGACCAGACCTAAATATTTGCAGCCACAAGGTAAGAGGTCTAAAGCTTCTTCAAGCTTAACATGGAGACCCAAGAAAGATCAAAACCCTAATGATAATGTAATTTCAATGACTTGCAATAGATTTAATTACATTTCAAAGGTCATTACAAAACCTATTGGGGTTAACTGGGTATTCCATCCTAAAAAGGATGAGAATGGGGTTGTTGTGAGAACTAAGTCTGTTCTTATTGAACAACTAGATGAATCCAAGTCTTCTGAGACTTGGGTTCCCAAAGAAAACTAATTTGTTTTCTTTATGTGCAGGGCATTCAAAAGCAGATCAATGATTATGGATATTGGGATAGTGGATGCTCAAGGCACATGACAGGAAAGGAAGACTATCTGACGAACTTTACTCCTATTAAAGATGGTGATAAGGTATACTTTGGAGGGGGCTACGACACCATTACAGGCAAAGGAACCCTTCTCACCAATAATCTAGGTTTTGAAAACGTCTTCCTGGTAAAAGAACTGGATTATAATCTGTTTAGTGTATCACAAGTTTGTGATAACAAAAATAAGGTTCTTTTCACTGATACTGAGTGTTTGGTGTTAAGCAAGGATTTTAAGATCCCTGATGAGAAATATATTGAGTATAGAACACCTAGGCATAAGGACATATATAATGTGAATTTAAATGGGATTAAAGTGAATACAAATATGTCTTGTTTTTATGCTAAGGCCTCAGTAGATGAAAGTAATTTGTGGCACAGGAGACTAGGGCACATAAATTTTAAAAATATAAATACACTTGTGAGGCTTGGTTTAGTTGATGGTTTGCCTGAGAAGGCCTTCCACAATGACCACTCTTGTGTTGCATGTCTTAAAGGCAAGCAGCACAAGGTCTCATTCAAGTCCAAGCAGGTGCATACTAGTTCCAGACCTCTTCATATGCTTCACATGAACCTCTTTGGTCCAACAAATATAGAGAGTTTGAATGGTAAGTCATATTGTTTTGTTGTCACAGATGACTTCTCTAGGTTTACTTGGACATTCTTTCTAGCTATGAAGAGTGACACAGCTGATGTTCTTATTGATTTTATCACTCAGATTGAGAAAAGGTCTGGAAATGAGGTTAAAATGCTTAGGAGTGATAATGGTGGAGAATTTAGGAACAAGAAGCTAGATGATTTTTGTGCCAGGAAGGGAATTACTAGGCAATTCAGTATTGCTAGAACCCCACAACAAAATGGGGTTGCTGAAAGGAAGAATAAAACCCTAATTGAAGCAGCTAGAACAATGTTGGCTGATGCTCACTTTCCTATAGCCTTTTGGGCTGAAGCTGTTAATACAGCATGCTATGTGTAGAATAGAGCATTGGTTAACAAAATTCAGAACAAAACACCTTATGAGTTACTTTGGGGTAGAAAACCTAATATTGGTTTTCTCAGACCTTTTGGTTGTCATGTAGTAGTTTTGGACACTAGTGATGCCTTAGGGAAATTTAGTGCAAAAGGTGATGAAGGTTACTTCATGGGGTATTCAGTTCAGAGCAAGGGTTATAGGGTTTATCTTAAGGAGGACAAACGTATAGTTGAGAGAGTACATGTTAGGTTCTTAGAGAATAAACCTAGTGATCCTGAGAGTGGTCCTAATTGGTTGTTTGATTTGGAACCCTTATCTAGAACTTTAAATTATATGCCTGTCACTAATCCAGACATTGTGAAGGTAACTTCAAATGTTGTGGAGGAACAAGTTGTTAATGTTTCAGGTACACAGGTTCTTGAGAAGGTTGGATCACAAGCAGAAAAGGCATCTCCTACATTTGAATATGTCACAATTCCCATTTGGACAGATGCTTTTGCTGCTGCTGCTGCTGCTGGACAAGATAATGGTGGTTTCCAAATACCACCAGATACAAACATGCATGGTTCTTCAGGCGCTGACAAAGGCAAATCTAGCGCTGACAAGACCAATTCAGACGTTGATGGCTCAGACGTTGACAACAACAGTTTAAGCGTTGTTAGCCCAAGCGCTGACAAACACGGTTTAGACGTTGACAACACCTTTGCACATCTTTTCTCTTCCACTTTTGAACAAGGAGAACCTTCCAATGTTCATGAAGAGATTCCTGTTGATCAAAGAGAGTCTGATGAAGAAGATATTTGCAACATGGAGCATGAAGTTGAGGACACCAGACTTTTTGAAGGAGGGGTTCTCACTTCCACAATGAAGAATCACCCCTCATCTCAGATCATTGGTGATATTATGACTCCAGTTCAGACCAGAAGATCTCACCAAGGTCTTGGTGGGTTTATTGCCAATGTACACAAGAAGGTTGATACCCCTCTTGTGCAAGCATGTTTGTTTGCATGTTTTCTGTCACAAGAAGAACCCAAGAAGATATTTGATGCTCTCAAAGAACCAAGTTGGGTGGAAGCAATGCAGGATGAGCTTCACCAATTTGCAATTCAGGATGTTTGGGAGCTGGTTGATTGTCCTAGATATGTCAGACCTATAGGGACAAGGTGGGTTCTCAGGAACAAAAGAGATGAAAGAGGTATTATGGTCAGAAACAAGGCAAGGTTAGTGGCTCAAGGTTATACACAAGAGGAGGGGATAGACTATGAGGAGGTCTTTGCACCAGTTGCAAGGATTGAAGCTATTCGGATTTTTCTAGCCTATGCTTCCTGCATGGGCTTCACAGTCTATCAAATGGATGTCAAGAGTGCTTTCTTGTATGGCACCATTGTTGAGGAAGTCTATGTAATGCAACCTCCTGGTTTTGAGGATCCAGAGCATCCAGATAAAGTGTATAGAGTCAAAAAGGCTATGTATGGCCTTCATCAAGCCCCTAGAGCATGGTATGGTACTTTGTCTACATATTTGGTGGACAATGGATTCAAGCGGGGCACCATAGATCAGACGCTATTTACAAAGAAGAAAGGCAAAGATGTTTTGCTTGTGCAGGTCTATGTTGATGATATCATTTTTGGGTCTACTGAACCAAAGATGAGTGAGGATTTCTCCAAGCTTATGACAGACAAATTCAAGATGAGTGCTATGGGGGAGATGAACTTCTTTCTTGGTTTACAAGTTCAGCAAAAAGAAGATGGTATCTTCATCTCCCAGGACAAATATGTTGCTGAGATCTTGAAGAAGTTTGGCTTTTCTCCACATGAAAAGAGGGCTACTACTCCTATGGATAGAGAACACCCTTGGGGAAAGATTGGAGATGGGAAAGATGTTGATGTCAGGCATTATAGATCCATGATTGGATCCTTGATGTATCTTACTGCCTCCAGACCTGACATTATGTTTGCTGTGTGTGCTTGTGCACGCCATCAAGTGACTCCCAAAGAATGTCACCTTTATGCTGTGAAGAGGATCTTTAGGTACCTAAGATGCTATCCTAATCTTGGTTAGTGGTACCCAAAGGATTCACCATTGGAGCTGATTGCATATTCAGATAGTGATTATAGAGGTGATAAGTTTGATAGGAAATCCACAACTGGTGGATGTCAGTTTCTTGGGAGCAGGTTAATATCTTGGCAATGCAAGAAACAAACAGTGGTGGCTAATTCTACAACCGAAGCAGAGTATGTGGCTGCAGCAGCATGTTGTGGTCAAGTGTTGTGGATTCAGAACCAGCTGTTGGACTATGGGTATAATTTTATGCATACTAAGATATTTGTTGACAATAATAGTACTTTATGCATCATTAAGAATCCTGTACATCATTCTAAAACTAAACACATAGAAATTAGACACCATTTTATAAGAGATTGCTTTGAGAAAGGTTTAATACAACCAGATAGGGTTGACACTGAGGAAAATGTGTCAGATTTATTAACTAAACCTTTTGATACTGGAAGATTTCAATACTTGGTAACAAGTATTGGGATGGTTAATCTCTCTTAATATGTGTTTTGGATTCTTTTTGTAAAAGTATGTACAAGATGATGCATTATTATTATTGGTCTTATTGATGATTTAGATTTTCCACTATATTTTTCTAACACTGACAAAGGTTGCTTGAACACTGATAAGTGTTTTTGCAACGTTGTCAGCAATATAATTGTCTAACACTGACAAAGCTTCCTTCAACGCTGTTGTGTGTTATCGGGGTGTTGTCAGCAACAATGTTAGTTTTGTGGTTTTCAATCTAAATGTGCAGATGGTGTTAGCAGTATACCATTGGATACAGAGTTGCTTATGGATCAATGGACTAGCATTTGGACAAGTTTTTATTTATGGATGATGGTTGGAATGTTTCATTCCTATCTTGACATAAATTTTTTATGTTCATGCATGATTTTAGCAAACTTTTTGTATCATCGTTTAAGGGGAGGTTTTAGGAACCTTTAGGATGTTTGGGAATCCATATGATACTCTTATCACAATTCTTGATTGTGTCCACAGGTGAGTATGGGTTAGTTTTACTAAACCATGAGGCACTGTAGCATGCATAGTATATCAACTTTGCATGCTGCCAAGACATTTTTGGCCTAGAATTGGTTGTGGTCTGTTGGGAGACTTGGGAATGATTTTGATATGGGATTTACCTGGGAGTAACAAGGATTTTATAAGGTAACTTTGTTGTTAAGAATTTTGGTTAGCAAGGGACACTAGAGGACTGTTATGTCTATCTTGCTTATGCAAGTGTGCATAACTGGACAATGCTTGCCGCCCTATAATAATTATCAGCTTTTGGTTATCTTCTCTAGGATAAATTACTTGTTAAGGTCATTTTTCACTTTTTAAAACAATTTTATTTTTGGACGCTGACAAGATTTTTCCAAGCGTTGTTGTGACCAAATTGAACGCTGACATGGCTTTAGGCGAACGTTGACAAGATTATAGCCGTTGGGCGTTGATAGGTTATTTTTGACCGTTGACACTCAATGGGACCTACCCAGTTGTTACTTTTTGACATATTTTCAAGCCGTAATTTTAGGAGTTGTTACTTTCATTAAATGCATGAGATAACTTATAACTTTTTCAATATTTTCATGATTAGTTTTTGAAAATCTTTGCCTATTTTTGGGCCAATCACATGCATTCTTTCTCTCCTATAAATTTGGCTCCTATTTTTAAACAGGGTATCTATAATTCTTGTCTAACACTTTTCTCTTATCAACTTCATCTTCTACACTTCAAATTAACAGCTTTCATCAATGGCACCAACGTTTAACTCAGCAGAATTGGAATTGGGGTTCAAGTCTCAACACAACATGATTGCTTATCTTGTTGCTGATAATGATTTGTTTCCTCAATACACACAAATGGTGGCGTATTTGAACGCATCCCCTCTAAGGTATGCTCTTTCTCATGCACCACTCATTCCAGTCACACACATTAAGCAGTTTTGGAACACTGTTAGTTCCTCAACAGTTAATGGAGTGACCACATTAACTTCTATTGTTCATGGGAGGTCTTGGGTGGTTACTGAGGCCTTGGTACGCCAGGCCTTGCATCTTGATGATGCTGATGGTGTAGCCATCCTTCCCATAAATGAAATAGAACAAGGGCTTAGGGCTTTGGGATATCCTTTTCCTGATGAAGGTACTCTTAATAAGTATCATAAGCAGGAATTTACCCCAGCCTGGAAGTACCTAATCCACATCCTCCTTCAATGTTTGAGTCCCAAATGTACTGCACACAATGAGATCAATAGATCCATTGCAAGTGCTATTGTGTGCATTGCAACAGGGCAAAAATATAACTATTCTAAAATGATTTTTGAAGGGATGTGTAAAAACAAGGGGACAAAAATGACTTTAGCTTATCCCCGTTTTCTGCAAATGATTTTTGATGTTCAAGGTTACTGTTCAAGGGATCACAATGATTTTTATAAGATCCCTGAACAAAAGAAAGCTATTTTTACAAAGATGAATTCACCACCTCTTAGAGACTTACCTTTAACCCCAGCCATGCTTGCTGTCATTGCAGCAGCACAACCCCAACCGGACCCCAACCTCAAATTGACCCTCAACTACAACTTGAACCCATTCCTGAACCTTTACCCTCACCTGAACAAATGCAAATTGACCAAGAACCCTTTGATGCTGACACATCAAATGTTGGCGTTGATGTGCCTATTTCCAACGCTGATACACAACCCTCACAATCCCAAACACCCCTTAACCAACCCACATCTACCCATTCTTCCACACAATCTTCCACACCACCTGAATATAGGTTGATGAAACGCCAAAGGACTACTGGAGTGTTCTCCTCTGGTGGTCCTAGTCATGAAGCAGAGAGAACCACCACCACAAGTGTGGCTGGTGACCTGGATGAGGCTGGGACTATTGGTTCTGGCTTAGATGCTGGCCAAGGCAGTCCCACCATCATTAAGTCCTCATCCTTGCCCAATGAACCTGACTTGGGAGGTCAAATCCCCATTTCAGAAGAGGACAGACTGGAACCAATGACTCTTTTGGAATTGACGGCAGTCTGCATTAGCTTGCAAAAGAAAAATGCAGACTTAGTACAAATTGTCAGCTCACAAGGCCTTGAACTCAAGCAATTGAGGGAGAGGATTGTTGTTTTGGAAAGTGATCATGCTAGGAGGTGTATGGAGGAGTCTTCCAAAGGGGAGGAAGATCAAAGAAATCTGAGTGATAAGGGCAGTCAAGATGGTCAATCAATGGATGTTGCTGAAGCCCTTACAACTTTGAAGGAACAAACAGGTTTTGATACGTCCTTAATCTCTCCAACCAATCTAAATTTATCATTTACAGCTATGTTGAGAGAGGTTACACAAGGCGCTGAGGGAAAATATTTGAGCGTTGACAAGACAAATTTGGACGCTGATAGAAGTATTTTGGGCGCTGATAGAGGAAATTTAGGCGTTGACAGATCTGCACATGAAGGTGATGTATTCCAGTCATCATCTATCATCAAGGAAGTTTCTACTCAGGTATTACCATCTACCTTACCAACCATTGCACCATCAGATAAGGGTAAGGGTAAATTGGTAGAAGAAATTGTTCCAAAGGATGCAGCCCAAGTTGAATTTGATAGAAGATTGGCTGAACAAATGATGGAACAAGGTGAAAAGGAAAAGTCACCATTTGTTGTGACTTCTGAAGAAGAAAGTGATGGAGCTATCTCAGACTCAAGTGTGATGATTATAGAACCAGAAAGGCTTGAGTATGGTGATGAGCTTGCTAGGGAAAAGTTGAGAGATTTAAAATTGCAGGTTGACTTTGACATGCCAGAGGTGGTTCAAATGTACAATTCTTGGGAAGAAAGCTGCATGGATAATCCAGACTTGACCATTTCAGATCAAATATGGGGTTTGGAGCTTCTTCTTAGAGTTCAGAAGGATTGTAAGGTGATTTTGAAGCACAAGGCAAGCAATATTCTCTCAGAATTAAAAAGGGATAGAAGAGAGCTCTACTTTATGTTGCTCCGATGTCATGGGGTTGGATGGACATATCAGAAGTTGAAGGCTTTGACATTTGATGAGTTGGAACATAGGGCTTATCCCATTTGGGTGAGAGTGCAGGAAGCAAACACTCTCAGACTTCTTTCAGATTAAAGAAACGAGTAACTTGCAGAAGAAATGGAAATCAAGAAAGCTATGATAGTTCCCAGGCCAGTGAAGAAGGGATTTAAACTTGAGTTTCCAAAAGATATGAATCTACTATATCCAAGTGAAGCAGTTATCAGAAAGAGTCTCAAGCTCTCCCCATTAGAAGCTTCAGATATGGTGCAAGTGTTACCATTAGATTCCAGGAATCCAATTGTGAGTTATGATGAGGATGAATGTGGATTCTGGAAGATTGGCAGATTTGGTAAGGAGGTACACACTTTTACCACTCTCATATCTTTATTTGCAAGTTGTGATAGAGAAGACTTGGTGGACCTTTGGAGGTTACTAGAGACCAAGTATGAGGCTGAAGCACCAACTTCAGCTAATGGAATAAAACTTTGGACCACATTCAAAAGAATGTGTGGGACAAATGAGGAAGATCCTGAAATATGGAAGGATCTTGAAGATGACCTCAGTGTTCTTCAATGGAGGTTATATTCAGCTGTTGGTGTATACCATTTGAGTTCTACAAAGTTTGCTGAGTATCTACTTGTGGATGCTCAGTATTTCATATCCAAGGCTGTTTTGGAAAAGATGAAGGACACTCAGCTGGAAATAGATTATTCAAGTGACGTGGCAAAGGATTTGATCAGATTTATTCATTATCAATATGAGAAGATTTTTCAGACTCCTCCAAGTTCTTAATGCTTATTCAGAAACTTGATCATAAGAGTGGATATCAAGTTTAGGGGAGGATTGTTGGGAATAAATTAAGGCCAGATTACTTGAGCGCTGACAAGAACAAAACAAGCGTTGACAGGAACAAAGCAAGCGCTGACAGCTCAAGCGTTGACAAGTTAAAGTCAAGCGTTGACAGATTGAAGACAAGCACTGATGGAAGATATAATCTACACGTTTATTATATTCTAGAATACTTCTAGTAAGGATAGAAACGACAATGTATTTTCTATGTTTATCTTTACCTAGAATAGTTGATACGTAGCTTATTGTACAAGGCTTCTTAGTCTATAAAAGAAGGCCTTTAGGTTAATGTTCTATATCAAGTTTTACATAAGTTTTCGTTCATAAACATCTTTCATTGTAAGCAAGTTCGACATTCATAATCAAAGTGAAAGTTTGTTTACATCTTGTGTGTTCTAGTTTAAGTGTTAAATTCCGCATAACACTTAGATTCACAAAGCATATAACAAAGGTTTCTCTACGTGTTATACTTGATCTAATCTCGTATACACAAAGCTAATCGATCTAAGTTTGGGATCAACAAGTGCACCATGTTCATATGATTATACAATCAAAGCGGAATTAGAACATGACACATTAACAAGGTGTTTAGGCACACTGAACATGAATTAAAACAATTGGGATGTTCATTATATTAATAACAAACATCCACTAGACGTGTATACATTGAATCCCACGTCTAGTCGACACACACTTTAGGTTTACATTGTGAATGAATTATATGAATAAAACCTATGACCCTTGGTTCCTTTAATAGTGTAAGGATTAGGGTTTACAAGAGATAATGATGAATAAACAAGTAAATCTTCTATTTAAATAAACTTATGCAGAATATCTTTTGCATGTTTATCTAAATAGAAGCTTCCATAAGCTTCTTTGTCTACGTTTTGTCAATGCTTGAATTGCATGTGACAATGCTTGGATTGCACACGACAATGCTTGAGCCATCAACGCCTAATTAACTCTTGTCAACGCCCAAATTAGTGTTGACAACGCTTAGACAATAACTTCACATTTTCTTCATTTTTGAGTTTCTGCCACATCAACTTTTTAACCCAACAATCTTCCCCTAGTTGATAGTGGCAAAACTCTATGTGTATCTCTTGTAAGTTGTACATGATCTTCAAATTGCTTCCCCTCAAGTGTAGCATGTATTTCTTCCCCTATTTGTCACATCAACAGGAAAGTAAACAATGTTGCAATCTTTGAAGATTCTCCATATGTAGGCTCTATGTAATGATCTTGAAGAATAATTAATATAATATTTTTGATTTAGAAGTAGAATAACCCAATCTTGTGTTCCATGTCTTGTACTATCCATGTGACTAAGAACTTATACTCATGGCACAAAGTATAAGTAGACCTCGATCCCTTGTCAATATTCTCATCCTTTGTGAGACACTGAGCACGATAATGTAACTCCTTCAAGTGTTATGACAAGTCTTCGTCACCAAACATGTAAAGCACGAACAAGTTACCTTTAAAGTCGCTAGTGCATGACTTTAAGATATGATAGAACACAAACTCACGAAAATCTTCTTCAATCATCAAACTTACCATAAGAATTATTCCCCTTAAGCTAACATCTCTTCATGATGAATTTAATGGAATAACATCTTCATACCATATGTAAAAGATCCTGATGGATAACTCTCTTCACAAGGCTATCCCGATTACATAGTTTAAATATCCATCAAATTCACATGAATAATTGTTAACTCGCTTTAAGATCATTAATTCCTTTGAAAAGTATCCGAGCCATAAATATCATCATGATATTCTAAATTAAAACGGAGATTCCATGTACCTTCGTGTGTATTTTCCTCCTTTTTGTGTGCTCAAAACGTCCAATTTTCTCAAACAGCAGCAAACCTTGTGTTGTCCAATATCCTCTTCTGTCCAATATCTTTGGCAGATGTATTGTCCAATATCGGACAATACTTATCAGCGTTGAAGTTTATATATCGGACGACACTTTCAACTCTAACAGCGTTGACTTATTCTGTCAGCGTCAAAATTCTTCTTGTCAGCGTCAATACAACCCTTGTCAGCGTCAATATTCTGCTGACGTCATTTAAGGCAATAAAGCACATCCCATCATTCTTTGTTGATTTGCATGATGAATCTAGCTCTTGACTCCAAAGATCATGTCTTTAGTTATATGTCCAAAACAAGAAATTGATATATTCCTTGACCTTTTCAAAGCCCAATCAACAAATTATTCTGTATGACCTATCTGTTTCCTTGATTTTACCAGCCCATGATAAACATATGTATACGTCCAGAATAGATAACCATTTATTCTAGGGAACCTTTTTAAATAAAATCCCTAAAATATAGCTTTAATATTGAACCGTATTCCAGAATAATAGCTTTAAAACTTTTGGCTGTGACAAACTCTTTTATCTTTTCCTGCACATATCTCTTCCAAATATAATACATCATGTGATGCGAATAGCTTTTGAACAGTCAACGAATCATATAACAGCTAACCATCAATAATAACATCTCTCACTTGACTTTGAATACATCTTTTCCTTATGTATACCTCACGTGAACAATTATCACACATATCCCACAAAATAGGAAAGTCACGTCCAAAAACTTTCCATAATTCTGACCAGAATATATATCTTCCAAAAATACTCGCATCCATGACCATCACACATTCTAACCTTTTTCACCTTCATGGCAAATCACAATCGTTCAAGAACTGCTACTGTTCATCTTTCTGTATCCATTAAACCGTATCTAGGGTTCAAGTGAAACCCTAACGTATGAACAGTAACTAGTGTTTGTAGATTAACCATAGATCCTGTATTAACTCAAATCACAACAGCCACCAATCTCATAAAATTCTGCTTTTCTATGTCGATCTAGGGTTTGAGAAACCCTAGATCATGATTTCATGTGAAAAAGCAAAAATATTAATACCTTAAACAGCAACCTTCGACCTTGAATAACTTTTTCATTAGGGCTCAGATTGAAAATCCCTTCGGTGAGATTCAAGACACATGTGTCAAGAACCTACAGCTCAAAAATCACGAAGATCCAACGGTTAACGAAGGAGAGATCGTGTTTTGAACATGGCTGTCCACAGAAAAATGCATATACCCTGCTGCTGACTTTGACGCTTAATAACTTTTGCCTGGGGATAAAACTCGACAATCCCTCCGGTGGATGTTTAGATCTATGTATGTAGAACACACATATAAAATTTCGTGATGATCCAACGGCTCAATCAAAAGTTATGACCTTCTGAATACTGCTGCGCACACAAAAACGTCCAGAAAAACTCTATACGAATTTTTCTTCTTCTTCACGATATACGAACACCTTGTTGGTCCTAGCATCACGAGCCACGAGGCTCTGATACCAATTGTGGAAACCTTGGTTTCTGGATCTTTGAAGCAACTAGGAATGCACCATGTTCATATGATTATACAATCAAAGCGGAATTAGAACATGACACATTAACAAGGTGTTTAGGCACATTGAACATGAATTAAAACAATTGGGATGTTCATTATATTAATAACAAACATCCACTAGACGTGTATACATTGAATCCCACGTCTAGTCGACACACACTTTAGGTTTACATTGTGAATGAATTATATGAATAAAACCTATGACCCTTGGTTCCTTTTATAGTGTAAGGATTAGGGTTTACAAGAGATAATGATGAATAAACAAGTAAATCTTCTATTTAAATAAACTTATGCAGAATATCTTTTGCATGTTTATCTAAATAGAAGCTTCCATAAGCTTCTTTGTCTACGTTTTGTCAATGCTTGAATTGCATGTGACAATGCTTGGATTGCACACGACAATGCTTGAGCCATCAACGCCTAATTAACTCTTGTCAACGCCCAAATTAGTCTTGACAACGCTTAGACAATAACTTCACGTTTTCTTCATTTTTGAGTTTCTACCACATCAACTTTTTGACCCAACAATTTTGACCTCTAATTTTATTAGCAAAATCATTTTTCAACTCATTTCTCATGTTAAGATTTTCCTTCACAAAATTAGCTAACTCCTTGGTGTTTTTAGCCGTGTCCCTAGCTTGACTAGCCAATTGCTCTTGAATATTTTCCAAAATCTTGTCATTTGCCGTGGCGTAATTCAAAAAGTCCATTGGAAGTTCTTTAGTGTAAACATTTTGAAGACCTTGACTTGTGTTTTGAAAATTACGGTTTTGGTTTTGATTTTGCAATTGGCTACTACTTCCTTGATTTCCAAAGTTGTTATTACCCTTGAAATTGTTCCTTTGATTGCTTTGGTAACCAACTTGATTGTTTCGATAATTGTTAGCATTTTGATTTGGTGGAAAACCCGGTGGAGTCAATTGATTAGTGTGAGGAACTTGACCGTTTTGGTTATAAGTTCCCGCGGCCGCGAAGGCACTCGAAGTGTTACCACCGTTGGTAATGCACTCGGAATAATCGTGAGCTCCACCACAATACATACAAGAAACCTCAACCGCTTTAGCCGTAGCGGGAGTGGGTTGTTCACCAACTTTAAACTCAATTAACAATCCTTTCAACTTATCAAAAATCTTGTTCTCCAAATTAGCCTCGATTTGGCAAGCATCAACGGTGTGTGACAATGAAGGCGAAGGCGAAGACGAAGCCTTACGAACACTCGACGTGCTACGAGGACTATAGACCTTAGACCTATTCTTAATGATTAACAATGATTCCTCGACCGTCTTACACAAAAATTACCACCCGCGGCGGCATTAAGATAATCACGCTCATGATCGTTCAATCCATTGTAAAACGTGTCAATTTGATGCAAGTCGGAAAAACCATGATGAGGACATTCGTGCAACATTTCCTTAAACCTATTCCGAGCCGTTGAAAAACTCTCATTATACTCTTGCGAAAACTTTGAATTCTCGTTTTTCAAGTGCGTAGTCTTAGAGGGCGGAAAAAATTGGTTCACGAATTTTGAAACGAGATCCTTCCATGTCAATATAGAATTAGGTGGCTCTTTCTCTAACCAAATTTTTGCGGGCCCCGCTAAGGAATACGGAAAAAGCATCATCTTAATCGAGTCGTTTGAGACGTCCTTAAACTTGCATGTGGCGGTGAGACGATTAAATTGGCGAATGTGGTTATGAGGGTTGTCCTTTTCGTCACCTCGAAACTTGTTGTTTTGAATCATGGACAATAAACCCGTCTTAACCTCAAAATTCTCCGCAAGGATAGCGGGAATCATAATCGCTTCTCCATAACCCTCGGTGGGTGCTTGAAGCAACTCCATCATAGTTCGATTAGCCATGGGTGCTTCTTTCACTACAATGGGTTCGTCAATAGGAGACTCCTCACTAGAAGGAGTGATGGATTTGTTTCTTCGTTTACGAGCACGTCTTGCTTTGGAGCGAGTTTGCATAAACTTCACGTACAACGAGAAGGTGAGCAAAGAAGATTCTTTTTGGTGTTTTTACTTTTTCAAATTTTTTGTGGTTTTTTGATTGTTTTTACCTTTTTTTGGATTTTTGGAATGTATTAAGTAGACACAAATCTACAAATCTCCTCCTTAATCAAATCTCTCGATTAAAGAAGCCTCAAGGAATGAAAACGATCACGTGAAGTGAACGCCTTCGATGACTTTAGAACGATGGTGGAACACCAAATCGTTAAAGAGGGTTTAATCAATAGAAACCAAGAAAATATATATGATACTTAAGTAATTCTTTGGGCGACAAAACCCTCGATTAGCTTTCAATCTCAAAATACGCACAAGAAAGCGGAGGAAACGAGGCGGCGCGAAGCACTTAAGAGCCTTTTTCCTTTAGGTCGTGAAATACAACCGCCTTATACCCACCTTATAGTTTGTATTTTTCAAAATCGAGCTTCACGAAGGTATTTATCTATTTTTGCCTTTTTCTTTGGTTTGAGATTCGAATACAATGATTGGGTAATGACCTCCCAAGTCAAGGTTGTGATTTCTCACGTATTTCGAGTACTTGTGAATTTATTGTTCTACGTATACAATATATTAATAATATTCACACAAAAACCGAAAAAACGATAATACGTATTAGTAGAGTGCTACTAATACACATACTATTTATGGCTAGTATAGAAAACAACAATGGTTCAATCAAAACACAACACGCCTCCCCGGCAGCGGCGCCAAAATGATGTTGTCATTTTCACTACTCTTTAGGAAAAGAGCAACAAATAGGGCAAGCGTGCACGACGATTTAGGAAAACCGTGTGTGAATGACCCTAAAAGTGAGTTCGTTCTCGAGGAGGCAAGTGCGTTGTGTATTGAATTGATTTATGTTTGTGATTATATGATTGAGAAAGAAAGAAAGCAATGAGATTAGAAGAGAAAGACGGTTACGAAAATGAATTAAACTAAGACGAAAAAGGCGATCACGCAAAACCGTAAATAGTGCCAAAATTAAAATTTTAACCTAAAAATTCCTAAAAATTACTAAAGATCCACAATAATATTCTAAGAGTATACAAAAAATCCAAACTTGCTAAAACCTTTTAATTAATTAGATAATGACTTTTTAATGCTAATTAAAGCCCTAAAAATCACAATTAATTATTAAAAAGCCCTAAACAAGATCTTAAAGTTTGTAAACCCCAAAAATGTCCTAATTAAGCTAAAAAGTATTTTTCAAAATTTTAAAACCAAATAAAACTATTTTTAAACACTTAAAAACTATTAAAATCAATTAAATCTTAAATTAATTATAGAAAATAATTGAAAAGTCCTAAAAATATTTGGAAAGTAACAAAACTCCTAATTCTGTGTCCTTAACCTAGGAAAAATGTAAAAACTAAAAAAAATCAAACTTGAATTTTTAATAATAAAATAATATTAAAATAATCAAAAAAATTCAAAGTTCATAAAAAAATTCTAAAAAATTACCAAAAATCTAGAATAATGTAACTAAGACAAAAATGAAATCAAAATTTTCTGAAACCTATTTAATAATTTAATATTAAATTTTAAAGTTAGCTAAAAATCCTAAAATCCAATAAAATCAAAAATTAGACTTTTTGAAAACTTTAATAGCTGTAAACCTCAAAAATATGATCAAAAACCTAAAAACTATTTTTTCAGATTTTTACAATACCTTTTTCTATTTTTAAATTACTTTTCAAAATTTAAACTAAAAATAATCCTAGAAAATTAATTAAATAAGAGAAAAATAAACTTTTTGAACTGAAAAGTCAAAAACCCTAACAAGAACCAAGGAAAAATGATAGCTTGCAAAAACCCTAAATAAATAAGCTGGAAATAGCTTTTAAATAAGCTGTTATGTAAATAAGCTACAAAACAAGTACTCCTTAAATATCACACCATATGACCTTGTGACATAGAAAGTCACATAGATCACTGGTAAGACACTCTACTCCTGCACGACATGTCGAGTGTTCAAGCCCAGGCTATGGAGGCTTTTTGCTAAACTTTTTTTTTTTTTTTTTACTTTTAAAACTCAATCCTTATACTACTTTACTCATAAAAACATAAAAACCAATCCAAGTTAACACGATTCAAGTAATCTGGAACCAAAAACGTGCTCAGGTATGCACTTGTTTCTGATGAACACAAGTGTGATTCTTCACATGTGCAGTTAATCAAGAGGACTTGATTTGTGAGATTTTTATGGTGTTTTTGATGGACAAATGGCACCCCTACACTCAGTTGGAGTGTAGGGAGTCAAATATAGCACAAAAACACAAGATTTATCACAAGAATCAAGCAATCATGCATATAAATGTTTCTGATAAAGGCTTATGTTGACTGATGAATGTTTGCTTGTTCAATATGCACACAAGCCAATTTCAAAAGCTCATAACTAGCACACAAATCCACCAAATAGCATGTAACTGAATCACAATCCTTAAATGACCTAAGACCTAACAGATTTCCAAACTTGAAGGACAAAATAACTCAAAATTCTGAACAAGAGGCAGTTACTGATTTTTTGCTATTTATCTCAAATTTTAGCATGCACTTTGGTTTAAAAACTACCCAAACTGAAAACCAATCCAGCATACAACCTATTTTAAGAGTGATTCTAACAGGTTTTAACCAAAGATTAACAACAATTATCCTAAGTATAACCCTAATCCAAACACTCCTTTAAACTGAAAATCAAGATTTTTCCAAAGCAAATCAATTCAAATCACATCCAAACTAATCTAGAACCAACCTAGCATGCATACAATATCTAAATAAGCAATTTTAAGCACTCAAACATACACTTAACCAGTTTACATGCAGAATCACATAAACCACAAATAACTGAAAATGAAAATGAAATAAGATTTTTACCAAGAGGGACCTACATCCAGGTCCCTCAGTGGTTGCTTAACCACCTCCAAATAGGCCCGGGCCTATGCTGAGCCTTGAACAACAAGTTTTCAACAACCTGCTAAGAAAAAGTGAAGATAAACAAGCACAATAACAATACTTTCTGATTTTTCTAAAACCTTTCTAAACCTTTTGAAAACCTTTTCAATACTTCTCAAATATGTTCCTTTAAAAACACTTAAATCATCCAACTTACAAACAAGATTTCACCAAAGGAAATCAAAATTTCAGAAACTTTTGAAAACAAGACTAAATTTTAAAAACTTGAAAAATAAACAAACTTGGAACTTAGACCACAATCAAACAATGTAAATAAAGCTGGCTCTTTTCTTCTCATCAACAAACTTTAACCTTTTTTTCATTCATAAAAAAAACAGGACTTACAAAGTTGTGACCAAGGAGAAAAAAAAAGAACAATGTAAAAGGGACACATGCGTCTCCTTTTATAATGGCTAGAAGAATAATCTAGAATGCTGGAATAAAAAAATACAAGGAAATCAAATCCTAAAACCCTAATTCAGGAATTCCCTAAAAAGCCCTTTGAAAAGTCTTCAAAATCAGTCAAAATGGCATCTTGTGAAGGATGTTGATATGCCAGTTGTGTAGGAGTAATTTGAGTCGTTGGACAACACTTTGGGACCAAGAAATTAAATCCAGCCGTTCCTTTTGTCGGGTTTAGGGTTTTGGTGTGAAAGTGATGGGCAGGGGAGGGTCCTACAACCACATGGGTGTGTTGTGGATGGAATATGGGTTGTGGGTTGGGTTTGTATGATGGTTAATCAAGGTTCTGGAGTGGCTTAACAAAAATCCCTTTGGTTTAGTATCAATTTAGGATTAGGGTTTATGTTGGTTTAGGGGGATTTGATCTGATTTGGGGAAAGTTTATTTTAAATTTCGTGTTAAGTGGGAAATAATGGGAGGGATTTGACCATGGTTTGACTGAGTTTATTTAATAAACTCAGTGGAAGGTTGACGTGGAGAGAGGGTTGTTTGTGATTGGAGGAGGGTTTAAGGTTGGTGACGTGGAGGGGTGTGAATGGTGGGTATATCTTAGGTTGTCTGGGCAGTAATGGCCCCTTAACTCCTTTGATTTGTTCAACTTGTATAAACAACAACATATTCTCATTCCCTTTGTAATTAACTTTGCCATCTTGTCATTTTTGGCACATCTTATTTCCAAACTTTTACCAAGGGTTTTAAATGCACATTTTGCATTCTTCAAGGGCCATTCTTGTAATGTCTTCAAACTTTAGGGACCCTATTCATATTTATGAATATTTGAGGGGTATAAAGTGTTAATCTTCAAAAGTTGAGGGACCAAACTTGCCAATCTTTAATTCTTCAAGGGTATTTTTGGAAATTCCAGATTTGGGTCCGGTTCATTGTGCGGCTTCGTTTCCCGTGTTCGTTTTTGATTGATTCTTGTGATCTTTTGCCTTTTCCTCAATACCCGTACCTAAAATACACAAGCAACAAACACGAGCATATATTTGGCAGTTTTAATGATATTTTATGCATTTTAAGCCCGATTTGGACGATGAGACTATGTATAAAAGCAGTCTCATCAATGCGTTATACTATTACATATTAGATCACGAGCCCATACTACGTATATATCATTGGAGTGACCGATCCTTCCTAAATACGTAAAAACGTATTTCCAACAATATCCCCTAAGGGAGGTCACTCCAGGTTACAATGTCCTAAATAGTCTATAGCTCATGATCTATGCTAACAATGATGTGACCGAGACTTTCTTTGGAAAAACGTATTTCCAACAATCTTACCCTAAGGGAGGTCACACCATTTTACAAAATCTTAAACATATCATACTATGCTTGAGTCTTCGATCTTGTTCTTGTGAATATGCAGATGAGATCTTTGAATTTAGTCTTGAGCATGTTTCCTTGCCTTGATCGTGTCCATTCATCGCTTGTGATATTCGCCTCCTCGTAACTTCATATTCCACATACTTATACCTTTATAATTCTTGAAAGCTTCAGAATTTGATATAGCGGAATACTTAACTTTTATGCTTTCTTGAATTTGTTGAAGTCTTAAGTTCATAAAGTATAAGCATGCGAGGACGACTTCTTTTCGGATAGTACACCGCAATGCCACCTTCTTGTTACGCTGCATAAGACAGTTAGCAAAGAAACATATACACGGATGAAATGGCTTTGAACATTTCATTCTAATTCGGTAGCATTTTACCTCCAGTCAGTGAAGACCGTTGGACGATATAAAGATCGTACTTGTGGCAGGTAGTTTCAATTAAGAATCTCCTTGACAAGATTTTACGGTTAAACCCGTTAACTTTATTCGACCGTCTAAAGCTGATTGCGAACATAAATAGTGAATCATTTGGATAATATTATCCGCATGATTTGAAGCTGTCAAATCCGATTCCTGGAACAAGTTTGATTCATTAAAGAATCGCACCATTGTTGCTTTCCAGTTGTCATGAGCTTGATTCGTATAGAATCTTGCAAGTTACCTACCAAGTGTTGTTTGAGGTTAACACTAGAAGGATTTCCACTCATCACTGTGAACACTATAGAGTGTCACTCTAAGTGTTCTGGCACGATCACTAAGATATTGCGTAGAGGCCTGGAACGTGTTTAAGTTCAGTTAAGAATAAAATCACTGTTGCTTTCCAGTTATCACAAGCTTGATTCATAAAGAATCGCACAAGTCACCTACCATGAGCTTTTTGATATTTGGTCAAGAAGGATTTCCATCTTCATTGTAAATACTTTCGTATTACTAGGATGTTAAGCAAGATCATGAAGATTTTGCGTAGGACTCTTAAGATCTTTCTTACTTTTCACAGTGTGTGAAGAAGCAAGGAATTAAGAAAGTGTGTCCTAATGAGATATTTGATGATCTCAACTGGCTCTAGACTCTATCGTGCATTTTGGATTTTAGTGATCAGAGGCTGGAGAGGAGTGCCACCATTTCAATACCAATTTATTTAGAGTGAATAAATCAACAGATAATGCGTTGTCTCCGTGTGATTAAAACAAATATCTTTTGAGAGATATCTGAGTTAGCTGGGATGGGTTGTACATTGCATCACTTGGTCCATGATGTCTTATCTTCAATATCAAGCATCATTAAAAATGATCTCAATAGCATATGTATTGACCCGGTTTCTGCCTAAGTTGCAAGGAGGGATACTTTCTTTACACCCTTTATCTTTACAATTCTTTTTCATTCTTCAACCCTGTTAGCCTCAAAATATTGAGTCAAACAAGAATGTTCGGTCATAGGTTTATATTGTAACATTTAGTAGAACGTTGTAATAGCTAGTTAAAATATCCGTGACATTACGGGCTTGATGGCTAGCTTAAAAGGCCTCTTTCAAGGTACTAAGCATTTATTCAAGCCCGACCTAATAAAAATATATCCCATTAAGCCACATGTAGGCTTGACTATAAATACCCTTCCTAGCATGTTAGGAAGGGTGTTGGTTGTCTTATTTCTAATCTAATTTCACAAAAGTTTAACACACACTTCTCTCTACTTTCTCTCACTACTTTCTCTCTCTAGAAACCTTCCATCTTTTATCTACCTTTCTTTCTTCTTTATTCGTGTACAATCATCACATATTATATAGGGACAACATTTGGTATCAATCTCAATGGGGTAGTTTTTGTGATTCGTTGTTGCTATTATATTTGGTTCGTGTGATTCTCTCCTAAAATTATCTCAAATTCAAGTATTTTCTTGTTTTTTGTTGTGTTTCGTGTTCCAAATCATACTATAGATTATCTACATACTTGTAGCAAGATTTTGTTCACTTTGGTTTGGATTGAAACACGAATTCTCAGGTAAAGTTCTCAGTTTCTTGTTGCCTAAAAGTCTCGAACTTTTTATTGGTTACTAATAAGTGTGAAAACACTTATCCTTTTACCACTTATTTCCAATAATAACAAGACCAAAACGTGTATTTTATGTCGTAAAAGTCGGAATTATGCGTGGTTTGTGTTTTTATTGTGTTTTAGGACCAAAAGATGCAAAAGGAAGAAAACATGGGCTATCACGGGCTTTTATCGAAGAAAATGACTAAAGACGAAGTCGAAAGATCGAGAATGCAAAAAGAACGGAAGTCCAAGGCCAATTCTGAAGATGTATCGAAGAAAAAGTTTAAAGACGGAAGTTTAATGAAGTCGAAGAACTCAAGTCTAATTTTAAAAGAAAATTACTAGACAAGTTCAACTTATATCGACAAATCCCGAGACGACGTCGAGAAAGACAAAGATTAAGTCGAGTCGCGTCGAGAAGAAAGAAATTAGATAGCTTAAGCATGTAGTCTCCTCACCTCCTATAAATACCCTCCTAATATGTCATTACGAGGGTGTTAGGTGTTTTAGTTTTATAATAGGTGTAGTTTAATTTTTTTAGTGTGTTTTATTTTTCTCTCTAGTTTTTTCTTTCAAATTTATTAGTCTTTCCATTAATCTTGTAATCTTTTTACATTCATCTTTAACCAATCAAGTTTATTTTCTTAATTCTCATTCTACCTTTCTTAATCTTTTTCTTAATCTTGATAATCATGTAGTTAATCTCATCTCTTTGATTAAGTGATTGTTTTATTCATGTGATTAATCTTGTTGTTTTGATGTGGTGGATGTTTTGAGCTTATTGTAGTTATTAATCTTTTAGTGTTTGGCTTATTCATGATTAAGTTGTTTTGATAGATTAATAGGATTGCTTATTAGTTGATTTTAAATGTTTTGATTAATTAGTGTTTTTATAGTTTTTAATTTGTGGCTTATTTAGTTCTTGTTAAAACTTATTTGGTTGAAGTTTTGGTTAATTGCTTGTTTGGTTTGTGCTTATTAGTAGCTTATCTCTTAAGTTTCGAAGTTTCTGTTCATCTATTTCTGAGTTTTAGCATTTTCGGATTAGGGTTTATTTTTCCGAAAATGCCATGTTTCTGAATTGATCATTTTCCTGAATTCGTCCCTTTCCTGAAAAGGCAAGTTTTCCGAAATTACCTTTTCTCTGAATTCATCATTTTTTCTAAAAGTCTATTATTCCGAAAATTTCTCTGAAAAGCTTGTTTTTTCCGAAAATCCCTTTTTTTCTGAAAAAGTCATTTATTCCGAAGAATCTATTTCTCTGAAAACCCAAGTATTTCGAAGATACTCTTTTTCCGAAAATCCTTTTATTCCAAAATAACTCCTTTTTCTGAAAAGATCTTTATTCCAAAAATCTATGTTTTCCTGAAAATCCGTTTATTCCGAAAACCTGTTATTCCGAAGAATCCAATAATCTGAAAACACCATTTTTCGGGAAATCCATTTTCTCCGAAATGTGTGTTATTCCGAAGAAACCATTTTTCCGAAGATGCCATTATTCCGAAGATCCATTTTTCTGAAATTCTAATTTTCAGACTTAGTGTAATAGGTAGTTTTATGAATTGTTTTTATCTTCCAACTTTAATTTTTCCCGCCTTTTTACTTAGCATTGTTTTAACGGGTTTTATCTTAGATTAATTTTCAAGCTTTCAACGACATTTTTACTTTTAGTAGAATAGATAACCAAACCTTTTATTTTCCACCAAGAACAATTGAGTCGCACTTTGTTCCATTAATCAATTCGAAAAGATCGGTTTAACAAACTTTCATACGAGCTTAAAAACCTTGTACTAAATGGCGCCGCTGCCGGCTCTTTTCGTTAAGATTAACGGTTTTTAGTGAGAGACGCGTTGGATTTTGGGATCCGTTCATCTTTGAACGTTATTTTCCTTGCTTTAAAATTTTCAAAAATCCTAAAAAATATAAAATTTTTAAAAATACAAAAAAATTAAAAAACATAAAAAACCAAAAATATTTCTGCTTTGTTATTTCTTTTGCAGGTGTATGCGCACTCGATCAACGTCTTATCCCGAGCTCGAGACTCTCGATAACTTAGACATGGCCGGTGTACACAACAATAATAATAATCCACCTCAACTCAACATGAATAATGACAACAATGAACCTCTACCGGACAATTGTCCAATGATCGAACTTTTGCAAGCACATGTAGAGGGCAACCACGATGCTATTGTCATACTCGCGATTGGAGCCAACAACTTTGAGCTCAAATCCGGCTTCATTCAAATGGTCTCTATTAAGAGGTTTCTTCAACTCACTAATACGGTTAAGTATAATGGGGTTTCACAAGAGGTAATTCGCTTGCAACTTTTTCCTTTCTCCTTAGAGGGACAAGCCCGACATTGGCTTGATAAGGAACCGCCACAAAGTATTCTTACGTAGACGGATTTAGAGACCAAATTCATCAACTACTTTTTCCCACCCTCGCGTACTACCGCTTTGTGGAATGAAATCATTACTTTTGAACAAACGTACGATGAGACATTTAGTGAATCTTGGGACCATTTTAAGGAACTTTTACGAAAGTGTCCACAACATGGTTTTACAAAAGTACATCAAATTAATACTTTTTACAATGGTTTAAGCATGAATGACCAAGATTCACTAAATAGTGCCTCAGGGGGGGGGGGAATCTTTTGGTTAAGTCTGCTAATGCCGCTTGGGATATTATTGAGAACAAGTCTAGAGTTCAAACCAAGAGTGTTCGGACCAATGTGGCTAGTGCTAGCACTAATGAGAGTGACAAGAGAATTGATAAGCTTACTTCGCTTGTTGAATCACTTGCTCTCCAAGCCGCCAACAATACCAAAGCTATCACTGCCCAAGCTAGTGCTTTGACTCAACCATGTGATATATGCGGGGGATCTCACTCATATACCGATTGTCCTTCGACTCATGACAATCCGGAAAATGTGTATGCCGCCAATGATAACTATTCCACGGGAGGCTATCAAGCACGTCCTCAAGGTGACCGCAATTTGCTCAGCTATCGCTCAAACAACTTTCTTTCACCACCCGGTTTTCCCCCACAAAACCCAAACAACCTCAATCGCAACAATCAAAACCAACCACGTGCTCCAACTCCATATCAAAACCAAAGAAACCCATCCACCTCAAAGAAACAACCAAGTTTACCAACAACCTGCTTATCAACCACCCGCCTACCATGCTCCTCCTCCCAACCAACCCACCGCATTACACCAAGATGTTGAAACCTACATGAGGACTAATGATGTGATCGTGCAAAATCTTCAGCGGGAAATGGCCAACATGAAAGCAGATATGGTGAAGCAAGGGAATAATCTTCGAGCTGATATGCGAAACACTTTGGCAAGTCAAACGAATGACTTAAGGAACATGATGGCTAGTTTCTTCCCAAGTAATCAAGCCTCTGGATCGGGTTCTCTTGCGAGTAACACCGTTGCTAATCCAAGAGGGGAGATGAAATCAATCACCACTCGCAGTGGAGAAGGTTTAAAGGAACCCGAGCTTCCTACACCTACACCGGTGATTATGACAAAGGAAAACGAGTCTCATTATTCTATTCCTCCAACTTCTACTTCTCCAATTCCACCACCTTCTACTTCTACCCCTCCACCACCCAAGGATGTGAGTGAGAATTCTATCCCAAAGCCTTCATCTCAACACAATATACCTTATCCTTCAAGGTTGAGGAAAGAGAAATTGAAGAACAAGGATGATATTCAGGTTTCTAACTTTCTCAAAATGTTTAAACAACTAAATTTCAATATCTCCTTTGCTGAGGCTCTCGCTCACATGCCGAAATATGCTAAAATGTTTAAAGATCTTCTCAATGATATGGAGAAACTTCTCGATATTGCTCAGACCCAACTTAATGAGAATTGCTCCGTAGTGCTCTTAAGGAAATTACCAACCAAACTTGGTGATCCAGGTCGTTTCTTGATTCCTTGCAACTTCCCTGGGGTAGAGAATTGTATGGCCCTAGCCGATCTAGGTGCTAGTATAAACTTAATGCCTTTAAGCGTTTGGAAAAAATTGTCTCTACCCGAGCTAGTCCCCATACGAATGACTTTGGAATTAGCTAACCGTATGGTGGCTTATCCAGTGGGGATAGCAGAAGGTGTCTTTGTCGGCGTCGACAAATTCACCTTTTCGGCGGATTTTGTTGTCGTTGACTACGAGATGGACCCCCGTGTTCCATTAATCGTTGGACGTCCATTTTCGAGGACCGGTCACACTCTCATTGATGTAGCCGCGGGCGAATTAATCATGAGAGTTGGTGACGATAAAATCGTCTTCAACATGGGTAAACTTTCTAAGCAGCCTTCTGAAACGAGAGTGTTAATTTCATTGACGTTCTTGATGAGGCTTGTGAAGAACATTTCAAAGACGCTTGTAAAAGTGGTTCTTCTTCTCTACCCACTGTTGATACCGTTGCCTCTATTGCTCCATCACTAACTCCATTTGGAGAAAGTGATTTCATCTTGAAAGAATTTGAAGTAACTTTGGGAGATGTGGACTTGCAATATGACGATTCTCCTTCCAATTGGGATGAAGACATTCGTACCATTGAGAAACTTCTCAATGAGGACCATATTTCTCCACCATCTCCTAAAGACATCTCTATCGATGAACCAAATTTGACTACGCCTTCCATCGAAAATCCTCCGGATTTAGAGCTTAAGGACCTACCGTCTCATCTCGAGTACGTTTAAAGACGGAAGTTTAATGAAGTCGAAGAACTCAAGTCTAATTTTAGAAGAAAATTACTAGACAAGTTCAACTTATATCGACAAATCCCGAGAGGACGTCGAGAAAGACAAAGATTAAGTCGAGTCGAGTCGAGTCGAGAAGAAAGAAATTAGATAGCTTAAGCATGTAGTCTCCTCACCTCCTATAAATACCCTCCTAATATGTCATTAGGAGGGTGTTAGGTGTTTTAGTTTTATGATAGGTGTAGTTTAATTTTTTAAGTGTGTTTTATTTTTCTCTCTAGTTTTTTCTTTCAAATTTATTAATCTTTGCATTAATCTTGTAATCTTTTTACATTCATCTTTAATCAATCAAGCTTATTTTCTTAATTCTCATTCTACCTTTCTTAATCTTTTTCTTAATCTTGATAATCATGTAGTTAATCTCATCTCTTTGATTAAGTGATTGTTTTATTCATGTGATTAATCTTGTAGTTTTGATGTGGTGGATATTTTGAGCTTATTGTGGTTATTAATCTTTTAGTGTTTGGCTTATTCATGATTAAGTTGTTTTGATAGATTAATAGGATTGCTTATTAGTTGATTTTAAATGTTTTGATTAATTAGTGTTTTTATAGTTTTTAATTTGTGGCTTATTTAGTTCTTCTTAAAACTTATTTGGTTGAAGTTTTGGTTAATTGCTTGTTTTGTTTGTGCTTATTAGTAGCTTATTTCTTAAGTTTCGAAGTTTCTGTTCATCTATTTCCGAGTTTTAACGTTTTTGGATTAGGGTTTATTTTTCCGAAAATGCCATGTTTCTGAATTGATCAGTTTTCTGAATTCGTCCCTTTTCTGAAAAGGCAAGTTTTCCGAAATTACTTTTTCTCTGAATTCATCATTTTTCTAAAAGTCTATTATTCCAAAAATTTCTCTGAAAAGCTTGTTTTTTCCGAAAATCCCTTTTTTCTGAAAAAGTCATTTATTCCGAAGAATCTATTTATCTGAAAACCCAAGTATTCCGAAGATACTCTTTTTCCGAAAATCCTTTTATTCCGAAATAACTCCTTTTTCTGAAAAGATCTTTATTCCGAAAATCTATGTTTTCCTGAAAATCCGTTTATTCCGAAAAACCTGTTATTCCGAAGAATACAATATTTCTGAAAACACCATTTTTCCGAAAATCCATTTTCTCTGAAATGTGTGTTATTCCGAAGAAACCATTTTTCCGAAGATGCCATTATTCCGAAGATCCATTTTTCTGAAATTCCAATTTTCTTACTTAGTGTAATTGGTAGTTTTCTGAATTGTTTTTATCTTCCAACTTTAATTTTTCCCGCCTTTTTACTTAGCATTGTTTTAACTGGTTTTATCTTAGATTAAATTTTCAAGCTTTCAACGACATTTTTACTTTTAGTAGAATAGATAACCAAACCTTTTATTTCCCACCAAGAACAATTGAGTCGCACTTTCTTCCATTAATCAATTCGAAAAGATCGGTTTAACGAACTTTCATACGAGCTTAAAAACCTTGTATTAGTTACGATCCGGATATTACGATCGCATAAACCTGGGGTTTCTACTTGCGATCTAATAGTCCGATCACATATTGCGATCGAGGTTACGATCTGCTGTTGCGATCACATACTGCGATCGAGGTTACGATCTGCTGTTGCGATCACCTATTGCGATCGAGGTTACGATCGATTGTTACGATCACATCTCACGATCCAAGACCACGATCAAGACCACGATCTAGGACTGCGATCTAAGAGTACGATGGATGTTGCGATGGACATCTAAATTTTGTTAGAGTATTTTTTAGACTTAGCCACTATCTAGACTAGTTCCAGAACATAGTTTACACGAAGATTAAATAAAAGAGTTTTTTGGCGGGAAAACCAAAGTAAAATTTATTTTTTCCTAGACCATTTTTAGGCCATTTAAGCTTCAATTTCAAATTTTGGCGAAGCGAAAAAATTTTCGACCCAAAATTCAAATTTTCGGACCAAAATTCAAATTTTTAGGCCAAATTTCAAATATTTTAGGTTTTATTTTTCATTAAATATTTCATTTTTCAAAATTTTTTCCTATTAGTTATTGGCTATTTCTAACTCGTTTTCAAAATTTGGTAATTCAAATTTTTTGGTTTACCGTTTTTGTCAGACTGAGGAATTTATTGTCGGACTGAAAAAAATAAATTGGAATTTTCGGAATTTCAACAACAACACAATCACATCATATCTACTTAAGATCCGAAGTCACTTCATCAACAGAGAGACGATCATCATGGAAAAGAGTGAGTGTTCAGTTGTGACAAATCTCGAGATGGAACAATTACAACAACGGACACACTTCTTAAGAGATAAATGCATGGAAAGTTTGAAAGTTCTTCAATCATCGTTTGAGAGCCTTTCAAAAGTCCCGCTAGACTTAGGTGAATCCATTGGCACGTTCATAACAGCATTCACACAAGCCATGGAGAAACTTATGACACAACTCACCAAAGAAAGACTTTTTGGGAGTGAATGCAAGATCACCTTCACTGAACTCAATACGACATTTGAAAAGACCTTTGATTCAGATTTTCTCATGTCTTCGAGCACACATCGATGCTTCATGAGACATCATAGAAATGCTCAAACGTTCAAAGACCTGATCCCAAGTAACATCAAATCCATTGAAACCTATGTCCACAGAATAATAATTCACGAAAAAGAGATAGATAATAGGTTCAAGGCAAATTGTGGTATAATATCGGGTCATGTGAATGAAAGCTACACATCACGGAACACAAAGCATGGTACGCAGGATGATCATACCATACATGGGAAAGAAAGCAGCAGCACTGGCACACAAGGCATCAGTTCTGAGAATGTCATCAGCAATACACCTTCCTATGATAATGGCCCTGTCTTCGACTCTGACCCATTAGAAGAGGTACGCAATGATGAATATAATGGGTTTGCCAATGATAATACGCATGAGCATTGTGACCATACTCAAACCCTTATTGACACATGTATGACAGGAAAGGTTGATAGCAATACCATACCTGACCCCTCAGACACATGCAATAATGAGTCTGACAATGATCAACATGCAAATGAGTATGATGATGAGGAACGTATTGCGCTTGCTAATTTGATTGCTACTTTACAAAAAGATCTCAAAGAAACTAGAAAGAGTCAAAATCAATTAAAGAAGGCAAACACTACGCTCACTCAAAATTTTGAAGAATGCGAAGCTGCTTTAATTAAATCTAGTGAGACCATTGATAGCTACAGAGCTTAGCTTCTTCAAAAGACCAATGAGATTGAGGGGTACAAAGGGTGTTTAATTAACGTCAAAAAGGACGATTTTCAACGGAAATATAACGAAACTCTTAAGCTTCTAGAACAAGAGAAACGTAATTATAACACCTCTTTAAGCACTGAACGTCACAAAACATATCTTGCTACCACTAAAGTCAATGAGCTAACTCAAGTAAATAGTTTTCTTCAAGAGGATAAAACTAAACTTGTTAATGAAAAGAAAGCAGTGGTTGAAAAGTTGGAAAAGGATTTCAAAATTAGACAAGCAAAAGATATCGACAAAATGGTGGAACTTGAAACTCAAATTGATTTTTACAAGAAAATTGTTTACAAAACTAATCAATAAATTCAAACCATGAGAATGTTGGCACCTCGTTCGTTTTTCAAGGATAGACCTAGTTTTGCAAATCCTAAGTACCTTGAGTAAGCTCAATCTGAGAATCAGCACCTATATCTTGATGAGCGCCAATGGACCGATCTTGATTGCCTTGTTGTTAGGCCTGACAGTGAAGAGAAAACCGATTTGGAAGAAGATAGTAGACCAAAAGTTAATATAGAGTTTGTTAAACCATATAATTATGCTTATGAAAACAGTCTTTATGTTCTTTTCAAACCGCAAACACAGAAGTCTCATGAGCAAATATTTTTCGAATGTGAACAAATAAGAATTAAATGAAGACAAGTTTTTGCCACTAAGAAAACTAATGTCTCAAAATATATTGGGTATTTGCCGCATCGAGCTTCTATAAGCAAGAGTAAGCAAGCACTTAGTATTCTTAAGAGTAACATTGAAAATTTAAAAAAGGTTGTTGACGATGACTGGAAAAAATGTGAACTTTCAAACGGCGGTAAAGAAATTCCTCACGATATAACTATGCTTGTGAAAACTATTTTGATTCCACTTGCAGAAAGAACAAAGAAACATGGTTTGGAATTTGAAAACTTAATCGAGCAAGAAATGTTTGACGCATTGAAATATGTGGAATCTCATGAAAAAGAAATTGACGATCATCAGCCTGAAAGAGACGAGTTTTCCACAGCATATGATCTAATCTTACAAGAATGTCTCTCCAAAGATATTTTGTGTGCTGCTCTCACATCTTGTGCAGATATAGACGAATATTCTGACGTGGCATGCAAATATCTTGATCAAGTCAACGAGTGTGAACGTCTTAAAACAGAGCCTTAAAAACACACAGATAATGTTGATCAAAAGGATTTTGCGTTAATTATGTGATTTTCTTCAAAAACATTATCATTCTCTTGAACTTGCTTTGCAAGCCAAAGTCGGTAAAGGACCAAATGATAATAACTTGCAAGTAAAACTTTCAGCATCGTGTCGAGAAATGAACGAAGTATGGAAATTACAAACTTGAAAGCTCAGTTGCAAGAAAAGGACATAGCGATAGAAGAGTTGAAGCAACTCGTTACCAAAATGGGTGGGAAAACTGTGGAACCTAAAGTTGTGAAACCTGTTGTTCGACAACCCAATGCCTACAAGGATCCAAAGCCGTCTATCTTAGGAAAACCGACTCCGTTCTCCAATTATTCTCATATGAAATCTAGGTTACCCCCTAAGACTGATGTGCAACCAAGTGTTCCAAAACCATCCATATCACCCTATGTTCCTCCATTTAGAAAGCACACTGTTGCTAAATCCAACCATGTGAATGCACCTAGCACTTCTAGGACTCCTCTAAAACGTGTGACATTCGTGTCTACAAAGGAATCTGTAGGTTCAAATGACTTAGTTCATACCAACAAGCTAGAGGATGCTAAGCAAAAAGGGAAGATTCAGAAAGACAAACCCAAGTATCCAAAACCTAGTTCACCAAATCCCGCTAGAGTTCAACACACTCCTAATGGTAGTCAACCAAAACCTAGGATCCTTTTCCAGCAACCTAGGAAATGGCAACCATCCATGAGTACTCGTGTTTCGAACACTATGCCTGATCGATTTGGAAAACCAAGGAATACAAGTACTTTCATGAATCCCAAATTCCCTGTATGTCCCACCTGCAAAAAAGGCATTCACAATGGAAATCATGACCATTGCATTCTGCAATACCTTTATGAGGTCAAATCTCGTTCCTTTAAACGAAGATCGAATACAGAATCCCATAAGACACCAAGGAGATATAACCCGTCGCAAAGAAAAGCAATAACAAATCTGAAACGTGGATTCAAAAAGGACATAGTTTCTCTCCAAAGAAGTCTTCGGTTGTGCAAGAGAAAACTACTACTAAATCTAGTCTTCAGTGGAAACCAACGAGTCGGATCTTCACAGAAGTTGGTCTTAAGTGGATTCCAATAGAGAAGAGTGTTGAAACCTGCTCCAGCACTAATGCGGGTGTTCTGAATATAGACAATGAATTTGTTACTCCTAACACTAGTATTTCTGCGAACTCTTCTTCTGTCATTGTAGGTACAACAGCGGATTCTGAACCCACTTCTTCCTCAACGGGTTCCAACTCTCTACATTCAATATCACCTTCTTCTGCTGTATAAAAGTCTATTTTGGATTATTTTCGTAAAACTTGAGAGAAATACAAAATCATAATAAAACGTAAATATCCATAGAAACAAATGGAAAAGCTTTCAAAATACCAAAAATATTCTTCTCGGCATGTCTTTCAGTATCAATAATATGGACGTACCTAGAAATGTCGCTCAATAACGACACGGGTGTGTACATAAAGCTCGAATGAAAGTTGTAAATATTTTTCAAAACATGTCATTTCTACTTTTAATAAAGGAAATTGTCTATTTTGGAAATTTTTTCCAACAACGGGTAGAGCAATCTATATTGGGTTGAGCTTGACACAAACCATTCAACGTTTTGAGCTCAACACAATGGCTTTTAATCACTTTTAGATTGCAACCCGGTTCTATATTCACGGGGGAGTGTACGCTTTAGTGCCCTTACCCTCAGCAAAAGAAGAGAAATCTTCTTACACTTGACTGGATTTGTCAAGACATTCAAAGTCTATGAACTCAAGTTTTTGTTTTAGAAAAACCTTTTCGCCAAAAAGAATTGATTTTTCAAAAAGCGTTGAACACAATTTTTTCAAGAATTTTTCAATGATATTCAAAATCTTTCAAAAATTGTGTGTTCAACAACTCCTATCCTCAAAAGTTTAATGTGGATCATATCCTCGTAATGACAATTCTACTGGATCAATTTTTGAGAAAGAGCTTTCCAAATTCATGGTAAGTTTGATACATTTTTCTCCCGAAAAGTTTCAAGACTATTTTTCAAAATATATTTTAATCAAATTTGGTATCTCTAATATCAAACAATTTTATATATTAGAGATAGGGGGAGAAAATGTGATTAAAATATTATCTAAAGACTGAAGCACACATGGTTATGATCAAATACCCCACAACATCTTTAATTCACGACGTTATTGGTGTTAAAAGGGTGGTTAGGTTTAAATCCTATGATCCAACCAAAACCGGAGGGATCTTCCCAGAGACAATCCAATAGATTACTAGAAGTCCTTAGGAAAGATGGAGTAGAATGTGAACGTAGCTGAATGCCGACTAAGTACTGATGATAGCACTAGAACAATCACAACAAGGTGCTATTAATGATGTGTTAGTGAGCATTGAAGGGGTTGAAGAATGAAAAAGAAATGTAAGGATAAAGGTGTTGGGAATAAAATGTAGCCAGTACACTTGAACGCTGACAAGAAGAAAACAAGCGTTGATAAGAAGAAAACAAGCGTTGACAGATCAAGCGTTGACAGGAAGATGTCAAGCGTTGATAGGATGAAGTCAAGCACTGATAGAAAGATATGGTCTACGCGTATTATGTTTCTAGTTTGTTTCTAGTAAAGATAGGATCAACAATGTATTTTCTATAATTATCTTTACCTAGAATAGCTGATACGTAGACTCTTGTACAAGGCTTCTTATGTCTAGAAAAGAAGACCTTTAGGTTTTGTTTCATATAAGTTTTCATACGTTTAACACTTTCATTGTAAGCAAGTTTGTTCTAATCAATCAAGTGAAAGTTTGTTTTACAATTGTTTGTGTGTTCTTGTTTGAGTATTAATTCCGCATAATACTTAAATTGTTTTATACACAACAGAGTTTCTCTACGTGTTTAACTTGATTTAATCTCGTTTACACAAGCTAAATCGATCTAAGTTAGGGATCAACAAGTGGTATCAGAGCTTGTTGAGAAACTTTGATTTAAAGAACGAAATCCAATATCGTGAGGTGAACCAGGCTAAGGAAGAAGGTGAAGAAGTATCTGATGATGTTTTCAGTTAAGGCCAATTCTACTTCAAGTTCCATAAATTCCAAGTCATCTTCGTCATCTGATAATGAGGTATTTGATGAATCTTCTTGTAGGTTAAATACTGAAAGACTTAATAAAGAAGTTTTAAAATTGAAATCAGATGTTTTAGACGTAAAAGTTAAACTTTCAAATTATCAAGTGGCACTTGTTGAAACTGAAAAGACTATGGCTGAATATAAGAAAATGGAGTTTGACCTAAAAGATCAAATCAATATTTTAACTCATGATTTGAATGCTAGTATTGAGGTTAAAAACATCATGGAGAGAGCCTATGGTGCTTTACAAGCTAAGTTAGATGAGGCTATAAAAACAAAGATAATGTAGATCTTAAAATTCAAAGATTTGATAAAGCTTCTCAAACCCTAGAAAAATATGTTAGTGAACAAAGGGATTCTAGGGACATGTCTGGGATTGGGTTGAAAGAATATATTGCTGTTCTACCACCTGCTGGGAACTTCTATGGTGTCCATAGAAAGGATCTCTCTTGGACTGGTATTCCAGAACTCTAAGAAGAGGAATTTATTCCTCCACCTAGAGTCCTTTCACCAGTTGAGGAATATCAACAAAAGGTTATTGACCTATAAGAGTGGAAGAAGGTAACCCCACTTTGTTTGTAAAGGGTGGGATTCTTAGTGAGAGTGCATTTGTGCCTACACCTATTGAGAGTCCAGTAGTATCTACACCTATCACTGTGACCAATCCCATCACTAGAAAAGCTATTAATCTTGGCTCCCCAATTAAGAAACAACCTAGTGTTAAATACGCTAAAATGTATAGGAAACCTAGGTCATTCAAAAGCCAAGCAAATGTCATGGAACTTGATGGACCTTCAAGAAATTGCAGGGATTATCCTTTGAAGAATTGGAGTATAAAACTTATCCCATTTGGGCAAGAGTGCAAGAAATGAATACTATCAGACTTCTTTCAGATGAAAGGAAAGAAGAACTTGCAGAAGAGATGGAGATTCAGAAGGCTATGATTGTACCAAGGCCTTTGAAGAAGGGAGTTCCGCTTGAGTTTCCTAAAGATTTAAATAAAGTGGTTCCCAGTGAAGCTGTTCTTAGAAGGATCATTAAGCTCTCACCTATGGAAGCTTCAGATATGGTACAAGTGTTACCTCTTAATGCCAGAAACCCTATCATTAGCTATGAAGAAGATGCAAGTGGGTTTTGGATGATTGGCAGATATGGGAAAGAGGTACACACATTTACTACTCTTATGTCTCTCTTTGCAAGTATGGATAAGGAAGACTTGGCAGACCTTTGGAGGTTGTTGATGGCCAAGTATGAGACTGGAGCACCTACTTCAGTCAATGGAATAAAGCTTTGGTCAACATTCAAGAGAATGTGTGCACCAGAAGAAGATCATGTTAGGAAGGATCTTGAGGATGATATTAGTGGACTTCAATGGCGTTTGTATTCAGCTGCTGGTATGTATTATTTGAGTTCTATAAAGTTTGCTAAGTA
The DNA here is from genome assembly GCA_025667525.1 of Glebionis coronaria. Classification (NCBI taxonomy): domain Eukaryota; kingdom Viridiplantae; phylum Streptophyta; class Magnoliopsida; order Asterales; family Asteraceae; genus Glebionis; species Glebionis coronaria. The sequence continues at coordinate 458,219,518 of CM046881.1, read as the reverse complement.
TCTTCTTGTAGATGCTGAGTATCGCATGTCCAAAGAAGTTTTGGAAAAGATGAAGACAACACAGCTGGAGATTGACTATTCAAGTGACGTGGCCAAGGATTTGATTAGGCATGTTTATTACCAATATGATAAGATTTGTTAGATTCCTCCTAGTTCTTAATTTTTATTCAGAAACTTGATTACTAGAGTAGATATCAAGTTTAGGGGAGGATTGTTGGGAATAAAATGTAGCCAGTACACTTGAACGCTGACAAGAAGAAAACAAGCGTTGATAAGAAGAAAACAAGCGTTGACAGATCAAGCGTTGACAGGAAGATGTCAAGCGTTGATAGGATGAAGTCAAGCACTGATAGAAAGATATGGTCTACGCATATTATGTTTCTAGTTTGTTTCTAGTAAAGATATGATCAACAATGTATTTTCTATAATTATCTTTACCTAGAATATAAGTTTTCAAATGTTAATAGGACAGGGTTTTATCAGTCTAAGCCTAAGTTTGTGTCCATAAAGGCTTGTTACTCATGTGGGAGCTTCTCACATTTGGCCTATAATTGTGTCAGTGGATACAATTCATTTGCTGACAATAGGTCATCCAATGTCAACGATAGACCTTTTGTCCACACTAGACCACAGGCTACTAGACCAGCTCCTTTCTTCTTTAAGGCAACTAACACCCATGGACAAAGGCCCTTTCAAAAGACAAACACTTGGTCAAACAGGCAGTATGTTCCTATAGCAAACCCTAATCTGGGTGCTGACAAGAACAAATTCAGCGTTGACAAGAACAAATTCAGCGCTGACAAGAACAAATTCAACGCTGACAGGCACAAATGCAACGCTGACAGCTCCAAGTTTGGTATGAGACCTTATTTTAGACCATATAAACAAAGATACTTGGTTAATAAGGGTCAAGGGTCTAAAGAATCACCCCACTTAACTTGGAAACCTAAACAAGAGCAAAACTCTAATTTTAATGGTATTTCCATGACTTGCAATATATTTAAATATCTTGAGAAGGTCATTACTGGACTTATTGGAACAAATTGGGTACTTAGGGCAAAAAGGGATGAACAAGGGGTTGTTACAAGAAACAAATCCATTCTTGTTGAACAACATAATGGATCCAAGTCTACCAAGGCTTGGATTCCCAAAGAACACTAATTTGTTTTCTTTTCGAGCAGCCTATCCAAAAGCAGGTTAATTATCAAGGATATTGGGATAGTGGATGCTCAAGGAACATGCATTGTTGGTCTTTCCACTGTTATTATTTTTATCTACTGACATGTTATCTCTACCCATTATTGTGGGAAAGGGTAGCCTATGTTGGTATGTTTTTGTGGTTTTTGTCTAACTATGCAGGAAAATGGAGCTACATTTGGATGGATACAGAATTGCAAACTTTTATTTATGATGGTTGGAATGTTTACATTCCTATCTTGAAATAAAATTTTGCTTCTTCACATATAATGATTTATATGCTTCTGTTAAGGGGAGGTAAACCTCTAGATTTTTTGGTACTCTTAGAGTACTCTTGCACAATTCTAGATTGTGTCCACTGGTGAGTACGATTTAGTTTTCTAATTCGTGAGGCACTGTAGCATGCAAAGTTGATATACTGTGTATGCTGCCAAGACTTTTGACCTAGATTTGGGTGTGGTCGTATGGGTGACTTAGGGTAGATATATTTTTGGGCTTACTTGGGGAGTTGCAAAGGTTTTATATGAGTTAACTTTCTCTTTGGGGCATTTGCGAACAAAGGACTCTAGAGTTCATGTGTGTCTATCATGCTTTTGCATGAGTGTATGCATGAACAGTGTTTGTCACTCTTGCTTATTAAAGACTAGTTAATTTCCCTAAGATTACTACCTTTGTTTATGTTTTAACTAAGGTTTTATGCATTCTCAAGTACATTTTATGCTATGACATCTTAGTTGGTGTCATTAATAAACTTCTTTATAGACCAAAAACATTTCATCACCCTTTCATTTTTCAAATTTTTGGATATCTGGAAGCCTAATGATCATTTGAGATGTTTTTCCTAGTGATTGACATCTAGTAGCAGCAGAGATCACATTCACAAGGGTGTATAGTGTTATGGAGATGGCTGAGACTATTGGCACTAGCTTTAATGCAAGTCAAGTCAGTCTTATCATCAGTAAGTCCATCCCCATGTCCTATGAATTAATATTGAGGATTCATTTCCCAGATATGGATGAGGACAGTATGAAACCTTTGACATTAATGGAACTGACGAAAATCTGTATTAGCTTGCAAAAGCAAAATATAGAACTGGTACAAATTGTCAAGGATCACTGTTTTGAACTGATAGACTTGTGTTTTTGGAAGCTGATATGAAGCTATGAAGGATATTCATGGTACCGTCCTTTGATATTAATCTTGGAGAGGAGTCTTAAAAAGGGGAGGAGTAATTGAATTTGAGTGACAAAAGTTATAAAGAAGCTTACTGTTATAAGGTGTATTGCAGAAGATGATTAAGATCAAGTTTGAGTGTTGACATTTTGAAGTTTATTCATAATCAAATTGAAGGATAGAGCATGTTTGTAAGAATGCTCTCTGTGTGTTTTATTTTATTCAGAAACTTGATTACTAGAGTAGATATCAAGTTTAGGGGAGGATTGTTGGGAATCAAATTGACCAAGTCCCTAGACGTTGACAAGAGGAACTTGGACATTGACAAGAGTAAACGAGGCGTTGACAGATGAGACATTGATAAGAATTATCAAGGCGCTGACAAGAAGAATCTTAACACAAAGACAAGGACTAAATCTGCCAATGATGAATTCTTCAAGATGGTGGATAAAATATGAAGATAAGAATTCATAATATATTCTTAAGTGTTTAAAAGATTTAGTCAATAAGTTATTTGAGTATGTTTATCTTGTGTCTCCTCCTAAAATAGTTGATCTTATCTTTTTGTACAAGGCTCCTTAAACCTATAAAAGGAGGCCTTAGGGTTAGACATAAGACACATCTCATATACACCTCTTCCACATATTTCACAACACTTTCATTGTAATCATTCATTGATATTATTAATCAAAGTGAAAGTTTGGTTTACTTTGTTTTGTTCTTTGTTCTAAGTGTTAAATTCCGCATAACACTTAGATTGTTCAATACAACAAAGTTTCTCTACATGTTAAACTTGATTTAATCTCGTTAACACAAAGCTAAATCGATCTAAGTTTGGGATCAACAAAAGGGTGTAAAGAAAGAAGCCCTCCATACAACTTAGGCAGAAACCGGGTCAACACATCATAAAGACAAAACATCATGACCCAGATATGTAATGCACAACCCCTTCCCAGCCGACTCAGGATTCTCTCAAAAGAAGTTTGTTTTATATTCACGAAGATCAACATGACTTCTATTGACTTTCTCACTCCGAGATAGTTGATATTGAATAGGTGGCATCTGCTCCAGCCTCCGACCACTAAAAGTGCACAAATCGAGTCTAGAGCCAAGAGATCAATCAAATCTCGTTAGGACACACGTATGAAGATCAAGAGAGTCCTACGCTATATCCTTGCGATATTGCTAGAACACTCAGAGTGATACTACCTAGTATTCACAATGATGAGTGGAAATCCTTCCAGTGTTAACATCAAACAACACTGCGGTAGGTCATGTGTAAGATTATTTATGAATTGAACATATGTGAAACTGAAAAGCAACAGTGGTTTGTTTCTTTATCGACTCAAACTCGTTTCAGGTTTCTACGTAATATCTTTATGGTCTTGCCAGAACATTCAGAGTGATATTTATTAATATTGAAAGTGACGAATGGAAATCCTTCTAGCGTCAACATTAAACAGCGCTACGGTAGGTAACTTATGAGATTCTTATGAATCAAGCTTGTGTCAATTGGAAAGCAACAATGATAAGATTCATAATGAATCAAACTTGTTCCAGGAATTTGAATTGACGACTTTAATCAAGCGGATATCTATCCAATTGATTCACTCTTTATATTCACAGTCTTGTTTTGAGATGGTCGAGTAAAGAGAACGGCTAGTACAACCGCGAAACCCTGTCAAGGAGGTTCTTAATTGAATCTACCTATCATAGGTACAATATTTAATATCATGTAACGGTCTTCACCGACCGGAGGTAAAACGCTACCGATTTAGGACGAATGTCAAAGCTATTTAGTCCGTGTCTATGTTTTGTCTTAAGAAGGTGGCGTTACGGTGTACTCAGCAAAGTCAAAGATTCAAAACCACATACTCATGCCCAAAGACATTCAACAATCAAGAAAGATAAAGACTTCCACAATTCCGATGATCAAAATCTTCGTTATCAATTAAGTAGAGGAATAACCTCTCTTCAAAGGAGATTGTTAGCAAGCTTTCAAGATAGTACAAAGTATGAGCATGTGGATAAAGACACAAGATCGCAAGATGGCAAAGATAAGTCAAGGATAATTTGAAGATCTCAAGTTTAAAGATAAAGTCGAAAGACAACGACAAAGGCTCAAAGATCACAACATGAAGAAAAAGGACGGCTATTACACGTTCAAGACTCATCTATGACGAAATTCGTAATCTCCATTGATCTCCAAATATCAATGAGGAATGACCTCACATTGGGGGAGATTGTTAGCCTCAAAATATTGAGTCAAACACGAATGTTCGGTCATAGGATTATATTGTAACATTTAGTAAAACGTTGTAATAGCTAGTTAAAATAGTCGTGACATTACGGGCTTGATGGCCAGCTTAAAAGACCTCTTTCAAGGTACTAAGCATTTATTCAAGCCCGGCCCAATCAAACTATAGCCCATTAAGCCACATGTAGGCTTGGCTATAAATACCCTTCCTAGCATGTTAGGAAGGGTGTTGGTTGTCTCATTTCTAATCTAATTTCACAAAAGTTTAACACACACTTCTCTCTACTTTCTCTCACTACTTTCTCTCTCTAGAAACCTTCCATATTTTATCTACCTTTATTTCTTCTTTATTCGTGTAGAATCATCACATATTTTATAGTGACAACAAACCCCTTCAATGCTTACCAATACGTCATAACTAGCACCTTGTTGTGATTGTTCCAGTGCTAACTTATATACTTGGTCGGCATTCAGCTACGATCACAATATTTCTCCATCTTTCCTAAGGACTACTATTTCTAGCTATGTAATGTCCTTGGGAAGATTCATCAGGTTCTAGAAGAATCATTGGACTTTAACCTATCCTACCATCCTTATGTCACCACAATCTTCACTGTCGTGAATAGAGATGTTTTGGGTAAGTGTATGTCACCATGAAATCCATTTAGATATAAAAATCCATTTTGCTCCCCTTAACATATGCCATGGTATCCGAAAACATTTCGCACATGTCAGGATGAGCTATCATGTTAAGTCAAACCATTTGTGATTAATCATTTCCCATATTAAATTATATTTTCTCCCCCATATTAAAAATATTAACCCAATCGATGTTTTTAATATCAATTGATTTAATAAAGTTTTAAGAAAATTTGGGAAGAAAAATGCAAATCTAATTATCTTCATGATTTACACAAGCTCCCCCTCAAATTAATGAGGGTGTACTTGATACGTAAATTAAGTACCTTTTAAACACAAGTGTAAGGTACTTATCACGTGCAAAGATCATATAGGATAATGTATTCACAAGATTAGCAATTTACGAGGTTGGACCTGAATGATGGAGAACATCATATGATAGAATCACATGGTTCTTGTTCACGAATGTTGGTCGCCTCGTCACATCTGAAGTTATCTCTTGACATCATGTGTACGATTGATATCGTAGTCTTGACACCAATTTGTGACCTTGGCACTTTCGGCATCAAAGATTCTGAATGCTGGACAACTGCTCCGCCTCAATTGTTGACCCGTGTTCTATTGAAAGAGCTGTACTCGCCGTTTGATTAGTCACATCGTCGAGTCTGTAGATATCAATTGTAAATTGCTACGGATTGTGGAGATGATAACTTCATAAAAACAAGATTTCTTTTATTTTAACAAATAAATGCACTGACACGTACATATATTCGTGTTAGATTATGTTATTACGTAAACACAATCCCTTACATGGTTATAAAGTAAACCATGCCCGAGAAAATTAATTCCCGTTGTTGAGTCAAAGCTTTCCGGTGAATTGCTTGACTTGAATATGAAAAGCGGGTTACTATCTGAAATAATAGCAAACCATAATTGAGCATGTTTTAAAACATTTGAACTTCTGCTCGAACTTTATTTATAAACCGTGTCATTATTAAATGACATTTCTAGGCTCGTAAATATTATCGATTCCAGAAGACATGCTCTTCTTATCAAAAACATTTTGAACACACAATTTTGAAAGATTTAGAAAAACCTTTTGAAAAGTTCTTGAAAAATTGTGTTCAACGTTTTGAAAACCATTTAATTGAGCTTAAGAATTTGAATATCTTACTAAACGAGCTTAAGTCCGAGAAGTTGTAAACTTCCCGTTGTTAAGGACAAGTTACCATCGGCGATAAACTTTCCTTTTGACCGAAGAACGAGTCCTAAGTTGACATTTACTTAGAATTCGTTTTCATGAACTTGAAAGACTTTTGAATGTTTTAACGTAAAGCTCATGATCGAGAAAGATGAATTTCTCGTTATGAGGAAAAGTTCTCTTATTTAAAAGATACACTTTCCTTTCTGAGCTTAAAACTTGGAATGTCTTAATACAAGCTCATGACCGAGAAAATTAATTTCTCGTTACGAGGATAAGTTATCATTAAAGATAAAATTTCCTAAAATTAAAGTCCGAGTTACAGTCTGATATTTAACTGTAAGCCATAGTGCATGAGCTTAAAAACTTCTAACATTTTTAATATAATCTCATGCCCGAGAAATATTAATTTCTCATTGCCAGGATAAGTTTATCATCGACGATAAACTTTCCTTTCTTTGAAGTCCGGGGCATAATCTGAAACGTGATTATACGCCATTTACACGAGCTTAAAAACCTTTGAATAGTTTTTATGTAAGCTCGTGTCCGAGAAAATTTAATTTCTCGTTAATGAGGATAAGTTTATCATCAGCGATAAACTTTCCTTTCTTTGAAGCTTGGGTTACAATCTATCATGTGACTGTAAACCGTTTTGCATGAGCTTAAAAACTTTGAATATTTTTAATCATAAGCTCATGCCCGAGAAAAATTAATTACTCGTTGTGAGGGTGAGCTATCGTTGACAAGATAAACTTCCCTTTATTTGAAGTCCGGGTCATTGTTTGACATTTAGCAATGAACCATTTACACGAGCTTAAAACCTTTGAATAGTTTTAATGTAAGCTCGTGTCCGAGAAAATTTAATTTCTCGTTTGTGAGGATAAGTTTATCATCGGCGATAAACTTTCCTTTATTTGAAGAGTGGGTTATCGTCTGATATTAACGATGAGCCATATACACGAGCTTAAAACCTTTGAATAGTTTAAATGTAAGCTCGTGTCCGAGAAAATTTAACTTCTCGTTTTGAGGGTAAGTTATCTCTGACGAGATAAACTTCCCTTCCTTTGAAGTTCGGGTCACAGACTGTGATTTGACTATGAGCCATATACACGAGCTTAAAACCTTTGAATTGTTTTAATGTAAGCTCGTGTCCGAGAAAATTTAAATTCTCGTTGTGAGGATAAGTTTATCATCGGCGATAAACTTTCCTTTCTTTGATGAACGGGTCACAGACTGTGATTTGACTATGATCCATTTACACGAGCTTAACCGAAAATCCTCTGAGACACTTGTTTCTTAGATATCAGCTTCTTCAACAACCAAACTCTGAGAGTGTCCTGAGCAGAATGGTATAAAGCGACTGGACCGCTTTGCTAAACGTTGACGTTTGTACCTGCATTCTCATTAGGAGTTTGTATGCTTTGATATGGGTTAGCGATATCTATTTTAGAACCATGTGAGGGTTCACAATCCACCTTGGTAGTGCTAGAGGGAAACATCCTTCCTGTAGGAACCCATTGAAGATTAACAGATTTGATAATCCTACCCGTGGGTTGCCACCTAAGATTAGATCTAGGCGACATGGTTTTCTTATGCACGGCGGAAGAATTAGCGGTAGGAAACCTATTTCCTATAGGAATCCCTCTTTTAGCTATTGAGTTCAGCTCCTTCAAGACTTTAGTTACACAAGCCGCATGATTTGTCGTGAAGACACTTTTCATGCATACGGAAAAAACATCGTGTTTGTGGTCCGAGTGAGATCTAGAGATCCTAGTTCTTGCTTGTGTCATTTTCTGAGATGCATCTACATAGTGATTATTAGGCATGCTATTCGACCTATGTTGTGGCATATTCTTAGAACTATACCTAGAATCACTAGTAGCAGTCTTGTTTGTAGGTTTTGCATAGGCTGATTTGATCACAGTAGGCCTAGATAGTGGAGTGACTGGTCTAGAACTATGAACCATATCAACTTGGGAGACAAACCGCGGTCTCGAGGATTTTGGTCTCTCGGATCTAAATGTAGTCGGTTGTCGAACTGACTGATATTTGGGCGGTTTCCCCAAGATTGATGGGTTTTCAAGCTTAGTGTCTACACTAGTTCCTTTAGTTTTCCTCAACTCGTTTTTTAGAACAGCTATTGCAAAAACCTTTTCCTGAACCTGAGCCTTTAAATCAGCATTTGTAGTAGTTAACAAGGTCGTTGACTCTAGAGTTTTAGACCTCATCTCTACAATAAAATTATTTAACTCATTACAACGCTGTTTTAAGGTCTCGTTTTCCTTTTGTAAGATGTCTTGGGTTCCCAATTTAAATTTTAGCAAAATAATTTATTTCACAAAATTATCCTTTTCGGCTTTAGAATCCTGAACTTTTTGATTTAATTTTCGTTCAAAAACAATGTTTGCATTTTCAAGTTTTTCAAAATACTTTTCAAATTTCTCCGTTTTCTTTGAAAATTTAATTTTGGCATCCTCAAGCTCTTTTGATTGCTGAGCTAAAATCGTTTCAAGCTCTTTAATCCTAGAAGCAGAATTGGTTAAAGAAGCAGTCGTAAAACAATTAGCAGGATTGTTAATTAGCGCATTCATTTCAGACAACATATGAAGAAGATTATTTGTACCTGACATGCTACTTGGTTCATGTTTTCCTCCTATTCTATTCCTTTGTGATTTCTTCTTGTATCGTCTTGCAATATATGCAAGTCTCCCTCTTGAGATGTCGAATGCAATGATTCCATTGAAGTTCGATGAACAATGACGTAAATGATTGATCGATCGAACACTGAAATAAAGTAATTTTGTTGTTTGAAAGAACAATACGGGAGAGTATAATTTGTGTAGAAATCGAGAAATTGATTTCTCGGGATTTTTCAAATCAATGAAGAAACTGTAAAAGAAACCGTAAAAATTCTTAAAACACCCGTCTCAAAACATCAGCAGCCACAATTGTCTCAAACGGACTTTAGTCTCAAAGCAGCCCAAATTCAAATCTATATTCTCGGCCCAACTAGGGATATAACAAACGGTTTTTGAAATAAAACCCAATATCACAAATAATAATGATAAGCGACCCACTATCACAAATAGACAATGCTAACCGCTGTTAGATAAAGACGTGAGTACCAACTTGTTAGATAAAGACGTGTATCAAATGCTTATCACCACTTACTGCCACTTTAAGTATACTAAAAATGAGCTATATCCTAACGAATACCCAAAAAAAATTATGACACCCACGTATATCCACTTGGCCTTATCAAACCACTGCATCCCTTTATGACACCCACGTGGCTTAGTCAACCACTTGACCTCTATTTATATCCTAGAAAATAAGAACAGATTCAGTATATCCATCCAACACATAGATAACTCCGTCCCCTTTCTTCTACAATATATGAAACACAGATTCATCTTTGATGAACATCAAATCACGAATAACCAATACCCAGTCACTTCCATTGAGTCCATATCAACGAATCATAATATCACTTGATTTATTGGTATAACCAACGAACAACCGTCAATTGGTGTAGACCAAGTGACAAACACAAGTACTAAACTACAAGAGCTCGAATATTGATATGATCGTCTTTAAGATCTTAGATAGATCTCGGGTAGGTATTTTCTTGTTGCATGTATTTGATTTTCTTTTTGAGTCCTTGATCGATGAGAGTTTGATGATTGAGATCTTGAGTTGGAGGGTCTGTGAGTATTGAGTTTGTTTGAGTCTTGTGGGTGGATTCGTGAGTAATGGGTGCTTTTGGTGTTGTGGGAGTCGAGTCAGTCTTGGTTTGAGTCGAGGTTTAGTTTGGATTGAATATGTTCACTAAGTTGATGTTGGAATTTGTTTGTGTGTTCAGAGTCGAGAATGTTTTGATGTTGAGTCGAGGCTGGTGGAGTTTTAGAGTTGAGTCTGTGGTCGAGTCAGTTTTTGAGAGGAGTCGTGAGTCGTGAGATCGAGTGTTGTTGGTTGTGTTGAAATGGTTGTGTTGGAGGTTTTTGATTCGAGTCACTTGATGGTGGAGTCGAGTTTTGTGATCGATTCAAGTCTTGGTTTAGGTCGAGTCGAGTCGAGTCTTGTGTGAGTGAGGCGAGGTCGAGTCTTGATTTGTTGTGCTTGAGTCGAGTGTTGTTGGTTTTGGAGGCTTTTTGCATCTGTTTTTGAGTCGAGACAGTCTTTGTGTTGAGTCTGTGTGTAGAATGTGTTTTAGTTTCACAATGAACATCAATCGCAATATCAATACTCACGATTCTATCGTAATGACAATTTTAATGATCCATCGCAATATTCAGTATACATCCCATCGTAATATCTATCATACATCCCATCGCAATACCAAGACCAACTATTCCATCGCAATATTCAGTAGACCAACTGTCGCAATAATGTGACTATCACAATAATGACAAGAAATATCACAATAATGACAAAAAATGTAACTGTCGCAATATACAAAAAGTGACTATCGCAATATGGATCTCAATAATAAAACCCTACCATTGCGACAGAAAAAGACAGAAAATGACAAAAAAGGACAGAATAATAAAACCAATATCAGTAACCCAAATACACTGTATAACCTTAAAAAACTCCCCGAAAATCACCAAATGACCAAATTTTTTTGTGATTTTGACCAAAACAAGTAACCCAAATCACTACCACATCTATGTAGTCAATTTGTCTACAAACTTAAACCACAAAAACGTAAAAATTTTCAAGATTTGAGCTTGATTAAATCAAAACCACGAAAATCAATCAAAACAAACACAAGAACAACCAATCAAAACATGGATCTTGATACCAATTGTAAGTCCACGTTTTCTTATGATTGTTGTGTTGTGATGATTTAAAGAAAGGGAGGGAGATGAAGAACTAGAGAGGAAAAGTTAGAGAGAGAAAGGAGAGGATTAGAGAAAAGATGAATGATTGATTGAAATGAGAACCAACAACCCCTCCTAACATGCTAGAGGGGGTATATATAGCCCACCCTACATGTGGGCTTTATGGGTTATACTATTAAATATTAGATCACGAGCCCATACTACGTATATATTTTAGGAGTGACCGATCCTTCCTAAATACGTAAAAACATATTTCCAACAAAAAATATCGGTTGGGTTAATATTTTTAATATGGGGGAGAAAATGTGATTTAATATGTGAAATGATTAATCACAAATGGTTTGACTTACATGATAGCTCATCCCGACATCTAAGAAATGTTTTCGAATATCATGGCATATGTTAAGGGGGAGCAAAACGGATTTGCACATCAAAATGGATTTTCATGGTGACATATACTTACCCTCAACCCATTTATTTCACGACGATGAATATTGTGGTGATATAAGGATGGTAGGATAGGTTAAGTCCAATGATTTTTCCAAAACCAGAGGAATCTTCCCAAGGACATTCCATAGCTAGAAATAGTAGTCCTTAGGAAAGATGGGGAAAGATTGTGAACGTAGCTGAATGTGGACCAAGTACTTAAGTTAGCACTGGAACAATCACAATAAGGTGCTAGTTATGACGTATTGGTAAGCATTGAAGGGGTTGAAGAATGAAAAAGAATTGTAAAGATAAAGGGTGAAAAGAAAGAAGGCCTCCTTACAACCTTAGGCAGAAACCAGGTCAACTCGTTAGCTATTGAGATCATTTTTAATGAAGCTGGATACAGAAGATAGACATCATGGACCCAGTGATGCAATGCACAACCCATCCCAGCTAACTCAGATATCTCTCAAAAGACATTTGTTTTAATCACACAGAGATCATCACGTTATCTATCGATTTATTCACTCCGAGTAAATTGGTATTGAAAAGGTGGCACTCCTCTCCAGCATCCGATCACTAAAAATCCAAAATGCACGATCGAGTCTAGAGCCGTTTGAGATCATCAAATATCTCATTAGGACACACTTCCATATTTACTTGCTTCTTCACACACTGTGAAAAGTAAGAAAGATATTGAGATTCCTATGCAAAATCTTCATGATCTTGCTTGAACATCCGAGTAATACGCAAGTATTTACAATGAAGATGGAAATCCTTCTTGAGCGAACATCAAAAAGCTCATGGTAGGTGACTTGTGCGATTCTTCATGAATCAAACATGTGATAACTGGAAAGCAACAGTGGTTTAATTCTTAAATGAATTTAAACACGTTTCAAGCCTCTACGCAATATCTTAATGATCTTGCCAGAACACTCAGAGTGACACTCTCAAGTGTTCACGGTTATGTGTGGAAATCCTTCTAATGTTAATCTCAAACAGCACTTGGTAGGTAAATTGCAAGATTCTATATGAATCGAGCTAGTGACAACTATAAAGCAACGATGGTGCGATTATTTAATGAATCAAACTGTTTCCAAGAACGGGAATTGACGGCTTCAATCATGAGGATAACTTTATCCAAATGATTTACTCTTTACGTTCGCAGTCGGCTTTTGGACGGTCGAGTAAAGAGCACGGATTTACCCGCGAAATCTTGTCAAGGAGGTTCGTAATTGAAACCACCAGCCACAAGTACGATATTTTATATCGTCTAACGATCTTCATCGACCCGAGGTAAAATGCTACCGAATTAGAATGAAATTTTCAAATCCATTTCGTTCGTGTCTACTTATGTTACTACATTAGAAGACGATGGCGTTACGGAGTCCGAGAAGAAGTCGTCCCCGCATGCTTATACTCTCTACACTTAATACCTCAACAAATTCAAGAAATTACCTAAAAGTCAAGTCTTTCGCTGTATCGAACTCTAAAGCTTTCAAGAATTACAAAGGTATGAGTATGTGGGACATAAAGTCACGAAGTGGCGAAGATCACAAGTGATGATGCACAAGATCAAGACAAGAGATAAATGTTCAAGATTCATATCAAAGATCACATCAACGTATTTACCAGAAAAAAAAAGAAAAGAAATACTAAGACTACGAGCTTAAGACAAGCATAGTATGCTAGGTTTATCTTTATTGTATTGTAACTCGAGTAACCCCCTTGTACTTTGGAGTGACCTCCCTTAGGGGGAGATTGTTAGAAATACGTTTTTACGTATTTAGGAAGATTCGGTCACTCCGACAATATATTATGCAGTAGCTCGTAGTCTAGTAACTTTATGTTTATCAAACAAGGAAAAGCCCGGTCCATGCATGTATGGCCGGCCTAATATTGTAAGCCCAAGCTCATCTTATGGGCTTGGTATATAAACCCTCTCCTTTGATGAGAGGGTGTGGTTTCTCTTAATAAACACATAGTAAAGTGTGAAATATTACTTTCTCTCTCTAATTGTGTGTGTGAAATCTACCAACTTTCTCTCTCTACTCTCTCTCTCTCAAATAAGCAAAGTTTACATAATCCTATAAAATAAGCGATCCACACAAACATAGTTCATCGTCGCCCTCTTTATATGTATGAAACCCAAAAAACAGGGATTACTCAATTGTAGCAAAAATTGGGGCGTAAGAATATCAATATAGACGGTCCATACAAAGAAACCCTAACAATCAAAAGCTTATTTAACCCTAGTTAACACGACACATACAAAAGCTTATTCAAACCTAGTTAATAAGGCACATACAAATTCCAACAATCCAAAACCCCAACATAGTATTAATGCAATGATGCCTAAAACGTTACTTGCATTTACCGGTATTGCTTCGTTTTAATTACGAAAACATATAAAAACAAGCATTTAGCAAAAACATGAATATCGAATCCTCTAGTAAAAATCTTCCATTTCATCTACAATCACTTAAGGTATGAATAAACAAGTCATTAACATAATTAAGTGATCAAGAATTAATTATTTTCTTAAATCTCACTTTTATTTAAAAGTGACAAAGTATTTTGTAAAATAACTATAATTTTAAGAAAAATGTTTTATGGAAATGAAAAAGCTTATTGGATATTCTTTAGGGTATTCCTAAGAAGGTATAACCTCCCTAGATAAGCTTTCAACACTACAAGACAAAAAAGTAGAGTCTAGGACGCAACCTTATAGGCTTCCATAGTTCCATATATATATATATATAGAACCATAGGAACATTATTGAACCGTGGACAGACTAGCTGTTACTCCTTTTTTTTATATATAGTGGCTCATTTTTAACTTTTCAAAACAACTCTTTTGCACACAGTTCCTTAGATCTAAAGACTTATTTAATCCTTTAAATCCTTGATCATTTATTTGATTAACATTGTTTAAGAAGTGATTCTTTCCTCAATCCTCTCTTCCTCTAAAGTGCAAAGAGAAGAACACTATCATCCTTGAAGTGTTGTGTCAAGTTCAAGATCCAAATTATTTTTTCATTCTTGTATATTTGTGAAGATCTAAATTGGAAGTTGTAGATGTATAAGGGGTTAATACTTAGGCCTTAAAGTATATTGGTGTAGATTGGTCCTAGCTAAGATTAGGGCTCGACTTTTAGCTTAGAGTCAAAAAATGGTGTAAGCGACGTGTAAGGTTTCTCCACCTTGAAGTTTCATGTTGATTAAGTGAACTCTCGATTAGGGTACTCGAGGAGTGGAGTAGGGACGTAGATAGAGCATCACGGCCGAACTACTATAAATCCTTAGCGTTCGTTTGATATTTACTTTCCTTAATCTCTATACATTATTTATTCATACTTGCATATAGTTTGTGATTATTAGCTTTGCAACACTATCACTTGTTCATATTCAACACAAGAAGGTTTCACACAAATCACTTGAATCTAAATATTTTAAAAAGGAATTTTTATAAATCATTTTTAAGTGGTAAAACTATTCAACCCCCTTCTAGTTTCTACACATAGGTATAACCGCATAAGATTATTAAACTTATATGCATACGTAACTATATCAGATGCACAAAAACTCACCTGGGACGACATCAACAAAGGCCACAAAAAATATGAAAGGTTACACCAAACCCTTAATTTTCCAGGAAAACAACCGCTAATCACAATCTAAGAAATCAAAAAGACCAATAACGTCGCATAACACCAACCCTTATATGCAACAAACAAACCCACAAACAACATCACCAACCTACCAGCAACGTCACACAGCACAGACGACAACAACGAAGAGGTAGAGGAAACGCAACATACGTGCTTACAGCTGGATCAAACCACTATGATCTAAAATTAGTTATATCAATAAACAACTGATCTGAAGCAATGTGATTTAATCAAATTTTTGATATGCTATAGAGAGAGACAGACAAATCATGACAGATCAAATAATTGTGTGTGTGGGTGGGGGGGGGGGGGGGGGTAAGACTTAGGATGAACTATTTATCTCATAAACCCTTATCGACGATTATAAACGCAACACCATGAATCAATGGAGAAAAAATCGTTTGTGAGAGAGGATTTTTGTTTTCCTTTTTTTACACACAACAAGTTTTGTTGTGAGAGTGGGAGAAAAGTTTTTTTTAATGCAATGGGGAGAGAAACTTCTCCTCTCTTATTATAGTTAGAATTTCAAGAAGTAGGGAAGTTTTTTTCTTTTCTTTGGAACAATATTATATATAACAAGAGAATAGTCTACCAAATCACTAGACTAAAGAACAGTTAAAAATAATGTTTAAGCCATTCTACCCAAGAAATTTTACTCTTTGAGTTTTGATGTTTTAACCAAAAAACGAGCATAACTTAATATTATCAATTAGATCACGTTTGAAGATTCAACCAGAGTCAGATGTCACCGAATTTGTATACCGTGATAACGTCCAATATGTAGTCAAACCGATAACTTCTATCCTTACTCGCCCATTGTTGATCCATTTGGTTGGATCTATATTCTGTTAAGAATTAGTATAATAGTTTGTAATCATACTAAAACACTTTGAGCACTCTTACTAACACTAAATAAGTTATGCGGAATCTAACTTATAAATCACAGAAGAACAGAATTACTTTTTAACTATTCGATTCTCTTATTAATCGACTTGAATGAGGTACATGAATGACATTATACCTATGTTCCTTTTATAGAGTAAGGAACCATAGAAACCTTAGAATATTCTATAAAGATGACTATATCACAGACGATATATTATCAATATTCTAACTATTTAGGCATATCACATAAGATATACTCTAAATATAACTATGACATATCTTATACAAAGTTATATTCGTCCTAATCATCATAGCAATACATACTTTATAAGTAGCAGTACTTACTATGTACCGCGTTAACACTAACGGTACTTACATAACACTAACAATACTTGGAATATACTAACGGTACTTGACAATTAACAAATAGTTCCCAACAATCCTCCCCTAAACAAGAAATGATAACTTGTTGTGTTCTTGTTTCTCTTGTACTGGATGTATTAAAAATACATGTCTTCAGTCTTTCCTTCATCCTTGGATTGAACTTGGTAATTTGTATTTGTATCCAACTGAATGTAGCCAAACACTTCAAATGTAGATCTTCTTCTGATAAGACAATCTTGAAACATCATGAGTATCATCTTTGTCTACAAACTATGATCTTCTTGTGTCTTCTAAACATTCATTTATCTATGCAGCAACAGTTATTGCCTTCTTGAGTTTAGTCCTTGAACTTTTAATCAGGAACCTTTGTCTTGATTTGATGATGACACAACCTTCTAAGTATTATTTTCAAATACTTCTTTGCCTGTAATCTTCATACCTAAAATAAAACAGTTAACAACAAACATCAATCTGTATTGGCTTCATGATTTTTAGCAAATCACCAGCTATCAACGGATTTGATAAATTCTTTACCAGTTAGCCGTACACTCTGGAATAGCCAATACTTTATTAACAAAGAATGAGGTGTAATGAAAACCTTATAAATTTTGGTAAATTGTCAACCATCAACAGATTTGATGAAGTCTTTACCTAGTACCGTTTGTCTAGGACTAGCCAACTCTTTGTCTGAAACAAGGTGAGTTAGAACCATATAGTTTTTAGCAAACTATCAGCTTTCAACGGATTTGATAAGTCTTTACCACAAACCGTTTGCTTATGGACTAGCCAGTTCTTATGTGTGTTTGACATGGTGAACTGAGAACCATTTGTGAAGTGTGACTGAAAGTCAAACACTTAAGATTATTTCTCAGCTTCTTCCTCATCTTTCAAATCCTTGATTTGTTGTTTAACCATTCTGATCAACTCCAAAGCATCAGCAGACTCTTCTGTAACTTCTAATTGTTGTTCTAACATCCTTTCCAACAATTTTCTTTTGAAAGGGTAAGTTTTCTCTTGCAGCATATAGTATGTAACATCATCTACATCCAAAATATGCAATCCACATGACCTGTAATATCTCCAGTAACTAGGAACCTGATTTTCTAATTCCTTCAACATTTCTTGATCATAATTGTGTGGCTCATACATAAAGAGAAATTCCCAGTATAACAGTGATACTTCAGTTTTACCGGTACTCCCTTCTTGAACTAACCTTGAAAGATCTTGAATATCTTGTCTGTCAAGAATGTGAAGAATATCCTCCAAAAGTCTGAATACTCTTGTTGTGCCATCAGTTCTCTGAATTCCATGAGCTTCAAGTCCTTGATCTGTAGAGTAAATCCACTTAGCAATGGATGCTCTCTTTCCAAAAATCTCTGTATCAATACATTGATCTTCAAATTTCACAATCTTCAAGTACTTCTTTAAGCTCTCATCATCATCACTATCCTCTGCTGTTGTTTTAGCTTTCTTAGCTTTCTTCTTTATCTCTGTTGACCTTTTCCTTTTAACACCCTTGGAAATTTCCTCAAGTTCTGTTGAACCCTCTTCCAAGTTTGTATGTACCCTCTCCTCAGTATGTACTGTTGTATTTACTGTTGACTGTGTATGTACTGCTTGTACATTTTCAGTTTGAGCAATATCTTGAGTTTGAACTCCTGTATTCATTCTTTGAGCAGTCTCTTCCTCCCTTGAACTTACCTTTCCATTTCTATTCTTCCTCACATAAGTGGTCTTGATAGGTGGAGATGTATTTGTAGGTTCAGCAGTACTTGGCTCAATTCTAGGAGTACTACCAAATTGTCTTTGTTGTTGCAGATGTTTCTTAAATTCTTCAACAGCCTTTCTATCTACTTCAGATCCAATCTCAACAAAATTCAATTCAGTCCTCTTACTTTGCTCATACAAAGTCTTGATTTCTTCAAAATTCTTCTTGACCAGCTGAATATGAGTAAATCCTTTAACTTTATTTAAAAAGTTCATCATCTGATTTCTAATCTGCATAGTAGTTGGATGCTTAATCTTTTCTTTCCTTCTCTTTTCAGCAAAGAATCTTTGTTGCTCCTTACCAGATCATCAATCAATTTTGATTTCTCTTCTTCATCATATGCATCTCTTTCTTCAGTTATCAATGAGTCTGCAAGAAGCTCACTTACATGTATTTCAGCTTGAATCCTGTCATACTCTTGTATGTTCCATTCTTGCTGTATTCTCTTAGCTTCTTGTAAATTTTGATTTGCTGCAAGTTCTTCCTGCAATTCATTTTCACGAATTTGTGCTTGCATTCTATAAGCAAATTCCTCATCATGGTCTATTTGATTAAATCTGTATATGACTTTGTTTATATCATCATCTGAATCACTTTCATCTTCAGATTCTGATAATAATTGCTTCTTCCCCTTATCCTTTGGATTAATCTTAGGTAGCTTCTTCTTCAGCTTGGTAGCTGTTTCTTCATTAGCTTGCTGTTGAATGACTATACCTTTAGTAGGGTGTGAAGCTTGAACTTTCTTACCTTGAATTTGATCCTTTTTGGGAAGAACTTCTTGTTGTGTCTTTTTCTCTACTTCTGCTTGTTTAGTCTTATCAACTAATTTCTTCTTTCTTAAATCAAGCAGCAATTGGGCTAAAGTCTCATCTTCTCCAAAAGGAGTTTGACTTTCTAGTGAAGGATGATCACCAGCGGTACCTGCAATCGGCTTAATTGGCTTAGCAGTACTTGGGTCTTCAACAATGTCAGCAGTACTTGCAGTCGGCTTAGTTGTCTTAGCAGTACTTGGATCTTGAACAATGTTGACTTCACCAGTATTAGACACACTTGTTTCTTCAATCACTTGTGTATCCCCAGATACTATTTCTTCCATAGAAGCCATCATATCAACTTGCACCTCTTCAGTCTTTTCTGATTCATTGCTCATTCTTGATCTAGACAGTATTTGCAAAGTCTGTTTCATTTGAAACCATACTTGTCTTTGTGGTGATGGAGTTGAATATACAGGAAACTGAATAGTAATTTCCTCCAACTTCTCATATAAAGCACTCCAATTAGCTTGAAGTGGTGATTGAGGTGGTGGTGCTGGCTGAGTTACCAAAATTTCTTCAACTTGTGGCTCCTCATGAGTAGGTTGTGGTTCTTCATGTTGAATCTCCATGTTTGAAGGTCCATCCACACCAGTCTCTAAACCAGTTCCATCTTCATAAGTCCCCATGACATCTTCATCCAATTCAAAATTGATGTCATTTCCAAAGATCCTTATCTAATTATCAGAAGAAGGTGGTTGTCCTTCATAATTCCTCCCCTGTTTAGTTGCATTCAGTTGCCTTTTCTTGTGGTTCCTGAATCTTTGCTTCTTGATTGCAGATTTCTTAACAGATCTATATTGCCTCATCCAAGGTGACACTTTGTTCCTTAACTTGAGTAGGCTAGCTTCCTATTCAGCAATTCGCTTGTCTTGAACAAGTTTTTCTTTCTACAATACCTGTACCTGTTGGGAAAAACTTGTATACAAAGTAGTTAAATTTGCAACATCCACCACCTCTAGTGCTTGTGCTTGTGGTGAACCACTAGCAGAAATAGAAGCAGCAGGTGTGTGGATCATCTCATCAGTGTTTGGTGGAACACCAACATTGTGAGAAGAAGATTGTGAATCTTCTATAGAGTGGGAGCTCTGGTGAAAAGGAGTTTGCTGAGAAGCACTAGCATTGCTAGGTTCCTCACCTTCTTGATTGGCAGGTTGGGCTAACATATGAGCAAACAATGGTGTTACTGTTCCTGAAAAGGCATTGCCTTGTTTGGTCAAGAGAGAGAAAGTTCTCTTTGTGAATGAAGGAACATCCCATGTATCAGTTAACTCTGGTAGGTTAGGTATTTGGTCACTAACTAAAGTCTGAATGAATCTAGGATACACTAAAAACTTCTTAGTCCCTTCCAAATTCCTAGTCATGCCTTCAAAAATTAATTTTGAAAAATTAAAAACCTTGTTATTTGCTAGACAAATACCAACAGATGCCAATGCAACAGGTATTTGATCAAAACATGTACTTTTTGAACTTAAAAAGTGAATAATAGCATGAAAAAGCAATTTCCATTGAGGTGAAAATAAAGCTTTAAAGAAAGTGAGACTTTCCCTACCACCTCCATAGCCCATGGCTGCAAGGCCATCATGAATCTCTGTATTGTTAAGCATACTAAGTCCATTTTCGTCATTTAATCTTAAACTTGCTCGTAACAGTACCTCAGTAACATATATATTTCTATGATTCACCCTAGCCTTAATGCAAGGTTGTCCAAACCGAGTACCTAATACAGCATTATCCCAAAATTTTTCAACAATGGGTATAGAGACAACTGGACTTACAGTGAGGCAAAGCGAACATGACTTCGAGATAGGAAACCAAGCATCTCATGGAAACCAAGAGAGTCATCATTCGTAGCAAGATTCGCAACCAAATTATGCTTAGAGATTACTTGTAAAGCAGCCATTAGTATTTATGATGATCGAAAGATTAGAGAGAAGGTTATAGAATTAAGAGATAAAAATAAAAGATTAGGTGAATCAATTTTGTAATTGGGGTAAGTATTTAAGTAAATAACAAACCCAAGCGCGAAGAAACTGCCAAATTTATAAAAGAGACCCTTAACGGTACAACGGATATGTAGCGGTACATGGAACATAAGCGGTACTTGGTTTTGTGCTAGCGGTACTTGGAGTGACAACGGTACCTCACAATTTTGACCAGTTCATGCTTTCCACTAAAAATGTATCCTCTCTTATCTTTTTCTATAAACCTGCAATAACATCAAAAACACAAAACATAGAATATACAATAAAAATTATAAAAATTTGTACAACCATTACCTCCCCTAAACATATGCAGCATGTTATTGGTTGAGCATACCAATATGTGTCACCAAGAATTCGAATCTTTTTGCATCAAATGCCTTTGTCAACAAATCAGCTACATTGTTGTCTGTATGAATCTTCAATACTTGAATAAGCTTTTTGTCATAAGCATCTCTTATAGAGTGATGTCTTATTTCAATATGCTTAGTCTTGGAGTGAAATACTGGATTCTTGACAATGCATATAATACTTTCATTATCAATGTAAATCTTGGTGTTCATGAAGTTAAACCCATAGTCTAACAATTGATTTTGAATCCAAAGTACTTGTCCACAGCAATGAGCAGCAGCTACATATTCAGCTTCAGTTGTAGAAGTAGCAACAATGGTTTGCTTCTTACAATGCTTTTGTTGGAAATTCACTTTATGTGACGACATTTAAGAATTCTCATTACTTATCACAGTCACACACGCTTAGACTAGACTAGGAAACAATGTATAGTTTATGTGCGGTGTGTGACTATATAAACCCCTGCAAGGCTTCCAAGGAGGGGTGTTGCTTATGTTTCCATTTTCATCTTAATACATTTTCCTTATTTTCACACACAACCCTCTCTATCTCTCTCTACCATGGCTGCCACCATATTCCACCACCCACCTAGACCACCGGATTAGTAAAAAGAAAATCTATAATTGGCATCAGAGCCTCGGTTCAATTCCTTGGATCGTCGTGTTTTTATTGTGTGATTCGGTGGTTAAAATTTTTTTTGGTCTCGATCTATCAATTTTTTTTGGTCTGATCCGTTTAACTTTTTGTGTCACTTTTATACCACTATTTTGTCCAAATCTATTATCCTATCTGTGTCATAATTTTTTATCAATTCATTTGGTAAACTGTTTCATCACGGTGGTGGTTTTGTCATATGTATCAAGTTGTGGTTCTTGTCTCATTCATTTGTCTTGCCCAAATAGTCAACCTTTTAAGATCTGGTCAAAGTTGGTTATTCCTGGTCAAAAAACCTTCCATGTCTTTTTATTGTATCTGCTATTAACTTCATAGACTGGGTTTTGAGTGTTTGAGATTTTTTTTTGGGTTTTTCTGGTATGTTTCTTTTTAACATGAAGATGAAGATGAGATGTGCCCAGAAAAAGCAGATCCTGAAAATCAGTAAAAAGGTACTATGGATAGGTTTTCAGACAGATGCATTCCGATGCTATCATTCCGATGGCCACTTTCAATCGCATGGATTGCGATGGGTTTTTTTTTACACATCCGATGGGTTTGGCTGTACCCATTGCGATGGGACTCATTCTGATGGGTCTCATTGTGATGGGTGGTTTGACCTATCGCAATGCATATTAAGACGTCATGCTGCTAAATGTTTTCCAACATTCCGATGGAAAAGGGTTTCTCATTGTGATGAAAGACTCATTTTAACATTCCGATGGCTTGTTCAAAAACATTTTGATGACACTAATTTTTTTAATGGAATGACTATGTGACCAGTTTAAAAACGTGACAAGGTTGTATCATTACTGACCAAGACTTGACTTAAACCAATATCTCTGTAATCAATCCTAAACCCCATCGTATCAAGAAATCATTCCACCTTATTACTCCTCAACACCAAATCAAAACTAATCCTATGCCCATCGTCTCCTAAACCCCCATCGCATCTGGACTCGAACGAAATTAATTTTGAGTGATCTCAGATTTATTTTTTCGTGTTTTCACATGCAAGGCGAGATCAATTAAGATCAATACACGAAATTATATTTCTTCATAGATCTTTGTCTAGCCTTTTTGCTTATTTAATATACGAAAACCATGAAAGATTTATAACACTTGAGTTATAATCTATTCATTATTTCGATTAAAAGACAAAGAAACAACTTATGTTCATCAATCTGTAATGGTTTGTACCATTATTTAATATTCGAAACTTAAAGTTAGATGTCTAACAAATCATGTTATAATCTTGTTCTTTGTTTCGTTTGAAGTCTTAAATCAAAAATTAACTCGACATGCAACTAATACACCTTACCCGAGACCTTTATCATCAAGGTCTTGAAGATGTCCCTTCGATGGGTGGTACTTGTTTAAGCCGAACGAATAAAGGGGTTCTGGTGATGATTCGTTATTGATCTCGAGTTAAACGAGTATGAAGGGTTGTATTAGATTGATGATGATTTACTGGTTTTAAGTTTGGGTAACTAGCCAGTAATTCGTTTTTGATGGGTAATAGATTTGTTTATATTGATGATATGATGAGATGATTATTTTGTGTTTGAGGATTTGGTGGTTGTGATGTAGAAAGAGGGTGAGATGGGTCGGATGTTACGAGGTGAGTGAAAGGAGATTGACTGCGTTTTTTGGAGAGTGAGATTAGGTTAAGATAGATTAGGGTTGGGTATTTTATACTACCCTAATTGTTAGGATTTTGATAATGGACCGGGTTCTTAACAATCTAGTTTGGGCCAGCTGTTTAGTGGAGTCAAATTTGGACTGGGTTCCACAATTGGGACGCAATTCTATGGGCCTCGGTTAACCGATTCATTGCATCAAATGAGCCATCAATTTCAGCTTATGAAAACGTATTGCATGATTGTTTGAAAAAAAAATTTGCTATATCAAAATTTTATTTATCATTTCATTTCATATGATAAATGTTAAAAAATTTTGATTAACAATTTTAAAAGTGACAAAATAATGTGACAAAGTGATCAAGTGACGAGACAAAGTGACAAAATTGTTTGACGAGACCGAGGAAAAATTGGCGATATTTTTAGTGGCTACTGATTTTTGATCGTGTATTAATTATGAGAAGTTGAAGACGGGTTTTTCGAAGGCGTGTACTTATTTTATCTTTCTAAGATAACTTGCTCGTGCTTAATCTTAAAATGAAGACTTATTTATCTAGTTTTCGGGTTCGGGGTGGTTGGTTGATGACTCGGATAACTATCACTTAAAGGGGTTACATTGTTGTACTCAGTGTCACGCGCTTAGTCGACGTGGATAATTTCAAGAGGTGTTGTGCTTATATACTTCTTCCGTGATGTAATGGGTACTTAGAGATTTCTCCACCGTTCTTCATTCAACAATTGTGCAAGCTTAAGTCACAAGATCGAAGGATTCTTATTCAGTTTCATGTTTGATGTATCTGGTTCATTCTATCAGTGGTCACTTCAAATTGCTTACAAGGGGGTTGGTAAAGATGGCCATGGAGAGTTTATGAGTAGAGAATTTCGATCAGCAGCTGATTCTCACAAACTATATAATTCATCTTATTTATTATTCTCACGAGATTTCAGGTATATGTGCGTACGATTTATTGTTGGTTCCGAGTTTCGAAACCATCAAGGGGGAAGAAGAAGACACATTAAACGCACAACGAGTACACGTGATGAACTTCATACCTTCTTTTGATTTGAAGACATTCCGAGAAGACAATTGTCATAACCACAGAGAAAATCAGTGTTTTAACTCGTGGCGTTATCAATCTATAAACGGTACACTACTGATTCGATGTTTAATTGTTTTGATGTTGAAATTATTCATCATTATTATCCTATATGGAGAGATATGCACTTCTGGGACTTAATTGACTCTGGTGCATCTCCGGAAGAAGATATGTGCATTTCTGGGACTTAATTGACTCTGGTGTTACGATGTCAACTTCATGAATGGGATAAAGTGTCTACTTCAGTATTTGAGCTTCATACTTGGGATTGGTGTATTTTCTTCAACTATGTGGGGGAAGAAATGTCTTGATTCTTTCTAGTATGCATAACTTGAACTCTCAGGGGGAAGAAAAATTCAGAAGAATTATTCAAGAGTGGGAAGAGACGTTGTTGATCTACTTGGTGTGCCCCTTAATTTCAATCCCTCATAGCAACATTATCATGTTATATGATGGGGTTTGCTTTTTAAATTCCGATGTGCGTTTAATCATTCTAAGCTTTATTGAAAGCTTTGAAGTTGCTTACGAGGATTGTCAGTTTAGGGGGAAGCTATTTAAAAGCTTCTAAATCAAGTTTATGTGGCATGAATTAGGGGGAAATTAATTCAGAAACTTCTCCTTAACCAGAAGTATATGGATTACTTAGCTCGTGCCGTTACAGTATTTCTACTACAAGTTACTTTAAATATGAGTCGTTTTGAAGTGAAGACTTGAAGTCAAATGCCTCCGAAGACATCATCAGCATTGGACGCTTCATGAAAGCTTTTGTTCTTAATCGTTATGTACTTGCTAGGAAAAATATTGTAAGGAATTCTACACGTCGTCCCATGGGGGAAGATTGTTGGAAATTCACTTTATGTGACGACATTTAAGAATTCCAATTAGTTATCATAGTCACACACGCTTAGACTAGACTAGGAAACAATGTATAGTTTAGGTGCGGTGTGTGACTATATATACCCCTCCAAGGCTTCCAAGGAGGGGTGTTGCTTGTGTTTCTTTTTTAATCTTAATACATTTTCCTTATTTTCACACACAACCCTCTCTATCTCTCTCTACCATGGCTGCCACCATATTCCACCACCCACCTAGACCACCGGATTAGTAAAAAGCAAATCCACAGCCATGATATGAGTCTTCTGCCTAGGAATTGACAACCTCCTGTTGTGGATTTCCTATCATGATTTGCTCCAGCATAATCACTATCTGAGTAAGCTTCCAATTCAAAGGTGGAATCTCTAGGACACCATAATCCTAAATTAGGTTGACTTTTAAGATATTTAAAAGTCTTCTTCACAGCATGTAGATGTGACACCTTTGGATGAACTTGGAACCTTGAACAGGCACACGAACAGGCACACACATCAAACATTATATCTGGTCTTGAAGCAGTAAGATACATCAATGAACCAATCATTGACCTGTATAGATGAATGTCAACATCTTCTCTATGTTCATCTTTTGATAAAGATTTCTTTGCTTCAAAAGGTGTGCTTGTACTCCTTGTATCCATACATGAAAATTTCTTTAAGATTTCAGCAACATATTTATCTTGGCTGATAAATATTCCATCTTTCCTTTGTTTGACTTGCAGTCCTAAAAAGAAAGTTAGTTCTCCCATAGAACTCATTTGAAATCTTCCTTTCATCAAAGCTTCAAACTCTTCACACCATGTCTTCTTGGTAGAACAAAAAATGATGTCATCAACATAAACTTAAACTAGAATAATGTCCTTGGCATTTTTCTTGATGAACATAGTTTTGTCAATGGTTTCTCTCCTATATCCATGTTCTAGCAGAAAGTTGGATAAGGTTGCATACCAGGCTCTTGGAGCTTGATGCAGACCACAAAGTGCTTTGATAACCTTGTAGACTCTATTGGGGAATTTAGGATCTACAAAACTTGAAGGTTGTGAGACATATACCTCCTCTGAAATAGTACCATATAGAAAGGCACTTTTCACATCCATTTGATAGACTATAAATCCCATATATGATGCAAAGGCCAAAAATAACCTAATGGCTTCTATCCTTGCCACTGGTGCAAAAACCTCATCATAGTCTATCCCTTCTTCCTGTCTATAGCCTTGAGCAACAAGTCTTGCCTTGTTCCTCACAACAACCCCTCTTTCATCCTTCTTGTTCCTGAAGACCCATCTAGTACCAATTACTCTTTTACCTGAGGGAAGATCCACAAGAATCCAAACTTTTTGTAGCTCAAATTGTGTTAATTATTCTTGCATGGCATCTACCCAACTTTCTTCATCAAGAGCCTGAGAGATGTTTTTGGGCTCTACTTGAGATAAGAAACAAGCAAACAAACAATACTGAGTATCTTTATGATTTGTTCTATGTTGTTGTTTGACATAACTCACTAGTGCATGAGTTTCAATATTGGTTTGTAGTTGTCTTCTGGTTTGTATAACAGATTTTGGTCACCAATAATATGTGTAATAGGATGGTTGTTGTTGACTTTATGAGTGGGAATAGAACTGACTGGAATTTCTGTTTCCAAATTGTTGAAATCAGTTACTGCACCCTGCTCATCATAGGAGGCTTTGTAGAAGATTCCTTCAGCTGGATTGGCATATAAGTCTTCATCGTCCAATACTTGCAAAATCTCTTCTAGTGAGTCAACGGATTTTGCAGATTTTGACTTAGTAGTACTTGCAGATGAAGTACCGCTAGGTGTAGTATGTACTGTTGAGTGTTGTGACTCAAAAGACTCTTCTCCTGAATGCTTATTAGCAGATGTAGCATTTTTTTCTTGATATTGAAGCCTCTGAAGCTCTTGGGAGGCTTGATCATCATTTGATGGCATGGTTTGCTTCTTGGGAGTTGCAGACATGGGAGTAACAGTAGGCATGTTGGGCACATAGATATGAACATCATCATCTGATGACGAAACATCTTCTTGAGTACCTGAATTAGTTGCACTTGACTCCCTACCTGCACTGTTAGTTTGACAATCCTTTTGCAAAGAGTAGTAATCCATGGAGTAGTTAGATAATCTAAATCAAACATCCAAGCATAACCTATTCCTGGAACATTAGGTTTATTTTCTAAGAAATTGACATGAGCATTTTCTTCAACTTTCTTAGTTGCCAAATTGTAAATCCTATATGCTTTACTTTGCAATGAATATCCTACAAGATATCCTGGATCAGACTTTCCATCAAACTTTCCCAAATAATCAAGAGTATTTAGTATAGACACATGACACCCAAAAGGTTTTAAATGACTTATGTTAGGCTTTACATTAGTCAAGAGTTCATAAGGTGTTTTGTTTTGAGGTTTAGTTACTAGGACTCTATTTAACACATAACATGCAGTATAGATTGCTTCTGCCCAAAAGGTATTTGGCAAAAGTGAATCAGCCAACATAGTTCTAGCAGCCTCAATTAATGTCCTATTCTTCCTTTCAGCTACTCCATTTTGTTGTGGAGTTCTAAGATTACTAAATTGTCTCTTAATTCCTTTAGACCTACATAATTCATCAAAATTAATATTCTTAAATTATGTCCCATTATCAGTCTTAATGATTAATACCTGTTTAGTGAACTGATTTTCAACTAAAATGATTAAATCCTTTAGTAATTCACTTGCTTCACTTTTAAGGGATAAAAAGAATACCTAACTGAATCTACTATAATCATCAGTTATGATAGACAAAAGGTCTTATGACTAATGCTTCTGATAGAAACTAGACCAAATAAATCCATATGCAAAAGTTGCAAAGGTTTTGTCACAGTGTTTACAGTCTTGGTCTTACTAGAGGCTCTATGTTGTTTACCTTTTTGACAAGCAGCACATGTGAAATCATTTTGAAAAGATTTGTTAGGTAGACCTCTAACCAAATTCCTTTTCACCAATCTATTAAGATTCTTGAAATTCACATGACCTAACCTTCTATGCCATAAATTTGACTCATCTAAAGAAGCCTTAGCTAGCAAACATGTAATACCACATGTTGGAGTAATAGTATGAAGATTAAAGGTGTACATATTTTCTTGCATGGGCACTTTAAGCAATATATGAGATTCCTTAGGCATCTCAAAGTCTTTGGACAACACCAAGCAGTCTTTGTCTGTGAATAGCACCTTGTTCTTTTTATCACACATTTGTGATACAAAAAAGAGATTGAACTCATTCAATTCTTTTACAATGAAAACATCTTCAAATTCCAACTTTCCTGTGTTGATTTTCCCTTTGCCAGTGATTCTACCTTTGCTACCCCCAAAGGCTACTGGACCTCCTCTGAATTCTTCAAATTCAGCAAGAAAATCTTTGTTTCCTGTCATGTGTCTTGAGCATCCACTATCTACAATTCCTTTATCTTTTAATTCATCAATGAAATGCCCCTACACACAAATAAAACTCATTAGTTTTTAATAGGGACCCAAGCCACATTTGACTCGGATCTTGTGGGACCTACACATTTAAGAGTTTGTACTGAAGCATTCCCAGTAATGCTACTTTTACTCTTATACTTCATGGTTTTTATTTATGTAGTCAAAGTCATAGGGTGACTCTATGTGCTCTGACTTCTTTGACTTAAGTACTGCTTTAGCGGTACTTGCTTTAACACATGGTTTATCTCTTTTAGGAACCCACATTTGCACTGGTTTGTTCTTATCCTTACTTCTAGGTGTTTTAACTTTTTCAAAAACTTTCTTAGAAGTCTTGGAGAACATTGGTTTCACAGACTTTAAACCAACAGTACTTGAGTTTGGTCTAGCAGTACTTGCAGGTCTAGGCTTGCCGGTACTTGGTTTACCAGACTTTAAAGATACTAGTCCTTGTTTCATAAGTACTGCCCTAGGAACAAAACTTTTGGTAGGATTATTTTTAACCTGTTTAACTACCCTTGTGTGATCAAACTTAGGTTTGTCATCTTTAAGTTTCTGTTTCCTATAAACCTGTGCATTTTCCCCATTACTGTATTTCATGACCCTTTGTGTAGCCTTTTGTTTCACAATTTTATCTTCATGTAATGTACAGTCTTTGATAAAATGATTTAGACTACCACAAACATAACATCCTTTTCTTCTTAAAGAATACCCAAAAGGTTGTTTTGATTTTACTTTTTCAAAACCTAGCCCACCCCTTTTGACTTTATTATGTTTTATATTGTTTTCTAATATCTTGCTAGGAGTTTTTACCTTCTTGGAAGCAGAACTAGTCTTAGATTCCTTAGAAACAAAGTTGTTCATTAAGGATGGATAAACAATATTCTTCGTCACAGCAGTCTTTTCTTGGGACAGAGTACTAGAGTTTAAGACATTATTAATCTTAGGTTCTTCTAACTCTATACTAGTATCAGTACAAGGGGGCATGAAAATTCCTGATAATGGTGGAGGAACTGCCTTCATTCCTTCAGCATATCTATCATTTTCAGGTGTATCATCTACCTTACTAGAACTATCAAAAATCCCTTTTGATAAGTCCTTGTTAGTTAAGGTTATCCCAGGTTGGTCCTTAATATATCCTAGGCCTGTTTTATCATAATACCCCATTTGTGAATTAATCAATTTTCCCAATCCCTTAGAGGATTGTTGCCAATGACTAATCACTTCCCTTTCATTACAAAGACTGGTTTTTAAAGCTTCATTTTCTGAATTTATTTTTAAAAGTTGTCTTTCAAAAGCTTTTATTTCCACATCTTTTTCCCTCATTTGAAGAGTCAAAATCCTTATTTTCTCTTCATAGTTTTGTTGAGCCTTTTTGTACAAAACTATATTTTCTTCTAATTTAACAACACCTTGTTTGAAAGCTTTTACTTCTACAGTGCATGTGTTAACCTTTTGATACTATTCCTCTAGTTCTACTTTTAGGCTATTAAATTTAAGAATACAATCTTTAGAACAAGGATGTACCTCAGTATCTTCATGTGAGAGAGCCATTAATCCAAGCTCTTCTTCTTCTTCTTCTGCCCAATTCACCACTCCATCTATAGTAACCAATGCTTTGGTTCCTTTAGGACTCCTGCTATTTCCTTTTGGAGAGCTTTCAGTTATTCTTGGACTGGTTCTACAACTGTTCTTGGACTTCTGATTGCTAGTCTCAACTTTATCTCTAGAGCATTCTCTTGCAAAGTGTCCATTCCTTCCACAGTTATAGCATTCAACTTTGGACTTGTCATATCCTAATGGCTCATTAGGATCAACAGTCATTTTTCGTCCAGTCTTCTTGAAGAACCTATTAGATGTTACTGACACCATAGCAGCTTGCCATTTAAGATCCATCTCTTCAACATCTGCATCATCCATTTGGAACAAGTCATTGAGAGTTAATCTTGGCCTGTTGTCTTATCCAGCAAAGAATGACAAGGCATCATTGTCACTAAACAATGGTGAAGACCTTCCATGTGGATTTTGAGAGACTATTGGACTGTTTTCAATACTTTGTGGGTAAGTACTGCTTGTAAGTCCTTCAGCGGTATTTGTGAAGTATGTACCGCTGCTAGATCCACTAGCGGTATTTTGAAAGTAAGTACCGCTGTTCCCATCTGACACAAAAGCCAAGTTAGACTTTGAAGTAGTTGCTGTCTTTACTTCAGTGCGTTTCACATCCATCTCATATGCTCTAAGATTGTTGTAGAGATGATCAAAAGGAATTGTTTCCAAATCATCTCTTGTGATGAAGTGCATAGCCATTGCTTTCCACTCTGGTGGAACACTTCTTAAGAATTTTAGATTGGCTTCTTCATTAGGAATTACTTATCCATAAACTGCTAACTGAATAAGCAACTTGCTGAACCTTCCATATCCACCATGTATCCCCTCTATACTAGTAATTGAGAAGTTATCAAATTCTTGCTTAAGAACAATCTTCTTAATTTTCTTAGATTTGTCATTGGCTCCAAATCTAAGTTTTATAGCATCCCACATAGCTTTGGCATCTTTATAATGATGAAAGCTTGGTAGAATGTCTTCAGAAAGAGCCATAGCCAAAGCAGTTCTGGCTTTTCTTTCTCTGATCTCTACTTGTACCTCCTCAACAGTCACAGCAGGTAGAACATAACATGTATTGTCTGGCAACCAGTGTAGCTTCTTTGGTGTATTCCCATTCTTTATAACTTGCCACACAGTGTGATCTATGTGATTCAAGTAATGTTCTATCTACATAGCCCATGTCTCATAATTGTCATCTTTGAGAACTGGGAGTTTAAAAGCAGACATAGTATGAGAAGGTGTTGGTGTAGAGGTAGCTACAGCATTCACGGCTTGAGCACCTTGTGCTGGTGTAGGATGCACAACTTGTGGTTGTCCCTGTGGCAGAACAGGATCAGGGTTCTGAACATCATCCAAGTGAGCATTATCACCATCTGGTTGAGACATTGAGATTTGGTATGTGTGGAGTGTTTGGGGCCGTGTTCTTCTTTTTCAGAGTTTCTCAACAAGCTCTGATACCACTTGTTGATCCCTTTGGTTGGATCTATATTCTGTTAAGAATTAGTATAATAGTTTGTAATCAAACTAAAACACTTTGAGCACTCTTACTAACACTAAATAAGTTATGCGGAATCTAACTTATAAAGCACAGAAGAACATAATTACTTTTTAAC
The DNA here is from genome assembly GCA_025667525.1 of Glebionis coronaria. Lineage (NCBI taxonomy): Eukaryota > Viridiplantae > Streptophyta > Magnoliopsida > Asterales > Asteraceae > Glebionis > Glebionis coronaria. The sequence goes on along the minus strand of CM046881.1, from coordinate 458,186,968 downwards.
TATTCGATTCTCTTATTAATCGATTTAAATGAGGTACATGAAAGACATTGTACCTATGTTCCTTTTATAGAGTAAGGAACCCTAGAAACCTTAGAATATTCTATAAATATAACTATATCACAGACGATATATTATCAATATTCTAACTATTTAGGCATATCACATAAGATATACTCTAACTATAACTATGACATATCATATACAAAGATAAATTCGTCCTAATCATCATAGTAGTACTTACTTTATAAGTAGCAGTACTTACTATGTATCGCGTTAACACTAACGGTACTTACATAACACTAACAGTACTTGGAATATACTAACGATACTTGACACTTAACAAATAATTCCCAACACCCATTGTCAATGTTTGGAACCTGATTACACCATGCTACCCAATTTAAGAAGGATCCAACCTCGACACCATTGAATGGTCTTCGGCTAAACCTCGTTCGCAATGTTACATGTATAGAGCACACGAGACATCGTTTCCACACTAATTCCACAACAAGGATACGAAATCGCTTCTATTTCCATGCCTCTTCGAGATAAGTTGTACCAAGTTGGTAACCGCTCCAACATAACTCGCCAAGCAAAAATATTTATCTCCCTTGGAACAAAAGAACACCATCTAGTAACGAAATATGGCCCCACTAATCTTATTTTAATGTGCAAACATGTTCCGGCCATTGAGAATACATCTTGATCATCTAACGTCCATCTAACCTTGTGGTGACCATTTTTTAGGTTAATATTCACTAATAAATTAGGAATGATGTTAAGTTGGCTTTGCTCTAACATTTCGACGTTCAACAGATATCCATCTACTGCCACCTCTTTTCGACGTTCCACACCCAACCTCCATCACTCCATCTATCATAAACCTTACATTTTTTATCTGTTTCCAACATATATAAATGATTAAAACAAGACCATAAAGATCGGTCTTCTAACGAAATATCAATCAAAAACTTAATACGACCCCCCCTCCTAGAACTATATTGAAACGTATTATAGTTATGGAGATAGTTAATCGAGCCCACGATACGAGACCACGTACCTGAACGCATTGGTTTCTCAATCATTCTTGTAACTCCTCCATGTTCTCCATGTATTGCTTTAATCACACGACATCATATAGCTTGCGCGTCATTATAAAAACACAATCTCTACTTTTAGAGGGTGGCTAAATTGAACGAAGCCAAGCTACCAATTCCTAACCCACCTCGATCCATGAAGCAAGAACTTTATCCCATGCCATCCATGCGATCTATTTCTCATCATTTAGGCAACCTAAAAAAAGCCTGACCCTAGTTTGTTCTAATTATTTATAACACCTTATTGAACTTGAAACAACGACATCAAATAAGTACCCAAGCTCCCAAGAACATACTTAATTAAAGTTAATCTTCCCCTACTTGATAGCATCTTTACCTTCCACTTGGATAGATGATTACAAAATAGTTGAATCACACCATCTCACCTACTTGTTCGACTTATGCTTGCTCCCACAGGAATACCGAGATAAATAAAATGAATTGTACCAGCTGCACAACCCGTAGCACGAGCCATGTTCGACACCTCGTCCATATTAACACCACATAAGTTTACATTACAATTCACACGTTTTCTTTTATGTTTTGCTCCTATTATCTTTGCATTATTTTTTAAAAAAGGCACAAAATTATATTAGAAAACCAAAAACATTGTATTTATAATTTAGGGTCGTTTGTTTGCAATGTTTTCTGATGAAATTAGATTCTGCTTAAAAATTTGAAATGTGAAGAACTAACACATATTTGATTGAAAAAGTGATTAGAAAGAACTAACACGTATTTGATTGAAAAAGTGATTAGAAAAGATAAATTATACAAAAATATTTAAAATCTTATTTTACTTTAAATTTAAATTTTTTAAATATTTTTTACTAAAGATATTACTAATAAAAATATAATAATAAAGTTTAAAAATATATATAAATTAATAAATTAAACAGGCAATGTTTTATATAAAATGTAACTGTATTTTTAAATAATATTATATGAATTAATATATAAATAATTTATATATAAATTATTATATTTATTTATTTTAATAAATACTTTTTATATATAATACATTTTATAGTTTTATTAAGATATAAAATAAAAAGTAGTTTTTAAATTCTATAATTATTTAAATATAAATAAACAATATTACTAGAGAAATACTAAAACCACAAAAGGTTTACAAAAGAATATCCACATAATGATGTGTCTTGTAAACTGTGACAATCCTCAAATTTCACATATGTGTTATGTGCTATGATTGAATGAATATGAAAATTTAGCTAGAAATTTTTGCTTTTATGCCTTACTTGGTAAGATGAATGTGTTCTTATAACCTAAACCGTCACTTCAACATATTCCTGTATGTTGTAACACAATATATATATCAAGTCTAACTTCTAAAAGTAATCTAAAAAGTACATTATGAATAAGAACATCTCAAATATAACTATGATGCCCTAAATTCCCTTAGAAACCTTAGAATTCTTATAAATGAGTTGTGAACTCAAGAATGGTAAACTATGAATGACTAATACATATGAATAAGTAATTATGGATTATAAAAAAGTTGTAGAATAATTTGAAGACATAATAATACCTAATAATGGTAAGAACAAACCATACAAAGCTAAGTACAAATACATGTACATAATAGTCTAGATCATCACCTAGAAATCCTTGGTAAACAATGTTTCAAACAATATAACTACATAATATATATGTACAAATTACATATACAATATACTAATTATAATCTGTTTTCCCTTATAATATGTGATGATTAAACAAGAAAGGTAGACAAAAGATAGATGAATTCTAGAGAGAGAAAGTAGAGAGAGAAAAAAGAGAGAATGGTTGGAACTTGGTGAATATTAGATTGTGAGAGTGAGAATATAAATGAGCCAACACCTTTCCTAACATGCTAGGAAGGGTATTTATAGTCCCCCTACATGTGGGCTTGATTATGGACTATATGTTTGGGCCAGGCTTTCCTTTTAGGCTTTAGTTACTTATGAATGAACTTTAGCTTAAAGTTAAGCCAGTAAAACACGACTAATCTACTACCTATTACAACATTCTAAAATATGATACATTATAAACATATGACCGAGCATTCTTACTTGACTCAATATTTTGAGGCTAACAATCTCCCCTAATGAGAGGTTATTACCCTTTGTCATTTGGAGATTTGTAGAGATTACTAATCTCGTCATAAATGAGTCTTAAACGTGTAATAGTAGTCTTGTTCCTTCATGCTGTGAACTTTGAGCCTTTGTCATTGTCTTCGGACTTTGTCTTTAATCTTGAGATCTTCAAATCATCCTTGACTTGTCTTTGCCATCTTGCGATATTGTGTCTTCATCCACATGCTCACACTATTAATTACTGAATATGTCTTTAGGCATGAGTATGTGGTTTTGAATCTTTGACTTTGCTGAGTACACTATAACGTCACCTTCTCGAGACAAAACATAGACACGGACTGAATGGCTTTGACATTCGTCTTAAATCGGTAGCGTTTTACCTCCGGTCGATGAAGACAGTTACACGATATTAAATATCGTACCTATGATTAGGTAGATTCAATTAAGAACCTCCTTGACAGGGTTTCGCGGCAGTACTAGCCGTTCTCTTTACTCGAGCGTCTCAAAGCAAGACTGCGAACATAAAGAGTGAATCAATTGGATAAATATCCGCTTGATTAAAGTCGTCAATTCAAATGCCTGGAACAATTGTGATTCATAAAGAATATTACCATTGTTGCTTTCCAGCTGACACAAGCTTGATTCATAAGAATCTCGCAAATCACCTACCGTAGCGCTGTTTGAGGTTGATGCTAGAAGGATTTCCATTCGTCACTGTGAATATTAATGAATATCACTATGAATGTTCTGGCAAGACCATAAAGATATTGCGTAGAAACCTGAAACGAGTTTGAATCAATTCAGAATCATACCACTTTTTCTTTTCAGTTCTACATATGTTTAATTCATAACAAATCTTACATATGACCTACCGTAGTGCTGTTTGATGTTAACACTGGAAGGATTCCACTCATCATCGTGAATACTAAGTAGTATCACTCTGAGTGTTCTAGCAATATCGCAAGGATATAGCGTAAGACTCTCTTCTTTGTCATTTCGTGTTTCCTAACGATATTTGATTGATTTCTTGGCTCTAGACTTGATTTGTGCTCTTTTAGTAGTTGGAGGCTGGAGCAGATGCCATCTATTCAATATCAACTATCTTGGAGTGAGAAAGTCAATAGAAGTCATGTTGTTCTCCGTGACAATAAAACAAACTTCTTTTGAGAGAAGCCTGAGTAGCTAGGTAAGGGTTGTGCATTACATCACTAGGTCCATGATGAGTTGTCTTTATGATGTGTTGACCCAGTTTCTGCCTAAGTTGTATGAAGCGCTAATTTCTTTACACCCTTTATCCTTACATTTCTTTTTCATTCTTTAACCCCTTCAATGCTTACCAAGACATCATTACTAGCACCTTGTTGTGATTGTTCCAGTGCTAGCATCAGTACTTAGTCGGCATTCAGTTACGTTCACATTCTACTCCATCTTTCCTAAGGACTTCTAATAATCAATTGGATTGTCGCTGGGAATATCCCTCCGGTTCTGGTTGCATCATAGGACTTAAACCTAACCACCCATTTGACACCAATAACGTCGTGGATTAAAGATGTTATGGGTATGAGATTGTAACCATAAAAACACTTTAAAAATTCTAACAAAGTGTTTGAAAACCATTTAACACCTTGATAGTTTTGTCGTTTCAGAAATGCTCCCCCTTCACATGTGCATCGATAATCGAAAGTGTTTCACACATGTGGGTAAGATTTAAAGTGCTTGAGTCTTGCAAAATAGATCACATTTTAATCACATTTTCTCCCCTATCTCTAATAGATAAAATCTTTTGATATTAGAGATACCAAATTTGATTAAAATATATATTGTGAAAAATAGTCTTGAAAAATCTTCGGGAGAAAGATTTGTCAAACTTAGCATGAAGTTGGAAAGCTCCCCCTCAAAAATTGATCCAATTGAATTGTCATTGTGAGGATGTAATCCACATTTCGCTTTTTGAGGATAGGAGTTGTTAAACACACAATTTTTAAAAGATTTTGAATAATCATTGAGAAATTCTTGAAAAAATTGTGTTCAACGCTTTTTGAAAAACTCTTACTTTTTGGCGAAGAGGTTTTTCTAAAGCATAAACTTGAGTTCATAGACTTTGAATATCTTGGCAAATCCACTCAAGTGTAAGAATATTTCTCTTCTTTTGCTAAGGGTAACTCCCCCATGAATATAGATCCGGGTTGCAATTGAAATTGATTACAAGCCATTGTGTTTAGCTTAAAACGTTGAATGTTTTGTGACAAGCTCAACCCAAGATAGATTGCTCTACCCGTTGTTGAAAAAATTGTCCAAAATAGACATTTTCCTTTATTAAAACTAGAAATGACATGTTTTGAAAAAATATGCACAACTTTCATTCAAGCTTTATGTACACACCTGTGTCGTTATTGAGCGACATTTCTATGTACGTCCATAATATCGATACTGAAAGACATGCCAGGAAGAATATTTTTGGATTTTCAAAGATTTTTAATTTTGTGTTTTGTTTTTATATGTTTTATATTTTTGTATTTTGCTTTTTCAATGATATTTACAAGTAGATGTTTGATAGATAAATCAAGCATGTACCTTTGCCAGAATCTCTAGGTCAACTGGAGTCAAACAACTCATACCAATTTGCCTAACGAGGTACTCAAACCTATCTTTCGAAAGAGCTTTCTTAAACAAATCGGCAAGTTGGTAATCCGTTCCAACAAAGTATAGTTCAACGATCCCTCTTTCATTTTGTTCCTTTATGAAGTGGTATCTGACATCAATGTGCTTCATGCGGAAACGCTGTACCGGATTGTAGGAGATGGCTATGGCCGACTTTGAGTCACAGTACATGGGTACTTTGTCAAAGTTGAAGCCATAATCCGTGAGTTGTGTTCTCATCCATAGAACTTGAGCACAACACGCAGATAGAGACACATACTCCGCTTTGGCTGGTGAAAGTGACGTACAATCCTGCTTCTTGGAAGACCATCCCACGAGCTTATCTTGACCTAGAAATTGTGCACCACCAAAAGTACTTTTTCGTGTATCAAGACACCCTGCATGATCAGAATCTGAGTAGGCCGTTAGAAAGAAACCGGTTTCCCTCGGATACTAGAGTCCCAAATGAATGGTATTATTAAGGTACTGAAAGATCCGTTTAACCTCCTTGAGGTGCTTTTCAGTGGGTCGTGCTTGATATCGTACACAATAACACGTAGCATGTGAAATATCGGGTCTGCTTGCTGTCAAGTACATGAGGGAGCCGATCATGGAACGATGTCTTGTTTGATCTATGGAATTTCCCTCCAAGTCAGCATCTAACGATGTGGTTGATAATGGTGTCCCAATGGGTCACATGAAGTCATACCATGCTTTTTGATTATCTTTTGAAAATAATTAGCTTGGTTAATAAAGATACCACTTGGGGATTGGTGAACTTGAATGCCTAGAAAGAATTTTAGTTCGCCTATCATTGACATTTCAAATTTGTTGTGCATTAATTTTTCAAACCATTTTGAAAGTTTTGGGTTTGTAGACCCGAAAATAATGTCATCAACATAAATCTGCACAAGCAAAATGTCATCCCTTTATTTATAAGTGAACAGAGTTAGATCAATGGAACCTTTTGAGAAACCTTTGGATACCAGAAATTTCGAGAGCTCGTCGTACCACGCCCTTGGAGCTTGCTTGAGTCCATAAAGTGCTTTATGGAGAGGATACACCTTGTCAGGATAATGAGGATTAACGAATCCTTCCGGCTACGTAACATATACTTCTTCCTTCAAAGGACCGTTAATAAATGTTGTCTTCACGTCCATTTGATAAACAGTGAATCCCTTATGTGTAACATAAGCAAGGAAAATCTTGACTGCTTCCATACGAGCAACTGGTGCAAATGATTCGTCAAATCAATTCCCTCTTTCTGGCCATACCCCTTAGCCACTAGCCTAGATTTGTTATTGATGATCGTGTTTTCTTCATCCATCTTGTTTTTCCAGATCCATCAAAGATTTAACGAAATCACGTCATATGGTCTGTCAACAAGTTCCCAGACCTTAAGTCTTTCAAATTGTTAAAGTTCATCCGTCATCGATTCAATCCAAGCATGATCAACATGTCCTCTTTGATGTTTTTCGGTTCAGCTGTACTCACGGCGAGTGCGAACATACAAACATCACCATCGATTGCTAGTTGTCGTCTTGTACGAACAGGCTGTGAAGGGTTTCCAATTACTTTAACCAAAGGATGATCTCGGGTCCGATGATGAGTTGACGAATGTCGCTGAAAAACGTATGCATATTTGACGGATCAACATGGCGAGTAGAAGACTCTCTAGTTTCATATACCGATGTACCGAATGGGTTGTGAAAATCGTCATCGTCAGATAATGCATTGTCTGCTTGATTTGTGTTCTCTGGAGCAATGACAGTAGTTGTGGATGTTGTAGGATCGATTGTTGAAGTGATATTCTGAGGAGGTAAATTTGCAGCAACCCATGTTGAAGTAGATGAAGTTGTATCCTTTTGTTGATGATGATCGGTATCATCATTTTTATCATGAGTGACAGCGGAAGAATTTGATACAACATGTTTCTCCCCCGTGAAATATTCATCAAACATTGGTCCATATAATATTTCTAACTCTTCAAGTATCGTGTCCACTGTCATATCTGCTCTTGGAACATGTTCATGAACCAGCTTTGAACTTGACGGTTCATTGCTGTGGTCTTGAGTTCCGAGTTCCATGCGGTTGTGCACAGAAGTCTTTTGTCGTTGTGGATCGGGACTTAAACTGCTTTGTTCAAGTGCCATTTCTTGCAATTCATCGAATATGACATGAATAGTCTCGACTATCAATTTTGTTCTCTTGTTGTAAACTCTATATCCCTTAGACTGAGTTGCATATCCCACTAGAATTCATGCATCACCTTTCTCTTTCATCTTGTCCAGATTTTCACCATCTCGAATTATATAACACGTACATCCAAAAACATGAAGGTATTTGAGTGAAGGTTTGTGATCATGAATTATGTGATATGGTGTCTTTTCGTGCCTTGGGATAATTAAGGATCGGTTTTGGGTATAGCATGCGGTTGACATGGCTTCGGCCCAAAAGAATAATGGTAGTTTTGAAGCGGATAATAATGTTCGAGCAGCCTCAACCAAAGTACGGTTTCGTCTTTCAACAACTCCATTTTGTTCAGGTGTTCGAGCAATAGATGTTTCATGTTCAATCCCTTCGGCTTCAAAATATTTCTTCAGAGTTGAATTCGAGAATTCCGTGCCTCTGTCAGTACGTACCACTTTTACTTGAGCTTGAATACAACGTTGTATCAGTTTAAGGAAGTTGATGGGAACGTCAGGTGTTTCATCCTTAGACCTCAAGAAGTGAGTCCACATGTACCTTGAGTAGTCATCGACAATTACCATAACGTATTTCTTCCCATTGATGCTTTGAACACGCATGGGGCCATACAAATCTATATGAAGAAGATCTAACCGGCCTTTAGAGCTTGGTGTAGTTTTTGTCTTGAAACTACCCCGTTTATCTTTGCAAAGCTCACAAGAAGAACAAAGATGATCTTTGATGAATTTCAAGTTTGGAAGGCCTCTCACAATATCTTTCTTGGAAAGCAAGTTGATGGTGTCAAAATTGAGATGAGATCATCTTTGATGCCATAACCAAGCTTGAGTCGTTGAAGCTTTAGCCATGAAACAGATTAGAGTTGAAGAAGTGGAGTCTTGTAGTGAAATATTGTAGAGATCAGTACCCCATTAACCGGTAAGTAAGTCATTCCCATCATAATCACGAACAAAACATATCTTCTTTATAAAAGCAACCTCCAAATCCGTATCACAGAATTGACCAACCGAGAAAAGATTGTGATTGAGCCTTCGACGTAGTAAACCCTTTTGATTGTGATATTCCCTTGAACCAAATCTCCATATCCTAGGATCGGTGCAAATTGATCATTTTTGAATCGGACCGTACCCAGGAACTTCTCCACAAAATTAATTAGAAGCTTGAGATTCCCCGTCATGTGCTTTGTGTATCCGGAGTCCAGTATGAAGAGAATTATTTCTATCACCTGCAGAAGTATTAGAACACGATGGAGCATTTGCTATATTGGATTCCATGTTAGTTGTGATATTTGAATCATTAGTTTCCATAGTTACATCACTTAAAGGCACACTAACGCTCGTTGTCATATTTTCTGTTTTAACCTTAGGCATCCATTTATATCCTGGAGGACATTGATTAGCAAACCACCATTTCCAATACTTGCTAGCAGACTCATATAATTCCTTAATTCTGCTTCTAGGGTTCTTAGTGGTGGAGTCTGATGCAATAATTTCTTAGGGGGGGTTGCACTAGAATGGTTCACTTTGCGTTTGGGTTTTCTAGCACTAATAGGCATCGCAATTTGCTTCTTAGTTCTAGTATCTACGCCTTGTACATTACTCGAAACACACATAGCATGATTAGCATTGGCACATTTTACACATTTCACACAAAAAAACTTAACATTCAAAGCATTCAAAGTCGAATCATTCAAATAGTCATTACACGCGATTACAGACTTTTTATTCTTAGAAACATTCAAATTCCTAGGGTGGTCTTCTACTTCCTTCATCTTCCCTTGACTTTTGTTTTTCCAAACCTTTTCATTCATTTGAGTGCTCTTAAGCTGAGGCCGGCTAATACTAGCAGTGGGGACTACTCCTGTAGTAAAAGACACACGTCTATTAGTGTTGCTAGAAGTCTGAGGTGATTGACTTTCTTTGTTGTGTGTTGGTTTAGTGGCCAATCTATACATTCCTGGTTTAACCACATTTGTGTTCTTAATGCTTTGTGATCGAATATGTGTTTGTGGTAACCTATCCTTCCCAATCGTCTTGGGGGCAAACCCAGGTTTTGCAAATGCAGAATTGGAGAAAACAGATGGTTTTTCCAAGATAGAGGGTTTAGTCACTTTAAACGCATTGGGTTGTCTTACAACGGGTTTCTTAACACTAAGTTCCACAATTTTCCCATCCATCTTAGCGACGAGTTTCTTCAACTCTGCGATCGCTATTTCCCTGTCTTGTAACTGAGCTTTCAAGTCTTTAATTTCCAAACTCTTTTCATTCATTTCTCGACACATTTGGAAAAGTTTTTCTTGCAATTTATTATCATGTGGAAAACTTCCGATGTATTTTTGCAAAGCAAGTTCAAGAGAATGACAATGTTTTTGAAGGAAACCAGTTTTATGTTGAATTAACTCAAAAGCCTTTTTATCAACATTTTCTTTACGTTTAGAAAGCTCAATTTCAAGCCGTTCAGAGTCTTTGATCTTATCAAGATATTTGCATGCAACATCAGAATATTCATCGATATCAGCACAAGATTGAAGAGTAACACACAAAATATCTTTGGAGAGACATTCTTCTAAGAGTAGATCATATTCGTTTGAAAAATCTGATTTGTCATTTTGAAGTTCATCAATTTCTTTTTCAAGAGACTCAACATATTTCAAATCATCAAACATTTCAGACCGAATCAATTTTTCAAACTCAAGAACATTTTCTTTTATTATCTTCGTATTTGGTATTAAAAGTTCTTTCACAAGCACAGTTATGTCGCGAGGAATCTCTGTTTTCCACTTATCCTTTTCACGTTTTTGCCAATCGCTTTCAACAATTGATTGAACATTATCAATGTGACGTTTAAGAATACCAAGTGTTTTCCTGCTTTTGCTTTTAGAAACATCAAGAGGCAAATAGTTAATATATTTAAAAACATTTGATTTCTTAGTGGCAAAAAATTTCTTCCATTGAATTCTTCGTTGTTTGCTTTCAAGAAACAATTCCTCATGAGACTTCTGTTTTTGTGGAGTGAAATGACCATCAAGACTGTTTTCATAAGCATAATTATATGGTTTCACAAAATCGTTATTGACCGGTGATCTACTCTCCTCATCCCAAAGGGATGTCTCTTCACTATCGAGCCTAACTACTGGGCAATCATGATCGATCCATTCAGACTCATCAAGATATAAGTGAGGGTTTGCAGCTTGAGCTTGTTCGAGGTACTTGGGACTTGAAAAACTAGGTTGACCCTTGAAAAACGACCGAGGTTCTATCATTCTAACAGTTTGAATAGAGTCATGCATTTTATAAACAATTTTTTTCAAAAAATCGACTTGTTTTTCGAGATCCTTTACTTTTTCAGTATCTTTGCCTTGTCTATATTTGAAATCTTGTTTTAATTTTTCAACCTCTTTTTTCTTTTCGTCAAGAATTTTAGCAGAATCGGTGATATTCATAGAAAGCCTCTATTCAATTTCATTAACTTTTGTTGTGGTAAGGTACGCTTTTTGACGGTCATCACTTAATAAAACATTAAATTGACGTTTTTCTTTAGTTAACAAAGCAAGACCTTCGTTGTATTTATTTTCAAAATCGTCCTTTTTAATGTTAATTAAACGACTTTTTTACCCATCAAGCTCTTTGTCTCTTTGAAGAAGCTGAGCCCTATAACTATCAATGGTCTTACTAGATTTTATAAGAGCGGCTTTGCTTTCTTCAAAGTTTTGAGTGAGCGCTGCGTTTGCCTTCTTTAATTGCTTTTGACTATTTCTATTTTCATTGACATCTTTTTGTAAACTAGAAACTAAATTAGCAAGCGCGACACGCTCCTCGTCATCATACTCATTTGCATGTTGATCATCCTCAAACTCATTATTGCACATGTCTGATAAATCGGGTGTGGTATTGCTATCAACCGTTTCCATCATATACGTGTTAGTAATTGTTGGTAGATCAGTATGCTCATGTGTATCACCAAACATATTATATTCATTATCATGTTGTACCTTATCAATTGGCTCGGTATCAAAGATAGGACCATGGTCATCTTCAGTGTCGTTAAGGACCTCATGAATCTTTGCCATATATGAATAATGTGCCTCGAGTTCTCGGTCGGAGATTTCATCATCTATGTCGTCAAGCATTTCTCCTTCCTCAGCTGATAATTTGATTCCAGCTTCCATCTTCTTGCACATCAACATCTTTTCCTTATGATAACCATAATCTTTAACCCTCTTTGGTTGCCTGCATTCCTTAGCAAAATGCCCAAAATCTCGGCAGTTGAAACACTGAATCCCACTTTGTTGCACAACTTGAGTACCAACAGTTTCCCTATTCCCAACAACAGTAGCAACCCTCTGATTATTATACTTCGCGGGTTGTCGATCATACTTTGGAGGACTCTCAGCACACCTTCGTGTGTCATTCTTTGGAGGACTCATAACATATTTGTTCCTCGTGTTAGATGATGTTCTGAGGTTGTTGTTGGTGGGTTTGTATATTTTCCTGTATTGCTTCATAATGAAGGCCATTTGTTGCTTGAATTCCCTATCCTTTTGAGCTAGTTCTTCATCACTGTCTTCTTCGGATGATTGCTCAGGTGTGGGTGATGGTGCTCTTGCAACTTCTTTGCCTCGGGATCTTGTTGAAGCATGTGACTTAGAGACAGTGGATGATCTTGGTGATGATGATTGAGTAGAGTAGGTCTTTGGAGCACGAGAACGATAATCTGGGTAATGTTGAGTGCTAGACACCAAAGCAAGTGGATTTGAAACCTTTGCAACACGTTCAGAACGAAGTTCATTTGCCTCATTTTGAAATTGTTTCAAAATGTCAAAGAGCATGTGATATGAAACTTCGTCTAACTTTTGTTGTTGTTTCACCAAGGTGACAAACCGCGTCCACTCGGGTTGAAGTTGTTGTAGAAATTGGACATTGATTTGCATGGTGGAAACTTGCAAGTTGTTTTGGGTCATGTCATTCATCATTTTGTAGAATCGGGAGTAATAAGAATCAATTGATTCCCCATCCTTTGAAGTAAACTTGCCAAAGTTCCAAAACATCTTAGTTTTCATATCTTGTTTGTTAAGTGATTCACTTTGTTGCAATCTTTCAATAGCCGTCCACATTTCTTTAGCAGTAGGGCATGCATCAACCGTGGAATAAATGTCATCTCCAATGCCACTGAGAATTAAGTACATTGCTTCCTTCTCTGCATCAAACCAAGCACGGTTCTCTGGAGTGAGGTCGTTTCTCTTTTCATCATGTTCATAAGCGGGTTATTCATCAGTTGTGTCTGTGGCTGGTACTGCATGAACTTTTATCCTTGAGAATTTATAGGGTCCATAAAAAATGTATTGCCTTAAAGCATCACCGTTAGGTTTTGTGTCAAGATAACATAGAAAACAGGACCCGACACAAGCATTGGTGGTCTCTCTTTGTTACCCGCCACCATGATATTGTTGTTCGTCACACGATATTCGGCAGTAGAATCCATCTCAATATTCTTTGAAATGATGAAGTGAATATGGATCTTAAGTAGATGTTATAGTGATTGTTGTTGATGTGAAAAATTGTTGAAATCCCTTAAAAAATATTCTCGAAAAAAAATTCTCCAAGACCAAAAAACACACATCAAATTTTTTAAGTGTATTTTTGGAATTTTTCAAAAAATCCTCCAATCTGTCACAATATCTAAACCTTGTCGCAATAACACAATAACTTATGTCGCAATGTCTCTTCTGTCGCAATGTCTCAAAGAATCTGTCGCAATGTCCAAGCACAATAATGTCGCAATGTATCAAAGCAAAACGTGTCGCAATGTTCAAGCACAATAACTGTCGCAATGTCTCAAAGCAATAAGATCTTCGATATAAGTGCTTTCTCTTCCTAGTATGTGCAAAAACCTTTCCTTTTATGATGCACATATGTAGGGGGAGCGTTTTGGTGATACAAAAAACTTTCAAGGTGTAAACACTAATTTCATCAACACCTTGATTGCTTTTTCAATAGGTTTTTCTGGTTACGATATCTATACCCTTCAACACATTAATTCACGATGGTATTGGTGTCAAAAGGTGGTTAGGTATTCGTCCTATGATCCAACCAGAACCGAAAGGATCTTCCCAGGGACAATCCATTAGAATTTAGATGTCCTTAGGAAAGATGGAGTAGTTGAGTGTACGGGAAAAATGCCGACTAATGACTTAAGCTAGCACTGGAACAATCACAACAAGGTGCTAGTTATGACGTCTTGGTAAGCATTGAAGGGGTTGAAGAATGAAAAAAAAATGTAAGGATAAAGGGTGTAAAGAAAGAAGCCCTCCATACAACTTAGGCAGAAACCAGGTCAATACATCTTTTATCAGAATTACTTTGATGATCTCTGATACTGAAGACAAAGCATCATGGACCCAGTGATGCAATGCACAACCCTTCCCAGCCTACTCAAGCTTCTCTCAAAAGAAGTTTGTTTTATTGTCACGGAGTTCAACTCATTTCTATCAACTTTCTCACTCCGAGATAGTAGATATTGAATAGGTGGCAGTCTGTTCCAGCCTCCGATCAACATATAAACGTGCACTTTATAGAGTCTAGAGCCAACGAGATTCATCATAAAATCTCATTAGGATACTTATTCCATATATCAATTGTTGTTCATCTCTAGAACACAAGCGATAATTTAAAGAGTCTTATGCTCTATCCCTGTGATATTGCCAGAACATTCAGAGTGATACTCATTAGTATTCACAGTGATGAATGGAAATCCTTCCAGTGTTAACATCAAACAACACTGCGGTAGGTCATATGTAAGATTCACTTGAATTGAACATATGTTAACTGGAAAGCAACAACGGTTTGATTCTTTTGTGATTCAAACTCGTTCCAGGTCTCGACGCAATATCTTTATGATCTTGCCAGAACATTAAGAGTAATACTCCATAGTATTTACAGTGACGAATGGAAATCCTTCCAGTGTCATCATCAAACAGCACTGCGGTAGGTGACTTGTGAGATTCCATACAAATCTAACTTGTGTCAACTGGAAAGCAACAATGGTTTGATTCTTAATTGATTCAAACTTGTTCCAAGAAATTGAATTGACGACTTAATCAGCAGAATGGAACTACATGATTCACTCTTTACTATGAAGTATCTGTCGATATATTCAAGTATTGAGAACGGCTACCACAGTCGGAAACCCTGTCAAGGAAGTTCATTGAACTTACCTAATCACAGGTACAATATTCGTACTGTATAACGGTAAACCAGAGGAATGCAAACGGTGGAGTAACCTCAGGAGTCGTAATTCAAGACCACATGCTCATGTAAAAGAAGAAAGCTCAAGAACATCTAAAGACAAAGACTTCCGCTACTCTGATGATCAAGGGATATTGTTTAACAAGCTTTAATATCAAATCAAAGTTTGAGTATGTGAGGAAAGACACAAGAACACAAGATGGCAAAGTTTTAAGATCAAGTCAAGGCAAAAATCAAAGATCCAAGATCACAAGTCATGAAAGGAACTATGAAGGAACTCTCAAGACAGCAAGCTTCAAATTCAACAACATCAAAGAAGAGAAGCCACATATTAAATGACCACCCCTTAGGGGGAGATTTTTAGAAGTATTTAAAGTGATGGCCATATAATATACCATTGCGAAGCTCGTGGAAAATGCTACATAAAGGTGTTGAGAGTTCTAGTATAATGTTATGTATGTAACGGGAATTAGTCTCGAACACTCAAATGAGGAAGGCCTTCTATACTTTACACTTGTAGTATAAAAGGCCCCTAGCACCTAATTTGAGGGGGTATGTCTTCCATCTTTTATAGTTTGTGGAAAGAGAAACACATGTCTTTCTCTCACTAGGATTTCACAACCACCTTTGTTTTTTTCTTCATCTAATCTAATCTTTCTTTTTTGGTTTAATCTTTTTCTTCATCATCTCTATTTCTTGTTCTATAAGTCGTGTGCTACGTCCTACAAAATCCAAATTATGTATTGTCGATATCATTTCTACACCACTCACGTGTACACCATTGACATGTTTGAAAACCATACAATGGTCTTCCACACCCTGCAACACAAGCAACATACGAATCCATTAAGAACAATAGATAAGCAAGAAGAGTATTTTTGGTGCAAAACATTCAAAAAATAAATGTTTTTATGATTTTTCAAATGTTTTTGGGATTTTTGAAATTTTTTATTTTTTTTAGGATTTTTGAAAATTTTTGGCAAGAAAAATAACGTCCAAAAGTGAACGGATCCCAAAATCCAACACTTCTCTCACAATAAACCGTTAATCTTCACGAAAAGAGCCGGCAGCGGCGCCATTTTAATAACTGATTTTTTTACTCGTTAAAAAGTTCTTGAATTGGTCTAATCGAATTAATCACGGATTAAATGTGTGACTCAGTCGTCTTTGGTGGATAAAATAAAAGGTTGTCGTTGTGTAACAAAATAAAAATGCAAACTTTAAAGTAAATGGCAAATTAATAAAAGGATAAACTAATAAAGACTTAAACGAAATATAGATAAAAGCTTGAAAAGATTAAACTAAAAGTAAAACTTTAAAAATAAATGACGAAAAATTAAAACTCGACAAAAAGTAAAATTTTCAAACTTGAAAATAAAACTAAGACAAAACAAGTTTAAAATAATTCTAAGTAAAAATTGCGGGAAAATTTAAATTTGAATTTAAAAATAAAAACAGGAAATAAAAACTGAAAAATGCAATCCGATCGCACTCCCGATCGCACTCTGGATCGCACTCCCCATCGGACTCTCGATCGCACTCCCCATCGCACTCTAGATCGCACTCCCCCTCGCACTCTCGATCGCACTCCCCATCGCACTCTGGATCGCACTCCCCATCGCACTCCCGATCGTACTCCTGGATCGCACTCCCGATCGCACTCTGTGATCGCACTCAGTGATCGCACTCAGTGATCGCACTCAGTGATTGCACTCAGTGATCTTACTCAGTGATCTTACTCAGTGATCTTACTCAGTGATCTTACTCAGTGATCTTAATGAGTGATCTTACTCAGTGATCTTAATGAGTGATCATACTCAGTGATCTTAATGAGTGATCTTAGTTTGGATCGTAAGTAGAAACCCCCGGGGTTGATGCGATCACGAAACTAGATCGGAACAAGTAAACCCTTAAGAAAACTACGATGGTATACAAGAGGCAACTAAGCAAAACCAAATAAGCACTTTAATAATAAGCAATTCCCATAAACTTAATTAAAATAATAAAAAGAAAAGCTAAATAAGCTCAAATTTAAAAACTTTTAAAACACTAAATAAACAAAATTTATAAAATAAACTTTAAAAAGATTAAACTTTTGAAAACACTTAAAAGAAAATAAGCTAAAAAAGAAATATGCTAAAAACACAACAAGGAAAGAACATCAATCGCATGACAATGATAAGAACAATGAAAAAATAAGAACTTTTATCAAATAAACATCAAGATTAAACAAAACTTCAAGATTAATCAAACAAAACAAGATATTTAAAAGCAAGAAAGGAAGAATGAGAGATTGTAAAAAGCTTGAAATAAGATGAAGATTAAAGATTCAAAAGTACAAGATTAAAGATTAAAGTTTAAGAAAACTTGAAAGAAAAGCTTAAGAACATGAAATAAATCTAGAGAGAGAAAGTAATATACTCCTACTCCTAAACTAATCTACTCCTAAAATGACTAACACCTCCTAATGACATATTAGGAGGGTTTATATAGGAGGAGAAAAATGTGTTGGAGCTTTCTTCTTTCTTTCTTCTCGTTTGGACTCGATTTAAATTCTTTGTCTTTCTCGACGTCGTCTCAGGATTTGTCGATATAAATTGAACTCGTCTTATAATTTTCTTCTATAATTAGACTTGGTTCTTCGACTTCATTAAACTTCTGTCTTTAGACTTTTTGTTTGATAAATCTTCAGAATAGGCCTTAGACTTCCGTTCTTTTTGCACTCTTGATCTTTTGACTTCGTCTTTTCTCATTTTCTTCGATAAAAACTCGTGATAGCCCGTCTTTTCTCCTTTTTTCATATTTTTATCCTGAAACACAATAAAAACACAAACAACGCATAATTCTGACTTTTACAACATAAAATACATGTTTTGGTCTTGTTATTATTGGAAATAAGTGATAAAAGGATAAGTGTTTTCACACTTATTATTAATCACAAAACAATAATATTTACTAATCTAAAGCTAATTACAAGTAAAAGACCTAGTAACCTAAATTAGCACCTAAAAACCATCTCACATTGAATTAAGATCTAATATTTTGCAACTAATTATAAAACTCAACTAAGTATCATATAAAGAACATACATTTATCTCAATCTAAGTTACAAATTAATAAATCACAATGTACAAATTATTAGAGCATAGAACTAGAAGCTAATTTAATTGTACCTAGAATATGATTACCTTATGTAAACACTTAAAATAAGAATGTAGAATCCCTATAAGTCATAAAAATACTATATAAGACCTAGAATAAGTGTACATTATGATATAAAACTAATTACTCAAGATAGAAAGTAATTAGGCTTAATGACCTAAAAACCCTTATATTAAGCATTTTACTTATAATCAATACCTAGTCTTTTAGGACAAGTCTACAAACACTCATAGCATTACAGTTAGGTTATAACATTATATTAAGACAGTATAGAAGTACCCTAAAGCACAAGGTACAACATTTCAATGCATGGCTTATAAATTAAGTCAAAATAGGTATTTTCACCCTTTGGACATGTTTGGTTAGAATAAATTAGTAAAACCAATGTAGAGACTTCATGAACACATTGAGGAAAATATAGGAGGTATAAATTGAGTTTCCTTCAGTAGCTAAATCAAGGATAATGGATTTAACAAGGATTTACCCCTAGATCATTAGAAACCCTAACCTAACTAGGTTTTCTTCCTAATTTCACCTCAAACCTTTGTTAAACTTCAAACCAAAAACCAAAACTTCTTAATTACAATGTATAACCCTAATTAAAACCTAATCCATCACTAATCACATTCCTAAATCCTTAATCACAAGAATTACAAAGTTACAAAGTTACAAGCCCTAGAATTGAACCAGGCTAGGTTTCTCCCTCCAAAAACCCATTAAATACCTTTCCCTCCCAAATTCAAACTTAGGATCAGTAATAACAGATATTTTGGGATATTTTCTAGTAGGTGTATCACCTACTTGTAGATCACTTACTTGTAGATCATGTACTTGTAGATTACACATCTTCATTCCTATAGATATATTGGCGTGACCTATTCTATGCCACAAGTCTTAGATATTTTGTTTCTAGTCTATAAAAACTTGGATAGATATTTCCTAGATTACCTTAGTCACTTCTCTACTTTTCTTACACGTTTCATGGAAAAACTTGGAGCCTAAGTGTTGAAAATAGTATAAATAGGAGTATTTAGCTTCATTTTCATATCATCCTTCACTTTCATTCTTCTACACCTACACATTATGTTCTAGAGCCTCCATTGAAGCCTTAAGAAGTCCCTAAAATCGTTATCAAGCTTTGGAAGAAGTTCTATGAGTTCTTGAAGAGTTGTGAAGAAGATATAGTTTATATGCCTAATTAGGAGCCATTTTGGAGCTATCTAGGTAATCACTTTGTTAGCTAAGATTTGATCTTGTTATAATACTTTTTTAGACTTACTATAATGTTTATAGGATGTTAGAAAACCAATCTAAAAGAAATTAGGTCATATGATCATTTAGAATGAAAGTTATAAGCTAAAGATGTCTTAAAACTCTAGTTTTGTAATTTACAAGAAATAATAAGCAAAAACCTATTTCAAAGGCTACAATTCGGTAGAAATGTTGTTATTGTGATATTAAAAGTATTCACAAACTTTTTTTTAAGTTTCTAGATCATTTGGTATAATTTTGTGGTTGTTATGCAATTTTAAGCAAGTACAGGGACTAAAACTGTCATTTATGAAACTATAAAAATTTTGGGCCAAAAGTATCATTTTATGAAAGCTAAAACTATAAGACTAAATATTGGAAAGTTTTAGACCCTAAGGTTAATATTTGAGTGTTTAAAATGGAAATATTAAAACTATATACTTTAAGGGTTAAAAGTGTAATTAAGCTAAAGTATAACTAAAAGGGCTATTTTAGGCAACTTTGAAACTAAATAAGATTAATTATAAATATAAGAAATTAATGAAGGCATCATGTTAGTAAGGAGCTTTGTACAAAGATGTTCCATCTTGATATTACGTTCTGACTGTTCTGACTGAGTGGTTGGCTTTACGATTTAAAGTGCTCTCGCTCCTCAAACGTTTATAGAATGGCTTCTGAGTATGATGGCTTGAACAATAATGATATAATTACAACAAATTATAAATCAAAGAATACATAACTAATACTTAAAAGTATTAAACTAAAGATCAAAGACTTATATATATATATATATATATATATATATATATATATATATATATATATATATATATATATATATATATATATATATATATATATATATATATATATATATATATATATATATATATATATATATATATATATATATATATATATATATATATATATATAATTATGATTTGAAACCACACTTTTTAATCCAGTCATATCGCAGTCACATCTTTTAGCCAATAGGATTTCAGAATTTCCTATAAAATCTCCAAATTCCACGAAAATCCGATTTGAAATCGCAGTGATTTGAAATTCGCGTTTTGAAAACGCAGTTTTGAAAACTGCGTTTTTTAAAATCCCGTTTTGAAGGTTTGGCCTGGTCCGGGTCAGATCTGAACCGGGTTGAGCTGAGTCAGACCTCATATGAACGACTCATGTTTATTTTGAACCGGTTCAGGCTTTGTTTGGACTGGGTCGGGCATGTAACGTCCCAATTCGGTTAATGGCAAAAATAATACTGGTAGCAAGGTTTGAACCCTGGTGTGAGCATCCGGATGCAAGATTTACATAGAATCAGATTTACCAACTACGCTAACCAGGTATTTGTGTTTTCTTATGAAAAACTTCATTAATAAATTCTTCGAAAGAAACATACAATTTTAAGATAATGAGATAAAATCTTCAAATCGTTAAAAAAAGAGATAAAATCTTCTAAAATATTGTTCCAGTATGTTGATCCCTAATTATATGACATATTATTCATTCAAATCTATTCCCTGTTTAAAACTCATGTAACATACATATCTTTTGTTTTCAAGAAAACCATTTAACCAAAAACCCTAATCCCGATACGTTTCAACTATGGATGTGTTTTTTTTTGTTTTGCAGGTTAATGAAACACGTAACAAAAAGCGCATCAGGCACCGTAGCATATTATTGTTTGATAATATTGTCAATATTGCATTGCAAGTTTAAATATTGTAATGTAGCTTATTTTGAAAATTTTTGGTTTTTTTTTATATAAGCTTATCATGCCATAATATGCTTATATTAGTTTACTGTGTCATGATAAGCATAATGTATGGCATCCCTTTTCCGTTACCCATTTGTAACCGAACTTTAAAATTTGTGATTGCAGATTGCGTCTTTGTCACTTATTTTCCATGGGATCTCATTGTTGATGCTGAGCTGGAGCTCAACTATGGAAGGTTTGTACCATTCCCTTGTGATTTATCTTCTATTTTATACATAGGCGACTGTTTTATCTGTAGTTACTGATTACAAGTTTATTTTACAGACGATGCAGTTTGCTTAGACTGAATGGTTGCGGGAAATCAAATTTACTTACCTCAATTGGAATGCAAGAAATTCCCATCCCTGAACACATGGATATATTCCATGTCACCAGAGAAATTGAGGCTTCTGACATGTCCTCACTTGAGGCTGTCATGATTTGTGATGAAGAAAGGCTTAAATTAGAAGTTGAAGCTTAGCGTTTGGCTGGATAGGTACTACTCAATTTTAAATTGTTAGTTGTATAGTTTACCTTAAATTGGTAGCATATGTTATATTTATATGTATTCTTACATTGGTTGCGGATTTAGGATGAGGGTGGTGGTGATGCACTCGAGCGTGTCTATGAGCGTTTGGATGCTCTGGATACACCTATTGCTGAAAAATGTGCAACTGAGATTTTGAATGGTCTTGGTTTTGAAAAGAAGATGCAAGCAAAGAAGACCAAAGACTTCTCTGGTGGTTGGAGAATGCGAATTGCTTTAGCACGTGCTCTGTTTATGAACCCAACCATCTTGCTGCTCGATGAACCCACAAACAATCTTGGTGAGTTATATTTTTCACGTTCTGGAACTACAAAGTAGGACTTTAAGTGTACACAAGTTCTATCTCATTAACCTAAAAAGGAGCCAAAAACTATGCTGGTCACGACATGAATACAGTATGCACCTAACCTTTTTTAACTAATTAAGCTGGCAAAGTTTTATACTAGCCTGTAGCAAACCACATTTTCTGAATTCAGTATTTTATAATCGCTCAGGGTTTTCAAAAAAGTTGGTTCGCTATAAACTTGCATGATTAGTTGTTGTTTTTCAGAAATAAAACACCTCAATTATAAGCCATCCAAACAGCCTTTTAGATCAGCAATCTAAACATGTGATAATGAGAGGATTTTTTATAAGTTTACAAGGCTGTTTGATTTTTTTGCCAAATGCTCTATCCGTATTATCTCTAATTTATATAAGGCTGCAAGCCTTAATGCTTCTTCCATATGCAGAAAATTTTGGTCTATGTGTTAGTCGATCATTCTTGTGCGTAGTCACAGTCACAAGCACATCCAATTGTTGCACGATCCCCAGCCCTCGCAACAAGAGTAGTGGCAGCTGCACCACCACCAATAGGGTCACAATAGCAGGAGTTAAGCACTGACCGACCACGTGCTAGGGGAAGATCACCTGCCTCCCTTCAAAATTTAACAAAGGTGGGAGGAATTTATCAACTCCACTACCACAACTTTATCCTAAAGCTGGTGCAACCAGTGAAGGTGTAAGTGGCAGTGGTGACGGCAGTGTTGATAACTCTAAACTTTTTACTAAGTCCATGTCCTGATTAGAATAAATAAACCTGTCACTTTGCTTCATCTTATAGCGACTCCAGCCCAGCAGTAGATGGAGTTATGGCTGGTCAAAATCTGATGTTGGTCTCTGCTTCTGGCAATGATATGAAGAGGTCTAGCTAGAACCAAATAATCACTTACAATATGCTAATCCATGGGTAATGTGTACGGTATGAATTAGATGAAGTGAAGAAAGTTTTTGATGGTGAAGGATCATGTGTCCGACATCATCACTTAAAATAGCATGGTAATTGCGCATTGCAAGAAAAATAGGATCATTTTAGAGATATCCCAAACAAGGGTTTAGTTCCTGATAGCGTCAGCTACAATAGTACGTTGCAAGGTTTGTTTCAATCATGGAACCTGCCACCGCTACAGAACTCTTGAATGAGACGCAAGCAAAGGTCTGACTCCAATATAATTACTTATAGTATTTTAATTAATGGATTCTGCAACAACTTCCTGTGGTACTTAGTTTTTTCTTTCTTTCCATGTGCATTCATTGCAGGTATGTAGATGGGGAGACTACGGATGGTTTCATGAATAAGCATAGGTAAAAGGTTTCCTCTAAAGTAAACTCACACCGCAGCTTATCTTGATCAGCTAACTATACTAAGTGGTCGACCAAAACAGGTTTACTTGAAAAAATTTATTTTCATAATCGGGTCTTACTAGGTTGACCCGATAACCCGATAAAAATAATTGTGTAACCCTAACCTGACCCGATAACATTATCGGGTTATCAGGTCAAAATAACTGGACTAAAGTTTTTAACCCGATTTAATCCGACCCGATAAAGTATGATGTGAGTTTATCTGTTTTATGATGTATGGTTTTTCTGACTGTGTTTTAGTTAGGATTTATTGGTTGGAATTTCTGTATGCCTATGTGCCTTTATCTACTAATGTATTTTGAATGTTTGGTGTGTCTTTTGTTTGATGCCATATGTGCTACGCCATAAGTTATTGCGTTTGCTTATTATCGTGTCTAAATTGCCTATTGTTGTTTTCTCTACTATTAACTATAATCCTAAATGAAAACTAAAAGAAATTTGGTTCCTAAGGATGTTAGGTACGGTTGTAGTAGACCAGTATTGAATATAGACGGTTCTGATAGTTTTAAGCGTGACCATGTAGCTGGTGGTAGTACCTATGATGTTGTTCAAGATGTCATTGTTAAAAGACAATGTATACACTCTGAATGGTGTTCTATCAGAGACGTGCTTAAGGTATCAGCTATATCTACATTATCTACTACTACCTATATAGTTCAATGTTTTACAGATCCAACAACACAATAGTAGTTAAAACATAGATCAAAAACCAAAAGCACCCAAAAGAAACTACCAACCTAAAACAACAACAAATTTATCCCTGCGGTAACGCGCGGGTCAATTTCTTCCTCGTCTATCCTATAAAGCATGTCGAAAGCTGCCAAAACTATTATCAGTCCATTTGCAGGCTTCTTTTGATCGAATATGTAAGTTTGAACCAATATCCCCTTTGCTCCAACTCGTATGTTTAACCCATCTATACTTGAAATTCTTTTAATAACATTTTCCCCTTTCTCTTCATTTAGTTGGTCATCTTATTCTGGATACTTCCTGTGCTATCTCATGTGCAGCCTTATGATTGCATTTTGACTAAGTGATCTATAATAAGATTTCTATCTTTGAGGCCCAATTCAAAATTGACACTGCATAAGTGACGTATAAACATATGAGTAACATTGACATGGTCAGGGTGTGTTAAATTTGCAGTTTGTCCTTTTCTTGCATATTAAGTGGACAGACATGCGTTGAGGCTCATGATTATGATTTTTATTTCGTTGGAGTTCTTCTTGGAAAGGTACTGTTTGAACTTTAACCTTTTTAGCTCTTGATTCTTCGTATCACAAGCCATTTACCCGATCTATTTATGATCAGTCAAGAGTCCTTTAGTGCTCCGAAGGTGAAAGGCAGATATACTAATATCATCATGTCACGTCATGTCAAGCTAAACTTGGTGATGCTAAAACGATTACACGGACACAAGTCCTGCTACTAAACTGGAAAGAAGTGATTTTAAAATGTAGAAGCTTGCTGGAGAATCTTCAACAAATCAACGACATTTGGAAGTTGAGGATTTGAGTGCCATGATGAGGAACAATGGACATAGGACCAAGTGGCAAAATACGTTTTGATGCAGAAAGCACATAACTCAGCAAGACTCTTTCAGAAAAATAAAAGATTATAATTATAAACCAGTTACATGGTGTGAGTGTTGAGGTGGATTATGAGCTTAGTATTATTGTGAGTACATTTGATTTAGCAAAAAGACAAAACGCTTCTTTAAGTTATGAAGTCCGAATGTTAGGAAAAAGAACTCGAAATTAGAAATGTGGAGACAGAGTTTAATCGAAGAACTTGAGGCGGCACATAAGCAACATTTGGGAATGTTAAAAGAATGCAAAGTTGGAGAATGAAGCTACCAAGTACAGAATTCAACATCTGCTAAAATTTTGAAATTTAAAGTTGCTACTTATGTGTTATATATACTTTTATCTATAACCAATTTGTGGAGACGTAAATTTTATATTGTTGTTGTTGTGAGCTCAAATCAAGTCAGATTACTCCAGTGTTGTTTTCGCTATTGGATTTTGTAACTGTTGTGAGCTCAAATCAAATCAGATTACTTTAAAAGTTCAAATGGCCTTAGTTTGATATGCTTCTATGTGTTATAATTTGTGTAGGTTGAGCAGGTGGTATGCAAAGCATCAGACCCATGTAAGGTCAAATAGTTTTTTATCACACTCATGTAAGAATCCTAGAGCAAGTGTCAAATAGGAAACGTTCAGGGAGTATGGGTTCCTTTGGCATTACTATGTGGGAAATCCTAACTGGTGAAGAACCTTATGCAAATATGCATTGTGGGGCAATCATTGAGGGATTGTGTAGAATACTCTCAGGCCTATTATACCCGAACAGTGTGAACCCGAATGGAGGAAGCTGATGGAGCAGTGGTGGTCAACAGACCCTGCCATCCGTCCATCATTTACTGAAATAACAAGACAGACTGCGTTCCATGTACAAGACCCGCCAAGATTTATACACGTTGAGGAAGTACGGGTAAGACTGATTTTTGAAGATTGAATTTTTTCATGTGATCAATATGATAATTATATGACAAATAATCTTCTTGAGATGATGATTAAGTTAGAGCTTCACATTTACAAAAGCTGTACGATCTCTAAGGCCAGCTATTTTAATAAGGACATTCGAACAACCTGCATTACTGTCTGTTTATTTACAATTTATATAGTATAATAATTTGTTTTTATAATTTCAATAAGTGGTCGTGTAATGGTTTATTGTTCATTCTAGATAATAGTAAAACTTTTTTAACGTGTTTATGTTTAACAGCAAGTAACTATAAGTACCTAAACCAGATAGCAAAAATGGTAGATTACGTAACTTGCAAATATGATACGTGAGCATTATGAAGTTTTAAACTTAAACTAGCAAATATGATAGGTGATCAACTAATTATTACTGTATTATTTAGTTAAAAAAAACTAATTATTAAAAAGTTCTTAAATTAAACTGGTATAATGGTATTGGGTTAACAAAATATGTTATTACAAAAAATGAAATATGAATTTTTATAATTTAGCATTAACTCAATTAGAAAAGGATCTTCTCATGTTATAGTCAAACATGATTGGTTATGTTAAGCATTTTGTTAATGTAAATAAAAAAGTGGGCCCTTGAATTTAATTAAATAACAAAAATTAATACATTCAATTAATTTATGATTGGTGAACATGATTGGTCATGTTTGACTTAACTTTAGAGGATTCTAATCCAACTCAATTAACCAATTATATTCACACATTTAATAAAAAAATCCACTTTCCATTTTTTGTAAAAAATATCTCTCGCCAAATGATGAAAAATACACCGTTACAACGAGAATTAAATAATCTTTTTATCGATGACACATGTATATACTTTCAATAGTTTTTTTTCAATCACGTCTGAGAAATTTGTTTTGCGTAACGATTAACGATTTGTGAGATATTTTTTTTAAAATGATGAAGGTGGGTTTTTTGTTAAATGAAAAATATGGAAAACTCTTACTAGTAGATAAAAGAAACAAAACAAACACACCAAACACCGAAAAAACAAAAGTTAAAAAACAACAGTAAATCCAAATCAATTTTTTTGATACAAAAATACTAATATAAACAGAACACATAGTGAAAAAAAAACAAACACGCCAACACTGAAAAAAAAAACCACAAAAAGAAAACAAAAACCAAAACGATAAACTATCACTTGGTATTTAGAAGAAATAAAATACGATCACCGGGTAACCTAGACAAAAAAATAAAAAACCAAATCATAACTTAAAACAAAAAAACTAACCCACAAAAGTTTTCTTATAACAAAAACGAACGTCACCCTAAAATATAAAATTAATACACAAACATATTTAAAAAAACAAAACAACAACACGATCACTGTGCATAGAAAAGAAACAAAACATGATCACTGGGTGGCCCGGGCTAAAAAAAGCGGAAAAGCAAACCATAACTGTAAACACATAAAACTAACACACAAACGTACTCTTAGAAAAGATTTATGAAACTAACCCGCCCAGTGGGCGGGTTACGCCGCTAGTATATATATATATATATATATATATATATATATATATATATATATATATATATATATATATATATATATATATATATATATATATATATATATATATATATATATATATATATATATATATATATATATATATATATATATATATATATATATATATATATATATATATATATATATATATATATATATATATATATATATATATATATATATATATATATATATATATATATATATATATATACATACTAGCCTTTAGACCCGTCCGGTGGACGGGCTAGCTTGAAGTATATATTTTTAAGTGAAAATTGAATTTATGTGTTTTTGTATTTCAAGTTTAGTATATGTAGTGTTAGTTATGACATTAATATTTTAATAATGTAGCATAGAACAGACAAAAGTAACATAGTTTAAGATATATTTTATATAAGAATATTATGAGTTAATTGAATGTGCATACGTTACGTTATGAATAAGTTTGTTACATTAAAAATTTTTAGAATTTTAATAATATTGTATAAATATTTTATATACTTTCGAATTTAAAAAGGCAATAAATTTTGTATATGTTAATGTTATGAATAACTTTTTTACATTAATTTTTTTTTGAAATTAATATTATTGTTAAGTTTTTTTTGTTAGCAAAAACATTATAGTTAAATATATTTTACAAATGATTTTGTTTTGTAAGTTTTGTGGTAAAGTGTATTCTAACAAAAGTAAGCCTAAAAAGTTCATTCCTGCTATTGAAACCCTTTAATGAATTACATGTGTCATTATTATAGAATTTTATATATAAGTCATTGTTTCACCATCCTTCCTTATATATTTTCATACAATTTTGTATTTATGGCATCATATATAATTCCTATATATATTTTTACAGAATTTTGTATTTAAGGCTTCATTTGTAATTCTTATTTTCTTTTTGAAGCATTTTATAGAATTATTTTTATAGGATTTTGTATTTAAGGCATTATTTGTAATTCCTATTTTATTTTTGAAGCATTTTATGGAAACCCTTTAATGAATTACATGTGTTATTTTTATAGAATTTTGTATATAAGGCATTGTTTCACCATCCTTCCTTATATATTTTTATAGAATTTTGTATTTATGGCATCATTTATAATTGCTATATATATTTTTATAGAATTTTGTATTTAAGGTATCATTTATAATTCCTATTTTCTTTTTGAAGAATTTTATGGAATCATTTTTATAAAATTTTGTATTTAAGTATTGTTTCACCATCCTTCCTTATATATTTTTGTAGAATTTTTATTTAAGGTATCATTTGTAATTCCTATATATACTTTTATAAAATTTTGTATTTAAGGCATCATTTGTAATTTCTATTTTCTTTTTAAAACATTTTATGGAAACCCTTTAATGAATTACATGTGTCATTTTTATATAATTTTGTATTTATGGCATTGTTTCACCATCCTTCCTATATAAGGGTTTTTGATTTGATTTGATTTGATTTGATATATATATATATATATATATATATATATATATATATATATATATATATATATATATATATATATATATATATATATATATATATATATATATATATATATATATATATATATATATATATATATATATATATATATATATATATATATATATATATATATATATATATATATATACATATATGTTGACCCCGGTTTGTAAGACTAAGGTGTTTGCCGGTGACTGATATATATTTGACGTATTCAGACTCTGTAAGCCAAGGTGAGTTCATAGCCTCACTTTTAAATGCTTTCTAGATGATCTGAAAACCCGTGAAGGGGATATATGCTAAAACTGGAATACATGTGTTTTTGAACTGTAAGCTTTTACTGAAATATGTTATTGCACGAGTGCCCAAACTGTTACTTGCTACCCAAATTTCATGAATCATTAAACACATCCGTGTGCGCTAATATGGTAAAATAGATCTATTGGGTTTTACAAATCCTGTTTGTGTTACCTGTACGAATGGGTAATGAAGCATACTTAGATCTATTGGGTTTAACGAATCCTGTTTGTGTTACCTGTTTGAGTTACCTGTCCGAGTGGGTAATCAAGCATTCTTTATTAGAATTAATGGGTAACTTGGACCAATGGGTTACTTGGCATGAGATCCTGTCATGACAGTCACTTCGGTGAATTCCGTTAGTTTTGATGTCATGAACTTACTACAACAAAACATAGCTTTATGTGAACGAATAGTAACGTAGCTCGAGGTGGTAAACATGTATTCAAAACTATTATTGCAAACCTATGGATTCACTAAACCTTTGTGTTGACTTTTAAGCATATATTTCAGGAAATTGTGACTGATAGCATGGGGCAACATAAGGATGGCATGAAGAGGCACAAACTTGAAATTATTGATATAGATTTTAGGAACCTCATATTATAAAACTTTGATTTTTAAATGATATATAAAGAAAGTTGATTTAATCACTTTTTAAGTTGTTTTCTATCATTATGATTTGTGTTTTATGAAGTAATATCCCAAATTAGCTTCCGCTGCTATAAGGTAAAAATGAGAATGTTACATAAACTATTGATTATACATATGAGAAATAATTGAAAAGTAAATATAATATACCACTAATTACAAGACACATTATTTTGTGAAACTTTTTATATGATTTTTTTGTTACTCTAGCATTTTTCTATTACTAAATATAAATTAATAATAAAAAATATTTAAATGTAAGTTGGAGCACGTACTAATGCTTATATTTTTAATAGGATTAGTATTGTTGTTGCTAAAAGAGTGAAAGCTCAGATAATATCTCAGTTTTCTATTAACTTTTTGTAAATCTTATTATTTAATATAGGATTAAAAAATAATTTGATTATAGAGATAATAATAACAATAATAATAAAGTGACAATAAATAATAATAACAATAATAATAATATCACGATTTCTCACTAATTTTTTGTAAATTTTATTATTATTAATAATAATAAAATAATGTTAAATAATACAAAATAAAATAACAACAACAATGATGATAATAAATAGTATAAAGAAGTGGGCTCATATAATATCTCGGTTTCACACTAAACTTTTGTAAATCTTATTATTCTAATAAAGTGATGACTAATATAAAATAATAATAATAATAATAATAATACTTATTATTATTACAAAAAAAAAGAAAACTAGAAAATGTTGAATTTCATATATGGGACTTTAAAGGATTTTGGATCCTTTTCGTTTTCCAAGCAAACATACTGAGAAATGAAATTCAGATTCCAAAATTCTTAAATCTGTCGACCAAACGAACACTTACAAAATTACAAATGCTCTACTGTTTTCCTCGATCTCATTTTTATAGTACACATCAATATTTTGTATGTCCTAAAAAAATTGTCATTTTACATTAATAACACTTAAAAACATATGTATAAACTATTATTAGATTGCTAAAAAAAAGAAAAAAAGAAAAAAAGAAAAAAAAAAGAAAAAAAGAAAAAAAAAACTATCCTAGTTATTTGTCATCTTTGTTATTGTAGGTTACTAGGCTTGTTAGCTAATAGATCATTGCATATAAGCCCACAGGCCACAAACTTTCCAATATGCCATTAGACCCATTTTCAATCGGCCAAAAGTCCAAAACTCAATATCTTTCACAGCTTGCCAACTCGGCCTCCAATGACAACATTCCAAGTTCTAACAGCACTTCAATAAGAGTAAAAGAAATTAATAAACCCAACTTAAAAATTTACCTTAAGGGTTAAACATCTTCACAATTGCACCTCTTCACATTGCAAGTGCAGTTTGGATAAAATCCCATCTTGTATTTCCACAATAATAACCTTTATCCTATTCACTTATGAGTTATTATTAATTTAGGAGCAAATCATTTTCTACTAGAAAAGGGAGAATATGTAGGAAACGGTTACTTTTATTAAATAACAATAATAAAATTAACAGAAACAAAGAACAAAATTAAATAATAAATAAAATTGAAAGCAATAAGAATCTATAAACGAGGCACGTGTTTAACACGCTTTCCTTAAAACAGATTCGTCGTCTGTTTCCTAGGGTAGAACATCCAAAGCTGTTGTACAGCCGGACTAGACAAACTTGCCTGAAAGATCACGGAAGCCTTCTGCGTTTCTGATCGATAACTGCTAGAAAATTGGTCTGGTAATGGAGTAGAAAAAAGACTGCGTTTTTTCTGTGTCTTAACTGAATGAGAAGAGGTTATATTTATATTGAAAACTTGACTTGTTCTCAAAGAAAATATATACCAAAGCCAAGAAAATCTGTTATAACTAAAACAGATTTCCTGTCTTTTTTAACACACAAAAATATTCTGTGAACAACTTCTGTATCTGTTCCTAAAATAGATGTACAGAATTTTCTGGAAATAAAATTCGAATTCGCAGCAAAAAAGATGCCGAAATCTGCCCGCACCTAAGCCAGTTTTCGGAGATGCATTCGTGTCCGCAGGTCGCGCGCTCGTGCACAAGTTCAGTAGCTTCGAACCCGTTTTTGGCCTAGAAATCTCACTTTCTGCACCCCCCTCTGCGCGAGCGTAGGCGTGGGAGTAAAAACCCACAAATGAATATTGTAGGGTAGAAAGTAAGAGTTCCTTATAAACATATATTCATTTCATGTTTTTGGCGATGTGGGACAAATATTTTTCCAAATTTTGTGTTTCACGTGACTCTCTTTGAGACACGATATCTCATTCATATTAACTCCATATAAGACATACTTTAGCTTGTTGTGAAGCTCTCTTCGAGGAGAACGCGAAGCTACTAAGTACTATAAATATATATAACATATACATATATCAAATTATGTACAAAGTATTGCAAAAACTCATTTTTACAAAACTTTTCCAACAATCCCCCACATGAATGAGAATCGGTCGACAACACACGAAAGTTTCGGCAAAATTTCTGCGGTTAAATCCTGCATATGATAGGTAGGTGTAACCCTTTGAACCTTCCCTTGTGAGATGCACTTAGTCTCCTAGATCTGAGTAGACGCGATGTCCTTGAACTCAGTCTTTGTTTACGTAGACGACAATACACACTCACACAAGACTCTCCCTGACCTAATAAAGTCCTCATAGTCGTGTTCGTTATGGTCATGAACACTCGCCTAGTTCTGCAAGAGCTATCAGAAATTGTGCCCCCATAATTTCCTTCCAAGCGATCCCACTTCTCTCTCATATAGGTGATTTCATCTTGAATCATTAAAAACATATGTTTTATGATTTCATTTTGAATCATTATGCTTTATGATTTCATCCTGAATCATTAAGCCATATGTTTAACCTCTCAACAAGTCACTTTGTTCTAGGAATGGACTAGGAAAGTTCATGTATTAAGTAACTCCCCCACATTGACGTGACTTCCCCCACATTTCTATGATTAGGTTGTCCTATTGAACCCAGATCTTGGGATCTCCAGTCAACTGGGTTAGGTTTTCCTTCATAGAAACTCATTCCTTTAAGGGTTTTAGTCCCATTCCTTTAGACGACTTACTAACTAACTCTCTGCTTAAGCCTTTCGTAAGCGGATCCGCGATGTTATCCTTTGGCTTCACATAGTCAGTTGAGATAACTCCTGTTGAGAGTAGTTGTCGTACCGAATTATGCCGACGACGGATATGTCTAGACTTTCCATTATACATTGTGCTATGAGCTCTGCCAATTGCCGATTGACTATCACAATGTATACTAATGGCCGTTATCGGTTTAGGCCACCTGGGTATGTCCTTTACGAATTGATGTAGCAATTCCGCCTCTTCTCCGCATTTATCTAACGCGATAAATTCTGATTCCATCGTGGACTTAGCTATTACAGTTTGCTTGGAAGACTTCCAAGATATAGCGGTCCCTCCCAGTGTAAACACATATCCACTGGTCGATCTAGAATCCTTTGTGTCAGATATCGAATTTGCATCACTGTATCCTTCAATAACAGATGGATATCTAGCATAATTCAGTCCATAATCATGACTGTATCTCAAATAATGAAGTACCCTAGTCATAGCTTTCCGATGTGCATCACTTGGATTACTAGTATATCTACTTAGCCTGCTAACAACATATGCTAAGTCAGGTCTGGTACATGTCATCAAATACATCAACATGCCAATAATTCTTGAATACTCTAATTGGGTAACACCTGCGCCTCTATTTTTAGATAGATGCAAACTGGTGTCAATTGGAGTTCTAGCTAGGCCGGAATCCCCCGCATTATGAGTATTGAGAATTTTGTCCACGTGATGTGCTTGATTTAATGAAATTCCACTCTGAGTTCGTATGATCTATATTCCAAGGATCATATCAGCCAAACCCATATCTTTCATGTCAAACTTTGAATTCAACATGTCTTTAGTGGACTTTATCATCTTGTCGTTACTACCAACGATAAGCATATCATCAACATAAAGACACAAGATTACATATCCACTATTCGTGTCTTTGACATAAACACACTTTTCGCATTCATTAATTGTAAAACCCGTATTTAAATTTTAGAAAATTAAATACGCAGTTTTAATTATTAAAAACTATTCATATAGTTCAGAAATTTTACGTCTCAAAAAATTTAAAAGGGAGAAGTAAATGCGCGAATATATGTGAATAAATTCAAAACATATGTGAATAAATTCAAGTGTTCAATTTTTTTATTGCGTTTCAGAAATTAAAACATGATAAATATATACGACTATACGAGGAAATTAAAAGTCGAAAAACATGGGATACCCACACAACCTTTGTGGGCCGGCAGATTTTTAAAAGAAAAATAAGGAAGAATATGGGCCTTAGCCCGACCCTATTGTACAAAAAAAATATACAGGGAGCCCCTTTTCACAAAGCAGTTAGCGAACAAAAAAAAAGAAAAAAAAAGAAAAAAAGATCCAGGGTTCCTATGTCTTGGGTGGCCGACAGTTGAAATCAAGAAACAAAGGGAAACGATTTCGATCTTTGTGTGTGGTTCGATTACGTGTTATAGTCTACATAATATAACTAATCAAGGTAATAAACTAATCCTCCTCATTGTTAATTGATCACAAATCCCATTTGTTTAAATAAAAAAACGTTTTAAATCCAAGAATAATTATGAAACGGATTAAAGGGGTGTCGGGTCTTGGTATGATTTGCGCATACCGAGACACTAAGTCTCGGTGATGTTTCTTTGCCCAGCTACAATCAGAAAACAAACCAAATCAAGGGGTAACCCCTATTACAGGGGGTCGGTGTGGTGTTGTTTGGTACCCACCCGAGACATAAGTCTCGGTGGTATTTTATTTTGGCCGACCGAAGGGCAGAAACCCCAAAAGGGGTGTGTTTTAGTTAACATTGTGGTCGGGTTTTGTTGGGTTATCGAGACCGAGACCCTGAGGTCTTGTTGGCCTAATTCCCAGCCCAGCCGTGACCCACACAGGGGCGGCAACGGGTTGCGTTCTACCTAAACAGCCGAAACAAACCAACCAGACTGTTCTTCAATATAATGGTGCGTTTGGGCTTATGAAATCAGTGGGAATCGGCACACAAATAGTGGGAACCTACACTTAATCAGTGGGTAGGTTTTTAGATAGAAAAATAGTAAATTTTGAATGAAATTAACGACGGTTTTGTGACACAAAATTCTGTCGCAGTTTAGTGGTGACACTTTTTAATGACGGATTTTAATATCAGCTTTTAGTCACACTGTTTTTAGTGACACAGATTTCTGTCACTAATTCATATGGGCAGATTTTATATATTTTGTTGAATTGTTTTAGTGCGATCGAGAAGGGGTATCTCGGTAGGCTCGGGATATAGTTAAAATAATAAAAACGAAGATTTTTAAATTATACCTTTTATTACTTATTTTTATAAATGTCTTAATTGTATATTTAAATGAATTAAATTAAAATAGTTTTATTATATTTAAAAGGGTATAATTTTATTAAAGAATTTATAAATGATTTTGAAAACTTTCTAATTTAGGAAACTTTCTATTTTTAGCAGGGTTACCTATTATATTATTAATATTACGTCAGAATACGTTTGTACCGTAATTAATAATAGGTTGATAATACATTAAAAAGAATTATAAGAAAGATCATATTTACCAGTTATACGTAAAGAAGTTCAGAAATAAATAAATAAATAAATAAATGAGAAGCCGATAAGATCAATAAATTAAATAAATATCAGATAACTTATTCGCGTCTATTATTATTGTAGCTTCCATGAAGCCCGAGTAGTGTTCGTTTAGTCTTCCTTTAGTCAGTTACTGGACAAGAGGTACAGATTTCCCGTCCTTTCAGTAAGGACTTCCTTTCTATGCATGATTAAGATTTCCCGTCTACAGCCAAATGTTTTCCCCAGTATATGTTATAAATTATCAGAAATTATTTTAATAACTAAGATATTGCCTGAGCCTTATATACAAGCAGGACCAGTTAGTTGTACTAGTTACGGAGGTACCGTAACCACGACACTTGAGGCACCGGTGTCATGACTCACCTGTAGGAGAGTGATATCCTGCAGCGTCCCATTCAGCTCAGCTTGGCCATTTTATCAGTATTATTAGTAGGGCGTATGGATGCATCCTATGCTATCAGTTTACAATTATCAGGTAAATGTGCTGTGTGCTCTACATCCTTCACATTAGAGTTGATCCCTCCACCCAGCATAATAATTAGAGTTCACCCCTCTACAACATGACGAGGTCACCCCTCCAGTTATTCATGCAACAGTGTTTACAACACATGACCTATATAAGCTCTTGGCAATTATAATACAGTAAATGCATGTTTACAGATTTAATAGATAACACTTCAATTTTATTATTTATAAATCAGACTTATCAAATTTTCTACAGTTTTCATCACACTCCGCATATTAGTCTTTCAGCTTCAGTAATTAATAATTATTTCAAGTTCAGTATATTCTTATCATGCATTATATCCGTTCACTGAGCGTTATGCTCAGCCGTAGTTCTTTCATGTTCTAACGGCAGGTACACCAGGACACTCTTAAGATTTTGAGAGCATGTGCATTGGATGGAAGCAATCCAGACTTCTTTACTTTATGCACTTCATTTTTATATTGCCTGTTGGACATTGTTCAGTCCTTTCTTTCAGTATTTTACTTTTCATGTTTTGAGCTTATGTTGGATTACCGATGTTTGATTCCGGTATTTCCGTTATGGCCAGTTAATGTTTTAGGACATTTACCTTATGCTTTGATGACACGCCATAAATACACCTAACGGTACACTTATCCAAGTGGGGTGGTACATTAATTTTGAATCCACCCTCTAGCATGGCGTGATCAAACTTTTGATGCCATTGTTTTGGAGCTTGCTTTAAGCCATACAATGACTTAACAAGCCTACAAACTTTGCTCTCTTGTCCAGGAGCCATGAAACCCTCGGGTTGGTTCATGTATATTTCCTCTTCTAAATATCCATTTAGAAAATCCGTTTTCACATCTATTTGGCGAACTTCTAAATTCCTTAACGCAGAAATAGCAAGAATCATACTAATAGAAGTTATTCACGTAACAGGCGAATAAGTATCAAAGTAATCTAGACCTTCGCGTTGTATAAAACCTTTGATCACCAATCTTGCTTTGTACTTATCAATGGTGCCATCAGCTTTCATCTTCTTCTTAAAGATCCATTTATAAGCTAGTGGTTTACAACCAGGAGGTAAATCCACGAGCTCCCAAGTATGATTTTGTAAAATAGACTCTATTTCACTGTTAATCGCTTCTTTTCATCGAGGCCCTTCCGAGGAATTTCCCGCTTCTTGATAAGAAGTGGGTTCATTTTCTACCATAAAAGAGACAAAATCGGGTCCAAACGATTTCTCGGTTCTAGTCCTTTTGCTTCTTCTAGGTTCAACCTCTTCTTCCTCGGGTTGATGTAATCTCTCATCTTGGAGATTAATATCATCTCGTTGTCTCTTATCTTGGACAACTTCATCATCTATTCTAGATGATCTTCCAGTTTCCTTTGTTAAACAAGGAAATATATTTTCAAAGAAGGAAGCATTCCTTGATTCCATTACTGTGTTCTTGTGTATATCTGGATTTTTCGAATCATGTACAATGAAACAATAAGCACCACTATTCTTAGCATATCAAATAAATATACAAACCACAGATTTAGGTCCAATCGTTTAGGCCTTAGGTGTCGGCACAACTACCTTGGCTAGACACCCCTACACTCGTAAGTACTGGTATGATAGTTTTCTTCCCATCCATAATTCATATGGGGTTTCCTCTTTATCCTTACGAGGTATCATGTTTAAAAGATAAGTAGTCATTAGAATGGCTTCCCCCACATGTCCCGGCTCAAACCAGAAGTTAACAACATGGCATTAACCATTTCTTTCAAGGTACGGTTCTTCCTTTCGACAATACCGTTTTGCTGTGGTGAATAAGGAGCAGTAAACTCGTGTCTAATTCCATGTTTTGCACATAGATCAGCAAAAGGAGACACATATTCACCTCCTCTATCACTTCGTACAACCTTGATTTTCCTACCAAGTTGATTCTCAACTTCGGTTTTGTATAGAACAAACTTGTCTATAGCTTCATCTTTACTTTTCAACAAGTAAACGTAGCAGTACTTTGTGCAATTATCAATAAACGTGATGAAGTACTTATTGCCACCTTTTGTGGCTAGTGATTTCAAATCACATATGTTTGTGTGTATCATATCAAGTGGTTTGGTTTTTCGTTCAACCGATTTGAAAGATGATCTTGTAAGTTTGGCTTCGACACAAGTTTCACACTTATAATTTGAAACAATATGAAAATTTGGTATGCCATTAAATTTAATCAAGCGACGCACTGAATTAAAATTAACATGTCCAAGACCGCCATGCCACACATTAGAAGACTCAATCAAGTAAGCAGAAGAATTCATTTTATTGATAGCATTCTTAACAACTATTACATTGAGCTTAAACATAGGATTCAGGTCATACCCCTTACCAACATACATTTGATTCTTAGAAAGTACAACTTTATCAGACTAAAAAACAAGAAGAAAACCAAACTTATTCAAAAGCCAACCGGACACAAGATTCTTGCGAATCTCCAGAACATACAAGACTTTAGTCAACTTGAGCTCTTTCTCGGATGTCATCTTCAAAATAACATCTCATTCACCCTTGATACCAGCAGTTGCAGAGTTTTCCATGTACAGCTTCTCTCCATTGTCAACCGCTCTGAAAGAGTGAAACATACTCTTGTCAACACACACATGACGGGTTGCCCCAGTATCAACCCACCAATCATTATTATTAGAACCTACCAGGTTAACTTCAGAGATCATGGTAACGACATAAGACACCATAGCAATCATGTCCACATTATCATTCACCATATTAGCCTCGCGAGTAGTCACTCGCTTTGGCGCTTTGAAATTAGCAGCATGATGACGTGGCTTGTCATAGTTGTAACAATTTTCTTGGAACTTCTGTTTTGCAATTCCACCTTTAGGAGCAAGGTACTTAGACTTCCCTTTGCTCTTCTTGTCATTCTTACCTTTGCCAATGCTCTTGCCTTTAGACTTTGAAGAAGACGAACCATGCTCAACCATATTTGCCTTGGCAGAATCAGGTGTATAAGTGTTTTTCTGAGCCAGCTTGTTGTCCTTTTCAATACGAAGACGAACAACCAAGTCTTCAACAGTCATCTCCTTTCGCTTATGCTTCAAGTAGTTTTTAAATTCTACCCAGCTTGGAGGTAACTTTTCAATGATGGCAGCAACTTGAAAAGTTTCACTCAAAGTCATACCCTCAGCATGAATGTCGAGTAGCAAAACCTGCAGATCTTAAACCTAAGTTATCACACTCTTTGAATCAACCATCTTGTAATCCAAAAAACGAGCTACCACGAACTTCTTTGTACCAGCATCCTCAGTTTTGTACTTGCGTTCCAACGACTCCTATAATTCTTTGGCAGTCGTAGTCTTGTAGTACAAATTGTATAAAGAGTCCATTAAACCATTCAGAATATAGTTGTGACACAAGAAGTCTGAATGTTTCCATGCTTCAACAGATTGCACGGCTTGTTGATTAGCGGGTACACCTTCTTTAGGAGGTTCCACCTGAGGTACAGTCTCTTTTAAGAACTTCGCAAGGTTCAAAGTAGTGAGATATAAGAACATCTTCTGGTGCCACCTCTTAAAATTCTGCCCATTGATTTTTTCTGGTTTTTCAGCATGATTAGCAACTGTGTGGGTAACTAGCGCACCAGTTACATTCACAGTAGTAGTTACAAGAGTTTCAGGAGTGCTGGTAGACATTCTGAAAGATCAAACAAGATCAAAACACAAACAATTAGACAACTGTTATAAATCTGTATATAAGAAATTCAATCGTGATCTCTATATACTTATAGTGGATCTACTTCAAATAAACTCAATCATGTTTTCAATGAATCAGATGCAGTTATCAAATATATCAGTTTAACATAAACACTATCTTGGTTTCTTTACTGATAAGAACAACTACTTAAAGAAAATTGTTAGAGATCTGTTAATTAATATCTGTAAATTAAAACTGATTTCCAGTGAAACTCAATCCTGGTTTCGGCAGAAACAGTTTATAAATAAATCTAAGAAAATTATTAATCCGATATAATAAAAGTTTTAATTTTGTTAAACAGAATCTGTTTTAAGATTGTAGGAAACGGTGTATACTTTTATTAAATAACAATAATAAAATTAACAAAAACAATGAACAAAATTAAATAACAAATAAAATTGAAAGCAGTAAGAATCTAGAGACGAGACACGTGTTTAACACGCTTCCCATAAAACAGATTTGTCGTTTATTTCCCAGGGTACAACGTCCAAAGCTGTTGTACAGCCGGACTAGACAAACTTGCCTGAAAGATCACAGAAGCCTTCAGCGTTTCTGATCGATAACTGCTGGAAAATTGGTCTGGTAATGGAGTAGTAAAAGACTGCGTTTTTTTTGTGTCTTAACTGAATGAGAAGAGGTTATATTTATATTGAAACCTTGACTTGTTCTCAAAGAAAATATATACCAAAGCCAGGAAAATCTGTTATAACTAAAACAGATTTCCTGTCTTTCTTAACACACACAAAAATATTCTGTGAATAACTTCTATATCTATTTCTAAGATAGATGTACAGAATTTTCTGGAAATAAAATTCGAATTCGCAGCAAAAAAGATACCGAAATTTGCCCGCACCCAAGCCAGTTTTCGGAGCTGCATTCGTGTCTGCAGGTCACGTGCTCGTGCACAAGTTCAGTAGATTCGAACCCGTTTTTGGCCTAGAAATCTCACTTTCTGCACCACTTGCGCACGCGTAGGCGTGGGAGTAAAAACCCACAAATAAATATTCTAGGGTAGAAAGTAAGAGTTCCTTATAAACATGTATTCATTTCATGTTTTTGGCGATGTGGGACAAATATTTTTCTAAATTTTGTGGTTCACGTGACTCTCTTTGAGACACGATATCTCATTCATATTAACTCCATATAGGACATACTTTAGCTTGTTGTGAAGCTCTCTTCGTGAGAATGCAAAGCTACTAAGTACTACAAATATATATAACATATACAGATGTCAAATTACGTCCAAAATATTGCAAAAACTCATTTTTACAAAAATTTTCCAACAGAATTGTAACCAAATTGGGCTTAACATGATTTCTTTGAACTAATAAACGACATTTAGATTGGGATGGTAGAATAACTAAAACCAAGTTCATATATTGAAATGGTGGACATTGCTTCTTAAAGTGTTCTCGAGTAATATAGGCTTGGGGAAAAGTATATAAATGGTGGAATATGAGTACGTTTAATGGTTAGCCACTTCACGATATTATTGAACACGAAGGTTTACAAAATTTCCATCAAAAACAAAGAACGGCGTGGCAAGCGGTTTGTTAGGCGATGTTATATATGATTTGGGATGCTAGAAATAAGAAAGTGTTTGAAAATAAAGTGTCAAATTTGTCAACAATTTGTGATGAGGTACAAGTTCTCGCATTTCATTGGATTTCTAATAGAGCAAAGGAAACTATTTCATCATTGATACAGTGGTGTTCGGACCCGATCAAGGCTTGCAAATTTTAGGTCTCTGTTCTCATTCTTTTAGTGGGTCAACTTTTGATTGTTTTGCTCATCTACTGTTGTGATATTTGTTTTGTGATCTGTAAGGTATGTCTAGAAATTTAGCTCATGTGATGTATGTGTTTTGAATTGTAAGGTTGTTTTCTCTAGTGTTTTTGTTGGATTCCATTCTCTGTAATTTTCTCGATTAAAGAGGTGGATGCCATTTTTTTATCAAGTCTTTATTGTTGTGCTTATAAAATGTTACCTTTAAAAAAAAGTTCATATATAAAATTGATCGCCCAAAGGGCTTGAAGCAACATTTATTTGTAAGCAAACATCTCAGATATTACGAGTAAACGATGTAATAGAACTCCACCT
Organism: Glebionis coronaria; assembly: GCA_025667525.1. Lineage (NCBI taxonomy): Eukaryota > Viridiplantae > Streptophyta > Magnoliopsida > Asterales > Asteraceae > Glebionis > Glebionis coronaria. The sequence goes on along the minus strand of CM046881.1, from coordinate 458,144,762 downwards.
TAAACAGCTTTAACCAAAACGTACTGAAGAAAATCGACCACTAGAGATGCAAACTAAAGCTGACTACATATCTCCATGATGATCGAGACTAGACCGACCACACAAGCATTTAGACCTATATATCAACTCGTCCCCGAAATATCTCCCAAAAGGCCAACCATAAGGACAAACATGTAATTTAATCTAGTTTTTATGATGGGTTTTGCTGAATATAGATAGCTCTAAGGCCTACGCGTAAGAAATGAGAACATACATAATTGGTGGTACATAGACTCGACTGACAGAACTTAAGGCTAGTTCTATTAGTCACATCTTTAATACTTCTCACACTTTTCACCTCAGCGTCACATTAGCTTTCTCTCTCCTACTTTATATCCTCACCTTTACTCACACTTTACTCTTAGAGCACACGGTACGGTTCAAGCCGTGGGCAATCACCATTTTTTCCCTTAACACCAAAGCACTCCATAACCCCACAAACACCCTCCCTCGTTAACACCACAATTTCTCGTGTTATCGTGACCCCACCTTTTTTTAAATACAACAATTAATTAACTAAAACTTAATTTTTCATTAATAAAAATAAATATATAATTAACAAAAAAATTACACGAATTAAAAAAACCACGAAATTAAAAAAAAGTACCACACGAAATTAAAAAAAATTAAAAAAAATACAAATTAAAAATTAAAATACCTTGCACGCGCCGCGTCTTTGAGCTTTTTCATCCTCGCCGTGTCTTCAGCCCTCATTCCGTTGTGTCGAACCAAAGTATTTGCAATTCTTCGTTCCTTTTTTTAAGCTCAACCACTTCTAGTCTTTCCGCCACCTCTCGCACGATCGGTCTTTTTTTGCATCACAATCCGATAATATTTGTTGTTGTATCATTTTGACCAATTGTTTTTTTTAGACCCCGAAGTAGCGGATGAGCTTGTGGAGCGTTGAAACTTGGATTTTCTTGGAGCACCGGATGGACGAGGGATCTCATCGTCATTGAAAAGATCGGGATCTTCATCGGCTATCTTCTCGCGTTGACGCCGAGTTCGAGTTGAATCAGGATTTTTCCATTTATACATGTCTTTCAAAACAAGCCAAACACTTTTTTGTGGAAACACATTGTTCCCATTTTCATCTCGACACAAACTCATCACACGAGTCATCAAATTGTCTTCATTTCCGCCAAAAGTTTGGTTTTATGATAAAACTGATTAAACTTGAATACCTCGCGGTTCAACATCGTCCATTTCCCGGTCAACGTATTTTTGTTCCGAGTTTTAAAACCCTCACCCTTAAGCCGATCGTTATACGTATCAAGAATTTGGTATCAAAACATATCGTGTGGTTGATCGTTCTCGACCTTCGGGTCTTCGGATACTTCAATCCAACACTTGACCAAAACTTCTTCTTCACGTTGGGTCCAAAATGAACGGCCCGACTTCGGGTTTTGCTTAACAACATTTTTATTTCTCCCCTTTTTCTTCGGAGGACCCGCGGCTTGTTCTTCGGGCGCATCGGGCGCATTGGGCTCATCGGGCTCTTGAGGTTCTTGAGACGAGTGTTGAGGAAAGTTTCGATAGTTTTGTTGTTGTGATTGTTGGAAGACTTGCGATTGTCGATATTGTTAGAACCATAAATTGAATGCCTCAGGTGTATAATTAACAAACGGGTTTTGTTGTGGGAAGTTAGCGAAAGGATTTGGTAGTTGATTATAGTTGGCGAATGAAAAAAATTGATTTTGAGGATCGGTTAAAAAAGTGTTTATCCATTGATTGCGGATGAATGAGTATTCGGGTTGGACGAAGTAGACGAATTTAATAGTTGAGTAGTCGGAATTTGATTTTGAGGTTCGGTTAAAAAAGTGTTTATTCATTGATTCGGGTATTGGTTTGGATTTTGACTCATGGTGGATGTAAAAAAACATGTAAATTAGAAGTAGTGATAATAGAAGATTGTATAATTTTTTTTTGTAGTTTGAAAGGGGATTTATAGTGAAAAATGGGGTGTTTTAATGCTCAAACGGTCAAAAAATACCCATAGCAAACAAAGAGCTGTTTCCTAACAGTCGAAATTTCAAATTTTCAAAAAAAAAACTGATAATGCTAGCCATGGCGCGAGCCACGGTGTGGTTGGCTGCACCATGGTGTCGCGCCATGGTACATAACGTCGGCAGTCAGTTGCCAGCCGAACCACTATAACGCGAGGCCTGGTGTGGTTGGTGGCGCCATGGTGGCCAGCCGAACCCACCAGCCACCGTACCGTGCTCTCTTATAAATTACTTCTTTTTAAAACACCCTCACACCCAAAATAATACATTTAATATTTTTTTAAAAATAAAACCAATACATTAAAAGTTAAAAATTAAAAAAATATTACATTAAAAATAAAAAAAACATTAAAATAAAAATAAAATACATGAAATAAAATAAAACATTATAATTAAAAAACATTACATGACTACGGATAGAAAATACACTACTAGATAGATACAAAAACAAATGCGTAATACTATTAGTCTGTTCTCGGATCCAAATCCGATAACTGACCAGAAAACTCCCAACATAATTGCTCTTGGTAAGTTTCTTTGGCTCTAACTTTCTCCTCCACTCCCTTTGTGCCCTATCTTATACCTCCAATGTTTCTCTCAACACTATTCATCTTGGTATAGTTGACGAAAATGGATGTCATTAAGTAAGCAATTTGAGTTGTTTGGACAGGGTGGATCAGGATAAACATATCAGCGTCGGTGTTGTTGTGATGAAGAACCGATATGAGTTTAGGACGGAATTCCTTCATTTTTGTGAGGATTCAAGTTATTCAGCCATTTAGTATTTTTTTGAATTTGAGTCTCCAATTTTGACAACTTTCTAAACAAGGCACTTTGCATATTGAAATCGTTATCAGATTCATTACTTAGAAACGTGTTGATTAAAACACGTTTCTCTGGAGAAATATCACGACATTTCTCATATGTACGCGACATCGAAATCAAAGGCTAACGTCGTAAGCGCAAACTGACGACGTTGTTGTTTATTGATTTGTTTTTGAACCATAGCTTTGATCTCGTCGACGATGTATGGAAGGAAGCACGCCATAGAATTTTTGAAGTTGTGTTTGAAAAGTATGTGTATGTGAAAATATTGAAAGTGAAAGGGGTATTTTTTTGTTGTGTGAAAATTAATTTTGTTTTGAAATGTATATATATGGGATAAATAGGGTTTGAAAAAGTCCTTTTTATATAATATACATCCGGTAATGGTGGGGGTCCAATTTTACACAAAATACGAAATATGACAACTTCACCTATTTTGCTTGTTTTTGGGGTCAGTCACGCGCCACTAGAACCCCTCGCAGCAGCACTCACGTGCGAGGGAAATGTTTTTGGTCACGATATAGGACTCACGCCCATTGCTAAATTTAGCCTAAGTACATGGACATTAACAATTACTTTAAGGTACAATCAATTATTGCGTGTTTTTATACGTTAACGCTCTGTTCCTGAGTTTAATGAGGAAAGAAGATGATGTATATGGGAAGAAGAGGAATGGAAAGCAGAACGAAGGATTGCATTTTTTGTGTTCTCCAGTTAAAGAGAAAAGAGAAGAAGACAAAAATATTTTGTGTTCCCGAGTTGGAAATGAAAGGATTTTTTATATTTTTTTTACAATTGTACCCTTTATAGGTATATAACTGTGATCTCCTATCCCGTTAGCTAAACAAGTCGCTCATGAGTTTTTTCATGCAAGATACAATAATAACACAAGCATGATCATATCTTGAGAATAAAACATCGTCAACATTTCACTTGGATGACTAACACAATTTTGTAATGTAACACATCATGCAATGACTAAAACACTCATCAATATTTTCAGTAAACTACATATGGTGCAGTACCAAACAATCATGGCGGCTGGCTATATTCTTCCCCCAACCTTTTAGATCTACTGGCTCTTTGATCTTCCTACATTAGATAATGATTGGTATTCGTGTAGATCTTAATAATTGCTCCTTAGTTCTTTGATTGATTGTCGATTCGTTGAATTACTTGAGTTGGTCCTTCAAGATTGATAATTCATTTGTCATTCTTGATAATTGCTCTTTAATTCATCCATCGATTCATTAATTCTTGAATTATTCGAGTTGGTCTTTTAAGATTGAAAAAATACCCATTCTTATCTTATTGAAGGTTTTTCTTTTGGTCAATCACCTTCAACATCTTTTTCCGTTTTTATCTCTATAATCGATCTCTCTTCAATCCAAAAAAGTATTTGAATTATGAGAAATTTACCTAACCAGAATTCGAAAGAAGATGATGTTCAAAAAGTTTCTACGGCAGTTTATGTTACCAATTTCCCTGTGAAATTCAATGCTAAGGACCTGTGGAATGTTTGTAAGGTTTATGGATCTGTTGTTGACTCGTACATCCCTAATAAACGCTCCAAAATGGGAAAGAGGTTTGGTTTCGTTCGGTTTATTCATGTCAAGGATATTGATAGACTAGTTAATAATTTGTGTACTATATGGATTGGGTCTTTTAAATTATATGCCAATGTTGCACGTTTTGATAGAGAATCGGCAAGGACTGAGGTTCACTCGACAAGGACTCAGGATATTAGTGGAAGTAAAATGAGTGGAGGGGTTTCAGATCAATCATATGTTAATGCCGTAAAAAATAATCATAATCCGAAGGAAACCATCAATATCCCAACTATGGTTTTGGATGAATCATGTTTGAATAAGGATGATTTCTCACTTTGTCTGCTTGGAAAGGTTAAGGAGTTTGCATCGTTAACGAATCTGAAGGTGGTCCTTGCTAAAGAAGGTTTTGTCAATGTTGATTTGAAATACATGGGCGGTTTCTGGGTGATGATTGTTTTTTCAAAGGAGGAGAGCAAGAAAGCGTTTCATGTAAATGAATCGGTGGGATCGTGGTTTTCTCATATTATTCAAGCTCATTCTGATTTTGTACCAGAAGAAAGAGTTATATGGGTCGAGATTGAAGGTGTTCCATGTAAATGGTGGTCAAAAAATATGTTCACTCGCATTGCATCTATGTGGGGTCGTCTACTTAATGCCGAAGAGCTAGAAAAAGGGGGTTATCATAGTAACAGGATCTGCTTATACTCGAAAATCAACACGATCATATGTGAGACATTCAAAATGGTGTATCATGGTAAGGTCTATTGGGTTCGTGCCATTGAAGTTCCAGGTTGGGTGCCGGATTTTGAGGAAGATTGTGATGACGAAGATGAGTCCATTGAAGATACTCATGCCAATGAAGGGTTAGGGGATGATTTAAGTGATGGTGAGTTTGTTCCTGATACATGTTTTGAGGACACGGCTGAGAATAATAATAATAGTAATGCTAACTCAGACACATGTAGCAAAAATAATTCACAGGATCCATTTGGGATTTATAAACTTCTTAACAAAGAGAAAAAAGTAACTGAAAAGGAAGGGGAGACTGTATCCGGTCCTACACATCCTCCAGGTTTTACCCCTGATGAAAACTATGTTAATGCATCGGGTTCGTCTAATGTTGAGAAGGAAAATCTTGTTGTAGAAAATGGACAGGAGACTAGTAAGGATGAAGGCGAACATATTGAACCTGCTGTGCATAATAACATCGATGAGTATAATGATGCTAATGTATCCACATGTTCTGGCCATTTTAGGAAATCTGCTGGATTGAGTACAGGTGGATCGATGATTCAAATGATGGAAGACCTTGTTCAAGTGGGTCAAACGATGGGATATGATATGACAGGGTGTATGAAAAACATGGAGGACATTATTGGGTCAGGAGTGGCGGAAGGTTATCAATGAATTTTCTTTCTCTAAATATTCAAGGCCTAAACCAAAAGGCCAAGCAGGAGTGGGTTAAAAAATTATGTGTTGTTAATAAAGTTAATTTTGTTTCTCTTCAAGAAACTAAAATGGAAAACATTGATTTGTGGTGTATTAAAAGATGTTGGGGGAATTTTGCTTTCGACTATGTTTATAGTGAAGCTGTCGGTCAATCGGGAGGAATTTTAAGTATTTGGGACCCTAATGTATTTCAGAAAGCTAATCACACTACTTTTGATTATTGTACGTTAGTCCGGGGCGTGTGGATTCCTAGTGACAGAATGTTTCTCATTATCTCGATATATGCTCCTCAAGATCTTAGTGAAAAGAGAATCCTTTGGGAGTATTTATGTTTTACTCTAGGTCATTGGGATGGTGATACGGTTATCATGGGAGATTTTAATGAAGTTCGTGATAGTAGTGAGAGATTTGGCTCGGTGTTTCACAAGCAAGGTGCCAAAGTTTTTAATCAGTTCATTGCTAATGCTGGTTTATTTGATGTTCCTTTAGGCGGTTGTTCCTTCACATGGTGCCATAAATCGGCTTCTAAAATGAGTAAACTCGATCGATTTCTTGTTTCTGAAAATCTTATTCGAGATTTTCCAAATATCTCTTCGGTGTCTTTAGATAGATATTTATCTGATCATAGACCGATTTTATTACGTGAATCGAGGTATGATTATGGTCCGGTTCCTTTCAAATTCTATCATTTTTGGTTTGAAATTGAAGGGTTTGATAAACTTGTGGAAGATTCTTGGAAGAGTATTCATATTACTGAGCCTAATGATTATTTGTGTCTCTTGAAAAAATTCAAGCTGGTGAAACAGAGTATCAAAACTTGGAATAAGCTGTATAGAGAGAGGATGAATTGCCATAAAGTGACACTTTTAAATGAGTTATCTAAGATTGACTCAGATCTGGATCAAGGTGAAGTGGCAGATTTTGACGTAAATAGAAGAGCTGAAGTGGTTCACTTGTTACAAGAGGTTGAAAAATCTGAAAACATGGAAGCGGCCCAAAAAGCTAAAATAAGATGGGCCGTGGAAGGAGATGAAAACTCCAAGTATACCATGGTGTGATAAATAAAAAGAGGGGCCAGTCTTCTGTTCGTGGTTTGATGGTTAACGACAATTGGGTTGAGGATCCTTTATTGGTAAAAAATGAGTTTTATACCCATTTCAAACATCGTTTTGAGAACAGTAATATGTGTGACATTAAGTTGGTTCGAGAGTTTTCGAATCGTATTAATGCGGAACAGGCTGCTGATTTAGAACGTGAATGTACGAAAGAAGAGATTAAAATAGCGGTGTGGGATTGTGGTATTGATAAAGCTCCTGGTCCAGATGGCTTTAAGTTTGGTTTTTATCGTCGGTATTGGAATATCATTGAAGGTGATGTTGTTAGGGCTGTTAAATGGTTCTTTCATCATGGTATAATTCAAAATGGTGGTAACTCGTCTTTCATTACTTTGATTCCTAAGATTCCGAATGCGAATATGGTTAAGGATTTTAGGCCTATTAGTCTCATTGGTAGCGTCTACAAAATTGTCGCAAAAATCTTGGCTAATCGTCTTGCTATGGTGATCGATTATCTTGTTAGTGATACTCAATCGGCTTTTGTGAAGGATAGGCAAATATTAGACGGTCCTTTTATTTTGAATGAGGTGGTCCGATGGTGTAAAAGAAAGGGGCGTCAATCCATGTTTTTTAAAGTTGACTTTGAAAAAGCATTTGATTCCGTCAGATGGGATTTTGTTATTGATATATTGAGAAAGTTCGGGTTTGGAGATAAATGGTGTCAGTGGATTCACAGTTGTCTGAAGTCTAGAGGTTCGATTTTGGTTAACGGTAGTCCTACATGTGAATTTCAATTTTTTAAGGGTCTTAAACAAGGAGATCCGCTGTCTCCCTTCTTATTTATTTTGGCCATGGAAAGTCTGCATGTTTCGTTTCAAAGGGTGGTGGATGCGGGTATGTTTAAAGGAGTCATGTTAAATAGTTCCACATGTGTCTCGCATCTGTTTTACGCTGACGACGCAATTTTCATGGGTCATTGGACACAAGCTAATATTGACATTATTATTCGGGTTCTCAAGGTGTTTCACACTGCCTCGGGCTTGCGAATTAATATGCAGAAGAGTAAACTAATGGGTTTAGTTGTGGACACGTCAAAAGTGGAACATGTTGTTCATCAGATTGGTTGTACGGCTCTCAAAACGCCATTCAAATATCTTAGATGTATGGTGGGTGGTCGAATGTCGAGAACTTATGCATGGAATGACGTTGTTAATACTTTGGTAAGTCGATTATCTAAATGGAAACTTAAAATCATTTCCACAGGGGGTAGACTTACTTTGCTCAAGTCCGTCTTAGGTTCGTCTCCTATATTTCATATGTCCATGTATAAAGTGCCTATGACGGTGTTACATAATATGGAAGTAATCCGTGCTAGATTTTTTAATGGCATGGATAAGAAATCTCGTAAACCGAATTGGGTTAGCTGGAAGCAGGTAATCGCGTCTAAGGATGCTGGAGGGCTCGGAGTGGCAAGTCTCTTTGCTTTAAACAGGTCCTTAATGTTCAAATGGGTGTGGAGGTTCATCACTCAGAAAAATACGATATGGTGCCGTGTGATCACTGCTATTCATGGTCATGATGGCAAGATTGGGAAGGTTCTGTCGTCTTCGTCTTCATCGGTATGGCTTAGTATTATTAGAGAAGTTGCCTTGCTCAAAGATAAAGGTATGGATATTGTAAATTTTATTAAACGGAAATGCGGTAATGGCACTACTACTTCGTTTTGGAACAGCGTGTGGCGGGGGGAGGTTGCGTTTAAAGATCTGGTCCCCAGAATATATTTACTAGAAAATATGAAAAACATCCAGGTTGCTTCTAAACTGGCTCATGAGGAGGTTGACTGGTCATTTAGACGCAAGCCGAGGGGTGGAGTAGAACAAACTCAAATGGCACTCTTACAACAGATGCTTGAGGGTGTTGTTCTAAGTGACTCGAACGACAGATGGGTTTGGACCTTAGAGGGCTCGGGTGATTTTTCAGTGTCGTCTATTCGGAAACTCATTGATTTTACTTTTCTTCCTCGGGGTGCATTGAAGACTAGATGGATAAAAGAGGTGCCAATCAAAATTAATATCCATGCGTGGAAAGTTCTAAACGATTATCTCCCCACCAGGTTTAATCTTTCCCGTCGTGGTGTGGAGATTGATTCCATTAATTGTCCGGTTTGTAACTGTACGGCCGAATCGGCTAGCCACTTATTCTTCTCGTGCGAGCTTGTTAAACAGATTATGCACAAGATTACAAGATGGTGGGACATGGATTACCAGGAGACTAATTCGCATGAAGAATGGATTGAATGGTTGCTTATCATTCGTCTCCCCAGGAAGCAAAAAAGGATCTTTGAAGGTATTTGTTTCATTACGTGGTGGTTTATCTGGGACTGGCGTAACCACACGATTTTTGGCTCTCAATCACGGATGAAGTCGATGATCTTTGATAACATTGTTTCGAACTCTTTTGTTTGGGTTAAGTCTAGATGTAATGCTAGTTTTTCTTGGACAGAGTGGGTTAAAAATCCTAAACTTATTTCCTTATAATTTCTAGCAGCTTGCTAGCTCTTTGTTTTAATACAAATGCCGTTCAAAAAAAACCAAACAATCATGAAACAAGGTATATCAAAAAATACATGGTTTAACAAACAAACTTATTATCTTCAAGCCGAAACAAAGCTTGAATATGTTCCAAGCAAACAAATCAAAGTTTAGCGTTAAATAAAAAGATAAAAATAGCATGCCATGGCTTTCGAAGACGATGATATTTCATGGAAACTTCATTTCTTCACTTGATCCCATCATTTTTGTTAGCAACTTCACCCGTATATTAAGAGGACAACTAAATAAAAATCGCGCCTTTTTTAGGTGGTCCGCCAAAAAAATAAGAGCACTTGACAGGACATCCGCATCTAAATCTAAAGGCTGCAGTTCCTTGTAGATTTATTACCATGTGTAGTCCCGTTGATAAGCTCTTCCTAATATGAAATTTGTTTATTGTAAAACAACGTTACCTTCCTTTATCGCATCAGCCACCACATGAACCGTACTCATAATATATGAATTGGATTCTTCTTCAACTTTTCTTTTCATACTTTTAGATTTTGTTGTAGAAGGTTCCTCTGGTGAAAATGGCATGGTAGAATCCAGATCAACTTCATCAAGATTGATAAGGTTTTCATAAGTGACTTGATTAGTAGCTAGTAACTCATCTATGTATTCAATTGTTTCAATATTGATTGGTTTGTTGATGCTCGATTGGCCCATTTTCTGCTTGGCATTTTTTTTCATTTGCACTTTCTGAACCAGCACCTGAAGCTCTATCGTTAGCAAAAAGTTGTGACAAATCCTCATAATTATAAGATTTTTTGTTCTTCCACTTTACAACATCTGGATTTTCCTATTAAGATATAAAATACAAATTATAAAGTTTAGTATTTATGGAGAAAAAATACGTCACGACATTCTGAATAAAGGAAATAAGTTCTATAAATAAACGACATTATATGTACAAGGCTAAGAACCCCCCAAATATCTACAAGATGCAAAACATCAGAATCTAAAACAGGCTAGCAGCATGTCATATAAGCAACTACTCTAGTTCTATATATTGTATAAGTTTATGTATGTGTGGCACAAAATAAGAGCAAAATTAACGTATAGACGATACTACGTAATACTAGTAACTAATGCAGTTCTACATACTATATAATTGAACCATAAAAAATCAAGATATGAATTACTACTTCAAGTACAATAGAGCCAAACTTTACAACAATCAATACTAACATATAGTATGAGGTATTGCCAATGGAGGTACTGCCAATATACCATCAATGCTCACAAGGCGCCAAAAAAGAACTGTTATCATACCACTATTAATATGATTCTTTTTATGACAAGAAAAAAGAGTCATGTCTATCTTTCTATGTTTTCTTGGTGTCACTTACCAAGACGAGCCATAACTTTAAACATAAACCATTTTTTAAACATTTGTAAAGGTTATTGGAAAAGCAAAAGTGGCTAGGCCGCAACTTTGGGGTGTTTGGACTGGTTTACTCAAGGTTATAAACTTATGTTGGTGCTAGACGTACTGTACCTACTAATGCACATAAGCTACAACATTTTATTGATTCCCAGAATAACAATAGTCTCTCATTTAGTACCTTCAGGAATTAAGTGATAATTCTATCAAAAGTGTATGCTGACTTATTTGGGTTGTGATGTGAAAAAGGCTTGCATCTAGTAGAATGTTGTGACTTATGACTAAGACCTGGCTTACGCTATCTAATTAGCAAACAATACCTTAATTTATCAGTGTTGTGTGGAACATGTATGCAAACTATAACCAGTCATAAACACTTGCAGGTCACAGTGTACCCGTTTACAAACTAAAATCCAAATAAACTATTTCATATAATAGTGATAGCAACATAAGTCAAAATTATTTTATATGTATATCAATTTGTTACGTACCTCTATTAGTTTTTCCCGTACTTCTTCTTCTTCTTCAATAAATTAAGTAGTAGCATTCCAAGAAAATCTACTTAACTTAGAGCCATGAATCACATCATGACATTGAGAGAAATTGTCGTTGATAGTTCTCAACCGGTTCTTTAAATGGGTTTTTGTGAAAGGTAAGTTCAGATTTTTTCTTAACACGTTAACCATATTAGTATAGGCTCGTGGACTGAATGTTTGATTAGGTCTATTGCCTCTCTCTTGTTGTGTAAGCATTTCTTGAATGAATGCATCATCCATCTCAGTAGTCCAACCAAATTGTTCATTTTTCATTTTAATTTCACTAGTTTCTTTTTTAACCTTAATCTCACTAGACTCCTTATTCTTGCTACATGTTTCTTTCTTCTCCATGATGAATTGCTACATATATGCATGTGAAATAATTTTAACAATAATGCAAAAAAGTTTCAAAAAGAAACAACAGACTTAAGAGAATTCACATGCTAATAGAAAGATAACCTGAATAAGACAATCACAAAATAAGTTTTTAAACACACAGATTAATGTCCAATTGAGATACTATGATATATTTAAACAAAACTATCTAGATATATCAATTTTATTGTTCGGATGCGACAAGTAGTTAGCCCACATTTCATTTTCAATTGAGTTTCTTAGTTCTTCTCCTCTTCTGCTACCATCATTTATGTCTCTTTCATTATTACGCGCTTCTTCTTGTGGTGCATTCAAAATCCCTCGTATCACCTCGTCTTCAATACCTTTATCCCTATCTTCCTCAAGTAAAAAATTGTGCAAGATACAACATGCCAAAAATATGTCTGATTGCGTTTTACATGAGTAGAATGGTTCCGTTGCACTTCTAATGATAGGAAACCTTTTTTTTAAGTACACCAAATGCCCGTTTGAAAGAATTTCGCAAAGATGAGTGATGAAGGTTAAACAACTCTCATGCATTCTCAGGTGCGCGAGTTGAGTACTCTTTCAGATTATATCTAACGCCTCTATAAGGTGTTATTAGTGTACTTCTATGGGATAGAACCGCATCAACCAAATAATATCTACCTATAAACAACACATATGATTAATAAAAGGATACAGTATAAGAGACACAAACTAATGTTGGTTTAAATTTTACCCTCTGGTATAATAAGCTTTCCATCTTTAGTTAGAGCATTTTTTATTATTCTCGAGTCGGATGCAGTATCCTCCCAACCGGTTAAAACATACGTAAACTTTAAATCAATTGTGCACGCAACCAAGACATTTATTGTTGGGTATCCCTTACGACCATGATATCTTTGGGATCCTTATTAGGTACTCTCACGCGCACACGTGTTCCACCAATTGCTTTAACACAGTCCGTGAAAAAAAGGATAAAATCTTATTTTTTTCATGAATTTCTTTGGGAACAATTTGACAAGTGGGTTGCTAGAGATAACGATCTTCTAAGAGTATAATTATGCTTAAAACTCGATGTAAACACCTACTTGTCGTCGAGCCAGAGCGACGATAAATCCAAGAGGCAAAACGGTTTCTTAGACGGTTTCTTAGATCATTTCCTACTATATGCAAAAATCTAGTAACTTACTCTTCAACCGACGTACATTGAGTTAGACGAAGACCACCGTCACACACCAATATCTTACATAATGTCCCAAAAGCTTGTATGCTCATACGAATAACTTCACGGCATTTCCCACTTGTGGAAAGGTTGTTTAACATCTCTTCTCTTACACTTTTTCGTTGTAAAATAACTTCTCTTGTAGGGAAGTTAGTATGGTTGGTGCGGACAAGTCTACGACGTGTGACAAAAGCTACCAATAAACATATCAAGTGAACCGCTGCCAATTGTCGAGCTCTAACCACACGACATATCGTGAGTATTCTGTCAATCATATGGGTATCCATTGCACACCTTTTGTGACCAAACCATAAAAGAGTAAGTTAGACATCTAAAAGTATAATTACTTTCTGATTCACTAGTAACCGTGTCTAAACATTGATGATATACTATAGTTCTAACTTATATATCATCATGCAAATCTAATTTGTGCTATGAATGGTAAATAAAAGTCATGTTTTCATTATGGAGCACATACATAGTAAATATTATGAAGCATGTGACGTTGACTCATGCATGGTTATCTATTTGTCTCAGGTACAAATTAAAAAAGAAAAATAAAGCATAGAAGTATATAAGAATGATGTATGCATAGAAGAATGATATTCGTATACTATGATTCGTATATGTAGAGTGATGTTCGTATACCTTTGATGAAGATGATAAAACTATGGCTGCTGCAACAAATATGGAGAAGAAAATATAATGGAATATATATAGTGAATGTATTAGGTCAAGGGTACTTTTGGTAAATTTAAAAAGCCTTACACGCTCCATTTTCTTTACACTCCAAATTACTCCAATTTGGGAAGTAAATAAGGAAAGTAATTTCGGCGAAATTTGCTACCCTTACTTTCTTCTCCCTCCCTAAATAATCTCTAAGAACATGATTCTGTGTTCATTTTCATCCCAAGGCATTCTTTTTCTCAAAAAAAATCTCGGCAACAGAGCGTAAAATTTGAGCGATTGAATTAAAAAAATCCTTAAACTTTATTACTATTATATGATTTGTTTTTTTTATCATTTGACATAGGTTAGAATCGTATCTATATCCATTGAGAAATTTTGATTCTGTAACAGAAATGAACCAAGGAAACATACGGGAGCGAATGAGATTAGAAGTGATAGAAACAACAATGGATTTGACTTTGCGGGTAAGAAAATCATTTTTTTAGAATACTGATTAGCTAGAGTTTGTTTAACTAAAGGTTTTAAATGGGACTTTTAAATTACTCTCACGTATCAGAGGATTCAGCACTATATCAGCATAACACCTAAATAACACTAACCCTTCTAATCATAATACTAATAACCATTTTTTAGCAAGTTATTTAATGTATTTATCGTTCCTCGACTCGACTCGAATTGATATCAAATTTCTCACAAGAGTTATCGTTCTTGGTTAATAATACTTGTTTGGTATCTATGTCTAATTAAACTTAAATGGGGAATATTATATTAGGCTTAAGGAATATAGAAATAAAAGCGCAAATAGTTCACATAAAATTACTCTAAAATGCAATACAATTATACTACAATTTAAAATCTAGATTAAACTAATTAAATCTAAGATGCAACATAACTATATTATAATTAAAAATATTAATTACTCTAAATGCAAAATTAATCTAAATGCAAGCACGTAATAACAAGTAAAAATGACAAAAGTTAAATCAAAAAGATAAACTTAAGAATAAAGCGTAAAGCTTTAACCTTTATAGCTTATTAATCTTTTTAGATGATAAAGCTTGAAGCCTCTATATTCAAATAAGATTAATAATCACAAAAAAGTGTAAACTTTATACTAAAAATAAGCTTATCTAAATGAAAACTAATTTTTATAATTTTAAATCTACTTTTTTAAATAACAATAACTTTTAAAACTAGCTAAAACGATTTCTATAAAAGAGATATTTTTAAAAACAATTTAAACTATTTTAATATAATTAATTAAACTAAAACGATTTAGCTAAATATTGAAAAATGAAAGAACTTTAGTACCCGTGGTCCGAAGAAAACGCTCTAAACACAATCAACATAACCAACAAAATATGGCCATAAAGTACACGACCACTCAAATCAACAAAATATGCCCCGTAAAGTACACGACATCTCAAATCATACTATCAAAAGTGAAACCCGGCCTGTTAGCCTCAAAATATTGAGTCAAACAAGAATGCTCGGTCATAGGTGATAGGTGTGAAAACACCCATCCTTTTACCACTTATTTCTGGCTAAAACAAGACCAAAACACGTATTTAATATCATTTGTTTGGAATTATGCGTGGTTTTTGTGTTTATTGTGTTTTCAGAGTCAACCGGGTGAATATTGAAGAAAACATGGGATTGCACGGGTTTTATCGAAGAAAAAGACTCAAGACGAAGTCTATTGTCCAAGAGATGTAAAAGATTTGAAGTCATTGTGCCTATTTGAAGATTTATCAAAGAATAGAGCCAAAGATGGAAGATTCATATATGTCGAAGAACTCGAGTCTATTAAACAAAAGATTATAAGACGAGTTGGAATTATTCACCGACACTTCTCAAAATCCAAAGTTGGAAACGTTTATTAAAAAGAAACGTAAAGACTAAAGAAGAAAAGAAGCCCAAACCAAAGCCCATTCTCAAGCCCACCATCACACGCCTATAAATAGGACTTTACTTCACAATTTGGAGCTAGTTAGTCTTAGTTTTTCATTTTTCTTCATTTTCTCTAGTTTTAGAGAGAGAAAGTTCCCAACTTCCTCTCACTAAATTTTTCTTTGTTTTCATCTTTTAAATTTAAGCTTTCTTAAATTTTTGTATTTTGAATCTCATGAATCTAATTCAAGTTAAGCTTTTAAGTTCTTTATTCTCCTTCTACATTTCTTAGTTTGCTTTAAGCCTTGATCCGATTACTTCATTTCATACGGTTCGGATAATTGGATTTGTTCGTGATTAAAAGTTAATCTTTCTTGTTCATTTTTAAGCTCTCACACGTATAAGCTATAGGCCCTCTATGCTTATTGGCTTATTTCTTGTTTAAGCTTATTGTTTTCGGATTTCATCAAGGTTTTAGTCATTCAAAAGTTCCTTTCATAAAGTTCATGATTTACGTTTTCAAAAGTTGTCAAATTTAATCTTTTTGAAGTGATTAAGTCTTGGTTAAAATAGTTTATTGTATGTGCTTATTGAAGTTTCAGCTTTTCACCATTTTCGGATTGATTTGAGCTTCCATCGCAATACAAGGGTTTACACACATTCCGACAGATTAACTGGTTTAGATCGCAATAACCCTAGAGGGTTCTACTTTGCGATCGGTTGACTTCTTCCCCCTTATTCCGATCTGGATTGGGATCGCTTATTGCGATCGCACATTCCGACGGGACTAAGGTCCTTTTTAAGTCGAAACTCTGTCCATTTTTAGTTTACATCATTCCGATCTGGCTTTCCGATCTGGCACATTCCGATATATTCACTGTGCGATAGACCATATTCCGATATAAGTGTACTTGAGATTCCGATGGACCTTCACTTGAAATATTCCGATGGATCATTTTAATTGTATTCCGATGGTTATGATTTTGACATTCCGACAGCTTTGCATTTCTTATATTCCGATGCACTAAGTTTTAAAGTTTTATAAAGTTTTAAGTTTTAATTTAGTTGAGTTTTCAAAGTATTTTTATAATATTTTCTTTACGTTTTCAAGCTTTAATTTTTAACTCGTCAATTTAGTTTAATCTTTCAAAGCTTATAATTTACTCACGCCACTTACATTTATTTGCTATTAGTTTAAAATAGATAAACAAACCAACACCTTTTTATTAACCGAGAACAAATCATTCCACTTAGAAACGTGATCAATTCGAGGAGATACCGAGAACTTAATCCGAACCATAGCAAATCATTGTATCAAATGGCGCCGCTGCCGGCTCTTCTCGTTAAGATCAACAGTTTTTTGTGAGAACTTGGATTTTGGGATCCGTTCACCGTGAACGTTACTTTTTCATAAAAACTT
Source organism: Glebionis coronaria (assembly GCA_025667525.1). Classification (NCBI taxonomy): domain Eukaryota; kingdom Viridiplantae; phylum Streptophyta; class Magnoliopsida; order Asterales; family Asteraceae; genus Glebionis; species Glebionis coronaria. The sequence continues at coordinate 458,127,745 of CM046881.1, read as the reverse complement.
TCAAAAACCAAAACAAAAATATAAAATTTTCAAAAAATCCTAAAAAGTAAAAAACAATAAAAAAGACAAAAATATTTCTTGTTTGCTTTGTTAGTTCTTTTGCAGGTGCATGCGTACACGATCAACGTCTTATCAAGAGCCCGAGCCTCTCGAAGACTTAGACATGGCCGGTGTACAAAACAACAACAATAACCCACCTCTCAACAACAATAATAACAACAACAATAACAATCCACCTCTCAACAATGAGCCACTACCAGACAATCGCCCGATGATTGAACTTCTGCAAGCACATGTGGAAGGCAACAATGATCCAATTGTCATACCCGCGATTGCAGCTAACAACTTTGAGCTCAAATCCGGCTTTATCCAGATGGTCTCTGCTCAACCATTCTTGGGGCATACCATTGATGATCCACATGACCACATCAAGAGATTCTTGTAACTCACGAATACGGTCAAATTCAATGGTGTTCCACAAGAGGTAATCCGTTTACAACTTTTTCCCTTTTATTTAGAGGGACAAGCCCGGCATTGGCTTGCTAAGGAACCGCCACAAAGTATTCTGACGTGGACGGATTTGGAGACCAAGTTTATCAACTACTTTTTCCCACCCTCTCGTACTACCGCTTTGCGGAATGAAATTATCAATTTTGAACAAAAGTACGATGAGTCTTTTAGTGAATCTTGGGACCGTTTTAAAGACCTTTTGAGAAAGTGCCCACAACATGGTTTTACCAAAGTGCACCAAATTAATACTTTTTACAATGGTTTAAGCATGAATGACCAAGATTCACTAAACAGTGCCTCGGGGGGTAATATTTTGGTTAAGACTTCCAATGCTGCTTGGGATATCATTGAGAATAAGTCTCGTGTGCAAACCAAGAGTGTTCGGACCAATGTCGCCAGTGCTAGTACTAGTGACAGCGACAAACGAATTGACAAAATCACTGCGCTTCTTGAATCGCTTGCTACCCAAACCGCTAGCAACACCAACAGCATCAATGCTAAAAACGCTCAAGTCAATGCTGTAAGCCAACCATGTGAAATATGCGGGGGTCCTCACTCTTACACCACTTGTACCGCCACCCAAGACTACCCTTCTGAGAATGTGAATGCAGCATACGGTACCTATCCTCCGGCCGCTTATCAAGCTCGTCCTCAAGGTGACCGCAACCTGCTTAGCTACCGCTCAAACAACTATCTCTCACCACCCGGTTTTCCTCCTAACAACCCAAACCAACAACAAAACCTCAATCGCCCTCCTCAACAACAACAAAAACCTCGTATACCATACATACCACCTCACAAACAACCATATCAACCTCAAAGAAACAACCAAGTTTACCAACAACCTGCTTATCAACCACCCGCATACAATGCTCCTCCCAACCAACCCACCGCATTACACCAAGACATTGGAACCTACATGAGGACTAATGATGTGATCGTGGACAATCTCCAACGGGAAGTGCTCAACTTGAAAGCAGACCTGGTGAAACAAGGGAACGATCTAAGAGCTGATATGAGAAACACTTTGTATAGTCAAACGAATGACTTAAGGAACATGATGGCTAGTTTCTTCCAAGGTAATCAACCCTCTTCTTCGGGTACTCTTCCGATTAACACCGTTGCGAATCCAAGAGGGGAGATGAAAGCAATCACCACTCGTAGTGGCAAAGGTACCAAGGAACCCGAGCTTCCTATACCTCCACCAGTGATTGTGACTAAGGAGAACGAGTCACCTGCTCCTATTCCTCATCCTTCTACTTCCCCAATCTATCCGCCTCTTACTTCTACCCCTCCTCCACCCAAGGATGTGAGTGATCCTATTCTCCCAAAGCCTTCCTCTTCTTCCAATATACATTATCCATCTAGGTTGAGGAAAGAGAAGCTCAAAAGCAAGGATGATATTCAGGTTTCAAACTTTCTTAAAATGTTCAAACAATTGAATTTCAACATCTCCTTTGCTGAGGCTCTCGCTCACATGCCTAAGTACGCGAAAATGTTCAAAGATCTTCTTAGCGACAAGGAGAAGCTTCTTGATATTGCTAACACCCAACTTAATGAGAATTGCTCTGCAGTGCTCTTAAGGAAATTTCCAACCAAGCTTGGTGATCCGAGTCGTTTCTTAATCCCTTGTAACTTCCCGGGAGTAGAGAATTGCATGGCCCTAGCCGATCTAGGTGCCAGTATTAACTTAATGCCCTTAAGCGTTTGGAAGCAATTATCTCTCCCTGAGCTAGTCCCCAACAAAATGACTTTGGAATTAGCTAACCGTACGGTTGCTTATCCAGTGGGGATAGCTGAAGACGTCTTTGTAGGAGTCGACAAATTCACCTTTCCTGCCGATTTCGTTGTCGTTGACTACGACATGGACCCTCGTGTGCCATTGATCATTGGTCGTCCATTCTTGAGGACCGGTCGCACTCTCATCGATGTTGAAGCTGGTGAGCTTATCATGAGAGTGGGTGACGATAAAATTGTCTTCAACATGGATAATCTTTCTAAACAGCCTTATTCTAACGAGAGTGTTAATTGTATTGACGTTCTTGATGAGGCTTGTGAAGAACACTTCAAAGATGCTTGTAAAAGTATTCCTACCTCTCTTCCCAATGTTGAGACCGTTTCCTCTATCGATTCATCACTATCTCTATTTGGAGAAAGTGATTTCCTTTGGAAAGATTTGGAAGCCACCATGGGAGATGTAAACTTAGCTAATGACGATTCTACCACCAATTGGGATGAAGATCTCCGCCTCATTGAGAATCTTCTTAAAGAAGACAATATTTCTCCACCATCTCCCACGGTTATTGCTATCGATGCTCCGACTTTGAAAACGCCTCCCATTGAAAATCCTACAGATTTAGACCTTAAGGAGTTACCGCCCCATCTCGAGTACGTGTTCCTTGAAGAAAACAAGAAGTCGCCTGTCATCATCGCCAAGGACTTGAAAGAAGAAGAGAAATCTCGCCTCATCGCCGTGCTTAAAGATCATAAGAAGGCAATTGCTTGGAAAATTTCCGACATCCGCGGAATTGATCCGAACTTTTGTACTCACAAGATTCTCATGGAAGATGACTTTAAACCCGCAATACAGAGCCAAAAGAAGGGTTAATCCTCGCATTCATGACGTCATCAAACAAGAGGTTATCAAACTTCTTGATGCCGGCTTGATTTACCCTATTTCGGACTCGCCGTGGGTAAGTCCCGTCCATTTTGTGCCCAAGAAGGGCAGAATAGCCGTTGTTTCCAATGAACACAACGAGTTGATTCCCACTCGTCTCGTTACTGGGTGGAGAGTTTGTATTGATTATCGCAAACTCAACGATGCCACGAGAAAAGATCACTTTCCTCTTCCTTTCATGGATCAAATGCTCGAGCGTCTTGCGGGTAATGATTATTACTGCTTTTTAGACGGTTTCTCCGGGTATTTTCAAATTCCCATCGATCCCAAGGACCAAGAAAAGACCACATTCACTTGTCCCTACGGAACATTTGCTTACAAACGTATGCCTTTTGGTTTATGCAATGCTCCTGGGACGTTCCAAAGGTGTATGATGGCTATCTTCCATGACATGGTTGAAGAAACTATGGAAGTATTCATGGATGATTTCTCGGTTTATGGCGACTCTTTCTCTGCTTGCCTTGCCAATTTAGAACGTATGCTTAAGCGGTGTGAAGACACCCACCTTGTTCTTAATTGGGAAAAATGCCATTTCATGGTAAAAGAGGGCATCGTGCTAGGACACAAGATCTCCAAAGCCAGTCTTGAAGTGGACCGTGCTAAAGTAGATGTTATCGCTAAGTTGCCTCCACCTTCAACCGTGAAGGGTGTGAGAAGTTTCCTTGGTCATGCGGGCTTCTATCGTCGATTCATTCAGGATTTCTCTAAAATCACTCGCCCGATGACCCACCTCTTGGAAAAAGATACTCCTTTTATCTTTTCTAAAGAGTGTATCGAAGCCTTCAATCTTCTTAAGGATAAGCTAACTAAGGCACCGGTCTTGGTTACCCCTAATTGGGAGCTTCCCTTTGAGTTGATGTGCGATGCTAGCGACTATGCTATTGGAGCGGTTTTGGGCCAAAGAGTGAATAAACACTTCCAACCGATCCATTACGCTAGCAAGACAATGTCGGGGGCTTAATTGCATTACACGACAACCGAAAAAGAGCTTTTAGCTGTTGTCTATGCCTTTGAAAAGTTCCGCCCCTGTCTTGTCCTTTCCACCACAATCGTTTATACCGATCATTCCGCGTTGAAGTACTTGTTGACTAAACAAGATTCTAAACCAAGACTTCTTCGCTGGGTTTTGCTTCTCCAAGAATTTAAGATCGAAATTCGGGATAAAAAAGGAGCTGAAAACCTAGCCGCGGATCATCTCAATAGACTTGAGGATCCTTATCAAGGGGATCATCCGAACAAAGAAATCAATGATTCTTTTCCCCTTGAGACCTTAATGTCTATCAATTCGAATTCTGATGAAACCCCGTGGTTTGTGGATATTGAAAACTACTTGGCGTGTGGAGTTCTCAAGGAAGGGTTAACATCCCAACAAAAGAAAAAGTTCTTTAAAGATGTTGAACGTTATTTCTGGGACGACCCTTACCTATTCAAACAATGTGCCGACTTGATTATTCGCCGATGTGTTGATGGACCGACAGCTTTAGACATCCTTGACGCTTGCCACAAAGGACCCACCGGTGGTCACTTTGGTCCCAACTACACCGCCAAAAAAGTGTTTGACTCGGGATTTTATTGGCCCACCATCTATCGTGACGCTCACGAGATGGTTAAACATTGTGATGCTTTCCAAAAACAAGGCAAGATCACACATAAAGACGAGATGCCTCAGAATTTCATTCAAGAATGTGAAATCTTTGATGTTTGGGGTATCGACTTTATGGGGCCATTCCCTTCATCTAAAGGAAACAAATACATCCTTGTAGCCGTTGACTACGTCTCCAAATGGGTTGAAGCCAAAGCTGTACCTACTAATGACGCAAGGGTGGTTTGTAACTTTTTGAAATCGCTATTCGCTAGATTCGGTGTACCTCGTGCCATTATTAGTGATCGTGGGACTCATTTTCGCCATGACCAATTTGCTAGAGTCATGGCTAAGTACAGTGTAAATCATCGTCTTTCCACCGCCTACCACCCACAAACTAATGGCCAGGCTGAAATCTCTAACCGAGGATTAAAGCGAATTCTGGAAAGAACCGTGGGAGAGCATCGTGCCTCATGGGCTGATAAACTTGATGATGCTTTGTGGGCTTTTCGTACCGCATACAAGACTCCGATTGGTTGTACACCATATCGTCTCGTGTACGAGAAAGCGTGCCACCTCCCCATTGAGTTGGAGCACAAGGCTTACTGGGCCTTGAAGTGGGCTAATTTTGATATTAACAAAGCCGGTGACCTACGCAAGATCCAACTCAATGAGCTGAATGAACTCCGTAATGATGCTTATGAAAATTCTTTGATCTATAAGGAAAAGACTAAGCTCATTCACGACTCTAAGATTAAGAACCGAGAGTTCCAAGTTGGAGACAAAGTTTTGCTCTTTAACTCTCGGTTGAAAATCTTTTCGGGCAAGCTGAAATCTCGTTGGTCTGGCCCATTCACCATTGCCCAAATTTTTCCATATGGTACTCTCGAGCTCGCTCAACCTAATGGACCGAATTTTAAGGTGAATGACCAACGAGTGAAGTTGTACTTTTGTGAGGACATCTCTCATGAGATGATTCCATCCCTCACCACGTTCCCTATGAACTAATTTTGGGTCGAGTCAGGCTCGTGACTCGGTTATCAAAAACAAGCGCTCCTCGGGAGGCAACCCGAGTATCTATCCTTTTCTGGTTAACCTCCTAAGTGTAGGGGGACCTATATAGGTGTTTGTCTTTGTGTGGTGATGTGATTACAGGGATGAATGCACTTTTGGAACCTTTGAAGAACCGTGCTCCCGTGTTATCCGAAATCCAGTTCTATCTCTCAACTATCGTGATTCAATTTTCTTCATACTCACATTTGAAATTGATCACGTTAGTCGTCTCTTCCTTAACTTGATTTAACCAACGTGCACAATGTCATAAGTGTAGGGGAGACTTTTCCCACATGCTTAAACATTGAGGACAATGTTTATCTTAAGTGTAGGGGGGACTTCTATCAAAGTTTTAAGTGGACTTTTCCATGAAAATGCCTTCATTTAACCGGAAAATCATCTTTTTCAACATTTTTCAAATTTTTAATTAACTTTGGCCATTTAGTCGTAATTTTTAAATTTCTATCTTTGCTTTCATATGTATATATCCCGAAATAAAGTCAAAAAATTTTAATAAGTGGTGTAGCTAGTTTTGAAATCTTTGACATATTAGGCCCGTAGCGATTATTTTGACTCAACCCGAATAGACTTATCCAAGTTTATTCTAGCTAGTATCCTTAACCATGTAGACCTTAATTGGTTTATTAGGCTAAGTATCCACGAGTCTCATTACTTGAGATTTTAAATTGTAGAGGACGAGAAATGATAGAGTCAATTATAAGTCGGTATTCTTGCACAAGCTCACTTGGTGTAATTATTTGCCTATTCTCCCATCACTTGCTAATAATTTATCTGCAATAAGTAAGGTCGTACGATTTGAAAAGTTACTTAGCTTCTAGCCCAAGATCGTTTAAAAGTTGCTCGGTAATGATAAGAGTTCATAGCCAAGGCATAACTTATGAAGCGGGGCGCGAAGATTGGCGAGTCCGAAAAGGCCCTAACAAGGCATGAGGATTCCATTTTATTGCTGAAGATCCAAAGTGATGTGAAAAGCATTATTCCCAAAATCAATATGAAGGATCAAGACTCACGACGAAAAGCAATCAACTCCCATAAAGATCATGGAGAAGTCTATCCGAAAAGACCCTAACAAGGTATGAGGATAAATAGATCCAAGTCCGAAAAGGAGGCGGATCGTTGTATCTCGAAATCCCAATTAGAGATTGAAGAAATAATCATGAAGTTGTGGTCAACAAAGTTGGAGTACCCCTCAAAAGTCTCCAAGTGAAGAAACTCTAGTACGATGAGAAGACCATTATCTCAAGAACGTCTCTCGAAGATATGAAGTATGAAGTACATGCCAAATATCGGCCCGAGAAAGGTCTCAAATCGTGAACCGAGTTATGCCAAGATATGAACTTTTTGATATCCCGGGAAGCAGTTTTAAGAGATTTTGTCCTTTAGCTAACTATTGATCAAATCGTCCTACTTTGCTTTCAGCCTAAATAAACTATCGAAATAAGTCCAAAAATGCATCTTCATGATCATTCTAAGACAAAAATAAAATATAAGAGATACCTCTAGGAATAAGGGAGTTTAAGCATTTAATTAAGCCATGTGTGTAAGTGTTTGATTGCTAACTTATAATAACAATGATCTCGTTGTTAAGCTTAGTTTGGGGAACGTGAAACTTGAGGGTGATAAATCTTCGCAGCACCAAAACCCTAATTTAAGTCCTTGATTTCTTTGCAAGTTATTTCCATATAGCTATTTTCAAGTGAAAATGGTTTTCTATCCTTTTGTTTACTTTAAAATTTTAATTTCTCTTAGTACTTTAATTTTTGTTTAGTAGTATGTTAATAAGGCCAAGGTTGATTGATTATGAGAAAAATGTAAATTTGCTTTATCACTAAGCATTGCATGAGGGCATGGCAATGGTTAAGTGTAGGGGATTTGATAGGTGTGAAAACACCCATCCTTTTACCACTTATTTCTGGCTAAAACAAGACCAAAACACGTATTTAATATCATTTGTTTGGAATTATGAGTGGTTTTTGTGTTTATTGTGTTTTCAGAGTCAACCGGGTGAATATTGAAGAAAACATGGGATTGCACGGGTTTTATCGAAGAAAAAGACTCAAGACGAAGTCTATTGTCCAAGATATGTAAAAGATTTGAAGTCATTGTGCCTATTTGAAGATTTATCGAAGAATAGAGCCAAAGATGGAAGATTCATATATGTCGAAGAACTCGAGTCTATTAAACAAAAGATTATAAGACGAGTTGGAATTATTCACCGACACTTCTCAAAATCCAAAGTTGGAAACGTTTATTTAAAAGAAACGTAAAGACTAAAGAAGAAAAGAAGCCCAAACCAAAGCCCATTCACAAGCCCACCATCACACGCCTATAAATAGGACTTTACTTCACAATTTGGAGCTAGTTAGTCTTGGTTTTTCATTTTTCTTCATTTTCTCTAGTTTTAGAGAGAGAAAGTTCCCAACTTTCTCTCACTAAATTTTTCTTTGTTTTCATCTTTTAAATTTAAGCTTTCTTTAATTTTTGTATTTTGAATCTCATGAATCTAATTCAAGTTAAGCTTTTAAGTTCTTTATTCTCCTTCTACATTTCTTAGTTTGCTTTAAGCCTTGATCCGATTACTTCATTTCATACGGTTTGGATAATTGGATTTGTTCGTGATTAAAAGTTAATCTTTCTTGTTCATTTTTAAGCTCTCACACGTATAAGCTATAGGCCCTCTATGCTTATTGGCTTATTTCTTGTTTAAGCTTATTGTTTTCGGATTTCATCAAGGTTTTAGTCATTCAAAAGTTCCTTTCATAAAGTTCATGATTTACGTTTTCAAAAGTTGTCAAATTTAATCTTTTTGAAGTGATTAAGTCTCGGTTAAAATAGTTTATTGTATGTGCTTATTGAAGTTTCAGCTTTTCACCATTTTCGGATTGATTTGAGCTTCCATCACAATACAAAGGTTTACACACATTCCGACAGATTAACTGGTTTAGATCGCAATAACCCTAGAGGGTTCTACTTTGCGATCGGTTGACTTCTTCCCCCTTATTCCGATCTGGATTGGGATCGCTTATTGCGATCGCACATTCCGACGGGACTAAGGTCCTTTTTAAGTCGAAACTCTGTCCATTTTTAGTTTACATCATTCCGATCTGGCTTTCCGATCTGGCACATTCCGATATATTCACTGTGCGATAGACCATATTCCGATAGAAGTGTACTTGAGATTCCGATGGACCTTCACTTGAAATATTCCGATGGATCATTTTAATTGTATTCCGATGGTTATGATTTTGACATTCCGACAGCTTTGCATTTTTTATATTCCGATGCACTAAGTTTTAAAGTTTTATAAAGTTTTAAGTTTTGATTTAGTTGAGTTTTCAAAGTATTTTTATAATCTTTTCTTTACGTTTTCAAGCTTTTATTTTTAACTCGTCAATTTAGTTTAATCTTTCAAAGCTTATAATTTACTCATGCCACTTACATTTATTTGCTATTAGTTTAAAATAGATAAACAAACCAACACCTTTTTATTAACCGAGAAAAATCATTCCACTTAGAACCGTGATCAATTCGAGGAGATACCGAGAACTTAATCCGAACCCTAGCAAATCATTGTATCAATAGGTTATTATTGTAACATTAGTTTGAACGTTGTAATAGATAGTTATTTAGTCGTGGTTCACGGGCTTGGATTTAAACTAATTAAAGTCCTAAAGACAAGCCCGGCCCAATATATAGTCCATTAAAGCCCGCATGTGGGTGGACTATATATACTACCCTCCTAGCATGTTAGGAGGGTGGATGGTCATTTGTAACAAATTCTTTTCTCTAATCTAATATTCACCAAGTTAATCATCTCTCTCTCTACTTTCTCTCACTACTTTCTCTCTCTAGGAATTCATCTCTTCTTCATCTATTTTCTTTCTTTCTTCATTGCTTAATCATCACAAATATATGGGACAACATTTGGTATCAATCGCCATGGAGTAGTTTTGTGATTCGTTGTTCATTTTACTTGGTTCGTGTGATTTTCTCTTATAATCATCTCGAATTAAAGATTTTTTTGTGTATTCTATGCTCTAAATCTTGATATAAATCTTCTACATAGCTGTGGTAGGGATTTGGTCGCATTTGGTTGGTTCAAATCACGGATTTCTTGTCAAAAAAATCACTTTTTACCTCAAAATCTCGTAACAGTGCTATTAATCCGATCAGTGCAATCGGAAAAGGGATTAGAGATTCCGATCAGTCGCATCGGAAAAGGGTTTACACATTCTGACCAGCTTTTCGATCATCATTCCGACTGGACTAAATATTCCGATTGCATTCCGATTTGACATTCCGACAAGGTCTTTTCGACATCATTCCGAGAAGGTATTCCGATTTGGTATTCCGACAAGGTTCTTTCCGACATCATTCCGACAAGGATTCCGATTGCATTCCGATTAGGACATTCCTGTTGATCCCAAACTTAGATCGATTAGCTTTGTGTATACAAGATTAGATCAAGTAATACACGTAGAGAAACCTTTGTATATGCTTTGTGAATCTAAGTGTTATGCGGAATTTAACACTTAAACAAGAACACACAAGATGTAAACAAACTTTCACTTTGATTATCAATGTCGAACTTGCTTACAATGAAAGATGTTTACGAATGAAAACTTATATGAAAAACTTATATTGAACATTAACCTAAAGGCCTTCTTTTATAGATACAAGAAGCCTTGTACAATAATCTACGTATCAACTATTCTAGGTAAAGATAAATATAGAAAATACATTGTCGTTTCTATCCTTACTAGAAGTATTCTAGAATATAATAAACGTGTAGATTATATCTTCCATCAGTGCTTGTCTTCAACGTGTCAACGCTTGACTTTAACTTGTCAACGTTTGAGCTGTCAGCGCTTGTATTGTTCTTGTCAACGCTTGTTTTGTTCTTGTCAGCGCTCAAGTGATCTGGCCTTAATTTATTCCCAACAATCCTCCCCTAAACTTGATATCCACTCTTATGATCAAGTTTTTGAATAAGCATTAAGGACTAGGAGGAGTCTTGCAAACCTTCTCATATTGGTAATGAATAAATCTGATCAAATCTTTTGCCACGTCACTTGAATAATCTATTTCCAGCTGAGTGTCCTTCATCTTTTCCAAAATAGCCTTGGATATGAAATACTGAGCATCCACAAGCACATACTCATCAAACTTTGTAGAACTCAAATGGTATACACCAGCAGCTGAATATAACCTCCATTGAAGACCACTGAGGTCATCTTCAAGATCCTTCCATATTGCAGGATCTTCATCTTTTGGCCCACACATTCTTTTGAATGTGGTCCAAAGTTTTATTCCATTAGCTGAAGTTGGTGCTTCAGCCTCATACTTGGTCTCCAGTAACCTCCAAAGGTCCACCAAGTCTTCTCTATCACAACTTGCAAATAAAGATATGAGAGTGGTAAAAGTGTGTACCTCCTTGCCAAATCTGCCAATCTTCCAGAATCCACATTCATCTTCTTCATAGCTCACAATTGGATTCCTGGGATCTAATGGTAACACTTGCACCATATCTGAAGCTTCTAATGGGGAGAGCTTGAGGCTCTTTCTTATAACTACTTCACTTGGATATAGTGGATCCATATCTTTAGGAAACTCAAATTTAATTCCTTTCTTCACTGGCCTGGGAATCATCATAGCTTTCTTGATTTCCATTTCTTCTGCAAGTTGCTCCTTTCTTTCATCTGAAAGAAGTCTGAGAGTGTTTGCTTCCTGCACTCTCACCCAAATGGGATAAGCCCTGTTTTCCAACTCATCAAATGTCAAAGCCTTCAACTTCTGATATGTCCATCCAACTCCATGACATCTGAGTAACATAAAGTAGAGCTCCCTTCTATCCCTTTTCAACTCTGAGAGAATATTGCTTGCCTTATGTTTCAAAATTACCTTACAATCCTGCTGAACTCTAAGAAGAAGCTCCAAACCCCATATTTGATCTGAAATGGTCAAGTCTTGATTATCCATGCATCTTTCTTCCCAAGCATTGTACATTTGAACCACCTCTGGCATTTCAAAGTCAACCTGCAATTTCAACTCTCTCAGCTTTTCTTTGGCCAACTCATCTCCATACTCAAGCCTTTCAGGTTCTATAATCATTACACTTGAGTCTGAGCTAGCTCCATCACTTTCTTCTTCTGAAGTCACAACAAATGGTGACTTTTCCTTTTCACCTTGTTCCATCATTTGTTCAGCCAATCTTCTATCAAATTCAACCTGGGCTGCATCCTTTGGAACAATCTCTTCTACCAATTTACCCTTACCCTTATCTGATGGTACAATGGTTGGTAAGGTAGATGGTAATACCTGAGTAGAAACTTCCTTAATGATAGATGATGACTGGGATACATTACCTTCATGTGCAGGTCTGTCAACGCCCAAATTTATCTTATTAGCGTCCAAATTTGCCTTGTCAACGCTCAAATATTTTCCCTCAGCGCCTTGTGTAACCTCTCTCAACATAGCTGTAAATGATAAATTTAGGTTGGTTGGAGAGATTAAGGACGTATCAAAACCTGTTTGTTTCTTCAAAGTTGTAAGGGCTTCAGCAACATCCATAGATTGACTATCCTGGCTGCCCTTATCACTCAGATTTAGTTGAGCTTCCTCCCCTTTGGAAGACTCCTCCATACCCCTCCTAGCATGATCACTTTCCAAAAAAACAATCCTCTCCCTCAATTGCTTGAGTTCAAGGCCTTGTGAGCTGACAATTTGTACTAAGTCTACATTTTGCTTTTGCAAGCTAATGCAGACTGCCGTCAATTCCATAAGAGTCATTGGTTCCAGTCTGCCCTCTTCTAAAATGGGAATTTGACCTCCCAAGTCAGATTCATTGGGCAAGGATGAGGACTTAATGATGGTGGGACTGCCTTGGCCAGCGTCTAAGCCAGAACCAATAGTCCCAGCCTCATCCAGGTCACCAGCCACACTTGTGGTGGTGGTTCTCTCTGCTACATGGCTAGGACCACCAGAGGAGAATACTCCAGTAGTCCTTTGGCGTTTCATCAACCTATATTCAGGGGGTGTGGAAGATGGTGTGGAAGAAGGAGTAGATGTGGGTTGGTTAAGGGGTGTTTGGGAGTGTGAAGGTTGTGTGTCAGCGTTGGAAATAGGCACATCAACGCCAACATTTGATGTGTCAGCGTCAAAGGTTTGTTGGTCAATTTGCATTTGTTCAGGTGAGGGTAAAGGTTCAGGAATAGGTTCAAGTTATGGTTGAGGGTCAATTTGAGGTTGGGGGTCTGATTGGGGTTGTGCTGCTACAATAACAGCAAGCATGGCTGGGGTTAAAGGTAAGTCTCTATGGGGTGGTGAATCCATCTTCGTAAAAATAGCTTTCTTTTGCTCAGGGATCTTATAAAAATCATTGTGATCCCTTGAGCAGTATCCTTGATCATCAAAAACCATTTACAGAAAACGGGGATAAGCTAAAGTCATTTTTGTCCCCTTGTTTTTACACATCCCCTCAAAAATCATTTTAGAATAGTTGTATTTTTTCCCTGTTGTAATGCACACAATAGCACTAGCAATGGATCTATTGATCTCATTGTGTGCAGTACATTTGGGACTCAAACATTGAAGGAGGACGTGTATGAGGTACTTCCAGGCTGGGGGAAATTCCTGCTTATGATACTTATTAAGAGTACCTTCATCAGGAAAGGGATATCCCAAAGCCCTAAGCCCTTGTTCTATTTCATTTATGGGAAGGGTGGCTATACCATCAGCATCATCAAGATGCAAGGCTTGGCGTACCAAAGCCTCAGTAACCACCCAAGACCTCCCATGAACAATAGAAGTTAATGTGGTCACTCTATTAACTGTTGAGGAACTAACAGTGTTCCAAAACTGCTTAATGTGTGTGACTGGAATGAGTGGTGCATGAGAAAGAGCATACCTTAATGGAGATGCGTTCAAATACGCCACCATTTGTGTGTATTGAGGAAACAGATCATTATCAGCGTCAAGATAAGCAATCATGTTGTGTTGTGATCTGAACCCCAATGCCAATTCTGCTGAGTTAAACGTTGGTGCCATTGATGAAAGCTGTTAATTTTAATTGTAGAAGATGAAGTTGATAAGAGAAAAGTGTTAGACAAGAATTATAGATACCCTGTTTGAAATAGGAGCCAAATTTATAGGAGGAAAAGAATGCATGTGATTGGCCCAAAAATAGGCAAAGATTTTCAAAAATCAATCATGAAAATATTGAAAAAGTTATAAGTTATCTCATGCATTAAATGAAAGTAACAACTCCTAAAATTACGGCTTGAAAATATGTCAAAAAGTAACAACTGGGTAGGTCCCATTGAGTGTCAACGGTCAAAAATAACCTATCAACGCCCAACGGCTATAATCTTGTCAACGTTTGCCTAAAGCCATGTCAGCGTCCAATTTGGTCACAACAACGCTTGGAAAATTCTTGTCAGCGTCCAAAAATAAAATTATTTTAAAAAGTGAAAAATGACCTTAACAAGTAATTTATCCTAGAGAAGATAACCAAAAGCTGATAATTATCATAGGGCGGCAAGCACTGTCCAGTTATGCACACTTGCATAAGCAAGATAGACATAACAGTCCTCTAGTGTCCCTTGCTAACCAAAACTCTTAACAACAAAGTTACCTTATAAAATCCTTGTTACTCCCAGGTAAATCCCATATCAAAATCATTCCCAAGTCTCCCAACAGACCACAACCAATTCTAGGACAAAAATGTCTTGGCAGCATGCAAAGTTGATATACTATGCATGCTACAGTGCCTCATGATTTAGTAAAACTAACTCATACTCACCTGTGGACACAATCTAGAATTATGATAAGAGTATCATATGGATACCCAAACATCCTAAAGGTTCCTAAAACCTCCCCTTAAACTATGATACAAAAAGTTTGCTAAAATCATGCATGAACATAAAAAATTTATGTCAAGATAGGAATGAAACATTCCAACCATCATCCATAAATAAAAACTTGTCCAAATGCTTCTCCATTGATCCATAAGCAACTCTGTATCCAATGGTATACTGCTAACACCATCTGCACATTTAGATTGAAAACCACAAAACTAACATTGTTGCTGACAACGCCCCGATAACACATGACAACGTTGAGGGAAGCATTGTCAGCGTTAGACAATTATATTGCTGACAACGTTGCAAAAACACTTATCAGCGTTTAAGCAACCTTTGTCAGTGTTAGAAAAATATAGTGGAAAATCTAAATCATCAATAAGACCAATAATAATAATGCATCATCCTGTACATACTTTTACAAAAAGAATCCAAAACACATATTATGTGAGATTAACCATTCCAATACTTGTTACCAAGTATTGAAATCTCCCAGCATCAAAAGGTTTAGTTAATAAATCTGACACATTTTCCTCAGTGTCAACCCTATCTGGTTGTATTAAACCTTTCTTAAAGCAATCTCTTATAAAATGGTGTCTAATTTCTATGTGTTTAGTTTTAGAATGATGTACAGGATTCTTAATGATGCATAAAGTACTATTATTGTCAACAAATATCTTAGTATGCATGAAATTATACCCATAGTCCAACAGCTGGTTCTGAATCCACAACACTTGACCACAACAAGCAGCTGCAGCCACATACTCTGCTTCAGTTGTAGAATTAGCCACCACTGTTTATTTCTTGCATTGCCAAGATATTAACCTACTCCCAAGAAACTGACATCCACCAGTTGTGGATTTCCTATCAAACTTATCACCTCCATAATCACTATCTGAATATGCAATAAGCTCCAATGGTGAATCCTTTGGGTACCACAAACCAAGGCTAGCATAGCATCTTAGGTACCTAAAGATCCTCTTCACAGCATAAAGGTGACATTCTTTGGGAGTCACTTGATGGCGTGCACAAGCACACACAGCAAACATAATGTCAGGTCTGGAAGCAGTAAGATACATCAAGGATCCAATCATGGATCTATAATGCCTGACATCAACATCTTTCCCATCTCCAATCTTTCCCCAAGGGTGTTCTCTATCCATAGGAGTAGTAGCCCTCTTTTCATGTGGAGAAAAGGCAAACTTCTTCAAGATCTCAGCAACATATTTGTCCTGGGAGATGAAGATACCATCTTCTTTCTGCTGAACTTGTAAACCAAGAAAGAAGTTCATCTCCCCCATAGCACTCATCTTGAATTTGTCTGTCATAAGCTTGGAGAAATCCTCACTCATCTTTGGATCAGTAGACCCAAAAATGATATCATCAACATAGACCTGCACAAGCAACACATCATTGCCTTTCTTCTTTGTAAAGAGTGTCTGATCTATGGTGCCCCTCTTGAATCCATTGTCTACCAAATAGGTAGAAAAAGTACCATACCATGCTCTAGGGGCTTGATGAAGTCCATACATAGCCTTTTTGACTCTATACACTTTATCTGGATGCTCTGGATCCTCAAAACCAGGAGGTTGCATTACATAAACTTCCTCAACAATGGTGCCATAGAGAAAAGCACTCTTAACATCCATTTGATAGACTGTGAAGCCCATGCATGAGGCATAGGCTAGAAAAATCCTAATAGCTTCAATCCTTGCGACTGGTGCAAAGACCTCCTCATAGTCTATCCCCTCCTCTTGTGTATAACCTTGAGCCACTAACCTTGCCTTGTTTCTGACCACAATACCTCTTTCATCCCTTTTGTTCCTGAGAACCCATCTTGTCCCTATAGGTCTGACATATCTAGGACAATCAACCAGCTCCCAAACATCCTGAATTGCAAATTGGTGAAGCTCATCCTGCATTGCTTCCACCCAACTTGGTTCTTTGAGAGCATCAAATATTTTCTTGGGTTCTTGATAGGTGTGTAAACACCCATCTTTTCTACCACTTAATTACAATAATAACCGGACCAAAACATGTATTTTATGTCTTTTATGTCAGAATTATGCGTGGTTTGTGTTTTTGTTGTAATTTAGGACGAAATTGTGAAAAATGGAGAAAACACGGGAATTCACGGGCATTCACAGCTTTTATTGAAGAAAAAGATGAAAGACGGAGTCGAGAAGTCAAAAGTGGAAAAGGAACGGAAGTCCAAGGCCAATTCTGAAGATTTATCGAAGAAAAAGTCAAAAGACGGAAGTTTATCAAAAGCCGAAGAACTCGAGTCTAATTTATTGAAGAAATTAAAGACGAGTTTAAAAGAAATCCCGAGCCACAAGTCATTAGAGTCCAAGTAAAGAAGATTAGAAGGAAAAAGGACTAATGGTGCAATTAATGAAGACTATATGCTTAAGGACCTAATGACGCAATTAAGAGAAAAGGAAGAAGGGGAGGAAGCTTCCTAATCCTCCCCTATATATAGTTAGGATTTGTTAATCATTTCTTTTTGTTGGCTAACTTGACAAATTAGCTCTTCCACCTTTATTTTATGCACATTTAAATACTTGTCCATTTAATTACCTTGTCTTGCACCTTAATTACCATTTAATTCAAGTAAGTTTTTCTTTTTAATTCTTGTCAAGCTTTATCTTTATCTTGTTAATCTCATTCTTCCTTTCTTTAATCTTTGTGTTGATTTGTTTATGTTCATGTTCTTAATTTTGGTTGATTAATTTAAGTGGGTTTTGACTAATTTGATCTTTATTGTTTGATTTGTTGTTTTGGATTGATTGATTATGTTTATTAGATGTTTTGTTATTGGTTTGGTTTAATCTTTTTGTTGATTTGGTTAAGTTTTTGTTTAAATTCGTGCTATCTTCTTTCCCTTGTTCTTCGTATACAGTAACTGTTCTTGCCAGATTCGTCCCCTGCAAACATTCCGAATAGGGCTGTTTCATTGTGCTCTACACGGAATATTTTTTATTCCGAATAGAGACTTTTATTCCGCGTAACAGTTTTTGTAAGATTGCTTATTCGGAATATTTAATTATTCCGCATAGGGGTTTTAAGAAATTGCTATTCGGAATATCCTGTATTCCGAATAGGAGGAATTTTCCGAATTACCCTTTTATTCCGAATAGGGAATACATTCCGAATAGGAGGACTTTCCGCATAGTGACAGTATTCCGAATAGACCTTTTATTCCGAGTGGGCACTTTATTCCGAATAGGGGGATTGTTCCGAATAGGGCTTGATTCCGCATAGAGGTAACTTTCCGAATAGGTTTTGTTTTCCGCATAAGAAACTATTCCGAATAGACCTTTTTTCCGCATAAGTGACAGTATTCCGAATAGGGGTTTTATTCCGGATAGGGACTTATTATTTTAGTTTACTGCCTTTTTATTTTAAGCTTTATTTGCCTTAGTTTAAGATTTAGTTTAGTTGCGTTTTAAGTTTGCCTTAGTTAGATTTAAGTTTGCGTTATTTACTTTATCGCCCTTTAGTTTTAGTCGCGCTTTAAATACTTGCACTTTATTTTAATTAGACTTAGATTTGTTTTAACTGCACCTTTACTTTAATTGTTCTGCACCTTTAAATTTCAAAACTACAACGACACATCTTTATTCCACCAAAAACAATAGAGTCACACATTAAACAACAAGTTTTTCAATTCGAAGAGAACACAACGAACTTAATTAATTTTTATACAGGGTGTAAAAAGCCAGTTATCAAATGGCGCCGCTGCCGGCTCTTTTCGTAAAGATCAACAGTTTTTTGTGAGAGACACGTTGTTTTTTGGGATTCGTTCACTTGTGAACGTTATCTTTCTTGCCTAAAAAATTAAAAAAATCATAAAAATTAAAAATTGATAAAAATCCATAAAAATTAAAAATTTCAAAAATCCAAAAAGATTTTATCTTTATTGTGTATATATATTGTCTTTGTGTTTGGTTTTGTTTTCTTTTGCATTTTCAGGTGTATGCGTACTAGATCTTCTAATTATCAAGAGCCCGAGCCTCAAGAAGATTTAGATATGGTAGGTGTTAACAACAACAACATTCCACCGAACCTGAATAATAATAATAACAACAATGCTCTTCCACAGCCCGATCTTCGGACCATGGAGGAACTTTGTCAACCAACAATGTTTGGACGAGGAGGACCGATTGCGCCGATGCAAATCAACGCTCCTGAGTTTTCGTTGAAACACCACATGATTCAGCAAGTACAAACAAACCCATTTAGAGGATTGCCTGATGATGATGCCAACAAACACCTCGACAAGTTCATTACAATCACCCAAAGCATGAAGTTGCCTGGGGCCACAATGGATGTTCTCCGCCTACAACTCTTCCCACATACTTTATCGCATCATGCCGAGAAATGGTTTGATCGTCTCCCGAAGAATTCTATTCACACTTGGGATGACATGACTCAACGCTTTCTTTCGCGCTACTTTCCACCATCCATGGTCACAAGCCTTCGCAATCAGATCAGCGGTTTCATGCAAGATCCCGATGAATCTCTTTTTGATGCATGGGAGAGATATAATGTCTTGATCGACCGTTGTCCAAACCACAACATGCTTCCGGTCACCTTGATCGATACTTTCTACAACGGATTGACTTTTCGAGATCGTGATACGATCAATGCAGCCGCCGGTGGCACATTCATGAAAAGGAGACCCGAGGAGTGTAGAGAGTTAATTGAAAACATGACTACTCATCATAAGAACTGGGATTCCTCTGCTTCTTCTAGAAACAACACGAGAGTCAATGTTTCTTCTACCTCAGCAAACCCTGAGATGACCGAACTCACCCGCATAATGGCTGAAATGAGCAAAAGTATTACGCTTCTCGCTTCAAACCAACAACAACAACAAGTTAAAGCGGTTGCTAATCCTTGTGAAACATGTGGCAGTCCTCACTCATACACCGATTGTCCTTCGACACAAGGAAATCCGGAAAATGTGTATGCAGCTTACGGTAATTATTCACCGGAAAATTACCAAGCTAGACAACAAGGGGATAGAAATCTGCTGAGCTACCGTTCAAACAATTACCTTTCACCCGGTTTTTCTCCTCAAAACCAAAATCCCGCCAACAACTACAATAGAAGCAACCAAATCCCACCTCGTGCTTCTAACCCTTATCAACCACCCACCCAACAACACCCACCCATTAATCCCGATGTTGACACAATCATGAGAACTCAAGGTGAGCAAATCAAGAATCTACAGAGCCAAATAATTAATTTGAAAGGAGATATCTTGAAGCAAGGTAATGACATCAGAACTGAGGTTCGTGATAATCTTCAATCCTCTTTCATCACTCAAACAACTGAATTAAAGAATCTCTTGGCTAGTTTCTTGCCCGAAACTCAACCATCTTCTTCTTCGGGTTCTCTACCTTCAAACACCGTCACTAATCCGCGAGCTAATGTGAGTGCTATAACTACGCGTAGTGGAATTACCATTGTCAATCCACCTGATTCACCACCATCATCTACACCTCCTCCACCACCATATATCCCTACTCCTCTTACACTTAGTGATAGTACACCATTACCGTCTCCACCTCGTCATGACGATGTATCTCGGAAGGACCCTTCAACATCACAACCTTCACCAACTACACCTTCACCTAACCCTTATCAACCTAGAATCCCATACCCTTCTCGCATAGGCAAGACCAATGATCTAACCAAGAATGACTGCCAAGTATCAAAATATGTGGATATGCTATCTAAAATGACCATCAACATTAGCCTTGTTGAAGCACTTTGCCACATGCCAAAATTTGTCAAAGCATTCAAGGAATTGCTTAGCAAGAAGGAGAAACTGATTGAACTCGCCAACACACGCTTAAATGAAAACTGCTCTGCAGTTCTTCTTAGAGAACTTCCGGAAAAGCTTGGAGATCCCCGGTCATTTTGTGTTGCCTTACGTGTTCAACAAAACGGAAGAATTTACTGCCCTTGCTGATCTCGGGGCTAGTATTAACTTGATGCCACTAAGTGTTTGGAAAACACTATCATTGCCCGACCTCATTCCTATAAAGATGACTCTTGAACTTGCAAATCGCACTCTCGCTTACCCCGTTGGTATAGCCGAAGATGTGTTTCTTAAAGTTGGCACATTTACTTTTCCGGTTGACTTTGTCGTAGTTGATTATGAAATGGACCCTCGTATTCCTTTAATACTTGGTCGTCCATTCTTGAGAACCGGATGTGCTTTAATAGATGTGGCCGAAGGTGAGTTAATCTTACGAGTTGGGGATGATTCTAAAGTTTTTAAAATGGGGAAGCTTACAGGCAAATCCTTTAGAGGCCGAGAATCAGTGAATATGATCAGTGTGCTCGATGACTTTACCGTCTATGACAATCCTCTATTCGAGTCTTCCACTGATAATCCACTCTTTGAAGATAATGTGGATGATTCTCCCCCTACTTTTGACGCTTCTCCCATTTATGATTCACCACCGGTCTTTGATGCTTATGATGAGGATGATTCTAGCTCAAATTCGGATGATTTTGATTGTACTTCTGAGTATCCCGAGCTGCCCACGTTCGATGATTTTGATGAGGCCGATACTCTTTCGAGCGATTCTTCACATGATGAAGATCCTCCGCCATCACTCGATCCTACCTTGGACGATTACTCATTCGAGGAAGACTTCTCTATGTTTCTCAATACCTACTTCCCGCATGAGAGTGATGCACCTCCTCTGGACTTTGAATCTTATCGTCTTGATCCTACTTTGGATTTGAAGAAAATTTTGTCTAAGGAGAAGAAACCAGTTGACACCAAAATCCGTTGCACGTATGATTTAACACCTCTTTGTCCCCCTTCTGAGGACGAGGTTGTGCTTCTTTGCGGATCTTCTTCACACTCGGCTGAGCCTGAGTGCTATTTTCCCTTAAAGAAAAAAGGTATTCGACCCCGGTATTGCAATCTTAGAGCCATCTCAGTATCCACCTGATGAAATAAAAGGAAAAATCTTTGGAATTATTGAAGACATGCTCGCACCGCTTCATACTTGCTCCCACCATGCTCCATCACTGCTTAAGGGAACCCTGCCACTTCTCTTTTGGCTTGCCTTGTTTGCCTTAAGCTCTTGCTTATTGATGGATGAAAACTATGTCTTTGATCCTGGTGGATTTGTTTCATGCTACTTCCGTTGATGATCAAGGTCGAGTCAGGCTCACGACTCGGTTAACAAAAATCAAGCGCTTCTTGGGAGGCAACCCATGCATCTATCTTTTCGTTTTCTTTACCATAAGTGTAGGGGGGACCCTTTGGTTTGCTTTCCTCTCATCATTTCTTAATCAGGGATTCGAGCTTCAAACGATCTACTCTTGATGATTCTTGACAACCCGTGATTCCGTGTTCTACTTCTTCCCGGTTCTATCCTAAACTCTTTTCGATTCACTATTTTATATTTTCTCAATATTAAAATAGGAATCTCTTTAGTCGTCTTTTCCTTAGCGAGATTTAAACAACGTGCACAATGTCCTAAGTGTAGGGGAGTTTACTCCCACATGCTTAAACATTGAGGACAATGTTTATCTTAAGTGTAGGGGGGACTTCTATCGAAGTTAAGTGATCTTTTCCTTGTATTTGTCCTCATTTTAACCGGGAAATCAATTTTTCGACATTTTTCAAAATTTTAAATCTATTTTGGCCTATTAATTTTTCCCTTTGTATAGTTATTTTCTTTCTTTGCTAGAATAAATGTTTAATAAGTGGTTTTAATTTTCAAACGTTGTGAATCTTTTGACTCAATCCGAGTTTACTCTAGCTAGTATCCTTAACGTGTTTAAGTCAAGTTTTGCTAGGCTTTTATATAGGGAGCTATAAAACGCGAAAGTCTTAACTCTCACGGGTTAAGAACAAGAACTTTTCGCAAGTTCCTATAATTGATCCTAGAGAGTCGTTTATCAAGGGAACTTTAAGATGCGATTTCTAAACTTGAAAGAGTCTAAGAATTTGCAAGTTCCTATAGGCGACTCGAAAACCCAAAACTTTGATTTAATAGGCTAAGTATCCACGAGTCTCATTACTTGAGATTTTAAACTGTGGAGAACGAGAGATGATAGAGCCAATTATAAGTTCGGTATTCTTTTGTGAATTTATGTGAGTTAATTATGAGCCTATTCTCCCATCGCTTGCTAATAATTTATCTGCTAATAAATAAGGTTGTACGATTTGAAAAGTTACTTAGCTTCTAGCCCCAGATCGTTTAAAAGTTGCTCGGTAATGACGAGAGTTCATAGCCAAGGCATAACTTATGAAGCGGGGCGCGAAGATTGGCGAGTCCGAAAAGGCCCTAACAAGGCATGAGGGCTATGTTTTGTTGCTAAAGATCCAAAAGTGATGTGAAGAATCATTTATCGAAAGTCAATATGAAGGATCGAGACACACGACGAAAAGCAAAAACTCCCAAAAAGTCATGGAGAAGTGTATCCGAAAAGACCCTAACAAGGTATGAGGATAAATAGATCCAAGTCAATAAAGGAGGCGGATCGTTGTATATCAAAATCCAAAATAAAGATTGGAGAAAAATGAAGAAGTCGTGGTCCATATATGAAGAATCTCTCAAAAATTCCAAGTGAAGAAATTCCAATTATGAAGAGAAGACCATTATTTCATGAACGTCTCTCAAGATTTGAAGTATGAAGTCGCTGCCAAATATCGGCCCGAGAAAGGTCTCAAATCGCGAACCAAGTTATGCCAAGATATGAACTTTTTGATATCCCGAGAAGCAGTTTTAAAGATTTGGTCCTTTAGCTAACTATTGATTAAATCGTGCACTTTATTTTCAGACTAAATAATTATCGAAATAAGTCAAACAATGCATCTTCGTGATCATTCAAGACAAATAATAAAATATAAGAGATACCCATAGGAATAAGGGAGTCTAAGTGAATAATTGGCCCACATGAGTTCGTGTTAGTTTACTAACTTATAACAACAATGATCTCGTTTTTAAGCTTGGTTTGGAGAAAGTGAAAAGTTGAGGATGATGATTATTCATGACATTTTCAAAACCCAAGGTATGCTTTTAATTTCTTTGCTTTGCATTTTTATAATTCTCTATCTCTTTAATAAAGGCCAACGTGGATTGATTATGATGAAAAGTGTAAACATGCTTTGTAACTAATGCATTGCATGAGGACATTGCAATGGTCAAGTGTAGGGGATTTGATAGGCGTGTAAACACCCATCTTTTCTACCACTTAATTACAATAATAACCGGACCAAAACATGTATTTTATGTCTTTTATGTCGGAATTATGCGTGGTTTGTGTTTTTGTTGTAATTTAGGACGAAATTGTGAAAAGTGGAGAAAACACGGGAATTCACGGGCATTCACAGCTTTTATTGAAGAAAAAGATGAAAGACGGAGTCGAGAAGTCAAAAGTGGAAAAGGAACGGAAGTCCAAGGCCAATTCTGAAGATTTATCGAAGAAAAAGTCAAAAGACGGAAGTTTATCAAAAGCCGAAGAACTCGAGTCTAATTTATTGAAGAAATTAAAGACGAGTTTAAAAGAAATCCCGAGCCACAAGTCATTAGAGTCCAAGTAAAGAAGATTAGAAGGAAAAAAGACTAATGGTGCAATTAATGAAGACTATATGCTTAAGGACCTAATGACGCAATTAAGAGAAAAGGAAGAATGGGAGGAAGCTTCCTAATCCTCCCCTATATATAGTTAGGATTTGTTAATCATTTCTTTTTGTTGGCTAACTTGACAAATTAGCTCTTCCACCTTTATTTTATGCACATTTAAATACTTGTCCATTTAATTACCTTGTCTTGCACCTTAATTACCATTTAATTCAAGTAAGTTTTTCTTTTTAATTCTTGTCAAGCTTTATCTTTATCTTGTTAATCTCATTCTTCCTTTCTTTAATCTTTGTGTTGATTTGTTTATGTTCATGTTCTTAATTTTTGTTGATTAATTTAAGTGGGTTTTGACTAATTTGATCTTTATTGTTTGATTTGTTGTTTTGGATTGATTGATTATGTTTATTAGATGTTTTGTTATTGGTTTGGTTTAATCTTTTTGTTGATTTGGTTAAGTTTTTGTTTAAATTCGTGCTATCTTCTTTCCCTTGTTCTTCGTATACAGTAACTGTTCTTGCCAGATTCATCCCCTGCAAACATTCCGAATAGGGCTGTTTCATTGTGCTCTACACGGAATATTTTTATTCCGAATAGAGACTTTTATTTCGCGTAACAGTTTTTGTAAGATTGCTTATTCGGAATATTTAATTATTCCGCATAGGGGTTTTAAGAAATTGCTATTCGGAATATCCTGTATTCCGAATAGGAGGAATTTTCCGAATTACCCTTTTATTCCGAATAGGGAATACATTCCGAATAGGAGGACTTTCCGCATAGTGACAGTATTCCGAATAGACCTTTTATTCCGAGTGGGCACTTTATTCCGAATAGGGGGATTGTTCCGAATAGGGCTTGATTCCGCATAGAGGTAACTTTCCGAATAGGTTTTGTTTTCCGCATAAGAAACTATTCCGAATAGACCTTTTTTCCGCATAAGTGACAGTATTCCGAATAGGGGTTTTATTCCGGATAGGGACTTATTATTTTAGTTTACTGCCTTTTTATTTTAAGCTTTATTTGCCTTAGTTTAAGATTTAGTTTAGTTGCGTTTTAAGTTTGCCTTAGTTAGATTTAAGTTTGCGTTATTTACTTTATCGCCCTTTAGTTTTAGTCGCGCTTTAAATACTTGCACTTTATTTTAATTAGACTTAGATTTGTTTTAACTGCACCTTTACTTTAATTGTTCTGCACCTTTAAATTTCAAAACTACAACGACACATCTTTATTCCACCAAAAAAAAATAGAGTCACACATTAAACAACAAGTTTTTCAATTCGAAGAGAACACAACGAACTTAATTAATTTTTATACAGGGTGTAAAAAGCCAGTTATCAGTTCTTCTTGTGACAGAAAACATGCTTGCATAAGAGGGGTATCAACCTTCTTGTGTATATTGGCAATAAACCCACCAAGACCTTGATGAGATCTTCTAGTCTGACCTGGAGTCATAATATCACCAATGATCTGAGATGTGGGGTGATTCTTCATTGTGGAAGTGAGAACCCCTCCTTCAAAAAGTCTGGTGTCCTCAACCTCATGCTCCATGTTGTCAATGTCTTCTTCATCAGACTCTCTTATATCAACATAAGGAGGACCTTCTTCATGAGAATTGGAAGGTTCACCTTGTTCAAAAGTGGAAGAGAAAAGATGTGCAAAGGTGTTGTCAACGTCTGAACCTTGTTTGTCAGCGCTTGGGCTAACAACGCTTGAACTGTTGTTGTCAACGTCTGAGCCATCAACGTCTGAATTGGTCTTGTCAGCGCTAGATTTGCCTTTGTCAGCGCCTGAAGAACCATGCATGTTTGTATCTGGTGGTACTTGGAAACCACCATTATCTTGTCCAGCAGCAGCAGCAGCAGCAAAAGCATCTGTCCAAATGGGAATTGTGACATATTCTAATGTAGGAGATGCCTTTTCTGCTTGTGATCCAACCTTCTCATGAACCTGTGTACCTGAAACATTAACAACTTGTTCCTCCACAACATTTGAAGTTACCTTCACAATGTCTGGATTAGTGACAGGCATATAATTTAAAGTTCTAGATAAGGGTTCCAAATCAAACAACCAATTAGGACCACTCTCAGGATCACTAGGTTTATTCTCTAAGAACCTAACATGTACTCTCTCAACTATATGTTTGTCCTCTTTAAGATAAACCCTGTAACCCTTGCTCTGGACTGAATACCCTATGAAATAGCCCTCATCACCTTTTGCACTAAATTTCCCTAAGGCATCACTAGTATCCAATACTACTACATGACATCCAAAAGATCTGAGAAAACCAATATTATGTTTTCTTCCCCAAAGTAACTCATAAGGTGTTTTGTTCTGAATTTTGTTAACCAATGCTCTATTTTGCACATAGCAAGCTGTATTAACAGCCTCAGCCCAAAAGGCTATTGGAAAGTGAGCATCAGCCAACATTGTTCTGGCTGCTTCAATTAGGGTTCTATTTTTCCTCTCAGCAACCCCATTTTGTTGTGGGGTTCTAGCAATACTAAATTGCCTAGTAATTCCTTTCCTGGCACAGAAATCATCTAGCTTCTTGTTCCTAAATTCTCCACCATTATCACTCCTAAGAATTTTAACCTCATTGCCAGACCTTTTCTCAATCTGAGTGACAAAATCAATAAGAACATCAGCTGTGTCACTCTTCATAGCTAGAAAGAATGTCCAAGTAAATCTAGAAAAGTCATCTGTGACAACAAAGCAATATGACTTACCATTCAAACTTTCTATATTTGTTGGACCAAAGAGGTCCATGTGAAGCATATGAAGAGGTCTGGAACTAGTATGCACCTGTTTGGACTTGAATGAGACCTTGTGCTGCTTGCCTTTAAGACATGCAACACAAGAGTGGTCATTGTGGAAGGCCTTCTCAGGCAAACCATCAACTAAACCAAGCCTCACAAGTCTATTTATATTTTTAAAATTTATGTGCCCTAGTCTCCTGTGCCACAAATTACTTTCATCTACCGAGGCCTTAGCATAAAAACAAGACATATTGGTATTCATTTTAATCCCATTTAAATTCACATTATATATGTCCTTATGCCTAGGTGTTCTATACTCAATATATTTCTCATCATGGATCTTAAAATCCTTGCTTAACACCAAACACTCAGTATCAGTGAAAAGAACTTTATTTTTGTTATCACAAACTTGTGATACACTAAACAAATTGTAATCAAGTTCTTTTACCAGGAAGACGTTCTCAAAACGCAGATTATTGGTGAGAAGGGTTCCTTTGCCTGTGATAGTTCCATATCCTCCTCCAAAGTAAACCTTATCACCATCTTTAATAGGGGTGAAATTTGTCAGATAGTCTTCCTTCCCTGTCATGTGCCTTGAGCATCCACTATCCCAATATCCATAATCATTGATCTGTCTTTGAATGCCCTACACATAAAGAAAACAAATTAGTTTTCTTTGGGAACCCAAGTCTTAAAAGACTTGGATTCATCTGGTTGTTCAATAAGAACAGACTTAGTTCTCACAACAACCCCATTCTCATCCTTTTTAGGATGAAATACCAGTTAACCCCAATAGGTTTTGTAATGACCTTTGAAATGTAATTAAATCTATTGCAAGTCATTGAAATCCCATTATCACTAGGGTTCTGATCTTTCTTGGGTCTCCATGTTAAGCTTGTAGAAGCTTTAGACCCCTTACCTTGTGGCTGCAAATATTTAGGTCTGGTCACGTTTCTGTCAGCGTTAGAATTTGTCCTGTCAACGCTGAAATTACCCTTGTCAGCGTTGAACCTAGGGTTTGCTACAGGAACCCATTGCCTATTTGACCAGGTGTTTGTCTTTTGAAATGGTCTTTTTCCATGAGTGTTAGAACTTCTAGGAAAGAATGGGGCAGGTCTAATCACTTGTGGACTTTGCTGCACACAAGGTTTGGGTCTGACAACGTTTGACTTTCTAACAACGTTGACTTTCTTCCTGTCAGCGCTAAATTGTTCCTGTCAGTGTTGGTTTTGGGAGCGTTGACACACTTGTATGCCAAATGTGAAAAGCTACCACAAGTGTAACAGGCTTTCTTAGACACAACCTTAGGTCTAGAAGAGAAGAAACCTGTTCCATGATTGCTAACTTGGCTCTTGGGTGACCTATTATTCCTATACATCTCTGCATATTTAATGGTAGGTCTTCTAACAGTGTTTGAGCCTAGGTCAATAGTTTTACCAGTGATTGGGTGAGTAACCTTAATGGGTGGTGATTCATTGGGACTTTCACATAGCAAACCTCCCTTAACAAATAAAGTAGGGTTAGCTTTCTTCCACTCATTTAGGTCAGTCAATTTTTGTTGATACTCTTCCACTGGAGTGACAACTCTTGGTGGAGGAATGAATTCCTCCTCTTGGAGCTCTGGTAAACCAGTCCAAGATAAGTCCCTTCGTTGGACACCATAGAAGTCACCAGCTGGTGGTGGAACCAGAGAGTAATCATTCATCCCAATCCCAATCATGTCCTTAGGATCCCTTTGTTTAGCTACACAGTCTCCTAGGGTTTGGGTGGCTCTATCAAATCTTTGAATTTTAAGGTCAACATTATCTTTATTCTTAATGGCCTCATCTAACTTAGCCTGTAATTCACTATTAACCTTTTTCATGATGTTTCTAACATCCATACTACCCTCTAGCTCATGTTTTAAGATATTGATCTTATCTTTTAAGTCAAATTCCATTTTCTTGTATTCAGAAACGGTTTTCTCAGTTTCAGTAAGAGCTAGTTGGTAATTAGACAATTTACACCTTTCAGTACTCATATCATCTTTTAGTTTTAACACCTCTTTGTTAAGTCTTTCAGTGTTTAACCTACAACCTTTGCTACAAAAAGCATCATCATATACCTCATTATCAGATGAAGAGGAGGAGTGTGCCATGAGAGCATATTCAACATGCTCTTCTTCTTCAATATCAGCAACCAAAGCTTTATCCTCTTCAGCATTCTTAGCCAGATAGCTCCAATCCCATCCCGTACGATCAATTCCTTGAACTGCAACCATGGCTTTGGAATCCTGAGCTTTAACAACCTGACTTGAGGGTTTACCAGCATCAGATCTTCTAGGAGATCTGCATTCCCTCATGAAGTGCCCCATACGATGACAGTTGTAGCATTCAACTTTGGATTTATCAAATCCAGCTGTATCTTTAGCATTGAAGGTCATCTTCTTTTTAAACCTTCTATTCCACCTATTTGCTCTTATACTAGCAAGAGCCATGTTCCACTTGATGTCCATCTCTTCCAAGTGCTCATCACTTATCTGCTCAAGGTCCTCATATGTAATCACTGAACCATTGGGCAAAGAAGCAATGTAAGCACAAACAGTATCCAAATCCAAACCAGCAGGTTTAACTCTTGGGGAGTCATTCTTGAATGTGACAACGTCTGAAAAGGAGACGTTGACAGGACTTGTTCCAGCGCTGGCATATGATGATCCAGTAACTGGATGCATATAAGAGTCCTTCTGATTGAATTGACCTTCACTATGAGAGAAGAAGGCCATGTTGCTAGTGGTAGATTTTCTTCCATGTTCTAAAAGAGTTTCATCTTCCAACAGTCTTAGTTTGTTGTAGATGTCATCAAACGAGGAGCTCTTGTAAGTATTGTTGGCAAGAATAGATCTTGCCTCAATCTTCCATGCCTCACCAAGACTTTTAAGAAAGGTAGCATTGGTGTCAACATCACCAACTTGTGTCCCCATGAAGGACAACTTGCTTGTGATATCAAGCAATCTGCTTCTCACACTACTCAGTTTCTCATTGGGTTGAGCTTTGAAGACAGCATAATCATGTAGAAGTTGCTTTTTCTTTTCTTCCTTAGTGTCTGCATTGCCACCATATGCAACTTCAAGTGCTTCCCAAAGATCCTTAGCAGATTCATAGCCTCTATATTTGTGCTGGTTTTCTTGTCCCAAAGAGACTTTCAGAATATTTAGGGCTTTCATGTCAACCCTTTTCTTTGCAATATCTTCAGCAGCTACAGCTCTACCATCTCCAGGTTTTTCTTTCTTATCCTCTTCAGGGCATCCTTCAACAGCTGTTCTTTGACTAATGGCATCAAGAATCTTTTGAGCCTTATTGAATGAGTTTCCATATTCAATAATCTCCCAGAGTGTGTAGTCATAGATCCCCAGATATTGTTCAAAGTTGAACTTCCATAAGTCAAAGTTGGTTGCATCAAGCATGGTAATCTTGACGTTTGGTAAGGGTGAGGAGGAGGAGGTTATTGCTTCAGACATGATGTTGTTAGGGTTTCTATGAAAATTGGGGTTTTGGTGTTTTTAGGGTTTTGGTGTTCGTGTATGGTGTTCTTTAAAGATCAAAAGTTCCTCAACAAGCTCTGATACCACTTGTTGATCCCAAACTTAGATCGATTAGCTTTGTGTATACAAGATTAGATCAAGTAATACACGTAGATAAACCTTTGTATATGCTTTGTGAATCTAAGTGTTATGCGGAATTTAACACTTAAACAAGAACACACAAGATGTAAACAAACTTTCACATTGATTATCAATGTCGAACTTGCTTACAATGAAAGATGTTTACGAATGAAAACTTATATGAAAAACTTATATTGAACATTAACCTAAAGGCCTTCTTTTATAGATACAAGAAGCCTTGTACAATAATCTACGTATCAACTATTCTAGGTAAAGATAAATATAGAAAATACATTGTCGTTTCTATCCTTACTAGAAGTATTCTAGAATATAATAAACGTGTAAATTATATCTTCCATCAGTGCTTGTCTTCAATGTGTCAACGCTTGACTTTAACTTGACAACGTTTGAGCTGTCAGCGCTTGTATTGTTCTTGTCAACGCTTGTTTTGTTCTTGCCAGCGCTCAAGTGATCTGGCCTTAATTTATTCCCAACAATTCCGATAACATTCCGATTGGTTATTCCGATTAGGATATTCCGATTAGGACATTCCGATTAGGACATTCCGATTAGGACATTCCGATTAGGGGACATTCCGATGATGTGTTTTGCTAAATTTTGTTTGAGTATTTTTTAGACTTAGCCACCATCTAGACTAGTTTCGGAATATCGTTTACACGAAGATCAAAAAAAAAGAGTTAAAAATTTTTCGCCAAGTAAATTCAAATTTTTTCCATACTAGTTTTAGGACATTTCTAGCTCGATTTCAAATTTTGGCGATACAAAATTTTTTGGTCTACCGTTTTTGTCGGACTGGAGAATTTATTGTCGGACTGGAGAAAAATTGCAATTTTCGGAATTTAAACCACAACAACAATCACAACAAATCTACTTAAGATCCATATTCACTTCATCATTTCAGAGAATATTGAGATGGATTCTACTGCTGAATATCGTGTAACGAACAACAACATAATGGTGGCGGGTAACAAAGAGAGATCACCAATGCTTGTGTCTGGTCGGTATGCTCAATGGCAATCACGTTTCATACGATATCTTGATACAAGACCTAATGGTGATGTCTTGAGGAAATGTATTACTCATGGACCATATATATTCAAGAAGATCTCAATTCCTCCAAGAGCAGCCACAGATACTACTGATCCAATACCTGCAAGTGAACGTGATGAAACAAGAGCTGATCTCACACCTGAAAATTGTGCTTGGCATGATGCGGAGAAGGAAGCCATCTATATGGTTTTAAGTGGGATTGGAGATGATATTTACTCCACGGTTGATGCATGCCCGACAGCACATGAAATGTGGACTGCTATTGAACGCTTGCAACAAGGAGAATCACTCAACGAACAAGATGTCAAAACAAACTTGTTTTGGAATTTTGGCAAGTTTACTTCAAGGGATGGAGAATCAATTGACTCTTACTACTCTAGGTTTTATAAGATGATGAATGACATGACAAGAAATAATCTGCAAGTCTCCACCATGCAAGTCAATGTTCAATTTCTTTAACAACTTCAACCCGAGTGGACGCGGTTCGTCACTTTGGTGAAACAACAAGAAAAGCTAGATGAGGTCTCATATCATCGACTCTTTGATATCTTGAAGCAATTTCAGAATGAAGCAAATGAGATTCGAGCTGAACGTATTGCCAAGACGGCTAATCCACTTGCTTTAGTGACTACAACTCAACATGTTCAAGGTCATAACTCTCGTGCTCCTAAGTCATATTCCATTACATCATCTTCACCACGATCTTTCACATCATCTAAGTCTTCATCATCCACAAGATCTCGAGGTAAAGCGCCAAGAGCACCATCACCACCATCTGAGTCATCATCTGAAGAAGATAGTGATGAAGACCAAGCTCAAAATAATCGAGAGATGAAACAACAAATTGCTTTCATAATGAAGACTTACAAGAAAAACTACAAACCCACCAACAACAATCTTCGCACATCATCTAACACCAAGAACCGATATGTTGAGAGTCCTCCAAGGTATGACACACGTCGACGTGGTGAAAGTCCTTCTAGGTATGATCGACATAATCCAACACATGTTGAGGGTTCTGCAAGGTATGATCGTCAAACTGCCAAGTATGATGCTCAGAGGATTGCTGTTGCTACTGGGAATAGGGAAACGGTTGGAAGTCAAGTGGTTCAGCAGAGTGGGATTCAATGTTTTAATTGCCAAGGTTATGGGCATATGGCAAAGGAATGCAGGAAGCCGAAAAGGGTTAGAGACTCCAGCTATCACAAGGAAAAGATGTTGTTATGCAAGAAAATGGAAGCAGGGGTTAAATTGTCATCTGAGGAAGGAGCAATGCTTGATGATATTGATGATGAAGATTCTGATCAAGAGCTCGATGCACATTACTCGTACATGGCAAAGGTTGAAGAAGTTCTCAAAGTCATTGAAGATGACAATGGCCCTATCTTTGACACTGAGCCACTCGATAAGGTACACACTACTGATGAATATAATGTGTTTGGTGATATTCCTGAGCATAGTGATCTACCCAATGCCATCAATGACACGTGTATGATGGAAACGGTTGATAGTAATACCACACCCGATTCATCAGACATGTGCAATAATGAGTCTGAGGATGATCAACATGCAAATGAATATGATGAAGAGGAACGTATTGCGCTTGCTAATTTAATTGCTACTTTACATAAAAGATGTCACTGAAAATAAAAAGAGTCAAAAGCAATTAAAGAAGGCAAACGCTACGCTCACTCAAAGTTTTGAAGAATGTAAAGCTGCTCTTATCAAATCTACTGAGATGACTGAAAGCTATAGAGATGAGCTCCTTCAGAAAACCAAAGAGCTTGAGGGGTACAAGGGAAGTGCGTTAAAAATTCAAAAGGACGATTTTGAAAACAAATATAATTCAACTCTTGAGTTATTAGCTAAAGAGAAGCGTCAATATAATGTTTTCTTAATGGATGAACGTCAAAAAACGTACCTTGCCAATACCAAAGTTAATGAACTTGAACAAAAGCTCTCTATGACCACTACTGATTCTGCTAAAATTCTAGAGGATAAGAAACAAGAGGTAGATGCGTTAAAACAAGACTTCAAAAGTAGATATGACAAAGAAACCGAAAAAGTTACCAAACTAGAAGCATAAGTCGACTTTTTGAAGAACGTTGTTTATAAAACGCATGATTCTATTCAATCCGTAAGAATGCTAGCACCGCCATCTATGTTTAAGGGTCAAGATAGCTTTGCAAGTCCTGAGTACCTTGCCAAAGCTCAAGCTGCGAACCCGAGTCTTTATCTTGATGAGACTGAAAGGACCGATCTTGATTGCATGCCGGTAAGTGCCGATAGTGAAGAGACTGCCCTTTGGGATGCTGATAGTCAACCACTTGTTAATAAGGAGTTTGTGAAACCATATAATTATGCTTATGAGAATAGTCTTTATGGCCTGTTTAACAAACAAACTCAGAAAACTCGTGAGGAAGTGTTCCTAAAATGTAAACAAAAGAGAATTCAATGGAAGAAAGCATTTGCCCCTAAGAAATCTAATGTTTACAAATACATAAACTACCTCCCTCTAGATGAATCTAAAAGCAAGAGTAGGAAAACATTAGGTATTCTTAAACACCACATAGATAATGTTAAATCTGTTGTTGAAAGAGACTGGGCAAAACGTGAAAATGCTGAGTGGACACGTCCGATTCCTCAAGATATTACCTTGCTTGTGAAAGAACTCTTAATTCCTAACACGGCGTTGATTAAAGAAACTGTTCTTCAACTTAAGGAGTTCATTCGAACTGAAATGTATGATGATTTAAAATATGTTGAATCTCTTGAGAAACACATTGAAGATCTTCAAATGGAGAAGAATGACTTTTCAGATGAATATGATTTACTATTGCAAGAATGTGTTTCTAACGATGTTATGTGTGCTTATTTTACATCTTGTGCTGATATTGATGAATATTCTGAAGTTGCATGCCAATATCTTGATAAAAGCAAAGAATGTGAACGTCTTGAAATTGAGCTTTCGAAACGTAAAGAAAATGTTGACAAAAAGGCTTTTGAGTTACTTCAACACAAAAATAATTTCCTTCAAAAACATTGTCATTCACTTGAACTTGCTTTGCAAAAAGACGTTGGTAGTTTTCCACACGATAATAAATTGCAAGAAAAACTTTCCCAAACATTTCGAGAAATGAAGGAACAGAATTTGGAAATTAAAGGTTGAAAGCTCAGTTACAAGACAGGGACAGAGCGATAGCAGAGTTGCAGAAACTCATTGCTAAAATGGGTGGGAAAATTGTGGAACCTAGCATTAAGAAAAATGTTGTTAGACAACCCAATGCATCTAAAGAGAATAGATCCTCTATCTTGGGAAAACCATCTGCTTTATCTAATTCCTCGTTTGCAAAACCTGTGTTTGCCCCCAAGATGGAT
The DNA here is from genome assembly GCA_025667525.1 of Glebionis coronaria. Taxonomy (NCBI): domain Eukaryota; kingdom Viridiplantae; phylum Streptophyta; class Magnoliopsida; order Asterales; family Asteraceae; genus Glebionis; species Glebionis coronaria. Next base: position 458,092,576 of record CM046881.1, on the reverse strand, counting down.
GGAAAGGAAAGGTTACCACAAGCTCAACCCATAAGGAATCCTATAGCACCAAGCGTTAAGCACAATAATGTGATTAAACCAGGGAGGTATAGAATGCCCACTAAGCCCACAAACAAAGTTACTCAATCGCCTCAGACTTCTAGAAACACTAATATTCGTGTGTCTTCTACTACAGGAATAGTTTCCACTACTAGTGTTAGCCGGCCTCAGCTTAAGCGCACTCAAGTGAATGATAAGGTCTGAAAACACAAGAATCAAGGGGAGATGCAGGACGTAGAAGAACACCCTAGGAATTTGAACGTTTTTAAGAATAAAAAGTCTGTAATCGCATGTAATGACAATTTGAATGCTGTGAATGATTTGAATTCTATGAATGTGAAATTTCTTTGTGTCAAATGTGGAATGTATGCTAATGCTAATCATTCTATGTGTGCTATAAATAAAGTCAAAGGCGTAGATACTAGAACTAAGAAGCAAGTTGCAATGCCTATTAGAGCTAGTAAACCCAAACGCAAAGTGAACCATTCTAGTGCAACCCCCACTGAGAAAAGTAATGCATCTGACTCAACCACTAAGAATCCTAGAAGCAAAATTAAGGAATTATATGAGTCTGTCAGTAAGTCTTGGAAATAGTGGTTTGCTAATTAATGTCCTCCCAGATATAAATGGATGCCTAAAGTTAGGACAGAAAATGTGAAAACGAGTGTTAGTTTGCCTTTAAATATTGATAAGGACACTAATGATTCTACTATCACAACTACTGTGGTATCCAATTTAGCAAATGCTCCATCGTGTTCTAACTCTTCTGCAGGTGATACAAATAATTCTCTTCATACTGGACTCCGGATGCACGAAGCACATGACGGGGAATCTCAAGCTTCTAATTAACTTCGTGGGGAAGTTCCTAGGTACGGTCCGATTCGGAAATGATCAATTTGCACCGATCCTAGGATATGGAGATTTGGTTCAGGGGAATATCACGATTAAAAGGGTATACTACATCGAAGGGCTCAATCACAATCTTTTCTCGGTTGGTCAATTCTGTGATGCGGATTTGGAAGTTGCTTTTAGAAAGAAGACATGTTTTGTTCGTGATTATGATGGGAATGACTTACTTACCGGTACACGGGGTACTGATCTTTACACAATTTCACTTCAAGACACAACTTTATCAACTCCAATTTGCTTCATGGCAAAAGCTTCAACGACTCAGGCATGGTTATGGCATCAACGTCTTTCTCATCTCAACTTTGATACCATTAACTTGCTTTCCAAGAAAGATATTGTGAGAGGCCTTCCAAGCTTGAAATTCATCAAAGATCATCTTTGTTCTTCTTGTGAACTTTGTAAAGCTAAACGAACTAGCTTCAAAACAAAGACCACACCAAGCTCTAAAGGACGGTTAGATCTTCTTCACATGGATCTGTGTGGTCCCATGCGTGTTCAGAGTATCACTGGGAAGAAATATATTCTGGTAATTGTCGATGATTACTCAAGGTACACATGGACTCACTTCTTGAGGTCCAAGGATGAAACACCTGAAGTTCTCATCAGCTTCCTTAAATTGATACAACGTGGTCTTCAGGCTCAAGTTAAAGTGGTTCGTACTGACAGAGGTACAGAATTTTTGAATTCAAATCTGAGAAAGTATTTTGCAGCCGAAGGGATTGAACATGAAACATCTATTGCTCGAACACCCGAACAAAACGACGTTGTTGAAAGACGAAACCGTACTTTGGTTGAAGCTGCTCGAACATTATTATCCGCTTCAAAACTTCAACTATATTTTTGGGCCGAAGCCGTGTCAACCGCATGCTACACACAAAACCGATCCTTAATTATCCCAAGACACGAAAAGACACCATATCACATAATTCATGATCGAAAACCTTCACTCAAACACCTTCATGTTTTTGGATGTACTTGTTACATCATTCGAGATGGTGAAAACTTGGATAAGATGAAAGAAAAAGGTGATGCATGTATTCTTGTGGGATATGCAACTCAGTCTAAGGGATATAGAGTGTTCAACAAGAGAACAAAATTGATAGTCGAGACTATTCACATCCGATTTGATGAATTACAAGAAATGGCACTTGAACAAAACAGTTTAAGTCCCGATCCACAACGACAAACGACTTCCGTTCACAACCGCACGGAACTCGGAACTCAAGACCACAGCAATGAACCGTCAAGTTCAACGCTGGTTCCAGAAAATGTTCCTAGAGCTGATATGACAGTCGACACGACCATTGAAGAGTTGGAAATGTTATATGGACCAATGTATGATGAATATTTCACGGGGGAGAAACAAGTTGTATCGAAGTCTTCCGCTGTCACTCATGATAAGAATGATGATACCGATCATCGTCAACAACCGGATACAACTTCATCTACGTCAACACGGGTTGCTACAGATTTACCTCCTCAGAATATCACTTCAACAATCGATCCTACAACATCCACAACTACTGTCATTGCTCCAGAGAACACAAATCAAGCAGACAATGCATTATCTGACGAAGACGAATTCATCAACCCATTCGATACACCGGTACACGAAACTGGAGAGTCTTCTACTCGCCATGTTTATCCGTCAAATATGCACACGTTCTACCAACGACATCCTTCAACACATCATTGGACCCGAGATCATCCTTTGGTTCATGTCAATGGAAACCCTTCACAGCCCGTTCGCACAAGACGACAGCTTAACACCGATGCCGATGTTTGTATGTTCGCACTCGCCGTGAGTTCAGCTGAACCGAAAAACATCAAAGAAGCATTAGCTGATCATGCTTGGATTGAATCGATGACGGATGAACTTCAACAATTTGAAAGACTTAAAGTCTGGGAACTTGTTGACAGACCATACGATGTAACACCATTAAATCTTCGATGGATCTGGAAAAACAAGATGGATGAAGAGAACACGATCATCAAGAATAAATTTAGGCTAGTGGCTAAAGGGTATGGACAGAAAGAGGGTATTGATTTCGAAGAATCATTTGCACCAGTAGCTCGAATGGAAGCGGTCAGGATTTTTCTTGCTTATGATGCACATAAGGGATTCCTCGTTTATCAAATGGACGTAAAGACAGCGTTTCTTAACGGTCCTTTGAAGGAAGAAGTTTATGTCACGCATCCGGAAGGATTCGGCAATCCTCATTATCCTGACAAGGTGTATCGTCACCACAAAGCACTTTATGGACTCAAGCAAGCTCCAAGGGCGTGGTACGACGAACTCTCGAAATTTCTGGTCTCCAAAGGTTTCTCAAAAGGTTCCATGGATTTAACTTTGTTCACTTATAAATATGGGGATGACATTTTGCTTGTGCAAATTTATGTTGATGACATTATTTTCGGGTCTACAAACCCAAAACTTTCAAAATGGTTTGAAAAAGTAATGCACAACAGATTTGAAATATCTATGATGGGCGAACTAAAATTCTTTCTAGGAATTCAAGTTCACCAATCCCCAAGTGGTATCTTTATTAACCAAGCTAAGTATTGTCAAGAGATAATCACAAAGCATGGTATAACATCATGTGACCCCGTTGGGACACCTTTATCAACCACATCCCTAGATGCTGATTTGGAGGGATTACCCATTGATCAAACGAGATATCGTTCCATGATCGGGTCCCTCATGTACTTGACAGCAAGCAGACCTGATATTCATCATGCTACATGTTATTGTGCAAGATATCAAGCACGACCCACTGAAAAGCACCTCAAGGAGGTTAAACGGATCTTTCGGTACCTTAAGAATACCATTCACATGGGACTCTGGTATCCGAGGGAAACCGGGTTCTTTCTAACGGCCTATTCAGATTCTGATCATGCAGGGTGTCTTGATACACGTAAAAGTACTTCTGGTGGTGCGCAATTTCTAGGTCAAGACAAGCTTGTGGGATGGTCTTCCAAGAAGCAGGATTGCACGTCACTTTCATCAGCCGAAGCGGAGTATGTGTCTCTATCTGCGTGTTGTGCTCAAGTTCTTTGGATGAGAACACAAACCACGGATTATGGCTTCCATTTTGATAAAGTACCTATGTACTGTGACTCAAAGTCGGCCATAGCCATCTCCTGCAATCCGGTCCAGCATTCCCGCACGAAGCACATTGATGTCCGATATCACTTCATTAAGGAACAAGTTGAAAGAGGTATTGTTGAATTATACTTTGTTGGAACTGATTACAAATTAGCTGACTTGTTTACAAAAGCTCTTTCAAAAGAGAGGTTTGCGTATCTAGTTAGGCAAATTGGTATGAGATGTTTGACTCCAGCAGAACTGGAGGTTCTGGCAAAGAAGCCTGCTTGATTCATCTATCAAACATCTATCTTGTAAATATTAATAAAAAAAAAAGCAAAATACAAAATAAAAAAATCTTTGATAATCCAAAAATATTCTTCTCGACATGTCTTTCAATATCGATAATATGGACGCACCTAGAAATGTCGCTCAACAACGACACGGGTGTGTACATAAAGCTCGAATGAAAGTTGTAAATATTTTTCAAAACATGTCATTTCCTTTTTTAATAAAGGAAATTGTCTATTTTGGACAATACTTCCAACAACGGGTAGAGCAATCTATCTTGGGTTGAGCTTCTCACAAAACATTCAACGTTTTGAGCTCAACACAATGGCTTGTAATCACTTTTAGATTGCAACCTGGATCTAAATTCACGGGGGAGTGTACGCTTTTGTAATCTTATCCTTAGCAAAAGAAGTTAAATCTTCTTACACTTGAGTGGATTCGTCAAGACATTCAAAGTCTATGAACTCAAGTTTATGCTTTAGAAAAAACTTTTCGTCAAAAAGAATTGATTTTTCAAAAAAGCGTTGAACACAATTTTTTCAAGAATTTCTCAATGATATTCAAAATCTTTCAAAAATTGTGTGTTCAACAACTCCTATCCTCAAAAGTTTAATGTGGATCAAATCCTCGTAATGACAATTCCATTGGATCAATTTTTGAGGGGGAGCAATTCAACTTCATGCAAAAGATTAACACATCTTTCTCCCGAAGATTTTCAAGACTATTTTTCAAAATATATTTTAATCAAATTTGGTATCTCTAATATCAAAAGATTTTATATATTAGAGATAGGGGAGAAAATGTGATTAAAATGTGATCTCATATAAGACTCAAGCACTTTAACTCTTACCTACATGTGCGAAACACTTTCGATTATCGATGCACATGTGAAGGGGGAGCATTTCTGAAACGACAAAACTAGCAAGGTGTTAAATGTTTTTCAAACACTTTGTTACAATTTAAAGTGGTTTTCATGGTTACGATCAAATACCCACAACATCTTTAATTCACGACGTTATTGGTGTCAAAAGGGTGGTTAGGTTTAAGTCCTATGATCCAACCAGAACCGGAGGGATCTTCCCAGGGACAATCCAATAGATTATTAGAAGTCCTTAGGAAAGATGGAGTAGAATGTGAACGCAGCTGAATGCTGACTAAGTACTGATGATAGCACTGGAACAATCACAACAAGGTGCTATTAATGATGTCTTGGTAAGCATTGAAGGGGTTGAAGAATGAAAAAGAAATGTAAGGATAAAGGGTCTAAATAAAGAAGCCCTCCATACAACTTAGGCAGAAACCGGGTTAACTCATCATGAAGACAAACTCATCATGGACCCAGTGATGTGAAGCACAACCCTTTCCTAGCTACTCAGGCTTTTATTAAAAGAAGTTTGTTTTATTGTCACGGAGATCAACACGACTTCTATTGACTTTCTCACTCCAAGATAGTTGATATTGAATAGGTGGCATCTGCTCCAGCCTCCGACCACTAAAAGTGCACAAATCGAGTCTAGAGCCAAGAGATCAGTCAAATCTCGTTAGGACACACAGATGAAGATCAAGAGAGTCCTACGCTATATCCTTGTGATATTTCTAGAACACTCAGAGTGATACTACTTAGTATTCACAATGATGAGTGGAAATCCTTCCAGTGTTAACATCAAACAGCACTGCGGTAGGTCATATGCAAAATTATTTATGAATTGAACATATGTAAAACTGAAAAGCAACAGTGGTTTGATTCTGAATTGATTCAAACTCGTTTCAGGTTTCTACGCAATATCTTTATGGTCTTGCCAGAACATTCAGAGTGATATTCATTAATATTCACAGTGACGAATGGAAATCCTTCTAGCGTCAACATCAAACAGCGCTACGGTAGGTGACTTGTGAGATTCTCATGAATCAAACTTGTGTCAACTGGAAAGCAACAATGGTAAGATTCTTAATGAATCAAACTTGTTCCAGGAATTTGAATTGACGACTTTAATTAAGCGGATATTTATCCAATTGATTCACTCTTTATGTTCGCAGTCTTGCTTTGAGACGGTCGAGTAAAGAGAACGGCTAGTACAGCCGCGAAACCCTGTCAAGGAGATTCTTAATTGAATCTACCTAATCACAGGTACGGTATTTAATATCGTATAACGGTCTTCACCGACCGGAGGTAAAACGCTACCGATTTAGGACGAATGTCAAAGCCATTCAGTCCATGTCTATGTTTTGTCTCGAGAAGGTGGCGTCACGGTGTACTCAGCAAAGTCAAAGATTCACAACCACATATTCATGCCCAAAGACTTATCCAACAATTGATAGTGTGAGCATGTGGATAAAGACACAAGATCGCAAGATGGCAATGACAAGTCAAGGATGATTTGAAGATCTCAAGACTAAAAGACAACGTCGAAAGACAACGACAAAGGCTCAAAGTTCATAGCATGAAGGAACAAAACTATTGTTACACGTTCAAGGCTCATTATGACGAGATTCGTAATCTCCATTGATCTTCAAATATCAAAAGGGTATGACCTCACATTGGGGGAGATTGTTAGCCTCAAAATATTGAGTCAAACAAGAATGCTCGGTCATAGGTTATTATTGTAACATTAGTTTGAACGTTGTAATAGATAGTTATTTAGTCGTGGTTCACGGGCTTGGATTTAAACTAATTAAAGTCCTAAAGACAATCCCGGCCCAATATATAGTCCATTAAAGCCCGCATGTGGGTGGACTATATATACTACCCTCCTAGCATGTTAGGAGGGTGGATGGTCATTTGTAACAAATTCTTTTCTCTAATCTAATATTCACCAAGTTAATCATCTCTCTCTCTACTTTCTCTCACTACTTTCTCTCTCTAGGAGTTCATCTCTTCTTCATCTGTTTTCTTTCTTTCTTCATTGCTTAATCATCACAAATATATGGGACAACACAGCCCGTAAAGTACACGCCTCTCAAATCAAACTCGAACCAAATCTATTAAAACCATAAGATCCTCACCAAACGTGATGAATCGATACGCCGAGATCAAAAGAGCACAAGAGGTTAGGATAATAAGCAACAATTAATATTCGATTACGTTGATTACTAATAGATCTAGACTATTTTTTATAGATTTTATTAAAATATTTTAATTTTTAAGCTAAAAACTAATAGATCTACATTAATTTATAAAAAAACCTAATAGATCTACATTAATTTATAAAAAAACCTAATAGATCTAAACTAATTGTTTTTTAATTTAATAAAAATACTTTAATTTTTAAGCTAAAAACTAATAGATCTACACTATTTTTTAGGTTTTATGAAAGTATTTTAATTTTTAAATAAAAAATTAATAGATCTACACTAATTTATAAAAAAAACTAATAGATCTAAACTAAAAGCAATTTAATTAAAAGGATAGCTTAATAATAATTTATAAGCCTAAGCTTAAAACTTATGTGATTCAAAAAGTTTAAAAAGCTAATTGAACAAATTCACCCACAATAAGCTAGATCTAGAAAAATAAGCCCACAATAAGCTTGAAATAAGATAACTTATTTTAAACTTATATAAATATCTAACTTATTTGGAAAAAGTTATAAAAACTAATCCCAAAATAATAAGCTAGATTATAAGAAAATATTAAGAAATGTAGCATGGGAATAAGATAAAATAGAATAAGTTAAAACATAAACTTTTATTAATAAAAAATGCTTAATGATAAGCTAATACAAAGTTGAAAGGAAAATACAAAATATTTGAAAGAAAACTACACTATTAAAACTTAACACACTAAAAAAACTTAAAAATTTGCTATTACAATGAGATGGTGGAGTACATATAGACTGATGGACCCAGGGGTATTTTCATCACTTAAGGAGGTATTTTTCTTTTTCTTCATTAATTGGAGGGGTATTTGGTCTTTTCACTGTCTTTATACTTCTTGTTTTCTCCGTCCCATAATAGCCAGATGTAAACACATGGGATCACGCGTCCATTTAATGCCTGCACACTTCTGACCTCGTACTGACGCATGCCAGATGCCACGTGGCATCATTTCATTAGACAGCCGCCTCTGACGTGTCTGCACACTACCACCTCGTACTGAATGTCAGAGCCGCCTGCCACGTGTCACCCTCTGGTTGGTTAGCCGCCCTGCCACGTCTGCCACTCTGCCACCTCGTATTGACACGTCAGTCTGACGTGCCAGCGCCGTCTGGCAACCTCGTACTGCCACGTGTCGTTTCCTCATTGGTCAGCCACCCTGCCTATACCTGCACAATGTCAGACATGTCAGTGCCACGTGGCGCACTAGCATTGGCCAGCCGCCGCCACGTGTATTGTTGACGTCAGCAGGTCGGGTCCGGGTCTGAATTGGGTCGGGTCGGGTCAGGTTCGAGTTCGGGTACGGATCGGGTCAGGTTCGGGTCCGTGTCGCCACGTGGACCACTCAATGGGTGCCACGTGGAAGTTGGTAAATATTCCCGGCCAAATGCCCAAGCTAAGAGTCGAATATGGGTTGTTTGCCTTAAACCTTAGGGGCTGAGAGGTTGCCAGTTGAGCTGGGCAGCCTCTCAGTTTTATATATGAAAAATCTATTTCTTAACCCCTTCTCGTTGAACCTGGCAGCGATATATGAACCCCCTTTTGTTTAGAACTAGTTAATAATAATAATAATAATAATAATTTCTGTTTGACCGATTGTTTTGGGTTCTGGGTAGTGTTGCGGGTTCGTAACAGCTTCGGTTGCTGCGGGTTGTGGTGTTGTAGGTTCGTTGTATGTTTGGTTTTGGTCACTGCGAGTGGTTGGTTTGCAGCGGAGGTTTGCTGCGGGTTGTGGTGTTGTAGGTCCGTTGTATGTTTGGTTTTGGTCGCTCCATGTGGTTGGTTTGCAGCGGATTGAGGTGGTGTAGGTTTGTTGTAGGTTTGGTTTTGTAGCGTGTTGTTTGTTTTGGTTTTGTGGGCTTCGTGTAGTTTTTTTTCTTATGTTGCGGTTGGCGAGTGGCGACTGGTGGTGTTCGTTATAGATTAGATTGTTTTGAGGAGACCAGTGGTGTTCGTTATAGATTAGGTCATGGCGATTGTTCGGTTTCATTGCCCGTTTGTTGGTCTTAACGGATGTCGAGATGGTAGTGGGAATGGGCTTACTAAGACGTCTTTGATTATTCATCTTCGTGATAAACATTTTATCGGCGATGCATTATCTTGTACAAAACAATCCATTCTATCCGATTTGGTTGTTTATGAGAGGGACGAGTTAACCTTCAAGAGTATGAGGATTTGGTTATGTGGTGGTTGTTTCACTACGCACACGTTTCGGTCTAAATGTCGGCATGGTAAGGGTTCGGATTTTGTACCACCTCCTGATTGTGGTGATGGTATTGTTCACTTTGTTCTTTATGACCTCCCTAAGCCTCTCGTTCCATCTTGTCCTTTGCATCTTGTTAGTGGTGATGATGTATTACGCAACTCGCATTGTGGTTTTGATTTGGGGGCTCTTGATTGCTTATTTTCAAAAGGGTTGCGTACAGTTAAATCTATCCCTCCAAAGTGTCGTTTGGGTTTTTCTCGTGCATTGAAAGGTGCCATTGACAGGGTGGTTAACAAGCCTGATGACATCTCTTCTTGGGTTCGTTTGCTTGTTTTGCCTCTTTGTCTTCTTAAAACCTTTCGTTCGAGAAGTAATTTGGAGTGTAGGTCCGTTATCAAGAGGCAAAGACAAGAGGAGTACATTATTAATGCTATTCGTTCTTGGGAGACGTTGGATGGTAGTTTACAGCTTCTTAGAGAGTGTTTGGCTAAACCTTCCCCCGCTTTGTCTGATGTTCTTATTGAGGATAGTGGGTTGGTTGAGCAGAATATTAAGCAGTGTAGACGGAAGATTTCTGATGGGCATTATTCTGTTGCTTTCCGAGTTCTTTCCTCATCTGGCGTGGCTCCTTATAATGATATTACTCTTAAAAACCTAAAAAATAAGCACCCTTTTGTTCATGCTCCTTCTTTGCCAGATATATCTCTTGATCTTCATCTCCTTGTTGTTTCTCGATATTTGGTTCTTGACATGATCAAGAGTTTTCCCCGAGGTACGTCTTGTGGGCGGGATGGGTTGCGGGCCCAGCACCTTATAGATTGTTTGAGTGGTTCTGCGGTTGCTATTTCTGATGATTTAGTTTCTTCTATCACCCAAGCAGTGAACCTTTTTCTTGATAGGCGATGTCCCAAGGTGTTGGGTGAGTATATCGTTAGTGCTCCTCTCACCCCGTTGGTTAAGCTTGGTGGTGGGATCCGTCCCATTGTTGTAGGTATTGTCTGGAGACGGCTTGTTTCCAAGGTATGTGCTTATGAGGTTGGTCATTCTTTGGATGGGTACTTTGGTGATTTACAGTTTGGGGTGGGGGTGTCGGGAGGGAGTGAGGCTATTCTTCATGTTGTGAATCGCTTCCTTGAGAGGTATGGTGATGATGTTGGTTAGTCGATGTTACTTGTGGATTTTAAAAATGCTTTTAATTTGGTAGATCGAGAGGTTATGTTGCGAGAGGTTCGTCTTCGTTGTCCCTCCATCTCGTCTTGGGTGGAGTTCTGTTATTCAAGCCCGGCAAGGTTGTATTATGAGGAGCATGTATTAAGGTCATGTCAGGGGGTACAGCAGGGTGACCCTCTTGGTCCGTTACTCTTTGCTCTTGTACTTCGACCATTGATATGTAAGATTCGGGACTCCTTCTCTCTTTCTTTACAGGCCTGGTATTTGGACGATGGTACTATTATTGGGGATACTTTGGTTATGGGGAAAGTTTTGGAGTGTATTATGAAGGATGGCCCCGTGTATGGCTTGCATCTGAATTTTGATAAGACCGAAGTTTTTTGTCCGACCGAGGATCCTCGTAGCAAGTTTGTTGGTGTGTTTCCAAATAATATTGCTCGACCTACGCGCGGTGTTAAGTTGCTTGGGGGGGCCTGCGAGTGTAGACCTTGATTTTTGTAGTCAGCTTGTGTCGAAGCGTGTGGCTAAGACTATTGAGCTTATGGATGCCGTGGCCAAAATTAATGACCCTCAATGTGAGTTGCTCCTTATTCGTTCTTGTGCCGGTATTTCCAAGTTATATTTTTCTATGCGTACATGTTCACCTTGTGCTTTTAAGTCTGCCCAAGGTTCTTTTGATATGGCACTCCATTCTTCTTTGGAGCGTATCGTTATTGCTTCTGGACCGGGATTTGGTGATTGGCAGTGGAGACTTGCTACGTTGCCCTTTTCCTTTAGGGGTTGGGTGTTTATTCTGCGGGTGATGTATTGCATTATGCTTTTCTTGCTTCTCGGTTACAGTCAGCTGATTTGCAGTCTAAGCTACTTCAACACACTGATATTAGATCTTATAGACTCCAGTTTGATGATGCCTTACGTGTGTTTAACTCGGTTATGGAGATTGATTTTCTAAGTAATCCGAGTGAAGTCGCTGCCTCAAACTCATGAAGAAAATGGCAGATATATATTTTGCTTGGGTTATTAAGAATGCAGAATCCACTTTCGCTTTATCTGCTCGACAGATGGCTTTATGGGCATTTCAGAGGGAGGATCATACTTCTGATTGGTTCCTATCTCGGGGTTGGGTTAGACTATGAATGGGAGGACTTATCGATATGTTTTATGTTATCGCTTAGGTATTCCCTTGTTCTCTGTTTCGAAGCCCTGTTCAGCTTGTTCGAGAGTTTATGATGGGGATATATTTGGGGATCATGCGGTATCGTGTGCTGGTATCGTTGGGATTAAGCATCGTCATAATTTTGTACGTGATACTCTTGCTGATATATGCTATCGTTCAGGGATATATGTCGGAAAGGAAGTTAATATCGGATTGGATGGAGGACTTGATAATGCCTTACGTCCGGCAGATATTTTGTTTTATTCTTGGGATGGAGGTAAAGATGTGTGTGTTGATCTGACTGTTTCTTCTCCTTTGACTCGTACGGAGATGAATGACTTTGTACCTGACCGAGCTGTGATTGATGCTGCACAACGTAAACGATGTAAGTATTTGGCTAAGTGTGCAGCTCTCGGATATGGGTTTCTTCCTTTCTCTTTTTCTTCTCTAGGTGAGTTACAGGGAGATGCAGTTGCGTTGTTGAAGCGGATTCAGAGATTTTTTAAGGCTCAAGACATTGGAGGGCGCGTTGCTGTACATATTTTCCATAGAATAGGTTTTGCTATTGCTAAAAGGGTGGGAGCGCAGATAGTATCTCGACTCCCATCCAATTTGTTGTAAATCCCTTTTTGTTTCTAATAAGTGAAAAATTAGGAGGACCCAAGAAGCAGGTTTGTTGGTGTTTTTCCGCCTAACATTGCTCGACCCATGCATGGTGTTAAACTACTAGGTGGGCCCGTCAGTGCAGATTTTGATTTTAGTAGCAAGCTTGTGATGAGGAGGGTAGCCAAATCCATTGAGCTTATGGACGATATTGCTAAGATTAATGACCCTCAATGTGAGTTGTTGCTCCTACGTGCTTGTGCAGGAGTATCCAAATTATATTTTTCCATGCGTACATGTTCTCCTCGGATTTTCGAGCAGGCTCAGAGTGCCTTTGATGTGGCTCTTCGCTCATCTGTTGAGCGTATTGTTACGGCTTCTGGTCCTGGATTTGGTGATTGGCAATGGAGGCTCTCTACCCTACCTTTTGCATTTGGAGGACTTGGTGTCTACTCCGCAGGTGATGTTTTAAACTATGCATTTCTTGCATCTAGACTTCAATCTGCTGGTTTGCAAACTAAGTTGCTTCGACACTCTAATATTATTACTTCTGGGCCGGCTTTTGATGATGCCGTATGTACTTTTAATGCGAAAATGGAGATTGATCTTTTGAGTAATCCAAGTGAGGTCGCTGCCCCCAAACTCATGAAGAAACTGGCAGACATATATTTCACACGTGTTGCTCAAACGGCTGAATCTAATTTTTCCCTATCTACTCGACAAATGGCTTTATGGAAGTCCCAAATGCAGGACCATACTTCTGACTGGCTTAGGGTGGTTACGATCTCTGGGTTGGGACAAACTATGAACAATAGGACTTACAGGTGTGTATTATGTTATCGGTTGGGTGTTCCGTTATTCTCTATCTCGAAGCTATTCTCAGCTTGCTCGAGGGTCTTTGCGGGGGATATTTATGGTGATCATGCTGTATCGTGTGCTGGTATTGTTGGTATCAAACACCGGCATAATATTGTGCGTGATACCCTTGTCGACATCTGTTTTCGGTCAGGTATTTCCATTGGTAAAGAAGTTGATATTGGGCTTGGTGGAGGGCGGGACAAACCCTTACGTCCAGCTGATGTGTTGTTCTACTCATGGAATGGAGGGCTTGATGTATGTGTGGATCTGACAGGTTCATCTCCCTTGACGCAAACTGGAATGATGGATTTTGCACCGGGATGTGCAGTGGTTGAGGCTGCACAACGTAAGCGCGTCAAGTATGAAGGTAAATGTTCAGATATTGGATACAGTTTTCTCCCATTCTCTTTCTCATCTTTTGGGGAACTTGAGACAGATGCAATAAACTTACTAAAACGGATCCGAAGATTCTCCATAACTCAAGATATTGGGGCACGCGCTGCTGCTCACATTTTTAATAGGATAGGTTTTGCTATATCTAAAGGAGTGGGAGCCCAGATAGTATCTCGGCTTTCCACTAATTTCTTGTAAATCCTATTATTCTAATAAAGTGCTTATTATAATTAAGAAAAAATAAAAAAATAAAAAAATAATAATAATAATAATAATAATAATAATAAAATTGGCTTCCCACTAATCTGCTGTAAATCTTTTGAGTTTCTAATAAAAGTGAAGGTTCATAATAAAAAAAAGTAATAATAATAAAGTGATTTCCCACTAATCTTTTGTAAATCTCTTAAGTTTCTAATAAAGTGATTAATAAAATAATAATAATAATAATAATAATAATAATAATACGAAATTTAATTTAATTTTTAATAAAACTTTATTTTATTTTTATTATTATTAATTTTCGAAAATATATGTATTTATATTATTTATTTATTAAAAACTATTTATTTAATTTAAAAACTTATTAAACTTAAAAAATTCATAGAAAATAAACCGTGAGGAGTAACGACGCGATGTTGGGACCGTTGGCTTCGTAATCTTGTGCTCTTCCATGTGGTTTGTTAGTGGATGACTTTAGAGAAGGGAAAAAATAGTCCTCATTGTTAAAACTTTATTAAATCTTCATAGTTATCCCTCAAAACTTCATTCTTTTGGCACATTTTGGTCCTTTGACTTTATCTTTGATAAATGCCCGTGAAATCCCTTGTTTTCTTCATTTATGATCTTTTGTACCTATTTCACACAAAAAACACAAAAATACAAAAACACGCGTAATTCTGACTTTTAAAATATTAAATACACGTTTTGGTTTGGTTTTTCCTTGTTTTAAGTGGTAAAAGGATAAGTGTTTACACACTTATTAAATACCAACCAACATTATTATCCTTTTTTTTCTTCATAAAAATCCTTCAACATTTCTTTTATTCTTTAAACAAACATCAATTTCATTCCTAAATTAAAAATACAAATTACATTACGAAAAAAACACGAAAAATTAAAAAAAACACTCGTAAATAAAAAAACATACGAAGAAACCACGTTTGATGACTAGTCTTCATCTTCTTGAGCTTCCTCGACGCCAAATATGGTTTATAAGGTCTTGTTGTAAACTACCATGCGTATCTTTGTCACGTAATTCCTCTGCTTGACGACGTTGAGTTCCACATTGATCGACCCACATTGTTGCATTGACCTCACCGGATTAGAATAAACATGCTTCCAATCAACAACCACCGCCATCTCTTGATCTTTTAAAATCATGTTATGCATTATGATACCTGAATACAGGATTCTACATAACGTGTTGAATTCGTAAGCACGTGCCGGTTGTTGAATAAGTCCCCAACGTCCTTGGAGAACACCGAAAGCACGTTCAACATCTTTTTGTGCACTTTCTTGACGATGTTTGAAGTACGTATGCTTTGGAACATTTACAACCGTAAACGACTTGACGAAACTTGCCCATTCTAGGTAAATTCCATCGGCCAAGTAATACCGATTAAGATACTGATTACCGTTTACCACATACGAAACCACTAGGGCTATGTCATCTAACAAGTCTTCGAATAATGGATAATTATCTAAAACATTAATATCGTTATTCGCACCAGCTATCCGATAGAACGCATGCCAAATCTACAAATCTTGCGAAGCCACAACTTCAAGCATTATGGTAGGTTTTTTTATCACCCCTACCGTATTGACCTTGCCAAGACACTGGACAATTTTTCCATTCCCAGTGCATACAGTCAATATTTCCAAGAATTCTCGAAAAACCATGAACATTTTTGTGCTTTCGACGTGTTGGCTTTCATAAATTAACATTTCTCACTAATTTGTAAATATTCATCTAACACCTCGGGTGTGTTACCGTATGCAAATTGACGTATAGCCGCCGTGCACTTCAAGAGTGCACTAATACTCAGTCGACCCGTACAATCGAGTCGAGACGAAAGGAAATGAAAATGTTGTGAGAGAGGCTTAGCAGGGTAAGTTACAATTACATCGACAATTTTAGTAACATGTCTACGATTCATAAGAAATCTTCTACGAAAATAGTATAAAGGATACCTATAAGTATCATCAAAATAATCGACGTAGACGACGTTTGGCATTTTCACGATCACGAAAAATTGGTGTACAGTTTAATCGGGGTTGGTTTTCTTGTTGTACTAGTTATTGATGATAATTGTAGGCTTGATGTAAAAAGTAAAACTTGGTTTCATCATCGATATCGTGTACACTTCGACGAGGTCGATTTGGATTCATTTTGTATTTGTATAAATATGTTTTTTTGTGTCTGAAACAATTAAAGGGGATTGAAGTATTTCTAATGATTTGGAACGGGTGGTAATTTTTTTAAAATATAGGTGTTTTAGGAGGTGTTTTAGGAAATATTACCGTTATAAAGTTACCGGGGAGAGGGGGGGTGGGGGGGGGGTGGGTGGGTGTTGTAATTTTTTTAATGTTTGTCAAACATGTAAATACCAAACGTGTCGGGCGGGGGGGGGGGGGGGGGGGGGAATGATTCTTTTTAAATTACCCAACGCGCGTTGCTCAAGTAATGTCAGGACCAACGCTGTTGGACTTTTGTCAAACGCGGTGTAGTAACTTTGCTCAACGCCGAGCAACAGGCGTTGAGGCGTTACGATACCTAGCGCTCTAAACTAAAATTTAGAAATGTTGGTCTCTTACCTTTTCAGGAAACTTTATAAAAATAGCTTGAGTTAAACATGTTTTGTTATTGCAACGAAAGAACGCTAAAACAATTTGCTAACTGATACTTTAAATATAAATAAGTTAAGATATATGTATACCCTTAAATTAGCATAGACCTATCCAACCAATCATAATCACCCTTTTTTTAAAAACCCACTTCTCACCACTTTTTTAAAAATTAAATATCTCACAAACGGTAAATCGTCAAACGAAAAAAATACACTATTGCAACGACAATTAAATCATTTGTCTATCGAGGGGCACATGTATATACTTTCGCCGAACTTTTTTTCGATTTTTTTCCTCAAGTCACGTATGAGAGAATCATATATGATTCGCCACAAATCATATATGATTATCAGAAAATCATATATGATTCTTAATATGAATTGTAAAACCCGCATGCTTTTACCATGAATAGTACACTTAGTAAACGTACGTACATATTAAAACTTTCCTTTTATAGCATGAACACGTGTCACGATTAGTAATTACAGAAGTTACGTACGTATTATTATTACGACAAGTATTAAGTACGAGTTAGTACACGATATTATTAACAATAATAATTATAATCACGAACATGAAATCATGAACGTAAAAATCACGAACACGTAATTACGTACTTAATTAATATTATACGATTAATATCGTTATGTACAAGTATTTAAATATAACACGAACTATTATAACACGAATATATGAACACACGAGCACGTATTTTTAAACACGGGAAAACTCCGGGTTTTCCCTTGTGGGCCCTAGTAGCCGCGGAACCAAGGAAAGGAACCGAGCCAAGCCCACTTTGATTTTAGTAATAAACAAAAAGGAATAAACCTTTTTCATTCACAGAGTATTTTCATAGAAAAGCAAAAACCCTACTCTTTTCTTTTCCTCTCTTTGGCCGGCGGCAACCACAAGACCAAAGAGGTGTTTGATTTGATTTTTAGTTAATCAAATTCAAGATCGTGTTCGTGTTATTATTCTCCAATCTTTACACGTATTCGGTAATCCGTAAAACCCTTTTTCTTTTATTCTTTTTATTTAATTGTTAACACATGAACATGAATTAAATAAAAACAAAGATTAAAACATGTCACGTGATCATGGGGGGTAAAATTAAGGGTTTGTTTAAGGTTGGTTGCTCAGCCGACACATAAACCGAGAGCCCAGGGCTCTCGGCGTGTTTTTGATCACGCCACCAATCGAGATCTATGATCTCGGTCGTGTTTGGTTCGGTCGACAGTAGGGACATGGGACCCCGACTCGCGTCGGGGTGTCCTTGTGGTTTGGTTGGGTCTCGGTAGCAAGCAGCCCCACCACCGGCACACAGCCGGTGGCAGGTTGGGTCAAGCTGGGGGAACGCAATGCTAGCAGGGGGATCACGGGCACACAGCCGGTGGGAAACCACTGCTGGGCAGCGGCTAGCCGAGAGACAAGGGAACCACCGGCTTAAACTGGTGGTAGCCTAAACAAGAACAGTGGCAACCGGCCAAGCCGGTTTGCCACTGTTAAGGGGTGTTTGGTTCGGACCGGTTCAAGGGGTTCCGGGTCCGGTTCATGGCATGTCTAAATTAAATACATGGGTCCGGTTCATGACTAAAAGTATACAGGTATTTTATTTTTACAAGTAATTATTTTTAGCAAGATATTAAATTAATTAAACATGACATGTAATTAATTTAATTTATCATGGACTTATAATTATTATTTAGAAAATAATACATGTTTTAACCTAAGTATTTATTTATTTAATTTAGACTATAGTATTAATTAATTATTAAGACATGAAATATAATTAATTAATAGACATGACTTAGGTTATTATTAATATAATATTAATACATGTTTTAACCTAAGTATTTTATACGCCTTAATTTAATTAAATCATGCTTATATTTAATTAAATCATTTAACCTATAGTTTATTTAATTAACATGTTATTATTAATAAACTATACTATAATCACATGACTTATTTTATTTAATCAGTAAACTTAAGCTTATATTATTAGCTTATTAATTTAGCTTAGTTCTAAATATGGAAACTTTCTAATTCAGGAAACTTACTATTTTTGGAAACTTTATATTTTTAGAAACTGATCTATTTTAAGAAGTTAATCTATTTTTGGAAACTTTCTATTTTAGGAAACCTTCTATTTTTAGAAAGTTACTTATTATTACACAACAAGTATTACCCCTTTACTTCATTTAGGGGAATGAAAAATAAGGGAATAAAATATTATATTTTTGTTGTGAGGAGATATAATAAGAAAGCAATATCATCCGTTCATTTTTATGTGTCTCTTATCCTAGCCATTGTTTGTGCTTATCTTCCATTGTTATGGTGTATCTCACCATATATGATCCAGCCACCTTATATCTCATCCATACATTTTTTTTACTCATCTCATCCACCATCCATCACTTTTCTTTCTCTCCCACCATGGATTCATACAACCCTGATCTGCACCGTTCATAGCCTGGTATAATTGAATCCCATTCTCATTATTTTAATACCCACATACACATTATCTCTCTCAAACAGCTAGATAGCTCTCTCTCTCTCACACAAATAATGCAGATCTAATTTTGATCGGATCGATTTACCACAGATCTACTTTTGATCGGTATATTGATTGTTAAGCACGATCAAAATATGTTGTCACAATCATATAGAAAATTTCAGGTCAGTTTGTGCAATATCTGATTTAGTTTCTGTAACCTCACCTGCTTCTAGATCATCTCTCATTTTCATTCAGATCTATATTTGCTAAAACTATTTTCTGACATCTTCTTTTAGGGTTAGCAAACCCTTGCAGCCATTCGATGCCACTGACCCCTTCGTTGCCGCCGATAATGGTGTGCGGCGTGGGTGCCCGGTTGGTGACGTTGGTCAGGTTTTGAGGTTACTGTCGGTAATGTTGGTGACCCTAGCTGGGTTTTCAGCTTACCCAATGGTTTTTACAATCAACTGAAAACGCTAATTGTTCTCTTGAGGTAACTCTATTTTTGGGTTTTTTACAAAATTCATAGAACTTCTTTGTCGGTTTTGTTTTTTATTATTAATTTGATAGAACTGCTGTGTAGCTTTTGTTTTAAATTTTGTTTTGAGTAATGGGTTTTGGTTGTTTTGTTTATATTCTGATTGGTTTGTCATAAAAGATTGAAATTGCAGCCATGTCAGTTGCTTTCTGGTCACGGTCGTCCTTTCGTTGCCGCAGTTGATCGCAGGCGACGATAGTGATGATTTTGTGACGTTGGTGATGGATTCATAAATACCCGCGTTATAGAGACATCGTTCTGTGTGTCTTACTATGTTTGGGAGTATTTGTTTCAATGTTTGGGATTTTTTTTCCCAATAAAACGATAAGCTCATAAAGCCTATTGTCGTGCTCATGGCGTGATGGTCTCATAAGTTGTGGTGATTTGTTGCTTCTGAATTTTGGGTTCTTGGAAAAAAGAACCTGTATTTGATAAGATGTATGGTTTATCGATGTGAACCATCTGTTCATTTCCGATATTAATGTTGTGCGACGATTCTGATAGGTGTGTGACGGTGTTCATGCCCAGACAGTATGGTAACCGTGTCTTGCCCAGACGGTATGGTAACCGTGTCTGTTCCATTGCACGTCTTAACGGTCCCAACAGGCTATGATGATAATATTTGAACATCCCCAAGCGGGTTCGATTACATTTTGGAAGGCGTGTATCTTGGCGGGGCGAACTTGCAATGTTCGCAGCCATCACGTCGTATCCTCATATTCGACATACCCGATTGTTTACTTATCTGATCCTCGAAACAATAAAATTAATGTTTTTTTGGGTAGACATATTTTGATTTCCAGAATATATGGCGGGGCAACCTTTTAAGGTTGCAGCCATGGCGGGGTCCATTGTCTCTTTCCAAAGCAGTCGCGCACTAAAACATTCAGTGCCAACGCGCCATTGTACAGGCACAGCGGGGTCAATCTGATGGCGGTGAAAAAGGAAAGTTACGGCGAACACGTTTAGTTGTGTGATATATTAGCAACGGGTAATTCACCATAGTGGTAACATTGCTAAACTTCGAGATACGAGGTGCTTACTGTTATATGCTACATATTTATTTCCAAATGTGAACTTTACAATTTGGTCCTCACCTTTTTTTTATATAATCAATAACAGATTGGCCGGAAGAAGGCGGCGCCTTTTTTACAATTTGGTCCTCACTTTTAGGCTTATGTAAGTTTGTTCGGCTTATATATTTTGTTTCTTGCTTATGCTTCGTACGCTCGCTTATCTAATTACAAAGTAACAAAATTTAGTGTTAAATATGATGCCGCCAATTGTCTTATCTTATGCAGGCCTTATGGAACTGTGTTATGCAGGACATTCAATCGTAACTAATACAGGATATTCAGTTAAGTGCTTTAGATCGCGTGTTACTAAGTTTGTGTTTAAGTGTTTTTTATTAGGTTTCATGGGGTTTTGATTGTTTTCACCAATTGATTTTAAAGGATTGTTTTAATATGATTCTCGCTAATCTGTTTTCACCAAAACTGTATTCACGAGTACTTATTATATTGATGTTAAAGTCACTGTTATAGATTGGATTTTGTAACATAAAAAATGACGCAGCTTTTAGTGTAGTACGTCTTTGGTTATCAGATATTCCTATAACATAAAATGAAATTTCCATAATGAATAAACGGGTTATGGGTACGAGACATTAGTTTTTACTGTTTAAATTGACATAACGAATTCATGATTGTCATAACAAAAGGGCGACAACCGAATTATCTGACTTTGTTTTGCCCGCAGGCACGCGCCACCGTCGATACCAGGCTCCTTCAAGTTCCTTACTCCATCGGTGTCTTTATCAGAGTCTCGACAGCGTTTAAATATGGAAACAGTTGACCGTAAAGGGAAAGAGGCTGATTTTTGAAGATGTAGTAGAAATCCAACTGTATTAAGGTTTTTCTTCCTTCTTTATTCTCCAGTTTCTGTAACACGAACTAACCGTACTCTCAAACTTTTTAAAAGAGTTTCGGGCTATATTTTTAGGTGGTCAGCCGCCTTACGGATACAGAATTGTCGGGAGAAGAATTGAGCCGTCGAAACTAGCGACGGCAGACCAACCGGTTTCTAGCCATCAAGTGCCTGACGTTTGTTCTTGAGGTACGAGGATCCAAGATCGTGCCTATTGTGGTAATTCATTGAATGTATTCGGAATAGTGAATTGATAGTTTGTTTGGAACGTTTATTGCTGCAGATTCCGATTTTTTGGTGCAGGGCTCATCAGGTTCTTCGATCTTCCATCAGATATGTATAGGCCCTGTATGATAATACCGATAACATCTTATTTCAATCATACATCTGAGATTGGAGGATGGCATTGCCACTTGATTCTAGAATAGAAAGCGATTTTACACACATGGCAATGTAAGTTTCATTAGACCAATAACTTTTACACAATGCAATAATTATTTGCTTATAATAATCTTTTATCGAGGCTATGCAACATAATCCAAAAACCAAATAAGCAAGCTTATGCAACATAATCAGTAAGTTCGTTTTTTGTTGCTAAAGCAAGCTTATGCAACATAATCCAAAAACCAAATAAGCACAATGCATATGTAAAATCTATTTCGAGTGCCTAATCTACTTTTTAGCATATATTGCGGGCTTATTGCTTATTTGGTTTCTGGCTTATGTTTTCCACAAGCTCATTTTGTGTTGCTTATTCTGCAACTTTTTGGCTTATATAACCTTATATGCCGAAAAATTTGAAAACGAGCGTAAAGAAAGCAAACTTATGAAACATAATCCAAATACCAACCAAGCACGATGCAGCTGTATAATCTATTTTGCTTAATGTGTTTTTTTAAGCTTATATCACGGGCTTATTGCTTATTTGGTTTTTGGGTTATATTTGCCATAAGCTCATTTTTTGTTGCTTATTCTGAAACTTTCGGCTCATATTTGCCATAAGCTTATATTTGCCATGATCTTATAAGCCGAAAAGTTTGAAAATGAGCCTAAAAAGGCAAGCTTATGAAACATAATCCAAAAACCAAACAAGCACGATGCAGTTGTACAATCTATTTCAAGTACCTAATGTATTTTTTTTAGCTTATCTTGCGGCCTTATTGCTTATTTGGTACTTGGCTTATGTTTTCCCTAAGCTCATTTTTTGTTTCTTATTCGGAAACTTTTCTCTTTATATAATCTTATAAGCGGAAAAGTTTGAAAATGAGCTTAAAGAAAGCAAGCTTGATGCATCTGAAAAACATATATACGAACAGGTGAAGATAAGCATCAACGACATCATAAATAAATGCTTAAACTTAACGTTAGATATGTGTGTGATAAGTCTTGATGGTCGTTACTTTTTGATTCGGGTGGGGAGGTTCTCAGAATAGACCACGATCATTTAGATCTCTTTATGTTATAGGTGCATATAACTACTCTGAAATTAGTTTATACGGACACACTGTAAGTGGATATTGTTGCACGATACTATTAGAGGTATCATTGTGTTAGATAAATTTTATTATAGTTTTATGATGTATATAAGATTAAGCATTACAGGAGATGAACACAAGTGAACCAACATGGCCTGTTTCGACCCATACAAAAATGACCCATTTTGATTAGAACATAGCCATACTATTTATTCGTTAATTATTATTGGTGGTTCAACAAGTTTTGGTCATTTCTTAGACAAGGTGATGAAGTGGTGAAAGTGCGGATTTTTAGATTCTCTTTTTTTTGACCAAACATGTTGTGCCTGTGTAGATATCAATGTCACTCCAACTCAGATTATCATTTTCAGCTTCGCTTTCAGGAGATCTTGATGAAGAAGTAGAACTGGGGCCGGATTGTAGGTCTTTGAGTGTAAATGAAGCTTTTTTTTAAGTTGACATGAGTTTGTCTAATCGATGCTTCTGTCAGAAATCTATATCAACACCAGTATAACGATAAGTTGTGATTGATTCCACAGCTTTAGATGTAAGTGGATCATGTTTTATAAACATGATATATGATGTATACTATAAGATTCATTTTTTTTGTTATTAGTACGTGTACTGTTTGAGGGGTACAACATGCCTATTTAGTATATATACATGTATTCTTATTGTATTGGTTTCATTTACAATTTATTTTGGAGGCAAAAGATTAATCCTATGCCTTCATGATATATTGTTTTGTTGATTGTAGAATCGTAGTAGTTAGTGTGGCCCTTTCTTCCATTTTTGTTTATTTTTTTTAATATTTGTTTTTTCCAGTTAGCAAGCCTAATGTTACTAGACATGCTGATACTCGCTATAAATATCGTTCTAAAATGCTCCGCTGCGGAGCGCGGGCATTAATCCTCGTAATAATACAAGAGGTAAAAGTAATACTTAATCAGAATACATAGAATACATGATAAACCCAGTATAACCTTAAAATCAGTAAAACGAGACATGAACATATAAAACCAGCTGATAAAATCAGTTACGTACTCAGTAAACAGAATACTTATACATGTACTCTATTATATGTAGCATTAGTGAGATCGGAGTAGGACTTCCTTTCGTTCGTCTTTTCCGTTCACTGGACATAAGATACGGATTTCCCGTCCCTTCAGTATGGACATTCTTTTCTTATTAGGATTCCCCGTTTGCAGCCAACTGTTTTCCCAGTATTTGTTTTATATGTTTGATTACTTATGTTAGAGTAAGAGCCTAGGCCATATACATGCATGACCAGTTTCACCTAGTTATGGAGGTACCATAACCATAACACTAGAGGCACTAGTGTTATGACTTCCTCACGGCGAAGTGATTGCTCGTGGCGTCCCTTTTCAGTTTTGGCCATTATATTATATTATCATGTGGGGCGTATGGGTGCATCCTAGTTACATGTTTATCATTATTATTAGAGTGAGTGCGATGTGTGCCTTTCATCCTTCACTAGGAGCTGATCCCTCCTACCCAGACTATGTAATTAGAGGCAACCCTCTAATTGCATGATGAGGTCTCTCCTCCAATATTCATGCACGGTGGAACCTCATGACCTATATGGGCTATTTGGCTAATTAATACAGATTTTCATAGGAACATAAGTCTTTTCAAACTATAAAAACAGTTTTATGAACATAAATCAAAATATCTTAGAACTTATATTATTTCTGCTGCTATTAGTCTTATATGCTTACGTTATTCCATGTCATACTTGTATATCCGTGCACTGAGCGTTATGCTCATCCGTTTTCCTTTCATGTTCCCAAACGGCAGGTACTCAAGGGCGCTCGTAGACTTTAAGCGTACGTGCATATGGATTGGAAGCTATCTAGCCTTCTCTACTTTATGCATTTCATCATACATTTTGCTACTTATTTCTTTGGACATTGTTTAGTCCTTTTCCTTTACAGTACTTATGTTAGTGTGTGATGAGCTTATACTTGTGTTACCGATGTTTGTTTCCGGTATTTCCTTTCATGGTCATGTAATGTTTCTAAGACATTTTCTTTGTATGCTTTGATGGCATGCCATAATCACGGGTGACATTTCATTTACCAAAATGGGGTGTTACACGAATCATATATGATTTTCTGAAAATCATATATGTTTCGTGACGAATCATATATGATTTTCTGAAAATCATATATGTTTCGTGACGAATCATATATAATTCTCTCAGACGTGATTTATGAAAAAAGTCGAAAAAAAAGTTCGTCGAAAGTATATACATGCGCCCCTCGATAGATAGATGATTTAATTCTCGTCGCGATGATATGTTTTGTTTTACGTAACGATAAACGGTTTGTGAGATATTTAATTTTTAAAAAATAAGTTTTTTTAGTTATATAATAAAAATGAGTAGTTATTATTTGTTGATTGAGTATATTTTAAACTTTTTCGATATAGATAAATGCTAATGAGATTATTTACCTTAAGTCAAGAGCACAAAAATAACAAGATTGTAAGCGATCGTATAACATCTATTCATTTTGGTTCACATTTTCTCAAAACATCAAGTAAGATCAGACTGTTTTATGACTATCAAAAGCTAACGAAAGAACAACTGACAATACAAAGAACTGGCTATGATTCAAACTACTCGAAAAAGGCTAAAAAAACAACTAGTCGTCTGATAAAGATCGATTTGAGATGATCACTCTCCTTCTACGATAACTAAACTAACAACTAAACTAGGACTAACATTATTGAACTAAACCTTTTCATTCATTTTCTTTTCTGCCTTTCATTCCATAAAAAAGGTACATATAAATAGACATGGATAAGAACAGTTACATCCTAAAAATAAGTAAACACAAAGGCAACGTGGGATTGAAGTTCTAAACTAATATGCATGCATGATGGTATATGAATTATTTCAACTTGACTTGGTCTTGAACATCTAGCACATATCAATACTCCGCTCCTGAAAAACGGCCTTGTCCTCAAGGCCGAGGTTGCTATAATGGAAGATAAATATCCCCACGGAGGGTCTTTCTTCGCGGGACCAGGGTCATGTCCTTTACGCCATCCGTTTTGCATAGTTACACCAAAACAACTGACTTGTACTGTTTGAGGTTGATGAAAAGATTCCAACAACCAGGGTTGATTCGTATGAACACATGTGTTTAGATTAGTTGATAATGATTTGCCTCTTGTGATGGGTTGTTCATGGAACTGGACTTTTGTAGAAGATTTGGAACCATCAAGGGAAGAAAGTACGGGTAAAATAGGAACTGGAAGTTGTGTGGCGACATCATTTTCCATCTTGGTTATAGATGAAGAGGGTACACTGATAGCTTGCGCCATTTTGTTGTCAGGTTTACACATACCGGTATTGAGAGAGTAAGTTTCGGTGACGACTAATTTGGTTGTGGTCTCGTTGGTGATGTCGGTTTTGATGGTAGTGGTGTCTTTGTTGCATTCTTTTGCAGTGAAGGTGGTTTGGGAACTGAGGTTTTGTGAGATGGTTTCGAATACGACAGAGGACGAGGAGAAGGCTTTAACCCTCATAGCTAG
This sequence comes from Glebionis coronaria, assembly GCA_025667525.1. NCBI lineage: Eukaryota > Viridiplantae > Streptophyta > Magnoliopsida > Asterales > Asteraceae > Glebionis > Glebionis coronaria. The sequence continues at coordinate 458,065,929 of CM046881.1, read as the reverse complement.
TTCATCCACTGGAGCAGCCATTTCTTCCAAGACATCTCGTGAGTAGTGACGGTTTGGAGGCATTGGTGAGATGAGGGCTAAGGTTTGTTGTTGTCTTTCGATCACAATCTTGAGTTGGGCGTTGAATGCGGTTTGAGATGCAATGATTCTAGATAATGAGTCGGCTATAGATGCCATGGACTCTTCAACTGATGGTACCTTACGTGTTGGAGGCGTCAAGTAAGTCGATGAAAGCACCATTGATAAAGATCGATTTGAGATGATCACTCTCCTTCTACGATAACTAAACTAACAACTAAACTAGGACTAACATTATTGAACTAAACCTTTTCATTCATTTTCTTTTCTGCCTTTCATTCCATAAAAAAGGTACATATAAATAGACATGGATAAGAACAGTTACATCCTAAAAATAAGTAAACACAAAGGCAACGTGGGATTGAAGTTCTAAACTAATATGCATGCATGATGGTATATGAATTATTTCAACTTGACTTGGTCTTGAACATCTAGCACATATCATCGTCACCTTAATTGGATATCGTCAACTGAATGATATATATGACGATCGCGGACTATATAAGACCCAAACTGAAACCTCTCCACGATGAACCAAGAAAACAAACACAACATATCTTTGTTGATTGCATTGATCAGTTGATCACCATGCATACACAAAACTATCATGTCTTTAACCAAATCTTGTTAAAAGTAACTGAACCTCTCCTTAGGCAACATATTAAGTGATCTTAGCAATGCAGAAGCATATCCCAGATTATGTACATCGAAGTCTTTTTCCGCAACAGGAAATAGCAAGTAGCTGAGATGATATTTGACGTGGTAAATAACGAATGCAAACCTCTCAATAGGGAGCTTATCGAGAGTTCTGAAATTACCTAAAAATTTAGGCATCAGAAATAATCGCGCCATAATTCTGTCCCTAACAATAGGATCACGTTCGAGTAAACCAATCTTCCTGTATATATACTTGTTTTACACATTCAAACTGTTTTGTATTCTGTGTCACGAATTCTTGTATGTAGTTGTCACCTCCAACTTTTTCTATTCGCCCGTATTTAGCTTTAACAAACATAACGTCCGCCATGATAAATACAACTTCAACTCACCTCTGAAACCCTAGCGTACGTATCGACCAACAAGAGCCATACATTTTGTTTATATATATTTGCCCGAACAAATTTTTAATATTTAAAAACACTATCAAGGAACGAACATATATCTGTAACAAAGACCTAATTAAACAGCATATCTTGAGCCCTAAGCAATTGATCATGCATGCATGCATGCATGCATACAATCTGGGTTTTCTTTAAAGATTTCGAATTTATATAACCCAAAGAAACATGAACTCAATCAGCACGAATCGAAAAACTAACCAAGATCATGATCTTTTTCCATTAAATTCTAAAGATCACTACAACTTTGATCTTGCATTTTCATTTTAACACGATTTTTCTGAAAAAAGAACGGGGGTATCTTTTGTAGGAGGGAATGATTGTCTGTCTCATTGATCATGAAACACATTACATATATAGTACAATGTGATACTTATCTACAGCTCATGTTACTATACATAAATGGAAACTAATCAATCACATAATATACAGCTAATAATTAAATATTACAGCTAACACTCCCCGGCAGTTGGAGCGGGAGGACACCGAACGCTCAAACTGGAACGAAACTCCTCAAACAATGCAGAAGGTAAACCTTTAGTGAAAATGTCCGCATACTGATAGCGGGAAGGAACATGCAGAACACGGACCTGACCGGCAGCAACCAAATCACGAACAAAATGTATGTCAATTTCTATGTGCTTCGTACGCTGATGTTGAACTGGATTACAGGATAGATACACAGCACTCACGTTATCACAGTAGACAAGCGTAGCGGAAGATAAAAGAGTATGCAATTCACGAAGTAAGTTCCGTAACCAACAAGTCTCAGCAACAGCATTGGCAACACCACGATATTCTGCCTCTGCACTAGAACGAGAAAGCGTCGGTTGACGCTTAGAGGACCATGAAAGTAAGTTGTTGCCAAGAAAAACACAGTAACCAGACGTGGACCGCCTAGTAGTGGGACATCCAGCCCAATCCGCATCTGAATAAGCAACTAATGATGTAGTAGAAGATGCAAACAATTGTAGCCCGTAATCCAAAGTACCCTGAACATACCTCAAGATTCTCTTAAGGGCCGAGTAATGCGGCTCCCGAGGATCATGCATGTGAAGACAGACCTGCTGAACAGCATAAGATATATCTGGTCTAGTAAATGTAAGATACTGAAGAGAGCCTGCAAGACTGCGATATAAAGTTGGGTCAGCTACCGGATCACCATCATTACCTAGCTTAGACTCAGTATCAACAGGAGTCCGACTAGGATTACAAGTAATCATGTGTGCCCTCTCAAGAATCTCAACAGCATATTTTCGTTGAGATAAGAATAACCCAGCAGAATCACGTGTCACAGAAATACCTAAAAAATAACTAAGGGCACCCAGATCCGTCATGGAGAACTCCTGATGTAAAGAAGTAATAATCTGCTGTAACAAAGTCTCGGAAGAAGCTGTGAGCACAATGTCATCGACATATAACAACAAATAAGCAGTATCCACCCCCTGTCTATAAATAAATAAAGATGAGTCACAACGACTATGATGAAACCCTACACGAGTAATATAAGATGCAAATCGCTGAAACCATGCTCGAGGTGCCTGCTTGAGTCCATAAAGAGATCTCTGTAATAAACACACATAATCTGGATGCTCAGAATCGCGAAATCCTGGAGGTTGATGCATATAAACTGTCTCAGATAAATCTCCATGTAAAAAGGCATTCTTGACATCAAGCTGATGAATCGGCCAATGCCTAGAAGCTGCCAAACTAAGAACAGTACGGATCGTACCCGGTTTAACAACCGGACTAAAGGTCTCATCAACATCAACCCCCTCTATCTGTGTACTGCCATTCGCCACAAGACGAGCTTTGTAGCGACTAAGTGTACCATCTGCCAAATACTTATGCCGATAAATCCACATACACCGAACAATATTGGTGTCCGTCGGTCTCGGTACTAAAGTCCAAGTATGATTTTTAATAAGTGCATTATATTCATCACGCATAGCATTTTGCCAATTTGGATCATTAAACGCAACATTATATGACTTAGGTAAAGGTGAGATAGTGGAAACATGACAATGATACTTCGGATTAGGATGATTAGTCCCGACACGATAGCGTGTGACCATAGGATGAACTGAGGCGGGGTTCGGATTTTGAGGTGGATTGGGAATAATTAGTGGGGTGTTTGTAGTGTGGGTCGCATTGGAGGATGAGTGGGTTGGTAAGGTGTCTTGTTGGGCCGAGGTGTGGGGTGAAGGTGGTTGTGTCGTGTTGTTGGTTAGAGATGAATGTGGTTGGGCCATGTTGTTATTTGGGTTGGTTGTAGATGTGAGGGAATTTTGGGTTGCTTCGTTTGGTGTTGTAGCAGGAGTTGGATTGGTTGAAGTTGGTAGAACATTAGGTGTTACTGTATTTAACATTTGGATATTTATATCTGGCGAATCATCCAAAAAGGAATAGTTAGGTGCCACGGTTGGTGTATGAGTCCCATAAGGAAAAATTGTTTCATCAAAGGTGACGTGGCGTGATATAATGATTTTGTTGGTGTTTAATTCAAGACAACGGTATCCACGATGATTAGATGCATATCCCAAAAAAATTGAAGGTGTAGCACGAGGTTCAAGTTTGTGGTTGGGATATAGGTGAGGATAACATAAGCAACCAAACGTTCGTAAAAGGCTATAATCCGGATTTTTTTGGAACAAACGGGCATAGGGTGTTTCATTATGAATTGCAGTGGATGGTAGAATATTTAGTAAGTGAATGGCCATATTAAGAGCTTCAACCCAAAAGGTGGATGGAAGGTTGGCTTGAAAAAGTAGGGTTCTAATGAGGTTGTTGATGGTACGAACCATGCGTTCGGATTTACCATTTTGCTGGGAGGTCTTTGGACAAGAAAAACGAAACTCAATGCCATTGTTGGCAAAAAGTTTATGAAGGTTATGGTTGTCGAATTCACCCCCATGGTCACACTGAAACGATTTTATTTCACACTTAAACTGGGTATGAACATATGCACGAAACAACATAAATTTGGACAAAACATCAGATTTATTAAACAAAGGATAAACCCAAACAAAGTGCGAGTAATGATCCAAAAACAAGACATAATATTTATAACCTGAAAGACTCGGAATTGGTGAGGTCCATACATCCGAGTGGATAATGTCAAAACTCGAAGTAACCATAGTATCGGAACTAGTAAACGGAAGTCTCGTGTGTTTGCCAAGCTGACAAGCATGACAAAGGACAGGAGATTTCTCTTTATTACACGAAATAAAATTATTGGACACAAGACGACGTAACACTTCAGTTCCTGGATGTCCAAGACGTTGGTGCCACGTATGTTGACTAACAAGAAAAGCTTGAGGAATCGGAGAAGGAGATGTGACCGGATAAAGATCCCCCGTGCTATCACATCGGAGAAGCACCCGACGCGTCATGAAATCCTTAACAGAAAAACCAAACGCATCAAATTCAACAGTGCAATTATTATCACGAACAAATTGACGAACCGAAATAAGGTTTTTTACAATGTGAGGTGTAATCAAGACATTATTTAGATGGAGTGACCTAAATGGAGTTGGCAAAATACTATGGCCCGTATTGGTGACGGGTATAGAATGACCGTCACCAACTGAGACAGACGGATAAATACACTCATTAAAAACTTTGCTAAGACTAGTATGAGAACTATTTAAATGAGAACTCGCACCTGTGTCCATATTCCACGCACCCGGGTTAGGATCATGAAGCGTCCCGACTGTAAAAGCATGAGGCAAAGTGGTCTCTTGTCCCGGGTTAATCGTGGATCCCAGCGACCCTGTTGGAGCAGTGGGCTGAACCGTATGGGCCTGTTGATGTGGTTGAGCCTGGACATGAGTAAACTGTTGGGCCGAAGCTAGTGGGAGTTGCTGGGCCGAAGGGTAATACTGTGTCGGGGCTGTTGGAAGGTGTTGGACTTGATTAGTAAACCCAGGTGGTGGGCTCATGGAGGACAGTTGGGCTTGTGGATAAGGATAATAATATGGGCCTGGTGGTAAGGTTGTTGGTCCAGTAGAGGCTTGAAAGGCAACTGGACTCATATTTGTCACATGTCTAGCAGATGTAGGAGCCCTTGTATTTTTCCCATTGTCATTATCAGTATTATTAAGCCCCAACTTTTCTAATATTTTGACTAATAAAGCATCCGTATTATTAGTATCCACTGTTCGTGAGCCAAGAGTATTACTTGGTTTAGCATTTGTGTCATGAACATAACGACACTCACTACCATTACGACATGATCCCTTAGCAAAGTTAAAACATGGTCTCCAAGATTTACCTTGTGAGGTTGAGGGTCGACGGCTTGAACCTGCTTGAGCCATAAGAACTGTGGGAGAGGTGGGATCTACGTGTAAAGAATGCATCTTGGTCTTCAACCGCATCTCTTCCGTAACTAACAAGGAACGCGCCGTTTTAAGATCCGGGAAAGTGTCCTTATAATGCATATAACCACAGACTTGATTATATTTTTCCGGTAAACCTTCGAGCGCATAATGAACCGCATCCTCATCGTTAACAGGAGAATCTAGGCTGGAAAGGATAGTCATAATAGATTCAATCTTTTGAAAGTACGTCTCCATGTTTAAGTCACCGAGTTTGATTGATCGCAATTCCGCCTTCAAAGTCGAAGTACGTGATCTTTTGTTGTCTTTCACAATTTCAGTAATAAGGCTCCAAGCCTCTTTGGCAGATTTCGGACGTGCTGCCACTAACCTCCGTTGAAGAGCATCCGAAAGAGTCGAAAAGATCCAAGAGAGGACAATCTTGTCGACCTTGAGTTCTTCGGGAGTGAGACGAGGGGGGTCACTAGTAGCGGTATCACCAGTAACGCCGTGAATATATTTCGAGACTTCATAGCTAAGAAATAGTTGTTCAAAGAAAAACTCCCACGAGGCATAATTCCAATCATCTAGGTCAAGTTTAACCGGAACCCTGGTAAGGAGATGATGATGCGTAACAAGGGATAGTTTTTCAGAGAGAGGTGTTGGTGGAGGATTAGTCATGATGAAGGGTAAAAGGGTGTTTGAATGAGGGTATTGTGAGTTTCTGTTGGAAGTGTGGTGTGATGATACAGAAATAGCAAAATAAAGAGACTTTGTGACCTTAAGCACAAAGAACAACTGATAATCTGTGTGGAAATCACCAACACAATGAGAAACAATGGAAAAAAAATAAAAATAATAGGGTTTGGATCGATAAGAGGCTCGATACCATGTAGGAGGGAATGATTGTCTGTCTCATTGATCATGAAACACATTACATATATAGTACAATGTGATACTTATCTACAGCTCGTGTTACTATACATAAATGGAAACTAATCAATCACATAATATACAGCTAATAATTAAATATTACAGCTAACATCTTTTAACTCGAAAAACAGACGTGAAAACATAACTTTTTATAATAAAGATCGGATGATGAACACACAAATAATATGCACATTCAGATATTCTTGAAACGATATAAACGTTATATAGTTTGTTTTTGAAAATAATCAGCATTAACTTGCATTGTATAAAATGCAGAATTAGATGTTACCTGTGAGATAAGGAAGATAATCTTTCTAATCTTGAAGATGAACTCGGTATGCAACTCAAGTCGAGTTTAAATCAATAAAGATGGTTTAATATGGGTTTTTGTCAAACTAACTAGTTAAAGTTTTTGGATTGGTTTTGACGGTTTAGTCATTAGTGTTTGTTAGAGTAGTTTGTTTATATATGATTCCTCTTGGGGCTTTAGGGGGACGGGGTGTTGTTAATAGTTTTTACAGTTTGATTGTTAGGATTTTTACAAGAATACTACTATTAAACAGTGATCTTTTTTCTTTTCTCTCAGTTTAACATATACGTAGTATAACACGAAATAAACAATAATTAAATACATCCTGAAAGCAAAAAGTACCAATTAGCAAATATCTATATTGGAGTACTATATAAAATGTGTTATATCTTTATATTATAAATTATAAATATATACAAAGATCATGATGACTTTCACTCACAATGTCTAGAGTAACTCTAAAAAATTAGTATTTTAATCTTATGAACAGTAACATATTACCAATAGTGGGACTGATACTTATCACAAACGTGTCATCAAAATACACAAACACCTCCCTCACAAATCCTCCTCTCATATACAGATCACCACAACTTCGTTCCGGTCGTCCAAATCTTCATCATCGAGAAAAATGAATGCGACACAAATCATAAGTGTTTTTCTTTTTTATTGTTATAAAAAACTATGATCTTCTTGAAGAGTCCGGTGTTGCATTGTGTGGGCTACTGACTGGAGCTCGACCCATAAAATCGAAATAAAGGTAAGATAAAATGTTTATTTGTTGCTTTTAAGTTTTAATTAGCAATCCCACACACATCCATCAATTACTTAAATTCCTTTCACCTCGCTCTTCAATTTTAACAGTATTAATCAATTACTTAAATTTCTTTATATAATTAACCATTTATAGGACTCTTTAGTGGCTTAATATCAAGCGTATTAGAAATTTGTCCATGTTCATGTATAATACTCATAGCTTAGGCCAATATATTTCTTGCTTAACTTCCAAGTGCATATCCTTCTGAAGAGCGGAATATTGGTACATGTTTATCTTTGCAATAATCTTGAGTTAATTTTCTACTATATTAAGCTAAACAAGCTTCTGTTGAGACCATGCTATCACATTTGCATTTATTATTTACTATAACAATATTATAGGTACCAGGTTTTGAGAATGGCTAATGAATGTCTCTAAACGACCATATTTGAAAAAAGTTTGGCATTAATCTCTCTGTCATATGTCAATCACTTAATTTGTTTATTATTTCGAAAGTTACGTCGTATTATTGAGCACAAAAGTTCCCTTAGTGGGGATGAAGTTACAATTATATACGTTTTCATTCAATGTACATAACCTCTTTTATATCGTCTCTAAAACATGGTCATTACTTATTTGCAGGTTTAAGCAAAGAATTTTAATTTTGGAGTTCAAGATTAAATGCTTATTCTCTTGAATATTTCATCAAAATGCAGTGAAAACTAATGTAAGTAAATTTGTGTTTATCAAGAATTTCACTAATATTTACTTCCATATCGATATTTTCATTTAATACTCCGTATTAGGATTTGTTTGAGCCGGGAGTTTAGTTAGTTTTGTGAGAGTATTGGATCTGTTATGGCGAGTGTAACTGTTAGGTGATGCTGACGCTAATTGTAACTACACTCTCAACCAACTAATAAGCAGAATTTGCTTTCAAAGTTTCTTTTAACTATGAGATGAAATGTCAACTTCTTGAGAGGTTGTATAAAACCACATACCAAACACTCATCCAACCCATTCACATTAGGAAATAAACATTCCCTAACACAAAGTGAGACCCACTTTTTTATGCATTGTTTTACTTTTTATCGATTTCTAAAGCATAAAGAATAAGAATCATATACCCATCTTCTATATTTACAGGCCAAAACCGAAAAGGATGTATGCATATGTTATAGTGCTAATATCAGGAAAGTCGTTCTACTTTTGATTTTCGGATTACATTATAGGGTCACATTCATCAAATCTGAAGGTAACACGTGGCAATTTAATGTAAGAAACACGCATAGTTGACTGAACTATACAATCTTTTAGATTGTATCGTTTCAACTTTATACCATATCAGTTATGCACTATAATATACATTGATTTCAAGGAAACTATGCTGGGTAGTTTGGTTTGAATAATTTTATTTAAAAGTTTATTTTTTCGTTTATTATGTATTATCCTTATAATTCTCTTGGGCGATTCTGAGTATGAGTTTAACTAAATGACCAATGTTTGTTTGGAGGCACATGGGTTTGAAGATTTTCATGAAGCGGATGTAGAACAGTAGAAGGCAAGCTATTCTTGATTTGCACAAGCTGTGAATATTAATCTCACCAGGTAAGTGCAAATATTCCTACGTGGTATACAAGTTTATTTTATTTTGAAAAAATTTCATGTTTGGTCCCTATCGTTTACACCAAACATCAAGTCTGGTCCCTATTTCAAATTAAGTCCGCAGATCATCCCTATCATTTACATTTTGGATCAAAATTTGTCCCTATTTTGAATGGGCGTTAATTTTGTCCGTTAAGTCGAGTTTGGGGCGGGGTATTTTGGGGTTTTTACATTTTTCTCATGTATTAAATGCTTTCACTCATCATTTTAACTTTTTTTTTCTTTTTTTCTTATCTCTCTCACTCTCTCACTCTCTCACACACATCTCTCTCTTTCTCATCCACCACTAGCCACCACCATGGCTCCAAACCACCACCATGATCAGCTCAATCCCAATCCCATCATAATAAAAAAAAAACCATATCCATCTACGAAGCATATTCACCTTAAAAAGTTGTAAACCGTGATCCAGATCCATTTACGTATACACCTTGTTGGGTACCTGTAAACATTCGAGATTCACCAATGGTATTAACATCAGCTACTTTAGTACCTATAAAGATTCAAAACTCATCAATGAAGTCCAAATAAAAATCTGAACATGTGTAAAAGGACTGTAAATTTATCAGTTGGGTACCTGTAAAGATCCGAGATTCATCAACAGAATTTAAAATCTGTTGATTATCAAGATCAAAAGATGGTGGAATCCCCTGATTTCATGTTTTGGTGATTAAGTGGTGTTGAAGATGCAACCGGTTGTAGCTTGTTTTGGATATGATGCGGTTGAACCAACGGTGGAGCTGAAAGGCTGTGAAAAGACGCACCGGTTGCACTGTTGAGCCTACCAAGCATGTCAGATGACGCATAGGTAGCATTTGGCAAACAAGATAGTGTCCTATAATCAACAAGTCCATCGAGGGGGTTCATTCTCATATATGAAGAAGCATCTTTGCTGCCTCCAAATGCAACCACCATGTTAGCTTGATGACTGATCCTCTTTAGGCAAAGCCTATATTTCTGCTAAAAGGAGCTCTAATTAGCATAATTTGATTCTTTCCATCAAGCATATTTCCATTAAGTTCCCCAAAACAAAAAATTTCTATTTAATCGCCAAAAGACATCTTTTTTCTGTTTAGCTAACAATTTTCTTTCTTACTAGTCACCAAAAAAGGAATATATGTGCATTTAATCGCCAAACAAACGGTTTTTTCACTGATTTGCCAAAAACCACTTTTTGACATTTAATCACCGAAAAAGGAACCTTTTTCCACATGATTGTCGAAACTGTAACATATGATACAAATGAAGTTGTTTCTCCTTTTAACCGAAAAAAAAACATATTTTTTCCATTTCATCACAAAAATACATATGCTTCGTAGATGGATCTGTTTTTTTTTATTATGATGGGATTGGGATTGAGCAGATCATGGTGGTGGTTTGGACCTGTGGTGGTGGCTAGTGGTGGATGAGAAAGAGAGAGATGCGTGTGAGAGAGTGACAGAGATAAGAAAAAAAGAATAAAAGTTAAAAATGTGAGTGAGAGCATTTAATACATGGGAAAAAAGTAAAAACCCTAAAATACCCCGCCCCAAACTCGACTTAACGGACAAAATTAACGCCCATCCAAGATAGGGACGAATTTTGATCCAAAATGTAAACGATAGGGATGATCTGCGGACTTAATTTGAAATAGGGATCAGACTTGATGTTTGGTGTAAACGATAGGGACCAAACATGAAATTTTTTCTTTTATTTTTATGGTATTTAAATTTGAGGATATGAGTCACTTTTGAATTCGAGTTACCTTTGCTTTAACCCAAGAAGTAATACAATCATCTTTAACACTTTCAGAATCAACAGTATTCTCTATTTCATTTAAAGTTTGATATTATAAAATAATCCAAATGATTCATTCCGAGATGTTTTCTAATAGTTAAAAAACCTTAAAATTTCGATCACAATGTTTCAAATTTGTTATGCATCATGTGAATTATTACTTTTTGCTTTCCAACCTATACTTTTAAGAATTTGATACCCAAATTGCTAGGAGTATAAGGTTCTAATCGTGTAACCGGTTTTGCAAATCCCCATGTGAAAGGATACGAGATTGCAACAGTCATATGGTTCTGCTAGAATCGTCTGGACTTGCAAGAATTTCATTGGAACTGTAGGGTGTAGTCACTAAGCCATTATTGTAGGTGCAACCTATACAATTGCAGCTATCCAATTTTGATTCAACGCCAAAGAGATATACAATAATATGAACAAGATGAAGTCATGGAGGTTGATGCTAAACCAAAAGGTGGCCCTACCCAGATGCCGATAAAGAAAAGATTTGAACAACACTTTAAAGAAGGTTTGTTAAATGGCGAGAAACTTAGCAGTTTAGTTCACTGTTTGCAAACAAGAGAGTGCATAGGACTTTGTATGGATTTATTGTTTTTGAATTGGCATGCAAATTTTATGAAGTTTATAATGATTTCTGAAAATTATACAAAATCTTTCTAGAGTGTAGTTAATTCCCAGGTTCGTAGTAACTAATGCTAATGTGTAACGAAGTCGTTGGCACCTCTCATTGGAAGGCTCGAATTGCCTTTGTACCTAGCAAGTAGTAGTGACGAATCAGAGTTAAGTCCTACTAGACATATGACACAGCTTTAATTACATTTAATCATGTACGTATGTGTGCTAAAATTGTATATGAGATAGGGGTGTGATTCGGGTTGACCCGGTCGGGTTCGGGTCAACTCGGGTCGGGTCAAGTCGGGTCAAGAGTTAAAAATATATAACCCGAACCCGAGCCTAATTAGAACTCGGCTCACTCGGGTTCGGGTCAATTCGGGTCAGGTCAACTCGGGTCGGGTCAACTCGGGTTCGGGTCAACCCGAGTTTAAGGAAAATGTGTAAAAAGTGGCTAAATTAAGTACTAATACAATGTAAAAAATGTAATTTTAGTCGGGTCAAGTCGGGTTGGTCGGGTTCGGGTTAAGTCGGGCCGGGTCAAGTCGGGTCAAGGGTAAAAAATATATAACCCGAACCCGAGCCAATTAGAACTCGGGTCAATTCGGGTCAACCCGAATTGACCCGAATACACTTTGTGATCCGGGTAACCCGACCCGAATATGATTATTCGGATTCGAGTTCGGGTCGGGTTCGAGTCGGGTCAACTTTTTCGACACCCCTATATGAGACGTCTTATAATGTTCATAAGTCATACTTTTGATATGCAATTATTAAAGATTCATGGCATACAATTTTTTTTTTGAAATCGATGTATACAAAAAAACCCCGCGGCGAAGCGCGGGTAAAAAAATTTGTTTAAATCAAAAATTAAAATTAACAAATCAAATCTCAAACAATATTATTTTTAAATCAAATAAAAAATAGGTGCACTCTTTATCATTCATCTATTTGATAACAAATTTAATTTAAGTTTATTTGGATACCAAAGTTATTTAAAAATATGGGAGGACTCATCCCATCTTTTAAAGCCTTATCATCTAATAGTTGAGATTAAATCCTTCTACGCTGTAGAGGTATTTTCGTCATTTTATCCGCTTACTATATAAACATTTTTCTTTTTTTTAATAAACTTTCATTTAACACACACATCAGTATGTGTCTTCTCTTTCTACCAAACAACATCAGATCCATCATCATCTTCTTTCTTCTTCGATCGATCATCAGTAACATCACAAACATATAATCGAACATCACAAACGACGATCCATCATCATGAATGGATCAATTTATCATCACAAATCGATTGATCAATTCCGTCCATCATCACGTACACATTCTTCTTATTTTAGCTTATTTTATGTCAATAAGCTTATTAATTTATCATCACTTGGAATTTATAAGCTTCTAATTAGCTTATTTTGAATGAATTATGTGAATTTATTGTAATTAACAGTAAGCTTATTATGTCATTTATGTGAATAATTAGGTTATTGTTAATAAGCTGATTCAAGTGAATAAGCTTATGATTTAGATGATATAAGAGCTATGTGAATAAGTGTATGAATTAGAGGAGATTTATGTGAATAAGCATATGAATTAGAGGACAGTTATGTGAATAAGCTTAGAAATTAGAGGAGATTTATAAATAAGCTAGATTATTAGCTTATTTTAGTGAACCAACAAGTTTTATAAGTATGAGATGTATGAATAAGCTTATGTTAGTGTGAATTATTAGGCATTTTAATTAAGTTGCTGATGTAAGGTGTAAGTTTGATAGTTATATGATGTGATATATGATAGGTTTATCATATATGATATATAAAGTATCATATATGATGTAATTAAGGAATCACATAAAAACCAGACTTTGTGACTAATTTTGCACAAAATTTGTAAGCTCTTCTAACCTGCCTTATATCATATATGATTCAGTTGTTGATAAGATGGTGCCTATTGTTCTCTCCTTTATTTATAAATGCATATCGTGTTAACAAAACATCGAAAGGATGCTGCAATTGTCTGGGTTGAAGCAAAAGCAAGAGGACGTGCACGTGTATGTGTGGAGGTGCGGTTAACAGAATGTAGAGATGAAGACTCAGTTGATTACTTTTGTTGAAGAAGATTTGTAATTTATGTTTTTTTAGAAACCATGTTTATTTTAGTGATTTAACATATATGATATTTGTAGTTAACATTTTTACTTGATGTATCATATTTGATATGTTGTACACATCCAATATGATGTATCATGTACTTGCTACATGTATATATGACATATGTCTAGTTATTTATCACATAATATTTTATTGATTTATCATATATGATAATTGTAATTTACATTTTTATGCGATGTATCATATTTGATATGTTGTACACATCATATATGATGTTTTATAAATGATAATCCATGCAACTTTCCTTTTTAGTATCATATATGATAATGCATTATCATATACGATAACGTAGTGTCATATATGGCAGAATTTAAGAGTTACATGGATTATCATATATGGTATTTCACTATCATATATACTAATAAAAAGGTAAGAAAAAGTATGCTTCAAATGATACAAACATCAACAAAATTGGCATATTATCCAAAACTTACATCCGTAGATGTTTCACCATTATCATATTCAATAAAAAGCTCAATGATTTAATAGCATTACAAAGTTAAAGTATTACAACATCATACACAAATTACTAAAATACAAACAAGTCAAATGACTAAAACAATGGATCTTGATTCCATGCATCAACACTTTCGTTGAAAACTTGACACTTGTCTTTTGTCATCTCATGCACATGTTGTTGTTTGTTCTTTCAGCTGGGAATTACATATTCCACTTCTTGACATTGTCTTTTGTAGCTCACTTTGACCTCACGACTCTTTCTCTTTTTTCCCACTTGTTTGGCCTTGAGATGATTGAGTTCTTCAAGATTATTTGAAAATAACTTCCTGTACCCAAATAAAAAGACTTGGTCTTAGTTTCAAACAGATTATCAAATATGATATCTTCTAGAAGCTAAAGTTCAAATAGATGATTAAATATGATATGTAAATGTAATAATGCTTAAAAACGTTACTTGCATTTTTCGGTCTCGCTTTGTTTTGATTACAAAAATATATAATCCAAGCATCCAACCCATCTGAATCTTGGGTCCGGCCTGGACTTCCTAGTCATTCTTTTGTTGCTAAACCGACAAAAAGATAAGCAACGGACTCAGTCAAAAGAGCAAGAAAGACTAGTCCTTCTTAGCTCCTTAGGCTATATACTTGCTTATAAAAAAAAATGAATATCGAATTCTTGAGTTCACCTAACTTCCATGTCATCTACAACCACTTAAGGTATGAATATACAAGTTCTTAACATAGCTAAGTGATCAAGGATGAACTATTTTCTTAAACCTTACTTTTAATTAACACTGACAAAAGTTTTTTTTAACAAACTTTATTTTTAAGAAAATGTTTTAATGGAAATGAAAAAGCTTATAAGATATTCATTCGGATATCCCAATATGATGTTCCATATGATATTCCTTAGCATATACCTTCGGATATTCGTCGAGAGGTGTTGACCTTACCAGATAAGCTTTCTTGACTAAAGGACAAAAGGGAGCGGAGTCTAGAGCACGTGGTGCCTTATAGGTGCCAACGGTTCTTTATATATAAGGGTCCGCATAGGTACTTAAGGAACCACGGGCAAATATAGCCGTTACCCCTTTCTAATATAAATAGTGGATCATCTCCAGATTTTCTTTTCACCTCTTTTGCACGCACTTTTTGTGATAACCTAAAACCGAGGTCATTTCCTAATCTTATTTTACGAATATTTATGAAAATTTTTGATGAGCTTGAATGATTTTGCTTTTGATGGTTTGAGTTGAAACCAATGTTAATAGACTTAATTATTATTGCTTTTTAATTAGTATGAGGATTATTAGCAATGGTGATGTCGCCAGATGCCCAATATTTTATGTTTCATTGTCGATTGTTCGATGTTTTAACGTTTTTGATGTTTTCTTTTTAATGACGTGTTAAGTCGAGTCGGGAGACGATATTATTATATTTCTAATACGTTTTAACTTTTGAGAAGTATTTTTATGAAACCCGAGCCTCGTGAATATTTTCAGAATTGACTAATAGTCATTTTCTGCTTTTTAACTAATTATTTTCATTTTGGTAGAAAACTATGCAAGATTGGCAAAACTAGCCCTTCCACCCACCATTTATAAACTTTTCCAACTAACTTCTAACACACACATGCAAGTTAACAAAATAAAAAACACCCCTTTCTCTCGTCTCCCTCTACCTTGAGCTAACCGACACTATAAACCCTAATTTTTTCTTGAATTCAAGATTGAATCTATCAAAACTAAGCCAAGACCACATCATAAAATCAAAAGGTGGTTCTTATGATACTAAAATTTCCAACATGCATGAGGTTTTTGATTTTGGTTTTGAACTAGGGTTGGTGTGATGGTTAGATGATCATGCATATGTTTATCTAGTGATAATCATGTGTAGAACATGTTGTTTTGCTAAATAAAGTTCATTTTTGATTTTGGGTTTTTATTTTATGAATTATACAAGTGTTAGGGTTGATATATGTTGATGCTAAGGGATTAGGATGAGTAAAAAATATATTAGAATTGATTAAAAGTGTGATTTTATGTGAGATTTTAGAGGGTAAATTAGGATAGTGAGTTGAGGTTGTTTTTAGATGTCTTATGTTTTGATAATTTTTAAACTAATAAGATAGTGTTATAGAGATTTTGATTATCTTCGTTTTGGCGTAAATTAGAGCTTCTAACTCAAAACGAGGAAGAAGTTATGATAGTTTGATTATTCGTGTACCGGGAGACGAGTATCGGCACAATTTGAAGTCGTTGTCGATATTTGGATCGAATCTCGGGGACTATAAAATGAGTTTTAAGATGATTCAACGGTTGTTTAAAGTATGTAAACCTAGGTTTGTGAGTCTATTTTCAAAACTAAGTGTCGGTTTTGTAAATGAAGTTGATTAGAGAAGTCAAAATGGTTGTATCACAATTGTCCGGTTTTGTGGTACATAGATGTGTCGGGAAGGGAGTCTTAGAAGTAAAAACTTTTAACGAACTTTTTGGAGGACTTTCTATAGATAGTAAGTGAGTTCATTGAGTCGTTTCATAAACGTTTGACATGTCTAAGTGAGGTAAATGAGCTAGTACATTTGGTATGTGCCGGCATATTTTTATCGAGAGTATAGAGTAATAAAGTAAACATGTAGATGAGTATTATAGTATCACTTGTATTGTTTCCTTTCGGGTTTGTCGTGATTTTATGATTTTGAGTTTTATGTTATTATGTATGATTATTACTCGAGTCTATTATTAACGAACGCGCCTTATTTGATAGGTCGTGGTTCTCGTGTTTGACGGACATCACTTATAATCGACGATCCTCTTGCTAGGTCTCTTATACTAAGGTGAGTATGTAGCCTCGTTGTCATGCTAGCTACTAAATGTTTTAATACCCGCGAGGGGGATACATGCTATTTGAAAAATAAATGAACACAAGTCATGATTGATTGTTTAGACCCGAATGTTGCCTTGATTTGTATTGAGTACCTTGTTGCTAAAGACCCTAATTTTATGAACCGTTAACTATGTTTTGACTTGATGTTGTGAGTTGGGAATAGCCGCTTATTCAAATGGTAGTACTACGGGGTTAACCACCCTATCTCGGTCAAGAGTTATACGTTGAGTATTCTCTTGGAGGGGTAATTATGATGAATGAGATGTGGGTATAATCTAGCAACTAATACCCTAGAGGGGCAATGGTTTTATCTAGTCATGCTGGCATTTGGCGTGGGTGACTAATTGGTTAAGGGGTCGGTGTCATGAGCTTAAATACAATTGTATAGCTTCGGCAATAAGATGAGTTACCTATATATAGATTGTGTGCACGACAATTCTATAAAATGATTATGATTGATTTTATTCTTGTGTTCAAATGTTATTTGTAAAATGTATGGACTCGCTCAAAATTATTGTTGACTCGTTTAAGCATGTGTTTCAGGTAATCGAAGGTGAACGATGGCGGAGCATTGCTGTGGATGTTGTGGGTTTGCTTCTGAATTCTGGTGGTCTAAAACATTTTCTTTCCCTTTTACTTTTGAATAATTTGTCTAATGTTTGTGTATTATACTAAAACTTTGTGGTTTGATGGTCGAGATCCAAGGGGGACTAAACGCTTTACTCTGATGTTGTTTTGGTACTATATGGGATGAAATGTATGTTTTAGACAATGATGTGAAATCTTATTTATCTTTTATGTGTAAGTCTAATTTTGAGTCATTCAATATACCTTGTGTGATGATACTTGTGTTTAGCACCCAATTGTGTATTTCTGCTGCGTAATGTGAATAGGGGATGTTAAAGATTGGTAAACAGAGCTACAAGTTATAGAGAACTAGGTCATTTTGAAAAATTTCCTAAACTATAACTTTGGTGTCGAAAGTATTTTTCAAAAGCACACAACTTCTCCACAACGCTCCGGTAAGATCACTTTTAGTTTTGTTTGGTATTATAGATGTATCCCTCAGAACTGAAATGAATTCCCGGGTATTTATTAAGTAAATACTATGATACTGTATTGATGTTATTGAAAGTGTGCTGAGTGCTTGTCATTATCATATTTTATTTTTGCGAGCATTGCATAAACATCATTTGTATTGCATTGCATATTATGGCATACGTATAACATTTGCATGCTCATGCATCGCATTTATAATTTTAAACAATGACCTTAAGTATCCTCGAATTTCCTATAATTGTAGAAAATGGTTGATTTATCGCGTGATGATGATTGGATAGAGATGAATGATATAATAGGAGATGGGGAAGTAGATAATTTAGGTGCTAGTGATGATGAGGAGCCTTATGAGTATCTTGATATTGGGATTGCTCCTGATGTTGTAGGATAGACTAAGCCTAAAGTTATTCAAGGTAGTTATGTACCAAGAGCCAATGTTGTGGCACCGACTATTCAGAGTTGTCAGCGACCCGTTCTTCTATGCCTACTTGTGATGCTTATATGAGTAGTTTGCCTAGGATTGCCCGTACTGGAGATGATTTCCCTGCTGAATCAAGTAATCTTGCTAGTGCCCGATCTATCCATGAGAACATAGCTAAGGTGTATTGTCCTGGACCTAGATCTTATGAAGATATTTTATAACACCCTATTTTGGTAAATGGAATGTCACGCGTGATTATGGCGTGTCATCAAAGCATACAAGGAAAATGTCTTAAATATTACATGACCATAAAAGGAAATACCGGAAACAAACATCGGTACCACAAAGTACACACAAACATAAGTACTGAAAAGGAAAAGAACTAAACAATGTCTATGGAAATAATTATCAAAATGTATGATGAATGCATAAAGTAGAGAACGTTTGGAAGCTTCCAATCTATATGCACGTACACTTAAAGTCTACGAGCGCCCTTGAGTACCTGCCGTTTGGGAACATGAAAGGAAAACGGCTGAGCATAATGCTCAGTGCACGGATATACAAATATGACATGGAATAACGTAAGCATATAAGACTAATAGCAGCGGAATATCATAAGTTCTAAGTAATCTGGATTCATGTTCATAAAACTGGTTTTATAGTTTGAAAAGACTTATGTTTCTATGAAAATCTGTTTAATTAGCCAAATAGCCCATATAGGTCATGAGGTTCCACCGTGCATGAATACTTGGAGGGGAGACCTCGTCATGCACTTAAGGGTGTTGCCTCTAATTAAATAGTCTGGGTAGGAGGGATCAACTCCTAGTGAAGGATGCAAGGCACACATCGCATTCACTCTGATAATACTGCTAAACATGTAACTAGGATGCACCCATACGCCGCATATGATAATATAATATAATGGACAAAACTGAAAAGGGACGCCACGAGCAATCACTTCGCCGTGGGGAAGTTATAACGCTGGTGCCTCCAGTGTTATGGTTATGGTACCTCCATAACTATGTGACACTGGTCATGCATGTATATGGCTTAGGCTCTTAATCTAACATAAGTATGAAACATATAAAACAAATACTGGGAAAATAGTTGGCTGCAGACGGGGAATCCTAATAAGGAAAGTATGTCCATACCGAAGGGACGGGAAATCCGTACCTTATGTCCAGTGAACGAAGAAGACGAGCGGAAGAGAGTCCTACTTCGATCTCACTAGTGCTACATAAATAGTATACATGTATAAGTATTCCGATTACTGAGTACGTAACCGGTTTTTATCATGTCTTAACTTGTTTTATATGTTCATGTCTTGTTTTACTGATTTTAACGTTATGTTGTGTTTATCATGTATTATGTATATTCTGATTAAGTATTACTTGTGTTTCTTGTATTATTATACTTGTTGTATAATAATAAATAACTTTCTAAAAATATCAGGTTTCCTAAAATAGAAAGTTTCCAAAAATAGAAAGTTTTCAAAAATAGAAAGTTTCCAAAAATAGATTTACTGCTTAAAATAGATTAGTTTCTAAAATAGAAAGTTTCTAAAAATAGTAAGTTTCCTAAATTAGAAAGTTTCCATATTTAGAATTAAGCTAAATTAATATCATGAGTCATGTAGTTATAGTATAGTTTTTTTAATAATATTCTGTTAATTAAATAAACTATAGGTTATACGATTTAATTAAATATAAGCATGATTTAATATAAAAATACTTAGGTTAAAACATGTATTAATGCTATATTAATATAATGTAACTCATGATTATTAATTAATTATATGTCATGTTTAATAATTAATTAAAACTTTTAATAATAATAATAACCTAAGTTTCATGTTTAATTAAATTAACTATAAGTCATGTATTAATTAATTTAATTATCTTGTAAAAATAATATACTTGTAAAATTAATTAGACTTGTAAAAATAATCATGAACCGAACTCTTTTGTTATCTAATTAAATCATGTCATGAATCGGACCCGTGAAAACCCTTGAACCGGTCTGAACCAAACACACCTAAAAATAGTGGCAAATCGGTTGAGCCGGTCTTGACTCTCTCGGCTAGCCGTTGTGACAAAGTTCCCACAGGCTGTAGCCGGTGGTTCCCCCTACGTGCGTTGCGGTTCCCCCTGCTTGACCAACCTAGCCACCGGCTGGGCCGGTGGTGTTGGTTTGCTTGCCGCCGAGACCCATAAACCACAAGGACACCCCCGACGCATGTCGGGGTGCCTTGTCCCTGCTGTCGACCGAACCCCACACCACCGAGACATATGTCTCGGTTGGTGGTGCGAACCAAACAACGGTGAGCCATGGGGCTCTCGGTTTGTGTGGCGGCCGAAACAACCAACCCGAAACAACCCTTAATCTTTACCCCTTGATCCCATTTCATGTCTTTATCCATGTTTTTATTTAATCACATGTTCATGTGATAATTAATTAAATAAAAGAAAAAAAAACAAAAGGGTTTAAGGATTACCAAACACGTAGAATGAATGGACAATGATTACATGAACACACTCTTATGATCTCTTTAATCAAGATCAAACAAACACCCTTTGTGGTGTTGTGATGCCGTCGGCCAAATAGAGAGACAAAGAGATTAGGGTTTTTGATTTTTCTATAAAGTTCTGTAAAGTGAAAATAAATGTTTCCCTTATTTGTTGTTTGTAAAAATCAAATGGGCTGGGCCCCTCTCTTCTTCTTGTGCCGCGGCATGTAGGGCCCACCGAGGGAAACCCGAAGCCTTTTCTCGTGTCTAATTATTACATGTTCGTGTGTTCGTGTTTACGTTTTACGTTTAATTATTCGTGTTATTATAAATACTTATACGTAACGATGTTTATCGTATTAATATTATACGTAAATACATAATTATATGTTCATGATTCTTACGTTCATGATTTCATGTTGGTGATTATAATTATTATTGATAAACACATACTTAAATGCTTATCGTGTAATTATAGGTACATAACTTCCGTAATTTCTAATCGTGACACGTGTTCATGCTATAAAAGGAAAGTTTTAATATGTACGTACGTTTGTTAAGAGTACTATTCATGGTAAAAGCATGCGGGTTTTACAACTATTCCCCCCTAAAAAGAATAATTCGTCCCCGAGTTATAGATAAAATAAACTGAAAGAGGAACATACCCGAATTCAAAATATGAAATAAGGGTAAGAAGCCCGGATAGACTCCTCTGTTTCCCAAGTGGCTTCTCGCTCGGTATGGTCCCTCCATAGGTTTTTGACGAATGGAATCACTTTCTTCCTCATGACTCGTTCTTGCCTGTCAAGAACTCTTTCGGGTTCCTCTATGAAGGTAAGATCTTCACGAATCTGCTCTATTGGATACTGAACCATGTAAAGGGGATGATACTTGTACCCTCTGAGTAAGGACACATGGAAAATGTCATGAACGTGAGAAATCTGCGGAGGTAACGCTAAGCGATAAGATATTTCACCGACTCACTCAATGACATCAAACGGTCCGGTGAATCGAGGACTGAGCTTCCATTTGATTCCAAAACGTCTAACACCACGTGCCAGCGATACCTTAAGAAAGACGTGATCTCCTACGTTAAAATGTAAGTCCCTACGATGCTTGTCGGCATAACTCTTTTGACGAGAACGTGCCTCTTGCATATTCTGCTTAGCTACAGCGACCTTCTCGTTGGTCAACTCTATCATTTATGGTCCTTCAAGTGTTCGCTCACCAACCTGATCCCAGCAGATTGGGGCGTGACACTTTCTGCCATACAACATCTCGAATGGTGCACACTTAATGCTGGCGTGCCAACTGTTGTTGTATGCAAACTCTACCAGACAAATGTAATCGTCCCAATCTCATGTCCATTCCAATGCACATGACCTCAATATGTCTTCTAAATTCTGAATCGTTTGCTCTGATTGCCCGTCTGTTTGAGGATGAAAAGCCATGCTAAGCTTAAGTTTTGTACCCTAAGCTTTCTGCAGACTCCTCCAAAATCGCAAAGGGAAACGAGGATCTCTGTCCGAGACGATACTGGATGGAGCACCATGAAGTCTCATGATCTACTTCTTGTAAGTGTCGGCGAGTTTACTGACCGGATCCTCCTTGCGGATCGGTAAGAAATGAGTTGACTTAGTAAGTCGATCAACGATAACCCAAACCGCATCGTGCCTCCTCTTTGTCTGCGGAAGACCGGTAACAAAATCCATGGTGATTTTATCCCACTTCCACTCTAGAATGTCTAACGGTTGTAGTAACCCACTAGACCGCTGATGCTCGATCTTAACCTGCTGGCAGGTAAGACACTTGGAGACGTAAGTAGCAACATCCTGTTTTATACGACTCCACCAAAAGTATTGCTTGATGTCGTGGTACATCTTAGTCGAACCAGGATGAATGGAGAATGGGGAACTATGAGCTTCAGCTAATATCGCTTCCCTAAGAGTTGGATCATCAGGAACACAAAGTCTGATGCCCTGCCATAAGATACCATCGTCATCCAACCGAAACTCCGTCTGCTGTTCTAAGTTTTGAATGATCGCCCAGATTTCACCATCATCCTTCGGAGCTTCCTTGATCCTAGAGAGTAACTCAGGTTCCACTCTAAGATTAGCCCAGTAACCGTGCTATCCACGTACCATGATCTCGATGTCTAGTCGCTCCAAGTGTCTTATAATTTCCTCCTCAATTTTAATGCCGTTTATCATACCGGACTTTCTACTAAGTGCATCTGCCACTACATTCGCCTTGTCGGGATGATACTACAGATTAATGTCATAATCCTTCAACAACTCTAACCATATCCTCTGTCTCATATTCAGTTCACGTTGAGTGAAGATGTACTTCAGGCTCTTGTGGTCTGTGAAGATATCACATGATTCTCCATACAAGTAGTGCCTCCATATCTTCAATACAAACACGACTGCTGTAAGTTCCAAGTCATGCGTAGGGTAATTTTCCTCATAAGGCTTAAGATGTCGTGAAGCGTACGCATTCACTTTCCCATGTTGCATGAGAACACGACCAAGTCCCTTCCCTGAAGCATCACTGTAGATTTGAAATCCACCAGTACCAGATGGGAGAGTAAGAATGATGCAGATACTAACTTCTGCTTTAGGTCTTCAAAGCTCTACTCTCTTTCTTCAGTCCAAACGAATTTCTCCCATTTCCGCATCAGTTTGGTCGATGGTAGTGCTAAACGGGAAAAGTTCTCTATGAAACTACGGTAGTAACCAGCTAAGCCTAGGAAACTGCGAACCTCAGTCGCTGATGTTGTTCTTGGACAATTGGTAATAGCCTCAACCTTTGCTGGATCCATGGTGATTCCTTCTGCTGATACAATGTGGCCTAGGAACGCCACGTTGTCTAACCAGAACTTACACTTGGAAAATTTAGCATACAACTGCTTCTGGCGAAGTATCTGTAGTACAATATGAAGATGGTCTTCGTGTTCCTCCTTGGACTTAGAGAAAATCAAAATGTCATCCATGAAGACAATGACGAACTTGTCCAGGAACTCATGGAAGATACGGGTCATCAGATCCATGAAAACAGCTGGAGCATTGGTAAGGCCAAAAGGCATGACTACGAATTCGTAGTGTCCATAACATGTACAGAAAGCAGTCTTGGCGATGTCCTGCTCCTTAACCCGTAACTGATGATAGCCCGACCTCAAATCAATCTTGGAGAAATGTTTGGCCCCTTGGAGTTGGTCAAACAAGTCGTTAATGCGTGGCAGCGGATACCTATTCCTGATGGTGCTCTTGTTAAGCTCTCGATAATCTATGCACAGACGCATGCTGCCGTCCTTCTTCTTTACGAACAGAACAGGTGAGCCCCATGGAGAAGCACTAGGTCGAATGAAACCGCGTTCTACAAGTTCCTGAAGTTGTTCCTTTAACTCCTTCAGCTCAATGGGAGCCATGCGATAAGGAGCCTTGGATATTGGCTCAACTCCTGGGATGAGCTCAATATTAAACTCCACTTCACGAGCAGGTGGTATGCCCAGAAGTTCTTCTGGAAACACGTCTGGGAATTCTAACACGATCGGCTGATTCTGGATAGATGGAGCTCCAGCCTCCAAATTATGAACAGTAGCAAGATAACCCTCACAACCATGTGACAGCAGTGCACGTGCTTTCAAGGTCGAAATTATTTGTACAGACCTTCCGGGTATGAAACCGTTGTGAATGTACTCTGGTGCATTAACATCACCGAAGATGAACCGATATGTATGGCAGTCTATGGTGGCGTGATGTTTGGATAGCCAGTCCATGCCCAATATCATGTCAAAATCGCACATATCCAATGGAAGTGCATCAATCGGACGAATCTTGTGGTCAAACTCTAAGAGAAGGATCTTGTACCCATGGGTTATGCGTACAGAGTCTATTAAGGGCGTGGATATATTTAGTACATTCTCTAATGATATAGGGGATATCCTAACATTCTTGGCATAAGTAGTAGAAATGACCGAATACGTAGCACCCGTGTCGAATAAAACACATGCAGCTTGACCATACATATACAAGATTCCAGTGATGGTACATGTAGAATTGTTGGCCTGATCGTGAGAAGTCGTGTAAACCCGTCCATTAGTAGGAGGCGGCATGGAATCAGCATGTCCAGATGTTCCCTCCATCTCGCCCTTGCAACAGTCCTTCATGCGATGACCAATAAGGCCACACTTGAAGCAAGCATTGCTGTCGCGGAGACATGGCCCTGGGTGCCTACGGTTGCAGGTAGTGCAGAGAGGGTGAGTATACCCTCCAGCAGGTGCCCTTGTTGGCTGGGAGCCTGTTTGGAAAAGTACACATAAGACATGATTTATAGGTACAAAAGGAAAATGTGGATAACGTAAGATGTAATACCAGTGATAGCTGGACGGTTAGGTTGTGAACCTCTTCGGTCCTGCTTCCTCCCGTTACCATGATTCCTGGTAGAAGATTGCTAATGTGTCAGAATTATGAATTATCACATATAACATAAGGAAATGAGTAAGTGTAAGGACCTGCTACTGTTGGAGTTTCCAGCATTGTTACGGTAATTATCATTACCGCCAGGCCGATCCGTAGCAGAACGGTCTTGAGTCTGACCGTTACCCTTGGGCTGAGTAGGTTGTTGCTGAGTAGCCGGCTGAGACCGGTCCCCAGTCTTCTGCCTGAAAGATGTAGTTTCAAGAGAGACATAATTATTGGATAGTATAGAATGAATTCCAAATGGTCACCGCCGAATAACGAATAAATACCTCTTCTCGGGTCTTTCTGCTTCCCCAAACTCTTCTCTTTCCTGCAGCATCTCCAGCTTACGTGCTGCATCGGCAACTTGTGCCACCGTGTTGAAGGTAGCACACACCAAGTTATGCCACCGTGTTCAAGGTATTAAAGTTAACCCAAAGTATGGTCGATGCAGTTTGTATCATATTGAAAATTGTCCACCCGCTTGCAACAAGTGTGGGAAGGTCAGACATAAAGCGACAGACTGTAGGAACAAGGGTGTGGCCACTAGAGCCAATGCTGCCAAGGTGATTACTTGTTTTGGATGTGGAGGACGTGGACATAAGCATGGGAACTATTCGAGGGTTGGCGCTCGACAGGGAGGCAATGTTGCTACTGTTGCTGCTACTCCAGCCTATGTTGTAGGAGATGTTGACAAACCTCAAGGTCCGAATGTGATTGGTACGTTCTTACTCGATGCTTGTTATTCTAGTGTGTTATTTGAATCTGGATCCGATAGAAGTTTCGTAGATGTTAGATTCAGTTAGCTATTGGATAGAGAACCAGTAAGATTAACAACTAGTTATAATGTGGAGTAGCTGATGGTAAGATTGTTAACACTAGTTCTATACTGAAAGGGTGTTCCTTAAAGTTAGGGAATTATGTGTTTAATATTGATTTGATGCCTATAGAATTAGGATCTTTTGACGTGATTATTGGTATGGATTGGTTAGTTGCGATTGATGCAATAGTATTTTATGGGGAGAAATTAGTTCAGATACCGCTTAGGAATAGGGTATTGACTGTGAAGGGTGATGAGTGTACTTATCGTTTGAGAGTTGTTTCATGTTTGAAGATGATGAGGTATATGGAAGAGGGTTGTGATGTGTTTCTTTTGCCAGATAACTAGTGATGGTGTAAATGAGAGGAAACTAGAGGATGTGCCTGTGATTAGAGAGTATCTTGAAGTTTTTCTAAAGAATTGTCGGGATTACCGCCGCATCGTGAAGTTGAGTTCCGTATTGACTTAGTGTCGGGAGCTGCGCCAGTTGCTCGTGCACCATATCGTTTAGCGCAGTCTGAAATGAAGGAATTATCTGATCAATTGAAGGAATTGATGGAGAAGGGATTTATTAGACCGAGTTCGTCGTCGTGGGGTGGTCCTGTTTTGTTTGTTATAAAAAAGATGGATCTTTTCGAATGTGTATTGATTACCAGGAACTTAACAAATTTACTGTCAAGAATCGGTATCCATTGCCGAGGATTGGCGATTTGTTTGATCAGTTGCAAGGGTCAAGTGTATACTTGAAGATCAATTTGAGATCTGGGTATCACCAAGTGAGAGTTAGGGAAGAAGATATTCCTATAACAGCTTTTCGTACTCGATATGGACAGACTGAATTTCAAGTTATGCCTTTTGGATTAACGAATGCGCCTGCCGTATTCATGGACTTGATGAATCGTGTGTGCAAGCCATATTTGGATGAGTTTGTTATCGTATTCATTGATGATATTCTCATTTGTTCCAAGAGTGAAGAAGAACATGAGAAGCATTTGAGAATAATTTTGGGATTGTTAAAGAAAGAGAAGTTGTATGCAAAGCTCTCTAAATCTAAGTTTTGGTTGAAATCAGTGCAATTTCTGGGGCACGTGATTGACAGTGAAGGTGTTCATGTAGATCCTGCTAAGATTGAGGCTATCAAGGATTGGTCGGTACCAACGACGCCGACTGAAATTCGTCAATTTCTTGGTCTAGCTGGGTATTATAGAAGGTTTATCGAGAAGTTCACTAATTTCTAAACCATTGACCAAGCATACAGAAAAGAATCGAGTATTTGAATGGGGATTAGAAGAGGAAGTGGCTTTTAATACACCGAAGGATAAACTATGTTCTGCACTGATTTTGTCTTTGCCAGAAGGATCTGAAGATTTTGTTGTGTATTGTGACGCGTCTCATAAGGGATTTGGAGCTGTGTTGACGCAAAGAGAGAAAGTGATAGCTTATGCGTCGAGACAATTGAAGAAGCATGAAGAGAATTAAAACTACTCGTGATTTAGAACTTGGACTTGTGATTTTTGTTTTAAAGTTGTGGAGACACTATTTGTATGGAACCAAGTGTGTGGTGTTCATTGACCATAAGAGTCTGCGACATATTTTGGATCAAAAGGAATTGAATATGAGACAAAGGAGATAGGTAGAATTGTGGAGTGACTATGACTGCGAGATTCGTTACCACCCTGGTAAAGCGAATGTGGTAGCTGATGCACTTAGTAGAAAGGAAAGAGAGAAGTCTTTAAGAGTTAGAGCTTTGCTAATAATGGAAAGTGTTGATTTGACAGAAATGATATTGAAAGACTAAGCTAATGGTTTGAAAGAAGAGAATGTTGAGGCAGAGAATCTGGGAAGAATGTTGAAACCTTTGTTTGTAGTAAGGCCAAATGGAATGAGATATTTTGAGAATAGGATTTGGTTACCATTGTGTCCGTCTGAGGAAGGTGCTTTAGGAGTGTGAGATTTATTGATGAATGAATCTCATAAGTCCAAGTATACAATACATCCTAGAGCGGACAAGATGTATCAAGACCTTAAGAAAGTGTATGGGTGGCCGAATATGAAAGCAAATATAGCTCCGTATGTTAATAAGTGTTTAACTTGTGCGAAGGTAAAGGCTGAACATAAGAAGCCGTTTGGAATATTGGTGCAACCTGAAATTCCTGAGTGGAATGGGAGAAAATTACTATGGATTTTGTGATAGGTTTGCCAAGGACTTCTAGTGGTTGTGATATGATATGGGTGATTGTAGATAGATTGACTGTCTGCTCACTTTTTACCAATGAAGAAAACGGATAGTATGGAAAGATTGACGACAGTGTATGTGAAAGAGATTATTTGTCGACATTGTGTGCCTTTGTCGATAATTTCAGATCGTGATAGTAGATTTACCTCAGAGTTTTAGAAATATCTGCAGAAAGCGATGGGAACGGAGTTAAATTTGAGTACAACATATCATCCAGAAACTGATAGACAAAGTGAAAGGACGATTCAAATATTAGAGGATATGCTACGAGCGTGTGTGATTGATTTTGGGAATATTTGGGATAGACATTTGCCATTGGTGGAATTTTCATATAACAATAGTTATCATGCTAGCATTAAAGCCGCACCATTTGAAGCTTTGTATAGACGTAAGTGTAGATCTCCAGTTTGTTGGAGTGATGTAGGAGAGAGTCAGTTGACTGGACCTGAAATGATTTTTGAGACAAAAAGATTGTGCAAATTAAAAAGCGTTTGTTATCTGCCAGGAGTAGACAAAAGAGTTATGTTGACAATAGAAGGAAACCGTTAGAATTTGAAGTAGGAGATATGGCTATGTTGAAGGTATCGTCATACCCGAAATATATTAGACCTTTTAAGATTATTCAAAGGATTGGATTGGTTGCTTATAAGTTAGAATTTCCAGATGAACTTAGGGCTATTCATAACACTTCACGTGCCTAATCTGAAGAAGTGTTTAGCAGAAAGGGATTTGGTGATTCCATTGGAGGAAATTCAACTTGATGATAAGTTGCATTTTATAGAGGAACCTGTAGAAATTATGGATAGGGAAGTTAAAAGATTGAAGCATAGTAAGATTCCGATTGTGAAAGTGAGATGAAATTCTAGACGTGGACCCGAGTTTACCTGGGAACGTGAGGACTTCTTTAAGGATAAGTATCCTCATTTGTTTTAAGAGGGGTTAAGCGACGGGACGTCGCTCTTTTTAAGAAGGAGGGGATGTGATAACCTGAAACCGAGGTCATTGCCTAATCTTATTTTACGAATATTTTTGAAATTTTTTGATGAGCTTGAATGATTTTGCTTTTGATGGTTTGAGTTGAAACCAATGTTAGGAGACTTATTTTTGCTTTTTAATTAGTATGAGGATTATTAGCAAGCGTGATGTCGACGGATGCCCAATATTTTATGTTTTATTTTCGATTGTTCGAAGTTTGACGTTTTTGATGTTTTCTTTTTAATGACGTGCTAAGTCGAGTCGGGAGACTATATTATTAAATTTGTGATACGTTTTAACTTTTGAGAATTATTTTTATGAAACCCGAGCCTCGTGAATATTTTTAAAATTGACTAATAGTCATTTCCCGCTTTTTAACTAACTATTTTCATTTTGGTCCAAAACTATGCAAGCTTGGAAAAACTAGCCCTTCCACCCACCATATAAAAACTTTTCCACCTAGCTTCTTACACACACATGCAAGTTAACAAAATCAAAAACACCCTTTTCTCTCTTCTCCCTCTACCGTGAGCTAACCAACACCATAAACACTAATTTTTTCTTGAACTCAAGATTGAATCTATAAAAACTAAGCCAAGACCACATCATAAAATCAAAAGGTGGTTCTTATGATACTAAAATTTCCAACATGCATGAGGTTTTTTATTTTGGTTATGAACTAGAGTTGGTGTGATGGTTAGATAATCATGCGTGTGTTTATCTAGTGATAATCGTGTGTAGATCATGTTGTTTTGATAAAGAAAGTTTATTTTTGATTTTGGGTTTTTTTTTCTGAATAATACAAGTGTTAGGGTTGATATATGTTGATGCTAGGGGATTAGGATGAGTAGAAAATTTATTAGAATTGATCAAAAGTGTAATTTTATGTGAGATTTTAGAGGGTAAATTAGGGCAGTGAGTTGAGGTTGTTTTTAGATGTCTTATGTTTTGATAATTATTAAGTAATAAGATAGTGTTATATAGATTTTGATTATCTTCGTTTTGGCATAAATTAGAGCTTCTAACTCAAAACGAGGAAGAAGTTATGATAGTTTGATTATTCGTGTATCGGCACAATTTGAAGTTGTTGTCGATATTTGGATCGAATCTCAGGGACTATAAAATGAATTTTAAGATGAGTCAAGGGCTGTTTGAAGTATGTAAACCTATTTTGGTGAGTCTATTTTCAAACCTAAGTGTCGGTTTTGTAAATGAAGTTGATTAGAGAAGTCAAAATGGTTGTATGAGTCGATGACGTAAAACTGTCCGGTTTTTGTGATACAAAGATGTGTCGGGCAGGGAGTCTTAGAAGTAAAAACCTTTAACGAACTTTTTGGAGGACTTTCTATAGATAGTAAGTGAGTTCCTCGAGTCGTTTCATAAACTTTTGACGTGTCTAAGTGAAGTAAATGAGCTAGTACATTTGGTATGTGCCGGGAGATTTTTATCGAGAGTATAGAGTAATAAAGTAAACATGTAGAAGAGTATAATAGTATCACTTGTATTGTTTTCTTTCGGGTTTGTCGTGTTTTTATGATTTTGAGTTTGATGTTATTATGTATGATTATTACTCGAGTCTATTATTAATGAATGCGCCTTATTTGATAGGTTGCGGTTCTCGTGTTTGACGGGCATCACTTATCATCGACGATCCTCTTGCTAGGTCTCTTATAGTAAGGCGAGTCTGTAGCCTCGAGTTCATGCTAGCTACTAAATGTTTTAATACCCGCGAGGGGGATACATGCTATTTGAAAATTAATGAACACAAGTCATGATTGATTGTTTGGACCCGAATGTTGCCTTGAATTGTATAGAGTACCTTGTTGCTAATGACCCTAATTTCATCAACCGTTAACTATGTTCTGACTTGATGTTGTGAGTTGGGAATAGCCTCTTATTCAAATTGTAGTACTACAGGGTTAACCACCCTATCTCGGTCAAGAGTTGTACGTTGAGTATTCTATTGGAGGGGTAATTATGATGAATGAGATGTGGGTATATATCTAGCAACTAATACCCTAGAGGGGCAATGGTTTTATCTAGTCAAGCTGGCATTTTGAGCGGGTGACTAATTGGTTAGGGGGTCGGTGTCATGAGCTTAAATACAATTGTATAGCTTCAGCTATAAGAAGAGTTGACTATATATAGATTGTTTGCACGACAATTCTATAAAATGATTATGATTGATTTAATTCTTGTGTTCAAATGTGATTTGTAAAACCTATGGACTCTCTCACCATTATTGTTGACTCGTTTAAGCATGTGTTTCAGGTAATCGAAGGTGAACGATGGCGGAGCATTGCTGTGGATGTTGTGGGTTTGCTTTTGAAGTCTGGTAGTCCAAAATATTTTCTTTCCCTTTTACTTTTGAACAATTTGTCTAATGTTTGTGTATTGTACTAAAACTGTGTGGTTTGATGGTCGAGATCTAAGGGGGGACTAAACGCTTTACTCTGATGTTGTTTTGGTACTATATGGGATGAAAAGTATGTTTTAGACAATGATGTGAAATCTTACTTATATTTTATGTGTAAACGTCTCATTTTGAGTTGTTCAATATACCTTGTGTGCTGATACTTGTGTTTAGCACCCAATTATGTATTTCCGCTGCGCAATGTAAACTAGGGTGTTAAAGATTGGTAATCAAGGCTACAAGTTATAAAGAACTAGGTCGATTTTGAAAAATTTCCTAAACTATAACTTTGGCGTCGAAAGTATTTTCCAAAAGCACACAACTTCTCCGCAACACTCCGGTAAGATCACTTTTAGTTTTGTTTTGTATTTTAGATGTATCCCTCAGAACTGAAATGAATTTCCGAGTATTTATTAAGTAAATACTATGATATTGTATTGATGTTATTGAAAGTGCACTGAGTGCTTGTCATTATCATATTTTCTTTTTGCAAGCATTGGATAAACATCATTTGCATTGCATTGCATATCATGGCATACGTATAACATTTGCATGCTCATGCAACACATTTATAAATTTAAACAATGACCTTAAGTATCCTCGAATTTCCTATAATTGTAGAAAATGGTTGATTTACCGCGTGATGATGATTGGATAGAGATGAATGATATAATAGGAGATGGGGGAGTAGATAATTTTGGTGCTAGTGATGATGAGGAGCCATTTGAGTATCTTGATATTGGGATTGCTCCTGATGTTGTAGGACAGACTGATCCTGAAGTTATTCAAGGTAGTTATGTGCTAAGAGCCAATGTTGTGCCACCGACTGTTCAGAGTTGTCAGCGACCTGTTGTTCGTTCTTCTATGCCTACTTGTGATGCTTATATGAGTAGTTTGCCTAGGATTGCCCGTACTAGAGATGATTTCCCTGCTGAATCAAGTAATGCTGCTAGTGCCCGATCTATCCATGAGAACATAGCTAAGGTGTATTGTCCTGGACCTAGATCTTATGAAGATATTTATTGGTTTCTTAAAAAGTTTGATAGGTCTTTGTGTGAAAGGTATGTAGTTGAGACTGTGATCAAAAGTTTTGAGCAAAATGAGAAGCAGTTTGACAGGTTTATTTTTGGTGTAAGGAGGTCAGAATTTGTTAGAGCTAGAGAAATAGATGAGGTTTCTAGTCTTCAATCAATGGTGATGAATCTGAGTGCCCAATTTGAGAGGTTTCACATGGAGCAAGAAAGGATTGCAAGGGTGAATGTGTGGGATGTGCCAGTGAGATCTTATTCAAGTCAGGGTGTGAGGATCCGTGAGGTGCCAAGTCATGCTGAGAATCATTCGTTGGTTAAGCCATGTAAAGGAACAAGTCGTAAAGGAAAGGAGAAAGTGGAAGAGGAATTTGAGGAGGAAGATAGCAGCAGTGATGACGAACCGATGTATAAGAAGCCACGTGGATCACCGCGTGATTAGTTTCTTTGTGTTATCTTTATTTTCCATGTTGTAATAGAATTTATCTAGACTGGTACTGTAGTGTTATGATGAAACTTAATATATTTTAAGTTTGACGCGATGACGGATTGTAGTGACATTACTTGTCACGATTTTGTGGAATTTTCCAATGCAATCTGAATTACCTTCATGATCTATGATTTGTCTTATTAGTTCTTTTGTGATTTGGTTAATGAATCATTGTGGATTTTGTTGTTTGTGCATGTAGTATCCATGATACGTCTTGATAGAGAAATCCTTCTTCTTATCTTGATATGAATACTTAGTTGTTTTATTTCATTTGTGATGTTAGAAACATGCCACCCAAGTTAACAACTGCTATTGTGAGTAATATGATTGAGCAAGCTATTGCTAGAGCACTGGAAGCTGAATGTGCTGCGAGGAATCAAGACACTGGGGATAGGAATGCTGCTGAACCAGTTGGAGGAAATGATGCTGGTCAAGTTGGAGGACATGCCGTTGTTCCGCAAATTCTGAAAGAGTGTTCATATGCTAGTTTCATGAAGTGTGGACCTACCCAATTTCGTGGTACTGGTGGTGCTATGGAATTGCGAAGGTGGATTGAAAGGACAGAAAGTACTTTTGAAATTAGTGGATGTTCAGAAGCGAGTAAGGTAAAATTTGTTGCAGCTACATTTCAGGATGATGCTTTAAGCTGGTGGAATAGTCAGGTAGCTATTATAGGTTTGGTTGAAGCGAATGGAAGGATATGGACAGTGACCAAGGGACTGTTAACTGCTAAGTTTTGTCCTGAGGAAGAGTTAGGCCAGTTGGAAGATGAGTTGAGACATCTGGTGCTGCGGAATAATGACATTGTTGTATATACGAAGAGGTTTTCTGATTTGTGTTTGTTGTGTCCTGATGCTTTTGCTGATGATCGAAAGAAGATGAAGCAGCATATCAGAGGTTTATCCAGCAATATCAAGGGAGAGACTACTTCGTCAAAACCCAAGACTTTTGATAAGCTGTTCAGATGGCTCATGCTTTGATGGATGTTAAACTGCAAGACAAGAAAGATAGTATTGATGAAGGGAACAAAAGAAAGTGGGAAGCTGCACAGTCAAATCAAGGGCATAATAGAGGAGGTTATCGCAGCAACAGTAACCAAGGACCGAATAGAAATCAGTATTACAACTTGAGAAGGAATGATGGTGTTCGTGCTGCTACTGGGACTCAAGGTAATAAAGTGAACCCAAAGTGTGGTCGATGCAGTCTGTATCATATTGGAAATTGTCCACCTGCTTGCAACAAGTGTGGGAAGGCCGGACATAAAGCGGCAGACTGTAGGAACAAGGGTGTGGCCACTGGAGCCAATGCTGCCAAGGTGATTACTTGTTTTGGATGTGGAGGACGTGGACATAAGCAAGGGAACTTTCCGAGGGTTGGCGCTCGACAGGGAGGCAATGTTGCTGTTGTTGGTGCTACACCAACCTATGTCGTGGGAGATGCTGACAAACCTCAAGGTCCGAATGTGGTGAATGATACGTTCTTACTTGTTATCCTAGTGTGTTATTTGATTCACATTTTCTATACAAAAGACAAATCACGTTAAACGAAGATTAGTAGTTGTATACATTGTTTAACCAATCGTATACCTTTTTACAAGTTGATTCACATTTTCTCAAAACATCAGTAAAATCATACCATTTCTATACAAAAGACATATATGACTATCAAAAGCTAACTAAAGAACAACGAACTGGCTATGATTTAAACTACTCGAAAGAGGCTAAAAAAAACAACTAGTCTTCACCTTAACTGGAAATCGCCAACTGAATGATATATCTGGCGACCGACCGACTATATAAGACACAAACTGAAACCTCTCCACGATGAACGAAGAAAACAAACTCGGCATATCTTTGTTGATTGCAATGATCAGTTGATCACCATACACAAAACTATGTATCATGTCTTAAACCAAATCTTGTTAAAAGTAACTGAACCTCTCCTTAGGCAACATATTAATTGATCTTAGCAATGCATAAGCATATCCCAGATTATGTACATCGAAGTCTTTTTCCGCAACAGGAAATAGCAAGTAGCTGAGATGATCTTTGACGTGGTAAATAACGAATGCAAACCTCTTAATAGGGAGCTTATCGAGAGTCATGAAATTACCTAAAAATTTAGGGACTAGAAATAATCGCGCCATAATTCTGTCCCTAACAATAGGATCACGTTCAAGTAAACCAATCTTCCTGTATACTTCTCCAACTGGTTTTACCCATTCAAACTTTTTTGTATTCTGTGTCACGAATTCTTGTATGTAGTTGTCACCTTCAATTTTTTTTATTCGCCCGTATTCAGCTTTAACAAACACAACGTCCGCCATGATCAATACAACTTCAACTCATCACCTCTGAAATGCTAGCAACACGTCCGCGTATAGACCTACAAGAGACGTACATTTTGTTTATATATTTTTAAGCGACGACAAAGATTCACACACGTAGAATTCTCACATTTTGTCAAACATACAGCTACTTATTAATCTAACACAATGCGATCATATTCATCAGTTTCTTGAAGCTAAACAACTGATCATGCATGCAATCTGGGTTTTCATTGAAGATTCAAATATATAAAAACCCAAAGAAACATGAACTCGATCAGCAAGAGTTGAAAACTAACCAAGATCATGATCTTTTTCGATTAAATTCTAAAGATCACTACAAACTTAATCTTGCATTTTCATTCTAACGCGATTTTTCTGAAAACGAAGGGACGTATATATCTTTTAACTCATTAAACAGACGTGAAAACACAACTTTTTGTAATAAAGATCGAACGATAAACATACAAATAATACACACATTCAGACATTCTTGAAACCATATAAACGTTATATAGTTTGTTTTTGAAATAATCTGCATTAACTAGCATTGTATAAATGCAGAATCATATCTTACCTGTGAGATACGGAAGATCAATATTCGATTCTTGAAGATGAACTGCGTATGTAACTCAAGTTGAGTTTGAATCAATAAAGACGGTTTAATTTGAGTTTTTGGGTTTTTGTCAAACTAACTAGTTAAAGTTTTTGGATTGGTTATGACGGTTTAGTATTTGTTAGTTTGTTTATATATGATTCCTCTTGGGGCTTTAGGGGGATTAATAGTTTTTACAGTTGGATTGTTGTTAGTGGCATAATGGTTTGTGACAAAATGGGCAATGCCCATAAGATAATCCATTCATAACTTTTTAGTGGCAAAATAGTTTGTTGCTATTATTCTTATACGTTTGACGTCTCAAGTTTAATTCTTTTTAGCTACAAACAAACAATCTTGAATCTTGAAGTACGTGGTCACACTCATCTTCTGATAAGGAATGGTTTTACCTGGTTAGCGTCTTTGTGGCGGTGGGTTTAAACATCGTAAATTAGCCAGACAATTTGTCGGAAAGCATGATTACCAAAAAAAAAAAAAGAATCCACAATGAATATAAAGTACTGGTATAATACCGTAAGTCACTGACCAAACGTGATTCAATGCACGACCAAATGCGAACCTGCTTCTGATTCAAAGCAGGATAAAATCTTGCTAGCATTTGGGTCGTGAAGCTTAGATTTACGGCAGTATCTTGTATACAATTATAAGCAGGAACAACAAAATTCAATGTTTATGCATCTGAAACAATACGCCAAGAAAGCCAATATACAAATCGAAAAATGAAAAGAAAATGCTGAAGAATGTTGTTCGATTGCATACAGTAACCAAAAGTTTAGGGGCTCATTTTCCTTAAACACCTGTAAAACTAAACTATATTACAATCACAATATGACTAACAAAAGCTAACGTGACTAGCTAGTATAATCCAACTACTCCAAAAAGGTTAAAAATAAACCGATCTTCACCTTGCAAAATGCTAACTGAAATATAAATATGATGATCACGTACTACAGAAGATGCAAACTGAAGCCTCTGCAGTGATGATCAATTGAAACTCACATACACAACTTGACATATATATAGCAGTCCTGTCAAATCTTTCATAATCACGATCATGACTAGTAGTCTAGCTAGTACATGATCATATATCTACCTAGATCTCATTACAGATAATTCAAACTATATAATGACCTCTAATGAGACAAGTCTTGTTGAAGGTGACCCTCTCGAGTTTCCGGTTGTGTTCTAAAGTAACTGAAGCTCTCCTTTATTGGGGTAAAACTGAAGCTTTCCTTGGGCAACATATTAAGTGATCCCATTAACGCACTACCATACCCTAATCCGTGTACACTTTCAAATTTTTTATCTAAATCATGTGCTGCGGCTGGAAATAGCACATAGCCGAGGCGATCTTTGAGGTTTCGTATAGCCATTACAAACCACTCATCAGAGACCCTCGCGAGTGCTATGAAATTATGTAAAAAGTCAGGGATTGCAAATAATCTAGCCATAAGTCTGTGTCTAATAATAAGATGAGGCTCGAGTAAACAAATTTTCCTGTATACTTCTCCAATTTCCATTACATATCGAAATTCCATCATTTTTGCATGACTAACTCTTCTATGTAGTAGTCACCTTCTTGTATGTAGTAGTCACCTTCTTGTTTATTGAATGAATGAATTTGCTTGTCCTTTCTTATTAATCTCAAACAAATATTTATACTTATATTCAGAGTATTCTAGAAATTGGGCTAAGCCTATCACATATGTAACTAGCAGCTAAAAGCCCAAAGACATAAGTAATATATCAACTAACACTCCCCGCAGTTTGAGCGGGAGGGGACCGAACACTCAAGCTGGTACGAAATTCCTCAAACAAAGCTGAAGGCAATCCTTTAGTGAAAATGTCAGCATACTGATAGCGCGAAGGCACATGAAGCACACGAACCTGACCCCGTGTAACCATGTCACGAACAAAATGAATGTCAATCTCAATATGTTTCGTCCGTTGATGTTGCACACGATTAGCAGTCAAATAAATGGCACTAACATTGTCACAATAGACAAGGGTGGCAGACAATAAAGGGAAATGGAGTTCCCGAAGTAGATTCCGAATCCAAGCAGTCTCTGCTACAGCATTGGCAACACCTCGATACTCAGCCTCTACACTAGACCTAGATATGGTGTGTTGGCGCTTAGAAGACCAAGAAAGAAGATTATTTCCCAAAAATACACAATAACCAGATGTGGATCGTCGAGTAGAGGGACAACCAGTCCAATCAGCATCAGAATATGCAGTAAGAGAAGCAGTAGATGAAGCAAACAACTGTAGCCCAAAGTCTAAAGTACCACGAACATACCGGAGAATACGCTTGAGAGCCGCCAAATGAGGCTCCCGAGGGTCATGCATGTAAAGACATATTTGTTGAACCGCATAAGAGATATCAGGACGAGTAAATGTAAGATAATGTAAACCACCTGCGAGGCTCCGATATAATGTAGGATCTAAAACAGGATCCCCTTCAGGACCAAGCATAGACTCCGTATCAACTGGGGTTAGAGAAGGATTACACCGAACCATATGTGCCCGCTCCAATAACTCCAAAGCATATTTTCTCGGAGAGAGGAACATACCTGTAGAGTCACGAGTAACAGAAATCCCTAAAAAATAATTAAGTGCCCCCAAATCTGTCATCTCAAACTCCTTATGCAAAGATAAAATAATACGCTGAAGTAAGGCTGTGGAGGATGCAGTCAGAACAATATCATCAACATATATCAATAAGTATGCAATTTCAGTACCATGACGATAAATAAACAAAGAAGAGTCACATCTACTAGAGGAGAAACCAACACGTAGAGCATAACTAGCAAATCGTTGAAACCAAGCACGAGGTGCTTGCTTTAAACCATATAAGGAACGTTGTAACTGACAAACATTATGCTGAAAACGTGAATCTACAAAACCCGGGGGCTGATACATATAAACTGTCTTTGAAAGATCACCGTTAAGAAAGGCGTTCTTAACATCTAGCTGATGAACAGGCCATCCACGAGATAAAGCATGGCTGAGAACAGTCCGTATGGTAGCTGGTTTCACAACTGGACTAAAAGTATCATCACAGTCAATCTCAACCTGCTGATTACGGCCATTGGCAACCAGTCGGGCCTTATACCTGCTCAAAGATCCATCTGCATGATACTTATGTCTAAACAACCACATAGACCAAACCACATTAGCATTAGGTGGTTTCGGAACAAGCATCCAAGTACGGTTTTTAACTAAAGCATTATATTCATAATACATAGCAACCCACCAATGATCAGACAAAGCAATAGAAGGAGACTTAGGAAGAGGAGATATATGAGATGTATGGAAATTAAAACGAGGATTAGGTTTAACAATACCAACTTGAGCACGTGTGACCATCGGGTGAGTTCGAGTTGGAGGGTGTTGGGTCGATGTAGTGGGGTCAGTGGGCGTGGGGGAATGAGCCACGGTAGATGGGCTAGTAGGTGTTTGATTATGGGATGTTGTAATTGGTTGTTGATGTTGGGACGTAGGTGTTGGGGGTGGCTCATGGGTGTTCGGGTTCAGTTGTTGATGACAGTTTGAATTTGTTTGGGCTATAGGAGATGGTGTTGTAGGATAGGCCGATTGAGGTGGTTTGTAAAAGATGTGTTATAAAGTAAAGTGTGGTTAAGAGGAGATGGGTTAAGAAACTCATAAGAGGAAATGGGGGTAGGATTAGAAGTAGAACCGTAAGGAAATTGGTTTTCGTCAAACGTGACATGTCGAGAAAGTATGATTTTGTTTGTGGAAAGGTCAAAGAATTGGTGTATTTTGCATACACCTAATAACATGTTAATTTATCATAGTTATATATTTATTTTTTGTTATACATGTACTTTTAATGTGTTTTGTGATTATGTAGGTTACGAGCAAAATGGAATAAAATGGTTGCTTAATTAATTTTTTGGAGAAAACACATTGTGAGCGCCGATAAATGAAGAAGAAATATTGAAGAAAAAGATTTGAGCGAGTCGCAATATTTTCGGTCATCTTTTATTTGTCCGGGCTTCGTTTGAGCAATTATTGGCATTGGGTTATTTTTATTGAGCCAAAGTTATTATATGCCAAAAGAGTAAAAAGAAAAAAAAATTTTGCCCACTTGGCCCATGTACTAACCGACCCAAAATCTATATATATTGAAAAAAGGGTCGAAGAAAAAAAGACGGTGGACACATCTTTGGTGAAACGCAAGGGAGCAAAACAAGAAAAAAAAAGAATATTGAGTGACCATATTCTGTTGGTGGGGTCGATCACAAGAAAAAAAAGAAGGACAGTGACATATATAAAACCATCAATTGAGGCAACTTGGTGTGCCATTTTCTTTTTAATTATTTCATTCAAGTGATACACAAACAAAGATGAACATTACATGGTGGGTCGGGTACACCGCGATGTCCGGCTAATTTTGTTGTAATTCCTTCCGGTAACTTTATTTATGGTTTGATCATTACTTTTGGGTTATCATATTTTTATTACATTGATTTATGATTTATTTATAAATTATTTTTATCGATTTAATATATGTTTAATTATTTGTGTGAGACAATTTATTGTTAGTTAACGATTCATACTTATTTTATTTAGTAAAAAAAAGATGGTCGTATAATAAACATAAGTTGTACCTAAATAAATTATTAAAACATAATTATTGGTTGGATTTATATAAGATTTATTATCGCGAGTCATCGATAAACATAATAAATGCCGACATTAATTCATTCATATTAAGTCGAAATAATCTTTGTAAACGAACTTAAAAGTTTCGATAATCCATAGGTGTGATCAACCATAAATATTAGGAGCTGAAAGGGATTGCATTTTTCTTTTAATTGTTTACATCCTTATTATATTTTTCTAGCTTTATTATTAGTTTAATAGTTATTTTAATTTTTAACCAGCATTTTTATTCTCAAGAGTATTTTAGTTGTTAGATTTCAAAATCAAAACTTTTATTGATCAGTGATCACCCCAAAACTTAAACTAAAACCACATATTCCTCGTGGATCGATACCCGCTTACCCTATCTAGTATAAGGTAATTAGGTTATTTTTTACCGGAACTTCGACGTCGATCAAAAATTTGGCGCTGCTGCCGGGGACTCAGTGAGCTTTTCGTTTAAGTTTTTGTTAATATTTTTCTTAAATAAAATAAAAAAATACAAAAAGATTTTATTTTTCTTGTTTGTTTGTTTTGTTTGTTTTGTTTTGTTTCTTGTGACTGTGCAGGTTAGTGTATGCGCACACGTAGATCGGGACGTACATCACCGTTAGCTTACGATCTTGAGGTTGAGAAAAGTGCAAGGTTAAGAAGGAAAACGTTTCGACAGTTTTCTACTAATCTTGATTTTTCAGGTTTAGCAGAGCTTTTCGCTGAAATGCTAGGTGACGAAGATGTTGGCGGAAGTGCTAGCGGCAGTAGTAGCGGAGAAGAATCTCCACCACGGGGTGTTGATTCTGATTACAGGTCAGGGATCTTCGAGGATCCCTCCCCTATCGTTTATCCGGATCCGGTTAAAGGGGTTACAAGTAACTTCAAGATCCAACTGAACCTCATAGCAATCTTGCCAGTGTTTAGAGGTCGTGAGGAGCCATACGCACATCTGCGAGAAATCTTCTCAATTGCTGGCACAAATCAGGTTAATAACATTACCAAGGATGAGGTAAGACTTCGCCTTTTTCCTTTCTCACTTAAAGATCAAGCTAAGGACTGGTTCTCATCTCTTGAGCCAGGTAGTATTAACTCATGGTCTGAAATGCAATCTGCTTTT
Organism: Glebionis coronaria; assembly: GCA_025667525.1. Taxonomy (NCBI): domain Eukaryota; kingdom Viridiplantae; phylum Streptophyta; class Magnoliopsida; order Asterales; family Asteraceae; genus Glebionis; species Glebionis coronaria. The sequence continues at coordinate 458,023,702 of CM046881.1, read as the reverse complement.
CTTGAGGAATTTTATTCTATAAGTAAAACTGCTGCCATTAGAAATAAGATTAAATCCTTTCGTCAAATCCCAGGCGAGCAGTTTCATGAAGCATTTAGTAGACTTAAAGAGTTATTAAGAACTTGCCCTCATCACGATGTTCCAAAATGGGAGCTTGTCAAAGTCTGCTATGATGGGTTGGATTATAACAACCAACAATTTGTGATGGCCACTAGTGGGGGTATGTTTTTCTCGCGACCTATGAAGGAAGAATGTGAGTTTTTTGAAAAACTAAGCAAAGGTTCCAAGACCCAAGCTTCAGTGGATCGAAACAACCACCCATCTTCCGCCAATTTTGTGTCTAACCAACGTGGCACAAATTCTGAAATTAGCGAGTTAAGTAAGAAAGTTGATCTTTTATTGAAAAATCTAGGAAAAGGTGTGCCAAATGTGTCTAATGTGTCGCATAGTGGGTGTTCAATGTGTGGTGATCCAAGTCACTCTGTCGATAATTATCAAAGTTGGGGGCGCCACCAAATGAGGAGGTAAATGGAGTCTATGGTGGTTGTCCATGAAATGACCCATTCTCCGAAAGTTACAATCCTGGATGGCGCAATCACCCCAATTTCAGTTGGAAAGATGAAGACAATCGCCCTAATAATACCCAACCACAACACTATGGTTACAAACCAAGGTACGAGGGTGACAATTCATCTAACTTCCAACAAAGTTCTTACAATCATAGGCCACAACAGCAATATCCAAATCAGGGCCAAGGGCAAGATGATAACCGTCTCTTGAACCTTGACAGAAAGTTTGATAGGATTATGGATTCATTGTCTACCAACAATCAAGAGATTAATAGATAATTCGAGGTCACTAATCAAAGACACGAGACCACTACTAAATCTATTGCAGCTCTTGAGAGACAAGTTGGTCAATTGGCGGATCAATTAAGTAAAAGAGATGAGGGAAGGCTACCGAGCTACCCCACCATGAATCCCGCACACAAGAAAAATGGTAATGAGAACGTGAATATGGTGACGTCTCTTCGAAACGGTAAAATCTATAACAATGTCAAGGGAATTCCAAATTCTTCTCCCGATGTCGATGATTTCGTTACCGATGACGAAATTATTGCTGAAGGTAAAAATTCTGATAACGTTAAGTCCGGTTCTGAGTTGGTAAATGATTTGTTAAATGATTTTCCTAAACAAACAACACAGAATCCTAAAGCTACTGAATCTCCCGAAGTTGGGAAGGGTGGTGTGTCCAACACACCTTACCCTACGGCTTTGGAGAAATCGACATCTACAAATTTAGCTAAAAAGAGTCCTCATGCTGAGGATATGTGGGAGACTTTCAAGCAAGTTAAGATCAATCTCCCCCTTATTGATGCTATCAAGCAAATTCCTGCGTATGCCAAGGTTTTAAAGGACTTGTGTACCCAGAAGAGGAAGCTGAAGGCGTCTTTGCCTAAAAAGATCGACCTAACTGAGCATGTTAGTGCGGTCTTATCTAGCTCTCTTCCTCCTAAATTCAAAGATCCTGGAGCACCGTTGATTTCAGTTGTGGTCGGAAATATTGCCATTAAGAAGGCGCTCCTTGATCTTGGTGCCAATATCAACATCCTTCCTGCTAGTTTGTTGATAAGTATGACTTAGGAACTCTTCGTAAGACAGGCACCATTACTTCCTTAGCCTATCGATCTACCAAAATTCCTAGAGGTATCTTAGAGGATGTTATTGTGAAAGTTGATGACTTCTATTACCCAGTTGACTTCTTTGTTATGGACACCGAGTCACAATACAAAGATGTTCAACCAACTATTATCCTTGGGCGCCCATTCTTAGCCATGATAGATGCTAGGATTAATTGTCGGACTGGTGCCATGGATATTGCATTCGGTAATAAGAAGATAAGATTGAATGTGTTTAATTCTATGAATTCTCCTACGATGAATGAAAGTTACCAAGTAGATGTGATTGACGAGGAAGTTCAAAAGCATGCATCCCGTATGCTTAAGGATGATCCTTTGGAATTATATCTAACTGGTGATAATGAGGAGATTCTTGATGTTACTGAAGTTCTAGAGATTCAAGAGTGTTTGGTCAGTTCTTTGGACCATCAAAAACCACCTTGGTCTTATAAAGTGGAGCCCTTGCCTTCTACTTTTGACACGGCCACGAAGCCGTCTCTAGAGGTGCCTCCAACTCTTGAGCTAAAACCTTTGCCATCTAATCTCAAATATGCTTTTCTAGGTCCTAACAATACTTTACCCATTATTGTTGCTTCTGATCTTTCTGGATCACAAGAGGAAGCACTTTTAAAAGTGCTTTCCAAGTACAAAGCAGCAGTGGGATGGACAATTGCAGACTTGAAAGGGATCAGCCCTTCATTATTTATTCATTGGATTGTTACGGACCCAGATATTAAGCCGGCAAGAGATGCGCAAAGGCGTCTGAATCCTAATATGAAAGAGGTAGTGAAGACGGAAGTTCTTAAATGGTTAGATGTTGGTATCATCTATCCCATCTCGGATAGTAAATGGGTAAGTCCTACCCAAACGGTGCCTAAAAAGGCCGGAATCACCGTTGTGGAAACCAAGAATGGGGAAAAACTCACAACCCAACCAGTTACTGGGTGGAGAGTTTGTATAGATTATCGTAAGCTGAATAATGCCACATCTAAAGATCACTTCCCACTACCCTTCATTGATCAAATAGTTGAGAAGCTTTCTGGTAAGAAGTTCTATTGCTTCCTGGATGGGTACTCCGGTTATAATCAAATACCCATCCATCCTGATGACCAGGCCAAAACTACTTTTACGTGTCCATACGGGACATTTGCATTTCGAAGAATGCCTTTTGGCCTGTGTACTGCACCCGCTACCTTTCAGCGGTGTATGATGAGTATCTTTTCTGGCATGGTTGGAGAATCTATAGAGATATTTACGGATGATTTCTCTATCTTTGGCCAATCCTTTGACAGCTGCCTTGATCAGCTTGAAAGTGTGTTAAAAAGATGCACTGAAACTAGTCTGGTGCTTAGTTGGGAGAAGATCCATTTCATGGTTCGAGAGGGAATTGTATTAGGGCATGTTGTGTCTGAGAAAGGATTTGAGGTTGATCGTGCCAAAGTTCAAGTAATTTCAACCCTTCCTCCTCCCACTACCATCAAAGGTGTGCGTTCTTTTCTTGGTCATGCCGGGTTCTATAGGCGATTTATTAAAGATTTTAGTGCAATATCAAAGCCTCTTTGTAATCTACTCTTAAAAGATGCACGCTTTGACTTTAATTAATCATGTCTTAAAGCATTCAACATGCTTAAGAAAAAGCTTGTAGAAGCCCCTATTCTACTATCACCTGATTGGTCGAAGCCTTTCGAGATCATGTGTGATGCGAGTGATTATGCTGCTGGGGCGGTTCTAGAACATCGGGTCGATAAGAAACCCGTTGTAATCTTTTATGCTAGTAAGACTTTTTCAGAAGCTCAAATGAATTACACTACTACTGAAAAAGAGTTGTTAGCCGTGGTTTTTGCTCTTGATAAGTTTAGGTCATATATTTGGGGGCATTCTAAGGTGATAGTATTTTCAGATCATAGTGCCTTAAGACATTTGTTGACTAAGAAAGAGACAAAACCGAGGTTGCTTAGGTAGATTTTGCTTTTACAAGAATTTAATCTAGAAATTCGGGATAAAAAGGGGTTAGAAAATGTAGTTGCCGACCATTCGTCTAGAACTATCCCTCCGTCGTTCAACCCTTCTGATGTGATTAAGGAAAGCTTTCCGGATGAAAGCCTATTTGAGGTTTCTAAGGTTCCTTGGTACGCAAATATAGTTAATTACCTAGCTGTTAAAATGCTTCCGGAGTTTTGGTCCAAGCAACAAAGAAAATACTTCTTCTCCCAGTTGAAGCATTATTTTTGGGAGGATTCGGAGCTCTATAAGGTATGTGCTGACCAAGTTGTTAGGAGATGTGTTCCCGACCACGAGCATATGGACATATTGGCTCATTGCCATTCTTATGCATGTGGTGGACACTTTGGTGCTACGAAAACTAGGCATAAAGTCCTACAATGCGGTTTCTTTTGGCCGACTATCTTCAAGGATGCCCAGTCTTTTGTGAAAGCATGTATTCGTCGCCAGCAAGTAGGTGGGATTTCAAGGCGTGATCAAATGCCTATGAATCCTATACTTGTTGTTGAGATCTTTGACGTGTGGGGTATTGATTTTATGGGACCATTCCCCACTTCCCATGGCAATGTGTACATTTTAGTGGCAGTTGATTATGTGTCTAAGTGGGTAGAGGCTGAGGCTACTAGAACCAATGATCATAGTGTAGTTCTTAAGTTTGTTAAGAAAAATATATTTGCTAGGCATGGAATTCCTAAGGCTATAACTAGTGATGGGGGTTCCCACTTTAAGAACTTTAGATTTGGAAAATTATTGAAACACTATGGAGTTAATCATAGGATAGCGACCCCTTATCACCCACAGACTAGTGGACAGGTTGAAGTATCTAATAGGGAGATTAAGCGAATTTTGGAAAAGACCGTTCGTAGTGATAGGAAAGATCGGTCCTTAAGGTTAGATGATGCTTTGTGGGCGTATAGGACGGCTTTTAAGACTCCTATTGGTATGTCACCGTATAAGTTGGTATATGGTAAGGCGTGTCATTTACCGGTTGAGATAGAGCATAGGGCTGAATGGGCGATTAAGACCGTTAATCTGGATTTAGAGAAAGCAGGTAGTTCTAGGAAACTTCAATTATCTGAATTGGATGAGATTAGACGTGATGCTTATGAAAGTTCTAGGATTTATAAGGAGAAAACCAAAGCTTTTCATGACCGACACATCACCAAGAAGTCTTTCTTGGTTGGTCTAAAAGTTCGGTTATTCAATGCTAGACTTAAGCTTTTTCCTAGAAAATTGAGAAGTAAATGGACGGGTCCATACGTTGTGACTCAAGTCTCTCCATACGGAGCCATTGAAATAAAAAATATGGTAGGTGGAGAGCCTTTTAAAGTTAATGGACACCGTTTAAAGCTGTATGTTGAGTTGGAGAGTGATCAGATGGAAACGGTGGATGTGGTTTACTTGGAACCACTCCAACCGTCTCAATAGCTCATACGAGTTATGTCTGGCTGAAGACGGTAAACTTAGCGCTTTGCGGGAGGCAACCCGTGATTTGTGGAACTTTGTGGGTGTGTTCACTACAAACCCTCACGAGACAAAACTCGTCCAATCGGGCTACCGAGTGGTTTAAAGGCTTGTTGCATACGCTAAATGCAACCGTGATTCCTAACAAAGTGAGTTAGGTTTTTGTTTTTTGTGTAAGTTTGTCAAATTGATTTTTAACCAAAATTTTAATTTAAAGTTTTTGCATTAGGGGCAGTGCAATGCTTTAAGTTGAGGGGGTGGCACATGTGTTACATGTTTTGTGTGAAATTTTGGTCAAAATGGGTTAAAATGTGATTTTTGGGAAAATTGAAAATTTTTAAAATTTCAAATCACATTATAAGAGTCTTGTGCTAATTAAATGTGGAATTTTCTTCTACATATATGTTTGTTGAGTGTTTGCAGATTCTAAAGATTAGCTTGTGGATGATTTATTGGAGCAAGCTAGAGGATTTGGCCATAATTATCAGGTGCACCCGATTCTATTGTATAATTTGGTTATTAAATTGATTTGATTGTTTGCATGTAGTTAGGCATATGTATAATTAGATGATCAAACCACGCTGGTTTAATTCCCTCTACTTACCTTTGCTTAGATCGAGTAGAAAGTTTGAATAAATAATATGAAATATAGTAATGTAATAGTTGGATTAGGACATTTAGAATTGATCTTATTCGGCTCGCCGCCCGCGCACGGTGGCCTTAGAAAAGAGTTGGAGAAATGTCATAATTATTGGTGGTAGTCATATGCTGGGCTTTCCTATCTGATTCGTCACCCGCGCAAGGTGATACTTTAGTTGTTAGCATGGGTCAGACGCCAATCTTTATAATGGATAGCATTGCATTTAGCTGAGACAATTTTATGTGAAATAACCCAATCCTTGTATTGTTGTAATGAAATTAGGAAGATTAGTTTAATTTAGTGCATTGTATAATTATACTATGTGGTCTACCAGTAGGCACGAAGTATAATTGTTCCCGTTTAATTAAAACAGAAAAACTAACCGGTTCCCATGTGCCAATGTGTCTTAGTACGCACCTATATGATAGATATTCATTTTTCTGAATAATTGGTCTTTTATCAACCTTCAGGATGATTTGTATAAGAAACGGTCCCGAATGGCTAAAAAAAAGAGAGCTTATGTGTGATGTGAAAAAGAAAAAAAAAAGAAAAAAAAAGTGAAAAAAATGAAAAAAACGTGAAAAAAAAGAAAAAAATGATGAGAAAAAAGTGGAAGTATGTAAGCTAAAGTATTATGGCTTATGATGTGCTCTTATGGTATAAAAACTCTAATGTCATAAAAGGTGTACGATATTCTCACCTCTTGTTTTTTATTAATGTTTAGATTGATTATAGGTGTGCATTAGGTACGTTGGACACATGGTTAATTATATGAAATATAAAGTAAATGGAATGAATGGGAATAGTTATACTAAGTGTTTAAGAAGGACAAAAATATTGGTAATCATTTTGGATTATTTGTCATGTAGGATGGTTATTAGTGTATTAGGTTGAATGTGATATTTTTGATGAAATTTCAATAGTATGATTAAAAATTATGAAATTAACATGCTTGTATATTTTTATTTTATTTTTACTTGGGACAAGTAAAGGTTAAGTGCGAGGGGATCCGATTGGTGTATTTTGCATACACCTAATAGCATTATAATTTATCATAGTTATATATTTATTTTTTGTTATACATGTACTTTTAATGTGTTTTGTGATTATGTAGGGTACGAGCGAAATGGAATAAAATGGCTGCTTAATTAATTTTTTGGAGAAAACACATTGTGAGCGCCGATAAATGAAGAAGAAATATTGAAGAAAAAGATTTGAGCGAGTCGCAATATTTTCGGTCATCTTTTATTTGTCCGGGCTTCGTTTGAGCAATTATTGGCATTGGGTTATTTTTATTGAGCCAAATTTATTATATGCCAAAAAAGTAAAATGAAAATAATAATAATAATAATAATTTTTGGCCCACTTGGCCCATGTACTAATCGACCCAAAATCTATATATACTGAAAAAGGGTCGAAGGAAAAAAAGACGATGGACACATCTTTGGTGAAACGCAAGGGAGCAAAACAAGAAAAAAGAAGAATATTGAGTGACCATATTCTGGTGGGGTCGATCATAAGAAAAAAAAAGAAGGACAGTGACATATATAAAACCATCAATTGAGGCAACTTGGTGTGCCATTTTCTTTTTAATTATTTTATTCAAGTGATACACAAACAAAGATGAACATTACATGGTGGGTCGGGTACACCACGATGTCTGACTAATTTTGTTGTAATTCCTTCCGGTAACTTTATTTATGGTTTGATCATTACTTTTGGGTTATCATATTTTTATTACATTGATTTATGATTTATTTATAAATTATTTCTAACGATTTAATATATGTTTAATTATTTGTGTGAGACAATTTATTGTTAGTTAACGATTCATACTTATTCTATTTAGTAAAAAAAATGGTCGTATAATAAACATAAGTTGTACCTAAATAAATTATTAAAACATAATTATTGGTTGGATTTATATAAGATTTATTATCGCGAGTCATCGATAAACATAATAAATGCCGACATTAATTCATTCATATTAAGTCGAAATAATCTTTGTAAACGAACTGAAAAGTTTCGATAATCCATAGGTGTGATCAACCATAAATATTAGGAGGTGGAAGGGATTGCATTTTTCTTTTAATTGTTACATCCTTATTATATTTTTCTAGCTTTATTATTAGTTTAATAGTTATTTTAATGTTTAACCAGCATTTTTATTCTCAAGAGTATTTTAGTTGTTAGATTTCAAAATCAAAACTTTTATTGATCAGTGATCACCCAAAACTTAAACTAAAACAACATATTCCTCGTGGATCGATACCCGCTTACCCTATCTAGTATAAGGTAATTAGGTTATTTTTGACCGGAACTTCGACGTCGATCATCAGGACATCGGTATCCTCGGTGGTAGGCGGGATATCCCAAAAATATGCACGGTGTGGCTCTGGGGGCTAATTTATGAGGTGAATCAAGATGTGGGTAGCAAAGGCATCCGAATATGCGAATACGAGAATAATCGGGTTCTTTTTGAAATAATATTTTGCATGGTATGTCATTGTTAATTCTGGTGGATGGAAGTAGGTTAAGAAGGTAGGCAGCCATATGAAGTGCCTCGACCCAAAAGGAAGGTGGAAGGTGGGCTTGAAAAAGCAAGGTACGTATGACATTACTAATTGTTCTAATCATCCGCTCTGATTTTCCGTTTTGTTGAGAGGTTCGAGGGAAAGAAAAACGAAACTGAATTCCGTTTTTCTCAAAAAGTTGAAGAAGGTTGGTGTTATCAAACTCACCACCATGGTCACACTGAAAAGCTTTGATTTCACGCTTAAATTGATTTTTGACATAAGATCGAAAATGTAGAAACTTTTGAAACACATCAGATTCATGGCGTAATGGGTAAATCCATAGGTAATGAGAAAAATGATCAAGAAATATCACATAGTATCGAAAACCGCCAACACTAGCAATCGGAGAAGTCCAAATATCAGAATGAATAATATCAAAGCAAGAGGAGACCCGAGTGGTCGAGCTGACAAACGGAAGCTTCACATGTTTGCCAAGTTGGCAAGCATGACAAATATTAGAGGACTTCTCTTTATTACACGAAATAAAATTACGAGAAATAAGAGAACGTAGCACTTCCGCGCCGGGGTGTCCGAGATGTTGGTGCCACGTAGTAGGACTGACAAAAAGCAAAGCACTAGGTGTAAGAGATGGTTAGGTAACTGGGTAAAGGTCTCCTGAACTGTCACATCTGAGAAGGATGTGACGAGTCAAGAAATCTTTCACAGAGAAACTAAATTTATCGAACTCAACGGTATATTTATTATCCCGAGTGAGTTGAGCACATAAATAAGATTTTTAATTATGTTAGGAGTAACTAGTACATTATGAAGGTATAAAGGACGACAGAGGGTAGGCAAGATGCTATGACCCGTGTTGGTGACGGGAATGGTTTTTCCGTCACCTACAAGAACAGATGGATATAAACAATTATTATAAACTGTATTTAAATTACTTGAATGGGAGTTTAGATGAGAAGACGCACCCGTATCCATATTCCAAGTTGAATCTCCGTATGACATAGCCGACAAAGCATTCGGTAGTAAACGGTGAGGGAAACCAAGAGAATAATCTTGTTGCGTCTTTATAGCGTCTGCTCCCATTAGTCTTGCCATACCACTAGTACCACTATAATGATTATTACTTCCATAAACCATTATGCCAATAATAAGCCAAGCACAGCAAAGCTAAAAAAAAGATATTGATGCACTTTCTGACGTAAAACCAAAGCAATAATACTAGACAATTGTTCTTGTTCTTCCACCGAGTAATGAACAACTCCTCTTATTTCCACCGATCAACAACACTAAACATATGCTAAAATAATTTATCGTGAAATAAGTCAACAACGACGACTGTTGTAATTTAGGTAAAGAAAGTTTTTTTTTTAGGGTTTGGAGATATCAGAAAAGAAAAACACCACTGACGTGGGAATAGGTATGTGGGAAGGAGAATTAGAGAAATTTTCGGAGAAATTTTTAATGGCTCTGATTACAATATTGAATGAATGAATTTGCTTGTCCTATCTTATTAATCTCAAACAAATATTTATACTTACATTCAGAGTATTCTAGAAATTGGGCTAAGCCTATCACATATGTAACTAGCAACTAAAAGCCCAAAGACTTAAGTAATATATCAACTAACATTGTTTTGTCATCGGTCCATCTTCTGATCTAAAAAACATAATGTCTGCCATGAGTAATATATATGTTACCTGCGATTGAACACCAAGAATAGCTCAAGTTGAGTTTGAATCAAAGAAGATTGTTCGATTATTTGGAGTAGTCAAAGAACAATTTTTAGTTTTACCATTAATTGTGAAAGTGTCAAGCTTGTTTATATAGGGCTATGAATGTCGGTTTGGGTTTTACGATTAATTGTGAAAGTATTGAGGTTGTTTACATAGGGCTATTAATGTCGGTTTAGGTACCTCTCATTAATAGAACATTCTGTTTCCAAACCATTTTTTATATACACATATACGTGCTCTTCACGCAAAATCTTTAAAGTAAATTACTTGTAGTATTTTTAATTCTAAATAAGTGATAAAAAATCCTAGTTAGCATTACATGCTGAAAAATATATTTAATTTGTTTCGTATCCAGAACTGATATCCAGAACTAAAGAGATTCACATTACCCCTTAACACAATAAGAGGAATGTGAAAATACCCCATTAAAAAACAATATAAGTGTGTGAGGGGAAAAACATCCCTTTTCTTATTTACCGTTCAATGCTTTCCTTCCCTGTTCACTGGTATGAGTTCTTCAACCAAACCTACATCTCAACCATGTGCTGGTTTGAAAAGCTGTTCATTGGTATGGGATTTTTCCAAAACTCTTTTTTAGCCATTGATTTCTTCCTATTTTTCTCTAAGCCATATCTCACACCCCTCTCTCATATCATCTCAGATTCATAAATTGGAACTGATACTTATTAATACTCAAAATCAGGAACCGTAATCTAAAATCCTTCAAAATTACAAACCCTAATAAGATTGATGGAACGCAACCATGATCTTGAAGATGCTACATCAAATACCGAATTTATTTGGTGCTTTGTTGTGAGGTTGTCACAAATTGATTAGTAAGTTCTTTTTTTCGAATTAAGTTTTTGTTCATACCTTTTCATAAATGGGGTATTGGGGTTAGGGTTTTCTGGGTGTTGTTTGCTTTGATTGTTCGATTTTGTATGTGTTATAAATGTTGTAATTATTAATTTGGGTCCATATGTTTGTAGGTTTTGTGGGTCCTATAGAGTGCTTCTTCTGATGAGTTGAAGAAGGCTTATCTGAAACTGACTATCAAGAATCATCCTGATAAAGACCCTGAAAAGGTATATATTAATTGTGTTTTAATCCTTAGTTATGTCATCATCTGTTTATTTCAATGTAATAGGATGTGATTTTTGATAAATATTGTATCTTTAAGAGGGTTGTGTATGTTTATTTAATAATTACGTCAAATTGAGCTTATTTGGTTAAAACTAGATCGATTTCTACATAGTTGATGATACGTTTAGGTAACTGATTTTTGATTGTGGGTTTTTATATGCGGATGAGATTTAGGATATTGAATAATTTAGTTCTGATTTTTCTTATTGAATTGTTAATAACTTGGGGATTTTTCAATTCTTGATTATTTTCTAATGATGAAGATAGTAATAAATCGCTATTAGTTGTTATTTTAGCTTAAAGTTTTCAGGATTTTATGTATTACGCTACCTGAGTATAGGTTTATTTGCGCTAAGATTAATGGACTATCACGGAAAGCCATGCGGAAGACTAAGATAACTATTATGTAGTAGGTCATGGTGAATATAAGTTGGTTTGGGATTGATGTTATGCTTTTTTGGGACTGGTTTACTACAAAACACATTCATCAGATCTCGCACGAACTATACATAAGCTATGTGTCTACATGTACTACAACAACATCAACAACTTTTATTCCACGTGTCTTCTAATCTATTTTACCATATCGATTTACAAATTCTAGATGTATTCACACATATCATAACACACACAACATAACTTTGTGGTGCAAGAGTGACGCGGATCTGGATTTGTGACGAGCACACCTGATTTTTTCACAAAATAGTAACACACAGGTATCATCCATATCTAAATCAGGTAAAACTCAAAAATCTGTCGAATCTTTTTGCTTTACGATTAGTCAACAGGTCCTCACCGACACACAAGTAGCTATCGGCTATGCTACTTCTAATGGATGACGATGGAACCAAATGGTTAGTTATTATTATAACTATTGTTTTTTAAGATCTCTTTTTATATATAAAAAAGTATTGATTATATGAAAGTGTTAGCTGATGCGTGTGATTTGGTTGAGAAAGAGGATAGAGGATGTAGCAAGTGAAGATTAACATCGGTGTCCATGATTAAAGGTAGGCCATGTCTTAGATTAGTTTGGCAATAGCTACTACATCATTCTAATTAGGTTTTGTAATAAATAGAAGTGGCAACAATTATTTGTGCCTATATCAGCTGTTTTGATGAAAAAAGCAAGATGCAATACACAATTTGGATAAGCAATTTAAAAGTAAGGGTTTATGACGTATTATTATATAATATATGTTAAGACTAAAACATACTACGTAGGTATATTTTGAAATTGGATTTTTTAATGTAGGTGATTTTTTGACGAAATTGGATTTCTAATGTAGGGGATATTTTGAAATATGTACTTCTGGATTTAGGAGACTTTCTTTTGAAGCGGGAGCTGCTTTCGGCTATTGTGAATTTGAGTTTGAACATCCTTCTGAAGGCAAGCTATCTATGGTTACACATTTAATAGATGATAAATAGATCATACATGTCGTTTAATTTAATATCTAAATATTTGTGTTTGTCGTCATGATTTTTGATCATCCGTATTGATCTATGGATGCAAAGTGTTTACCGTTTTTTCTTGTCTTCATGTGTACCAGGCTGCACGTTGCAGGCATACATCAATATGTGCGTTAATATTTGCAAACAGGATGTCAACGTACGAACAATAGTGATGGCAATGTAGCATACAACTCAAAGTCAGTTTAAATCTTTAAACACGTTTTCCTTCTTCTATACATTTTATTCAGAATAATTTTACATTCTTTTTATTTTTCTGGATGGAAAATCTTCTGAGTGTTGCAAGAGACCAAAATATTCAAGAACACCCTACTTGAAACCGCATACACGATGCATAAATCCGAGGTACTCTTTATTGTTCCCCTGTTCAAAGTATCGACGTAAAAATTTTTGGCATGATATTGGAGAGAAATTGTGTATGTACTTACTACTTATTTAGAAGTATTCGTGGATTAGGATGATCAACTAAGGCATCTCAACGTATTGACCATGACCAAAATGGTTTAGCACCACATGTTTTTCAAAAGTTATATGATGTTTTTATATAAAAACCACGGTGTTGCAATATATTTGTTGGCATAATTTATGAAATACCCTCTTTCTATTGATATTAAATTGCAACCCAACTCTTGTGGTTGTATGTTTTTTGCAGATTGGATCAGGTCTAAAGAACCTCTTTAAAGATAGTGCGGTGAAGCAAGAAGAAAACTTGGAGTCCACTATGGAATTAAAGTTTCTATAAACTAAGAATCAGAATTATGATTCGCCATTATTTCACGAGTGTATTGAATATAAGCATCCTTCTTGCTGCAAAAGGTGTGTTTGTTTGCTGTTAAAACAGCAGACGTACACCCTTGCTATCGCAAAAGGTGTGCTTGGCTGCTACCCCATGCTGCAAAATGGTGCTTATTTTTCTTATATGCCTATCACTTTTTCTACCAGTTGATAGGGTTGATCATGATTGGCTAATTCACTACATGTAATTCACCCCATGTAAGTTCTTTTCTATGGGTTATGGGCAGATTGGATTGAATATAAATATGTTTGTCAAAGGCTCTAGGAGTGGTCAAACGTATGACGAGTTCTTAGAGCCATGTGATTGCTTAGCGGAAAGAGCTGGACAAGGCTCCTCTGTTTAGCCATCGATTAAGGTGTATTCGTCAACACCCTGGTGGTGTTGAGTGTGGTTCACTCCTAAATAAATCTATTGCTGAAAAGAAGTTGGAATGAAAGTAACAGAGCACTAAATATACATGTTAATGTACATTATAATATAACTGAATGCCTTTGTAATGACTCACTGTTTTTATAGAACCTGAATGCACAAGTACATATAACAAAGATTGTTCAAAATGTAGTTCAAAAGGATAGTTCAAAATAAGAGTTAGTTTGTATGTTTATCTAGGAAGTATCCTTCCAGCCTCACTCTATAAACATCATCTTAAAATGTCCCGCTGCAGAGCGCGGGCATTAATCCTCGTCTGTATAATAAGTTGTATGTATATGGAGGGGGAGACTGAACAAATTCTTATCATTTATTTTTGTGTTAAAAAATAAATTTTATTTTCAGCTTATTTTAAAAATAAATACTTTTCAACATGTTGTCACGACAAAGAATCAAAATCACGATAACTCTTTCATTCAGGGACGGAGCTCGTGGGTCCCGTGGGTGCCCGTGACCCATATGCATATTTTCGCCATAATGTTAATTTTGAAATAAAAATCAATTTTTCTTAAATGTATTTAAAATACACCCGGTCCTTTAAAATGTGTTTCTAATTTTATTTAGTTAATATATTTAAAATAAAAATGTAAATATCGAATTTAATTCAACCCAATAAAAAATGTAAATAAAGCCCAAAAAAACAACAAACCCTTTTTTCCTGTTAGAGATCATAGGACATAAAAATCGACACATTCTTTTTTAAGTTTATAAATTCCATATTCCAAATATCTAAATCTAAAATCTTAGAAGATGAAACATGTAAATTAAACTATCTTTCTTTTTTTTCTTGATTTTTATATAGTACAATTCTCAATTGTTCTAAAAGATTTGTATTTTTCATTTATTATTGGTTATATTACCAATCTTTGTATGTTATCATATAAGAGTCGTAGACATGGAAAATTGGCAAAAAAATGTGATGTTATTTAAAAATTGATATTAATTCGCATTAGATTATGTCAAGCTTGTCCTCGTATGTGATTTTGTTACTTGTTAGAAAATTGAATTTTATTTTTATTTACAATTGAATGTTACTATGTTAACACATGATTCATTCATTTTTATAATAGTTAGAATTATTAATTATTTTAGTTTTTATGTTTTTGGTTAATATCATCAAATGATGCATTACTTATATATTTTTAATTGTTTGTTGTAGGCTAAAATTGGGAGTTATCTAAAAAGAAAGCTTCCACTCGATAACGATAATAATATTATCGGTGAATGTAAAATCCGCATTTAAAACCCAGGAACATTAATTATACACAGTCTTAGTTTTATTTAAAGCGTGACATAATTAATTATTTAGAATAATAATTAATTTTATTTTCAAATATTCAGTATATATTAATTGCTCAGTAAAATAAATAAAGAATGACAGAATAATTACAGAAGTTAAAACGCGAGATCACAAAACTAATACTCGAACCAAGACACGAGGTTTTAAAGTTATTACACAGTTTCAGATCTATTTAAAAGATACGTGAATTTTAGAATATTAAAATAAAGAGTTTACGTTTTGTAATAACGTGAAATTAAACGATAATGCACATGTTAATTAAATTACTCGAGTCGAAGTTAAGTATATACATATATGGGCTGCGTTTTATATATAAATAAAGAAAGAAAAAATGGCCTTTTGGGCCCTAGTAAAAAAAAGAAAAAAAATGGGGAACCCCCTTTTTGTCACAATCAGTAACGAACAAAAAAAACAGAAAAATAAACTACGACTAGGGTTAGAAGATGGTGCCGCCTCTTTAAAAAAAGGAGTTTCATAAATCAACAAATTAAATGGTTGTTTTTAATGATTTAATTAGTAAAAATTAAATCGATATTGTTTTATCCTTTTTGGTTACTTTAAAACGTGTGATTTAATTAACAATTATTTTCAAAGAAACAAATTTAGAAATCTTTCTAATTTAGGAAACTTTCTAATTATAATGAGTTACTATTTATAGTAATACCAGGAGATACATTGTACAGTAAGCAGAAATATGGAGTACATTAAATCAATAATATTAACGAACAGTCAGAACTTATCAGATTATATACAAATAGTAATACAAGTATAAAATAAATCAAACTGAGAACAGTTAAGATCAGTATAAATAAACTGATATCAGTCAACTCATTTCACATCCCTTATTTATGTAGTAACCGTCGAGTCGGAGTAGATCTTTCAGCTTTCATTCTTATTTCATTACTGGACACGAGGTACGGATTTTCTGTCCTTTCAGTAAGGACTTCCTTTCTATGCATGATTAGGATTCCCCTTCTCCAGCCAAATGTTTTCCCCAGTATGTGTTATAAATTTTCAGAAATTATTTTAATAACTACGATATTGCCTGAGCCTTATATACAAGCATGACCAGTTAGTTGTACTAGTTACGGAGGTACCGTAACCATGACACTTGAGGCACCAGTGTCATGACTCACCTGTAGGAGAGTGATATCCTGCAGCGTCCCATTCAGCTCAGCTTGGACATTTTATCAGTATTATTAGTGGGGTGTATGGGTGCATCCAAGACTATCAGTTTATAGTTTATTAGGTGAATGTGGTGTGTGCTCTACATCTTTCACATTGGAGCTGATCCCTCCACCCAACATATTATTAAGAGGTCACCCCTCTACAGCATGACGAGGTCACCCCTTCATTTATTCATGCAGCAGTTGTTACAGCACATGACCTATATAAGCTCTTGGCAATTAAAATATAGTAAACGCATGTTTTCAGATTTAACAGATAATAGTTCAACTTTATTATTTATAAATCAGACTTTCCAGATTATACACAGATTTCCGCTGCAACTTTACTTATCAGTCTTACAGCTTCAGTATCATCATCTGCTTCTTTTCGGTATATCTTATCATGCTTTATATCCGTTCACTAGGCGTTATGCTAAGCCGTAGTTCCTTTCATGTTCTAACGGAAGGTACACCAGGACGCTCTTAGGATTCTGAGAGCATGTGCATTTGGATGGAAGCTATCCAGACTTCTTACTTTATGCATTAGTTATATTATTCTGCTTATTTGGACATTGTTTAGTCCTTTCCTTCAATATTTACTTTTTATGTTTAAGCTTATGTTTGGGTTACTGATGTTTGATTCCGGTATTTCCTTTATGGTCAGTTAATGTTTTAGGACATTTACCTAATGCTTTGATGACACGCCATATATACACGTAACGGTCCACTTATCGAAGTGGGGTGTTGCAGTGAATCTTCAAGGGAAAATGAAACAAATGATACTTCGGAAGGATCTCAAAATACATCTAAAACTGATATTCCTCCGACTTCAGTATCAATTACAATTTCTTTAGACTCCCTTCCCTAAGATCCCGTTGATAGACCTAGAATTTTTATTATCATTCGAATCAAATAGAAGAAATAAGGCGATTCTATTGGGAGAGAGGACCTTGTCAGCCAAGTGGCCATATATTTCCATCCAGAACTATAGGGGACAATGTAAGACGTTTTGTTGTAACTTGGTTCAAGGAATTTCGTTGGTTGTAGTATAGTGTAAAGGTCAACAAAGCATTTTGTTTTTGTTTTTACTTATTTAGAGATAATGTTGAGAAGCAAGGTGGGAATGATGCATTTGTGGTTAATAGTTTTGATGGCTGAAATAAAAAGGACAGATTATATCAACACGTTAATATTGATAGCTATCACAATAGAGCACTTCAAAAATGAGAAAACCTTCTTAAACAACATCAATCCATTATCGATGCTTTTAATAAGAAAAGTGACATCGATAAGACGAGATATCTTATTAGATTAAATGCTTCAACTAATTGTGTTAGATTTTGTATGAAGACCGAGAATCGAATGTGTGGTCGTGATGAAAGCGTAAATTCGCTAAATAAAGGGATGTATCTTGAAGCATATCAATTCCTTAGAGAACATAAAGAGGAAATTCATGCGGTTACATTAGAATTGTATATTGACATCACTTGATATTCAAAAACATATAGTTGAGTGTTTTGCGAAAGAAATAGTTAACTGTATCTGTTTAGAGATTGGCGATGACATGTTTTCGTTGTTAGTTGATGAGTCTAGTGACGTGGTTAAAAAGGAACAAATGGCTTTGGTTTTGAGATATGTTGACAAATTTGGAGTTTTAAAGGAGAGATTTATTAGTATTATTCATGTGGAGAATACATCTTCTTCAACTCTAAAAGCTGCCATCGATTCTTTATTCAATAATCACAAATTAAGTCTACAACAGGTAAAATTTCAAAATTATGTCTTAAATATCTTATACTTTTGAACATGTTATTATTTGTGTTACATGTAACATGTTAATTAAATATAAAAAGTTGTGAGGGCAAGGATACGATGGAGCAAGCAATATGCGTGGTGAGTTTAATGGTTTAAAAGCTTTGATCCTAAAAGAAAATGACTCAGCATATTATGTACATTGTTTTGCTCACCAACTCCAGTTAGTAGTTGTTGTCGTTGCTAAAAACCACAAGGATGTAGAGACTTCTTTGATGTTCTATCCACGGTGACGTATGTTGTTTGTGGATCTAGTAAACGAAAATATATTTTGCGATAAAGTCACAAAGAAAGACTAGTAAAAGAAATTGAAAAAGCGAAATAGAAACAGGGAAAGGGAAAACCAAGAAGTTACTCTTGCACGAGCTGGAGACACAAGATGGGGTTCTCATCATAGAAATATTACTAGTTTGATTAAAATGTTTCTAGATGTTCTTAAGGTGCTTCACTATGTTGAGGAAGAAGGTGACACTATTGCTAACCGCGCTACAGCTTCTGGTCTTATAAAGTATTTCAAAACACTTGATTTTGTGTTTTTATTATACTTGTTGTTTCATATATTGGGGCTCACTACTACACTGTCACGACATCTTCAGAAAAGTGATCAAACTATCTTAGAATCTATTTCATTGTAAAAGGAACCAAAATAGCATTGCAAGAGTATAGAGAAGCTAGTTTTCCTTCACTTTTAAAGAATGTGACTTCGTTTTGTGGTAAACATGATATTGAAATGGTGAATATGGATGACTTTCGTTGAAAAAGCCGAAGGGATAGTATTACAAATCAACATCATTTCGAGGTTGATATATTTAATATTGTTGTGGATATGCAAATTCAAGAGTTTGGAGATCGTTTCAGTGAGGGAAGCACCAATTTACTTTATTATATGGCGGCTTTGAGTCCACATGATTCATTTTCATAATTTAGCGTATCAAAGCTAGTGAAACTTAGTGAGATGTATCCGAGTGATTTTACTTACAAGGAAATGTTAAGTCTTCCAACAGAACTTCAAGTCTATTATCAAATTATGCGTAATGATATAGATTTTGCAAACTTGGATAGTATTGCCATACTTGCTAAGAAGATGGTGGATAAGAAAAAGCACACATCTCATCATTTGGTTTATCGGTTGTTGAAGTTGGCTTTAGTCTTGCCTGTTGCTACCGCTACGGTTGAAAGATGTTGATGTGATCGTGATAGTATAGTGATAATTAGATACGTTATAGGGTAAATTAGAAAATTACCTTTAGGAAAAAGTAACAGACTAATATTACCAAAGACGAATTCAATTAAACACGTGGGTTAATCAAGTTCGTTGTACACGAAGATCTTATGAATTTGAGACATTTTGTTTTGATTTGGACAATCGATTCGAATTGGTTGTCGGTTTTTAAAACTAGAAATAAATCTACCAATTTTAAACTATTAAATCTTATCCTAAAGTGCATGAATCGTAAACCCCAAATTATTTTAATCTAATTACTTAAAATTTAAAACTATTTAAAAATTAACTATAAAAATTATTCTATTAAAATAACTTTAACTCTATTTTAAAATCTAATAAAACTTTTTAAACTAATTAAATTTATTAAAAATTTACTTTAACCAAATCTAATTTTTTTTTTAACTATTTTTTTTAATTTAAATCTAAAACATTAAAAATCTAATTATACGAAAACTAATCAAACTTTTAAAATTAATAAAAATATTATTTTTATTTTATTTTTAGACTATTAATTATTTTAAAACTAAAAATTACTTTTAATAAAATTTCTAATTAAAATATATCTAAACAGAATATGAGTAAAAATGCAACTAAATCAAATCTGCCAGAACAACTATGCTATATTAATAAATCTATAAGAAAGTTAACCAAAAGAGCCTGTTAGCTCAGATGGTTAACACATTGGATATTCATCCGTGAGGTCACGGGTTCAAGCCTCAGGAAGGCCATATTTTTGTGATTATTATCTTTTTGAACATATATGATTTAACAATGTCATAGGAGGTGACTTAAATGTTTGGAGAGCTGATAAGGATATCAGCAATAAACCTATCAGACCAATTTAGTCTGACAGGTATAAGCAGTCAAATTACAAGAATAAATAAGCTCAATAAGCTACAAGAAAAAGCTTATTTCAAGTTTACACTCAAGCAGCAGATCAAATTCATAACAGATTATGATTCTAGTAAACTCAATTTAAACAAACTCAGACTAAACTTCTTCACAAATAAGCAGTGCTAATCAACTCTCACATTCAGAAAATTAAACCAAACCGAACTCGGAATTAAACAAGTCTCAAAACAAATCTAGCAGTCTATTTATCACAGTCCAAATAATCAAAACTTATCTAGTAACAATAAAATCTTACAATATCAAGCATGCTTTACTCCTATATTTACAGCTAACAAATTATATCCAATTAAGCTGATTAAACATATATTATCATCTTAGCAAGTAGTCACATCCAGATTAATGCATTATATCTAGCAGCTAAATCAAATGATCAGACAAAAACAAATTAAACAGTCCTACTATCAAACTAAAATCAACCTATATCTGAACAAATAAGATCCAAATACTTAAGCAGAAACTAAATCAGATTAGATTTTAAAACCTCTCGACTTAAACTAAACATATATAACCTCAACAAAACAATATCAGATAATCAAACAAGTTCATCATCATTAAAAAACAGATTCATAAAAAAAACAAATTGAAACAATAAAATTAAAGAGGAATAGAACCTATTGGAGATTTCCGTTGAGGAGAAAGTTGTGCTGAACAACCTTATGAACCCGTAACAACATCACCATCTGAACCACCATTCACCATCATTACCATCGAACCGGTACAGTGACTTTTAATTTATCCAGTTGGGATAAATCATTCCCAAATATTACTTTAAATCATTTAATACAAGCTATTTCTTAGCTTGATTAAATAATTTTCATATAATTTCAAACAGATTATAGAAATAATTATAATAATAAATTTTGACAGTGAATAAGACAGATTACCCAAACTTAACTTTTATTAATCACTGGAAAAATGATTACAATACTTTTAAAAATAAAATACAAATATTTCTAAATCTATTTTGACATTATAACTAGAAAGTAAAAATGGGATGATGATTACAAGTCTTTTGGGGGTTTATATAGCCAACCCCCTAGGCTGTTGAGGGGAGGTTGTTGAAGCAGATAAATCATCTTGGCCTTTCAAAGAGGATCTTTCTTCTTCTCTTTCTTCAAATCTTGATCTAACGGATGATATAAGCCTACTAGCACACGGATTGCCAACGTGGCAATCAAGTGTGCTAGTTGTGCTTTCTCTTTGCTGAAGTGTCTCCTTTTTATTGGTGGAGTGGAGATTATTTGCTATCACAGCCAATTAAACGCTGCCACGTACCCTAGCCTTTACATCTCTGCCTTCCGAAAACTTGGGGGATTTAATTCCCCCAAGTGTGAATCACACGTGGGACAAAAATCCCCAATTTATGTGATGATTTATTTTTTTAGGGTTTTGATGAATAGTGAGTGAATGTTACAGGTTTTTTACTTTGGGAGAGAAAGAGAGGATAAACTTTGGGTGTATCGACATTATTTAATTTGTGGTGGAAAAGTGAATGGGTATTTTTGACCAAGTAATGTGTTTAATAAACACAAAAAACGTCCCAGCTGTTTATTTAAGTGTACAAATTGACCTAATGGGCTTGAGCCCATTTTCCAATATCCCATACATTTTTGCTTGTTTAAGGAGTTTGGGCTTTTGGCCCAAGTTATATTTCACCATCCGTGTACATAACTTGCAAATTGGGCCATTGATGGGTTTTTGAGCCCAGTTGCCCAAATGTGGGACCCACAAGCCTTTAAACTCCATAAATGATGAAATCCGCTAAAAACGAGCTTGAAATTGGCTTTGTCGATCTTTTCATCAAACTCGTGCCGGTTTTTGTCGATTTTCGCGATCTTCGGTACCTGCACACATGAAACGACAAACAAACGAATACAAGGCCATATTTAAACATTTATTGCATTTATTCATCTTTTTAAGATACAAATGATATGAGTAAAATCACTCATATCAAACTCCCCCTTGCTAAGCAATTGCCGTGTCCTCACGCAATGATAAAATAAAACACTAACTACACCTTTATTCAACTTTTGACATTTTATTTTGCAAAGACATAATGTATTGCTTTCATTATTTGAATAATAAATTTTAGGATCATTAAACTCAAATAGATTCATCGTCTCCGACTTTTCACTTTCCCATGCCAAGTGAAAAAACAAGATCATTGTTAATCATAAGCCCCAAAATTAAACCAACTCATACAAGTAATTTGTGTTAAACTCAATCTCCTATTATTCCTAATTGTATCTCTAGATTTTATTTGTCATTCACCCAAAGGCTCATTTGACTTTATTTGATATTTATTAGTCCAAAAATGAAGGCAAAAACAGTGTAAACTCAACACTCAAAACCTAACCTCGACTTCAAAAACCGTTGTCTCTAAAGAAAGCCCACATCAAGGATAACTTAACATGATTTGAGGGATAAATCCCGGACCCGAAATTTGGCTAATATGGCTACTTATAAGCAAAAATAAAACCTGCAAAGTCAATTATAACTTTATTAATGGAGTTAGCAACAATCACATCATAACACCTTGTGGCTCTTTAAGATGTAATTGTGCTCCTTATTTAAAATCCACACCCTAAGGCTCCTTGGACAAAAATAGGGGAATTGACATCACCATCCCACCTTATGGCTCATGATGATGAAGCAATTTTTATTCAACACGTCCCCTCGCCATACACCCTAAGGCTCTAATGACAAGGTTAGTGCTACATGACTCCCACCCGAAGGCTCCTAGAGAACATGTTTTTATTTATTCTTCTTTATTATTATGATATTTATAGTAAGCCAAATTTCTGCAATCCCATGATCAAAAGTCCATGACGCTGACACCCTTAATGTGTTCTCACTTTAATTACAAGGGAAGAAAAAGAAGGAGTTACGAGTTAAGATATCAAGCCTAAACCGCTAAAAACTTCATTTATTAAGCAATTATTATTCAAGCGTGAAAAGTAAATACGAGGAGATTCAATCAAACACAAAAATACTTGCACAAAGAAGAATTTAACCTTAGAAACTTATGATTGAACTCTATCATCTCTTGTTCTCCATATTGTAAAATTTCAAAATGTGAAATCAATGGATACTTAGCCTATTAAATCAAAGTTTTGGGTTTTCAAGTCATCTATAGGATCTTGCATCTTCTTATACTTTTTCAAGTTTTAGAATTTGCGTTTTAAAGTTCCCTTGATAAACGACTTTCTAGGATCAATTATAGGAACTTGCGAAAAGTTCTTGTTCTTAACTCGTATGAATTAAGACTTTCGCGTTTTAAAGCTCCCTATATAAAAGCCTAGCAAAACTTAATTCAAATACGTTAAGGAAAAGCTAAGGTAAAAACCAAGTCGAGTCAGAAACTATTTTTATTTTCACCAACGGAAAGCCTACATTTGTGTCAAAAGCACTTATTTTATTTATTAAAACTTAAAAATAACACTAGAAATTTAAATTTTTTATGAAAAATGAGAAAAACAATTACGTTTAGACACGACAAAAGCAATAGCAAGCGATTATATCGATTGACTCCCCCATGCTAAAACCAAACATTGTCCTCAATGTTTCTTAGCTCAAGAGTAACACCCCCTTGCTAAAACACGAAGAGTCTAATGTAAATTCCTAGCATGGAAAGAGCACGCAAATCTATAAGCCGTTTATTAATTATGCCTCAAGATAAAACGTTAGTCGATAAAAATCAAAGGAGAAAGAGTGTGCCCCTTTTTGGCATTGATACATAGATTTTCAATGGGGTTCAAATTAATTCTCGGTATCTTCTCGAATCGATCGCGGTTCAAAGTGGAATAGTTGTTCTTGGTTACTAAAAAGGGGTTTGGTTTTCTATGCTACTAAAAAGGTAAATGCGTGAAGTAAATAAAGATAAACTAAGAGCAATTAATTAAAGAAATTAATAAAAATAGAACTTGAATTAAAATAAAACAATTAAATACCTTAACTCAGAAAAATGATTCGGAATAAATTAGTCAGAAACCTTCATCCGGAATGTAACTCTTCATCCGGAATAACTTACACAAAAACTGTTCATTCGGAATAATTGGATTCATGCGTAATATATGGTCATTCGGAAGATTTGCTTTATTCGGAACAATCTAAACAAAGGCTTGATTCAGAACATTTTAGTTCATCCAGAACATTTTGCTTGATTCGAAACAAAACTGATCCGAAATAAAATTGATTCGGAACAAAATACTAAAAACCTTTGATTCGGAATATACTACTCATCCGGAATACTGATTATTCCGGATGAACACTTTGATTCGGAATACTCAAAAGCAAAAGCTTCACTCGGAATAAAATGATGAAAAGCTTCGTTCGGAATACTCTAACTGATCCAGAATATTTAAAGAAAACTCTTCATTCGGAACATTTGCTGTTGATTCGGAATCTGGGTATATGAATATGCGAAGAACATGGAACACAATAACAAACGATTTTTACCTAAAATCAACCAAGTTTTTAACCAAAACTTAAACCAATTTAACCACGAATCATTTACTAATCATAATCATCAAACCAAAACAACAAAAACACAAAACCCACTTACTTTTGAAGATCAAACTCAACCAAATAAGAACTTAAAACTTAGAATCAAAAAGAGAAAGATGAACAAGATTAAATGAAAGATTATATTGAAAGATTAATGTTAAACAATCAAAGGGAAAGATTTAAAACTTACAAGATTTATGAATCAAAAGATGAAAAATCACCAAACACCTTAAGGGTGTTGGTGGTTTCCTACGAAACAAAAAAGAAAGAAAACTGGAATGAAAAACTCTCTAAAATGTGTGAAGGGACTCCTATTTATAGGTCTTCCAATTGGTTGGTGAGTGGGCTTCTCCCTTTCTTCTTGTCTTCTCGTCTTTTCAGAAAAGTTGACGTTTTCGATTTCGATTCGGGATTTGTCGACGAAAAAATTCAACTCGTCTTTTAATTTCTTCGTTTAATAGACTTGAGTTCTTCGACATACGTAAATCTTCCATCTTTGGTCCTTTTCTTCGATAAATCTTCAAATAGGCCCATTGACTTTAAATCTTTTGCATCTCTTGGACTAGACTTCGTCTTGAGTCTTTTTCTTCGATAAATCTTCAAATAGGCCCATTGACTTCAAATCTTGTGCATCTCTTGGACAATAGACTTCGTCTTGAGTCTTTTTCTTCGATAAAACCCTTGCAATCCCATGTTTTCTTCAATATTTATCCGGTTGGCTCTGGAAACACAACAAACACACAAACCACACATAATTCCAAACAAATGACATTAAATACGCGTTTTGGTCTTGTTTTAGCAAGAAATAAGTGGTAAAAGGATGGGTGTTTTCACACCTATCAAATCCCCTACACTTAACCATTGCCATGCCCTCATGCAATGCTTAGTGATAAAGCAAATTTACACTTTCCTCATAATCAATCAACCTTGGCCTTATTAACATACTACTAAACAAAAATTAAAGTACTAAGAGAAATTAAACTTTAAAGGAAACAAAAGGATAGAAAACCATTTTCACTAGAAAATAGCTACATGGAAATAACTTGCAAAGAGATCAAGGACTTATATTAGGGATTTGGTGCTGCGAAGATTTATCACCCTCAAGTTTCACGTTCCCCAAACTAAGCTTAAAAATGAGATCATTGTTATTATAAGTTAGCAAATCAAACACTTACACACATGGCTCAATTATATGCTTAAACTCCCTTATTCCTAGGTGTAACTCTTATATTTTATTGTTGTCTTGGAATGATCATGAAGATGCATTTTTGGACTTATTGCGATAGTTTATTTAGGCTGAAAGCAAAGTAGGACGATTTGATTAATAGTTAGCTAAAGGACAAAATCTCTTAAAACTGCTTCTCGGGATATCAAAAAGTTCATATCTTGGCATAACTCGCTTCACGATTTGAGACCTTTCTCGGGCCGATATTTGGCATGTACTTCATACTTCATATCTTGAGAGACGTTCTTGAGATAATGGTCTTCTCTTCGTTAATAGATTTTCTTCACTTGGAGACTTTCGAGGGGTACTCCAACTTTGTTGACCACGACTTCATCATTATTTCTTCAATCGTTATTTAGGATTTTAAGATACAACGATTCGCCTCCTTTTCGGACTTGGATCTATTTATCCTCATACCTTGTTAGGGTCTTTTCGGATAGACTTCTCCATGATCTTTATGGGAGTTGATTGCTTTTCGTCGTGAGTCTTGATCCTTCATATTGACTTTGGGAATAATGCTTTTCACATCACCTTGGATCTTTAGCAATAAAATGGAATCCTCATGCCTTGTTAGGGCCTTTTCGGACTCGCCAATCTCCGTGCCCCGCTTCATAAGTTATGCCTTGGCTATGAACTCTTATCATTACCGAGCAACTTTTAAACGATCTTGGGCTAGAAGCTAAGTTATTCAATAAAATCGTACGACCTTACTTATTGCAGATAAATTATTAGCAAGCGATGGGAGAATAGGCTTATAATCACACCAAGTGTGCTTGTGCAAGAATACCGACTTATAATTGGCTCTATCATTTCTTGTTCTCCACAATTTAAAATCTCAAGTAATGAGACTCATGGATGCTTAGCCTAATAAACCAATTAAGGCCTACATGGTTAAGGATACTTGCTAGAATAAACTTGGATAAGTCTATTCGGGTTGAGTCAAAATAATCGCAACGGGCCTAATATGTCAAAGACTTCTAAACTTGCTACACCACTTTATTAATACTTTTGACTTTATTGAGGGATATATACATATGAAAGCAACGATAAAAATTTAAAAATTACGACTATATGGCCAAAGTTAATTAAAAATTTGAAAAATACTGAAAAAGATGATTTTCCGGTTAATTGAAGGCATTTTGATGGAAAAGTCCACTTAAAACTTCGATAGAAGTCTCCCCTACACTTAATATAAACATTGTCCTCAATGTTTAAGCATGTGGGAAAAGTCTCCCCTACACTTATGACATTGTGCACGTTGGTTAAATCAAGCTAAGGAAGAGACGACTAAAGTGATCAATTTCAAATGTGAGTATGAAGAAAATTGAATCACGATAGTTGAGAGATAGAACCGGATTACGGATAATACGGGAGCATGGTTCTTCAAAGGTTCAAAAAGTGCATTCATCCCTGTAATCACATCACCACACAAACACAAACAACCTATATAGGTCCCCCTACACTTAGGAGGTAAAACGGAAAAGGATAGATACTCGGGTTGCCTCCCGAGGAGCGCTTGTTTTTGATAACCGAGTCACGAGCCTAACTCGACCCAAAACTAGTTCATGGGAAACGTGGTGAGGGATGGAATCATCTCATGAGAGATGTCCTCACCAAAGTACAACTTCACTCGTTGGCCATTCACCTTGAAATTAGGTCCAGTAGGTTGAGCGAGCTCGAGAGTACCATATGGAAAAATTTGGGCAATGGTGAATGGGCCGGACCAACGAGATTTCAGCTTGCCCGAAAAGATTTTCAACCGAGAGTTAAAGAGTAAAACTTTGTCTCCAACTTGGAACTCTCGGTTTTTAATCTTAGAGTCATGAATGAGCTTAGTCTTTTCCTTATAGATCAAAGAATTTTCATAAGCCTCATTTCGGAGTTCATTGAGCTCATTGAGTTGGATCTTGCGTAGGTCATCGGCTTTGTTGATATCGAAGTTAGCCCACTTCAAGGCCAAGTAAGCCTTGTGCTCCAACTCAATGGGGAGGTGGCATGCTTTCCCGTACACGAGACAATATGGTGTACAACCAATCGGAGTCTTGTAAGCGGCACGAAAAGCCCACAGAGCATCATCAAGTTTATCGGCCCATGAGGCACGATGCTCTCCCACGGTTCGTTCAAGAATTCGCTTTAATCCTCGGTTCGAGATTTCAGCCTGGCCATTAGTTTGTGGGTGGTATGCGGTGGAAAGACGATTATTTACACCATACTTAGCCATGACTCTTGCGAATTGATCATCGCAAAAATGAGTCCCGCGATCACTAATAATGGCACGAGGCACACCGAATCTAGCGAATAGCGACTTCAAAAAGTTACAAACCACCCTTGCGTCGTTAGTGGGTAAAGCTTTGGCTTCAACCCATTTAGAAACGTAGTCAACGGCTACAAGGATGTATTTGTTTCCTTTAGATGAAGGGAATGGCCCCATAAAGTCGATACCCCATACATCAAAGATTTCACATTCCTGTATGAAATTTTGAGGCATCTCATCTTTATGTGTGATCTTGCCTTTTCGTTGGCAAGCATCACAATGTTTAACCATTTCGTGAGCGTCACGATAAATGGTGGGCCAATAGAATCCCGAGTCAAACACTTTCTTAGTAGTGAAGTTGGGACCAAAGTGACCACCAGTGGGTCCTTTGTGGAAAGCTTCGAGAATTTCTAAGGCTGCCGGTCCATCAACACATCGGCGAATAACCAAATCAGCGCATTGTTTGAAGAGATACGGGTCATCCCAAAAGTAAGTCTTAATATCTTTAAAGAACTTCTTCTTTCGTTGGGATGTTAGCCCGTCGATGAGAATTCCACCCGCCAAGTAGTTTTCAATGTCCGCAAACCAAGGGGTTTCATCAAAATTCGAGTTGATAGACATTAAGGTCTCAAAGGGAAAAGAGTCATTGATCTCTTTGGTCGGATGATCCCCTTGATGAGGATCCTCAAGTCTACTGAGATGATCCGCAGCTAGGTTTTTAGCTCCCTTCTTATCACGAATTTCGATTTTAAATTCTTGAAGTAGCAAAACCAAGCGAAGAAGTCTTGGTTTAGAATCTTGTTTAGTTAACAAGTACTTCAATGCGTAATGATCGGTATACACGATGGTGGTAGAAAGGACAAGATAGGGGCGAAACTTTTCAAAAGCACAGACAACAGCTAAAAGCTCTTTTTCGGTTGTCGTGTAATGCAATTGAGCCCCTATCATTGTCTTGCTAGCATAATGGATCGGTTGGAAATGTTTGTTCACTCGTTGGCCCAAAACCGCTCCAATAGCAAAGTCGCTAGCATCGCACATCAACTCGAAAGGCAGCTCCCAATTAGGGGTAACCAAGACCGGTGCCTTAGTTAGCTGATCCTTAAGAAAGTTGAAGGCTTCAATACACTCTTTGGAAAAGATAAAAGGAGTATCTTTTTCCAAGAGGTGGGTCATCGGGCGAGCGATTTTAGAAAAGTCTTTGATGAATCGTCGGTAGAAGCCCGCATGACCAAGGAAACTTCTCACACCCTTCACAGTTGAAGGTGGAGGAAATTTAGCAATAACATCGACTTTAGCACGGTCCACTTCAAGACCGGCTTTGGAGATTTTGTGTCCTAGCACGATGCCCTCTTTTACCATGAAATGTCATTTTTCCTAATTAAGAACAAGGCGAGTGTCTTCACACCGCTTAAGCATACGTTCTAAATTGGCAAGGAAAGCAGAGAATGAATCGCCATAAACCGAGAAATCATCCATGAAGACTTCCATAGTTTCTTCAACCATGTCATGGAAGATAGCCATCATACACCTTTGGAACGTCCCAGGAGCATTGCATAAACCGAAAGGCATGCGTTTGTAAGCAAATGTTCTGTAGGGACAAGTGAATGTGGTCTTTTCTTGGTCTTTTGGATCGATGGGAATTTGAAAATACCCGGAGAAACCGTCTAAAAAGCAGTAATAGTCATTACCCGCTAGACGCTCGAGCATTTGATCGATGAAAGGAAGAGGAAAGTGATCTTTTATCGTGGCATCATTGAGTTTTCGATAGTCGATACAAACTCTCCACCCAGTAACGAGACGAGTAGGAATCAACTCGTTGTGTTCATTGGGAACAACGGTTATTCCGCCTTTCTTGGGCACACAATGGACGGGACTTACCCATGGCGAATCCGAAATAGGGTAAATCATGCCGGCATCAAGAAGTTTGACAACCTCTTGTTAGATGACGTCATGAATTCGAGGATTAACCCTTCTTTGGCTTTGGATTGCGGGTTTAAAGTCATCTTCCATGAGAATTTTGTGAGTACAAAAGTTTGGATCAATTCCGCGGATATCAGAAATTTTCCAAGCAATTGCCTTCTTATGATCTTTAAGCACGGCGATAAGGCGAGATTTTTCTTCTTCTTTCAAGTCCTTAACGATGATAACGGGCGACTTCTTCTTGTCTTCAAGGAACACGTACTCGAGATGGGACGGTAACTCCTTAAGCTCTAAATTCTGAAGATTGTCGATGGAAGGTGTATTCAAATTCGGTTCATCGATAGCAATATCCTTGGGGATGGTGGAGAAATATGGTCCTCACTGAGAAGTTTCTCAATGGTACGAATGTCTTCTTCCCAATCGGTGGGAGAATCGTCATACTTTAAATCCACATCCCCTAAACTTGCTTCAAATTGAGTCAAAAGGAAATCACTTTCTCCAAATGGAGTTAGTGATGGAGCAAGTGAGGCAACGGTCTCAACATTAGGAAGAGAGGTACGACTACTTTTACAAGCATCTTTAAAGTGTTCTGCACAAGCCTCATCAAGAACGTCGATACAGTTAACACTCTCATATGAATAAGGCTGTTTAGAGATCTTACCCATGTTGAAGAGAATTTTATCGTCACCAACTCTCATGATAAGCTCTCCCGCTTCTACATCGATGAGAGTGCGAACGGTCCTCAAGAATGGACGTCCAACGATTAATGGAACACGAGGGTCCATCTCGTAGTCGACTACGACGAAATCGGCGGGAAAAGTGAATTTTTCGACTCCTACAAAAACGTCTTCGGCTATCCCCACTGGATAAGCAACCATACGGTTAGCTAATTCCAAAGTCATTTTGGTGGGGACTAGCTCGGGGAGAGATAATTGCTTCCAAACGCTTAGAGGCATTAAGTTGATACTAGCACCTAGATCGGCTAGGGCCATGCAATTATCTACTCCCGGGAAGTTTCAAGGGATTAAGAAGCGACCCGGATCACCAAGCTTGGTTGGCAATTTTCTTAAGAGAACCGCGGAGCAATTCTCATTAAGTTGGGTATTAGCAATATCAAGAAGCTTTTCCTTGTCACTAAGAAGATCCTTAAACATCTTCGCGTATTTAGGCATGTGAGCGAGAGCCTCAGCGAAGGAGATGTTGAAATTCAATTGTTTAAACATTTTGAGAAAGTTCGAAACTTGAATATCGTCCTTGCTTTTGAGCTTCTCTTTCCTCAACCTTGAGGGATAAGGTATATCAGAAGAAGAGGAAGGCTTTGGAATAGTAGGATCACTCACATCCTTGGGTGGAGGAGGGGTAGAAGTAAGAGGTGGAGAAATTGGGGAAGTAGAAAGATGAGGAATATAAGTAGGTGACTCGTTTTCCTTAGTCACAATCACCGGTGTAGGTGTAGGAAGCTCGGGTTCCTTGGTACCTTTTCCACTGCAGTGGTGATTGCTTTCATCTCCCCTCTTGGATTAGCAACGGTGTTACTCGGAAGAGTACCCGAAGAAGAGGGTTGACTACCTTGGAAGAAACCAGCCATCATGTCCCTTAGGTCATTCGTTTGACTACTCAAAGAGTTTCGCATATCGGCTCTAAGATCATTCTGCAGATTCTTCACCAACACATCATTCGTCCGCATGTACGTTTCGACCTCGTGGTTGAAAACGGTGAGTTGAGTAGGAGGAGGTGCTTGATAAGCAGGTGGTTGGTAAGGAGCGGGTTGGTAAACTTGAGTAGGATTTGGAGGTGGATATGGTTGTCTTTGAGGTGGTTGGTATGATGCTCGAGGTTGGTTTTGGTTGGTTCGGTTAAGGTTTTGTTGTTGGTTTTGATTGGGTGGAGGAAAACCGGGCGGGGAAAGAAAGTTGTTTGAGCGATAACTGAGCAAGTTGCGGTCTCCTTGAGGACGAGCTTGATAACCGGCCGGAGGATAGGTACCGTATGCTGCGTTAACATTCTCACAAGGATATTCTAGGGTGGAGGTACAAGTAGTGTAAGAGTGAGGACCCCCGCATATTTCACATGGTTGGCTTACAGCATTGACTTGAGCGTTTTGAGCGTTGATGCTTTTGGTGTTGTTAGCGGTGTGGGCAGCAAGCGATTCAAGAAGCGAAGTAATTTTGTCAAGTCTCTTGTCGTTGTCACTAGTACTAGAACTAGCGGCATTGGTCCGAACACTCTTGGTTTGCACTCTAGACTTATTCTCAATAATATCCCAAGCGGCATTAGAACTCTTAACCAAAATATTACCCCCCGAGGCACTCTTTAGTGAATCTTGGTCATTCATGCTTAAACCATTGTAAAAAGTATTAATTTGGTGCACTTTGGTAAAACCATGTTGTGGGCACTTTCTTAAAAGGTCTTTGAAACGGTCCCAAGATTCACTAAAACTCTCATCGTACTTTTGTTCAAAATTAATAATTTCATTCCGCAAAGCGGTAGTACGAGAGGGTGGGAAAAAGTAGTTTATGAATTTGGTATCTAAGTCCGTCCACGTAAGAATACTTTGTGGCGGTTCCTTTGCAATCCAATGCCTGGTTTGTCCCTCTAAGGAGAAAGGAAAAAGTTGTAAGCGGATTACCTCTTGTGGAACACCATTGAATTTGACCGTATTCGTGAGTTGAAGGAATCTTTTGATGTGGTCATGAGGATCATCAATGGTACGCCCCAAGAATGGTTGAGCTGAGACCATTTGAATAAAGCCGGATTTGAGCTCAAAGTTGTTGGCTGCAATCGCGGGTATGACAATTGGATCGTTGTTGCCCTCCACATGTGCTTGCAAAAGTTCAATCATAGGGCGATTGTCCGGTAGAGGTTCATTGTTGTTGTTATTCATGTTGTTTTGAGGTGGATTATTATTGTTGTTGTGTACACCGACCATGTCTAAGTTATCAAGAGTCTCGGGCTCTCGATAGGACGTTGCTCGAGTGCGCATACACCTGCAAAAGAACTAACAAAGCAAAAACAAAGCAGAAATATTTTTGGTTTTTTATGTTTTTTTAATTTTTTTTGTATTTTTGAAAATTTTATATTTTTTAGGGTTTTTGAAAATTTTTATGATGAAAAAGTAACGTTCACGGTGAACGGATCCCAAAATCCAATTTCTCACAAAAACTGTTAATCCTTACGAGAAGAGCCGACAGCGGCGCCATTTGATACATAGATTTTCAATGGGGTTCAAACTAATTCTCGGTATCTTCTCGAATCGATCACGGTTCAAAGTGGAATAGTTGTTCTTGGTTACTAAAAAAGGGTTTGGTTTTCTATGCTACTAAAAAGGTAAATGTGTGAAGTAAATAAAGATAAACTAAGAGCAATTAATTAAAAGCAATTAATAAAAATAGAACTTGAATTAAAATAAAACAATTAAATACCTTAACTCAGAAAACTGATTCAGAATAAATTAGTCAGAAACCTTCATCCGGAATGTAACTCTTCATCCGGAATAACTTACACAAAAACTGTTCATTCGGAATAGTTGGATTCATTCGGAATATATGGTCATTCGGAAGATTTGCTTTATTCGGAACAATCTGAACAAAGGCTTGATTCGGAAAATTTTAGTTCATCCGAAACATTTTGCTTGGTTCGGAACAAAACTGATTCGGAATAAAATTGATCCGGAACAAAATACTAAAAACCTTTGATTCGGAATATACTACTCATCCGAAATATTGATTATTCCGGATGAACACTTTGATTCAGAATACTCAAAAGCAAAAGCTTCACTCGGAATAAAATGATGAAAAGCTTCGTTCGGAATACTCTAACTGATCCGGAATATTTAAAGAAAACTCTTCATTCGGAACATTTGTTGTTGATTCAGAATCTGGGTATATGAATATGCGAAGAACAGGGAACACAATAACAAACGATTTTTACCTAAAATCAACCAAGTTTTTAACCAAAACTTAAACCAGTTTAACCACTGCACGAATCATTTACTAATCATAATCATCAAACCAAAACAACAAAAACACAAAACCCACTTACTTTTGAAGATCAAACTCAATCAAATAAGAACTTAAAACTTAGAATCAAAAACAGAAAGATGAACAAGATTAAATGAAATATTATATTGAAAGATTAATGTTAAACAATCAAAGGGAAAGATTTAAAACTTACAAGATTTATGAATCAAAAGATGAAAAATCACCAAACACCTTAAGGGTGTTGGTGGTTTCCTACGAAACAAAAAAGAAAGAAAACTGGAATGAAAAAATCTCTAAAATGTGTGAAGGGACTCCTATTTATAGGTCTTCCAATTGGTTGGTGAGTGGGTTTTCTCCCTTTCTTCTTGTCTTCTCGTCTTTTCAGACAAGTTGACGTTTTCGATTTCGATTCGGGATTTGTCGACGAATAAATTCAACTCGTCTTTTAATTTCTTCGTTTAATAGACTTGAGTTCTTCGACATATGTAAGTCTTCCATCTTTGGTCTTTTTCTTCGATAAATCTTCAAATAGGCCCATTGACTTCAAATCTTTTGCATCTCTTGGACAATAGACTTCGTCTTGAGTCTTTTTCTTCGATAAATCTTCAAATAGGCCCATTGACTTCAAATATTTTGCATCTCTTGGACAATAGACTTCGTCTTGAGTCTTTTTCTTCGATAAAACCCGTGCAATCCCATGTTTTCTTCAATATTTATCCGGTTGGCTCTGGAAACACAACAAACACACAAACCACGCATAATTCCAAACAAATGACATTAAATACGCGTTTTGGTCTTATTTTAGCAAGAAATAAGTGGTAAAAGGATGGGTGTTTTCACACCTATCAGCATTCAAAGAATGGAAGATCAAGTGGACCGGCAAAAACCGAACACGAGAGTCTTCAAATATTAGGGTCATACCTAAGATTCACAACACAACAAAACACGAGCACGAGCTTGAAAGATCAAGCCTTATTAGTGTTAGAAAAGAGAGAGAAGATAGAATGTATGGGACTCCCCCACAAGGCACCTCGTTTTTGTTAACCGAGTCATGAGCTCGACTCGATCCCCGCATTCATTGGTCCTTAGGGAAACTGGTGAAAACCGACATAATAGAATAGAATCCATGATAAAGCACGATGTCGGGGTCAAAGATCTCATCCTCGTTGTCGGATGACAAACGAAAGGATAAAACTCCAACACAAATCTCTAACAAGAGATGGTAGTCACAAATCACTAAATGGATGTAGCATGCTCCCCGAGATAAACTCGCACCAAGATGATTAAAAAGGCTTTCAGTTATTGCATCGGTGAAAGGCCGAGATTTCCCTAATTTAACGATTCTGGGATCGAATACCTCGTCCTCGGTGGAGAAAGGAATAGACAACACGGTGTCGTCCCCCCGTGCTAAACCTAAATCATATAAAGCACATGGTAATGGTGTGGTAAAAGTCTCAACACTAGTGGTTTCAACTTGCATGACTTTGTTGACCTTATCACTCTTATGAATGTGAACAAAGGGGTCATGGTACTTAAAATGAGTCGCATGAAAAACCCGCACATTAAGATCAAAGCGAGTGGGGAGGATAATTGGAGCAAAAGAAATTTCTCCCTCCGGGTCAACATTATCATCATCATAAATCGGAAGGTCAAACCAAGAATCGTCATCACCGTCATTAGACTCTTCCTCAAATTCCGAAGGAATGTCTATATAAAGAAACTCATCAACCTCCTTCATAAGAAGATCATCATCACAAAGGTTGTGAGATGTAGGAGATATGATGCTCTCAAAATCCTCTTGAAACAATGGATTATTGTTCATTGAAGCTTCAAAGAGAGGTTTGAGTAGGTCACAAAAGTGTCGTCAATCTTGTCGTCACAAGAGATATCCGACAAAGTATCAAGTGTGTCACACTCGAATACAAGATCATCATTCTCATTAGAAGGAAATTCATCGGTGAATTCCTCGAGAATGGTAGGTAAAACACGAGAATTACGTTCAATCTCGAGATCAGAAACGTCTTCACTTCCCCGTGGAAGTAGATCAATGATAGCAAAAAGTTCATCGATAAACTTATCACATGAATAGTCACTAACCTCACTCGGTGTGAAGTTAGGAATCAAAGGCTCTTCAATGGAAGATTGTGCCTTAGGAACATCAGTTTGATCCTTAGAAGAGAGTGAAAATGAGTCCATTTTCAAAGATTGTTCAATTAAAGCAATATCACTCTCGGGATCAAAATTCTCACTATTAAACTCACTAGCATCAAATGGTGCACTAAGGTATTCATCAATTTCCTTTTCAATCTTAGAACTATCATCCTCGTGTGGAGTGAATGGAGATGAGGAAAGATTATAACATGATTCAACAAAACAAGCTTCTTCATTTGAATTTAACTTTTCATTTTCACAAAATGGAGTTTCCAAAGTTGGAAAAACACCTTTATCAAAGAGAGCTTTCTTATTACTTTCAATTGTTTCAACAAGTTTTACACTTTCAACTTTCTTAGAAACAAATCTTGGAATCTTTTCCGGTTTGAAAACAATGCTTTTATCTCCATAAAACAATTTAATCTCCTCTTTCCTCATATTAACTTGAACTTGAGCCGTGCACAAAAATGGAAGTCCTAAAATGATAGGCACACGAGGATTGGTCTCATAATCAACTATAGCAAAATCGGCTAAGTACAAAAACTTTCCCACTTTAACAATGACATTTTCCGCTATACCAACCGGTCGAGTGGTGGTACCATTAGCAAGCTCAATGATCATTCGAGTGGTACTAAGTGGTGCATAGTTAATAGTTTTCCAAATGGCTAGGGGCATTAAGTTAATGCTAGCTCCTAGATCGGCTAGGCCTTTGCAAACCCCAAGCTCATTGAAAACACAAGGTATCAAGAATTGACCCGGATCTTTATATTTCTCGGGAAAGAAATCAAAGAAAACTGTGGTACTAATCACATTTAAAGTAGCCTTGGTGACATCTAGAAAAGTTTCCTTAGGTGGAGAATTAAACTCAATCACTTCAATTTCTTCTAAATTATCACAATCATCATAAACGGTTATGGCCTTAAGCTCTCCCTTCGGGTTTGGAATGGTATTACTAGGTAAGCAACCCGAAGAAGATGATGGTTTAGACATAAATCCCTCAAACATCGAAAGCAATTTATTTTGACCTTGTTCCAAACTTTGTTGCATACGATTATGACTTTGCTCTAATCTTTGCTCAAAACGGTTTTGGTTTAGTTCAAGTCTTTGTTAATTAAGCTCAATCTTGTTATTTTGCCCTTTAATCGTATTTTGAAACTCATTTTTCAAAGTTGCCATTTGTCCTTGAATGTTATTTTGAAAAGCTTTCAAATTTGCCTCATTCGTTTTAATGTAGCTTGACAAATCATTTTGGTTATTGCTTTGAAAACCTTGATTGTTTTGATTAGCATTAAACCCATTTCCTTGATTATAATTCCCTTGGTTACCACGGTTAAAATTATTCCCATTATTTCCATTGTTGTACCTATTTTGAACCGGTGGAAAACCCGGTGGAGCAACATGATTTTGACGAGGAACTTGACCGTTGGAGCCATAAGTTTCCGTCGCGGCAAAAGCACTAGCTTGATCAAACCCCGTGGTTGAACAAGCATAATTAGGATGTGCTCCACCACATGATACACAAACATTCTCAACCATATTAATCAATCCATGAGGATTCTTCCTAATCTCATTCAACAATGTCGCAAATCCATTATCAATCTTAGAGTCCAATCTAGCAATCTTGATATTAGACGAATTCACATTGGAAGCACTCGGTGTGTTTCGTGAATATTATGATCTAGACTTATTCTCAATTATGCACCACGCGTCAATCGGAGTTTTTCTTAAAAGATTACCACCCGCGGCGGCATTTAAAGAATCTTGTTCAATCATATTAAGCCCATTATAGAAAGTATTAATTTGATGCAATTCCGAGAAACCGTGGTGTGGACATTGTCTCAACAAATCTTTAAATCTTTCCCAAGCAACCCCAAACGATTCATGCACTTTTTGTTCAAATCTAGTGATCTCGTTCTTAAAGTGTGTTTTCTTAGATGGTGGAAAGAAATAATTCATAAACTTGGACACTAAATCTGTAAAACCCGCATGCTTTTACCATGCATAGTACCCTTAGGATCGTACGTACTAGATTAAAACTTTCCTAATATAGCATGATTACGATTACGTGTTAGGAGTTTACGTATTACGTACGTGTTAGAACACGATAAGTATTTACTACGCACGATCATGTAATAATTATTTGACGATAATTAATCACGAACATGCGATCATGAAATCATGAACTTAATTAAAACACGAACTATTATTAATTACGTATATATATTTATTACGAGCGTAATTAAATATATTAGATCACGGTATTTACGTAACGAGAACATTTAAAACACGAACATAAATAATCACAAACGGTTAACTTAATAACGAGACACGGAAAAAGGTACGGGTACCCCAAGTGGGGTCCCTACCCGCGGCCAACAAGGACAAATGGGCCAAGCCCATTTGTCAAATTTACTAAAGGGGGTTATGTTTATTTTTACTACTCAATTAAACTTTACAGAAGATTTTTAAGAAAACCTAAAAACCTCCTTCCTCCTTGTCTCTTTGTGCCGCCACCCTACAACCACCATAGAAGGTGATTTTGATCTTGGATCTCGAAGTTTTAGTGATTGATCGTGTTGGTTCTTCGTCCTTTTGATCCACGAATTCGGTAAAACCTTTTTAAACCTTTTCTTTTGATTTAATCTTCTTATAAATTATGAACATGTGATGTTTTTTACAAAAACATAATAATTAAACATGGATCTAACATGATTTGGTGTTAAATAAAATCAAAAGGGTGTTTTTAAGGGGTGTTTGTTTTGGCCGCCGGCTTCACCGAACCCCAAAAGGGGTCTCGGCTTGCCAAGCCGACCACCACCAAGACCATATGGTCTTGGTTGGTGCATGTGGGTCCCACGACAGCAATGAAACACGGGGTACCCCGAGTTGGTTCGGGGTACGGTGTTGATTTCATGTCCGGTTCATGCTTTTTAGTCTAGATCCGGTTCATGGTGTATGTTAGTTTTTTATACGTTTATGATCTTAGGTTAAAATTAAATTAATAAAATGATGTGATTAATTTAATAACATGACTTAGGTTATTTAATTATTAATGATCATGAAATTATTTTAACCTAAGTATTTATATATTTAAGACTCATAATTAATTAATTATTTTAAAACCATGGATATAATTAATTAATTAACATGACTTAGGTTATATTATTAATATATAATAATACACATTTTAACCTAAGTATTTAACTTATTTAATTAAAAATATGTTATACTTTAATTAAATATTTTAACCTATAGTTAAATTAAATTACATGAAATAATTATTAAACTATACATTATATCATATGACTTAGAAAATAATCATGAAAACACTTAGGCTTATATACTTAGCTTATTTAACCAGCTTATTTCTAATTATGGAAACTTTCTATTTTTAGAAACTTAATTAAATAAGGCAGCTAATCTGTTTATGGAAACCTTCTATTTTTAGAAACTTATTTATTTCAGGCAGCTAATCTATTTATGAAAACTTATTTAATTAAGGCAGCTAATCTATTTATGGAAATTTTCTATTTTTAGAAACTTATCTATTTTAAACAGTAAATCTATTTTTGGAAACTTTCTATTTTTGGAAACTTTCTATTTTTGGAAACTTTCTATTTTAGGAAACCTGCTATTTTTGGAAAGTACTTATTATTACACAGTAAGTATAATAACACATGAAATACAAGAAATACTTAATCAGATTAAACAGAATATAAGATAAAACACGGTTTAAGGCTTTAAAACAGTAAAACATGGTAAGAACACATAAAATAAGCTAAGACATGACATAAAACCAGCTACGTATTTAGTAAGAAGATACTTATTCATGTATGTATTTATGTAGCACTAGTGATTCGGAAGTAGGATTCCTCTCAGTTCGTCTTTCTCGTTCACTGGACATAAGGTACGGATTCCCGTCCTTTCAGTATGGACATTCTTTCCTTATTAGGATTCCCCGTATGTAGCCAACTGTTTTCCTGTAGTATAAGTTATGTGTTTGATTGATTATGTTTAATTAAGATTACCTATAGCCATATACATTCATGACCAGTTTCACCTGGTTATGGAGGTACCATAACCATAACATTAGAGGCACTGATATTATGACTTCACCACGGCGGAGTGATTGCTCGTGGCGTCCCTTCAGCTTTTGGCCATTTATTTATATTTGTCATGTGGGGCGTATGGGTGCATCCTAGTTACATGTTTTATTCAGGATTTTATGGTGAATGTGGTGTGTGCCTTGCATCCTTCACAAGGAGCTGATCCCTCCTACCCAAAAACCAGTATATTAAATTAGAGGCAGCCCCTCTAATTTGCATGATGAGGTCACCCCTCCAATTATTCATGCACGGTGGATTTTCATGACCTATATTGGCTAATGGTAAATATGACAAACAGTTTTTATAAGATAAACATAAGACTTTCAAACTATAAAACCAGTTTTATCAAGACTTAACCAGGTTACTCGAGACTTAGTTTTCTTTCGCTGTTGTTATGTTATATGCTTATCCTATTCATGCTTTATTGTACATCCGTGCACTGAGCGTATTTGCTCAGCCGTTTTCCTTTTCTATGTTCCCAAAACGGCAGGTACTCAGGGACGCTCGTAGACACTAAGAGTACGTGCATATGGATTGGAAGCTGTCTAGCCTTCTTTACATTATGCATTTTCCTTTCTTATGATACTTATGCTTTGGACATTATTTAGTCCTTTCCTTTATTATACTATGTTTGTGTGTGATGAGCTTTACTTTTGGACTACCGATGTTTGTTTCCGGTATTTTCCTTTTATGGTCAAGTAATGTTTAGACATTTTTCCTTGTATGCTTTGATGGCACGCCATAATTGCTGTGATATTTCCATTTCCAAAATGGGGTGTTACAATTATGGTATCAGAGCCAAGGCTTCGACTTGTAGGCTCTCAAATATGACCTGTGATTAGTAGGTAGTCACTACGGTCTTCCTAGAACTGACAGTTGTTTTCATGCATTCATCATTTTTAAGCATACATATACATGTCATTGTTGTAGGGTTTTTGACTAAGTAATGGTTGGTACAGGACTGGCCCTATTTAGTCGCATGTGTTTTATCGAAACTTTTAGATTTGGGACCGACCCATAGGCGTCCCCTCGCTATGTCTTTTGTTTTGGGTGAACTGACCAGAGGCGTTCACTCTCGAGCATACAAAAGTTTTCATAAAACGGCATCATGCATTCATATATAAAATTTTCTTGCATAAAATTTTTCTCGTGAAATTTTAGTATAAAATTTTTTCATGTATATATATATATTTTATGTTTTGATCTGTTTAATCATATGTTTTATGTTATACTGTCAGATGGTTCTCACACGCGAACAGGAGAAGCTCAATGCTGCAATTCAGGCTGCCATGCAAGCCTTGCTTCCTCAACAGAGGAATGACATCAGGGCTGAAGTTCAAGCTGCCAACAATCAGCAGCACAATCAGCCACCTCCTCCTCCTCCAGTGACATTAGCAGTATGGCTGGAGAGATTCAATAAGCTCCGCCCTCGAGCTTTTGAGAAGACAGATAGCCCCAGTGATGCTGAAAGCTGGTTGGCTCACATCGAGAAGATTTTCAACGCTATGGGCTGTGACCCCGCATACAAGGCGAGGTTGGCATGTTATCGGTTCGAAGGCGATGTAACTGGTGGTTAGCATTGATGCAATCTGAAGGTGGTGATGAGTGGGTTGTTGGTTTGACTTGGGCTCAGTTCAAGGACAGGGTGATGGAGCAGTTCTTTCCCAAGGATGAGCAGGACAAGCTCAAGAGAGAGTACCATGAGATCCGACAGAGAGCTGGGGAGAATAGCAACGAGTTTATGCAGCGCTTTCTTCGCTTGGCTGGTTTCCTTGGTGCGGCAGCAGGTACTCCTGAAGAGCAGGCACATCACTTTAGGTGGTCTCTTCGCACATCGGTCGCAAACAATCTGGTGTGTGCTACGTTCAACACTGTAGCACAAGTGGCCGATGCAGCACGAAAACTGGAGATGCTGCAGGAGAGAGATGAGTTTGGGGAAGCTGAAAGACCCGACAAGAGGCAGAAAACTGGGGACCGGTCTCAGCCGGCTACTCAGCAGCAGCCTCACCAGCCCAAGGGAAACGGTCAGACTAACGACCGTTCTGCTACGGATAGGCGTGGCGGTAATGACAATTACCGTAACAAAGTCGGGCACTCCAACAGCAGCATGTCCTGATACTTACGCATTTCCTTATGTTTTATGTTAAAACTCATATTCTGACACTTTAGCAAACTTCTACCAGGAACCATGGAAACGGTAGGGACCAGAACCAGAGAGGTTCGAAGCCTAGCCGTCCATCTATCACTGGTATTCAATCTTACGATTATCCGCTTTGTCCTTTGTACCCAATTACCATGTCTTATGTAAAATGTTTTATCAGGTTCCCAGCCAGCTAGAGCACCTGCTGGAGGATACACTCATCCTCTTTGCTCTACTTGCCACCGTAGGCACCCAGGACCATGTCGCCGTAATACTGATGCGTGCTTCAAGTGTGGTCTTCCTGGCCATATTATGAAGGATTGTCGTAAGGGCGAGATGGAGGGTACATCGGGACATGCTGATACCAAGCCGCCTCCTACTGTTGGGCGTGTCTACACGACATCTCGAGACCAGGCCAACAATTCTACACGTACCATCACTGGAATCTTGTATATGTATGGTCAAGCTGCATGTGTTCTTTTCGATACGGGTGCTACTCACTCGGTTATTTCTACTGCTTCTGCTAAGAACATTAGGATGCCTCCCGTGCCACTAGAAAATAGGCTTACTATTTCCACGCCTTTGAGGGACTCTGTATTAATCACCCATGTATACAAGAGTCTTCCCCTAGAATTTGATGATAAGGTTCGACCTGTCGACGCACTTCCGCTGGACATGAATGACTTCGACATGATTTTGGGCATGGATTGGTTATCCAAGTATCATGCTACCATAGACTGCCATTCATATCGAGTTATCTTCAGTGATGTCAATGCACCAGAGTACATTCATAATGGGTTCATACCCGGACGGTCTGTACAAGTCATATCCACCCTGC
Source organism: Glebionis coronaria (assembly GCA_025667525.1). NCBI lineage: Eukaryota > Viridiplantae > Streptophyta > Magnoliopsida > Asterales > Asteraceae > Glebionis > Glebionis coronaria. The sequence goes on along the minus strand of CM046881.1, from coordinate 457,980,276 downwards.
AAGCGCGTGCACTGCTGTCACATGGCTGCGAGGGTTATCTAGCTACGGTTCACGACATGGATGCTGAATCTCCATCGATTCAGGATCAACCTATAGTGTCAGAATTACAAGATGTGTTTCCAGCAGAACTTCCGAGCATACCACCTGCACGAGAAGTGGAATTCAGTATCGAGCTGGTTTCAGGAGCTGAACCAATCTCCAAGGCTCCTTATCGCATGGCTCCCATAGAGATGAAGGATCAACTACAAGAACTTCTTGAACGAGGTTTCATTCGACCGAGCGCATCTCCATGGGGCGCACCGGTTTTGTTTGTTAAGAAGAAGGACGACAGTATGCGTCTTTGCATAGACTATCGCGAGCTCAACAAGATTACCATTCGGAATAGGTATCCACTGCCACGCATTGACGATCTGTTTGACCAACTCCAAGGGGCCAAACACTTCTCCAAGATCGATCTTAGGTCAGGCTATCATCAGCTACGGGTCAAGGAGCATGACATCGCTAAGACTGCTTTTCATACCCGCTATGGCCACTACGAGTTTATAGTTATGCCATTTGGCCTGACAAATGCTCCAGCAGTGTTCATGGATTTGATGAACAGAATCTTCCATGAATTTCCGGACAAGTTCGTCATTGTCTTCATCGATGACATCCTGATTTTCTCAAAGTCCAAGGAGGAACACGAAGACCATCTTCGTACAGTACTACAGATTCTTCGCCAGAAGCAGCTGTATGCTAAATTCTCCAAGTGTGAGTTCTGGTTAGACAAGGTGGCATTCTTAGGTCACATGGTATCAACAGAAGGAATCAATATGGATCCAGCGAAGGTTGAGGCCATTACTAAGTGGCCAAGGCCGACATCAGCGACGGAAGTCCGCAGTTTCTTACGCTTAGCTGGCTATTACCGTAGGTTCGTGGAGAACTTTTCCCGACTAGCACTACCATTGACCAAACTGATGCGGAAATAGGAGAAATTCGTCTGGACGGAAGATCGAGAGAAGAGCTTTGAAGACCTGAAGCAGAAGCTAGTATCTGCACCTATTCTTACTCTACCATCTGGTACGGGTGGATTTCAAATCTACAGTGATGCATCGGGGAAGGGACTTGGCTGTGTTCTCATGCAACATGGGAAAGTGATCGCGTACGCTTCACGGCAGCTTAAGCCTTATGAAGAGAATTACCCCACGCATGACCTGGAACTTGTTGCATTCGTGTTTGCATTGAAGATATGGAGGCACTACTTATATGGAGAATCATGTGACATTTTCACGGACCACAAGAGCTTGAAGTATATCTTCACTCAGCGTGAATTGAACATGAGGCAGAGGAGATGGTTAGAACTGTTGAAAGATTATGACATTAATCTACAGTATCATTCCGGAAAGGCAAATGTAGTAGCAGATGCTCTTAGCAGGAAGTCCGGAATGATCAACGGCATTAAAATCGAAGAGGAAATCATCAGAGACTTGGAGCGACTAGACATCGAGATCATGGTACGTGGACAACACGGTTACTGGGCTAATCTTAGAGTAGAACCCGAGTTACTATCTAAGATCAAGGAAACTCAGAAGGATGACGGAGAAATCTGGGAGATAGTACAGAATTTGGAGAAGCAGACAGAATTCAAAGTAGATGCAGATGGTATCGTATGGCAGGGCACTAGACTTTGTGTTCCTGATGACCAAGAACTCTGGGAAGCTTTGTTAGCTGAAGCTCATAGCTCCCCATTCTCGATACATCCTGGTTCAACTAAAATGTACCATGACATCAAGCAGTACTTTTGGTGGAGTGGTATGAAACACAACAAACACACAAACAAACACACAAACACAACAAACACACAAACCACACATAATTCCAAACAAAGGACATTAAATACGCGCTTTGGTCTTGTTTTAGCAAGAAATAAGTGGTAAAAGGATGGGTGTTTTCACACCTATCAGCATTCAAAGAATGGAAGATCAAGTGGACCGGCAAAAACCGAACACGAGAGTCTTCAAATATTAGGGTCATACCTAAGATTCACAACACAACAAAATACGAGCACGAGCTTGAAAGATCAAGCCTTATTAGTGTTAGAAAAGAGAGAGAAGATAGAATGTATGGGACTCCCCCACAAGGCACCTCGTTTTTGTTAACCGAGTCATGAGCTCGACTCGATCCTCGCATTCATTGGTCCTTAGGGAAAATGGTGAAAACCGACATAATAGAATAGAATCCATGATAAAGCATGATGTCGGGGTCAAAGATCTCATCCTCGTTGTCGGATGACAAACGAAAGGATAAAACTCCAACACAAATCTCTAACAAGAGATGGTAGTCACAAATCACTAAATGGATGTAGCATGCTCCCCGAGATAAACTCGCACCAAGATGATTAAAAAGGCTTTCAATTATTGCATCGGTGAAAGGCCGAGATTTCCCTAATTCAACGATTCTGGGATCGAATACCTCGTCCTCGGTGGAGAAAGGAATAGACAACACGGTGTCGTCCCCCCGTGCTAAACCTAAATCATATAAAGCACATGGTAATGGTGTGGTAAAAGTCTCAACACTAGTGGTTTCAACTTGCATGACTTTGTTGACCTTATCACTCTTATGAATGTGAACAAAGGGGTCATGGTACTCAAAATGAGTCGCATGAAAAACCCGCACATTAAGATCAAAGCGAGTGGGAAGGATAATTGGAGCAAAAGAAATTTCTCCCTCTGGGTCAACATTATCATCATCATAAATCGGGTGGTCTAACCAAGAATTGTCATCACCGTCATTAGACTCTTCCTCAAATTCCGAAGGAATGTCTATATAAAGAAACTCATCAACCTCCTTCATAAGAAGATCATCATCACAAAGGTTGTGAGATGTAGGAGGTATGATGCTCTCAAAATCCTCTTGAAACAATGGATTATTGTTCATTGAAGCTTCAAAGAGAGGATTTGAGTAGGTCACAAAAGTGTCATCAATCTTGTCGTCACAAGAGATATCTGACAAAGTATCAAGTGTGTCACACTCGGATACAAGATCATCATTCTCATTAGAAGGAAATTCATCGGCGAATTCCTCGAGAATGGTAGGTAAAACACGAGAATCACGTTCAATCTCGAGATCAGAAACGTCTTCACTTCCCCGTGGAAGTAGATCAATGATAGCAAAAAGTTCATCGATAAACTTATCAAATGAATAGTCACTAACCTCACTCGGTGTGAAGTTAGGAATCAAAGGCTCTTCAACGAAATATTGTGCCTTAGCAACATCAATTTGATCCCTAGAAGAGAGTGAAAATGAGTCCATTTTCAAAGATTGTTCAATTAAAGCAATATCACTCTCGGGATCAAAATTCTCACTATTAAACTCACTAGCATCAAATGGTGCACTAAGGTATTCATCAATTTCCTTTTCAATCTTAGAACTATCATCCTCGTGTGGAGTGAATTGAGATGAGGAAAGATTACAACATGATTCAACAAAACAAGCTTCTTCATTTGAATGTAACTTTTCATTTTCACAAAATGGAGTTTCCAAAATTGGAAAAACACCTTTATCAAAGAGAGCTTTCTTATTACTTTCAATTGTTTCAACAAGTTTTACACTTTCAACTTTCTTAGAAACAAATCTTGGAATCTTTTCCGGTTTGAAAACAATGCTTTTATCTCCATAAAACAATTTAATCTCCTTTTTCCTCATATTAACTTGAACTTGAGCCGTGCACAAAAATGGACGTCCTAAAATGATAGGCACACGAGGATTGGTCTCATAATCAACTATAGCAAAATCGGCTAAGTACAAAAACTTTCCCACTTTAACAATGACATTTTCCGCTATACCAACCGGTCGAGTGGTGGTACCATTAGCAAGCTCAATGATCATTCGAGTGGTACTAAGTGGTGCATAGTTAATAGTTTTCCAAATGGCTAGGGGCATTAAGTTAATGCTAGCTCCTAGATCGGCTAGGCCTTTGCAAACCCCAAGCTCATTGAAAACACAAGGTATCAAGAATTGACCCGGATCTTTATATTTCTCGGGAAAGAAATCAAAGAAAACCGAGGTACTAATCACATTTAAAGTAGCCTTGGTGACATCTAGAAAAGTTTCCTTAGGTGGAGGATTAAACTCAATCACTTCAACTTCTTCTAAATTATCACAATCATCATAAACGATTATGGCCTTAAGCTTTCCCTTCGGGTTTGGAATGGTATTACTAGGTAAGCAACCCGAAGAAGATGATGGTTTAGACATAAATCCCTCAAACATCGAAAGCAATTTATTTTGACCTTGTTCCAAACTTTGTTGCATACGATTATGACTTTTCTCTAATCTTTGCTCAAAACGGTTTTGGTTTTGTTCAAGTCTTTGGTGATTAAGCTCAATCTTGTTATTTTGCCCTTTAATCGTATTTTGAAACTCATTTTTCAAAGTTGCCATTTGTCCTTGAATGTTATTTTGAAAAGCTTTCAAATTTGCCTCATTCGTTTTAATGTAGCTTGACAAATCATTTTGGTTATTGCTTTAAAAACCGTGATTGTTTTGATTAGCATTAAACCCATTTCCTTGATTATAATTCCCTTGGTTACCACGGTTAAAATTATTCCCATTATTTCCATTGTTGTACCTATTTTGAACCGGTGGAAAACCCGGTGGAGCAACATGATTTTGACGAGGAACTTGACCGTTGGAGCCATAAGTTCCCGTCGCGGCAAAAGCACTAGCTTGATCAAACCCCATGGTTGAACAAGCATAATTAGGATGTGCTCCACCACATGATACACAAACATTCTCAACCATATTAATCGATCCATGAGGATTCTTCCTAATCTCATTCAACAATGTCGCAAATCCATTATCAATCTTAGAGTCCAATCTAGCAATCTCGATATTAGACGAATTCACATTGGAAGCACTCGGTGTGTTTCGTGAATATTGTGCTCTCGACTTATTCTCAATTATGCACCACGCGTCTCTCGGAGTTTTTCTTAAAATATTACCACCCGCGGCGGCATTTAAAGAATCTTGTTCAATCATATTAAGCCCATTATAGAAAGTATTAATTTGATGCAATTCCGAGAAACCGTGGTGTGGACATTGTCTCAATAAATCTTTAAATCTTTCCCAAGCAACCCAAACGATTCATGCACTTTTTTTCATATCTAGTGATCTCGTTCTTAAAGTGTGTTGTCTTAGATGGTGGAAAGAAATAATTCATAAACTTGGACACTAAATCTGTAAAACCCGCATGCTTTTACCATGCATAGTACCCTTAGGATCGTACGTACTAGATTAGAACTTTCCTAATATAGCATGATTACGATTACGTGTTAGGAGTTTACGTATTACGTACGTGTTAGAACACGATAAGTATTTACTACGCACGATCATGTAATAATTATTTGACGATAATTAATCACGAACATGCGATCATGAAATCATGAACGTAATTAAAACACGAACTATTATTAATTACGTATATATATTTATTACGAGCGTAATTAAATATATTAGATCACGGTATTTACGTAACGAGAACATTTAAAACACGAACATAAATAATCACAAATGTTTAACTTAATAACGAGACGCGGAAAAAAGTACGGGTACCCCAAGTGGGGTCCCTACCCGCGGCCAACAAGGACAAATGGGTCAAGCCCATTTGTCAAATTTACTAAAGGGGTTATGTTTATTTTTACTACTCAATTAAACTTTATAGAAGATTTTTAAGAAAACCTAAAAACCTCCTTCCTCCTTGTCTCTTTGTGCCGCCACCCTACAACCACCATAGAAGGTGATTTTGATCTTGGATCTCGAAGTTTTAGTGATTGATCGTGTTGGTTCTTCGTCCTTTTGATCCACGAATTCGGTAAAAACTTTTTAAACCTTTTCTTTTGATTTAATATTCTTATAAATTATGAACATGTGATGTTTTTTACAAAAACATAATAATTAAACATGGATCTAACATGATTTGGTGTTAAATGAAATCAAAAGGGTGTTTTTAAGGGGTGTTTGTTTTGGCCGCCGGCTTCACCGAACCCAAAAGGGGTCTCGGCTTGCCAAGCCGACCACCACCAAGACCATATGGTCTTGGTTGGTGCGTGTAGGTCCCACGGCAGCAATGAAACACGGGGTACCCCGAGTTGGTTTAGGGTACGGTGTCGATTTCATGTCCGGTTCATGCTTTTTAGTCTAGATCCGGTTCATGGTGTATGTTAGTTTTTTTTTACGTTTATGATCTTAGGTTAAAATTAAATTAATAAAATGATGTGATTAATTTAATAACATGACTTAGGTTATTTAATTATTAATGATCATGAAATTATTTTAACCTAATTATTTATATATTTAAGACTTATAATTAATTAAATATTTTAAAACCATGGATATATTAATTAATTAACATGACTTAGGTTATATTATTAATATATAATGATACATATTTTAACCTAAGTATTTAACTTATTTAATTAAAAACATGTTATACTTTAATTAAAATTTTAACCTATAGTTTAATTAAATTACATGAAATAATTATTAAACTATACATTATATCATATGACTTAGAAAATAATCATGAAAACACTTAGGCTTATATACTTAGCTTATTTAACCAGCTTATTTCTATATATGGAAACTTTCTATTTTTAGAAACTTAATTAAATAAGGCAGCTAATCTGTTTATGGAAACCTTCTATTTTTAGAAACATATTTATTTCAGGCAGCTAATCTATTTATGGAAACTTATTTAATTAAGGCAGCTAATCTATTTATGGAAACTTTCTATTTTTAGAAACTTATCTATTTTAAGCAGTAAATCTATTTTTGGAAACTTTCTATTTTTGGAAACTTTTTATTTTTGGAAACTTTCTATTTTAGGAAACCTGCTATTTTTTGAAAGTACTTATTATTACACAGTAAGTATAATAACACATGAAATACCAGAAATACTTAATCAGATTAAACAGAATATAAGATAAAACACAGTTTAAGGCTTTAAAACAGTAAAACATGGTAAGAACGCATAAAATAAGCTAAGACATGACATAAAACCAGCTACGTATTTAGTAAGCAGATACTTATTCATGTATGTATTTATGTAGCACTAGTGATTCGGAAGTAGGATTCCTCTCAGTTCGTCTTTCTCGTTCACTGGACATAAGGTACGGATTCCCGTCCTTTCAGTATGGACATTCTTTCCTTATTAGGATTTCCCGTATGCAGCCAACTATTTTCCCGTAGTATAAGTTATGTGTTTGATTGCTTATGTTTAATTAAGATTACCTATAGCCATATACATGCATGACCAGTTTCACCTAGTTATGGAGGTACCATAACCATAACATTAGAGGCACTGATGTTATGACTTCACCACGTCGGAGTGATTGCTCGTGGCGTCCCTTCAGCTTTTGGCCATTTATTTATATTTGTCATGTGGGGCGTATGGGTGTATCCTAGTTACATGTTTTATTCAGGATTTCATGGTGAATGTGGTGTGTGCCTTGCATCCTTCACAAGGAGCTGATCCCTCCTACCCAAAAACCAGTATATTAAATTAGAGGCAGCCCCTCTAATTTGCATGATGAGGTCACCCCTCCAATTATTCATGCACGGTGGATTTTCATGACCTATATTGGCTAATGGTAAAATATGACAAACAGTTTTTATAAGATAAACATAAGACTTTCAAACTATAAAACCAGTTTTATCAAGACTTAACCAGGTTACTCGGGACTTAGTTTTCTTCCGCTGTTGTTATGTTATATGCTTATCCTATTCATGCTTTATTGTACATCCGTGCACTGAGCGTATTTGCTCGCCGTTTTCCTTTTCTATGTTCCCAAAACGGCAGGTACTCAGGGACGCTCGTAGACACTAAGAGTACGTGCATATGGACTGGAAGCTGTCTAGCCTTCTTTACATTATGCATTTTCCTTTCTTATGATACTTATGCTTTGGACATTGTTTAGTCCTTTCCTTTATTATACTATGTTTGTGTGTGATGAGCTTTACTTTTGGACTATCGATGTTTGATTCCGGTATTTTCCTTTTATGGTCAAGTAATGTTTAGACATTTTTCCTTGTATGCTTTGATGACACGCCATAATTGCTGTGATATTTCCATTTCCAAAATGGGGTGTTACAATTATGGTATCAGAGCCAAGGCTTCGACCTGTAGGCTCTCAAATATGACCTGTGATTAGTAGGTAGTCACTACGGTCTTCCTAGAACTGACAGTTGTTTTCATGCATTCATCATTTTTAAGCATACATATACATGTCATTGTTGCAGGGTTTTTGACTAATTAATGGTTGGTACAGGACTGGCCCTATTTAGTCGCATGTGTTTTATCGAAACTTTTAGATTTGGGACCGACCCATAGGCGTCCCCTCGCTATGTCTTTTGTTTTGGGTGAACTGACCAGAGGCGTTCACTCTCGAGCATACAAAAGTTTTCATAAAACTGCATCATGCATTCATATATATAATTTTCTTGCATAAAAATTTTCTCGTGAAATTTTAGTATAAATTTTTTTCATGTATATATATATTTTTATGTTTTGATCTGTTTAATCATATGTTTTATGTTATACTGTCAGATGGTTCTCACATGCGAACAGGAGCAGCTCAATGCTGCAATTCAGGCTGCCATGCAAGCCTTGCTTACTCAACTGAGGAATGACATCAGGGCTGAAGTTCAAGCTGCCAACAATCAGCAGCACAATCAGCCACCTCCTCCTCCTCCAGTGACATTAGCAGTATGGCTGGAGAGATTCAATAAGCTCCGCCCTCGAGCTTTTGAGAAGACAGATAGCCCCAGTGATGCTGAAAGCTGGTTGGCTCACGACGAGAAGATTTTCAACGCTATGGGTTGTGACCCCGCATACAAGGCGAGGTTGGCATGCTATCGGTTCGAAGGCGATGTACTCAACTGGTGGTTAGCATTGATGCAATCTGAAGGTGAAGGTGGTGATGAGTGGGTTGCTGGTTTGACTTGGGCTCAGTTCAAGGACAGGGTGATGGAGCAGTTCTTTCCCAAGGCTGAGCAGGACAAGCTCAAGAGAGAGTACCATGGGATCCGACAGAGAGCTGGGGAGAATAGCAACGAGTTTATGCAGCGCTTTCTTCGCTTGGCTGGTTTCCTTGGTGCGGCAGCAGGTACTCCTGAAGAGCAGGCACATCACTTTAGGTGGGCTCTTCGCACATCGGTCGCAAATAATCTGGTGTGTGCTACGTTCAACACTGTAGCACAAGTGGTCGATGCAGCACGAAAACTGGAGATGCTGTAGGAGAGAGATAAGTTCGGGGAAGCTGAAAGACCCGACAAGAGGCAGAAAACTGGGGACCGGTCTCAGCCGGCTACTCAGCAGCAGCCTCATCAGCCCAAGGGAAACGGTCAGACTAACGACCGTTCTGCTACGGATAGGCGTGGCGGTAATGACAATTACAGTAACAACGCCGGGCACTCCAACAGCAGCAGGTCCTGATACTTACGCATTTCCTTATGTTTTATGTTAAAACTCATATTCTGACACTTTAGCAAACTTCTACCAGGAACCATGGAAACGGTAGGGACCAGAACCAGAGAGGTTCGTAGCCTAGCCGTCAAGCTATCACTGGTATTCAATCTTACGATTATCCGCTTTGTCCTTTGTACCCAATTACCATGTCTTATGTAAAATGTTTTAGCAGGTTCCCAGCCAGCCAGAGCACCTGCTGGAGGATACACTCATCCTCTTTGCTCTACTTGCCACCGTAGGCACCCAGGACCATGTCGCTGTAATACTGATGCGTGCTTCAAGTGTGGTCTTCCTGGCCATATTATGAAGGATTGCCGTAAGGGCGAGATGAAGGGTACATCGGGACATGCTGATACCAAGCCGCCTCCTACTGTCGGGCGTGTCTACACTACATCTCGAGACCAAGCCAACAAGTCTACAGGTACCATCACTGGAATCTTGTATATGTATGGTCAAGCTGCATGTGTTCTTTTCGATACGGGTGCTACTCACTCGGTTATTTCTACTGCTTATGCTAAGAACATTAGGATGCCTCCCGTGCCACTAGAAAATAGGCTTACTATTTCCACGCCTTTGAGGGACTCTGTATTAATCACCCATGTATACAAGAGTCTTCCCCTAGAATTTGATGATAAGGTTCGACCTGTCGACGCACTTCCGCTGGACATGAATGACTTCGACATGATTTTGGGCATGGATTGGCTATCCAAGTATCATGCTACCATAGACTGCCATTCATATCGAGTTATCTTCGGTGATGTCAATGCACCAGAGTACATTCATAATGGGTTCATACCCGGACGGTCTGTACAAGTCATATCCACCCTGCAAGCGCGTGCACTACTGTCACATGGCTGCGAGGGTTATCTAGCTACGGTTCACGACATGGATGCTGAATCTCCATCGATTCAGGATCAACCTATAGTGTCGGAATTCCAAGATGTGTTTCCAGCAGAACTTCCGGGCATACCACCTGCACGAGAAGTGGAATTCAGTATCGAGCTGGTTCCAGGAGCTGAACCAATCTCCAAGGCTCCTTATCGCATGGCTCCCATAGAGCTGAAGGAGCTGAAGGATCAACTACAAGAACTTCTTGAACGAGGTTTCATTCGACCGAGCGCATCTCCATGGGGCGCACCGGTTTTGTTTGTTAAGAAGAAGGACGGCAGTATGCGTCATTGCATAGACTATCGCGAGCTCAAAAAGATTACCATTCAGATTAGGTATTCACTGCCACGCTTTGACGATCTGTTTGACCAACTCCAAGGGGCCAAACACTTCTCCAAGATCGATCTTAGGTCAGGCTATCATCAACTACGGGTCAAGGAGCAGGACATCGCTAAGACTGCTTTTCGTACCCGCTATGGCCACTACGAGTTTGTAGTTATGCCATTTGGCCTGACAAATGCTCCAGCAGTGTTCATGGATTTGATGAACAGAATCTTCCATGAATTTCTGGACAAGTTCGTCATTGTCTTCATCGATGACATCCTGATTTTCTCAAAGTCCAAGGAGGAACACGAAGACCATCTTCGTATAGTACTACAGATTCTTCGCCAGAAGCAGTTGTATGCTAAATTCTCCAAGTGTGAGTTCTGGTTAGACAAGGTGGCATTCTTAGGTCACATTGTATCAGCAGAAGGAATCACTATGGATCCAGCGAAGGTTGAGGCCATTACTAAGTGGCCAAGGCCGACATCAGCGACGGAAGTCCGCAGTTTCTTACGCTTAGCTGGCTATTACCGTAGGTTCGTGGAGAACTTTTCCCGACTAGCACTACCATTGACAAAACTGATGCGGAAATGGGAGAAATTCGTCTGGACGGAAGATCGAGAGAAGAGCTTTGAAGACCTGAAGCAGAAGCTAGTATCTGCACCTATTCTTACTCTACCATCTGGTACGGGTGGATTTCAAATCTACAGTGATGCATCGGGGAAGGGACTTGGCTGTGTTCTCATGCAACATGGGAAAGTGATCGCGTACGCTTCACGGCAGCTTAAGCCTTATGAAGAGAATTACCCCACGCATAACCTGGAACTTGCTGCAGTCGTGTTTGCATTGAAGATATGGAGGCACTACTTATATGGAGAATCATGTGACATTTTCACGGACCACAAGAGCTTGAAGTATATCTTCACTCAGCGTGAATTGAACATGAGCAGGGAGATGGTTAGAGCTGTTGAAAGATTATAACATTAATCTATAGTATCATCCCGGAAAGGCAAATGTAGTAGCAGATGCTCTTAGCAGGAAGTCCGGAATGATCAACGGCATTAAAATCGAAGAGGAAATCATCAGAGACTTGGAGCGACTAGACATCGAGATCATGGTACATGGACAACACGGTTACTGGGCTAATCTTAGAGTAGAACCCGAGTTACTATCTAAGATCAAGGAAGCTCAGAAGGATGACGGAGAAATCTGGGCGATAGTACAGAATTTGGAGAAGCAGACAGAATTCAGAGTAGATGCAGATGGTATCGTATGGCAGGGCACTAGACTTTGTGTTCCTGATGACCAAGAACTCCGGGAAGCTTTGTTAGCTGAAGCTCATAGCTCCCCATTCTTGATACATCCTGGTTCGACTAAAATGTACCATGACATCAAGCAGTACTTTTGGTGGAGTGGTATGAAACAGGATGTGGCCACTTACGTCTCCAAATGTCTTACCTTCCAGCAGGTTAAGATCGAGCATCAGCGATCTGGCGGTCTCCTTCAACCGTTAGATAGTCCAGAGTTGAAGTGGGACAAAATCACCATGGATTTTGTTACCGGTCTTCCGCCTACCAAAAGGAAGCACGATGCAATTTGGGTTATCGTTGATCGACTTACCAAATCAGGTCATTTCTTACCGATCCGCAAGGAAGATCCGGTAAGTAAACTCGCAGATACGTACAGACGAGAGATCATGAGACTCCACGGTGCACCATCCAGCATCGTCTTAGACAGAGATCCTCGATTCACTTCGCGCTTTTGGAAAAGTTTGCAGAAAGCTTGGGGTACACAACTTAAGCTTAGCACGGCTTTTCATCCTCAAACGGACGGACAGTCGGAGCGAACCATTCAGACATTGGAGGATATGTTGAGGTCATGTGCGTTGGAATGGACGGGTGATTGGGACGAATACATCTGTTTGGTGGAGTTTGCATATGTTGGAAATACGTTTTTACGTATTTAGGAAGATTCGGTCACTCTGACAATATATTAAGTAGTAGCTCGTAGTTTAGATATCTTTATAAAAGAAACAAAGTCAAGCCTAGCCTACAACATGTGTAGGCCGGCCCAACATTGTAAGCCCAATCCCATCACAAGGCTTGGGTATATAAACCCTCTCCTTTGATGGAGAGGGTGTGTGGTTTCATAATTTACACATAGTAAACATTGGTTTTCTTTCACTTTCTCTCTCTAAGTGTGTGTGTTTTCACCATCTCTCTATCTCTTTCTCTCTCTAAAACCATAAGCAAGATTTACATATCCTACAAATGGTATCAGAGCTATGGGATTATTGTATTGTTCATGTGTTTGTGTTCTTGATTCATACGCCATTTTTGATCCATTTTCACACGTCCAAAAATTTTTTTTGTGTTTTTGATGGTTTTTCTTGATACAAATCTTCTACATAGTTGTGGTAGGGATTTGGTATAGTTACTTTGGCTAAAAACACAAAAATTTTGGGTGTTTTGATCATTTTTTGGCCTAAAATCACGAATTGGTTGAGTTTTGTCCGAGAAAAGTGGGAATTATTCCGATCAGGTCATCGGAAAGGGGTTTATAGGACATTCCGATCAGTGTAATCAGAATAGGGTTTAGGGATTCCGATTTTGGGTACATTCCGATCAGGTATTCCGATCAGGTATTCCGATTAGGTATTCCGATTAGGTATTCCGATTAGATATTCCGATTAGGTATTCCGATCAGGTATTCCGATTAGGTATTCCGATTAGGTATTCCGATTTGATATTTCGATCAAGGTATTCCGATTAGGGTATTCCGATCAGCATTCAGATAATCACATTCCGATCAGCATTCAGATAATCACATTCCGATCAGCATTCCTATAAATTTTTCCTATAGGTCATTCCGATCAACATTTAGATCACTATTCCGATCAACATTCCGATAATCACAAATTTTTCCATAAAAAATTTCGATCGTGTGTAATTTTGACTTGGAATTTTTGGTTTATCGATGACATATTTTAGAGGATTTTAACATTGTTTCTCGACTTCAACTCAGAACAACAAACACATTTACTTTCTTTCATTGATCGATCAAAGTTTGTAAATCTTAACTTATTGAAATGGAGTACACATCTCTTACGGATAAGTCCATCCTCTCGGGTACGGATAATCGTCCACCAATGTTGGTGAAGACTATGTATGAGGAATGGGTTTCCCGAATGGAACTTTATATGTTGAACAAGGAGAATGGACATCTCATTTAGGCATCGGTGCTCAATGGACTATTAGATTATGGTACAGTGACGGAAGGTACAACTACTCGTCCTCGCACAACGGGTGAATTGACTGGAGATATGAAGATTCAAGACAAATGTGATAAGTATGCTACAAACATCATTCTCCAAGCCCTTCCTCCAGATGTCTACAAACTCGTCAGCAAACATAAAGTTGCCAAAGAGTTATGGGATAGAATTCGTGTTCTCATGCAAGGCACCTCGTTAACTAAACAAGAACGAGAGTGTAAGCTTTATGATACTTTTGATAAGTTTGCCTATGTGCCAGGGGAGACTCTCAATGATTACTATCTGAGATTTACCCTATTGTTGAATGAGCTCAATATCTATGGCATGACAATTCCTACCTTTCAATTGAACACCAAGTATTTGAACACTCTTCCTTCAGAATGGAAAAAATACGTGACGGATGTTAAATTGGCTAAGGACTTGCATAACACCAATGTGGATCAACTTCAAGCTTTTCTTCAACAACACGAATGCCATGTGATCGAGGCTCGGTTGTCTACACCTCAAGTTCATGATCCACTTGCAATGTATGCTTCTCAACACAACATGGCTTATACTTATCAACAACCATCATACTTGCAGCAGCCACCACTACACATCTATCAGCAACCATCTTATCAACCACCAATGATGCCACAGCAAGAATATCAACAAAGTGTTCATCAACAATCTTTTCCACAGCAACCACAATATCATACATCACCATCACAAGCCAACACTTCTCCAATGGGCTATACTCCTCAGCAAGGATATTTTCCTATAGAAGCACAACCAGCACAAGCTTTCTACTCTAATGAACTTCCACCAATCCAAGCACCGGTCTTTACTCAAAATGATACGCCAGCTGATGTTCTAAACCATCTCACAGCCTATTTGTCAAAACTTGTTGCAACTAGAGGATTTCCACCAACAAACAATCAGCTCCGCACCTCATCAAATCCTCGACAACAAGCTATTGTTCAAGATGGTCAAGTAACAGTGCAACCTATTCAGGGAAGGCAAAATTCATATGGACCTCTTATAAGGACTGGGAACAATCAAGCTGTGAATTCTCAAGCTAGTGGAAATGGAAGTCCCATTGGTCCTAAAAAGGTTGTGACTTGCTACAATTGCCGAGGACAAGGTCATATGGCTAGGGAATGCACTCAGCCGAAAAGGAGAAGGGATGATGCATGGTTTCGTGAGAAGATGTATTTGGTTGATGCTCAGTCTAAGGGGAAGATTTTGGATTCAGAGGAGTTAGCATTTCTTGCAGACCCAGGGGCAGCAGATACTGAAGGCATTGCAGTCGTTTCTACTTCTAATGCAGCTTATCAAGCAGATGATCTTGACGCATATGATTCGGATTGTGATGACATTCACTCTGCCCAAGCTGCTCTCGTTGCTAATCTCTCTCACTACGGTTCTGATGTCATCAGTGAGGTACCAACCACATCTAATAATAATGATGATAACCAACATCAAGTTTGGCATGAACATGACAACCTCGAACAGCATTCGGGAACTAGTAACTCAAATGATGTGGTACCCAATCCTACACATTTGAGTGAACCTCAACCAAATGCTACGACGGGTATGGAATCTTATGCTCAACATGATTTGGTCATGGTACCTAAACATATTATTGATCAAATGCATATGGCCCTCAGACAATCCGTAGATACCAATTCCACCCTAACTGCTGAGCTTGCGTTGCATAAAGAAAAGGTCAAAGCTTTTGAAATGGTCCCTCAAGCAGAGAAAATAACATGTTCTGAATTTGACCAATTTCGTTTTGAAAAGATTGAACACTTGAAAGAAATAGAATCATTAAAAGCTAATCTTTCTAATGAATTAAAAGAAAAGGAGTCGGTTGTCAATGATTTTCAGAAACTTAAAATGGATTTCTAAACTCTCGAGTCTAAAAAGGTTGAATCAGAAATTAATGCTACCAAACTTCTTAAATTCAAAGAACAACAGATTTTAAAACAATACGCTTCCATAGAAAAGGTTCATCTTTTAACTAAATCATTTAAAGAACTCGAACTTAAGCGTCTTCAAGATTTACCACCTAATCCCGGTTATGCAAAACAAGCTCAGGAATATATTCCCGGTCTTTATGATATGACCATAATTGGAAAATCGAAAGAAGCACCTTTTGTTCGTAGTACTGAGGAGACACAATCACTTGGGGATGAAACTCATTCTAAAATGCTTTCAAAATTCCATACAATTGATTATGATCAACATAACAAAGATCAATTTTCGAAAAAGACACGCATTCGTTTACAAAAGGAATTAGCAGAATTGACAGTTCTTGTGCCCCAAAGTTTGTCAAATGAAAACCTTCCTAGTACGTCTCCTACACTTGTCAAAACGGATTTAACAAAGTTAATTCCACCGGTAAGCAAGGCGTCCGTTAACTTAAATGCGGTTCACCAACACTTAGCCGATTTTGACAAGGTCATTTTGGAACGTACGACGGCTTCGGCCATAACGGAAGGTGAATGGAACTTTGAGCACACTAGAGCTGTGTTCCGAAATGAAATTGTTCCGTTTGTAGACAATGTTAAGGCTTGTCTTAGTAATCTTGATCAAGATTTGTTTTTGGAAATAGAAGAATTTAGACGTGTTTTCAATGAAATGGATAATGCTTATGAAAATAGTTTACTTGAAATAGAACGAGTTTCACGCCATAATGATCTGCTTCTGAATCAAGTGATGTCTCATGATATAGTATCTGTTTGTGTGAATACAAGTGTTGATAATGATTCCCTATTGTGCATAATGTTGAATCTGTGGATACTGTGGTAGATAGTACTTGTCACGAATCTGACGCTGAATTTTTAAAGCTTCAAGATTCATATTCATCGCTTTCAAAACGTTTTGATGAGATTCAAACACATTGTATTTCGCTTGAATGCAAGCAACAATTTATTCAAGAAATCTTTAAAACGTCATTCGAAGGTGTTAATATCGATGATGCAAATTTTGAAAATAATTTTCGATTGAATTTACAATCAAAACAGCGTCAGCCAAGTGACAAAGTTGCTAACTCTTTGCCAATAGAAATAGAGAAATCTAAGGAGCTTAACTGTGTGAACGTACTCGAGGCCGCTGAGAATTTTAGACTTGATCTAGATAATCGAGTTTCCAAGATTTTGTCCAAAGTTGATAACTTAAAACAGAAAAATACACGACTCTTCGATTCAGTACAGCCCGCATGTGTTGATACCACTGCACAGAATCAATCATTGATTGAACAATTGAATCGAAAGTCGATGGAAATATCTGATTTGAGGGAACAAATTTGTGATAAGAATCTGGTCTTGGCTGAGTTAAAGGAAACACTTCGTACTCTAAAAGGTAAGAATATTGTGGATAACGCAGCCACTGTCTCAGCATCGTCCTCTAGTGCAATCAAAAGGAACCTTATAGCTGTCACACCACTTAACAAGGGCCCTAGGACTAAACCATCTCAAACTTTTGTCACTAAAGATAAGGCGGAATCAAAACAAGCTTCTAATATTCCCGTGTTGCCTTCTACAGGAGTAAGCACCACTACTAAGGCTCAAAGATCTAAGCTTAAGCGAAACAAGAAGAATGATAGGATCTTGCCCCATCTAGTAGTCAAGTGAAGAAGAAAGTAGAAGCCCATCCTAGGAATGTTATTTCTGTTTTGAATAAAAAGAATCATGTAGCTAAACCTAAAGGCTCTGTGGTTGTGCAGCGTTCTAAGCCTAGTGTGAATTCTAATTTGAAATGTTGGAATTGCAATGAATGTATGTTTTCTAGTCGTCATGATTCTTGCCTTATTGACCATGTGAATGAGATGTATGCCCGGAAAAATGGATTAGAATGGAAACCGACTGGGAAAGTGTTAACCCAAGTTGGTTGGATGTGGCGCCCCACTGGTAGAACTTTCACTATAGTTGGAAATACGTGCCCTTTAACTAGGATCACTCCCACTACAGCGAAGAAAGCGTGCCCTTTAACTAGGAGTACCAAGGCTACCAAAACACAAGTGTGTCCTTTAACTAGGAACACCGACACTACTGTAGGAACCAAGTGTCCTTTAAATAGGTCTACTCCTACTGTAGTGCCCGCGAATAATCCAAAACCTAAGAAAGTTGGAACAGTAAAACCTGTTAGTGCTAAAACTCACATTAGAAAACGCAGGAAATCTTAGGGTCTCAAAAATGTTAGCAATTCTGATAATTCTATATCTGTATCTGCTAACACTCCGGAACCAATAGTTTCCAATGCATTGTCTACTGTTGTTATTGAAAACAGGTGGTCCAAATTGTTCTCTGGTATTTGGACTCTGGTTGCTCCAAGCATATGACCGGAGATCGCTCTCAGCTTAGAAATTTCGTCAGCAAGTTTCTTGGTACGGTTCGATTTGGAAATGATCATACTGCAAAGATAATGGGTTATGGTGAATATCATATTGGGAATGTTATAATTTCAAGAGTGTATTACGTGGAAGGTCTCGGTCACAACTTATTTTCTGTGGGACAGTTTTGTGATGCAAACCTAGAAGTTGCTTTTCGAGAGCATACCTGCTTCATACGTAATTTGGAAGGGGTTGATTTATTGAAAGGTACTCGAGGGAATAATCTGTATACTTTGTCTCTACAAGATATGATGGCCGCTTCTCCCGTATGTCTTCTCTCCAAAGCATCGAAGACTAAGTCATGGTTATGGCATCGACGGTTATCTCATCTTAACTTTGACGCTATTAATCACTTGGCGAAAAACGAACTTGTTCGTGGTCTTCCTAAACTATCATTTCACAAGGATCATTTGTGTTCCGCGTGTACAATGGGGAAAAGCACTAAGAAATCTTAAAAACCCAAGACGGAAGACACCAACCAAGAGAAACTTTATCTATTGCATATGGATCTTTGTGGGCCAATGCGTGTTGAAAGTCTTAGTGGAAAAAAGTATATCCTCGTGATTGTCGATGATTACTCTCGGTTTACATGGGTGAAATTTCTTAAAGCAAAAAATAAGGCACCTAAATTCATCATCGGATTTCTCAAGATGATTCAAGTGCGTCTCAACACTACTGTCCGACGCATTCGTACAGATAATGGAACCGAATTTGTGAATCAAATCTTGCGTGATTATTATGAAGAAGTTGGCATATCTCATGAAACATCCGTTGCACGCACTCCACAACAAAACGGTGTCGTTGAAAGGCGAAATCGCACACTTATGGAAGCTGCTCGAACGATGTTAATTTACGCAAAGGCTCCATTGTTTTTATGGGCAGAAGCAGTATCTACAGCAGTGTACACCCAAAATCGGTCACTAATTCGTAAACGCCATGGTAAAACACCTTATGAGCTTCTCCATGGAAAAGTACCAGATTTATCATATCTTCATGTATTTGGTTCTCTTTGCTATCCAAATAATGATGGTGACAATTTGGGAAAACTTCAACCAAAGGCTGATATTGGTATTTTCATTGGTTACACACCTGCAAAGAAGGCATACCGAATCTACAACCGTAACTCTCGCAAGATCCTCGAAACTATGAATGTTGATTTTGATGAGCTGACAGCAATGGCTTCTGAGCAAAGCAGCTCTGAACCCGCACTTCATGAAATGGGACCCAGTAACATTAGTTCTGGTCTTGTCCCAAACAACCCTACTTCATCATCATTTACACCACCTTCTAGGACTGAATGGGATACGTTGTTTCAACCGTTCTTTGATGAATTCTTTACTCCTCCAACTATTGTTGCTCCAGAACCTGAGGTAATAGCTCTGGTAACCGAAGTTGTCGCTCCAGCAACCGAAGCATAATCAGATACATCTACACCTACAATTGGTCAAGATATACCATCCACAAGTAATTCGCAACCTACACATGTAACAACTACCCACGTCATGCCTATTGATGATGAAGAGAATGATGATGATCACGATTTGGAATTCGCTCAAATGCATGAACTTCCATTCTTTGGTGTACCTATTCCCGACCCTAATCAAGCCGGGTCGTCCACCTCAGAGGAAGCTCCTTCTACAGTTTACTCCAATCCACGGATTCGTGAACATGACAGCAAGTGGACAAAGGATCATCCTATAGATTCTATTATTGGTGACCCTAATCGTCCGGTATCCACACGAAGTCAGCTACAAGAAAATGCAATGTTTTGTCATTTTGATGCGTTTCTCACTGAAGTTGAACCTAAGACATGGCAACAAGCTTTTACTCAATCCTGTTGGATAGAAGCTATGCAAGAAGAACTTAACGAATTCATACGTCTTGAAGTTTGGGAACTTGTCCCATGCCCGGATCAAGTGCAGTTACTCACTTTGAAATGGGTTTACAAGGTGAAACTCGATGAGTTAGGCGGAATATTGAAGAACAAAGCTCGCCTAGTAGCTCGTGGATACAAGCAATTATTGGCGTCGACTTTATGGAATCCTTTGCACCTGTTGCCCGTTTGGAAGCTATTAGACTATTCCTCGCTTATGCAGCCCACATGAATATGATCGTCTATCAGATGGATGTGAAGACGACATTTCTTAATGGTGAACTCAAGGAAGAGGTCTATGTTCAACAACCAGATGGTTTTGTGAATCCTAATTATCCTAATCATGTGTACAAGCTTAAGAAGGCTCTCTATGGGTTGAAGCAAGCTCCTCGCGCATGGTATGATCTTTTGTCACAATTCCTCATTACGCAAGGCTTCGCTAAAGGCAAGGTGGATCCCACGCTGTTCATTCAGAAACGAGGTAAATATATGATTATCGTACAAATATATGTTGATGATATTATATTTGCAGCCTCGACCCAAACATTATCAGATGAGTTTGGGACACTCATGTCTTCCAAGTTTAAGATGTCAATGATGGGCAAGGTATCATTCTTCTTAGGTCTTCAGATATCTCAGAGTCCCAGAGGCATCTTTATCAATCAATCCAAGTATGCCCTTGAATCGCTTAAGAAGTATAAGATGGAATCTTGCGACCCCGTGGATACTCCAATGCTGGAACGAACTAAGCTTGATGCAGACCCACATGGAGTTGCCGTTGATCCGACACTTTATCGTGGAATGATCGGTACTCTTCTGTATATCACAGCCAGTCGACCTGATCTTCAGTTTGCTATATGTATGTGTGCCAGGTATCAAACTAGGCCTACTGAGTTACACTTAGCTACTGTTAAAAGGATCTTTCGATATCTTAAAGGAACCATTAATCGGGGACTTTGGTATTCGAAGGACTCTTCTATTGCACTAATGGCATATGCAGATGCGGATCACGCTGGTTGTCAAGATACAAGGCGTAGCACGAGTGGAACTTTGCAACTACTAGGAGATCGACTAATCAGTTGGGCATCGAAAAGGCAGAAAAGCGCTGCAATTTCAAGTACGGAAGCAGAATACATAGCTATGTCCGGTTGCTGTGCTCAAATTCTTTGGATGAGATCGCAATTAACCGACTATGGTCTAGGTTTCAATAAGATTCCGATGTACTATGACAACAAGAGTGCAATTGCCTTATGTTGCAACAACGTTCAATTCTCCCGGTCGAAGCATATTGACATTCGCTACCACTTCATCAAGGAGCAAGTGGCAAATGGAGTAATCGAGCTTTACTTTGTCCGATCTGAGTATCAATTGGAGGATATTTTCACGAAGGCTTTAGATCGCGCTCGAATTGAATTTTTGGCCGACAAGCTAGGAATGAGAACTTTTTCGCCTGAGACTCTAAAGGAACTGGCAGATGAAGCGAAAGAATAGTGGTGGTAAAACTATTCTCCGTATCCTTGGTGATCATCTGTATATATTGTTTATATTTTATCCACAAAAGCAAAATACAAAAATATAAAACCATATAAAAACCATAAAAATTGAAAAATCTAGAAAAATCCAAAAATATTTTTACTTTATTTTTCAAAGGCATGTCTTTTGGTACGATAATATTTACGGCCTTAGAAATGTTGATTAATATTGACACGGCGCCATAAATAGAGTTCGTACAAAAGTTGTAAATATTTCATAAAACATGTCTATATGGCTTGTAGTTATTTCAGACTGCAACCCGGTTTTCACATTAAAGTCAAGTATTTCTTATGAAAGCTTTGGCTCACAACGGGAATTAATTTTCTCGGGCAAGGTTTACTTTAAAACCTTGTAAGGGATCAAGTTTACTTAATAACTTGGTCTAACACAAATATATGTACGTTTCAGTGCATTTATTTGTTAAAACAAGAGAAGTCTTGTTTTTATTAAGCTATCATCTCTACAACCATAGCAATCTACAATTGGTATCTACTTACTCAATGATGCGACTACTCAACCAACGACTACAGCTCTTTCAATAGAACACGGGTCAACAATTGAGGGGGAGCAATTGTCAAGCATTCAGAATCTTCGATGCCGAACGTGCCAAGTTCACAAGTTGGTGTCAATACAACAATACCAACCGTACATGTGGTGTCAAGAGATGACTTCAGACGTGACAAGGCGACCAACATATGTTGACAAGAACCATTTGATCTTATCATATGATGTTCTCATCTATCAGGTCCAACCTTGTCAATTCTTTTTTTTAATATGGTGAATATGTGATCATGTTACAAATCGGTATCATATCTCATGCGTTTGATATCATGAAGATAAAACGGACTTGCATTTTTCTTCCCAAAACCTTTGTTAAAACTTCATTAAATCAATTGATATTAAAAACATCGATTGGGTTAATATTTTTAATATGGGGGAGAAAATGTGATTTAATATGGGATATTATCACAAATGGTTTGACTTAATGTGCTGGCTCATCCCGACATGTGCGAAATGTTTTCGGATATCGTGGCATATGTTAAGGGGGAGCAAAACGGATTTGCATATCAAAATGGATTTTCATGGTGATTTATACTTACCCAAAACCCATTTATTTCACGACGATGAAGATTGTGGTGACATAAGGATGGTAGGATAGGTTAAGTCATATGATTCTTCCAGAACCGGAGGAATCTTCCCAAGGACATTCCATAGCTAGAAATAGTTGTCCTCAAGAAAGTTGGAGAAAGATTGTGAACGTAGTTGAATGTCGACCAAGTACTTAAGTTAGCACTGGAACAATCACAACAAGGTGCTAGTTATGACGTATTGGTAAGCATTGAAGGGGTTGAAGAATGAAAAAGAATTGTAAAGATAAAGGGTGTAAAGAAAGAAGCCCTCCTTACAACTTTAGGCAGAAACCAGGTCAATACATATGCTATCGAGATCATTTTTAATGATGCTTGATATTGAAGATAAGACATCATGGACCCAGTTATGCAATGCACAACCCATCCCAGCTAACTCATATATCTCTCAAAAGGTATTTGTTTTAATCACACGGAGACAACACATTATCTATTGATTTATTCACTCCGAATAAATTGGTATTGAAAAGGTGGCACTCCTCTCCAGCCTCCGATCACTAAAATCCAAAATGCACGATCGAGTCTAGAGCCATTTGAGATCATCAAATATCTCATTAGGACACACTTTCATATTTCCTTGCTTCTTCACACACTGTGAAAAGTAAGAAAGATTTTAAGAGTCCTACGCAAAATCTTCATGATCTTGCCTGAACATCCGAGTAATACGAAAGTATTTACAATGAAGATGGAAATCCTTCTTGAGCGAATATCAAAAAGCTCATGGTAGGTGACTTGTGCGATTCTTTATGAATTAAACTTGTGATAACTGGAAAGCAACAGCTGTTTAATTCTTAACTGAATTTAAACACGTTCCAGGCTTCTACGCAATATCTTAGTGATCTTGCCGGAACACTCAGAGTGATACCTTAGTGTTCACAGTGATGAGTGGAAATCCTTCTAGTGTTAACCTCAAACAGCACTTGGTAGGTAACTTGCAAGATTCTATACGAATCAAGCTCGTGACAACTAGAAAGCAACGATGGTGCGGTTCTTAATTGAATTTCACTTGTTCCAGGAACATGAATTGACGGCTTCAAATCATGCAGATATTATTATCCAAGTGATTTACTCTTTATGTTCGCAGTCAGCTTTGGACGGTCGAATAAAGAGAACGGGTTTACCCGCGAAATCCTGTCAGGAAGTTACTTAATTGAAACTATCCGTCACGGGTATGATATCTAATATCGTCCAACGGTCTTCACCGACCGGAGGTAAAATGCTACCGAATTAGAATGAAATGTTCAAAGCCATTTCGTTCGTGTCTACTTATGTTGCGGCATTTGAAGATGGTGGCATTGCGGAATCCAAGAAGTCGTCCCCGCATGCTTATACTTTATGTACTTAATACCTCATCTAATTCAAGAAAGCCTAAAAGTTAAGTCTTCCGCTGTATTGAACTCTGAAGCTTTCAAGAATTACAAAAGGTATAAGTATGTGGGACATGGTGTCACGAGGAGGCGAAGATCACAAGTGATGGATGCACAAGATCAAGGCAAGAGATTAATGCTAAAGATTGATATCAAAGATCAGCATGTTCACCAGAAAAGAAAAAGGAAAAGAAAGACGAAGACTACGATCTTAAGACAAGCATAGTATGCTAGGTTTATTTCATTATTGTAACTCGGTTAACGCCCTTGTTTGGAGTGACCTCCCTTAGGGGGAGATTGTTAGAAATACGTTTTTACGTATTTAGGAAGATTCGGTCACTCCGAAAATATATTAAGTAGTAGCTCGTAGTCTAGATATCTTTATTAAAGAAACAAAGTCAAGCCTAGCCTACAACATGTGTAGGTCGGCCCAACATTCTAAGCCCAAGCCCATCACAAGGCTTGGGTATATAAACCCTCTCCTTTGATGGAGAGGGTGTGTGGTTTCATAATTTACACATAGTAAACATTGGTTTTCTTTCACTTTCTCTCTCTAAGTGTGTGTGTTCTCACCATCTCTCTATCTCTTTCTCTCTCTAAAACCATAAGCAAGATTTACATATCCTACAACATACAACAACAGCTGGCACGCAAGCATCAAGTGTGCTCCATTTGAGATGTTGTATGGCAGAAAGTGTCGCGCCCCAATCTGCTGGGATCAGGTTGGCGAGCGAACACTCGAAGGACCAGAAATCATAGAGATGACCAATGAGAAGATCGCAGTAGCTAAGCAGAAAATTCAGGAGGCACGGTCACGTCAGAAGAGTTACGCCGATAAGCATCGTAGGGATATACACTTTAACGTAGGAGATCACGTCTTCCTTAAGGTTTCGCCGGCACGTGGTGTTAGACGCTTCGGGATTAAAGGGAAGCTCAGTCCTCGTTTCATCGGACCGTTTGATATCATTGAACGAGTCGGTGAAGTATCCTACCGATTGGCGCTACCTCCGCAGCTTTTGCATGTGCACAATGTGTTTCATGTGTCCTTACTCAGAGGGTACCAGTATCATCCCCTTCACATGGTTCAGTATCCTCTGGAACAGATACGTGAAGATCTTACTTTTATAGAAGAACCCGAACGAGTTCTTGACAGACAAGAACGAGTCATGAGAAAGAAGACGATTCCATTCGTCAAAATTCTATGGAGGGATCATACCGAGCGGGAAGCCACTTGGGAAACAGAGGAGTCTATCCGGGCTTCTTACCCTCATTTCATATTTTGAATTCGGGTATGTTCTTCTTTTCCAGTTTACTTTATCTATAATTCGGGGACGAATTATTCTTTTTAGGGGGGAAGAGTTGTAAAACCCGCATGCTTTTACCATGCATAGTACCCTTAGGATCGTACGTACTAGATTAAAACTTTCCTAATATAGCATGATTACGATTACGTGTTAGGAGTTTACGTATTACGTACGTGTTAGAACACGATAGGTATTTACTACGCACGATCATGTAATAATTATTTGACGATAATTAATCACGAACATGCGATCATGAAATCATGAACGTAATTAAAACACGAACTATTATTAATTACGTATATATATTTATTACGAGCTAATTAAATATATTAGATCACGGTATTTACGTAACGAGAACATTTAAAACACGAACATAAATAATCACAAACTTTTAACTTAATAACGAGACACGGAAAAAGGTATAGGTACCCCAAGTGGGGTCCCTACCCGCGGCCAACAAGGACAAATGGGCCAAGCCCATTTGTCAAATTTACTAAAGGGGGTTATGTTTATTTTTACTACTCAATTAAACTTTACAGAAGATTTTTAAGAAAACCTAAAAACCTCCTTCCTCCTTGTCTCTTTGTGCCGCCACCCTACAACCACCATAGAAGGTGATTTTGATCTTGGATCTCGAAGTTTTAGTAATTGATCGTGTTGGTTCTTCGTCCTTTTGATCCACGAATTCGGTAAAACCTTTTTAAACCTTTTCTTTTGATTTAATCTTCTTATAAATTATGAACATGTGATGTTTTTTACAAAAACATAATAATTAAACATGGATCTAACATGATTTGGTGTTAAATAAAATCAAAAGGATGTTTTTAAGGGGTGTTTGTTTTGGCCGCCGGCTTCATCGAACCCAAAAGGGGTCTCGGCTTGCCAAGCCGACCACCACCAAGACCATATGGTCTTGGTTGGTGCGTGTGGGTCCCACGGCAGCAATGAAACATGGGGTACCCCGAGTTGGTTCGGGGTACGATGTCGATTTCATGTCCGGTTCATGCTTTTTAGTCTAGATCCGGTTCATGGTGTATGTTAGTTTTTTTTATGTTTATGATCTTAGGTTAAAATTAAATTAATAAAATGATGTGATTAATTTAATAACATGACTTAGGTTATTTAATTATTAATGATCATGAAATTATTTTAACCTAAGTATTTATATATTTAAGACTTATAATTAATTAATTATTTTAAAACCATGGATATAATTAATTAATTAACATGACTTAGGTTATATTATTAATATATAATAATACATATTTTAACCTAAGTATTTAACTTATTTAATTAAAACATGTTATACTTTAATTAAATATTTTAACCTATAGTTTAATTAAATTACATGAAATAATTATTAAACTATACATTATATCATATGACTTAGAAAATAATCATGAAAACACTTAGGCTTATATACTTAGCTTATTTAACCAGCTTATTTCTAATTATGGAAACTTTTTATTTTTAGAAACTTAATTAAATAAGGCAACTAATCTATTTATGGAAACCTTCTATTTTTAGAAACTTATTTATTTCAGGCAGCTAATCTATTTATGGAAACTTATTTAATTAAGGCAGCTAATCTATTTATGGAAACTTTCTATTTTTAGAAACTTATCTATTTTAAGCAGTAAATCTATTTTTGGAAACTTTCTATTTTTGGAAACTTTTTATTTTTGGAAACTTTCTATTTTAGGAAACCTGCTATTTTTGGAAAGTACTTATTATTACACAGTAAGTATAATAACACATGAAATACCAGAAATACTTAATCAGATTAAACAGAATATAAGATAAAACACAGTTTAAGGCTTTAAAACAGTAAAACATGGTAAGAACGCATAAAATAAGCTAAGACATGACATAAAACCAGCTACGTATTTAGTAAGCAGATACTTATTCATGTATGTATTTATGTAGCACTAGTGATTCGGAAGTAGGATTCCTCTCAGTTCGTCTTTCTCGTTCACTGGACATAAGGTACGGATTCTCGTCCTTTCAGTATGGACATTCTTTCCTTATTAGGATTTCCCGTATGCAGCCAACTGTTTTCCCGTAGTATAAGTTATGTGTTTGATTGCTTATGTTTAATTAAGATTACCTATAGCCATATACATGCATGACCAGTTTCACCTAGTTATGGAGGTACCATAACCATAACATTAGAGGCACTGATGTTATGACTTCACCACGGCGGAGTGATTGCTCGTGGCGTCCCTTCAGCTTTTGGCCATTTATTTATATTTGTCATGTGGGGCGTATGGGTGTATCCTAGTTACATGTTTTATTCAGGATTTCATGGTGAATGTGGTGTGTGCCTTGCATCCTTCACAAGGAGCTGATCCCTCCTACCCAAAAACCAGTATATTAAATTAGAGGCAGCCCCTCTAATTTGCATGATGAGGTCACCCCTCCAATTATTCATGCACGGTGGATTTTCATGACCTATATTGGCTAATGGTAAAATATGACAAACAGTTTTTATAAGATAAACATAAGACTTTCAAACTATAAAACCAGTTTTATCAAGACTTAACCAGGTTACTCGGGACTTAGTTTTCTTCCGCTGTTGTTATGTTATATGCTTATCCTATTCATGCTTTATTGTACATCCGTGCACTGAGCGTATTTGCTCAGCCATTTTCCTTTTCTATGTTCCCAAAACGGCAGGTACTCAGGGACGCTCGTAGACACTAAGAGTACGTGCATATGGACTGGAAGCTGTCTAGCCTTCTTTACATTATGCATTTTCCTTTCTTATGATACTTATGCTTTGGACATTGTTTAGTCCTTTCCTTTATTATACTATGTTTGTGTGTGATGAGCTTTACTTTTGGACTACCGATGTTTGATTCCGGTATTTTCCTTTTATGGTCAAGTAATGTTTAGACATTTTTCCTTGTATGCTTTGATGACACGCCATAATTGTTGTGATATTTCCATTTCCAAAATGGGGTGTTACAAAATCATCCCATGTTAAGATCGAACCGGGTGGTTCTTTCTCATACCAAATCTTAGCATTACCCTCGAGCGAGTACGGAAAAAGCATGAGCTTAATCACGTCATTCGGCACATCTCTAAACTTTAGAGTCGAGGTAATTCGAAGAAAACTACGAATGTGAGAATGCGGGTTATCGGTCTCATTGCCACGAAATTGGTCGGCACGAATGAGTGATAAAAGACCCGTATTAATCTCATAATGATCCGCCAAAATAGCCGGCACAACGATTGCTTCCCCATACCCTTCGGTGGGTGCACGGAGCAATTCCTCCATTGTTCGGTTATCGGCCATCTCTACAACAATAGGTGGAAGCTCGGGTTCCACTATTCGTTTTTGACGATTTCTATTTCTACGAGGAATATTTTCAAGCCTATTAAAATCAATCACAAGACGAGAAGAACGTAATTGCATACACTACAAAGACGAGAATTTAGAGGATTGAAGAAAAGAAATTAGACAAGAAGAAGATTATTTTTGGTATTTTATTTGGTATTGCTCAATCAAAATTGATTGATAAAAACAAGGAATAAGGATAACTACTATGGAAGTAAATTACCCTCGGTCGACTTTGAAACGATAGGTGAAAACCTAAACGTCTCTAGGTTCAATAAGTAAACTACAAAAATAAGATTTATTAATACTTGAGTCGGCAAACCAATAATAGGTTCTCCCTCTCAATATACGCACAAGCAAGCGGGGAAACGAGGTGGCACAAAGCACTTAAAAACCTTTTTTCTTAGACTGCATTTTATAGCACGTCGCCTTATACCCACCTTATAGTTTGTATAAATCGAGTTCAAACTTCTTATTAGTATTTATCTATTTTGCCTTTTATTTGTTTAGGATTCGAATACAATAGCTAGGTGATGAAATCCCAACTAAGGCCTTATTTGAAAAGTATGTAAATTTATTGTTCTACGTAATATAATATATTAATCACAAAAAACGAGAAAAACGATACATACTATATAATAGAAAAATAACAAAACTTTCCGAGGACGGAAAGGGTCTTCAAATCAACGATCAACAAATCTCAACGAAAACGAATCGTACACAAGATCCCCAGCAGCGGCGCCAAAATTTTTGATGTGATCGTGATAGTATAGTGATAATTAGATACGTTATAGGGTAAATTAGAAAATTACCTTTAGGAAAAATTAATAGACTAGTATTACCAAAGACGAATTCAATTAAACACGTGGGTTAACCAAGTTCGTTGTACACGAAGATCTTATGAATTTAAGACGTTTTGTTTTGATTTGGACAATCGATTCAAATTGGTTGTCGGTTTTTAAAACTAGAATTAAATCTACTAATTTTAAATTATTAAATCTTATCCTAAAGTGCGTGAATCGTAAACCCCAAATTATTTTAATCTAATTACTTAAAATTTAAAACTATTTAAAAATTAACTATAAAAGTTATTCTATTAAAATAACTTTAACTCTATTTAAAAATCTAATAAAACTAATTAAATTTATTAAAAATTTACTTTAACCAAATCTATTTTTTTTAAACTATTTTTTTTAATTTAAATCTAAAACATTAAAAATCTAATTATACGAAAACTAATCAAACTTTTAAAATTAATAAAAATATTATTTTTATTTTAGTTTTAGACTATTAATTATTTTTAAAACTAAAAATTACTTTTAATAAAATTTCTAATTAAAATATATCTAAACGGAATATGAGTAAAAATGCAACTAAATCAAATCTGCCAGAACAACTATGCTATATTAATAAATCTGTAAGAAAGTTAACCAAAAGAGCCTGTTAGCTCAGATGGTTAACACATTGGATATTCATCCGTGAGGTCACGGGTTCAAGCCTCAGGAAGGCCATATTTTTGTGATTATTATCTTTTTGAACAGATATGATTTAACAATGTCACAGGAGGTGACTTAAACGTTTGGAGAGCTTATAAGGATATCAGTAATAAACCTATCAGACCAATTTAGTCTGACATGTATAAGCAGTCAAATTACAAGAATAAATAAGCTCAATAAGCTACAAGAAAAAGCTTATTTCAAGTTCACACTCAAGTAGCAGATCAAATTCATAACAGATTATGATTCTAGTAAACTCAATTTAAACAAACTCAGACTAAACTTCTTCACCGATAAGTAGTGCTAATCAACTCTCACATTCAGAAAATTCAACCAAACCGAACTCGAAATTAAACAAGTCTCAAAACAAATCTAGCAGTCTATTTATCACAGTCCAAATAATCAAAACTTATCTAGTAACAATAAAATCTTACAAGATCAAGCATGCTTTACTCCTATATTTACAGCTAACAAATTATATCCAATTAAGCTGATTAAACAGATATTATCATCTTAGCAAGCAGTCACATCCAGATTAATGCATTATATCTAACAGCTAAATCAAATGATCAGACAAAAACAAATTAAACAATCCTACTATCAAACTAAAATCAACCTATATCTGAACAAATAAGATCCAAATACTTAAGCAGAAACTAAATCAGATTAGATTTTAAAACCTCTCGACTTAAACTAAACATATATAACCTCAACAAAACAATATCAGATAATCAAACAAGTTCATCGTCATTAAAAAAAACATATTCATAAAAAAAACAAATTGAAACAATAAAATTAAAGAGGAATAGAACCTATTGGAGATTTCCGTTGAGGAGAAAGATGTGCTGAACAACCTTATGAACCCGTAACAACATCACCATCTGAACCACCATTCACCATCATTACCATCGAACCGGTACAGTGACTTTTAATTTATCCAGTTGGGATAAATCATTCCCAAATATTACTTTAAATCATTTAATACAAGCTATTTCTTAGCTTGATTAAATAATTTTCATATAATTTCAAACAGATTATAGAAATAATTATAATAATAAATTTTGATAGTGAATAAGACAGATTACCCAAACTCAACATTTATTAATCACTGGAAAAATGATTACAATACTTTTAAAAATAAAATACAAATATTCCTAAATCTATTTTGACATTATAACTAGAAAGTAAAAATGGGATGATGATTACAAGTATTTTAGGGGTTTATATAGCCAACCCCCTAGGCTGTTGAGGGGAGGTTGTTGAGGCAGATAAATCATATTGGCCTTCCAAAGAGGATCTTTCTTCTTCTCTTTCTTCAAATCTTGATCTAACGGATGATATAAGCCTACTAGCACACGGATTGCCAACGTGGCAATCAAGTGTGCTAGTTGTGCTTTCTCTTTGCTGAAGTGTCTCTTTTTTATTGGTGGAGTGGAGATTATTTGCTGTCACAGCCAATTAAACGCTGCCACGTACCCTAGCCTTTCCATCTCTGCCTTCCGAAAACTTGGGGGATTTAATTCCCCCAAGTGTGAATCACACGTGGGACAAAAAGCCCCAATTTATGTGAGGATTTATTTTTCTAGGGTTTTGATGAATAGTGAGTGAATGTTACAGGTTTTTTACTTTGGGAGAGAAAGAGAGGATAAACTTTGGGTGTATCGACATTATTTAATTTGTGGTGGAAAAGTGAGTGGGTATTTTTGACCAAGTAACGTGTTTAATAAACACAAAAAACGTCCTAGCTGTTTATTTAAGTGTACAAATTGACCTAATGGGCTTGAGCCCATTTTCCAATATCCCATACGTTTTTGCTTGTTTAAGGAGTTTGGGCTTTTGGCCCAAGTTATATTTCACCATCCGTGTACATAACTTGCAAATTGGGCCATTGATGGGTTTTTGAGCCCATTTGCCCAAATGTGGGACCTACAAGCCTTTAAACTCCATAAATGATGAAATCCACTAAAAACGAGCTTGAAATTGGCTTTGTCGATCTTTTCATCAAACTCGTGCCGGTTTTTGTCTATTTTTGCGATCTTCGGTACCTACACACATGAAACGACAAACAAACGAATACAAGGCCATATTTAAACATTTATTGCATTTATTCATCGTTTTAAGATACAAATGATATGAGTAAAATCACTCATATCAGATGTTTATCTAAAATGAAGCTCATCAAAACTGATTTGCGTAATCGGATGGGTGAAGATTATTTTAACGGCGCTTTAACTTGTGTTATAGAGAAAAAAGAACTTGTTAAAGTTAAAAATGAGGGTGCGCGTGAGCTTTTTTTCGCTATGGGACATCGTAGAATCATCGCTTTAAGGTAATATTTTCATTTAGGTATCGTTTTACTGAAATCTTTGTTTAATTCAATATTTAGTTATATTATATTTCAGTTAAAAAATTGTGCACCCAGACATATTTTGTTCTCGCTTCGTCCCTGCTTTCAATAGTGGATAAGTGTTTCATTACTTTTGATGAACTTCTTATAGAGTTTTTATATAGCGTTAGAAATATTTGTCTCAAAATATACTATGTAATTTTGCGAATTGCACGTGATTAGTAAACTCACTTAATTGTAAAATAACTTTAAATTTGTACAATCGATTGTGATTTGTTAAAATCGATTGTGATTTGTTATTTAAAAACCACAAATGATTTCACAAGTGACAAATGGATTGATAAAAACTATCACATTATTATGGAGACCCAAGTATTGAACAACGGGCTGACTTGTTTGTAGAAGCTCAAAATCGTATGAAAAAGAGCCTTCTTAAAACAACAATAACTTGAGCATCGTAAGTCCGTTTACAGGCCTTGACCTGTCAAAACGACCGGAAAAGAGAGAGGAACGACGTGGTAACTACCTTTAGGCTGGTTAAGGATTTTTCGAGGCCTAAAAATCCGTTTTACTCTCATTTATTTTCATTTTTTGTTATTTTCAGTTTCTGTTGTACTTCGTCTTTAAGCCACAGTCCAACCCATTGGTGTTTTAGGGTTTTTGTTTGTTTCTTGTATTTATTTAAACAATATGATGTAACTCTAGCAAGACATTTTTCAGTTTAATAAAAGTTAAACCATTGGTCGCTGTTTGTCAAGTTTTTAACCTTAATAATCGGTATTCGTTAGAATCAGTGATTGTTGGAAGGAATTGTTTCTGGTATTCATTAGAATCAACAGATCCAGTTTATTTATCTTGTTTCTAGCCTACATCAGTTGGTATCAAGATCCGAAATTCTTTATCAAGATGCCTCCAAGGAAAGCTAGGTTTATTTAGAAAGTGAATGAACAGGAAATTGAGCAGCGTATAATGGACAGAATGGAGGAGCGACTCGAGCAATTTGTTGATCAATTGACTGAACAGATGAAAAGTTTGATGAACAATAGGAGGCCCCGTAATCTTCGTCATGAGGATAAAGATGCAGATCTGGAAGAATACCCGTTTGGTGGTGGTTCGTCTACAGATGAACAATAAGTAGGACGACGAATGAGAGATCGAAGGAGGAATAATTATAAGCGTTGGGAGACTGGAATGAAGGTTAATATTCCTGAGTTTAATGGGGACACTTTGAAGCCTGATGAGTTCATTGATTGGCTTGTAGCTGTTGAAGAAGTATTTGAATTCAATGAAGTTCCAGAAAATAAAAGGGTTTCGTTGATTGCTACCAAGCTATGTGGTAAGGCATTTGCGGGTGGCAACAATTAAAGATGACGAGGGACAGAGTTGGGAAGTCAAAAATTATGAGTTGGCAGAAGATGAAGAAGGTCACGAGGGATAATTCTATTCCTCATAACTATTAGTGAATGATGTACCAACGGTTATAGAACCTGAAACAGGGGACAATTCTGTTGAAGATTATACAACCGAATTTAACCAACTAATTGCAAGGAATGACATTCTAAAGACAGAAGATCAGCTTGTCTCTCAATACATTGGTGGGTTAAGAGTCAAAATTATGGATTCTGTTAACATGTTTGATCCGCTGACACTTTCTGAAAACATATCAATGTGCATTAACTTTTGAGAAGCAAAACTAAAGAGTGGAAAATTTGCCTTCTCTTGCAACAACAAGTGCTTCTGGTTCAGGTAACGCGGCATCTCATTTTACTCCCAATCAGTCTAAGGTAGTTGGTGGTAATATTGGACCAGTACCTAGATCGACCAGTAGTAGCGGTTTGAAGTGCTTTAACTGTGGTGAAACTGGTCACCGACAGTCGGAGTTTAAGAAGGT
Source organism: Glebionis coronaria (assembly GCA_025667525.1). Lineage (NCBI taxonomy): Eukaryota > Viridiplantae > Streptophyta > Magnoliopsida > Asterales > Asteraceae > Glebionis > Glebionis coronaria. The sequence continues at coordinate 457,945,614 of CM046881.1, read as the reverse complement.
TGAGAAGGGACAGTTATTTCTTGAACTTGAGGAAGATGATGATATCGCTTATGATGATTACGAAGAAGCCACAGTTTATGATGAAGAACTCGAGTATGAGGATGAGTATGTGTCTGGAGATGTGGGGGTGAATTTGGTGGTAAGGCTCTCTTGTTTAACACCTAAAGATAATGGTGATGATTGGCTCAAACACAATATCTTTCAGTCAAGTTGTACCATATGGGTAAGGTTTGCACCTTTGTATGTGATTCGGGTAGTTGTGATAATTTGATAGCTGAAGAAGCAGTCCAGAACTTAGGGTTGAAAACTAAAAATCACCCCCAAACCTTATAAGTTATAGTGTCTTAGAAAGGGTAGGGAGATAATAGTTTCCAAGCGTGTCCAAATTTTGTTTTTTATAGGAACAACCTATAAGGATAATCTTTGGTCTGATGTGATACACATGGATGTGTGTCACTTGTTGTTGGGTAGACCTTGGGAGTATGATTGTGATGTAACTCACCATGGGAGAACTAATACCTATAGTTTCCTGTTTGGGGGGGGGTGTGAAGATTACTTTGATACCAATAAAACCAAGGAAGTAGTTAATAAAAGCACGAGTACTTTACTTACTCTTTCGTAGTTTGAAGACGAGCTGGAGGTGGGAGATGATGTTTTTGTGCTAATAAGGAAGGAGGTTTCTGAAGATAGTGAAGTTCCTGAAGCCATGATCCCTTTACTAAAAGAATTCTCTGATGCTTTCCGTGATGAATTACCTGATGGTTTGCCTCCATTGCGTGGCATACAGCCTCATATTGATCTAGATCCTGGGTAACAATTGCCTAATAGGCCACATTACAGGATGATCCCGGGAGAACATGAGGAGTTGCGCATGCAGGTTGAGGAGTTGGTTTCCAAAAGTCATACTCGTGAGAGTATGAGCTCGTGTGTTGTTCTTGTCTTATTGACTCCCAAGAAGGATGGTACATGGCGTATGTGTGTTGATAGTTGAGCCATCAACAAGATTACTGTGAGGTACATGTTTCCTATTCCTCGCCATGATGATTTGCTTGGCCAGATTAGTGGTGCTACTCTTTTTACAAAATAAGATTTGAAGAGTGGGTATTACCAGATTCGTTTTAGACCTACTGATGAGTGTAATACTGCTTTCAAGACACGTGAAAGGTTTTATGAGTGGTTGGTCATGCCTTTTGGTTTATCAAACGAAACCAAGTACATTTATACGTGTGATGAATCAACTGCCCAGCCCTTTTATTGGAAAGTTTGTGGTTGTTTATTTTGATGACATTCTTATTTATAGTGCTTCTCATAATAAGCATGTCACTCATGTGAGGAAGGTCTTGACCTTGCTTCGGATGGACAATTTTTATGCAGCCACGAAGAAGTGTGTGTTCATGACCCCTAAAGTTTTGTTTTTAAGGTATGTTGTTTCTGGTGATGGCATACAAGTGGATGAGTCTAAGGTAGCAGCTGTTCAGAAGTGGCTAACTCCAACTACCAATACTGAAGTTTGGAGTTTCCATGGTCTTGCTTATTTCTATAGGCGGTTTATCCCTAATTTCAGTTCCATTATTGCCCCTTTAGCAGACTGTATGAAGGGGAGGTCATTTGTGTGGACGAAGGAAGCAGAGCTGGCTTTTCAGGTTGTCAAGGAAAAGCTTACTACAATGCCAATCCTGGTATTGCCTGATTTTTCTAAAGTTTTTTAGCTTCATATGGATGCTTCTAAGGTTGCAATTGGTGGATTTCTTAGTCAAGGTAGGCGGACTACTGCCTATTTTAGTGAGAAGTTGAAAGGACCGAAGTCAATGTACTCTACTTATGACTTAGAGTTTTATGCAGTGGTCCAAGCTGTGAAGCATTGGCGCCATTATTTGTTTCATAAGGAGTTTGTTTTGTTCACTGATCATGATTCTTTAAGGCATATTCAAGATAAGGTATCCCATAAGCATGGGCGTTGGTTGGCTTTTTGATGAGAACACAATTATACATGGTCTCATTGCCTAAATCAGGCTTAAAATATATAAAGATATCATAAAAACTGTGCAAAAACCCTTGTATTTGTTCAATGTGTGTTTGTAGGTTTAGATGTCTTGAAATTAACAAAAGATCACAAGAAACAAGCAAAAACAAACACGAGAAACGAGGTCGTACAAAGAACTAGACCCGAATGGTGATTTTCTAAGAAAGTTATTGAAGTTTGAAGAATGTACAAGATTGGTCCTCCAAGTTTGAAGATTTGTCACTTTATACCATTGTAAATCTCAAATTACAAAAAGGGTCCCTAAAGTTTCGTTACATGTCAAGATATACCCTTGGAAATTAAAGATATTACATAACAAGTCCTTACTCCAAGATTATAGAGTTGCAAGGACCAATTGTGCCAATACTCCAAAGTTTTTATAAAGAGAGTTTGCCCGAAAAAGTTGTTGAAATGTTTGGGACCAAAATTAAAAAGCTCTCAAAATATAAGGGTTGTTTGGTTATGTGAAGTTAAAAGGGTGGGTAACAACATAACTTTACCAAACTGGCATGCACATTTAGCTTAAGGATTGTTTAACTAAAATCTGTAAGTGGTTTTGGTTTGTTAGTGTTAAAATTGGATTTCAAGTATTTTGGATTTGCGGCTTAAATTAGTTCAACTGCATGTTTTCTACTTTCTTTGTATGCTCCTACTTTTAAGTTAGTTAGGATGTGTTTATTTGTGCTTGAGTTGGTGGTGTGTGTTTGTTGAACAAACATTGTGAACAAAACTTGCACCTTCTTACTGTAAAAAAACAAGTAAAACCATCTGTTAGTTGAATCATTAGGAAAACTTAGTTTGAGGTTGTAAATTTTGAAGGACTGTTAGCTTTAGGGTTGATTTTGATGTGCATTTAAGTTTTTTTTATCATTTGGTAGCTTATACAAGCTTGTAGCTTAAATCAAAAATCACAAAAAATTTGCAGTTGCACTTATCCGAGTTAATTGTTTTTAGGGTATCCAATATCTGACATCAAAGCTTGTGAAATTGTCAGATTTCAGATGTTAAGGTAGTTTAGCTGATTTGGCCTTTAGGTATCTGTGGCTTATTTTGTGCATTTTCGTGGCTTATTGCTTGTTAATTGTGCTTATCATCTCCTCCCCTCAAGCCTAATGCTTGTTGGGTTGATATTGTCAAAAACAATTAAAAAAATAAAAAGCAAAAACCAGCCTAGCCTAGATTCGAACATGCGACCTGTCGAAGCAGAGCTAGCATGCTTACCAGTGTGCTACTGGTTTTCATCTGTCATACCTTTTACTTTTATTTTATTTAAACACTATTTCCTTCCTAGTATAAATAACAAGTCGTGGCTTTTTCTTATGTTGCGGCTTATTTGCTTAACCTTACCCATTCATTTTATTTTTCCTTTGTCTTAGATAACATTTTATTGGCCAAGTTTGGGATTTTTCCCATTAGTTTTAATATTTTAATCTTTATTTTGTTTTTAAATAGTTTTTCGTCATTTAAAAGTATATAAGATAGTTTTAAAAAATTTGAAAATTATTTTTAGCTTTTATTAAATGTTTTTAGGTTTACATGCAATAAAAACTTAATTTGGACTTTTTCTTCATTATTTTTTTATATTAGGTCTTTAGTTAGATTTTAAAATTAAATAATAATTAAATACAAAGTTTTCAAAAGTTTTATTAATTCTTCACTCTTAAGTAGACTTTTTAGGATTACATTGCAATTTTTGAAACTTTTTTGAATTTATTTTTATTTTTCGTCTCGATTCGCGTGAAAACTTGATTTCGTCGTAGTGTAATTTTTAGTATTATCCGTCTTTAATTTCAAATCTTTCTCTCACGAAGAACAAAACTAATCTAAAAACGTATTTAACTTGGCTCATATCTCTCATCTCCTTCGAGAACGAACTCAACGATCGGTTTTCGTGTTTTCCTTAACGTGGATTCTTATACTTATTCGTTTATTACACTTTTTCCTAAAAGTGTATAAAAACTACAATATCACTTTTCTTTATAAGTTTACTTTTTTGGTCAAACGTAAAACTGGTGCTTCTAATCGTGTTGCTGATGCCTTAAGCAGGAGGTGTAGTTTACTTGTAACAATGCAGGTTGATGTTTCAGGACTTGATGTCATTTGTGACATGGTGACTGTGGACCCATACTTTTTAGTTGTTTTTCAGGATTTGCAATCTAGAGAGAAGACAGATTTTATTATGCATGATGGGTTCCTATTCAAAGGGAATCAACTTGGTATTCCTAATTCAAGTCTTCGCGAGCAAATTATTAAGTAGTTGCATGGTGAAGGACATGTTGGTCGTGATCGCGCTATACAGTTGGTTCAAGCTTCTTATTTTTTGCCTACTATGAGGAAGGAAATGGATTGTTACGTCAAGAGGTGTCGTATTTGTCAAGTTTCAAAGGGCACGACTACTAATATAGGACTTTATATGCCTATGCATGTTCCTTTGCAGCCTTTGGGTTGATATTTTCATAGATTTTGTGTTGGGCCTACCTCGTAGTCAAAGGGGTAATGATTCAATATTTGTTGTTGTTGATTGTTTTTCTAAGATGATTCATTTTATTCCTTGCAAGAAGATAACAGATGCAGGTAATGTAGCCCAACTTTTCTGTAGGAATGTGTACCGTTTACATGTTTTACCTTCCTCCATTGTTTTAAATCCTGACACTGGGTTTTTGAGTCATTTTTGGTGTAGTTTGTGGAAGATAGTGAATACCCATCTCAGTTTAAGTAGTGCTTATCATCCTTAAACTGAAGTTGTTAACAGGTCCCTTGGTAATCTGTTAAGGTTTTTGGTGGGTGATCATGTGAAGGTATGGATCAGAAGTTGTGTCAAGCTAAGTTTTCTCATAATCATGTTGTTAATCGGAGCAATAGGTTTAGTCCATTCCAGGTGGTTTATTCTGCTCAACCACGTGGTCCTCTTGATCTCATGACTCCTTAGGCTTCTTGGTCTGTTCTGAAGAAAGTACAAGATTTTGTTGAAAGGTTGCATCATGTTCATAAAACTGTTCTTGACAACTCGAAGTGCAAGCATGATGCGGATCAAAAGAGGCGACATGCTGATTTTGAATTAGGAGACTTTGTGTGGGTTGTTTTCACTAAGGATCGTTTTCTAGCTGATGAGTACAAAAAGTTATCTGCAAAGAAGATTAATCCATTGGAAATTATGGAGAAAATGAACTCGAATGCTTGTCGTTTGAAGTTACCAAGCCATATTCGATGTTTTGATGTTTTTAATGTGAAGCACTTGTTTCCTTACCATGATGATTCTTCTGATGATGATACTGCTAGGAATTTAAGGAGGAATTTTTTCTATACAGGGAAATGATGGAGGCCCAAGTATTGAACAACGGGCTGACTTGTTTCAGGAAGCCCAAGATCGTGTGAAAGAAGATGGATTTCCTAAAACAACCATAACTTGAGTACCGTAAATCCGTTTTCAGCCCGTGACCTGTCAAAGCGACCGGAAAAGCGAGAGAAACGACGTGGTAACAAACTTTAGGCTGGTTAAGGATTTTTTGATGCCTAAAAAGCCGTTTTACTATTATTTATTTGCATTTTTGTGTTATTTTCAGTTTCTGTTGGACTTTGACTTTGAGCCACAGTCCAGCCTATTGGTGTTTAAGGGTTTTTCTTTATTTCCTATCTTTATTTAAACAATCTGTTGTAACCCTAGCAAGACAGTTTTCACTTAAATAAAAGTTAAAACATTGGTCGTTGTTTACCAAGTTTTTACCCTAATAATTGGTATTCATTAGAATAAAAAATTATTGGAAGGAATTGTTTATGGTATTCATTAGAATCAACATATCCAATTTATTTATCTTATTTATAGCCTACATCACATTCACTACTAAAAAAACGTTTTTGTACCACGGTAGAATCCGTTTGAAATTCTGTGAGTAAGTGCCTTTCTCACCGATTTTTCACGAAATTATTCTGATGCAAAAACCCTTATGGGTGAATATTTTCCCACTCGTTTCCCCATTAAACATTAACTATCTTCCCATGAATTTCTCACGGTTGCTATCAACCACTTTTTCACATGCGAGTGGTGGTTTTCCTACGGATTTCCTATGAACATTGTTATACGGATTTTCCACAACTTTCAACATCTATTTTTCTATATGTTTCTCACATATTTTCTACAATTATTTCTCACAGATTTTCCACGGACATATTCTAACGGATTCCTAACAATTTGTAGCAACCATTCATCTGTGGGAAACCGTTTGGCTTAATTGTGCCGCACTAATATTTTAGATTTTGTGGATTTTAAAATCTAAAAATATGGAACACTTATATGAAACAATAAACACCATTAAATCACCAAACCTAGAGATACAGTGCCCAAAATGTGCTAGAAATAGTTATAACAAAAAAAAATCTTAATTCTAAATCCTCCGACTATACGCTAGGACTAATAGTTAATACAAAAGCTTAAGCCTAATTCCAAATCCTCTGACTAAACTAGTTAGGAGCAGGATCTCATTTAGTAGCTCGGTGAAGCATAATTTTTAGCAAAAGACTTAAACGTGTCGTATCAAAATGCAGCGACATAATTTGCAAGTGACATGAAAGATGAAGAATTAGTGCTCAAGTACTCGGCTGTTGTGGAAGCATGACAAACTTGCTTGTTTCACGGCAAATAAAGCAAATAAGCTGAAGAAAAAAAGCGGATAAAATAAGTAATCCTTTTTAATGTAATAAATAGTAAATTCCATGTTTTCCGTACATGTAGTGGGTAAAAAAATTAACTATGTTCATAGATATTAAATAAGCACTCGTTATTGTGTTTTAATTGCTTATTTTTAGGCATGTAAGCATTCCAAATCGCTTCTGCTTATCTACTTATTCTGGATCAAAATAAACGCTTCTCATAACAGTATATGTTTATTTGAAAGTTCCTCTTTAAGTTTAAAGTTTAAACTATAAGGATATTCACCGGTTTTGTATAATATAAGCTGGATGCAAAAAATTATGTTACTACTATAAAATGTATTTCATTTTGCGCACCAGCCGAGTATGAAATTTAATTGTAACTCTACTCGCCGGGGACATCCGAACCCTGATTAACGTTACATACTAAAAAATTATACTATTGATTTGCTTTGGCCTGGCGTATTACAAATACAATGCAGGGATTATTTATCTTGCTTGTTTCGTATCACTAATATCCGAATTAAAGAGATCCAGTGTACAAGTTGTATAGATCGGACAAATCTTTGTAATTTACTTATTTATTAGAAAAGAAAATTTATTATTGAAGAGCAGAAACGCCATCTGACAGTACTTGTTATTACCAGCCGCGATAGAGGCTGAAAGACGTTCGCAAAATATGTTCGGTTTATGGTATGGTCAATGCAAGACATTAACTTATCTTTGCTTAATAAGATTGGACATGAAAGTTTGGTGGAAAAACCGTGATTAGATTCAAAGATAGAACAACGTCTAGTATTCAATAATAAGCTGGAACAGAGTTTAGCATCTACAGCAATATGCCAAGAAAAGAAATATACAAATCAAAAAACGAAAAGAACAAGGCCGAAGAATAAACATGGATTTCTTACTGCTCAAAGTCTAGTTACAAAAAGGAACGAATCTGAAGTTCTTACAAAATACAAGTTAAAAAGTAGCTCAACCATGGGTGTTGAAAGCCTCCCATAGTAAATTCTGAGGAGGCCCATTTGCAAGGTCACGTGCTTGTAAAGCCGCTGTCCTAAGTGTCTTGAGCGTCGTTACATTGGCATCATAAAAGGACAAACTTGTATACGGCAGATTATGTTTCTTGCAAAGGTCTTGCACAATAGGGGAAATCGACCTCAAGTGACACCTAGGCAACCTAGGAAACAAATGGTGCTCGAGTTGGAACTGTAAACCACCAAAGAACCAGTCCATCCAGGAAGAGCATGAAATGTCGATGGTCCCAGCCGTTTGTTTTTCAAACCAGTCATTACCCCTTGGTGGGCCAACGTAAACATTGGCTGCAAAGTGGTTCAACGTGAATTGAACATGCTGAATGCCTGTGACACAAAAGCTAACCAAAACAAACGCTACACGCTCTGGCCAATTGGGTAAGCACGAAACAAGAAGAGGAAACCACGTCCAGAAAATTAGGGTTCCAAGTATGTTTAGACCCCTATCAGGAATCCTTCTTTTAGAAATCAGCAAAAGTATTGTTTGTAGGTAAAGGTTGACCCGGGCTACACACATAATCGGGTAATATGAGTAATGTTGGTAGCTGACAAAGAACCGGGCTAATGGGTCGAATGTTAGTTGTCTCCCATAGAAAACAGAAGTCAGCGAGTTGAAAAGCTTAGAAGAGACAGCTAACATTGGCAAATGTTGAAGGTCTGGATCATAATCGAGACTATTGCAAGCAATGTGATGTACATTATGTGTCCACTTCCACCAGGCGATACTTATACCCGTAATACAATTTCCAATGAAGATTCCAGCAAATTTGTTCCACCCACGGGTCGCCATCATTTGGTAATGCCCAGCATCATGACCCAGATAAGCGATCTGCATCCATGCTAATCCCAATACTGCCCCCGCCGCCATATGAACCCAGAAACTGTTGGAACATAATACACCATAAACACAAGCGGACAGCAGCAACGACACAAAACAAAGTGAGTAAATAACACCGTGCCCTTTCTTCTCAAACATCCCAGCCTTTGCAAACTCAGAAGCAAGCTTCCGATAGTCTCTAGAAACTTCTGAAACTTCATACTCTTTTAAATGATCCCCAGTGAAAAGTTTGTCCAGGTGTTTCCAGGCAGTACCAGGATGAAATGCAATGAAAGCGTCGGTTACATCCTGGCCCGCAACATTTAGAAGGGGGATATTGCCACCAGGGTGTATTTTAGCCCACTATGTAACATTGTAAACTTTGCCTTGAATGGAGATCCAAAGATCACCGAGTTTTTTATTACTTTTGTAGAATACTGAAGGATCAGGCCAAAGTACAATACACACACATCACACAATTTGTATATGGAAAAAAGGTAAAAGGACTTTGGAAATGAAAAGCTGTATTTTATTCAACAAACTAGATGGCTATAAATAGCCTTACATGGGCTGCAAAACAGGAGCAGTAAAAGCAACTACTTAGTCTACCTAAAGAACCGGTATACATGAGGATCCACTCTTGCACATGACCCTCATCAGGCCTTTATACTCGCTCAGATAAATACCAATTCAAACTAACTTATTTAATTTAAATACTTAAATACTAAAAATACGAAAATACTAAAATACTTCAAGATTAAACCCAACAATCACCCCTTAATCTTGAATCGCATCCTCACAACAGCGCTGGTTCATCCTCGATCAAGTTGGCTTCATTGTCATGTTTTTTCCACTTAGTACACTCATAACCAAAGTGTCCAAATTCTCCACAATCAAAACACCGGAACCTGCTTTTATCACCACCTCGACCCGTACCTCTTCCTTGGCCTCTTTCACCTCTGCCATAGCTTCTTCCACGACCCCTTCCTTGTCCGCTACTTTCACCATACTTATGCTCGGCCATTAAGACTTGGCCTTGCTCTTCCTCCTTTTCACCAAGGCCTTTTAGTCTTTCCTCAAACGCCTTGAGTCTTCCAACAGCTTCATCAAAAAACATCGACTCCAAATCGAAACATTGTTCGATTGAGGCAACAATTTGGAAAAACGGTTTCGGCATTGAGTTAAGCAATCTTTTTACTAAATCAGCTTCTTCAAGCTCATAACCAAGAGATCTTACCTTTGATGCAATACCATTCAGTTTTGTCACGAAATCATCTACTGCTTCACCCTCCTTCATACGCATAGTTTCAAGCTCCTTCTTTAGAGTTGCAAGTCGAGCAGCTCTTACACGATCTACACCCAAGTATCGTAATTTTAAGCCATCCCATACCTTCTTCGGGTCCGTGTGACTCGACATTTGCAAAACTATCTCTTCCGGTATCGCTTGAAATAAGAGGGCAAGCGCTTGTTTCGACTTCTTCTCATCCGGTTCAGCACCTAAATTCCTTGGTTCGACGGTCTCCCATAAACCGTGAGCATCCATGATCGCCTTCATTTTGACCGCCCATACCGGATAGTTTGTCGCTGTCAAAACTGGATATTGATACGTCACAGAACCGGCTTCTTTAGCTTGGACCAACGCCATTATTCGCTTCCTTTGTTTTCTGTCTTCTTTCTTTTTCTTTCTCACAACACCTAGTTTCTTTCTCTTTCTCACAGTACCTAACTTTCTTTCTTTCTTCTTTCTTTACTTTCTTTATTTACTAACTTTCTTTCTTTCTTCTTTCTTTACTTTCTTTCTTTCTTTCGTCTTTCTTTCTTTCGTCTTTCTGTGCTGACCTAAATCAGCTTTTCTTTCTTTTTAGGGTATTATACCATTCTCTGATACCAAATGAAGGATCAGGCCAAAGTACAATACACACACATCACACAATTTGTATATGGAAAAAAGGTAAAAGGACTTTGGAAATGAAAAGCTGTATTTTATTCAACAAACTAGATGGCTATAAATAGCCTTACATGGGCTGCAAAACAGGAGCAGTAAAAGCAACTACTTAGTCTACCTAAAGAACCGGTATACATGAGGATCCACTCTTGCACATGACCCTCATCAGGCCTTTATACTCGCTCAGATAAATACCAATTCAAACTAACTTATTTAATTTAAATACTTAAATACTAAAAATACGAAAATACTAAAATACTTCAAGATTAAACCCAACAAATACCAATTCGAACTTTTCTATACCATTCTTTTAATTATGTGTACTGAGAAAAAGTTGGACTGATTTGGCCGTTCTATGTAATTTTTGTAACAGTACGTGTAATAATGTTTATAAATAATTTCTTTTGCAAGTTTTTATTACATTAGTATTGCATTTAATTCCTGGATTAATAACATGTGTAGCTCAAGTTTAGTGGCACAAAAGAGAAAACTGCAGAAAAACGACTCTGGTAGCAACTGAAAAAGCGAGATTCTCTAAATTAAATTTGAAACAGTTGACATAAATGGCGTCATGATTTACCAATATGGCAATCTTACTGCCTGTAAAACTAAACTATATTATTACAGTCATAATATAATAGAGACATCAGACTTGAGACATATATGACTAACAAAAGCTAACGTAACACATGACTACTCGAAAATGGTTAAAAATCAACTGATCTTAACCTTGCAAAGCCCTAACTGTGAAATATAGAAATTGAAAACTGAATCCTCTTCGTGATGATCAAGATCTCTTATTGCTCGATGCCCCCATGTAGTTGTATTTCCTGGCTCCGCTACTGGTTGTATCACTTGAAAGTAACTGAAGCTCTCCTTCTTTGGGGTAAAACTGAAGCTCTCCTTGGGCAACAAATCAAGTGATCCCATTAACGCACTACCATACCCTAATCCGTGTACACTTTCAAATTGTTTATCTAAATCATGTGCTGCGGCTGGAAATAGCACATAGCCGAGGCAATCTTTGAGGTTTCGTATAGCCATTACAAACCACTCATCAGAGACCCTCGCGAGTGCTCTGAAATTAAGTTCAAAATTAGGGATTGCAAATAATCTAGCCATAAGTCTGTGTCTAACAATAAGATGAGGCTCGAGTAAACAAATCTTCCTGTATACTTCTCCAATTTCCATTACATATTGAAATTCCATCATCTTTTGCATGACTAACTCTTCTATGTAGTAGTCACCTTCTTGTATGTAGTAGTCACCTTCTTGTTTTGTCATCGGTCCATCTTCTGATCTAAGAAACATAATGTCTGCCATGAGTAATATATATGTTACCTGCGATTGAACACCAAGAAAGCTCAAGTTGAGTTTGAATCAAAGAAGATTGTTCGATTATTTGGAGTAGTCAAAGAACAATTTTTAGTTCTGCGATTAATTCTGAAAGTGTTAAGGTTGTTTATATAGGCTATGATGTCGGTTAGGGCTATGAATGTCGGTTTGGGCTATGAATGGCGGTTTGGGTTTTACTCCCATTAATGGAACATTCTCTTTTCTATCCATTTTTTATATACCATATTTACACGCAAATAAGTGATAAGAAAATCCGCAACTTAGCATTACATGCTGAAAAATATCCTATTTGTTTCTTTTTACTATAAAGAAAAATGTGAGCCTAAAACACTTAATGGTTCTTAATTACGAGACTCACTTATTAATAGCATCTCTAATGGTGCAAACTAAAAATGACTTTTTACATAAATTATAATTAAAATTTTAATAAATTACATTTTATAAAAAAATTATTCTTCAAACTTCTTTCAATATATAAAAGTCTTTCTTAAAGTTTTTTTTACAATTATTGATGAGTGTGTAATGAAAATAAAGAATAGTGAAAAGTCATTTTGTTAAAAACATTTCATATAAAAAGTTATTTTGTTAAAAGTATTTTATAAACTTTTCTCAGAGTGAGTGTTATTCATATAATTTATTAGAATAATGAAAAGTCTTTTGCACATCTTGCATTAAAGATGCTCTACTAAGTTCGTCAAAATTTTATTTTCAACTTGTTTTAAAAATAAAATGTTTTTCAAACGATACGTTATCACAACAAAAAATCAAAATCGCGACAATAACTCTTTTTTCTCTTAATGGACGAGTATATCGATATTTTTTTATGAACTTCTTATAGAATTTTTTGTATAGTGTTAGAAATTTTTGTCTCAAAAATTGATATGTGGCTCTATGAAGCACCGGGTTATTTGTAAATTATTTGTGATTTATAAAATAACTTTTGATTTGTAAAATCAATTGTTATTTATTATTTTAAGTTTTTTACAGCATGTGAATTTATATAAACATCACATCTGATTAGTTACTTAAAAAAATTCGTTAAGAGTAAAGGTCCAGAATATAGGTGTCAATATTTTCGACTCAATTTGAGCATATTCGCGTCGAATGACTCAGGTTTAAATTTTAACTCGTGTTAATTGGGTCAATTCGATAAACCCGAATTCAAAATCGGGTCGGACGTCCGTATAAAAATTATGTCTAATTTGGGTTTATGTCAACCAATTAACCCGAATAAGAGTGTTTTTAAATTTTTTAAATTTTTTAAATTTAAATTTAATATATTTCTATTAAAAAAGAGTAATTTTTTTTATTCTATCCTAATTTGGGTGGACCTAAACGTAAATTGATCCAACCTGATCAAATCAGGCCGAGTTTGAGTAACTATTTTTTAGCCTTAATCTGAATTAAACTCGACTCGATTGACTCAAACCTAACCCCATTTCCACTCCTAATGGAGAGACTCATTGGTCAAACATAAGTCTGGTTATAAAAATATCTATCAAAGGATGAGTATAGTTGAGTCTCCGTAAATATTATAGACGAGTTTAGAGCGTACAGTATAGTAAATCATGACTCAAGTCATGGTCATAACGCGAGCTTGAAACGCGCTCACATACCGTATGTCACGTTATACCATCTCAAGTTGTAGTTGCTAGCCCAAAATGATGGGTATAACATGAGTCTATGTAGCGAGTCCTGCACCGTGGCTCGCGTTACACATCGCGCCATGGCTTCTCTTTTTTATTTTTTTTTTATAAATCAAGACATAACGGCTAGCTACCGTTTTTTTCAGAAAAAATTCAAAATATTTGACCGTTGGGGGTCAAATGTGACCGTGTTTTTCATTAAAAAAATAAAAATTTAATCTTTTACGTACTTTTTTGGAAAACCAAATGTTGGGTTCATCATCATGTCACAACACATGTCACAAGCTTATCTTTCGAATTATCAACCTCCTACACCCGTAAAAATTATTTGAACTTATAATGTGTTTTTTCCAAATGTTTTTTTTTGTTCCGGATTTATTTTATTTTTTAAATTTGTAACTTTTTATTTGTAATGTTTTTTAATTTAATGAAAATTTAGTTTTTATATATTAGTTTGTCTTATGGGACTACTATAACACCAAAAATATGGTGTTTACGAATGAGATTGATTTCTGGTATAATAAAGTTTCTCGTATATGGAGTGAAATGCTGACGTGGCACTCACTTTTTCTATAACGCTAGACTATAGCTTAAGACCACACCCTACGCTATTAGGTGTTTATTTGATATAAAGTGTGATTAGGACCCAGTTACTCGATGGATTCAAACGGTTAATTTTTCTTTTCACACTTTTACTAGAAAAAAAGAATAAAGAATTTACAGAACATAATCTAGACCTGAATCTATTACACTTAACCATACTCATATTTCTAAAAAACTTATCTAAACACATACCAGTTTAGATCTAAACCTTTCTAGACATATGAACCAATCCAACTCAATTTAGTCTTAAACCCATCTAGACTCTTAAACCAACTCAACCTAGCCTACCTGTTTAGACACCTATAGTCACAAGTATTTAGAAGGACCTCTAAAGAAATATAATTTAACTGTCTACGTTAATAGAGTGTGAATTGAATCGAGTTGGTCAGGTTTGAGTCAATTTGAACTGGGTCAAAGTCTAATTAAGATTAAACATTCCATATCTGAACCCGACCATATTTGAACTCGGATTACTCGGTTCGGGCGGGTAAATTCTGGTTCGTTTTAACCTAAGTATAAATCTTTTTCATAATAAAATAAAGGGAAAATTCTTGAAATGCCCCAAGATGTCACCCTTTTTCCCTTTTTGCACCCACCAAATGAGAATTTCTCAAAATGAAACTTATGCTACTTGTTCAGAAATAGAAAAAATATACTTTATTAAAAGTATTAAACCTTTTTTTAAAAAATTATTAAAAAAATTTTCTCATTCTTGGACAAGTCGCATAAGTTGAATAAGTTGTATAAGACATTTTGAGAAATTTTCATTTGGTAAGTGCAAAAAGGGAAAAAGAATAACATCTTGAGGCATTTCAAGAATTTTCCCTAAAACAAAACATTTTTTGACATTCGGTTTTGGATTAATGTGTTTTGTTTAATGTTGGTCGCATGGATATTTTAGTAAATAAAGTTTCCTTCGCATGTAAATTAATATAAAGTTTCTTTTACATTTTGATAAAAGGGTGATGCATCAAGCCTTTTGGTGATAAGTAGCTCGGGCATTCATGCTGCCATTGACCATTGAAATTCCCATGGAAACATGCGTTGGGTCAATGCAAGTAATTCTTGAACCCGTGGTGTTAACTGTGATGTTAAGAAATGCATTTTTTACTAAATGTGTTGTTTTTTTTTTCCTTTTTCAAATGCCCGCAGTATCCAACGTAACCCTGTCTCTTCATGCATTCCACCATGTTTTACTCAATCAAGGTATGTGTCTTCTGTTGGGTTTAATCTTAATGCGTCAGGGGTCAGCAAGTATGCGTCACTTTGTGGGCCCAGTTAGTGTGAAGATAAGAATTGATATGTACCGAAATGCAAGGCAAATGACCAAGAACTTTACAAGTTTGTTTTACTAGTTCTTGGTTACCTGTTATACAGGAGGTCATAGGACTATAGGAGTATATCACGTTCCTGTTTTGTGTATTTAGGTTGTTAGTATGTAGTATATAAATAGTTGTAGGTTCATATTATAATGTAGTCAATTCCCATCATATTAAAACACAAGAAGTAACACCATATTTGCTGGTTTGATTGCTGTTTGTGTGGGTGTGAGTCTGAGGTTCAAAGGGGCTGATTCCATCATTTGGTATCAGAGAAATGTTCGATCAATAGGGTGGGTTTAAGAGTCGTTTCAAGAAAAAGGTGTAGCCCTTGGCTACAGGGCAGAAGCCGAAAGGAGGGGCTGATTGTAACTCTATGCACTTTGTCAGATCGTAGCAAACAAGAAAGAAGAAAGACAGCGGCAAGTGTGATCAATTGAAGATCAAAAAGAAAGAAAAAAATTATATTAGAAATAAGAATGAGAAAGAAAGAAAGAAAGACAGAAACAAAGAAAGAAAGAACGAGATAAAGAAAGTCTCAAGGTGACGTGAGACAAAGAAAAGCTTGAGACCGAGAAGACCGAGGAGCTGCAAAAGACCAGACGGCATCTAGACCGACACAGGTGACAAGAGACCGAAATCTCACCTAAGAAAGATAGATCGAAGACCGAAAGAGATAACCATGACCGGCGGTTTCCTAGACCGAAGCTTTTATAGCTGGAGACCGAACGAGGCAAGCAAGACCGAGACCGATACCGCAGGTTGTCTAGAAAAGAAAGGAAGGCCGAGTTGCAACAGCAAAGACCAGAAGATGTTGTTGATTCAAAAGACCAATGACTGAAGACCGAAGGCAAAAGACCGAGTAGACTGAATATTGTTTGTTGGGTCAAGATTTGACCCAATTGTTCCTCACAAGTATTTGAATATAAAATAGCTGCTGAAGACTTGAAGAATTGATGAAGACACTTCAGCACCAGGTCCAACACCAGTCCAAGCTGAAGACAGTTCAACACAGCACTTCCAGAGTCCTTTGAAAACAAAGACTTCACCTTCAGTAGTTGATGCGGATCAGCATATGAAGGAAATGCCTGAATGAAGTTGCCTTCAGTTCAGCTTGGAGTGACAAACCAAGCTTAACGATGTTCATCTATCTCAAGTATACAACATAGTGCATTTGATAGTTCCAACGCAAAAAGCAAAGGAAGCCAAGTAGTACAAAAGTGGTTAAAGTAAAACACTCACTTTTGTACTTTGATGGGAAAGAACACATGGGTGCACATAGGGTGCACATGGGCTTAAAGTGAAAGCTTCTAAAGGAAGCTTTACTTTTTCTTTTCTATACATATGCATGTTGTAACTAGCGATAGGTTAAGATTTCCATTTCACATAAAACACACAGTGTAGTGTTATGATATCTTCCTCTTTTGTTCATCAAGAGAGAACCCTTGTCATTCAACCACTTTGTTTCCGCAAACAAAGTGGGTTATAGATTCTTTTGATTCTAATAAAAGTCTATACGTTGAAAAGTACAAGATGTGTTATTAGTAGTTAACTGGTCGATCGTGCAAACAGTTCACGATTTTAGGACCCACATTGTTGAATCAAATAACCGTAGATTCAAAGAAAGACCGAAGAACGTTGATTACGTGTAGTGATCACAAGAAAGAAAGATAACAAGCAGATAGCAAGCACATTTTTCTTGAAATCAGGGAAGTAGAAAGAATGAGAGTGAAAAGAAAAGAGTGACGTGTAGCAAGGGCGTGGAAGACAAGCAGATTGCAAGAGAAGAAAGAATGCTTGTGGCAGTAAAGTGAGTTTTGACGTGTGACCAAGAAACAGACAATGTTCGTGATTATGATCGTAAGATCAGAGAGCGTGAAAGGTTCAAGATCAAGGGGCCAAAAGAATGATAGTTGTAGTAAAGTGATTTTCAGCGAGACCGTGGATTGTAGGAGTCGAGACCGTGAAAGATCATCAAGATTACGGGAGTGAATGTTGGGTTTAATCTTGATGGGTCACGGGTCAGCAGGTATGGGTCACTTTGTGGGCCCATTTAGTATGAAGATAAGAATTGATATGTACCGAAATGCAAGGAAAATGACCCGGAACTTTATAAGTTTGTTTTACTAGTTCTTGGTTACCTGTTATTTAGGAGGTCATAGGACTATGTGAGTATACCACGTTCCCGTTTGTGTACTTAGGTTGTTAGTATTTAGTATATAAATAGCTGTAGGTTCATATGATGATGTAGTCAGTTCCCATCATATTAATAAACACAAGCATTAACACCATACTTGTTGGTTTGATTGGTGTTTGTGTGGGTGTGAGTCCGAGGTTCAAAGGGGCTGATTCCACCATCTTCTTGAAAGAGTTTAGTGTCTTTTTTGTTTTTTTTTTGTTTTTTTCCCATGTAGAATTTGTTGTTTGTCAAATTGATTTTCTTGAAAAATTCTCATTTTTTTTTATCTTTGATCGTTCACAGTACCAGATACTTGTGAAATTTCTTTTTCTAACTCCAATAATCAAAGGCATGCATCACATAGCACTTTGTCGTGGGCGAATCTACAAGTGAGCCTTCCTAGCTAGAATGAAAATAGCTTTTTTGTAAGTTGTGCCGATGTTCCTGGTACCAGCAGTTTCTCAAATTCACAAACTACATGGGGTTATAGGTAAGATGAAACTTGTGCATTGGCTATAAATATATGTTTATATATGCAAATTTCAATCTAAATTAAATAATGTTACTAAATCCGCACATGAGGCATCTAGCTTGGGCAAATGCTTTCATTGTCATAGCAATTTTAGTAAGCAGGTTGGCTGAAGTATGCATTACTGGGTAAACATGAACTGTAAACGACACACAAGACTAAATATTCACACTTGAGCTTGAAAATGGGTTATACATCAACAAAAAGTTACTAAGTTAATGTTTGTTAGAAATAAATAAATGTTATAAAATGTGAATAAAATCAATTTGTGATGCTTTCAAATCTTACAAAAGCTTACATTAACTATATCCATATGCCTTTACATTGAGTCATTGACTTAAAATTTGTGCGCATTAAATAAAAAATGTATTTATTTATGTAGAAACTAAAAGGGGTTAAATAGTTTCTTATAATTGCTAGTTAAATAAGAGTTTTCTAAAATCTTTTTCAAAAAACTTAGACTTAAGCAAATATGTAAAATCTTCTTATGCACAATATGAACAATAGATAATGGATCAAAACTAATAATCACAAGTATATGCAAATAAAGAATAATGAATATAAAGAGATAAGGAAATGAAAGATCAAACCAAACACCAAGGATTTATAGTGGTTCGGCAACAAAGCTCAATCCACGTTCCTACTTCAGTCCTCGAGTACTACTTACTCGAGAGTTCACTAATCAACAAGCTCCTTAAGGTGGCGAAACCGTACACATCGCTTAACCAATTTCTGACTCTAAGCTAAAAGTCGAGCCCTAATCTTAGCTAGGACCAATCTACACCAATATACTTTAAGGCCTAAGTATTAACCACAATACATACACAACTTCCAAATAGACACAACTACTTGGATCTTCACAATAAGAACAATGAAAAAATGTTTGATCTTCAATGGATCTTTGAGGTAGACACAACACTTCAAGGATGAAAGTGTTCTTCTCTTTGCACTTGAGAGGATGAAATGGGAGGAGAAAGATTCACTTCAAAACAAGTAGTAATCAACCAAATAACCAAGGATTTGAATGATTTAAGAAGGTGGATTTAATTTGGGAATTTGTGTGCAAAAAAGGTGAAGAAAAAATCAAGAAATGATCAACTATTTATAAGACAAAGACTCAACGGCTCTTTCTGAGCATTGTTCCTTTTTGGTGCCCGCGGTTCGATATTGATAATGAACCATTTTGACACTTTCAAAGATATTTCATTTTTTCCAACTTATCATATTCAAAGTTTTCATAAGAATTTTTTGTTTTTTCACAACCTTATACATATGGCACCCCTAAACATCAATACCCCACCCATTTTTCCTAGTCTTGTGAATTCATCTTTTTTTTTTGGTTAAAAGGGACTATTACCGGTAAAATATATTAACTCCAAAAAACATTATGAATTCATCTTTATTAGCAAGAAATTTTGAAAACTTAAAAGACTTAGGTTTCATACGAATCTTATCTGGGATATGAATGATGGAAGAACTATGATATGAAATTAAGTAAAGAAGGAAAACAATGTGTGCTCTCCTAAACACCCTCATAAATTCTTCATTCATCGACACCTTATCCAGCTTCTTCAGAATCTTATTGTTAGGGTTTTCTTAATGATTTATACCATGTGTATTAGAATCCAATACTACACATGTCATCCACTTCAATACCATTAACCAGATCCTGAAAGTCGAACATATCACTATTCATAACTGAACATCTAATAGAATGGTCACGTTATAATGTAACATTGAAATCACCCATTGACGCCCAAGCCTTGGATCCAACACTTCTATTATAACGATATAAATCCTTCCACAACTCTTTCCTTTCACTTCCAGTATTAGCAACATAAACAATACCTTTTTTTTAACGTTGAATATATTGAAAACTAGCAAATAGCTACAAAAGAAATTACAAAGGCTTTAAAAGCCAAGAGTTCCAACAATTAACATTATGCCTTCTATTTTTTAACCAAGAAAAAGAAAAATTACAAATGGAATAAAAAATATCACTTTCCTCAATGAATGAGAGGAAAAAGTAACACCGTTGTGATACACTCTATCCTTGAAATCTCTAAAAGCTCGCCAATCTTCAAACCATTGTAAGCACTCGAACCAAGAAGAAAAATAAGGCATATCTATATCGGTCCATCTTCTAATAACGCCCCAAACATCACAGGAAAGGACACAACCAAAGAAAACATGATCCACTGCTTCTACCCTATCGTCACACATCGGACATACTATGGACGGAATATCAAGGCCTCTACCATGCACCTTTTCATAACTTACCATAATAACAATCTCACAGAGAATAACCTGTCTTTCAGCATTAATCACATCCACTTTTACCACACTAGGTTCCCAATGAACACATATTCTACAATTGTTAGGGCTATACTCAATAATGGACACCCACTTCTATTGTCCAAGTACTCTATCACATACTCTATTAATACTGTTAACCTTCAATTGTGTTTCTAGAACATCACACATACTAATTTTTCACTATTAATCAAGTGATCCCATTAATGCACTACCATACCCTAATCCGTGTATACGTTCAAATTATCTAAATCATGTGCTGCTGGAAATAGCACATAGCCAAGGGGATCTTTGATGTTTCATAAACCACTCATCAGAGATCCTCGCGAGTGCTATGAAATTATGTACAAAATTAGGGATTGCAAATAATCTAGCCATAAGTCTATTTCTAACAATAGGATGAGGCTCGAGTAAACAAATCTTCCTGTATACTTTTCCAATTTCCTTTACAAATCTAAATTTATTATATTTCGCATGACTAACTCTTGTATGTAGTAGTCACCTTCTAGTTTTGTCATCCGTCCATCTTCTGATCTAACAAACATAACCTCTGTCATGATGATATGATCGATCAATCAGTGGTTGTAAAGAAGGTAGTTCGATTTTTTGGAGATTTTCAAAAACAATTTTTAGATTTATGATTAATTGTGAAAGTGTTAAGGTGGTTTATATAGGGTGCTCTAACAAAACAACATACGACTACTCTTTACCCCAAACGGTCAAACTCAATTGCCAATGTTGGGAATTTAAGGTCACAGCTACATGCTTACTAGGTGAAGACAGTTAAACCTGCATACAGTGAGGCCAAAATCGCTTGATACATTATTAGTCTATATTTGTCACAATTTAGTTACAAATGACCAAATGCACAAAATTTGGCTCAAAAGTGAAAAATTGTGTAGGCTTGTTTGCATATTTAAGATAAGATCTAATTATCTGAATTATTATTACCTCCATTAGGATACTGATGAACAAGCAACATCAGATACTCAAGGCATTCGTGTTTCTGGTAGAAATGTATGTGTGTGCGGTAGCCGAGCGTGATTGGAAAAGTGATCCTTGTTTGCGCAAATGCTTCATTATAGTTTTGATCCACATGATGCATTGTGAAATGAAAAGTCTATATAGGTAAGCAAGCAATGGAGGGTATTGCCATTTATAACCATCTATTCTCTCCAATAATTTCATTTATTATTTCTTATAAGAGTTATTCTGAAATTTTTTCTGCATTCACACCTACACCTTCAGGCATGTTTTAACGACATATTATGTTCTCATTTCAGTTGCAGGAACTTGTTTCCCATGTAAATTAGCACATGGATCAATACTGGCTCATGACGTGGCTATTGCAACATGGTAAATATATATATATATCAGAAACCTTTATATAGGAAGATGGTGAAACAATACCTTAAATGCAAAATTCTAATAAAATGACACGTGTAAATCAATACAGTATTACCATAACTGTTAAAAAAAAATCAACCCAATTGATCTGATGAGAGGAAAATGAGCATTGGTTTTTTTTATCCATGTAGTTTGGTTGTTTAACGAGGTTACAGAAAAACACGCATCCAAAAAACCATATACTATTATCTCTATCCATAATCACAATCAGATTCAACAAGCAGAACTGAATCGTTACCTACTATCATTCTATATCAAAAACCCTATTCTTAAATGCCCAAGTTAATCTATCACCGGTCCATTAAGAACCGATTTTTATCAATTTTTTTGAAAAAAGGATTAACTAACCTCAAAATCCCGAATCATTGAATAATTAAAAAAAACTTGAATCTGGACAAAAAAAACAATGTTCATAGCTTATAAATATATACTATGGTCTAATTGAAGCTTTGATTCCATGTAGGAAAGATGGATATTTGAAGATACATACTTTTTATTTCATCATCAGGTAAGTTTTCTATGATTTATGAATGTATCATGTACTCTAATTGAAGCTCTAAATCCATATTATTATTTGTGATTAACAATCATTTATAAATTCTTATAAGTGTTTCCTATATTCAGTTTATGTTTTATCAATTTTCCCTAATTGTTCATACTAAATCCAAAAATTAAATTTCGATACATTAAAAAATAGTTAGATATACCAGGAAATCTGATTTTTGAATTACAAAAAAATGGTAATTAATTAAACGTTTAAGATTTTAATCCTTACCTAAACTATTATCCGATGGATCAATTATAATAGGTGAACTAGAAATATTCTTGAATATGGATTGATGATTTCTGGTCTTGATGTGGCTAGAATCATCAATAGCTGATTGCCTGTGTTGGGTTGTTCCCTAAAACCACATATATGGTATGTCATGTACTTAAAATAATACCTGATATGAAATTACTCTAATATTGGCTGATATATGTGCTCTTAAAATGTTCCATCCTCCATTTCACTATAATGAGTATTCGCGTTTAAGGACATTCTTTATACGCACATACTACTCGTTTTTTGTGTGATACATGTATCATTATCAACAATGGCATCACGAAATGTTCACTTAATTCCTTGAAATGTAGATAGATGCATTTTATGCCCCGTACTCACAAATGTTGAATCCTTGCTTTGACAAATACTTCTACAGCGAGTTGTATAAAACAATAAATATCACACGCGCGTTAGTTTTTTCGGTAAATTTTATGTTAGTTTTTCGTTTTCGGTAGATGATAAATTCGATCAGAGTATATTCTTAAGGCTGTTCAAACATAATCAATTTCAATGTAATTATAAATGTACACCTCAACAAATTACTTTACAAAATGGGTACATGTTAGTTTAGATATTAAGCTAAGAACTTAGGTTGAACCACATATGAATCAATTTAAAATGTGTGTATTGGAGGCTAACTGGCTAAGCCATAGATTTGAAGTCTTCTCTTCATAATGACACAGTCAACAAGTATTTCCAGATCAAGAGTGAGTAAAGAAACAACTTTCAGTAACTATAACAAATTTACCTTTCGTCATCACTCAGTTTTCTATTTTAGTGATTTTTCTATCTTGTGGTTATGTCCAGACTAAAGAAGAAAATATTTGATCAACGATCATTTGACATTCACGATCAAATATCACAAGGACACCCGAACACACTACAAGGCCTGTTGAATTTGAAGTTAATCCTCTAAGGTAATATCACTTATTCATCAGTTTTTATTGTGTTAAGTCGCTCAAACCTCAAAGTTCGCTCAAACTACTTAAAGCGATGAAATTAAGGCTATAGCAAAATATGCATATGCATTTCTTAAATTCAGAAAGGATGGGGTATGTCTGACATCCGTCAAATTTTTCATCTTTATTTCTTCATATAGTGATTTAACGTGAGCTTTGAACTTGTTGGATTTAACGAATTGGGAAGTTATATCATATTTATGAAGTACCCTAATTATTTATCAATGTGGTGTCGATGTAAGTGTATTGCTTGTTTTGCTTTGCGGACAAAGCCCTCTCTAGGGAGAGCGAATGTAACAACTCGAGTTTTCGCGTCTATTATTTTATGAATGAAACGTGCGAGTTATTAAACGTTTGATGCATTAACCGTGTGCCGATTAGGATTGTTTGGTGAACCCCTCGAGAATACGCATAACCATCTTTGATTAAGTCGTGTGTCGAGTTTTATCATGTTGTTCACGTTATGTTTTCGAGTTTAAAACTAAGACATTTGACAACCCTGCTGGGCCGATTGATACAACTCATACCAAAAAGCAAATTAGTAAAATTTTATTTATCTTTTTCAAAACTTGGTCAACAATAGTCAACATTCAGACCTGGGAACTAAATACTTTGTTTATACAATCCACTAACCACTAAAATCCAGCACACATGCCTAGTTTACCCAAAATGGGTACATCACAAGACCTCTATTTCCAGTTTTAGACTAACCCTAAACCAATATTACAAAGTTAAATACTGTCCAAATTGTTCAATGTCCAAACACAACACAAAACCTATCCACAGTCCAAATATTACAAGTTTGTTCCTGCTGAGCAGTTTTAAATACAAATTCTGGGTATAAGTATAAAGAGTAGTGATAAGTCTGAGCCAGCCGAGCCATTTCCTTCTCGTCCGAACCTGCAAACCGAAATCAAAACCCCTGTTGTGAGTCTTTTAACCACCTTCTTTTATTTTCCTGCATACGTCTTAGTTGTGCTCGTCAATTTTAAACTAACCTGCGAAATAAAACAAATGGATTAGTCTTTTATTACGGTTCGGTTTAAATAAAAATATAAGGATAAGGATAACAATATTAACTGGACTTTGACCCACAACCCACAAACCCATTGTTTCTGCCATGACCAAACCGAGACCCCTTTACAATTTTTCTTACATTGTTTCTGCCATGACCAAACCGTGACCAAACCGAGACCCCCATTATTCTGCCGAAGCTTTAACATAAGATTTACACAATTCCTTTCTACAGAAACATCTCTAAACCCCCATTAAGCCGCGGGTATAAAAACCCCTTATTAATTCGAAACCCTAAATTTGTAAATCCTTTTTTTTATTTACGAAATTAACACAAATTATTTCTCAAAAACATTATTTAATTATAAATAACAACCGAGTACAAAAACCCCCAAATTTATATAAACCCTAATTTTAATATATTGGTTTAAACTCTAATTAGACCCAATCCAAACACGAATTGATTAGTTAATTTAATTAAAACCGAAACCCCCAATTTGACCGAAACCCTAATTTTACAAATCGGACTATATGATGAAATTGATATGTTTTTATGATAGAAAACACTGATTAATTGTTATTAAACATTAGATTTACCAAAACCCCTAATTATTCAAAACCCTAATTTTTGAAAACTCATTTTATTCAATAATTAACATTAATATACGTATGAAAACATTATTTAATTGTAATGAAACCCTAGATTTGGAAAACCCCCAATTATTTTCGAAAACCCTAATTTGATTCTTATTGAATTCGAGAACCCCTTTGTTCATAGCTTTATAATACAAACGATTTGAACCCATAAATTCTTTTATGAAACGAAAATCAGTAAACCATTTAATTAGAAGGAAAAAAAGAATTAAAACTTATCTTTTGATGATGAATCTATCATCGAACCTCCTGGGAAAACATCTCAAATCGGATTGATTGGATGTGGGGATGAAACCCCACATCCCACGCATGATTATGCACCTAAGCCCTCATAAATATTGATGTTTATTAATCTGAAAAACTATTTAGCCATGGGAAGAGTTAGATCCGTTTGGTTTCTAGAGAGAGGAAGAAGATGGGACGGTTGGGATTATTTTCGAGAGAGAGAGAGAGTTGACTGGGTGTTTTGGGAAAATGAGATAGATTAAACACGTATTTAACTTCCCTTTTCTTGTTTGTGTCGCCATTTGGACAAGGCCGGGTCAAAAGGCCTATGGGCCGAACATTGGGTGGGCTAGATTGGGATAAATGTTGGGCCATTTAATTGTGTTGGGTTATTTAAGGCCCAAACCGGATTTATTTAACTTAAGGGTAATATTTAGTCCATAAACCTCATTTGTTTAATACACGATTTTTAAGTGTCGTGTTTTCCGTAAACGAAAAGTACCGTCAAGTACAACTAGGATGTCATGCCTTTTATTAGTATAATTTTAGATGTCGTAACACGATCTTTATATTCAAATAGGTCACGGCTAGCGTAACCGTATTCTCGAGCTACATTCATTGTACCATTTATTTTGCTGATTTCACGAGGTGAGTTTATAGCCCCACGTTTAACTGCTTTTACTGCTTTTTGGGGTGAGACATTGCTTGATTTAACGTATGAACACAAGTACATTTACTGATTTATATATTAGTCTAAGTCCCACTAAAAACCCAGTTGCTTTGGCCCGTGAATCGTGAACCGTTAATTACTTTGTGTAAGCGCGAATGTTATGGATAGATCTATCGGGGTTGACGCCCCTGTCTGCCTTGGTCCAACAAGGGACAAGCGGGCACAGTTTCATTTGAGTCTGAGTTAGGATGTCGTAGGTTTAGGCATCCAGTTGGGCTACATTTATATGATTATACTACCGGTGTTGTTAACGCTTCGGTGTCACGAGCTTAGACTATAATAAATACTTTTATGATGACTTTGTATTTGTTATATTGTCATCACTTTTGGGAAAATCTTGTGGTTCATTAAACATTTCTAATTAACTAAACCTATGAACTCACCAACTTTATGTTGACGCTTTAGCAATGTTTTTCTCAGGTATTAAGAAGGAAGATGCTAAGTGAAGTCTCATGCATTGCCGTCATTTCTATTGAAACAAAGATCATTTGTACTATTTGAAAACTATGTTTTGTAACTGTGACCAGTTTGATGCTTCCGCACTATGTTAAAACTATTTATTTTATCAATTACAAGTGATCTATTTTCCGAACGTCTCATTTAGAGGTCGTTCTTTGTAACTGTGTGTGTATGATAATCATGACGTCACCACTCCCTTGTTGCCATTATACTCTGATATTTTGGGAGTGTGACAGATTGGTATCAGAGACATGGTTATAGAGAACTAGGTTGCATTTAGTAACTCTAGACTATAACTGCTATATGTTTAATCGATTATCATACGAATTGTAAGTATTAAGTATATATATATACATGGATATATATAAGTAATAAATGGGATACATGTGATTTAACAATTACGAGGTATATTTACATGGGTTACATGTGCAACAACAAGATCTGAATTATGTTATATGGGATACATGTGGGTTTAACAATGATTGCTATATATTATGTCAATGTCCCTTTCACGGACTAATTATATGAGATATTTACACACATTTATTCTGTTTATGTTACAGCGATGTCTTCTTCTGATGATTCCACGTCTACAGGAGCATACTACAACCGCAGTTCACAGTCGACTATCAGTTCATCGGTAGGATTACCTAGAGGATCACCATCAGGATATCCGTGGTACCGGATGATTTCGGATGATGAGACTGAGAGAGAGACTGAGGAGGTTCACCGTTCACCGATCCGTATCCCTGATGCGTCAGCTGATGACGTACTTAGCCTAGAAGGCGGAGGAGAGGATGACCTAGTCGCTGATGTGGTGCAGTCACCAGGACAGGCATCAGTCACTAGGGATGAGTCGATGGAGGAAACAAAGGATGATGATATGGAGTTCACCGATGGAGAAGGTGAACCCATGGAGGTCACTGACACTGAGGACCCCCCTGCTACATATGCTGCTACTCCTGAGGTTTCCCTCGCACACATCTCCTCGTCTTCGTCTGAAGACGAAGGGGAAAGGACAGACATCCCTACTCCAGCACCTGGTACTCTGCCTTTCTACTATGTTAGGCGACGTCTTCGGGGGAGAGCTGCCCGACCACCACCTTCACCTTACCGACCCCTCATACCCTTCACTACCACTGACAGGCATGCAGCCCGCACACCTGCCAGTCCTGCCCCAGAGGCGTCACTACTACCACCACCCCCAGAGACTGTACCTGTTGTGTATCAGGAGATGCTTGCTGATGTTGGCATCTCTACTGGGCCGAGAGCTACAACTCCTCTTCCTAGGAGAGCTACATCGACAATTGTGATGCTTGGAGCAGCAGATGGATGTGTGACGACCCATTTAAACAGGTTAGAGGATGCCGTGGAGGCTTTGGGTGAGGAGTATAATGAGGTGCAGGATAAGCTGGAGGCACTGACGAAGAAGAGTCCAGTTAGGGATGAGACGGTATTGACGGTTTGTGTGACCCGTCTACGAGGACAGCTCCATGCTGTTCTCGACCAGATGGATACCATGCCGAATGCTCGTCTTGAGGAGATCGAGAGCCTGATGACCCGTTGGGGAGTAGAGCCATTGGTTGAGAAAGGTGGACTAGAGGCACCTGTGGAGGACCCTATTGCTGACTTGGATAAGAGGTTTAGGGCCGCTTGTTATGATACCGACGTTAGACTTAGGGATTCCCAGGCTCGTGAGATCGTGGTTGAGAGGAGGTTAGCAGAGTTGGAGAGAGAGCTTCACCAGCGCCGTGAGGGCACTAGTTAGACTTATTATGTACTGTTAATTTATTGTTGTACGACCACTAAGCTTTGAGGTTTATCTCAGCTAGTTGGCATTTTCTTTTCTTTATTATGTATGACGAATCATGATGTATTACAAAACATTTCTATGAATGACATTATGTTATATTGGGTTACAAAAATTATGAGATCATTATATATTGTTTATTATACCATGGAGCATTTCATAATTGTATTGTGCGTGCCATGCATGTTACGACTGGCAAAACTCATTGTCCTATTACTTTTTTTAGATTATGGCGCCAGTTAGAAGATCTGAGACACAGAATCCACCAGTTGCTACCGGTGGTATTGACCCCGTCATGCTCAGTCAAATGATCGCGGAACGGGTGGCTGAGGCACTCGCAGCAGCCGAAGCGAATCGTACAGCAAGCACGCAAGAGGAGACAAACCAAGGAGCTACTATTGCCATCGCACGGACCTGTACCTACAAGGAATTTCGTGCGGTTACGCAAGTGAGTTTCCGCGGTACTGAAGGAGCAGTAGGTTTGACCAGGTGGTTTGAGAAGCTAGAATCCAAATTTGGGATTAGCAATGTTGCTGAAGTTGATAAGGTAAAGTTTGCGTCAAGCACATTAGTGGATGGTGCTTTGACTTGGTGGAACGTCTATGCTCGTGCAGTGACCATTGACGTTGCCCAAGCGACGCCCTGGAGTGAGTTCAAAGCTATGTTTGTTAGGAAATATTGCCCACGAAATGAAGTCAAGCAGATGGAGGTTGAGCTATAGAACTTGAAGGTCAAGGGTACCGCTCTTACTGCTTACAATCAGCGCTTTCAGGAGCTGATCTTGTTATGTCCCGAAATGGTGCCCAACGACGACCGATTGTTGGAGCGATACATTGAAGGACTACCTTTGAGCATCAAGGGGAATGTGACTTCATCAAAGCCAACTGATTTGCACGAGGCAGTCGATATGGCTCAGAGTTTGATGTACCAAGTGGTACAAGAGTTGGGAGAAAATACTGGAGATAAGAGGAAGTGGTCTGGCAACCACTACAACAACAATACCAACAATAGCAAAAACAGCAACAACACTAACAACTACAGTCAAAACAAGCGACAAGAAGTAGCAAGGGTGTTTACTGCTGGGCAAGGTAATACTGGAAACTATGCTGGAAGGCTTCCTTTCTGTGGAAAGTGTGGCCGACACCACGAGGGAGCATGTCCCCCTACATGCTACAACTGTGGAAAGGCTGGACATAAGGCAAAGGAATGTCGAGCACCACCCCGTCCTGCTAACCAAAGAGGACCGGGAACACAGGGTGGCCAAGGAGCAAATGTCACTTGCTTTGGATGTGGAGAGAAAGGTCACTACAAGAATAAGTGTCCAAGCAATGGAAACCAAGGTCGTGGTAACCAGATTCGAGGCAATCAGAATCACAACCAAGGAAACCAAAAGCAGAACCAAGGGAACCGGGGAGGGAATAATCGAGCCACAACTAGTACTCCTGGAGGATTCACGGCACCTAGCAAAGTGTATCATCTGTGTGTTGAGGCTGCGGTGCAGGACAACAATGTTGTGACTGGTACGTTTCTAGTCAATAACAACTATGCTTCAGTACTATTTGATTCTGGTGCGGATAGGAGTTTTGTGTCATCTGTATTTAGTGAACGCCTAAATATTACCCCTACTGCGTTAGATATTAAGTATAATGTAGAACTAGCCGATGGGAAGTCAGTAACCACCGATGCTATTCTGAAAGGATGTAGTATAAGGTTACAAGATCGTTCGTTCAGTATCGACTTACTCCCCATAGAATTGGGAAGTTTTGATGTCATCATTGGAAGGGATTGGATGTCGAAGCATCACGCGGAAATTGTATGTCATGAGAAGTACGTCCGTGTTCCCTATGGAAACGATGTACTAATCATACAATGCGAAAGAAGTGGAGTGAAGAATGGATCAAGACTGGAAGTCATCTCATGTATTAGAACCCAAAGATACATTGAGAAGGGATGTCCAGTGTTCTTGGTTCAAGTAACGCGAAAGGAGGAAGAAGAAGATCATGAGAAGAAAGTGGAAGATGTACCGATCGTTAGAGATTTTCCAGACGTATTCCCAGAAGACTTACCGGGATTACCACCAACACGACAAGTGGAGTTTCACATAGAGCTTACACCAGGAGCCGCGCCTGTTGCTAGAGCCCCATACCGCTTAGCACCAGCCGAGATGACCGAGTTAGCTGAACAACTAAAGGAACTTTCTGGTAAAGGTTTCATTAGGCCGAGTTCCTCACCTTGGGGAGCACCGGTCCTATTTGTCAAAAAGAAAGATGGATCATTTAGGATGTGTATTGATTACCGAGAGTTGAATAAGCTGACGATAAAGAACCGTTACCCATTGCCAAGAATTGACGATCTTTTCGACCAACTGCAAGGATCTAGCATATACTCGAAGATTGATTTAAGGTCAGGATATCATCAGCTAAGGGTTAGAGAGGAAGACGTTCATAAGACGGCTTTTAGGACCCGGTACGGACACTACGAGTTCCAAGTTATGCCTTTTGGTTTGACAAACGCACCCGCGGTATTCATGGATCTCATGAACCGAGTTTGCAAACCATACTTGGACAAGTTTGTGATTGTATTTATCGATGATATTCTCATCTACTCTCGTAATGAAGAAGAACACTAGGAGCATTTGAAGACCATACTAGAGCTGCTGAGGAAGGAGAAGTTATATGCAAAGTTTTCCAAATGTGAGTTTTGGATAAACACGGTGCAATTCCTTGGACATGTAATCGATAGCAGTGGTATTCACGTTGATCCTGCTAAGATCGAGGCCGTGAAAGATTGGGCGACTCCAACAACACCCACGGAGATCCGCCAATTTTTAGGTCTTGCTGGTTACTATAGGAGATTCATTGAAGGTTTCTCCAAGATAGCTAAACCAATGACGGAGTTAACTCAAAAAGACAAGAAGTTTGAGTGGAAAGAGGATCAAGATTTGGCATTCCAGACATTGAAGCAGATGTTGTGTGAAGCACCTATACTAGCCCTACCCGAGGGTAATGAAGACTTTGTGGTGTATTGTGATGCATCCATAAAAGGGTTAGGTGCGGTATTGATGCAAAGGACTAAGGTCATTGCTTACGCGTCAAGACAACTAAAAGTGCACGAGAAGAACTACATAACTCATGACCTAGAGTTAGGAGCAGTGGTGTTTGCCCTGAAGATTTGGAGACACTACCTTTATGGCACAAAGTGTGTTGTATTCACTGATCATAAGAGTCTACAACACATTTTGAATCAAAAAGAACTCAACATGAGACAACAACGTTGGCTAGAGTTGCTCAGTGATTACGATTGCGAGATCCGTTATCACCCGGGCAAGGCAAATGTCGTGGTCGACGCTTTGAGTCGAAAGGAGAGAGTTCTTAGGGTGAAGGCCTTGGTGATGACCATTGACTTAGACCTTCCATCCTTAATTCTCAGGGCTCAGAAGGAGGCAGTCAAGGAAGAAATTCTCAAGACTGAAGATGTTGAAGGCATGATAAAGAAGTTAGAAGCTCGCTCGGATGGGACATTATGCCTTGATAATAGGAGTTGGTTACCGTGCCATGGTGACCTACGACCTTTGATTATGCATGAGTCGCATAAGTAAAAATACTCCATGCATCCGGGATCTGACAAGATGTACCATGATCTTAAGATGTCGTATTCGTGGCCGAACATGAAGGCGGACATTGCTACATACGTTAGCAAGTGCTTGACTTGTGCCAAGGTCAAGGCTGAACATATGAAACCATCAGGATTGTTGGTCCAACCCGAACTGCCAGAATGGAAGTGGGAAAGGATCACTATGGATTTCATTACAAAGCTACCTAAAACCTCAGCTGGATTTGACACTATTTGGGTAATCATCGACCGACTCACCAAATCGGCTCATTTCATACCAATCAAGGAAACTGACGGGATGGATAAGTTAGCAAGAACCTACTTGGAGGAAGTAGTCACGAGGCATGGTGTTCCTGTGTCTATAATCTCTGACCGGGATAGCCGATTTACTTCACAGTTTTGGAAGTCGCTGCAGAAGGCATTGGGAACGCAGTTGGATATGAGCACTGCATATCATCCCCAAACTGACGGTCAAAGTGAAAGGACCATTCAAACCTTAGAACATATGCTGAGAGCTTGTGTGATCGACTTTGTAAATAGATGGGATAGGCACCTACCTCTGGTGGAGTTCTCATACAACAATAGTTATCACACTAGCATTAAGGCAGCACCGTTCGAAGCATTGTATAGAAGAAAGTGTCGATCACCCGTGTGTTGGGCAGAGGTTGGTGAGGCTCAACTCACTGGACCCGAAATCATACATGAGACTACTGAGAAGATCTTTAAGATCAAGAGCCGTATGCAAGCCGCAAGAGATCGACAAAAGAGTTATGCTGACATGAGACGCAAACCCCTTGAGTTTGAGGTTGGCGATAGAGTCATGTTGAAGGTCTCACCTTGGAAGGGTGTGATTCGCTTTGCAAAGCGTGGAAAGTTGAATCCTCGTTATATTGGACCATTCAAGATCATAGAGAGGATTGGCCCCGTAGCCTATCGTTTGGAGTTACCTCAAGAACTTAGCCGAGTGCATAACATGTTCCACATCTGCAATCTGAAGAAATGTTTAGCCGACGAGACACTCGTTATTCCTTTAGAAGAGATTCAACTCGACGACAAACTCAACTTCATAGAAGAACCGGTGGAGGTCATGGACCGTCAGGTCAAACAGCTCAAGCAAAGTCGTATACCTATCGTAAAAATCCGTTGGAATGCGCGAAGAGGTCCAGAATACACGTGGGAACGTGAAGACCAATTCAAGAGCAAGTATCCTCATCTTTTTGCTAATCACCCTACAACAACAACGTCTTGATTTCGTGACGAAATCTCTAAAACATGGGAATACTGTGACATCCGTCAAATTTTTCATCTTTATTTCTTCATATAGTGATTTAACGTGAGCTTTGAACTTGTTGGATTTAACGAATTGGAACGTTATATCATATTTATGAAGTACCCTAATTATTTATCAATGTGGTGTCGATGTAAGTGTATTGCTTGTTTTGCTTTGCGGACAAAGCCCTCTCTAGGGAGAGCGAATGTAACAACTCGAGTTTTCGCGTCTATTATTTTATGAATGAAACGTGCGAGTTATTAAACGTTTTATGTATTAACCGTGTGCCGATTAGGATTGTTTGCTGAACCCCTCGAGAATACGCATAACCATCTTTGATTAAGTCGTGTGTCGAGTTTTATCATGTTGTTCACGTTATGTTTCCGAGTTTAAAACTAAGACATTTGACAACCCTGCTAGGCCGATTGATACAACTCATACCAAAAAGCAAATTAGTAAACTTTTATTTATCTTTTTCAAAACTTGGTCAACAATAGTCAACATTCAGACCTGGGAACTAAATACTTTGTTTATACAATCCACTAACCACTAAAATCCAGCACACATGCCTAGTTTACCCAAAATGGGTACATCACAAGACCTCCATTTCCAGTTTTAGACTAACCCTAAACCAATATTACAAAGTTAAATACTGTCCAAATTGTTCAATGTCCAAACACAACACAAAACCTATCCACAGTCCAAATATTACAAGTTTGTTCCTGCTGAGCAGTTTTAAATACAAATTCTGGGTATAAGTATAAAGAGTAGTGATAAGTCTGAGCCAGCCGAGCCATTTCCTTCTCGTCCGAACCTGCAAACCGAAATCAAAACCCCTGTTGTGAGTCTTTTAACCACCTTCTTTTATTTTCCTGCATACGTCTTAGTTGTGCTCGTCAATTTTAAACTAACCTGCGAAAATAAAACAAATGGATTAGTCTTTTATTACGGTTTGGTTTAAATAAAAATATAAGGATAAGGATAACAATATTAACTGGACTTTGACCCACAACCCACAAACCCATTGTTTCTGCCATGACCAAACCGAGACCCCTTTACAATTTTTCTTACATTGTTTCTGCCATGACCAAACCGTGACCAAACCGAGACCAAACCGAGACCCCCATTATTCTGCCGAAGCTTTAACATAGGATTTACACAATTCCTTTCTACAGAAACATCTCTAAACCCCCATTAAGCCGCGGGTATAAAAACCCCTTATTAATTCGAAACCCTAAATTTGTAAATCCTTTTTTTTATTTACGAAATTAACACAAATTATTTCTCAAAAACATTATTTAATTATAAATAACAACCGAGTACAAAAACCCCCAAATCTATATAAACCCTAATTTTAATATATTGATTTAAACTCTAATTAGACCCAATCCAAACACGAATTGAATAGTTAATTTAATTAAAACCGAAACCCCCAATTTGACCGAAACCCTAATTTTACAAATCGGACTATATGATGAAATTGATATGTTTTTATGATAGAAAACACTGATTAATTGTTATTAAACACTAGATTTACCAAAACCCCTAATTATTCAAAACCCTAATTTTCGAAAACTCATTTTATTCAATAATTAACATTAATATACGTATGAAAACATTATTTAATTGTAATGAAACCCTAGATTTGGAAAACCCCCAATTATTTTCGAAAACCCTAATTTGATTCTTATTGAATTCGAGAACCCCTTTGTTCACAGCTTTATAATACAAACGATTTGAACCCATAAATTCTTTTATGAAACGAAAATCAGTAAACCATTTAATTAGAAGGAAAAAAAGAATTAAAACTTTTCTTTTGATGATGAATCTATCATCGAACCTCCTGGGAAAACATCTCAAATCGGATTGATTGGATGTAGGGATGAAACCCCACATCCCACGCATGATTATGCACCTAAGCCCTCATAAATATTGATGTTTATTAATCTGAGAAACCATTTAGCCATGGGAAGAGTTAGATCCGTTTGGTTTCTAGAGAGAGGAAGAAGATGGGACGGTTGGGAGTATATTCGAGAGAGAGAGAGAGTTGACTGGGTGTTTTGGGAAAATGAGATAGATTAAACACGTATTTAACTTCCCTTTTCTTGTTTGTGTCGCCGTTTGGGCCAGGCCGGGTCAAAAGGCCTATGGGCCGAACATTGGGTGGGCTAGATTGGGATACATGTTGGGCCATTTAATTGTGTTGGGTTATTTAAGGCCCAAACCGGATTTATTTAATTTAAGGGTAATATTTAGTCCATAAACCTCATTTGTTTAATACCTGATTTTTAAGTGTCGTGTTTTCCGTAAACGAAAAGTACCGTCAAGCACAACTAGGATGTCATGCCTTTTATTAGTATAATTTTAGATGTCGTAACACGATCTTTATATTCAAATAGGTCGCGGCTAGCGTAACCGTATTCTCGAGCTACATTCATAGTACCATTTATTTTGCTGATTTTACGAGGTGAGTTTATAGCCCCACGTTTAACTGCTTTTACAGCTTTTTGGGGTGAGACATTGCTTTATTTAACGTATGAACACAAGTGCATTTACTGATTTATATATTAGTCTAAGTCCCACTAAAGATCCAGTTGCTTTGGCCCGTGAATCGTGAACCGTTAATTACTTTGTGTAAGCGCGAATGTTATGGATAGATCTATCGGGGTTGACGCCCCTGTCTGCCTTGGTCCAACAAGGGACAAGCGGGCACAGTTTCATTTGAGTCTGAGTTAGGATGTCGTGGGTTTAGGCATCCAGTTGGGCTACATTTATATGATTATACTACCGGTGTTGTTAACGCTTCGGTGTCACGAGCTTAGACTGTAATAAATACTTTTATGATGACTTTGTATTTGTTATATTGTCATCACTTTTGGGAAAATCTTGTGTCCATTAAACATTTCTAATTAACTAAACCTATGAACTCACCAACTTTATGTTGACGCTTTAGCAATGTTTTTCTCAGGTATTAAGAAGGAAGATGCTAAGTGAAGTCTCATGCATTGCCGTCATTTCTATTGAAACAAAGATCATTTGTACTATTTAAAAACTATGTTTTGTAACTGTGACCATTTTGATGCTTCCGCACTATGTTAAAACTATTTATTTTATCAATTACAAGTGATCTATTTTCCGAACGTCTCATTTAGAGGTCGTTCTTTGTAACTGTGTGTGTATGATAATCATGACGTCACCACTCCCTTGTTGCCATTATACTCTGATATTTTGGGAGTGTGACAGTATGTTTCGTTGTGGTCGTGGTCTATTTTTTTGTGACTGCTAATCTTTTACTTTCTTATGTTTTTGTTTCGTATATCGAAACAAAGATGTATATTAGGACCATCAATTCTTGATATGATATGATATTATGCCCTTAGCCAGAATTAAGACAATGCTAAATTAAATTTGGTAAAAAGAAGATTGACGTGAAACTAGAAACAAATTATGCAGATTGGGGGTTAGGCTAAATTTAAGTCTAAACCCGTTTGACCAAATAGATTGTTCAAATGGGAGACCTATAAGTATTCTAAGTATTAGGTTCAGGACATACAGGTTAAAAATAATACGTAAACTATTAGCCTGAAAAGTCATTTAATTAAACAAATTGCCAGCTTGCCTCGGGACGCCAGGTTAAATAGCAACTCATGTTCATGTTTTGTAGAATTTAAGGTTGTGTTTGGATTGGGATGAATATCTTTAGCTTTGGGTCGTCTTAGACATGTCAGCTGTCCTAACTTTCTTGCCTTGATTGTGTTTCAATCTCTTGGCCTTTGTACCTAGGGGCATTTGACTAAGCTTATCAGAAAGTGCTTAATGACGTATTTAATTTTGAAGATATGACAATCTTTCCCATGGTTTAGTACCTTAGTAGAAGCTAAAAAATAGTTCTCTGCAACATTTCTTTAACTATGGCTTTCTGATAAGCTAACCAACACAATATGTTAGGACCTTAACTTAAATCATCTGTACTTGCAGGTTTGGTTGTTGGTGAAGATGGCCGCATAATGGTTAGCTGTTTCAGAACAATTGGAGTTTGTGCAAGTTGTGAAGCTACTGATATTAATGAAACATTTTGCGTTGCTTTTTTCTTAGGTGCAGTCAACTCTCTCCTTACATGTATTGATCAGCTGGGTTATGTAACCCTATATATATTATTTATCTCTAAAAAGTTTAAGGTTGGACAAAGGCGATAGTGAAGAAAGAAGTCAAAGAATTACATAGGAGGTGGTTCTTATTTTTGCCACATATATTTGTCGAGACAAAACAAGGTAGGGCTTCCCAATGAACATGAGACATGTGATAGATCTATCATGGAGCATTGGAGATGATAATATGTTAAATGGAGACTTAGAACATGTTCTTTTTAATGGATATGCAGGATTCTTGAGATGGGGCTTCCACTTGAGCCATATGTACCTAGACTTATAATGTCACTATGAGACTCTAAAGAATAGTTTATTTGGTCTGATATTTGAAAGGTTGCTTCTGTTTGCAACAAGAATTAACAACATGAGGGATGTTGTAATCCCCTTTCCCAAGTTTCTACGAAAAGAAAATCTTTAGGATGATACATGGGACGTACAAAAATAGATAATATCATATCGTTCATTTTGCTTCATTGAATATCAGGAGATCCGCCAAATCACATCTTTAAGATACAGTTTGCATTGTCTTATTGTTGAAGCAATTTGGTTACATATTACCAAATTAATTATTAAAGGTTACAGAAAATTGCTTAATTTCTAACATAATTTTGTGAGATTTTAATCCCGTAACATAAGATGTCTCTTTATATAAAAATATGTTTTCTTCTTTATATATCTGGTTATGTACTTATGTGATTATGTGTCGTTATTTTTTTCTTTTAGCCGTATGACCTGTTGGAGATAAAACATAAACCAATATCGACCTTTTCGATAGTAAATAGATCGTAGCGTCACCTCTAATATCTTGCATTAGCTGTTGCATTGGACATAGTAAGTCTTTAAAAAGACTAACCTCATATTCGTTTATCTCACAATTGTATTGAGCAGCATGCATAAACTTGTACTTACTCTCACGTCACAAAGCACATGTTTTTCAAAGAATAGTTTACTCTATAGCCTCCTTCATATGTAATATACTTTCCGATTTTGGTTATCAGATATATGGAATTGATGCAGCATCTGGGGCTGCAGTTTCAGCTTTGAATATCTCATCTGGAGACCATGTTCTTGATCTTTGTGCTGCTCCAGGTAAAAATATACGATCCATCATATCATATGAATTTTGCTATCTTCATTAGTTTGTTGTTATCTTATTCAGTTGTGTCCCATATAACTGTCACTTAATAATTCTTCAGGTGCTAAACTTTGCATGATACTAGAACTTCTTGGAAACTCAGGTTCTGTAACTGGTGTTGATGTGGCAAGACATCGATTAGCTGCATGCCGAACTTTGATCCAGAAATATTCACTTGGTGATCACTGCCGTCTCTTTGTTGCTGACGGAGCTTCTTTTTCTCTCATCCCTATCCGAGCTCATTCTGAGTTTAAATCTTGTAAGAATACTTTCTGTTAATACAACAGAATAAAATTTATGTAGCCCTCTACCTGTATCAAGTTAAGTTATTTCAGTGAATATCAGGGAATTTGGTATAAAAGAAGATGATGATCTTCTATACAAGGAGTGGACGTCTAGGAGGCCATGGAAGGAAAGAAAAAAGGCAATTAAAGAACGAGAAAAGGGTTCTTTGAAATTAATTTCACATAAGGAAGATCCAAAGATGATATATTATGGGCGACAATCTGGGGTTGTTGGACTGAGCAAGAGCGAATTGTTTCAAACTGTTCACGATAATTCACGATACGGTTATGATAAAGTATGTTTTTTCTTTTTTTTTCTTTTTTGCTGAGTATTTCTGTTGGCTTTAGCTAAAGTCTTGCAACTCAATATTTCAGGTACTTGTTGATGCAGAATGCACACATGATGGTTCAATAAAACATATCCAGAAGTTTGAAAACTGGGGATGGACAACTTTAGAGCGCCGTGTTTTGGATGTAGAGAGAACCGATGATTTGACTGTTCTTTAGGTAGGACTGATTATCATATTTAATCTGAGTATGGGTGGGTTGGTCTGATCATGGTTCAAAACAATATCTGAACGAAGCACACCACTTTACAAGTAGGGTCCAAAGTAGGTTGGACTGACCATTAAACTCTTTTTAAGTTTTTATCCACTTTTATTTAAATTATGATGAATGATTATCTGTTGATGATATCGAGATCAATTATGTGCAACATATAATGAATATTGATAAAGAGTTTTTACAAAATGATTCAAAGTCGTGGAAGCATTTATCGAAACCTTTCTATGACAATAAAAACACACAGTTTAACAATTTATATTGTTTAACAAGACATGTGTGTTTTGTGTTGTCTATTATCTCAAATGACTTTCGGACTTTCGTATAAAGAGGCAAATGTTCCAACTATATAAGTAACCTTACATAGGCAATTAGTTCGATGTTCGGCTTTCTTTTAGCAACAGTAAAAATCATATGTTTAATAATTATTTGATCTTATTTTTCATATTTCAGTATTACTTGCACGGTATCCGCATAATACATACGGCAGCGGTTATTCAGTGTCTTATCTTTTTGGAGACCAAATTAATGTTAAAGTGTAAAGAATTTGAATAAAAATGATATAAACTTACTAAAAATTGAAAAGGTAAAAAACTGCAAAGTATATCAAAATAAATGTTGAATTAAAAAGCATAAATTTTAAGAGAAACAGTGAAGTTAAATGATAAAAAAATAAATAGGTTAAAAGATATTTTAATTGAAAAATAAAAATATTTTTAATAGATTGTTATAAAAATCTCTTAGAAAAATGAATGATTAAGATTATACCTCTAATAGTTGATATTTTCTTTTCTTATTTTTATTTATGGTTTGAAGTTAAGATGTCAGATTAAAAATGATTCAATTGTTCAGATTTGCTTTTCTTATCTTAATTTTTTATTCTGAGATAAAATTAGGATCTACACCTTTATATATTATAATATCAATATAGATATTCATTTTTTAGCATGAGCTTCTATAGTTTAACTCCATCTATTATTCTAAATTGCAATTTTAGATTTTAAAGAACGTTTAACTTTTAACTTTCTGTTGTTA
This sequence comes from Glebionis coronaria, assembly GCA_025667525.1. NCBI lineage: Eukaryota > Viridiplantae > Streptophyta > Magnoliopsida > Asterales > Asteraceae > Glebionis > Glebionis coronaria. The sequence goes on along the minus strand of CM046881.1, from coordinate 457,905,074 downwards.
CAATTTATGAAATTTAAATATTTTATATTTTGTTACTTACTTAATCACTATATATTATTGTCATTTTGAGGTTTATTAGTATATTTCATATTAACGGTAAAAATTTGTTTTTTATTTTAATACAATAGACCCAGTTGTTATGACTTAACGTTTATTTATTTAAGATTATTGTATCCAACTACAATAGACCCAGTTGTTATGACTTAACGTTTATATCTTTAAGATTATTGTAGCCAACATTGTCATGTAACTTTATCAAGGATAGATGAGCTTTAACATTTATCTAAACATTTATATATGATTATGTTAAATTATGACATCATTTTCACAATCTTTGATTATACATTCTATAACGTGAACTTAATTACCTTTTAACTTATTAATTAACCAAAAAAAATCTTTAAGCTAGCCCGTCCATCGGACGGGCCTTAAGGCTAGTATATATATATATATATACATATATATATATATATATATATATATATATATATATATATATATATATATATATATATATATATATATATATATATATATATATATATATATATATATATATATATATATATATATATATATATATATATATATATATATACTAATGGCAAAACCCGTCCGATGGACGGGTATGACTTCTAATTATAATTTAACTTTTTTTATTATGCTAAATATTGGTGTTAAAATATCGTATATTATATAATATATTTAAGATATTTTTTTAGATAATAAATGAAATTAAAAGGTAGATAAACTAACGATATAAAATAGATAATCAAAGTTGTAATAATGATGTCATAATATATACTATGCATAATAGAGGAGCATACAATTCCTTTTGAAACACAACATACTCTTAACATTAAAATAAATAGTTTTACAACACAAACATATTCTATTTAATCTTTATGACTTTAAAACCATTTGTATATAAATCATGTTGGGGAAATATTCTTAAAACAAAAAATATACATCACAACCATGGTACATTTGATTTTTATGGCTATAAAGTCGTTTGTATATAAGTCGTGTTCAGTAACTATTATTGTTGCGACGTGCTAGTTCCATAAATTTGATCACAACAATGACAAAAACTAATGTTTGAACCATAACCTTTTACTAAATTTATACTAATAAATATACATATGTACTTGTAAAAAAGCTATAATACAAATACTTGTGAACCTTGTCATCTTCATAAATGTAGGATATGTAAATCTTGCTTATGTTTTAGAGAGAGAAAGAGATAGAGAGATGGTGGATTAAACACAATTCTAGAGAGAGAAACAAGAGTAAACTATGTGAAAAAATGATTAACCACACACCCTCTCCATCAAAGGAGAGGGTTTATATACCCAAGCCCTTGTCATGGGCTTGGGCTTACATTTGGGCCGGCCTACACATGTTGTAGGCTATGCTTGTCCTTGTTTAAAAAATAAAGAAAGCTAACTAAACTACGAGCTATTACATGGACTATTAATGGAGTGATCGATCCTTCTTAATACGTAAAACGTATTTCCAACAATCTCCCCCTAAGGGAGGTCACTCCAAACAAGGGCATTACCCAAGTTACAATAATTAAATAAACCTAGCATACTATGCTTGTCTTGAGCTCGTAGTCTTCGTCTTTCTTTTCTTTTTCTTTTCTGGTGAACATGCTGATGTGATCTTTGATATCAATCTTTAGCATTAATATCTTGCCTTGATCTTGTGCATCCATCACTTGTGATCTTCGCCTCTTCGTGACCTCACGTCCCACATACTTATACCTTCGTAATTCTTGAAAGCTTCAGAGTTTGAAACAGCGGAAGACTTAACTTTTAGGCTTTCTTGAATTAGATGAGATATTAAGTGCATAAAGTATAAGCATGCGGGGACGACTTCTTCTTGGATCCCGCAACGCCACCGTCTTCAAATGCCGCAACATAAGTAGACACGAACGAAATGGCTTTGAACATTTCATTCTAATTCGGTAGCATTTTACCTCCGGTCGGTGAAGACCGTTGGACGATATTAGATATCGTACCCGTGACGGATAGTTTCAATTAAGTAACTTCCTGACAGGATTTCGCGGGTAAACCCGTTCTCTTTACTCGACCGTTCAAAGCTAACTGCGAACGTAAAGAGTGAATCATTTGGATAAAATTATCCGCATGATTTGAAGCCGTCAATTCATGTTCCTGGAACAAGTGAAATTCAATTAAGAACCGCACCATCGTTGCTTTCCAGTTGTCACGAGCTTTATTCGTATAGAATCTTGCAAGTTACCTACCAAGTGCTGTTTGAGGTTAACACTAGAAGGATTTCCACTCATCACTGTGAACACTAAGGTATCACTCTGAGTGTTCTGGCAAGATCACTAAGATATTGCGTAGAGGCCTGGAACGTGTTTATATTCAGTTAAGAGTTAAACCACTGTTGCTTTCCAGTTATAACAAGTTTGATTCATAAAGAATCGCACAAGTCACCTACCATGAGCTTTTTGATATTCGCTCAAGAAGGATTTCCATCTTCATTGTAAATACTTTCGTATTACTCGGATGTTCAGGCAAGATCATGAAGATTTTGCGTAGGACTCTTAAGATCTTACTTTTCACAGTGTGTGAAGAAGCAAGGAATTATGAAAGTGTGTCCTAATGAGATATTTGATGATCTCAAATGGCTCTAGACTCGATCGTGCATTTTGGATTTTAGTGATCGGAGGCTGGAGATGAGTGCCACCTTTTCAATACCAATTTATTCGGAGTGAATAAATCAATAGATAACGTGTTGTCTCCGTGTGATTAAAACAAATATCTTTTAAGAGATATCTGAGTTAGATGGGATGGGTTGTGCATTGCATCACTGGGTCCATGATGTCTGTCTTCAATATCAAGAATCATTAAACAATGATCTTAATAGCATATGTATTGACCCGGTTTCTGCCTAAAGTTGTAAGGAGGGCTTCTTTCTTTACACCCTTTATCTTTACAATTCTTTTTCATTCTTCAACCCCTTCAATGCTTACCAATACGTCATAACTAGCACCTTGTTGTGATTGTTCCAGTGCTAACTTAAGTACTTGGTCGGCATTCAGCTACGTTCACAATCTTTCTCCATCTTTCCTAAGGACTACTATTTCTAGCTATGGAATGTCCTTGGGAAGATTCCTCCGGTTCTGGAAGAATCATTGGACTTAACCTATCCTACCATCCTTATGTCACCACAATCTTCATCGTCGTGAAATAAATGGGTTTTGGGTAAGTATATGTCACCATGAAAATCCATTTTGATATGCAAATCCAATTTTGCTCCCCCTTAACATATGCCACGATATTCGAAAACATTTCACACATGTCAGGATGAGCCAACACATTAAGTCAAACCATTTGTGATAATATCCCATATTAAATCACATTTTCTCCCCCATATTAAAAATATTAACCCAATCGATGTTTTTAATATCAATTGATTTAATGAAGTTTTAACAAAGGTTTTGGGAAGAAAAATGCAAGTCCGTTTTATCTTCATGATATCAAACGCATGAGATATGATACCAATTTGTAACATGATCACATATTCACCATATTAAAAAAATTGATAAGGTTGGACCTGATAGATGAGAACATCATATGATAAGATCAAATGGTTCTTGTCAGCATATGTTGGTCGCCTCGTCACCTCTGAAGTCATCTCTTGACATCACGTGTACGATTGGTATTGTTGTCTTGACACCAGTTAGTGAGCTTGGCACGTTCGGCATCGAAGATTCTGAATGCTTGACAATTGCTCCCCCTCAATTGTTGACCCGTGTTCTATTGAAAGAGTTGTAGTTGTCGGTTGAGTAGTCGCATCGTCGAGTATGTAGACACCAATTGTAGATTGCTATGGTTGTAGAGATGATAGCTTCATAAAAACAAGACTTCTCTTGTTTTAACAAATAAATGCACTGAGGCGTACATTGATTTGTGTTAGACCAAGTTATAAATTAAACTTGATCCCTTACAAGGTTTTAAAGTAAACCTTGCCCGAGAAAATTAATTCCTGTTGTGAGCCAAAGCTTTCATAAGAAATACTTGACTTTAATATGAAAACCGGGTAGCAGTCAGAAATAACTACAAGCCATAAGGGCATGTTTTATGAAATATTTACAACTTTTGTATGAACTCTATTTATGGCGCCGTGTCAATATTAATCAACATTTCTAAGGCCGTAAATATTATCGTACCAAAATACATGCACCTTAGAAAAATAAAGTAAAAATATTTTTTGATTTTTCTAGATTTTTCAATTTTTATGGTTTTTATATAGTTTTATATTTTTGTATTTTGCTTTTGTGGATAAAGATATAAACAATATATACAAATGATCACCAAGGATACGGAGAATAGTTTTACCAAGACTATTCTTTCGCTTCATCTGCTAGTTCCTTTAGAGTCTCAGGCGAGAAGGTTCTCATTCCTAGCTTGTCGGCCAAAAATTCAATTCGAGCGCGATCTAAAGCCTTCGTGAAAATATCCGCCAATTGATACTCAGATCGGACAAAGTAAAGCTCGATTACTCCATTTTCCACTTGCTCCTTGATGAAGTGGTAGCGAATGTCAATATGCTTCGACCGGGAGAATTGAACGTTGTTGCAGCATAAGGCAATTGCACTCTTGTTGTCACAGTACATCGGAATCTTGTTGAAACCTAGACCATAGTCGGTTAATTGCGATCTCATCCAAAGAATTTGAGCACAGCAACCGGACACAGCTATGTATTCTGCTTCCGTACTTGAAATTGCAGCGCTTTTCTGCCTTTTCGATGCCCAACTGATTAGTCGATCTCCTAGTAGTTGCAAAGTTCCACTCGTGTTACGCCTTGTATCTTGACAACCCGCGTGATCCGCATCTACATATGCCATTAGTGCAATAGAAGAGTTCTTCGAATACCAAAGTCCCCGATTAATGGTTCCTTTAAGATATCGAAAGATCCTTTTAACAGTAGCTAAGTGTAACTCATTGGGCCTAGTTTGATACCTGGCACACATACATATAGCAAACTGAAGATCAGGTCGACTGGCTGTGATATACAGAAGAGTACCAATCATTCCACGATAAAGTGTTGGATCAACGGCAACTCCATGTGGATCTGCATCAAGCTTAGTTCGTTCCTCCATTGGAGTATCCACGGGGTCGCAAGATTCCATCTTATACTTCTTAAGTGATTCAAGGGCATACTTGGATTGATTGATAAAGATGCCTCTGGGACTCTGAGATATCTGAAGACCTAAGAAGAATGATACCTTGCCCATCATTGACATCTTAAACTTGGAAGACATGAGTGTCCCAAACTCATCCGATAAGGTTTGGGTCGAGGCTGCAAATATAATATCATCAACATATATTTGTACCATAATCATATCTTTACCTCGTTTCTGAATGAACAGCGTGGGATCCACCTTGCCTTTAGCGAAGCCTTGCGTAATGAGGAATTGTGACAAAAGATCATACCATGCGCGAGGAGCTTGCTTCAACCCATAGAGAGCCTTCTTAAGCTTGTACACATGATTAGGATAATTAGGATTCACAAAACCATCCGGTTGTTGAACATAGACCTCTTCCTTGAGTTCACCATTAAGAAATGCCGTCTTCACATCCATCTGATAGACGATCATATTCATATGGGCTGCATAAGCGAGGAATAGTCGAATAGCTTCCAAACGGGCAACAGGTGCAAAGGATTCCATAAAGTCGATGCCCAATAATTGCTTGTATCCACGAGCTACTAGTCGAGCTTTGTTCTTCAATATTCCGCCTAACTCATCGAGTTTCACCTTGTAAACCCATTTCAAAGTGAGTAACTGCACTTGATCCGGGCATGGGACAAGTTCCCAAACATCAAGACGTATGAATTCGTTAAGTTCTTCTTGCATAGCTTCTATCCAACAGGATTGAGTAAAAGCTTGTTGCCATGTCTTAGGTTCAACTTCAGTGAGAAAAGCATCAAAGTGACAAAACAATGCACTTTCTTGTAACTGACTTCGTGTGGATACCAGACGATTAGGGTCACCAATAATAGAATCTATAGGATGATCCTTTGTCCACTTGCTGTCATGTTCACGAATCCGTGGATTGGAGTAAACTGTAGAAGGAGCTTCCTCTAAGGTGGACGACCTGGCTTGATTAGGGTCGGGAATAGGTACACCAAAGAATGGAAGTTCACACATTTGAGCGAATTCCAAATCGTGATCATCATCATCCTCTTCATCATCAATAGGCATGACATGGGTAGTTGATTCGGGTGTTGGTTGAGAATTACTTGTTAATGGTATATCTTGACCAATTGTAGGTGCAGATGTGTCTGATTGTGCTTCGGTTGCTGGAGCGACAACTACGGTTACCGGAGCTATTACCTCAGGTTCTGGAGCAACAATAGTTGGAGGAGTAAAGAATTCATCAAAGAACGGTTGAAACAACGTATCCCATTCATTCCTAGAAGGTGGTGTAAATGATGATGAAGTAGGGTTGTTTGGAACAAGACCAGAACTAATGTTACTGGGTCTCATTTCATGAAGTGCGGGTTCAGAGCTGCTTTGCTCAGAAGCCATTGCTGTCAGCTCATCAAAATCAACATTCATAGTTTCGAGGATCTTGCGAGAGTTACGGTTGTAGATTCGGTATGCCTTCTTTGCGGGGGCGTAACCAATGAAAATACCAATATCAGCCTTTGGTTGAAGTTTTCCCAAATTGTCACCATCATTATTTGGATAGCAAAGAGAACCAAATACATGAAGATATGTTAAATCTGGTACTTTTCCATGGAGAAGCTCATAAGGGGTTTTACCATGGCGTTTACGAATTAGTGACCGGTTTTGGGTGTACACTGTTGTAGATACTGCCTCTGCCCATAAAAACAATGGAGCCTTTGCGTAAATTAGCATCGTTCGAGCAGCTTCCATAAGTGTGCGATTTCGCCTTTCAACGACACCGTTTTGCTGTGGAGTGCGTGCAACGGATGTTTCATAAGATATGCCAACTTCTTCATAATAATCACGCAAATTTTGATTCACAAATTCGGTTCTATTATCTGTACGAATGCGTCAGACAGTAGTGTTGAGACGCACTTGAATCATCTTGAGAAATCTGATGATGAATTTAGGTGCCTCATTTTTTGCTTTAAGAAATTTCACCCATGTAAACCGAGAGTAATCATCGACAATGACGAGGATGTACTTTTTGCCACTAAGAATTTCAACACGCATTGGCCCACAAAGATCCATATGCAACAGATAAAGTTTCTCTTGGTTGGTGTCTTCGGTCTTGGGTTTGTAAGACTTCTTAGTGCTTTTCCCCATTGTACACGCGGAACACAAATGATCCTTGTGAAATGATAGTTTAGGAAGACCACGAACAAGTTCGTTTTTCGCCAAGTGATTAATAGCGTCAAAGTTAAGATGAGATAACCGTCGATGCCATAACCATGACTTAGTCTTCGATGCTTTGGAGAGAAGACATACGGGAGAAGCGGCCATCATGTCTTGTAGAGACAAAGTATACAAATTATTCCCTCGAGTACCTTTCAATAAATCAACCCCTTCCAAATTACGAATGAAGCAGGTATGCTCTCGAAAAGCAACTTCTAGGTTTGCATCACAAAATTGTCCCACAGAAAATAAGTTGTGACCGAGACCTTCCACGTAATACACTCTTGAAATTATAACATTCCCAATATGATATTCACCATAACCCATTATCTTTGCAATATGATCATTTCCAAATCGAACCGTACCAAGAAACTTGCTGACGAAATTTCTGAGCTGAGAGCGATCTCCGGTCATATGCTTGGAGCAACCAGAGTCCAAATACCAGAGAACAATTTGGACCACCTGTTTTCAATAACAACAGTAGACAATGCATTGGAAACTATTGGTTTCGGAGTGTTAGCAGATACAGATATAGAATTATCAGAATTGCTAACATTTTTGAGACCCTTAGATTTCCTGCGTTTTCTAATGTGAGTTTTAGCACTAACAGGTTTTAATGTTCCAACTTTCTTAGGTTTTGGATTATTCGCGGGCACTACAGTGGGAGTAGACCTATTTAAAGGGCACTTTGTTCCTACAGTAGTGTTGGTGTTCCTAGTTAAAGGACACGCTTGTGTTTTGGTAGCCTTGGTACTCCTAGTTAAAGGGCACGCTTTCTTCACTTCAGTGGGAGTGATCCTAGTTAAAGGGCACATATTTCCTACTATAGTGAAAGTTCTACCAGTGGGGCGCCACATCCAACCAACTTGGGTTAACACTTTCCCAGTCGGTTTCCATTCTAATCCATTTTTCCGGGCATGCATCTCATTCACATGGTCAATAAGGCAAGAATCATGACGACTAGAAAACATACATTCATTGCAATTCCAACATCTTAAATTAGAATTCACAGTAGGCTTAGAACGCTGCACAACCGCAGAGCCTTTAGGTTTAGCTACATGATTCTTTTTATTCAAAACAGAAATAACATTCCTAGGATGGGCTTCTACTTTCTTCTTCACTTGACTACTAGATGGGGGCAAGATCCTATCATTCTTCTTGTTTCTCTTAAGCTTAGATCTTTGAGCCTTAGTAGTGGTGCTTACTCCTGTAGAAGGCAACACGAGAATATTAGAAGCTGGTTTTGATTCCGCCTTATCTTTAGTGACCAAGGTTTGAGGTGGTTTAGTCCTAGGGCCCTTATTAAGTGGTGTGACGGCTATAAGGTTCCTTTTGATTGCACTAGAGGACGATGCTGAGACAGTGGCTGCGTTATCCACAACATTCTTACCTTTTAGAGTACGAAGTGTTTCCTTTAACTCAGCCAAAACCAGATTCTTATCACAAATTTGTTCCCTCAAATCAGATATTTCCATCGACTTTTGATTCAGTTGTTCAATCAATGATTGATTCTGTGCAGTGGTATCAACACATGCGGGCTGTACTGAATCGAAGAGTCGTGTATTTTTCTGTTTTAAGTTATCAACTTTGGACAAAATATTGGAAACTCGATTATCTAGATCAAGTTTAAGATTCTCAGCAGCCTCAAGTACGTTCACACAGTTAAGCTCCTTAGATTTCTCTATTTCTATCTGCAAAGATTGAGCAACCTTGTCACTTGGCTGACGCTGTTTGGATTGTAGATTCAATCGAAAATTCTTTTCAAAGTTTGCATCATCGATATTAACACCTTCGAATGACGTTTCAAAGATTTCTTGAATAAATTGTTGCTTGCATTCAAGCGAAATACAATGTGTTTGAATCTCATCAAAACGTTTTGAAAGCGAAGAATATGAATCTTGAAGCTTTAAAAATTCAGCGTCAGATTCGTGACATGTACTTTCTACCACATTATCCATAGATTCAACATTATGCACAATAGAATCATTATCAACACTTGTATTCACACAGACAGAAACTATATCATGAGACATCACTTGATTCAGAAGCAGATCATTATGGCGTGAAACCCGTTCTATTTCAAGTAAACTGTTTTCATAAGTATCTTCCATTTCATTGAAAACACGTCTAACTTCTTCTATTTCCAAAAACAAATCTTGATCAATATTACGAAGACAAGCTTTAACATTGTTTACAAACGGAACAATTTCATCTCGAAACGCAGCTCTAGTGTGCTCAAAGTTCCATTCACCTTCCGTTATGGCCGTGGCCGTCGTACGTTCCAAAATGACCTTGTCATAATCGGCTAAGTGTTGGTGAACCGTATTTAAGTTAACGGACGCCTTACTTACCGGTGGAATTAACTTCGTTAAATCCTTTTTGACGAGTGTAGGAGACGTACTAGGAAGGTTTTCATTTGACAAACTTTGGGGCACAAGAACTGTTAATTCTGCTAATTCATTTTGTAAGCGAATGCGTGTCTTTTTCGAAGATTGATCTTTGTTATGTTGATCATAATCAATTGTATGGAATTTTGAAAGCATTTTAGAATGAGTTTCATCCCCAAGTGATTGTGTCTCCTCAGTACTACGAACAAAAGGTGCTTCTTTCGATTTTCCAATTATGGTCATATCATAAAGACCGGGAATATATTCCTGAGCTTGTTTTGCATAACCTGGATTAGGTGGTAAATCTTGAAGACGCTTAAGTTCGAGTTCTTTAAATGATTTAGTTAAAAGATGAACCTTTTCTGTGGAAGCGTAATGTTTTAAAAGTTGTTGTTCCTTGAATTTAAGAAGTTTGGTAGCATTAATTTCTGATTCAACCTTTTTAGACTCGAGAATTTCGAAATCCATTTTAAGTTTCTGAAAATCATTGACAACCGACTCCTTTTCTTTTAATTCATTGGAAAGATTAGCTTTTAATGATTCTATTTCTTTCAAGTGTTCAATCTTTTCAAAACGAAATTGGTCAAATTCAGAACATGTTATTTTCTCTTCTTGAGGGACCATTTCAAAAGTTTTGACCTTTTCTTTATGCAACACAAGCTCAGCAGTTAGGGTGGAATTGGTATCTACGGATTGTCTGAGGGCCATATGCATTTGATCAATTATATGTTTAGGCACCATGACCAAATCATGTTGAGCATAAGATTCCATACCCGTCGTAGCATTTGGTTGAGGTTCACTCAAATGTGTAGAATTGGGTACCACTTCATTTGAGTTACTAGTTCCCGAATGTTGTTCGAGGTTGTCATTTTCATGCCCAACTTGATGTTGGTTGTCATCAATATTATTAGATGTGGTTGGTACCTCACTGATGACATCAGAACCGTAGTGAGAAAGATTAGCAACGAGAGCAGCTTGGGCAGAGTGAATGTCATCACAATCTGAATCATAAGCATCAAGATCGTCCGCTTGATAAGCTGCATTAGAAGTAGAAACGACTGCAATGCCTTCAGTATCTGCTGCCCCTGGGTCTGCAAGAAATTCCAACTCCTCTGAATCTAAAATCTTCCCCTTAGACTGAGCATCAACCAAATACATCTTCTCACGAAACCATGCATCATCCCTCCTTCTTTTCGGCTGAGTACATTCCCTAGCCATATGACCTTGTCCTCGGCAATTGTAGCAAGTCACAACCTTTTTAGGACCAATGGGACTTCGATTTCCACTAGCTTGAGAATTCACAGCTTGATTTTTCCCAGTCCTTGTAGGAGGTCCATATGAATTTTGCCTTCCCTGAATTGGTTGCACCGTCACTTGACCATCTTGAACAGTGGCTTGTTGTCGAGGATTTGATGAGGTGCGGAGCTGATTGTTTGTTGGTGGAAATCCTCTAGTTGCAACAAGTTTTGACAAGTAGGCTGTGAGATGGTTTAGAACATCAGCTGGCGTATCATTTGGAGTAAAGACCGGTGCTTCGATTGGTGGAAGTTCATTAGAGTAGAAAGCTTGTGCTGGTTGTGCTTCTATTGGAAAATATCCTTGCTGAGGAGTATAGCCTATGGGAGAAGTGTTGGCTTGTGATGGTGATGTCTGATATGGTGGTTGCTGCAGAAAAGATTGTTGATGAACACCTTGTTGAAATGCTTGCTGTGGCATCACTAGTGGTGGATAAGATGGTTGCTGTGGTTGCTGATAGTTGTGTGGTGGTGTCTGCTGCAAGTATGATGGTTGCTGATAAGTATAAGCCATGTTTTGTTGAGAAGCATACATTGCAAGTGGATCATGAACTTGAGGTGTAGACAACCGAGCCTCGATCACATGGCATTCGTGTTGTTGAAGAAAAGCTTGAAGTTGATCCACATTGGTGTTATGCAAGTCCTTAGCCAATTTAACATCCGTCACGTATTTTTTCCATTCTGAAGGAAGAGTGTTCAAATACTTGGTGTTCAATTGAAAGGTAGGAATTGTCATGCCATAGATATTGAGCTCATTCAACAATAGGGTAAATCTGAGATAGTAATCATTGAGAGTCTCTCCTGGCACATAGGCAAACTTATCAAAAGTATCATAAAGCTTACACTCTCGTTCTTGTTTAGTTAACGAGGTGCCTTGCATGAGAACACGAATTCTATCCCATAACTCTTTGGCAACTTTATGTTTGCTGACGAGTTTGTAGACATCTGGAGGAAGGGCTTGGAGAATGATGTTTGTAGCATACTTATCACATTTATCTTGAATCTTCATATCTCCAGTAAACTCACCCGTTGTGCGAGGACGAGTAGTCGTACCTTCCGTCACTGTACCATAATCTAATGGTCCATTGAGCACCGATGCCCAAATGAGATGTCCATTCTCCTTGTTCAACATATAAAGTTCCATTCGGGAAGCCCATTCCTCATACATAGTCTTCACCAACATTGGTGGACGATTATCCGTACCCGAGAGGATGGACTTATCCGTAAGAGATGTGTACTCCATTTTAATAAGTGAAGATTTACAAACGTTGATCGATCAATGAAAGAAAGTAAATGTGTTTGTTGTTGTGAGTTGAAGTCGAGAAACAATGTTAAAATCCCCTAAAATATGTTCTCAATAAACCAAAAATTCCAAGTCAAAATTACATCGAAATTTTTTAAGAAATAATTTTGTTATCGGAATGTTGATCGGAATATCAGTCGGAATAGTGATCGGAATATCAATCGGAATAGTGATCGGAATAACCTTGATCGGAATAAACCCTAATCGGAATGTACCTAATCTGAATACCAAATCTGAATGCCAATCGGAATGCTGTGATCGGAATACCAAATCTGAATACCAATCGGAATGCCGTGATCGGAATGCCAAATCTGAATACCAATCGGAATGCCGTGATCGGAATACCAAATCTGAATACCAATCTGAATACCAATCGGAATGACGTGATCGGAATACCAAATCTGAATACCAATCGGAATACCTAAACCCTATTCCGATTACACTGATCGGAATGTACTATAAACCCTTTTCCGATGACCTGATCGGAATAATTCCCACTTTTCTCGGACAAAACTCAGTGAATTCGTGATTTTAGCCAAAAAATGATCAAAACACCCAAAAATTTTGTGTTTTTAGCCAAAGTAACTATACCAAATCCCTACCACAACTATGTAGAAGATTTGTATCAAGAAAAAACCATCAAAAACACAAAAAAAAAATTTGGACGTGTGAAAATGGATCAAAAATGGCGTATGAATCAAGAACACAAACACATGAACAATACAATCATCCCATGGCTCTTGATACCATTTGTAGGATATGTAAATCTTGCTTATGTTTTAGAGAGAGAAAGAGATAGAGAGATGGTGGATTAAACACAATTCTAGAGAGAGAAACAAGAGTAAACTATGTGAAAAAATGATTAACCACACACCCTCTCCATCAAAGGAGAGGGTTTATATATCCAAGCCCTTGTCATGGGCTTGGGCTTACATTTGGGCCGGCCTACACATGTTGTAGGCTAGGCTTGTCCTTGTTTAAAAAATAAAGAAAGCTAACTAAACTACGAGCTATTACATGGACTATTAATGGAGTGACCGATCCTTCTTAATACGTAAAACGTATTTCCAACAATAAATTTATGCAATATAAAAGTCTTATTTATTTCTTAACCGGCACAAACAAACGCCAAAAAGAATGAGTAGCTCACCACAATGTAATACTAAAATAATAAAAAGAAAACTATCAATCATACAGAAGAAAGATATTGCAATTAATAATTATTGATGATTGAATTGCTAGAAAATCATGTCACAAATTAAAATCAAACAAAAAAAACTTCTAAACTGGACATATGTATTGGTGGCGTAGAACAATCACTTGTTGAGTGTAAAACTCAATATTTCATATGTATCTAAAATCAAAATATCTTGGGATATCGATTTTGATACAATATTTTGTCGTGTCAGTATCGGATAGAGAATAAGAAGCTTAATATTCCTTTAGCAGTTCGCCTCTTTTGATGATTATGCGAGAGCAGCTTGTCAAGGAAGTCAATCGTCTACATAAAAAAACACAATCAACTAAAAGAGTAACCTAGAGCTAAAGAGTGACACTTAAATCAATTTTTCCTCATGAGCAGTTTATAAGTTTATATGATAGTGAAATATCATGTCGTTTTATAAAACCTAAAAATACAACAATTTCTTTTCTTTTTTAAATATATGGTACATTAAATGCAGCTATCGTATCTTTTCAAAAAAAGTGCAGTTATCGTATCACCCTTTGATCATGTGTCAAATAAAAAAATTTCTAATTAAACACATCCTTACCAACTTAAGACTTTTTTGTTTCTTTACTTTTGGAAAGATCACATAAAGTCGTCCATAAGCACCTTTGCTAAAAACCATCACAATCCAACATTTTAAAGCTTTTGTTTTTTTCAATGTTTTTAAACCCGGGTCAACCGGTTGACCCGGTTCTGGTCGAAAAACGGGTCATATTGACCTGGGTTACGTATTTTCGAAACCCGGCTCGACCCGTCGGGTTTGAGGTGACCCGGGTCAACCTGGTTCTCGAGACCCTAGGCCGGGTTTCGATTTTTTTGTTTTTTTCTTGAAAAAAATATGTAAGTGGAATTTTATTTTTACATATTATATTGGTTGGTAAACAATTTATTCCTCAATATACGGGAGTTTTTATAGTTTTTATATATAATTTTTGTTAATTATTAAAAATATAAATTTCTTTCTTTTCTAGAAAACTGGGTTAACCCGAGGTGACCCAGACCCGGTGACTCGACCGAGTCGATTTAAAAATCGGGTTTTAAAACATTGGTTTTTTTCCTATTACGCTACAAATACAAATAAGTTTAACACATCATGGCCTGCCTGATAAACGGGCTTGAATATCCTCTAAAAAAGTGGTTAACATCGAAAAAAATTATATGACATAAATAACTTTGATTAGTTATGTGATAAGACATAATTAATTTTGGAGTGATTATTTCAAATTTATAAACTGTTAATACTTATGGCTCATCTTAGACCAACATGACCCATTACATTATCATCCACATAATAATATCAATGTTAGCAGATGTCTTTTAAAAAACATAAAAGAGACCAACTTGGTTAAAAGTATCCGTACAAAAACCAAAACATATTGACGTTGTTTTCTTATTTTTAGTGTGTTTCCCCAAACAGAGATAACGGTTTAGCAAAATAAGTAATTAACGGTTAACGTAATAGTATGTAGATTTCCAATTTAATCAGCTTTGCTTAATACCTTATAGGGGTGTTAAAAAAACCGAGAAACCGACGAACCGAGCCGAACCGCTCAGTCCGAAACCGAAAAACCCGAAATCGAAGAAACCGAAACCGAAAAAAACCGAAACCGAAAAAACCCGCTTATGACGGTTCGGTTACGGTTTTTAATTTTAAATATCCGTGGTTAACCGAACCGAACCGCACATATTATACATGAAATTTTTTAACTAAATATTCAAATTATAGTACATGTATTAATTGTTTTAGTACCATACTTTTATAGTACAACGATTTTTTACGCTTAATGTCAACTATTTTAAACATGTATGTGTAAATTTAATTAAAGTGATCGTAGTTTATAAACATCGAATAAATATTTTTTAGTTAATATGTTATTTATGAACATTCTATTGCATTTCATGGAACGAAATAATTTTTATACGATTTTTATCTATTGAATGTCATTGAATTATACAAAACAACATTCTATCTTCTAAACCGTGTTTTTATTTATAAACTAAAACTTGATGAAACTTATGAAATGGTTAACCGTGACCCGAACCGTGGGTAACCGCTCATTTCGGGTAACCGCATGTCCGGTTAACCGCCTTGTACGGTTCGGTTACGGATAGTAAATTTAACTACCCGAACCGTGGTGGATAGTCAAAATCGTCTAACTAACCGAACCGAACCGACCCGTGAACACCCCTAATACCTTATTCCAAATTAAAAAAACGGTTCTTGATCCTATAAAAAAACGGAAATCGGTTTACAAAACCGAAGTCTGTTTAAAAGTCGATTGGTTTGAAAACAAATCCACTTTGCCCACTTCTATTCCAAATTCGCTTCTAAAAAACAGATCATTCGTCACAAAAAGTGAAAAAACCTGTTAAGCCCCATGGGTATACAAAGATCTAAGAACCTTATTCAACAACCATATTATTTCTAGCTATTTTCTTTATAATTAAAAAGACTAATTATTATGGCATTAAAAAGCTTTTTTGCATCTGGGTAAATGCATTGAATTTTCTTAACCTGTTTTTGTTATAGCATCATCTCTTCAGTATTGTTAAATTAGCTTTTGCATTGGGATGCTCTAATACGATACTATGCAATTACCATATACTTGAGCTGAGTTAGGCACATTGTACTAACTACACTCAATAGGTCCCATAAAATGCATATCATATCGCTAAGACAATCTAATACACTAACTACTTGCGCTACTCTATCTGATTCATGAGCAGATCCACATAACTGAGAAAGTCTATTTCACCCATTTACTTTTAGGTAATTATCTCGAAGCATAGCCAAAACTTCAAATAAACATGTGACATGCCTATTAAAAGCCTCGTCAACATTTTTATCGGCCTTCTCGCAGCTTTCTGTCTTCATACGCAGACACTCATAAAATCATCAATTCCATGACACGCTAATACACAACGTCTTCAAGCTTTGACAGAGCTCCTATATAAACGAATGCAAAAAGAAATGAGATTCATTGTTCCTCCTACTTGAAGGGAAAATAATCAAAAAAATAATGAAATGCATACCTTGTCGCCCCTCAAACGCAGTAATGGCTGGTAATGTTTTCAATAACCTGTTAACGTTACTATTGTTGCAGTTATAGTACTGGACATTGTATTATCATGACAGCCATGAGCGAATAATGACATAGACAAAACTAAATTAGATCTTGTTCTTTACCATGGATATGAACTTGAGTCAGTGGACGTCATGCAATGAACTATGATGAAATAGAATATGGCCTCAAAATACTTCTTGATATTAAAAGATAAGTATCTGGTTCTGGTTCTGATGGTTCAACCAGAAAGTCAACTACAAAACTCTTAGAATCAGTTCAAAGTCGAAATAATATCATGGCTAATTTTTAGGGAAAAGAATCTTGTAAAGTGTATATAATAAGCTTCTTGGCAGCCATTCCTATCAGACTTGTAGCAGATACGAAAAGAGGCCCATATTCTTCAAAAACGCTTCATCACAAGCTATAGATTGAGTTTCACTATACTCAGTTACATCCATCACCACCACCACCTGCTGTCGCGAACCCTGACCATGCACATGTTCACCTGTCAGTGAGTCAACAATCCTGGTTGCTGCATAGGATATTACCCCCAGAACATAATGAAAGAAACTTGCCACCTACTAAAATATTAGTCAAATAACCAGAAGTGTATGAACAATTAAAATATATGTCATTGGTTTCAGGAATACTATAAAACATATTTGATCAAACTCATGTCAGAATACCTCATAAAACAACTTAGTTGATCCTGGACAAAAGTGGCTTTTAAGGAATTTATATTTTATGTTTTAGCATTATGCCATAATTATAGAGGGTGATTTGGTCATAAGTTAGATGCATCCAGGTGCTTGTAAATCAAATGGGTAAATGGAAATGGTATATATAGATAATTATAATTTTTTTTACCATATGAGAATATATTGAGCTATACCAACTACAAAATTGAGAAGGAAAATTACCTTTTTAATTGAGTTTAATGTGGCCACTGATATGATAACACACAGTTATAGTTATCTGTAAAAAAGTTTTCATATATGATGAGAGGCTTGACCCATAAAAACGGTTTGTGATGAGAGTCCCGAAAGCCTTGAGATAACCACCACTACAGAATACTTGAAGTATATGTTGTTCTGCTATAAATTAAGGTCAGCGAGCTAAAAGAATTATAGAAGATGAAACATAACAACCAAATACTTGAAGCATTGTTGTTCTCCTACAAAGGGTTCTTTTTTCTTCATGTTGATACCTCTTAGATGGTAGTGAGTGTCAAAAGTGCAAACTCCAATATTGTTGCAGGTTTTACTACTATGAAATCTTCAAAAGAAAACTATGATTTCAAACTTGTGATACTAAAAAAAAATCAATTGTCATTAATTTATTTACACTAATTAATCTGGTTCATAATTAAAATAATCAACTTGATTACTAATGTTAGCCTCATAAGTTTTAATTTTTCTATCCATAGCTATAACATAGAACTACTCACACTAATCCAGTCTTGGAGAGTGAACCTTGTTCAACACAACCTTTATAAAACAGCAAATCGCATTTTGCATTTTGTATTGTAAATATAAGAAAGCCATGGCAATTTTCATGAAATGTACCTGCAAGAAAGTTGAATTTCTTATGCTTACCAACAACATATGCTGATTCAAGAAACAAATTTGCAGGTTACATTAAGAGAGCATGACGCATATGACATTCAAATAATCAAACAGGTCACATTGTCAAATCTTAGGTAACAGCTAGATACACATCAGTTTTACAAATTAGAATAATCATCTTCTTAACAGAAGTTACAAAAAGGCTACTCAGTTGACGTCTAAGGAAAAATAATATAGAACATGCTAATCGGTTGTCGAATTTTGATCAGTTAATACCTCTTTTAACGCATAGTTTTTTTACCAAACCATATAAACAATATAGCTCACCCACATTGCTATTGTCATAATCTAAATCTTCAAACAAACAGTAAGTCTTGTGCGTTAAAAAATATATTTAAACAATTCTAGAAAATCATAATATAAATATAGCGCTCAAACGCATCAGACATTAAAAACTTCTAACCTCGTGTTACACGTCCAAATTTCAGAAAGAAGTTTCTGTTAACTCAAACTGAAAATTTTCCTTTTCTGTGTTGAATGTGCGCTTAACGCTTTTATATTTTGATGATCAGGCCCGTGGGGTATTCCAATCTGCATAACGAATAGATGTCATGTTGTAGTTAATAGATAAAATACAATTGCGTTTCCATATAATCCCAAAACTATGTAAGTGCATATTACCTTAAAAGGATCATAATCAGACCTGGAGACCAACATAACTTGTAGCAAATTTAAATATAATGTGTGTTCATCTTGATTGTAAGTTAATTATGCTCGGGTGAGCCTATGCTTGCAAAATAACGAAAACACAATTTTACAATAAGTTGATAAGGCCAAACTTATAAGCTTATCCAAGCACTCAAGCATGCTTATTTTTTATAACACATTTATCGTGACAAAGGTTCTTAAAACACATGATAACTCCTTGACGGAACTCCTCGTACACTTCGGATGAGATGGAAACGTTGCTGTAGTGAATTTTTTCAATAGTACAATCATCTGCATACATATATATACTTCTAAACC